>JAKRGK010000008.1:0-1473380 GCA_022392925.1 Ophiostoma tasmaniense | reverse complement strand
GGGGGGGGGGGGGGGGGGGGGGGGGGGGGGGGGGGGGGGGGGGGGGGGGGGGGGGGGGGGGGGGGGGGGGGGGGGGGGGGGGGGGGGGGGGGGGCGGGGGGCGGGCGGGGGGGGGGGGGGGGGGGGGGGCGTTAACTGCATCAATCCATCCCTCCGTTCCGTCCTCACTGCGCATTATTGCCATGCTTCTGCAACACTTCATGTCCTGCCCGCCGCTCGATATTCCATCTTTATTTGTGTTTTTTTTTTTTTTTTTTTTTCCTATTTTAGATGCTTTTCGCTTTCTTGTGCCTTGTGTTCCTTGGATGAAGCAAGCCTGGTTCATTTTCAGCCGTTCCAGCTCACTCCCTTCTGCCAGATGATCCTTTATCCTCTTCTTACTATCTGACATTTATATCCTTTAATCATTTATCTCTTACATATATCTAACATTTCGTCTAGTCGGCATGTCGGCTATTGTTCGCGGAAACCCACATATGCAGCATATATAGATCCCATCGTCCAACTGCAAGTCGATACAAAGACAGTGCAAGAAGAGTCAACACTAGGTTGGTCCAAGTCTTCTGCTTACGTTTCTCCGACAAAAAATATTTCATCTTATAACATACAGTCAATCCTACAATGGCGGTTCTGGCTTCGTCTTTCCGTCGCCGGTATACTCCGCATAGTGTCCGCTTTGCCGTGGACCACAGCCCGGATCAAACACTGACTAAAATTCAAGACCGCAGCCAAATGTTGACTGACAATCTGGAAGATTTACCGGTCAAAGATGAAGATGACAGCTTCGTCAGAATTATCCACATGGAGATGGACACGGATGTCGAAGACGAAGAAGGCCATGCTCAAGTCATCTCTGTCAAGCCGGTGGACTCTCCGGACCTGGAGACTGCTTCCAGAGAACTAGGCTTGAACTCAAACACTTTGTTAAAATTCAATGCAGCTGATCCTTTTCACTTTGCCAAAATACACGCCCAGATGGCCAGCCAATCCCTTGCCAACCATTCATATACTGGCTCACCCATACGTCTGCTCATCCATGACCTCGTCCACGTCGCCCGCCTAGCGTGGGCTGTTCCCTACTTCGTGTGGCCCTTACGACCGGCCGGGATGCTGTCTGAGTTGGCATTGACTCTGGCCAACGTATGGTGCATTGCGGTACACGCCGTCCTGGCTTTGTTGCAAGTCTTATTTCTATTTGCCATATTACCTGCTTTGTGCATGTTGCTGCCGGCATGGGGATGTGCACTTCTGGCAGCCACCTTTATCGGAATCAACCAACTGGCCTGCCGTCTTTTTCTCAACGGCTGGCGAGGCGAAGCTGTCGTCCAATCTAGCGCAGAGTGTGCAGCTTCCAAGCAGGAACACGCCTGCGAGAAGTGGATCTTTCTCAATGGCGTCGGGACTGGGTATGTTTTATGTTGTTACCCGCGACTAAAAACCTTAGCTAACAACCAGGAACCATTGGCTACAAAGCAGCGTCGACCGGCTTGCAAGCACTTTTAAACGCCCTGTCACGGGCATACACAACAAAACGTAAGCTATCACCTTGCTTCTTAGCATTATCTAATACTAAGCTGCAGATCTGGACTCGTCTTTGACATTATTGAGTGCCTTGTGCAGCGCAATCTCAACTATGCAACGCGTGATGTCCGCGTCACGTATTCCGTCCTGAAAGAAACTCTCTATCGGACAGACATCAGCAAAGTCGTGTTTGTGCTGCATTCACAGGGAGGCATCGTCGGTAGTATGGCCATAGACTGGCTGATGCAAGAACTGCCACAAGAACTCATGGCCAAACTTGAAGTCTATACGTTTGGAAACGCTGCCAACCATTTCAATTTCCACACCACAGATTCATCCAAGCTGTTCGTTGAGCACTATGCACACACTACCGACTTTGTTGCTTTATGGGGAGTGCTTCACTATACGTCATCACCGCTGCAAAAACAGTCACAAGCAACCCCGTTTGCAGGCCGCGTATTTTCGCGGATCTCACACAGCGGTGGACACCAGTTCTGCCAGCACTATTTGGATGGGATGTTCCCGCTTTCAAAAGACGAGAAGACGGGGGATACTACTTGTTCAGAGCCTAGCGAGTTCATGGAAAGCACTATAAGCCAGGATAATGAAAGTGTCACAAAGGTCAAGGACGCCAGCAGGCTGTGGCAGTACAGAAATGGGCGAGTCCCAATGTAGATTTTATGTTTTAAAGTCTAATCAAATGGTATATTGAGAGAACTACATGCATCTATCTTAGCGAAATGCCTCTGTTCGCCGATATGTCCATACGGCCTGCTCTGTTGAGACTAGATCGTATCCTAAAACCCCTTCAATGAATGCCAACACAATCGTGGGGTTGAAGTGGTAGATTTTGTTGTCCTCCGACGTTAACGTCACCTGGTCGTGCATCGGGCTTGCCGCCCAGCACGACTGGTTGTACTTAACGTCAACGGCTGGTGGCTTGCGCGAGTCCTGGTAGTTGATTCTACACCATCGGGCCATGTACTCGCCAAGAAGGCTGATGGACGGGCTGTGGCTTCCCTGAATAACAACTTTTTTAGCACCATAGTCAGACACGATAATGTGGTAGGGTGGCCTCAAAAACAGCTCGTCAGGGCGCGGCAAACTCTCAAGGGACGGAAGGTAGGATGATCTCGATATTGAGGCTGGTGCTGATGCAGCCGGCCGTGCTGGCAAATCGTTGACTAATTCGACTGGTTTGTCCGTGTCCACGATCTGTGCCGTGCCCGTCATCTTATCCATCTCAACGTCCGCCCAGTCGTCCTTTTTATCGTCGGTCTCGATCTTCTTGCTGGCTAGTGACTCTTGCTTGTCTTGTGACGTGAAGCACTCCAACAGCCCCCCGCGGTAGAGCGCCGCGTTCTCGCTCGGTATGGCCACAGCCTGCTTTGCCGGCAAATAAAGATAAAAGGCTGACCGGTCCTCGGACCATGAAGTGCCTGGCTCCGTGTGCAGAGCCGTGTCGGCTACATCCACATATAGGCGCAACCCAAGACGTGGCTGCAGGTTTTCCATCAGCGCCTCCACCCACTCGCGCTGTGCTTCATCCGCATCCTCGGCGCCATCAACAAGCTCGGCGAAGACCTTGCACCATATCTCAACACAGCCTGCTACGGCTGCGGCTAAAGCAGCCCGATCAAAATAAACCGCATCGAGTATTCCAATAAGCTGCAGCCATTCCGGCTCGACCTTGACGGCGTAGCCGACGACGTCGCGCAGGGCAGAACGTGCAATCTGGACTGGCGAGCAATCTTTTTCCCAGTAGTCACGGATAGCGACCTGGAGCTTGAGGGGGCTGACAAGTTCAATGTCAATAGGCATTTCTCTTTTGGATTTTGACGACGCAGTAGGTAAGTCTCAACGAGGAGTGGTGTTTAAAACATACAGTTTCCCGTCCTTCATTGCCGATAAAAGCGAGAAGTGGACGAAATTCGTTATCGGTTCTTCGACGGCTTTCTGCGGTGATCAGTAGCTTCAGTGGCCTGGATTCGCTGAAGATCGAAAATTATGGAGACTATGGGGCTATCTGGCCGGGTTGTCGCGATAGTAGAGAGAAGATTAACAGAGTTGATGCAGATAAATATGAGAGAAGACGGATAATTCGTGACTTAAGATCGAAGAGAACTGGCTGTCTAATGACCTTTATTGTTTGTCGGATATCTAGGATGCATTTTTAGGCTATCTCTTTAAGCCACTCCAAGCCAGCACTCAAATTCAATATTCATTTCTCATCTGAGGCTGACATTCTGACAGCCACACGCTAAGCACAAGTTACAACTACGAAGTACACCATTTGGCGGCGATGCCACGGGTGTAAGACAGTCTGTTGCCCCCCGCAAAGCTTTTCCTTGTAGAGGTCTAGCTTCACCATGACTATTAGTAGACATCGGACGAAACCCGTCTGCTCTACAACATACATCGTGCCGGTATGAGAACAACAAGGCATGACGGACTGGACAGCAATTCAAAGTAGTATAACTTCAGCCGTGATTTAATCAAGCATTCTCATGTGAGGCGTTTAACAAGGCTTGCAAGGCGGATTCGACAAAAGCTATCACGGCATCACCCCGTGAAGGAAGAAGCAAAGACAGCAGTGGATTAGTCTCAGGTGCATTGATATTCAGCCCAGGAGACGTGCAGTGCCGATCATGGCTGCATAGGGCCCTTTAGGAGAAGGAGCCCCCGCAAGGTTCACACTTTTTCTACTCTAACCGAGCAGAGCCACCCTCTAATAGTGATTTGATCCGCATATTCTCCATCACTTCTCCACCGAAAACAGCGAGATGGCGGGATGGCACAACGACATGTTGTAGTCATTGCCCAAAGCTAGAGAAACAGAAAACAAAAAGAATAAAGGGAGCTTGGCTAGAGTTGCCAAATACAGACAAGGTGACTATATGATGAGAATAAAAACAAGGGGATCAAAGGCAGCCAAGCATGCCAAGACCAATGAACCATTAAGGCTAAGGCAAGGCATCTCTGCGGAGCATCGGGACTGTTCCTTACTCAATACGAAGATGCTTACAACGGAAGGATACACCAGAATCTGTTCTGTGTCCGGGACGACAATATGAAGTTGATTGATTTTGACTCACTTATAGTTCACCTGCTAACACACCAGAGGTGGGCTGATGTCCAGGAACGATGGAGCAGTTAAACAGATAAACGCAGTTGACAGGCAGAAGAGTAGGCGTAGACCCGTACATAGCTAGCTTCATAACGCTTGGGACAGGAAGGAAGAATAAGACGGAAGAGGGGAGTAGTTTTTGCCTCGGAGGATAACCTAGTCTCTTACGTAGCTACAACGTGCTCGGCATGAAGGGGTATAAATTGCTGGCTTGCCCATTGTCTTGTTGACAATATCGTCATTATCTTCATCTTCAAATCACCTCTTGTCATTTTCACTTTCTTAATACCCCTTCTAGCTACTCTTTTAAACACGCATCACAATGTCTCGTCTTCCTCCCGCTGAAAAGCTCCCCCTTGCCCTTCGCAAGAACAGTAAGTAGTATTCTCCTCATGCCTGGGACGTAGCGTTTTCTAATGGCAACAACAGTCCGCGACAACTGGGAAAACAAGAAGGCCGACTTTGAGGCCAAGATCTCAGAGAAGCTCGGCACGGCCTGGACCATCGACATCAACCCACTCGCTGTCTACCCATACGCCTCCACTAGTGACTACGCCAAAGAGAGCCTCGGCTCGCTGCTCAGCGAATACGTTGACAGCGCCATCTACCACCTGGGCAGCTTTGTCGAGCGTAATGGAGCCGACAGCGTCACCGAGCTCAACGACGTTGCCAGCAAGCACGTTCTGACAATTGACATCGACGAGGCGGGTGTCAACAGTTACTGCGGCTGCGCTATCAAAGATGGCCAGCTTGTCATTCTTTTCAATGAGAAGAACCTTGGCGTCAACGTCGGAGACGCCCTGGAGAGCGACAAGCTGCTGAAAGCACTGAACGAGGCCCCGCGCGATGCTGCCGCTGCCGAGGCGGCACCTGTGCTGTCGTTTGCAGCACGCACGAGCATCAACAAGTCCTACGATCCCAAGATCGAAGCTGTCCGCTCCAAAATTGCGAAAACGCTGGCGCGTGAGGACCTCAAGCTGGAGCCCAACTTTGAGGCCAACTACACGGCTCTGAAGGCCGCCGGTGTCGATGCGTACAAGTACGAGGAGAACCTGGGCGGATTTGCGCTCGAGTACTTTGAGGGTGTGGCGTACCACCTAGACAACCAGAAGTTTGGAGATGACGACATGCTGCAGGAGGGATTCAATGAGGCCGTCGAGAAGGGCGTGATTGCCCTGCGTATTGTGGACTCTCTCAAGTACGCAAGCTACTGCGAGGTTGTCGTCGAGGACGGTACTCTGTTTGTGCAGACAACGACAGAGAGATATGGCGTGAACATTGGCGATGCCGCCGAGAAGATCGTCGACCAGCTGTAATTTATTGTCCAATATTTTAGTTTTTAATATCCTCTAAGCAAATGAAGTATACGTCTATCCAACCTATGATTATTCAAGCCTAATCACAGTCTGATATTTAAGGTGGCCCCCTCGTCTGGCTGAAACCCGAGCCAGCGCTGCCAATTGTGTCGGAACTTTGTGGCTGCACTGTTGATCAAGATCTGCCAGCCACGGTCGGTGTCATAAGTGGCGAGGCCAACCATGCTTCGCAATGCCCGTAGATAAAACACGTCCTGGTGTTTTAATGCTGCTAGCTGCTGGTCGCCACGAAACTCGCGGAACTGATGAGACATCCCAGACCGATGCTCAGTCGCGTCGAGCAGCGAGATGTTCATCTTAGGACGCAATTGCAGGATATAGATCAGGACAAACATAGCCCAGAGGCAGCGCACGAGGTTGGCTGCTTGTTCCTGAACTGCATTTCTGTGCTGTAAGCTGACTAGCACAGTCCGCAGAGAGTTGACTAGCGTCATCAAAAAGCAAAGGTAGAAGTCAAACTCAATGTTGCCCGCACCCCCGTTGTCAGGGTTGTGCGTACCACATGCAAGCACCACGGCTGTACGGCCCAGTTGCTCAAGGGCATAGAGAGCACCCCGTAATGGTGTATCACACTGTGAAAACTTGGATAGCTCTGATAGATAGTCCCACTGCTGTACACAATCCAAGACAATATCGCGAATCTGTGGCACACTAGACCAGTGCCGCCCGCCATAGAGGTTGTGATCATAGTATCCGGGTAGATTGAGAGGAAGGTTGGAGAGCCGGCCGTCAAATGCAAGACCCTCGAGGATATCTAGTGGCGAGCGTCCTGCACAGTCGTCCAAATTGTTTGGCGGCGGCGTGCTCATCGGCAGTGGTGGTGGCCTGCGGTGGAGACCGGACGATGCATAGGTTGAGCTCAAGGCAGCTGCCGTTGCCTCTTCTCGTCGTGTTGACTCGCAGATAATCTCACCAAAAATGGCTGCAATGCTGTGATCGTAATTAGCGGCAGCGAGTGAGAGTGCTTGCTTTGCATAAACGGCAGACTGGGCCTCGAGCGAGTCACTCAAATGTACTAGGGGCATGCCATAAAGCGAGAAGAGACCCATCCACAGCGGTGGCACGGACGGTGTGTTGTGTGTTCCATGGCACAGGAGCTCATTCACGAGGTTGTCCTGTAGGGAAAATCCAGGAGCTATCAAGCGGCGGCCGTAGTGTGTGCGGAAGTCATCAATGAGGCTGCTATAAGTATGTAGAAAGTATTGCATTAGATGTACTTAGGAAACTTACTCGACACGACCAAAGTTGCAGAGCAAGTCGTCTGTCTCAATGTCGACACTAAGTGGTGTCTGGTACGGCTCGTGGGCTCTCCATACGGCTTGTAGCTGAGCGTCTGACCCACCCATGTACTTCGTAGTTGCGAGGTACTATTATTAAATACTGGTTAGAATTTGGCATGCTTAAAGTTGCTTGTTTTGCTGATTCAAACTCACGAACGCAATCAGATTAGGTGTTGTTGTGTCAATCATGGCCGAGTAGAGCATGTCATTGCGGACAGTCAAGGACATAAAAGGACGTTGCAGCGGCATCTTGGGATTGTTGTTTCTAGCAGACATGCACTCAACTCTATAACTTTATATCACCACTTTTTCTACGACTGGATACTTCTATTTATCTTCTTGACATCCCTTCAGTCACTCATTTCGGTGGAAAAATGAATACAAATATTTGCATCTGGAAACGGGGATTACGATGTTGTCAGTAAGCAGCATCCATTGCCTTCTCTCCGCCTAGACAGCAGTCATTCTTTGCATCGCCATAAGTTATTCAGATCGGAAAATACATCGCACGGTACGCAATGGACGGCGGCAAAAAATGAGTAAGGAAAAAGGTAGTAGAAGACGAAAAAGGACACGGCCAGCAACTTCACCCGCTACACTTCCGAGAATACGACGAGCTGTCCCCGAGTCTGGAAACGGTTAGGATAATTTTGTCAAAACATTGTTATATTTCTTAAAAGAAATTGTAGAAAGCTTTCAATGCAAGAACGGAACGGGATTCTGGGATTTGGAATTTATGCAGTCAGACCGTGTGGCGTTGAGATTGAGACAATACTGAAGCCGGTGAGTGGATGGTCGGCGAGGAAACACGCGAGCCCGCGATTTATGGCAATGTTACAAGGTGTGGCCAAAATCCTAAAGCGGGAATCCTTTGCAACCACATCGCTCTGACATCAAAAGCCGCACTACTGCTGCAGCCTTGCTGACAGTGCGGGAGGGCGGGATAACCGGGGACTGGGGCTGGGTATTTCTAATTTTTCTACTACTTGAGCCCGATCGATCCGTTGGCCCTTTCTTGGAAGACGTCCTATCCCCGATAATTCGACGGCCGTCATACTTATTCATAATTTCTGGCATGGTTTTTCGCATCTTGGCTGCATGGCCTTGCCTTGTGATATGGCTGACTAACAAAACCATTGTTGCACTGACAGCAGCCGCCAAGCTTAGTAATTACAGCTGTAACATGTCATTTGTTTAATAATCAAGCCAATATGTCAGTATGCTGATACACTCTGAATACAAGCTTCTACACTGTTCTACGTATCTCTCTCTTGAATTCAAACTTTTATCAGATGCACGTCATCTTTAACTTCCTTTGATATCTGAATGTACGTCGCAAGCAATGTGGTGTATCGGCTTGAGTTTCTTCCATGAGCTCATATCTCTAGATGATGTCAGCCTTTCTTTGCACGTGTTTTGTTGTTCCATTGCCGCCTTCTAGAATAGTAAGCAACGAAGTAACTATTCTAGCCACGGAAATGTCAGCATTTCCCTCCTGTCGGTAACTCCTACGTTGCAGTGCTAACTGCCTAGCCTTGTTTTCTTCAGATGCAGTCATCTCATTGAAGCGGCTCAATCATGGCCTGTCATCGATTTGCCGAGGCCGTGATTAGTATTCTGGCCTTTTCGGCGTTATCTATCATCATCATTCGAAATTTGACTTTACTAACACATACTTACCACGGATGCAGCCTCAGTGCAAGCACGGAACGCACAGCATTGACGCCTAGTCATAAGGGTCATAGTAGGCCAGCTACGCATCACTCAGCCTTCCTCAATACGATGCCCTTAATCCTTTTTTTCGTATCTTCTTTGTACCCATAGTTTTGTTTTGTATTATAATCACTAACATTTGTGGCCGTCTTCAATTTTGGGTCCGTAGATACGACACCAACATAAGTTAACATGATTTAGACGTAATTAAACACGAGTTGAACACAACTTCGGCAACTCATTAGCCAGCACTCGCCCAGCATGACAGCTCCACCATGTTTGCGATTGTCTAGCGCTAGATGCGGACTGATACTGTACTGCAAAGAAAGGCCCTCTGCATGCCCAGAATCCCATAAGTTTTGGCTTTCGGTAGGTCGCAAGGGATCTAGTCATGAGCTTAAGCTGTGCAAAAAGCTGTGAGCACTGGATGTTGACTCTCAAATATCAGGCTGTGTTCTTGAATGACAATAATTGTATATAAACGAGGCACAGAAGCCCTGTCGATTTCATGGTGCATCTGTGTTGTCAAGCTGACGAAATATTTCTAATATGCCACACTCGTACAAAATCGACGCGAAGTTCCATTTGTATTTTTGCGCCACTTATCTTACCTGATGCACGCGCAGCTGTTTCCTTCTTCTTTGACGCCGGACACGGGCTAATTTACGGCATGCAGTCAGTGCTCAAATCAACAAACGAAAACCTAAAGCGAGATGGAAGACATCACAGCTCCTGGCACCCCTTTCGATTAGCCTTGAACCAATACCTACCCGGACTTCTTGAAGTCATGATGCAGCCCGACGAGAGATATTCATTGCCAGAGGTGTTTTCAAGTTGCTCGAATAAGGAACCAGCCTGGCATGGACAGGTCTAGTTTTGGAGTGCAAGGAAATAAAGAGTCATCAGAGCCTCTTGGTAGTGCTAGCAGTTCTCCAGTAGTAGCAATGCGTTAAGTAAAGAAACAGTTCAACATTTTTTCCCAAGCCCTCAAAGGGGTTTGAGGCCAACAACCCGGTTTTAAGATCAGGGCTAATTACTCTGTCAAGACCACCGAGCTGAGGAAAAAGAGCCAACAACGCAGGATAGAGCTCACGAATGTAGCTTTTCTGTGTTATCAAACACACATTTAATCGGTGTTCTTCTATAGAGACATCTTGTTCTTTAGCTAATGAGGTTTTATGGCCGCTGCTTACCGGTCCCGGTCTACTCTGAGTCTGCCCAATATCAAGTTAGCTAACAGGGAAATTGTGTGCAGAATAACGAGCAATGAGGTCTGAAAAGTACGCCATGTAGTCAACGAATCTGTAGATTTTATTATCGTTCTTTCCCAGCCTTTTGTTTATTGTGATATAAACCGATCTCGGTGTGCATCTTACACGCACGGCGATATATACTGGAAAGTACGGTATCTCTTTCGCTCTTCCCTAGTTCAACTTGCAATCGACGGATTAGTGGCTGGATCTGTTTAATAAAAGCACGGCGTCCATCGCTACGTAGATTCATGCGTGGTATAAAAGCAACCACCTCCGTCTCTGATCATTGCTTTGGAGGTGTTTTGTTTTTCTTTCCGTCTTACTATAAACTTCCACCTTGTCTACTTTTTATTTCAGCTCTATTTGCTGTGTTTCTCGTCATATTTCGAGCTCACCCGACACCTCATTTTCTTTATTCATAACCAACAAGAATAACCTTATCCGAGATTCTATCAACATGAACACATCCAGTAGACATTCGATTGCCCGATTCCGGCTTCGGAGCAAGGCTACTGCAGCTGTGGAAGCTCTTGGGCTTGCTCTAGCAGACCTGGAAAAGACAGGTTTTGAACTATCCATGGCGGCTAATAGACTTGACACGGATGCGGCAGAGGCCGCCCCTGACGACGAGAAAGTAGCGCGCACCTATTTCATTGATGTAGACCATTATTATCATTGCAGTAGAAATGTCGTTCTCCGCATTGAAGATGTAGCGTAGTTTGTACACCAGACAACTAGCAACGTACGATTGATGATGCAGGGCGTGTATCTAGCTGTTGTCCGTGCTAGACGTGCGCTGGATCTGTGCGTCGACTCGCGGCTCTTGAAATCAGGCGCACAAAAACAAACCCCATCGACGAAATCAACATCTCTGACAATAGCATGGCTACAACCTGGAGTCACCTTGGACAAATCTGTCTGCCGTGGTCTCAAACTAGTAAGGCAATAATTCCAAATAATAGGACACCCTTGGCTGAATTATTACGAGATGGACCCTGTTATAGTATTTGTTCCCTATATTTCAGAGCTCGAGACACAACTCGGGCACTCACACGACCGCATTGCCACCCTGAAGCAAGGCACAGCCGGTACTGCACAGTAGCCCAAGTTTGGAAGTGGCGGACCCAACATGCTGGTAAGGGTACTCCTTGAAGAGATTAAGGGTGCGCCTAAATGCCTGGCGGCCGTTTTACAAGTCACCAAAGCACGGATTATAATCCTTCGGGTAAACGCACATATCATCCGTCATCTTAAACAGAAGATTTGGGCGCCTAAGAGTGACAAAAAAGACCGCCGTGCGAAGGGGCTTCGAGAGACAAAGGTTGAGAAAATGAGAACGCCCAGCCACACATTGAGTTGTGCTGGGAAGAATGGGGAGCGTGCCACGAAGTCTATTGCGAAGACAAAAGTCTGGCTAAGTGCTTATACTATGGGAATTAGGTCAACCTAATCGTCTTGTAAGTGCAACGTCCAGCAAACAAGCGAAAGATAAGCAAACAAAACAACAGCCCACCTTTTGTGTCTATCCTGCCGACTCTTCAGCAACGCCCTCTTGAAATCTGCAATACGGCTCTATAAGTACGGAGAGATAGAAAACTAGGTCACCTGAGCTTAAATACATACTCAGTAACAGCTTTACCTTGAACCAAAACAAGGATCTAAGAAAATAGATAATAAAGGGCCAGTTTATCAGTGCATCTGAGTTTTTGTTGAGCCATCTGTTCCTCTGCTAATTAACTTGTTAGACTTATGTAAGCCGAAAAGTGACTTCCACAGTCATACTGGTACAAGCAGAAGGAAGGGTACCTGTACGGCTTACACTAGAATAGCGGTAAATACCACTAATGTCAGTTAAGCATATCTACCAGCAAAAATCGCCGTCAGTATCTTGGACTTTTATATCAACTTTTACATCCATATCACCATTAATACAGAAGTACTACATTAAGATAGCGTGAAGCCCTAGAGTATCTCTCCTGTACAGCCTTCTACCGCCTTGTCTTGTTAAGGCGGAACAAAAGGAAAAGGAATTCAGCCAGTATACTAGTGCTTCTATTCAGTTTATGAATTTGGTCGCTGAATATTGTAGTTGCCGTGCAGGTAAATAAGGGACGACAAACATCGTAATGTACTCTCTTAAAGGGTATCACATCGCAGAACATCGCAAAACATTGCAGTTGTTTTAAGCTTATTCGGCCCGTACCACACTTTATACAATCTGGGTATATTTTCTGATATCGGCCATCTTCGCCCCACTTTTGCTTCTACAGAAGTGGACCAGTAAAGAGGTTCTACGGTACAAATAGGGCTGCTTTTCTTATTCGTCAGCTACTAATTCAATTAAATGCGGTGCGTCAACTCCTAGAATATAAGCGCATCGCGTTGACTACAAATTTAGCTTGCCAACTCTATTTTATAAGCCAGTCCTACTGCCTCTTACTCCGGCAATCAACCTACTCATTCACAAAACATCGAATCGCACAACTAGGTTGGTCAAAGACTACTCAACGAGTTCATCCCCCCTCCCGTCCTGCTAGTTCTGCCTCGACCGTTACTGCCGCCGTTGTTATCAACTTCTTTTTAGTCTGACAACATGCTTCAGACTCCACTAGAGGCGTACGCAGACTGCCATTACAGCAAGTGGAAACATGGGCTGACTATTCTAGAGCATTAATCAGTTCTCTTTGCGCCTTGCTGTCTCCGATAGCTGTCGCCGGCGTCTAGTATGCCCGGTGGCAGTTTAAGAGGCAGCAGGCTGCTCATCTAGTCTATATGTAGTCCACGCTGGTGAGAGGAGATTCGCTCTCCACAGCGACCGTCCTGGCATGGGCTCGCAATACCACCAAAAGGTGGTATATGCGAAATTTTACGGCCGAAAAACAAGCACGGCTGTGGAAGGAGGTGAGCCTGCGCCACATCGCCAACTTCGTCGCGGCGGAAGTAGCAGCCAATAAGGCTGCGACGGTTGCCGAGTGCAGCGCCCCCACAGCCCGAATGCGAACCTCGCTGTGGCCAGAGCTGCACATCAAAGCTTTGCCGTGGCGAAAGAATCACAGACAAAAGTGATCGACATTACGCTGCCAGAAGAGAGCAGTAAAAAGCAATCCGCCGGCGAGCAGAGTACGGCTGTGTAAAGTATTATTATTATGGTTAGATGGCTATTGGCCATGGTGTTCTTTAGTATACGTTTAATTGGCTTGCCTTTTTAAAACGAGGTTCTTGTATTTTCCATCCGAACAGAAAAAGAGTATATTCCTGAGAAAGAGTGTCATTGTCGGTGTATACGATGATTATTGCGTGTTGTGATACTTACGACGCTATTTAGAACCTCTGCATAATCGTTGGGCTGCTTGGTAACTCGGGGCAGAAAGGCAAAAGTCCAACTGTCGCCACGAGGCAAGAAATCTCTGCGCCTACTAATACCGGCCACGATGCTAGCGTACCAGAACGCCGATTCACCTTCTAGTCCATAATTGCATATTCGGTATCGGAAGGCATTGTAAATCGGTATCTCTGCGTTTCTGTCTAGTGGAATCGAAAACAGCGGATAGCTTGAGGGACCGTATATCGCCACTGGAGCGGTCAACATCTTAGCAGCAAAAGTCACATCTCGTATCCCGAGTCATCTCACCTCCTCTACACATTGCTTACAGTACTTTTTTATGCCATAGAATAAACTACAAAACGAACGTGCCTTCGCAGCCAAGTACGTGATACGTGCGACCACACCTTGGCTGCAGAAATAAATATGATCGTCGGCCGACTGCCGTGGCAGCTGGACCGCCCAGACCGCCATAGGCGATTGGTCTGGTACCTGCGTTGATTTTTTTTTTCTCGTGGTCTGTCGGGGTCTTTCGTAGTCGTCCATGTGGTCTCTTGTCCCTACTTTGTCCCTGCTTTGCCTTGCCCGTCTCCAGTAGGTCTCGGTCATCAGGGTTTTCTGTGCTCATTTTTTGGCCACTATGCCTATATATACTCGCCGGGTTTAGTCAACTGATCGGACGAGTCGTCTTATTTATTATTTTATTTGCACTTGCCTCCGGCTGTTCGTTTAATTTTGACACCTATGTTGTGCAACACGACCGAGACGGTGACTGTCGTATCGAGATAGACAAGCAGAGAGATTGTCTGAAAAGCCGGCTTTTTCCTGGCATATTCGACGGACTTGGCGAGCCTGCATGCTGGATACCTTTGCTGCCGGATAAAATATTAGTATTTTATCATCGTGCTGATCTGCAGCTGTCATCGCAACCTGCTCGTGATTCACGTGGTACTGCATCTGCAGGTCATGCTCTTGCATGTCAGTTGTTCTGCAGAGTTCATGTTAAAAGTTTGTCAACACGTATCTTTGATATCCGATTTGCACAACCTGTGTCCAGAACATGTTTCTATCTCTTGCAGGGGTCTCGTCACACCGAATACAGAATACGAGGACTATAAATATCTAGAAATCTTTTATGACGCTTTATGAAATGTACATTTGTGTAAGCACGAAAGCGCCTCGATACATGAGCAATGACGCCTCAAACTAATACGAATAGGGCATAATAGAGTCAACTGTTTGCCAACTGAATATGCCGATTCATGACTCGTACTAATGGCTTCGTTGGGCTTAATCATGTGGCGGCTTCAATCACTGCCATGTCCTAAGTCGCTCTCATCTTCTGGCTTAGCAGCGTAATCGTCATTGTTATGCTCTTCATTGCTATTTATTTCGTCAGCAGACGACTGTCTCGTTGGCCTTTAATCCTTGCATCCTCGCTGTGCCCCGGTTACGCAGGCGAGGAAGCATACAGGGATACCGTGCGCACATGGCGCGGTCTTGTAGTCGTGGCAAGGCGAGCTGCCATAGGTGGTGTTCCATGTCTCTGAATCTTCGTTTCCAGATAGTCAAGCAATATATATCATCTCGTATCAAAACTTTCCGCGTGGGTTTTAAGCTTGAGTCTTCGTCGACCAAGCTTATTTTGCATCATCTTCGGATTGTAGCTCAGACTGTAGCTTATAGACCAAACAGAAGCCACCCACGGCACCTGGAGTTGGGACCGGAGTCGGAATTCATTATTTTGGGCAGAGTCGGCAGGACAAGAGCCAAGTAGCTGACTCCGTCAACAGTCTAGGATGGTCCGCCGCAGCCGTCGACAGCCAAGACAGTCTGTCCTCCCGCCTCGCGTGTGGCCTCCTTGCCTGGAGACTCGAAAGACTAAAACGTAATCTACAATAGGTCAGTCTGGAACAAATGGTCGTTCGGCGGTGTTCAGTGTCAGTGTCAGCGTGCAGTGCAGTTGTCCATCCTCGCCCTCGCCCTCACCCTGATCCTGGTCCTTGTCATAATCCTGGTCCGGTCCGAGTGGAGATGGTCCCAGCAGAATCACGACAATGACTGTGCCTTGCTTTTCTGTCGTAAATGTCCAAAGCTTAGATGTCTCTGCCTCTGTCTGTCTGCGTATATGTCTCTGTCTCTTCCTCAGCTGTTGTTTTTGTCTTTCTTCTTTCCTCCTTCCTCTTTCTTTCCGTCTTCCTTCTCGCTTGTTTAGCCCATCTTCACATTGCATTCTTTTTTGTATTCTCTCATTGATTCATTATTCACTCTTTTATCACACTCGTTTCTTGTTTTCGGTCCTTTACCACACTAACCATTCGGCGACCACACCTTCCCCCCTTCTCACTCTGTTTCCTATTTTTGTCTTCCATCCTGCACATCCTGCGTCTATCCCGGTCTCTGGATAACACCTTGACGTCCACTCTTTCTCTCGGTCTCTTATTCGACTGTTCTTGTCTGTTTCTCTGTTACGTTTTGTCTTTCGAATCGGCTTCTCCTTTGTTACCTCGTTGCAGTTGACTGTATACACTTGACACTCTACCCCTTCACCGCGTTGGTAGTTTGCCTCTCTTGTCACCATCCGTCACTATTTCTTTTCTGTCCTCTTTATACCGGCCGTATATATGTTCTCTGTATCCCCAGCTTCAGTCTATATCTCGTGAGTCTATATCTCGTGCTTCTTCAGTCACTCGAGTCTGTACTCTCAATCCAAGATTGAGTCCAAGTCGAGGAGTCTTATCTTGTTCTTTTTATCCTTCATTCTTTCTCGAGTCTTTCCTAGTTTTTGCTCTCCTGTCTCTGAATTTTCATATTTTGTTCGCCGTCTTGCTTTCGTTATTTTAGAGGCCATACAGAGCCTCATTCCCAGCTCGTATTCATACTAACAGACTACTGCACACTTCATCATGAAGTTCTCCAGTCCCATGCTGGGCCTCGCGGCCTGGGCCGGTTCTGCTCTCGCTGAAGACCTCCTCTTTTATCAGGGTCTCACCTACAACGAGTACAAGCAAGCACTTGCTCTCAACTACACTGGTAGGTAGATGTCTTCAAATAGATGTTTTTTTAGTGAAACAAAAACAATTTATTCTAACAGATAGCCCATGTTGCTACGCCGTCCGAGTGGTCCGCCATGAAACCGGCCGACTTTGCCAAGTACAAGGCTATTATTGTTCCTGATTCGGACTGTGGCAGCCTCGATGCTATCCAGTTTCTCACAGACTCAAGGGCGGAGTGGTCGCCCGCTGTCGTCGGCAATATCATCGTTATGGGCACCGACACTACATTCCACGCTACCACCCAGCCCGGTGCGGTCGCACTTATGCAAGACGGAATCCGGTTCGCAGCAAGCGGCTCTGGCACCGGTCTCTACTTTTCCTTGTCTTGCTACTACGATTCCGTCCAGTACTCTACCATTGAGCCCCTGTCGCCGTTTGGTAATTTTACCGCACAGGGTCGGCTCAGCTGCTTTGACAGTGCGCACATAGTGGCGTCCTCGCCGTCTTTCCACAGCATCTCGGACAACAACTTGAGCAACTGGTCGTGCAGTGCTCACTCGTTGATTCCAGACTACCCAACGGACGGTACCAACGGGTTTGCGCCTGTGGCTGTTCTCAGTGATGCTGTCAAAGGCTCCAACGGCGTGAGCGCTGTCGGCGTGCGTAACTTTACGAGTGGCGTGAGCGGCGTGCCGTACATTATTGCGCGCGGTGCAGTGCCGGTGGGCTGTGGTGACAGTGTTGTTCAGGCTGCGGATGGCGAGCAGTGTGATGCTGGTTCGCAAAATGGAGCTTCTGGCAGTCTCTGCTCATTGACGTGCCAGTGTGTCTTTGGTCTCGACAGTGCCGGGACGTCGTGTGCCTCGTCTGCGTCTTCCTCCGCTGCTGCTTCAGCTTCGACTACAATGCCTACTTCTACCGCAAGGGGTGGCGCTGTTGTGTCGACGACAACCACCACCACAACCACTACAGACATTGAAGTGTCTACAGAGTACATCACACTCAGCACCACTACCAGCCGGCCCGCCAACAGCTCGGCCAGCTCAACGATCTCCGCCAGCTCTATGAGCGCTTCCAACGCTACGTCTACGCCCAGCAGCACTGCTTGGTGGAACAGCACGACCAGTGCTCCTCTTTCGACGGCTGCCTCGTCATCTCTGTCAGGCTCATCCGTCTCGACTCTTTCGATTCCGTTTTCCAACACAACCACTGTTCCCTTTACATCGACGAGTACGCCGGTCTTTTCCTCTTCCGTTCCACTAAGCACCGGGCTGGTCAGTACTTTCCCTCTTGGTAACTCGTCGACAATCCCATCCGGCACCGGTACCGGCAGCTGGTCTGTGACCTCATCCGTTTCTCTTTCAAGCTCTAGCAGTGTCCACGGCAACTCGACGTCATCGGGTATCATTTCTTCACGCTCGTCATCGGCCAATATGAGCCACTCGGTTCCTCTCTCGACAGGCCCGTCGTCAGTCCCTCTTTCCACTGGTCTGTCGTCCTCTTCTATTCCGTTGTCAACCGGTCCGTCTGGCTCCAGCTTCCTCTCGACGGGCCCACTGTCCACTGGGGCGTCATCTTCTACAGCTTCTTCTTCTGCGCCGTACACCAACTCGTCAACTTTGTGGCACAGTTCTTCCATTCCACTGTCGACGGCACCGCTATCTACGGCGCCGACGTCGGTGATTTCGTCGTCGTCGCTCAACAGCTCAGTCAGCGGTCTGCCCACCAACACAACCAGCTATAGCACTGCGTCGAGCAGCGTTGCGTGGAGTTCGTACTCATACAATGAGTCGGCTTACCCAACGTCCTTCTCGGCTCCGATTTCGTCGGCTGTTTCTTCAATCTCTGGCAGCATGCCCATGAGTAGTGGCAGCAGCAGCGTTGGAAGCAGCAGCTACAACTACTCTTTCTCGGCGACGTCTCGATCGACTGCTTGGCCGACGTCGTCTTCCTTGAACAGCAGCTCTCTTCCGTCGTCGACTGTCAACACGACCTCGCTGCCTGCGTCTTTTTCGGCTACTCACAGCTTCAACACCACGTCATACCCCACGTCGACTGCCAATATCACGTCTCTTCCGACGTCAGTGTCCAGTCACAGCTTGAACAGAACCTCCTCTTACCCGACGACCACTCTCAATACGACATCTGTACCGACGTCGTTCTCGAGCACGCGTAGTTTCAACAGCTCGTCTCTTCCCACCTCCACGGTCAATAGCACGTCCTTGCCAACCTCGATATCCACGACTAGTACCGGAAACGCGACGTCATTCACCTCGACTGCATGGCCGACATCCTCTGTCTCCAGCTACAGCAACTCGTCCATCATTTCCACGAGCTCGGCTTCTGCCAACTCATCCACCGGCTCGGTTTCACCCATTACCACCACATCTAGCTCGCTATCCAGCATTGGTGCCAATATCACCAGCGCTTCGACTTCGTTCCCAACATCAACGGCTTCCAACTCGACTTCTCTGTCACGCACTTCGTCCCGCTCGACAATGTCCAGCAATGCCACAGCTACTTCCTTATCCACATCTGCGCCAACTACGACGGCCCCGACAAGCTCGCACAGTCTGTCGTTAAGCTCGACACTTTCGGCCACCACCTCTACCTCGTCGCAGTGCAGCGACTGGGTTGTTATCCAAATTATCGTCGTTGTCGATATTGTCGAGGTCTGCCCTCGCGGCTCCAGCCGGACCGTCACGGTCACAAGCGAAGTCTCGACGTTTACCGAGACGATGTGCATCACGTCCCTATCCCAGTCGCTAACCCAGTGCCGCGGCTACGGTTGCCGTCCACAGACCCAGACACATACGCCTAGCAGCATTACAGAGCCACCCATGACGGCGACCCTGCCGGCCACGACAACGACTGTAGCGTCGCTGGTCACACCGCCGTCCAGCTCTAGTTTCGGACCCGGCTCTGAACCCGGACCGAACCACACGGGCCGCTTTGGTCAGTTCTTGGACTGGTTCAACCGTATTCCGCAGGACAGCAAGGATAAGATCAAGAGCAAGGCTTCGACAGCAGGCCATGGCAAGGTCTTAACAACCGAGGTAAAGACCGTGACCCGCTCAGTGCGGCGCACTGATGTGATGCCGACTGGTCCACGCGTCTTTGAACGGGGAGTAGCAGTTCCCACTGTGCCTACGCCCGTCGCCGTCCCCGATGTTCCTGTGACCATCCCTGATACTCCTGATGTTCCTATTTCTGTGCTCAAGCAGAAGCGCGGTGTCGATGAGGACGCCGAGGCAGCCGCCCAGAAGAGCACGGCAGCGCTGCCTCTGCGCTTTGATGCTGGTTCAACAATGGTCTTCTTTGTCGCCATGGCCGTCTGTATGGTTCTTGTAGGCATGTAATCGGCTGGAAGTGGCTATTGGAGTGTTGATGCCGGTCAGCGACATATGAGTACACTGCATCCTCACTGTATCTTGCCAGTTACTAAAAGGCGGCCCCTTGTTCATTCGTGTGTTGTTTGTTTCAGTCTAAACTTGAACTGACTTTCATTTCTTTTGTTAATTTTCGACCTTTACTTCTTTCGTCTTATCTTTCTCTCTCTTTTGTTCTTTTTCTTATTTACTTCGCTTTCAGTAACTCAATCTTCTTCTTAACCTCTTCTCTTCTTACATTCTTTTAACCTATTCTCAATAAATACGCGATGCTACTCCATTACGTTGTGTCTAAAATTGCTTGATTGTTTCAGCTGATCGTTCTTATCTGTTTCTTCGGCCACGATCCGACCATGAATCAGAGCACACGTTTGAACACGTTGAGTGAAACATCGTCACAGCTTGGCGATCGACGGTGAAGCGACCCGCTCTATCGAGGCCGAGGACGTTGAAACAGTCGAGACAAAGGTTGCCCGTTTAATTCATTTAGCATTGATGAGCAGTAATTTTCAGCTGCGAATAGTAAGATGATTAATTGCAATATTTACTTGATTTTAAGAATATTATTTGTTTCGATTTTCTTTTCTTTTCAGTTCAAACAATTAATACTGTACTCATAACACGTAGTTGTGGTGCAAAATCCTCCAGAATTCAATATATTTCTGAGAACAGACAGAAAAAGGATTAAATAAAACAAATCTACACTCAGTAACAAAGAACACAAATACTAATCATTTTCCGCAAACGATGCTGAATATGCTTACATCCTCATCCTCAGCCATTTTGCACTTTAGAGCAATATTGATCACGTGCCTGTTAGCCCCACTCTCACGCCCCTAAACGACTCGTGTGCCTCTATTGTTACTGGGACCCCTTTTCTGTCCCCGCCTGTTTTCGTCCGTTTCTCCCCTGTAATTGCTGCTCCATAGCACGCCTATTCAAGCCTTCCCAGTACCGACAATCGTGTTTGGCACACGTAGCACCCCGACTAGCTCACTTATCTCTCGCAGCTCATCCTCGACACTTTTCACCTTGCCTCTTTTGCCTCTTTCCCTGCTCACCTCTCCACGCCTCCTTCGGCACACGTCCACCACCACCACATCACCACCTGCGACCCATTCACGACCGAATTGCCGTACAATTCTCAATAGTACACATTACACATAATTCCCGCCACCACCTCATCACATATCACCACCATGTCGGCAACCACCTCGGGCCTGACCAGACGAAGGGGCGGCGGCGGCGGTGCTGGCGGTAGCGCAAACGGCGCTGCCAACGGTTCCGAGAGCCCCGACATTGGCAAGGACAGCGCCCCCGAGACGAGTTACGAGCAAGGCGACAATGGCCACAAGATCGCCTACGACCCGCGCGACCTGAGCGAGAGCGCCGAGCGCAGCAAGCAGCCCAAGCTGACCCTGATGGAGGAGGTCCTCTTGCTGGGCCTGAAGGACAAGCAGGTGAGTAGACCAAGTCTAGCGACCTAGCCTAGGAGGCCAAGACTCAAGATCTAAGACCCAGGGTCCATGCTAACATCACCACAGGGCTACCTCTCTTTCTGGAACGACAACATCTCCTACGCCCTGCGCGGCTGCATCGTACTCGAACTCGCCTTCCGTGGCCGCATCAGCATGCAAAAGGACCCCGCGCGCCGCCGCTTCCCTCTGGCCGACCGTGTCATCGAGGTCATCGACGATACCCTGACCGGCGAGGTGCTGCTCGACGAGGCCCTCAAGATGATGAAGGCCAGCGAGAAGATGAGCGTGAGCTCGTGGATTGACCTCATGTCTGGCGAGACCTGGAACCTGATGAAGATCGGCTACCAGCTGAAGCAGGTGCGCGAGCGTCTGGCCAAGGGACTGGTCGACAAGGGCATTCTGCGCACCGAGAAGCGTAACTTCCTACTCTTTGACATGGCCACACACCCCGTTGCCGATGGCGGCGCCAAGGAGGAGATTCGCCGCCGCGTGCGCAACGTGCTGACACAGCGCACAATCGTGCTGCCGGCGTCGCAGTTCTTGCCCGAGAACTACGAGTACCGCTACGTGCGCACAATTGCCATGGTGTGTGCGGCGTACGCGGCTAATGTCCTGGAGAACGCGCTGAGCACACTGGGCCACGAAGCACGCGAGCGCGCGTTTGCGCAGACCGACGAGCTGTTGGCCGACTACAGCCAGTGGCCCTTCAACAAGAAGGCAACGACAAACGGCATCGGCGCCAACCTGCCACAAGTCATCAGCGACGAGGTCAACAAGAACAAGGACCGCGAGCTGCAACTCGAGGTTGTGGCAGCATGCTTGAACGTCTTCACACGCCTCGACTCGATTCTGTAGAACGAACAAGAACCCACTGAGTCTATGACTGTCCGGATCAGGGCTCCTGGTGTAGTCGATGACACATCGGAGGACGGTGCACGACATCGACAATGGCTACGACAATGCGAACGGTCTCGCTTCAATGGGACAGACTGAAATCACAAGCTCAACTCAAACTCAAACAAAGTTGAGCCTCGATTGTTCTCGGCCGTTGCCTTGTATCCTCGACTGCCTCGTCCACGACCCTACCTCTTCTCTCTGACCTCCCTACTATCCATCATCTGTTATATTTTATGCGTCTCTGTTCATTGGAAAGGATTACAAAAGAAGAACAAAATCTGCGGGTTTCCCTTATATCTCTGTTTTTGTTACGTCTTTTTTCTCTCTCTATTGTTTCTCATTAATTCTATATTGTATGCGTTTTGTTGCATATTTTACTGCCTCTTTTTTATCTTTTGCTCTTTTGCTCTTTTCCCCTTTACATCTTTTGCCATCTGTCTAAATGGATCACAGGCGTTGTCTTTTGTCTTGTTTCCTTTTATATCACACGATGAATCACCAAATGCAACTATTTCTTACAAAACGAACTTGTTATAATGACTTGATCTTGATTACTTGTGTGTGAACTAGAGAAACTGTGTGAACATCAATCAAAACTTTTATTAACAAGACGCCATCGTAACAGCAAGCATAGAAGCATAACCCAAGTATGCCAATGATAGGCATCGATGCAAGACTAAAGAGAAGACAGAGAGACATGAAACTGAAACCCGACAAGGCATGAGTATGCAACATAAACAAAGACGCCCAGAACACCAGAACATAAAGCAGCCCTTTTTGTGTACAGCAAACAGATGAGGAACGTGGACAGAAAGAAGAAGAGCAAGAAAAGGAAGCAAGAGAGCGACAAAGCGTGAAAGCAGAAACGATATGACGTTTACTTTTTCCGGCCGCCAAAGGAGCCCTCGAAACCGGGCCGGCCCTTGCCGCCGCCGCCGCCGCCAGTGCCCTTCTTGGCCTTCTTGGACAGACCGGCACGCCGCAGCATCTTGTCCTCTTTCCGCTTGCGCAGGTTGTCCTCACGCTTGCGCTGCCGGTCCTGGATCGACTTCTGCACACCCTCCTTGCGGTCGCTCCACTCCTTCTCGCTCTTCTTCTTCACCTTGTCCTTGCGCTTGATCGCCTTCTTCAGCATCTGCTCGGCCGACTTCATGGTGCCGTCCGCCATGCTCAGCGCACCAGCGGCAGCTGCCGTCGCCGTCAGACCGGCTCCGTCGCCGCGGCCAACACCCTCGGCCCGCTTGCGCGCTGCCAGCCAGCGCTCCTTCTCTTCAATGTCCTTGCGCTGTACGTCGTCCATCTTCTCGAGGCGCTTCTTTTGCGACTCGAGACGGGCGAGCTGTGCCTTGACATCGTTGGACGCGGGGCCGTTGCGCTTCTTCTGTGCAGCGGCACCGTCCTTGACGTACGACCAGTCGTGCGACATCTGTGCACCATCCTGGAACGCGACACGGCCAAAAGAGAAGTTGGTCTTGATCTCGGGCTCAGCAACGGCGGGCTCGGCGGCATCATCACCACCGACGCGGACGAGGGGAGATCCGCGGGCCGAGGCCACGGCCTCTTCACGCTTGCGGTCCTCCTCGAGACGGGCGGCGCGGCGGAGCTCCTTCTTGTGGACTTTGCGCTCGGCCTGCTTTTGGCGACGGTCCTCGATCAGCTGCTGGCGCGTGCGGATCACGTTGCCGCTGCTGTCGACCTCGTCGACATCGGCCTTGCGTGCTGCACGGAGCTCGGCAATGCGGGCAGCCAGGCGGGCGCGCAGGGCCGATGTGTCCTTGGGCACAGTGACCTTGAGCTTGGACGACGAGGCGATGGAAGATGTAGGCGACGGGGGCTTGATGAGAGAGTCGGAGAAGGTGGTGGGGATGGTGACGGAGGCGATGGATGTAACGGAGGTGGCATTGCTGCTCGCGTCCTTGGACTCGGTGGACGGCAGAGGGGTGTCAAAGGTGTCGGACTTGGTGCTGGGAGAAGAGGGAGCTGACGGGACGTCTTCGTCGCCGAGCAGGCCCGAGAATCCGACGCCCGAGATGAGACCACCGTTATCAGCGTCGTTGTCGTTGTCGTCGACATCCATGTCATTCTCGACGTCGCTCTCCTCGGCTGCAGGCTCGGGCTGCTTCTTCTCCTTCTTGGCCTTCTCCTTCTTGGTGTCCTTCTTGGTGTCCTTCTTGGTTTCAGTCTTGGTCTCAGCCTTGGTCTCAGCCTTGGTCTCCTCCTCGCCGTCCTCCTTCTTCTGCGACTTGTTCTTGCGCTTCTCCGCGCGCTTCTCGGCCTTGGCGTGCTTCTTCAGCAGCTTCTTCTGCTGCTTTGCGGACAAGTTTGAATCCTCCAGGCTGACACCCTGGTCCTCTTCGTCGTCGCTGTTGTCGTCGGTTTCAGCATCGGCCTCCTTGGTTTTTTGCTTCTTGGTGGCATTGTCGTCGGCCCGCTTCAGGCCCTCGCCAGGAGTTTCCTTGGAAACGCCGTCGATGCTCTCGTCGTCGTCCTCGTCGTCGTTCTCGTCCTCGTTCTCCTCCTCCTCCTCAACGACAGTCTGCTTTCCATTCTTCTTCTGGGCGCCAGAGATTTGCTCCAGCTTGCGCTTGTTCGCCGTCCGCTCAGCCATGACTTCCTTGACACTCTTGTTCAGTTCGTTTTCGGGGTCGAGATTGGCGCGGCGGGCGGCGCTCTTCTCGGATTTAGTCTGCTTCTTACGGAGCCATTGTTCCTGTACTGTTAGTATACGTCGACCACTCAAAGTACTCAAGTTCTTCTAGATGGGGTAGTACTCACACTTGGCTCGTCACCGTTGCCGTAGTACAGCTTGGCCGGGATCAGCGATAGCAGACCGTCGAATGCGCGCTCATGCTGGCGTAAGCGGCCCTGTGATTGTTAGTTCCTGTGGTCCCAGCTGAAACCGTCCTCCATCCATCTATCCTCGGTATTCCCCGTATCTCCAACCGCCTTGTCGTCCTTGTCGTCGTTGTCGGCGTACCTGGAGAGAAGCGTCGGCCATTGTGTTGAGGGCCCTGCCCGGGGGATGTTGAATAGAAAGAGGGAAGGAAAGGATAAAAAATATAAATTAAGCAGATGATGAGTAATGTAATCAACAGTCGTAGTGTCGTTCGAGTCGTCTTGGAGAGGCTGGACAGAGGTCGGTAAGCGAATCCCGTCGTCGTCGTCGTGGGCAGGGAAAGCAGCGTGCAGCAGCGGCAGGAAAAAAAAAGTGAAAATTGCCGGCTTTGGCCCAAGCAAAAATAAAGAGTGGATGCAGTACTGCCTGTTTTCACCGCCAAATTTATGAATTTTCGAGATCCACCTTTGAGGAGTGGGGCTACACTATTCAACACTACGAGCTGTCCAGGCATGCGACCAAGTCTTTACGCCGCTCACCGCCTAGAGCCGTGTAATGCTGTGTCTTGGGAGGTTGACGACTGCATAGATCATACATTGAAAATACATTTGAGGTTCATTTGATCTCTAGCTGCTATAATCCATAACTCTGGCGAAATTCCATATGTCAAGTCAGTGATTAATTCTAGTCACGTGCACAGTCATTAGCAAGGCTTAATGTCATAGTGTAGATATACTTTTACAGCCAATATAAAGCTAAACGTAGTTCACGGAAGTCAGACACGCAATAGCGGCTGCGTTATTCGCTGGTCAGGGGCCGATCAGAAGCGGAGACGGAGTCCGTCGTCGGACTTGGTCACTCAAACTGATGGTAGCAGCATGCTGTTGACTCTTTTCTTCGGGTTTGAGGCTAATTTAAACATTCCCCTTCCGCTAGCAGACGAGAACATATTTTTGTATCGAAACTCATGTCGTCAAATTCAAAAAGCGTATCGTGCCAATAGCGATATCTTGCCTGTTTTCTGCTATTTTCACCGTTGTATGAGGGTAATTTATCCATCTTTCCGTCTTGTAATGTACTCCGGCTATCACTAGATGTATATCGGAGTATCTACCATCGTGTCCTATTATAATTTGTTACAAGTATTCTATATGAAGCAGGGTATAAATCAAAACCGGAAATCCAAGAGTCGGGGCCAGATATCGGCCGCCGATGCGGGTTGGCGGCGACACAGAAGCAGGCCAGCTAGCAGTCGCATTCCAGGGGTACGTTTTCCCGCTGCAAATAGGGCCGAGTTGTGTGTTGTAAATCATGTCGAGTCTAGACCTTTAGGGTGATATGAAATTTCTTTTCAACCTGGTTACAGGACTAGTCTCCGGTCTACCCCCGGACCGGACCAGACAGACCACTTGCATGCTCCGATGGCAGTCAATTCACACGCCAACCCCATGTATTTGTAGACAGCTGGCTATCAAGGCTTATAGAGGTAGTTTACACTCGGAAACGGCTTTAGATCCGCCGAAAACAGCGGCTTGAGGCCGGACATCGGCACTGCCTGCTGGTTTGTGAGAGAGCACGCCGCGGCGTTGGGCCTGAATGGATTTTTCTCTCTTTTTCGCTACAGGTAGACGACGATAATATCTGAAAACTGTGTAAATTGTCAGGTTTTGAAAACAAAATATTATAACGGAAGAAATACGTTGGCGTCACTACTTATACCACCACACCTCCACCTAGTTCCACCTCGAGTCTTTGAAAACAAGAGTTCAAACAGCTAGCTACTACTATTGTGTTAACTGCAATATATTTTAAGACAGTCATATATTTCTGAAGAAGAATGGAGGGAAGCAAGAAAGAATCAACTGCGGCACAGACGGCTCAGGCAGTGGATGAAAAATGTCGAACACGGGTTCAAGTTGAAACACAGGGCAACAACAATGACAGCACACACAGCGATAATGGCAGCAACAATGTTAACGACCTAGAGGCACAGCAGCCTTCTTCGGACTCGGGGTGTGCTAAAGATGAGACAGACGGACTTCAAGACCAAACCAACCTTCTCCCATTCAAACAGCTCCTCATAGTATTTGGCGGCTTAGGCTGTGCTTTATTCTGTAAGACAGTTCTCCCGAAACTCACCATGGCATATCAGATTCTAACAGTAGAAGGCTCTTTTCTCGACCAGACCATGTAGGCCAGCTTCATAAAAGTATCACAAACAGTCACTAACAGCCTAGCATATCCACGGCCATATCTACAATCGGCCAGGAGTTCAATGCTAGCACCATTGCCTCATGGATTGGCACATCGTATCTGCTGACGTCGACCGTGTGCCAGCCTTTGTACGGCCGCTTGTCTGATATTTTTGGCCGCAAGCACGTGCTCAACGGCAGCATGCTTGTCTTCTTGATCGGATCAGTACTGTGTGCTGTGAGCCAGAGCATGACCATGCTAATTATCAGCCGTGCCATTCAGGGCATCGGCGGTGGCGGCATATTGACAACCGTGCAGAATGTCGTCTCGGATGTTGTGACACTTGAAAAGCGTGGTGCGTGGGAAGGGATCCTGGGTGCCGTCGTGTCAGTCGCCAATGCCGTCGGTCCTCTTGTTGGCGGTGTGTTCACGGAGAAGGTCTCTTGGAGGTGGTGTTTTGTACGTATTCAGATTCCATTTTGCCATTTGAATATACGTTTGCTAACTGAACTGCAGTACATCAACATCCCACTAACAGTCATCTCAATTCTGGTGGCCGTCTTCCTGCTGCCGCTCAAGCATGTGTCAGGAGATATCCGCAGGAAGTTGCGGCAGATCGACTACATGGGCAGCTTATTGCTTTTGGCCGCGTCTGTCTTGATTCTACTGCCCGTGTCTTGGGGTGGCTCTCTGTATGCATGGAACTCGGCCGGCGTATTGGCGCCGCTTCTTCTGGGTGCTGCGTGTCTCGTGCCCTTTATCTACGTCGAGGTGCGTGTCGCCACACTACCGGTGCTGCCACTGCACATCTTTCGCAACCGCACCGTGCTTGGCGTCCTCATTGGCGGTTTCTTTACCGGCTTCGCCTACTACATTAACCTCTACTACCTGCCGC
The DNA here is from genome assembly GCA_022392925.1 of Ophiostoma tasmaniense. NCBI lineage: Eukaryota > Fungi > Ascomycota > Sordariomycetes > Ophiostomatales > Ophiostomataceae > Ophiostoma > Ophiostoma tasmaniense. The sequence continues at coordinate 1,445,104 of JAKRGK010000008.1, read as the reverse complement.
AGTACTACCAGGTCGTCCAGGGCGCTTCGCCCATAAAGTCTGGCCTGCTCATCCTGCCGCTTGTCATGAGCCAGACGTTCACCTCGCTCATCACAGGCCTGATCGTGTCCAAGACGGGCAAGTATGTGATCCAGATGGTACTGGGCTACGTCCTGTGGACCATCGGCTACGGTCTTTTGAGTCTGGTGACACCGACGTTTCCGAACCGCTACCTCGTCGGATTCCAGATTCTGTCAGGCATTGGCGCCGGATCAACACTAATGACGGGCCTGATTGCTATGCAGGCGGCCCTGCCGCGCAACCAGATGGCTGTGGCCACAGGTGTGCGCAACTTCTTGCGACTGTTGGGCGGCACGATTGGGCTTGCCATTGCCGCTGCCATTCTGAACAACAGTCTCAAGAATGAACTGCTGGCCGACGACATGTTTAGCGATGCACAGCTCGCTCTCATCCTGTCGGACCCGACACATATCCGGGCTACTTCCCTGGGGCTGACCTCCTCTCAACGGGACACAGCTCTTCTAGCCTACAGTAAGTTTATATTATACATGTTTATCATAGGAAACAAAACTAATCTGTGTAGCTCATGGTATTCGCAATATATTCTACTTTATCATCCCGTGCTGTGCAGTGTGCCTTTTCGCAACCGTCTTTTGCGTCAAGGGCCAAGAGACACTCAAGCGCGAAGACGACGAGCGGCTCAAGGCCGAGGGCAAGGCCTGGGTCAAGGAGCACAAGCATAATAGCTCCAAAAAGGGAGGCAAGGATCAAGGCAAGGCGGAAGAAAGAAAAGTCGACGCGCGTCTAACAATCGTTGAGCTGCCGGCTGCAGCGCCAACCAACAGCAACACACGTAGAGTAGCGCACTTGTCTGGCGGTATGCTAGAGAAGACTCGCTCTCTGGACCAGTTTGCTTAGATTTGATGACCAAATTTACTGTAACTGATCGGCGAAAGCGCTGCTTGATGTTGATATCATTCATTGCACACCACCCGCTTTTACAGTGACCGGTGCCCCAGAAGCAGCAGTAAAAGCAAAGCTGGTTCTGGTCCACAGATAAAAACCCGTGTATGACAGAAAACGCTGCCCGTGCCGAGTCCAAGACAACAAGTCAAGCGTTCAACTACGATCAAGGTTTCAGGCGAGAACAAAGGATAGCAATAGGCTTTACATCGGTCACGGCGCCCAGCGAGATTGATAAGCCACAGTATTGACTCTGATCATATGCTGTCGTATCTTGTCGTTTATTTGGTTACACACACGTGTGGCGAGTTATTCAATAGAAAGTTTTATGCTAATTGATTGGGTTTTAAAGAATTTATTACTGTTTTTGTCGCCAGCTTGAAAAAAATAACCAACTTCCAGTCACCTTGTCAGCCAACTCGTCAGATAAATGCACAACTCTATTCGTCCTCGGAGATGGCTAGGTCAACGACTATTTTATCAACCTTTACGGTAGTGGTTGTTTCTGCCTCCGCTTGACGTTTTTCCTCCATGTCCAATTCGAACATCGCCTGGATCTCAGTCAAGTTGCAAGTTGTTGAAATTGGGCTTGGATCTTGCACATGCTGCTTGGAGCTTCTCTACTGCTTCTCAAGATCGTCCAACTCGCGGAGGACGGACGACTTGGTACCAATCTTCTTGATCTGCGTGTCCTCGAGCTTCTCACCACCGGCAAGACGCATCTCCAGATCCTCGATGGCTCTAATCTTCTTCTGGAGGCTGCGAATCTTCTTTGCGATGGGGCTGTTGTTAGCAGGGGACATCGGGTCATCGGTAGCGGCGGCGGCGGCACCAGAGTCATTAACGGGTGCGCCGTTGTTGCTGCCGTTCTGCTGGAAATCACGCTGACGCTGTGTGTTACTGCGGTTACGGCCACCCTGGGCGTTGCTGCGAGACTGGCTGCGGGCGTGTTGGCTGTTACCGCGGCGCTCGGGGCTTGAGCCGTTGCGGTGGTCACCCGAGGGAGGGGCCAGATTGCCGTTAGCAGCGACAGCGCCGTTGCTGCCCTCGGTATCTTTGTTGGCCTTACGGTTGCCACGCTTCTTCTTATTCTTGAGTGCAGACTTGGATAGGCCCTCGCCATCAGCAGGTTCGGCGCCAGGCACAAAGGCAGGGGCAGCAGGTGAGAGTTCAACGGGATCGGCACCGGGCACATGTCTGCGAGCCCGGCCGAATCCACCTGCACCCAGCGAGCCCAGGCCAGTTCCGGTAGCGCTGGTGCCGTTGCCAACAATATGGGCAGCGCCACCTTCGTCCTCACGCTTGAAGTGAAGGGGAGCAGAAGCGCCGCGGGCACCAGGAGGACGGTAAGCACCAGCCGGCTTCGATGGCGTCTTGCGGGTCACCAGGTACGCCTGAGCAGACGAGTGGGGCTTCGGCACAACAAGCAGAGGGTCGATATTGGCCGAGGCCGCAATCGTCGCGCTGTCAATAGGCCGCCACGCAACGTTGTACAGCTCCTCCATATCGACACTGTACATCAGACCACCACCAACATGCCACAGCTTAACACCGTTGTCGACACGCAGACGGGGAGATGTAGTGGCCGTCATCAAGTAGCGGGAGTCAGGGCTCCAGTCACACACACTGGGGTTAGCACTCTCAATGGTGCACACCTTGCGGTAGTCCTTGTTAAGGTCGTACAAGTCAATCTGACCAGCCAGGTTACCAAAACCGGCCACCATCACAAAGCGGCCGTTGGGCGAGAAGCGGATAGTGTTGCGAGGACCCAGAGGGAACGTGTACTTGGACTCGGCACGCTGGTTGAAGATTGTCGTCTTGGCGGGCATGAAGCCATAGACCACACCAAACTCTTTCGAGTTGGGCGACCAGGCTACATCATGGATTGGGCCTTCCTTGTCCAGCGAGACCCGAGCATCGAAGCCACCGTTGGCGCTCAGAATGTAGAGATTTGTCTCGCCGTAGTAGCTCTTGTTCGACTTGTCCACCTCGGTCTGGGCGAGAACCAGGAGACTAGAACCCTGCTCGTTCCACTTCAGTTGCACCTTGTCACCCTTGAAGAAGGTCTTCTGCGAAACAGGGCTTTGGAACTGGGGGACGTTGTAGACACGCACAGAGGCCGGCTGTCCCTTGCGCTCGGGGATGAAAACGGCCACAGAATTGGTCTTGCCGGGAGTCAGAGCAAACATGGACACACCCTCGACGCGCAGCTTTTCGTGGACATTGGACAGGTCTTCACTTTTGTAAAAGTGAACCTCGTTGCTCACAAGACGGGCGCAAAACTGCTCGTCGTGAGTGTACTGCAGGTTCCAGCCGGTCTGCGACTTCTGCACAAAACGACCCAGAGGCTGGGCCTCGGCGTCGGCAGCGTCGGCAGCATTGACAGACCGCCAGATCTTGAGGTTCTTGGTCGCATCGCCGTTCTCGTCCTTGGCAGGACGCTCCCACGTGCTCAGGTAGTTACCCAGCGGTGAGAAACTAATTTCGAACGCATTGGCGACATTGAAAGTGCTGACTGCCTGGCCAACCGAGGCATCACAGATGGAGACAGTGTCGTTGGTGGCCCATGCGAAGTAACGGCCGCAGGGTGAGTAGGCGATACACCTGAGGTTCCCCTCGGGCTTGTCGAATCCTGGGAGCGATTCGTAGACCGGTTCGGCGTCAAAGACGCCGATGGCCTTCTGGGTGCGGTAGGCAAACTGGAGTGGGCTGGCCATGACTAGCGAAAGTCACAAGAGAGTCCGGGCGGAGTGAGAATAGAGCGGAAGGGGTCGGGTTTGAGGAGCAGCAGGTGCTTTTGGGATCTGGCTGCTTGGGTTAGTACATGTCGGTAGAAAGCATATCGAAAGGAGCAATATATAGATGCTGAAACCTGACATCTACAAATATATAGATTTCAATAGTGAGTCACTTACCAGATAACACCGGGACTGAGGATCGCGGTGGGATGAAAGTAAGGCGGGGGTCGAGACTGCTCTTTCGAGATGACAGTCTGATGCAAAAGGAGGGACGTCCGACGAGTGAGACGGTGTCCGGGCGAAGAGATGAGCTCGAGAAATCACACAAGGAGTCTCGAAGCGGAAAATATCGATGCCAGAGGAAAGGTTCCGAAAGATGTTCAGGGGGTGGGTAGACGACGCTTGAGACGAAGCAGAAGCTTGCTTGCAACAAGTCGAGACGAATACGCTTAGGGAAAATAGCAGATAGAAATAGAGAAGAGAGAGAGAGAAGAATGCCGACGCACACCGTAAGGCGGAGGGGAGCTAAATTGACAAGGCGGTGTTGTGCTGAGGTGACCTGTGTGGGTAGAAAGGAAGGGAGGTGGAGGGAGGAAGAGGCGAGAAGATGTGGATGATGATGTTTTTTGCAGTGTGTTTTTTCCACTATTTTTTGCCGTATTTTATATTTTTTGTTGATACTTTATTTAATTCCGCTTGCGTTGGGCTGCAACATGCTCCTGTGCCTGCCGTGTCTAGATCGTATTCGAGGCTTAGTCATTTTATGAGGGTCTTTGATTGGTTAAGGAAACTTGTCACGTGTACTTTGTCTTCAAAAAGATATATAAGCTCCATTCAGTACTCGCAGCAGTTCTAATTCGTACTAAGGAAAATCCGCGGTAATTCCAACATGAATTGTTGATAATTTTGCTGCAGGAAGGTAAAAAGAAATCGACGCGAACTCACATGTTGTACAAGCAACGAAAGGGAGGAATGAAATGAATGGGCATGTGGGTTTGATTTCTAAGAATTGGTTGTTTTTCTGATTGCACGTGACTTATCACGGCTTCATATGTTGAGCTTTATATGGGCCTATCCAGCCTTGTGGCAGGTCCAGCCAGTCAGATGCTGCGCCTGGCTTACACCGGCTTACACGACTGATCTGGGAAATGCACTGCGTCAATGTCACGACAGGCTTGTAGAGACAGCAGCAGCAGCAACAACTTTTGAAAATCGACAAGAGCCCTTAAGCGGTAACTTTAGTGATTCTCGAAGCATCGGAGCAGAAGTTTACATATTTCACGTATAATCTGACATATCTCTCCTCAAAAGTATGTTTGAAAAGAGCCTCGCCAATCATGGATCTTATGGTCTGGCACGCGCCCGTACGTGAAAAATCAAAAGGCGCATACAAGAACTTCTACGGATCTTCCTAATCTCTTACTTCCAATTCTCACGCAATCAAATATGCAAAGCCAGGAGCTAGCCGCAATAACACACCGCCACACGTACTTGTGCCGAATCTTTGATTAAAGCTACCACAATTATGACCTCGTGTAGTATTTATGTGTCTTTTTAAGTAGGGCGTAGAATGTTCGCGTATCAACATCGAAACAACGTACTTTGATTTTTTCACAATTAATTTGGGCTTTGATTTTTATTCTCAAATGTATAGTAGACCCAGGACTGGATTACCTGCTTGCTAGTTTCTCTCATTTGATCTCATCCTCTACTGATCTTCAATCTAGGACCACCAACTTTTCCAGACCCCTTAACTGCTCTTCAATCTTCATTATATTCTTTCTATTTATCTTATAACCCCTAACATTCAAACACGTTATTAACAAATCCCAACCCCTTCCAACGTCCCAGTTATATAACAACACTCCATATATCTTCAAGATGACACCACATCCAGACAATGGGCTGGGCTCCGGCTCTGGCTCTGGCTCTAAATGGAATTCCGTCCCGACTACTCCTCCCACGAACCTCAACATCATGACCAAACAGGGAGTCTGCATCCAGCAGCTCGCAAAGAAGGCTCTACATGAGAAACGATCGGCACTTCTTCGAAAGCTTTCAAAGGTAAGCCGAGACAAATACAAGGCAGACAAAAACAAATACAAAGCGGGCAAAAAGAAATACAAGGCAAGCAAAGGTCTCAGTACACATCAAACGCTGCAGTTAGCCTACGTCACTCGAGATCATCAGAAGTTTCAAGAAGTTTACGCTGCAGAAGCTGAGCTCCGGAACACGGTTCATGAAGTCGTGCCCCTTAAAAGTCTGCAAGAATGCCAGGATATGATCGATTATACATGTCATAAATCACTTCAAAAAGCTATGCACTACTTCGTCGACGCTAGAAAAACCTATACCGAGTACCGTGCACGCAACCCTCCTAGCACCCCGAGTCCACTATATGATAAGGACATACAAGATACGTTTGAAGAACGGCAACGCCTTCGCTATTTCGGACCAAGAAACTGGCGGATGCGACGGAATCCCCAGCTATTTTTCGACCCAAGTCCCGAGGCCATTAAAGATAAGAAACGCCTTCGTAAAATGTCCCGGAGAGAGAAAGAGGATAGAGAATATTCAAAGTCTAGGGAAGTGCCAGAAAGCGTGCAAGAAATTGCTCGAACGTCAATGGGATCACGCCTGCACTCACCCGCACTTTCTGGCCCTACTCCTGAATTTATGTTCAGCGCCACCGGCACACCATTGCCTGGTCTTCTGCGCGGCCCCTTTAGCTTGGGCTGGGACTCTCTCGAAGACACGGGCGATTGTGGAATGTTAGATCATGATGGCGGCGTCTCGAAGACATTCGGCCTCATCGACTTCCCGCACCTCTTGAAGACAAAATCGCCCGTCGACATTGCAAGAAACCTAAGTCAAGATGAAGCATTCAAGCACGACGAAATCCTCAATTGTATGAACGAGGGTGGCCATTTTGCCACCACTGCCCACACTTACGTTTCTCTACAGAAAGAGATTTTCCTCCAGTTTGCCCGCCGTGGCGGCTTCAACGACATCGTCGGCGGCGCCGTCGACACTCGCCAACTCATTGACTTTACCGCTGGCAACAAGTACCACGGCCGCATTTGTCCCCTGTGGCTCCGTGTTCGTTCAGGCCCTGAGACAGACAAATTCGAGTCCTTGCCCCATGCTTCTGATGGCTCTGGACAGGACAGCGACAATGGTGATGAAGATGGCAACAGCGGCGGCGGTGAATATGACGATATTGATAGCGTTGAAAACTTGGTCAAGTGCGGCACTATTCAGTATGGTCGCTACATTGACTTTGGTGAGTTGAGCTCTTCTTCTTCGAAAGATCCTATGCACCATCCACATCACACGAGATGGACCAGCGTGACGCCCGAAGGCATGCTGGTTCCCACCCACAACCCAGACTGCCTGGACCTTCTTGTCGATATCCAAGTTAAGTCCTACTCGCTCGCTGACAGAGCCCTGTTTGTTGCTTCTGGTATCCATTCTGATATTCTTGGTTCCTTGAAGAATATCTATCACGGGCTAGAAGCACAAGAGATGGGGATCACTGGGGTGACGCAAGATTTGAGCTGGGATGAGTTTCTAGCTCAGTCGACAATCTTGGCGGTGCGCGTTGTTGGATCAATGCATCAAGCTGAGGGCGAAAAGCAGCGCTGCCCCTTTCTTATCGGTATGGGAGGTTGGGTATCGCCTCCGCGCTTCTTGCGATACTATTATGAACACTGCAAGATGGCTGAAGGAATCTCGTCTGGGTCTTCTAACACTACTACGTCTGGTGCTTCCATGGCTTCGGTGGGTTCTGAAGCTGCTAAGCATGTTGAGGCTGCTGAACTCGAGCTTCTAAGTGACCCTGATACTACAAGCAGGGCATTTGCTGCCGAGACCACTGTTGGGAAGATGTTTCCTCTGGTCATTCCTGATACACTTCTTGAGACGTCAAAAGCTGCACGGTACAAAGACTTGATTGAGCCTCTCATGAAGGAGGTTGACAAGCAGAGGGCCTTCGCACATACAACATCGACGCTCGTCCGTCCCAGCGATATCACGAAAGCCAAGGACTTGCCGCAGGCAAACAAGAGTGCGCTCCGCGACAGCCCCCAATCCATCCAAGATGAAATCGATCGCAAGGTTGTCTTTGACGAGGAAGAGGCAGTGCCTGTGTGGGACAAGCTCGCCGACCCAGCTCTAGATGACGTGATGTGGATGGTGCATAGGCTGATGACCAAAAGTGGCATTTCCTACTTTCCCAAGGGGCGGTCCGACTTTGGCATCAACTGGTCAATACATTGCAACAAGAGTAGCGGTCAACAAAAACTGTGGGAGCAGACGTGTGCATTCAAGTCACCGTCGCCCATGGCGGAGGCCCATTCGCGGATGCTTTTCACAGCGTACAAAGACGACGTTCTGGGCTTGAAGTCGCTGTCTAGGCCACAGCTTCCACGGCCATCACAATCGGACCTTTGGAAAGCTACATCTCCGATGCACTCCTGGTCGGTCGAAAAGCTTACCGCGTACACTAACAAATGCCGTGTCGGGATTGAACCAAGCGCAGAAACCGCCAAACTAGAAAATCTCATGTATCGACTGTACACGACCTCCAAGGCTCCTGCCGACGGCACTTACGATTGGGACGATTCTGGACATGAGATGGCTTATGCCGACGAAGAGGATACTGACGATGAGTAGGGTGTTGTCAGCGCCCATACTCACGCTGATGAGAAAGACTCTTGCACATGTAAGGACGGTGCTGGGGATGAGGTGAGTGCTTAAGAGTTCCAACCACGTCTGTAGAGGTCACTCATATGGATGAGGACAGTGTATTTTTGTTTCGTTTTTTTGTAGTTGTTGCCCATCATTATCATCTTAGATTGTTTAGTAATTCATTCTTCTTTTAAATTGCACAAATACCGTGACATTACATCTAATCATCCAGACTCTCATAAATTTTAGAACCTCTAAATTCAAAATACACTGAGCATATCACTCCGTAGGATGTGCGGCCGGCTGGCATACACCGGCGCCGGCAGTCCGGCTCCAGGTCTTGGCGTGTCCCATACAAAGCCCAGAAACCCAATTTTTTATCGTATCCATGCATACTCGCCGGGAATATTCAGCCCGATTTATTTGCGTCCAACTGAACTCTAGACTTTACACTGGAGTCCAGACTCTAGACTCTGTCGCTGGCCTGAAATTAGATAAGCGAGTCCAGTTATTTGCTCCCGTTTATTCTCCGCAGGACCCTGACGATCTGGCAGCATTGCGAGGCGAGGCAAGATGGGATCAGAATCTCGAAATTTATCTGACATCGGCCAACCTCCCGGTTGCGGCGCCTGCTTTGAATTTTGAAACTGAAATCAAGTTGAGACGATCCTCGTGACCAGAGACGACTGGTTCTTATTGATTTCTAGATGCCGCCCTAGTTTGGCCATACTGGCGTTATGTGAGGCGCGGCGTAGCATCGTGGTTTTTTTGACATGGCATATCGACGTATCAACTTTGACAACAGCGTGACGGATACTGCACATTTGGCACTTTCGTGACGGCAATCTTGGGCATGACCCGAATATATAGATATAGATAGTAGCGATGGATTTTAATTACACATTCCTTCGCATTGACAGCATTGTGACAGCGCAGTGAATGGCTGCGGGCCGCAGGACTGTAGGCGCCGGGAGCAACACTGCCGAGCAACACTGCCTACGCTCAGCGGCCACACCCGACTCCGTTGTGCAGCGCAATCCAACGAGGACACGGTTTCAGTTGTAATATCAGGTGCAGTATCACGTCAACACGTATCTCTGCATTTCTATAATGCTCACCTGCAAAACTCTGCTACTCATCACGGGGCGAGCTTCGGGCCTGACCTGCCCGTCCCCGACTCTCACCGTCGCAACGGCTCTGGAAGCTGATTCCCGGAAAATAGAAATACTCCCCGACTCGTTGGATCTCAACAATTACTCGATTAGAAATTACGAGTACAGAGTAGTAAACCCGCCTATGCCAGCAAGCTGTCCAGCACGCGATGCAACTGTCCTGTCAAGATGTGGAGATGGGCAGCATCGGCAAACAGCTGATGCAGGTTTTCTCTGCTGCATTCCGTATTGGGGCTAATAGACGATATGATTAGGGTTACTGAACATAGTGTATAATAAAAATAGAAGAGATTGGATGAGAGAAGACGGAATGAAAATGACACGCTGTTCCCCTCTGTCGTTGTAGCCAGCACCACAGGACCCTTCATCTACAATGTACTCTCTGTATGGGGACGCTTGTAAGGCTCAGGGTAAGGACTGTGCCCTACTCTGTATTTGCAAACCTCTATTTGGGTTGCTGTCACTGAGGTGTCGATGTATCTTGAATCAGTCTATTTACGTCGTGATCCATAGCTTATGAGCGAGTGGTCTGTGCAATCACCAGCCTCACTTTACGTCGATGCATCAACTGTATGAATAAATAAATAAATACAAATCTAAAATACGACACGCTCATGCCTACTATTAATATCAGCATTGTCATTACTTCGTACACATCGGGACAGTTGTCGAATAAAGACAAGATCGGCATGGCGACACCGACAGGAGACGGGCTATTGTCAGGGAATGGATACTGTTAGACTGGGCGGTCCGGCGGAGGGAGGAGGGAGGAGCAGGAGCACGGGGTAGAGGGATGGCGATAAAGGTCGGGATGCAGGTAAAGGGATGATGCCGAGGAATGCAAAGGGAGACGGTAGAGAAATGGTGAAAAGGTGATAGAGAGTAGGGTGTGTCTAGTGGTGATATTACAGGGCAATCTCATACGCCAGCACGGGCGGTTTGATATTCAGTGGATGCGTGCGGGATGCTTTTGTAAAGGTAGGGGATAGGCAGGGTGAATAAAAAAAATTACTACTGGGCTTGGGAAGCAGCTGTGAAGAACACTGTTTTAAGCGCGCCTTTGATTGTCTCTTTACTCTGTGTAAATTACAGCTACTCGGTTTCAAGAATCACATCGGTATCATGCATAATGACAGCATGCACAAGTTGATGGAGGATGGCCATTGCCCGTGAACTACAGAATTGCTTCATAGACGCATGTATAATTAGTGAATATGCATACATTCCGCGATGTTGTCTACACGGGTGTGCTAGTGCATGCAGAGCTGTCAAAAAACCCAGATTATGAGCACGTTTTGACATATTTGGCGTTATCGGCATTATCAACATTATCAACACGATATCCTATAAAAAGAAGTAAATGTAATAGCCAATCCTTCTTGATGCTCTCTGGTACAGAAGCTCATGGGCCAGCATGTCATCGTGCGTCCGTCTCTTGATTTGTTGAGTTTTGTCTTTTTCCACGTCTTTTTCCATGTCTACTCTCTGCTCCCATTCGTTCTTACAGAATACTGCGGCGGCTCGGCCGAGTGAGCGAGATGGGGAAGAGGCCGACCTTGAATGGTTGATGGCAGTGGACAGGGGCTGCGATGGCAAATGCTTCACGAAGAGCTCAATGCAAATACAAACCAACAATACATAAACAAATGAATCCAGCAAACAACCATTGGAGATGACAGAAAACAAGATACTCGCATCGCGAGGTAGCAGTTGCTACACTATATCAGGGTCGTTAATATAAGTATCGTAATATAGGAAGCAGGTGAGGTGTAAGATGTATTTTACAAAGTACGATGGAAAGGTTGAAGACAGCACACAGACAACAGCTGTCAAGCCTGTCAGGTAGACAACATTCGTATCACATTGTATCTCTCAGCAGAATCCAGTGCCGGGGATAGAACAATAATAGAACGGCAAGCCAGTTGATGTTACAATCGGAGGTTCAGCGGATGTCTTGTGTAAAATCAAATAATAATAATAAAGTTTCATTTGTATCTCGCTATATACTCAGTACGATACTACAGAATAAAAATAGAAGATACCCATACCATACCCATAAATTATTAAACTTTTACGGAGAATGAACAACATGCTCATCCCAGTAAACGTTTTATTGTTGCAAGGAGATGGGCGCTCGCCCGTCCCCAGTCAGTAAGAGACGGGCCTGGAGTGATATTCACATGAGATGGCATGCCGGGGCCTGTAAAGAGACGGTGTTCTGGTGCTCTACTCAGTAATATGGAGTGACAGATGCTGTAGTCTCCAGTGTTCGAGGTCTGATGTTCGGGCTTGACAAGGGTGTTGCTACTCCATACTTTACAATGGAGAGCCGTCTCAATCTGAAATCTAGGTGCAATCAGAGTTTTTGGTCTTGTGTGAAGGCCCTCAGCCAGAGGCCCTAACAGTCTGAAGAGCGTAGAGTCCAGGCAATCTTGTTGCAGCACAGCCTCCCCCTTTCGATTTCCATCCCCCTGTCCCGGGAGTTGACGACACTGTATATACACCAGTGTGTGTAGTTATCCGCGACGCCGTGGCTCGTTACTAACATGCTAATTTGTTTCATCGTATATTCACACTGTGCCTGTAGATGAACATATTGTTCGGTTGATTGAATTCGAGTCTATTGAGCATCGTGACTTTCTGACTTTTTCCCTTTGGTTTCAACTGAACTGTGGGCAGCACGCTGGCCAACCACGCGACATGTATGTGAAGAGATTTCGCAGCGCAAAGCAGAAGCACGTAGTTGTCGCTATATTCCACTTCTTACATAGTACTTCTTACATCTACTTCTTGTCAGTCGCTCGTGTGCTGTCCGCCATCACGATGACAGCACCATCTCAATACGTCGCAAAAGGGATAAACTCTGCAGCGGTAGGACACCCAAATTATCAATGGTTCAATAAAATAAAAACTAAATATGATATGAGATATAAAGTCGAAGGATGAGATATGCAATGCGACTCTGTGGACGGGGAGAAGAATGGCTGGCGCGCAATGACGTCATAGAGGAGCATGCTCAGACATTGAAGGGGAATAAGGCAGAAGCAGTCACGAACACAGACACAGAGGCATAGACAGCTAGACAGCAGCCAGCCAGACAGAGTAAGGCACGACAAGCGCAATCAATCTGATTGTTAAATGACCTCATCCGGGCATTGAAAGTCGGCAATTCAAATTCAGAGAAAACTGACTACTGTTGATAGTTTGAATTCGCAGTATGGCTCTGGTTTAGCGGTCAATATCGGCAGGTCGTTGAACTGAGCATAAGCAGAATTCAGCAACACCAACCCGCAAGCCCAAGCCGCAAGCCGCAAGCTGAGACACTCACTGGACGGCAACATCACAGATCTACTACAACTATTAACGGGAACAGTGCCGGCGCAGATTGGAGAAGAAAAAGGAAACAATGATGTCATTCAGTCTTTTGGTGTCTTTTCTCGCTCTTCATGATGTCTGAGTCTTCCCATATGCTTTCTTTTTCCCTTGTCCCTTTTTGTTCTTTTTGTTTTTGTTGGGTGGAAGAGAGCGTAACCTGAGCGAGCATAGTCGGTTATCATCACGTTACGCCGCATCTGGCTTGGCCTGTCTTGGGCATTTGTTTCGGCAGGCACAGGCACCGCCTCGAGCGTGAATGATTACCTAATTGCCCAAACTCAGTCTGTCGAACATCTCAAAACAAAATCAAGGGTCAAATCCTGTGATCAAGAGAACGTCCTCACTTTGTTTTCTTCTGCTCCATTCTCATTGAATTCCTTTCTCGTACAGAGCTGATTGATTTGTCACTTGACTACTATCAACACTGACCAGACGTTCGTATCCGTGCCCCCGTTATAAGCTGCCAACGATCACCAGGGTCTTTGCTAATGCAAGGTCGATACGACACAAAGGGACGGTTATGGTAAACCGGCGTTTATTCGGTTCTGTTTAGTTTTGATTATTTGGGTAAACGTATATATTTGCTCTTAGTCTTCGTATTTGTCTTGTATTCTTGTTAAAAATCGGATAGTTTTCTTTGGTTGTAAAAAATAAAAATAAAAAACTCCGTACAACTGTCTATTCATCAGACTTCACAAAAACCAAATTCGATTCTCACGACTCAAACTGAAAATCATCTCAAAACCGTTCTCATACTTATTCCATCTATCGCTATGTCGTGCTTTTTCTCTCAATATTCTCTCACCGTATCAGTAGAATTAAGCATGCCTGTGACGTCACGCAGGATGCGCTTTTTTCGAGTTGAATTCGGATTAATTTCTTCATGGAAGGAGCAAAGAAGAAAAAGGAAATACTCCCAAAAAGGAAAAACATAAAAGAGGAAAGGGCAAAACGAAACGTAAAACAGAAAACGTAAAAGGAAAGAGGAGACGCTAGACGTCGCCCGACCACAATGAACCACTGAACAGAGAGACGGACGAATACTGAGGGAGAGAATAGAAAATGAAAAAGTAAAAAGGAAGGAGCATTGATGTGGATTTGAATATTTTTACCACATTTACTGATACAGAGAACCACCGCTGAAGCATTTATCCAATTTATCTATTTTATCGGCTAATTATTTAAAACTCTCAGACATGCGGCTGCGGGCACGCCCCCGCACTTTAAATGTACGCCCATCAATGATTTGGCCCCACAGGACTGTGTCCCTACTCTGTATGTGTCTGTGTCTGCGTCTTTGCGCTCAGTGCAATCGTGTCCCATCGTGTTTAAATCATGTAACCAGATCAGTGTTGAGTCGTTACAGTTCATTGCGTCGGCACAACAACATAACATCCGACACCATCTCGATAACATGCATATCATCGCACCGTGTCGTAGATTACTTTGCGATGCACTTTGTGTATGAGTTGAAAGTTTTTCATATCAATATCAATATCAAATTCATTAACAGTATAAACATAAATACTCAATACACAATCCAAACACTTGGCCTAACGCACTGTCTAGCAGTTGAGCTTCACATGCATCATCTTACATCGCACTGTCGCGCTCTCATCAAATTGCTTATTTCAGGAGCTTGCATCCCTGTGCATCGACTTTGTTCCTCAGGCATCTATCATCCATGGCACCCGTGCTTGCCAGTTTGTGGCGAATGTCACACTCCAGCCACAAGCAGATATTCTGACTGAACACTCGTACTTGAAGACAGTCAAAGTAATCTGCCTGTCCGGTCTGCCTCGTGTGCTCTAATGGAATGGGCCAGCCCTGCAATGTAAATCATCAAATCTCTAATTGCGCTGTCCACCTGAATCGTAGTCAACTGCCGACTTTGGTATGTTTGGATCTCATCTTGAAACAAGCTACTGAGGTTTAAGAGCGGAAAAGAGGAGAAGGAGGTGAAGAAAAAGAAATAAAAGGGTCGAAGAGGAATAAACTCTGAAAAGACAGAAAAAAGAAAACAATTATGGAGAGAGGCAAAAAGACGGTGGAATGGGGAGAGGAGATGGGGAGATGGGGAGATGGAGACTGAGAAGATACATCTTACTTTGTAGTCCCCTCTCTCTCCAGAGTCTTCGTACAGAAAGACGGAGAGAAGAAAAGTGGTACTCTCCACTAAACTACGCGCGCAGGCAGACACTGCAATCGTCAGTTTCTTGAGCTGCTCAGTATCTGCTGTCCTGTTCACAAATGGTGGACTGAAGTCGACTTTACGCCACTATTCACCGCCGGGCATTTACGAGCATGTGCCAAATGCAAACTAGCAATACTGTGCTGAATTCAGCCACCAACAGCACCCTAGAATGCAACAGACATTGCGGGAGAACACAGCACAACAAAGAACAGTGAAGACGCAGAGAAAAACTAGCCATGGAGTCCGGAACTAGCTGTCACTAGCACGAGCGAACGTCAGAGCCCGAGTATTGCATGCTAAAGTGAATAATTCTTTCTATCGAGTACCTTTCTCTAATATTCCTTTCTACCCACAAATTAGGTTAAAGGCGCGAGGGGCAAGCGGAAAAGGGGTCAGCAATGACGTCGATGATGGACCCTTATTCTTCGTCTAGTACGACGTGGCGTGCGCTGTGATTTGGTGCATCATGGCGCACAAGTCCACCTTCACACTTTGGTTCTGAGATATGATTGCTACCGTAGATATTGTGATTGAATCAAAAAGAGTGCCCTCGAGTCAGTGTTACGTCGTCGCGGTCTCGGCTGACTCCCGACGTGTGACCTGTCGAGGATATTTTATTTTATTTCTGCCTTTAGCGCATATCAATTATCAATAGAAAAACCAAAATCTCCATCAGCAGCGTAGACCAGCAGTAACAGACTGCTTAGACTTCTCAGTTTACGACAGACTTCTCATTCTCTCTGCGCGCCGTTGAGTCGAATCTATTCGCCGTCTTGGGGTGGTCTGCCCCTGTCCCGGGTGGGGCGTTTCAATGCAAAGGAAACACAATGACGTCACAAGGTGGGGACACCACCAGAAGAATGGATATCCCATTCTGATTATTCGATAAAATTGAAAATGGAATGGTAGGATTATAATGAAGACGAGATACAAAATCCGAAAACAGCACAACGAAGACCCCCAAAACGAGCCCAAAGGCCCTCGTCAGACATCAACGGGGGCGGGCCATAAACGGCGGAAATGACTACAAAGATGCAAAGTGGCGCGAAGAGAGTCTCATGCAAATGGATAAAGCAAATGATGAAGGATGCAGCGGCTGCCGTAGAATAAGACGATTGTGGACGGGGAGGCAGTAGCAAAGACACCCCTGGCAATTTAGCAAATAGCACACTCGGGCTTCCACAGAGAGAGATGACGTTGAAGATGTCAACAGTAGAATAACTCAACAAACTATCATGTCGTCATTCACCACCGCTGCTTTTATTCGAAACGTGGCTAGCTTTGTTAGACTCTGTCCGACGTGCTTGGCCGGTCGTGTAGCCGCATCCGTGGTACTTTCTAATTGCTTCGAATGCCCTGAGTCTTTGTAGTTGGTGGCTTTTATTGTCAACCTTCACTCCCCCGCAAACACGCGCACGCGCACGCGCGCACAATTCTTTCATAACCGGCAAGCATCCGTCATCGTCACCTACGACGCTACAGTAGGTTAACCTTTTGGAACTAGCTGTCAACGGCCATAGAACGGCTGTACCATTTTCTTCATATTTTCCATTTTATTTCTCCTTTTTGGCGGCTTTTGCTGTGACTTTGGCTATCTGAAAATCTGTTACTGTAAATGATCCTCCCTGCCGAATCATACTCAATCAATGATGTAGCCTCATCTGACGTCTCTTTTTGTTATTATTTTATATATTTATATATTCCTGTACTGTAAACAAACCACCAGTCTTGTGCAAAATGCCAGTGTTTTAGAATTGTACCATTGTTTACCGCCCATCCCAATTCCTCACAGGGCTTGATAGACAGACGACATGATAGACAGGATGGACAGGATGGACATGCGATGAGCACGCTACGCACCAAAACGGTCTATGCCAATCTCGAATGCCCATCTTAACCCAAAGAGAACGCAGAAAAGACAGAGCAGTGTATCAGAGTGAGCACACAGCATTCTATCTGTGCTGTCTAGTATGTGTCTGGTATGTGTATGCCTGCGTGGTATCTTTTAATTTTTATTATTTTGACTTTCATTTAGTCATCTGTCTGTTTCTTTGGATCTCTCAAAAACTGCTATTCATCCACTCGATGATGGACGCATTGTCCGATCACACCGTCGTGCCATCGCCCTGTGTTAGACATGATCTTCATCCCTTCCGTCTATGCTTATGTCTACGACGATGAGCTGTAACATGCATATCGTTACTCACCATCTCCATACATTCTACGATATACTACATCGTGTTGCTCTGTTCGTCGTTCTCTCTCGCAATGTCAAGGGTCCCTCCTTTCCATCGCATCAATTCTTCGACTCAGTTGTCACTGTGTTGAATAGGTACCTGGACTCATCACCAAAAATAGCGCACTCTCAATGTACCTGAGCACTGCCACCTACAATGTATCGACGAAAGTGGACATTAGTGGGTCACACTCTCGGTATTGCATCATAGGTGAGCCGTCTTGTACTTTTTGGCTTTCGAACATTTTGCTTCTGCTTCTTCCATCCTTTGTACTGGAAGTACTCCTCTTGTAAATTGCATGACAGTTGACTTTCTCTATTGCCTAGGGTACATACATCCTTCAGCGCACTAGCACCTGACGCGGTGCTGATCTTCACTAAATAAAACACAAAGGACAAAAACAAAAGAAAACGGCAATTGGTTGCACAAAGAGAGAGAGCGCTATATCACATTTACGAGTCGCAAGAGTTCTACAAAAGCTACCAGAGGACCCTGCACGCGGTAAAGCACTGTGCTTTACGGGGTTATGTAAGGAGTATGCTTATTCTGCATTCTTTTCATCTGTATGTTGCGCGCATTTCCATGCACCTCGGTTTCTCTCTTTGCTGCAATGCGTGGTATGTTTGAAACCGCGGCAGGAACGGCCAAATGCACCTGCCGAGTTGGACACCGCATTTTAGACGTGCTTGTGTGGATTGCAGAACTACTGAGCATGCAAACCCAAATAGAAGGAGCGCCTAATCGCTATTCTGTGGGCTCTATCGGATAATAATCAATGACGACACACCAAAATGTAGAATCAGTCGCGCCTTCCTTTTGCACTTTCACCAGCACCGAACGCCCACGACAATACTTCGTACAGTATCGACGGTGTTATTGACAAAGAGCCGTTACACCCACACCCCCTCCATCTCCCACGACCCACCGCACCCCAGTCGTCATATTTGAGCAATTGAGAAAAATATCATTACAGAGCAGAATAGAACATGGAAAATAGAAATAGATAAATGTGCCAATAAAAGTCGCCCGCCCCTTTGCGCTTTCCCCATAGGTAAAGCCAACCACTAAGAAAAGAGGAGGAGAGGAGAAGGAAGAAAAAGAAAAGAAAACTAAAGGAAGCCACTAACAAAGTGACGATGTGAACGAAGAAGGGCAACTACATACTCAGGACTAGTTAGAGATTCCCTGAGGGAAGAATGTCTAAAACGCCACACGCTCGGCCTAAAAAGGGTCTAACACTGACATGACGACGTTGTGGAAAGATTAGTGTATTGATGTATTTTTTCGATTAACGGTGTAATGAATAAATTGATTAAATGATAAAAAGAAAAGATAAAAAGTTAAATACATCTGCAGAGGAAACTACGCATCGGATGCACACCATGCCTTCCTCTTGTAATCACCCCTTCCTCGAGAACATCATATCTCAGGGCCCTTCCTTCCTTTTTTGTTTTTGTTTTCTTCTGGACTTTAATCTTACATCTACGTCTCTACATCTGCATTTGTACATCTTCTCTTTCCCTCTACGCTCAGACGGCCAACGATCTTTCCTTGCAAACTTCCTTCCTATAAGACAGCTCGACCGCGTGCCCCTGCACTGCACCACCCTTGACTACATCTCGTCTCGCGTCGTCCTCATCGCGTCTGTTGACTATCACCAACTTCGACAACTGTCTATGAACGACTCGCCACCGAGGACAAACACCGCCTCGATCAGATCTGCACAGCAGCCTCTCGGATACCAATCGCCTTGGTATCTATATACACCCATCTCGACATTGCCTACCCCTCGACATAATCTTATCTTCTCCTCTTCAACCTCTCATCGACTTGACGATATCTGACCTCAACAAACGAGCATACAGTCGCAATCTACATAGCTCTGGCAGCATATTCTGTACGTACAAACCAGTTAGTCTCGTGATATTATGTCATGACCTTGCCTCTTTCCTTCTGCCTCACCTCACGCCTTCGTCCTTCATCCTCCTCCGCTTGAGCTCATTCTCCTCCTCTCCATGCTCTTCACCGTGTTCGACACTGTCACGCACTTCTCACATACAGAAAAACCACATTGCAACACGACCCCCATTCTGCATCCACCCCCCTCTATATGCCGACCATCTGGACACTGCCATTTTGCCGCCTGCCTTCCTCTGCCCTTCATACCCTTCTAACCTTCTACCCCCATAACTCCATACCTCCTCCATTGTCTGTTTCTTTTTTTACATTGCCCGCTTCCCCATTACCCGTGTGACACCCTTTGGCTCCCTGTGTGGAGTGGACTAGCCCATGCTTTGTACTCAATCAGTCGAATTGGCTCTGTCTCGGCCTCTCTATTCTTAACCTACCTTACCTCACTATATCCATGTGCTCACATGCTGTCGTCTGCTAAGTAGGCCCTTGACACTCCCGCATTAACTCTACATCATCCTCTCATCTTTCATTATTTTCTCTCCCTCCACCAGTCTTCTTTTCGGTCCTGTGCTTATTTGACCGGGTCCCCTTCCCTTCTTCTCTTCTGTCTGATCTCCTTCATTGCTTCTTCATTGCTTCTTCATTGCTTCTTCATTGCTTCTTCATTGCTTCCATCTTTGCTTCTTTCGCCCACCTCGTCCTGTCGTCTTGTCGTCCATTCAATCACTTCATCACTTGATCACTTCTACTGTCGCTCCCGTCACTTGGGTCTGTCTTTCGCTCATATCTGACCATTGTTCCACGCTCGCTATAGACTTTACACTCGTTTGCGCCGATCTGTCAGGTGATACACAAGATACTCCCGACACAACATCTCAACATCGCCAACACTGCTATATTAGCATATCAACTTCCGCCATATCACCACAACCTCAGCTCTGGCAATAACGATATCATAACCCGCGCAAAGACTGCTAGATTCCAACCGCCAATTTGGGCCTTTTTTAACTGAAAGGTTCTATGGGCCGTTACCGCGTCGAAGACTACATCTTCTTTACTACTCCCTCCCAGCCGCCTTTACAGCTATTGACTGTATTGCACCCTGTCTGAACACCTTGCGTCTATCTACGACGCTGCGCAGAGATTCCTGTCAGCGTAACAGCCAAACAACAGTCCACTTCTTGATTTTTACCCTGCCCTGCTCGTACTAGCAGGGCCTGCGCATATATTCTAAGAATAATCTTGCAACCAACCACACACACACTATCAACATGTTCCGCCAAAGGTAGGCCAACTCTTGTACCATTTTTAGGGTTCACGGGCACTTACTCACTGTACAGGACAAGCTCACAGAAGCCTGCGGACGACCTGTTGGCCAACTTCCGCCAGCAGTTTCCAGAGGTTGCTGCTTCGCCCACCAACGGCCACACTCAGCTTCCGGCATCTACTGCCACAGAGGCCACTAATGTCGCAGTTGCGCCCACACTTGCAGGCCAGGAGAGGTAATTACTGCTTTAAACTTCAAATAACGATTGAGCAAAACTGACAGACAGAACACAAACAATTCACCACAACAATGTCTTCCCCGACCAGGACCCGACACCGCGTGCATCGACCAACGAGCCGTGGAAGTTTACTCCTTCACTGCTGGACCCCGGCGCATTCCAGTTCTCCACGTCATTCCCTAACAACAATGTCGGGTACTATGCGCAAACGCCCGGCGGCAACGGCACGCTCTACCACGCCCAGGCAGGCGACCTTCACACACCGACACTCAGCGGTCTGAGTATGGGGCTTAACCCGCCAATGACCCTGGCTGCTACTTCGGACGCTCTGAACGGTGCTGGTCCCGTCCCACCTACCATGATGGACGTAGGCATGCCTGGCTTCCAAACCGACAGCCTTCACCCCCAGGCATTCCACGCCTACCCCAACTTCGGCCAGCCGCAACCTGCGCAAACGTTTGCGCAACCGGCATACATGAATCCCGATGGCACCTTTAGCACGCTCGACCCCAACACTGCCGCTATGACCGGCGTGCACGGCGTTCCTGTCGGCGTCGCGTCAGGTTTCGGCGCACACCCCGCTGGCGTTCTTGCCTTCCCCCCAGGACACGCTCCTCACCCTCACATGTTCAACGGCGCCAGTGCCGTCGCAGCAAATATCGCCATGATGACCCTTCCTCCCCACGCGGAAAAATTCCGTTTCCACACCACTCTAAACGCCCCTACAGCAATGGTTAAGCATGCCGATGAGATCCCGATTAGCTACCTCAATAAGGGCCAGGCGTACTCTATCTCGATCATTGATATGGAACCAGAACTCCCCATTGAACCCGGGACGCGTTTCCGTACATTCGTCCGCATTTCGTTTGAGGACGAGCAGCAGCGCCAGAAGCCCGGTGTTTGCTGGAGCCTCTGGAAGGAGGGCCGTGGCACAAATGAGGCACACCAGCGTGGGGGCAAGTTGCAGGCTGTCGAGTATGTTGAGGCTGGCCAGCCCGCCGAGGGCGATGAGAAGAGAACGCGCGTTGAGATTGAGTCGTCGTCTTTTGATGGCTTCTCTGTCATTTGGACTCCTGGTGTCCACGGTGCTGTTGAATGCAACATTGCCGTGCGCTTCAATTTCTTGTCAACCGATTTCAGTCACTCCAAGGGTGTCAAGGGTATTCCTGTTCGCCTTTGCACCAAGACTACCCGCTACCAGCCTTCCGACTCCTCGTCAACCAGTCCCAAGGACAACTCTACTTCGACTCCCGAGATCTGCTTCTGCAAGGTCAAGCTCTTCCGTGACCACGGTGCTGAGCGCAAGCTGTCGAACGATGTTGCACACGTCAAGAAGTCAATTGATAAGCTGAAGCAGCAAATCGCACAGGCCGAGAGTGGCCTCAAGGACTTTAGCAAGCGTAAGCGCTCTGCTGGCGCAGCTCTTGCACAGTCTAAGCCGTCTTCCTCCGACCTACAGCGCATGGGCAAGGCTCCCAAGCACAAGCGCACATGGTCCATGTCGTCCAACAGCTCTAATGGCAACACCAATGGCGATGACGGCAGCATCCACTCGAGCGGCTCCCGTGTAGCTGCCGCCAACGGCGTGCGCATGGCCGTCGAGGAGGATCTGCACTGCAAGCTGCAGAACCTGCAGGATATGTTCACCAGCACCCGCCCCGTCAGCATTCTCTACCTGCGCGGTGATGAGCTGGATGACCCAGATCTGCACCCCGTGTCGCTTCCTGGCGAGGGTGGCGGCCTTTCCAAGGTGGAGTCACGCGACAACCTCATGTCCTGGCGCGATAGCGGACGCAGCTCCGTCACTGGCTCTTCCATGGTGTCGCCATCGCCGAGTTCGCTGTCCCTGCACTCTCAAGTGTCATACAGCGGTAACGGCTCTGGCGGCTGGAACGACTACAACGGCGACCAGCTTGAGATGCCGAACGGATCACGGCAAGGCTCTAACCAGCCCACACGGGTCAAGCAGACTGACGACGCTGGCAACCTGAGCGGGTGGATTGAGGCCTTGGATGTCGAGCCATCGTACCGGCCCCAGCCCTCGGATCGACCCAAGCCGGCCGCCTGCTTTTATGTTCTGCGCCGCAATGGCCAGAACCAGGCCAACGGCGAGAGGCGCGATTTCCACCGTGCCATCTACCTGGCTAAGCGGACACTGCACGAGCTCGTGGGCCGGCTTGCGGCCAAGTGGAACTTGGATCCCAGCAAGGCGGTGCGTACTATGCGCGTTCTGCCGCAGGGACTCGAGGTCGAGCTCGACGACGATGCTATTGCAGAGCTGCCCGAGGGCCAGGATATGGTCTTGGATGTTGTCGAGTCGTCACCGACCGGCGCCGTCAAGAAGGAATGGGAGATGGCCGTCGACGACGGCGAGCATAACCGCACCAACTACGAGCTGCGCCTATCCTTTTAGACTCTAAAATATTTCTGCCATTTCTCTTTTCTTTTCTGCGCGCTTATTAGATTTGCTTTTACCTTGTCCTTTTTATTTGTACTTCTCTGGCGGCCTTCTTGTAACTATTGTTTTTCACTTCTCCCACTGTCATTTCCCTCATGATGTGTTATTTGTTTTTTATCTCGTGTTTTCATATGATCGGTCTCGCTGTTTTCCCACGTCTAGGACGCTACGACATGAATCTTTACTTCCATTTATATTTTTCATTCTCCTATTTTATCTTGTATTCTTCATTCATACTTTAATATCTGTCTCATTTGTCTGAAAGGGCACTCGGTTCTACCCTGCAGCCAATTTGTCTTGTGTTTTGGCCGTGTCTTTTACCTGCTGTTGTCTTGTCTGTGTGGCATCGTGACCAAAAAATGGGGATGTCCTTGGTTTTTGTTGATGAGATGTCTATTCCATCACTGACTTTAATATGTGTGCTCGATTTCTATTGTTTGTCTTTTTTCTGTTGATTTTCGAAAAGTCTGGTAGTTAATAGTAATCAATATCTGTTCTATTATCTTGTCCCCGATGTGATCATGAATTGAATAGTGTCGTAGATGCACCCGTACTGAAGACACAAACGACTATTTTGTACAACTCTGAAGAACGGAATCGAGCCGCCACCAACTAAAACAGGATATAGATAGTGCTTCGGATCGGAACTGCCAACCACCTAGACGGCTCACATGTACAATCTTCTTTTCATATTAGTGCGATTCAGCCCCTCCATCAGCTGCGATCTCGTGGCTTCCTGATGTCCGCATGCACGCCTGGCTGAAACACTTTATGCTCACGTAGGTGACATGCTACATGGTAGTTGTCATATTGCATCTAGCTAGCATTGATGGTATGAATTATAGTGTCCAGTTACTCTGTTCAAATCTGATGAAGATCGTTATAAACACACCGAAAAAGACCATATCGGCGTCGCCTCTCCTCCTGTCCCATGCCCATGTGCTTACACCGACGATCCTAGTTTGTCTTTTTCTAGACTGACCTGTTGTCTGATGCAACGGCTCTGGTAGCTCTGCTGATAGACGTCTAATGGCTAATACGTCTACCACTTGGAGATATCGAGCCAAGGATAGCCGAAAAGGAGTCCCGTGGCGAAATGATTGGCTTGCACGACAAGGCTGTCTGGAGGCGCTTCGGTCTGTGTAGCCGTGCTCTCTACTATGTACATATGTCAATTGTGTTACTGTGCTGTTGTTTCTCAATTGTTGGTATTTTAATACTCTTTGCTTGCGGTTTTGCGTCATTTCGTAAATTTACTCGACGGAACGAATACGGCAGAGGGGCTCTATCCCCTACGGGCTCTATGGCAGCCCTACGCATTCACCTCGGCCGATGCTTTATCTCTGCAGGTAGCGGTCTTATCGCCTTATCTTACAGCGAGTCTCTGCTGAACATCCACTGGAACCTCTGATCTGGCCAAGGCAGAGGCCCATCTCTTGCCGTCTCGGCTGTTTCTTAGCTGGAATTTAGCTGGAAATTAGTTGAAAATAGCTGGACCAGCTGGGAAACCCCGTTCCTGCGCTGCTCCCCGCCAGCGATCGCCTAAAATGGATACTGACACCGTCCTGCCCGCCTGTATCAAGTTGAACCTGGTAGAGATAAAACTCACGATGGCCACCGCCAGCGCGGGGTGCTTCCTTCCTGTTCCGGCAGTATTTTGCTATGTCGTGCCTTGGCTCCATGTTTTATATCGAATTCAATGCCAATACGTGATACTGATAAAATAATAAATGCAAATTAAAATGCAATATTGGTCAGCTGGGATTACATAAGATTCCCCTCTGATACATCACCACTCGGCATCCTTCCCCTCCTGTCTCATCCAGCGATTTGGCTTCATTTCAAAAGTGTTCTTTGGCGTTTGGAATTCCTGCATCGGACCTCTCCCACAACCACCACCATCGACTTCACGCAGACACAGGCACAGACACGTCTATGCCAAAGTTACTCTACACCCTACGCCATTCGCCCACTTCGCCCCTCCCTATATCTATCTTGCGTCTGACTGGCTGGCTTCTTTGTTCCTCTGCGGGCAGTTCTGGGCCTTTATCTACTCCGTAATACTGGCTAGCAACTGGTATCTTGCGTCTTGCCTTGGCCCCGCCTCGTCCACCTCTAGCGACACCGCTCCCTCTCTCTTTTGTCTCTTGTCTCTCTCGCCTCTGCCAGCTCCAAGAGAAGACTACCACCTTAAAAAGGGCAAATCACCAAGTTCGCCACGGCCAAAGCTTGCGTCAACGTGGCTGCGGAAAACTTTCCCTCCGTTTCCTGCCAGTCCCTCGTTTATCCGCCTTTCCGACTAAAGTACTGTCTTTTGACAGTCTACTAAGTACATCCTACTTACTGTCCACTGCCTCTCATCCTAGGCCAGATCTTGGTTGCATCTGAATCTACGCCTTGATTGCTATCTTGATCTATCTTTGTCGTTTCCATCCCGCTTTTCTCTACACTACACTATTACCGCACATTTACTCGCCATTCCATAACCGCCATCCAACAACCGCCATCATGTCGGACGCTGTCGAGGAGGTCCAGAGCGACGGTTCCAAGCTGCGCACTTTCCTCGGTATCTTGAAGAAGTAAGTGCCTGTCACCGACTTCGACTCTGATGACAGCAACCATAAATGCTAACCGTGTAGGTTTATCGGTGTTGCAGATCTTGCCTCTGTGCGCTTCTCGCTGCCGTCGCAGCTTCTCGAGCCCACTCCCAACCTTGAATACTGGAACTACCTCGATGCCCCCAACACTTTTATTGCCATCGGCACCTCGGACGAGCCCCTCGACCGCATGCTTGAGGTCCTGCGCTTCTGGTTCACAAAGGACCTCAAGTACGCCAAGGGCCGCCCCTGCAAGCCCTACAATTCCTGTCTCGGCGAGTTCTTCCGCTGCAACTGGGACGCCGAGGACAATGCGCCCATCATCATCCACCAGGAACTGCCTGGTGCCACTAAGACCACCACTGCCGCCTCGAGCTCGGCATCGAGTGTCAAGTCGTCGGCGGCCAGCGCCAAGAGCGCCAAGAGCGTCAAGAACTCGGGCACCTCTACCCCCAACCAGAACCTGTCGGTGCCCCAGACCGGCACAAACCCTCAGAACCCCAAGGTGCGGGTATCGTACCTGACCGAGCAGACGTCGCACCACCCGCCCGTTAGTGCCTTCTACATCAGCTGCCCCGAGCGCGGCCTGAGCGCGCGTGGCTTTGACCAGATCACCGCCAAGTTCACCGGCACAAGTATCAAGGTCATGCCCGGCGAGCACAACCTGGGCATCTTCATCACGCTCGAGAACCGCGACAACGAGACGTACCAGCTCACACACCCAGCGGCACACCTGGGCGGCCTCCTGCGCGGTGCCCTTAGCGTCAGCGTCGGCGACGTGGCCTACATTACGTGCCCCGAGACCAAGCTCAAGACGATCCTGCAGTACTACGACGACGGCTGGCTGGGCCGCACAACAAACAAGGTGGAGGGTGTGATTTTCCGCTACGACCCGGACAACGACAACATTATCCGCATCCGCGATGTGCCAGAAGAGGATGTTCTTGTGCGGTTAAATGGTCCGTGGAAGGAGAAGATCTCCTTCACCATGGGACCCAAGCCTTTTGTAAGTTCTTCTTATTGATCATTGCTTCTATTTCAAACGCATCTGACATCAAAGGCCTCGCAACCGGTTGAGAACCAGACGACCATTATCGACATTGCGCCCCTGTCCGTCGCGTCCAAGGAGCTGCCACCAGACGAGGACCAGATCGAAAACGAGTCGCTGCAACTTTGGGGCGGCGTCACCAAGGCCATCCTGACCAAGCAGTACTCCAAAGCTACAACCATCAAGCAGGACCTCGAGGAGCGCCAGCGCGAAAAGGCCCGCGAGCGCGAGAAGACGGGCGAGGAGTGGAAGCCCGTGTTCTTTGTGCAGCCCACCGGCAACGGCGGCAAGCCAGAGCTCACCGACAAGGGCCGCCAGGTGCTGGAGCGTGCGCAAAAGGGCGAGTGGAGCCTTGACGGCATCGTCGAAGCGCCCAAGGCCGAGGCCGCCACTGCGCCTACCGAGACCGCCGAGACCGCCGAGACTGCCACCGAAACGAAGCCGGCAGACCCCACGCCCGCTGCCGAGGCATCTGCTTGATTTTCTTGTGTTAATTTGGCCTCTTGTCTTTGCTATGTCTTTAATTATTGCATAACACATAGTTACAAGATTGACTGATTGCGTGCTTTTCCATTAACACCACACCACCCTACCTGTCTGTTGCTTGACTGTTTTGCTATTTGCCATTTTGAGTTTTGAGTTGGCTTTGAATTCTGCTCGTTGAGGCCTGGTGCTCTGGCTTTAGTTTTTTATGCTGCCATTTCGTGTTATTGTTTGTTTCTTGTTTCTTGTTTTATTTGCTTGTCGATTTTCGCTCATTAGACCTGCACGACACAGGGTATTGTTTATAGAGGAGGACCGGTTTTGAGGGTGGCACTGCTACTGCAGCAGAGACGACAGATGGCAGAAGACAGACAGTATAACAGATGCTGCGCGTGATCTGTTTTCTCATAGCTTTTTACATGATAGGCGTTTTGTATTGAATTGACATCTTCTCATAGTCTCTGTTCGTGGTGATTTATCCGTCGTCTCAGTGCAGTAACCCGGCTATGCAATATAACATGTTTTTGTTTTATTTCTGCTTTTTTAAATGTTTATCTAGAGTGAGGATCATTATACATCATGCTTTCGTTTTCCCGAAATTCCGTTACCCGTTTCCAATTTTTATACAAGCCTTGTCGTGCGACGTTTGACAGTCGTTCCTTTGCTTCGCTCGTCAGCGCTCAAGCATCAACAAAGCCCTTGAGGTTGTTCAGGAAGCCAAGGTACTCGCGCTGCTCCTTGAGGTCGAGGTACTCGGGAACAAAGACGGCCAGCGACTGGGTGATGCCGCGCTCCTCCAGGTAGCGGTCCAGCAGGACCTGCAGGTCCTCGTCCAGGCTGCCAAAGGCAGGGCCGGGGTACACGCTCTGGGCAGCGTGTGCGGACTCGGCCGAGGCCTCGTGGGCCAGGGCGGCGTCCTTGTAGTAGTAAAGGTTGTCAACAACCAGCGAGCCCTCCTGTGCGGTGGCCTCGACGCTCAGGGCGCCCTTGCCGGGCTTCTCGACGACAATCGACAGGCGGCAGGGGACAGCGCCAGAGTCGATCTCGTCGGCCTCCTCGCCCTCCTCAGCCTGCTCCTCGGGCTTGTTGTGCGACTCCTCCTCGTCACCGAGGGCAGCGTCCTCCTCGTACAGCTCGGGGTCGTAGTTGGCCAGGTCGGCAATCGAGAAGGTGATGGAGATCTTCTCGTCGTTGTAGGTGCGGCGCAGCACAACCTCCTCGCGGCCGGCAACGTCCTCGATCTCGAAAAGACCGCTCTCAACAAAGTCCTTGACCGTGGTCGACTCGGGCTCATTCTCGCGGATCTCGTTCTCGAACTGGATCTCGCTGGCCAGCTTAGCGGACAGCTCCTCGTCGACCTCGTTCTTGGCGGGGGCGCAGCGGGCGGCAACAGACGAGAAGGCCGAGACGGAGGTGCGCGAGACGGCGAAAGCGGAACGGGCAGCAACCGAGACCGAGGCGGCGGGGCGGGCAAAGGCGGCGGAGCGGAGGACAGCGGAGGACGACGAGGTCAACCGGGCGGCAGCACGGGGCGCCGAGCGAGAGATGGCACGCATGGACAGCATTTTGTGTGGTTGTTGTGGTGGGGGTGGATGTGGTGTAGAGTTGGAGGTTATTTTGTTAGAGGTGAAGCAATCTACAATCTTTAGAGCTCGCTTTGACGTGGACTGACGGCCGTTTTTTTTTGCTAACTTTTCTCCTCTAAGAGCGCACGGGCCTTCTGTCCCGAGAACGTGGTGGATCCACCCGATGAGTCAGCTAGCTTAGATGAAGCAATTGCGTCACGAATCACCAAACATGAGCATCTGGCAGTTGAGAAACTTTAAATAAGATGACTACATGAACTCCAAATTCCTGGGTTGCGAAAGGGAAACAAAAGAATGTGTGGAAAGAAGACGAAAAACGCTGTCATGGAGCAAAAACAGTAGAAAGAACAAGTATAAAAGATAGGAAAAGAAGGAAAAGAAGAGGAGTTAAATTGAACAGCAAAATAGAAAGAAACGAAATATATAAATAAAGAAAAACGACTGAAGTATGCCAAGAGTATAAAGAAAGAAGTTATTTAGATAACTGACCAAAACGCCGCCTTAGAGTGCCATTTGCCTTTCCTTTGCAGCCAAACAGAGAAGTCCCGCTCTGCTATATTTTCATGATAATGTCTTTTTTCTTTCCAATGTCCTCCTTGTATCATGATGCTTCGTCTTGTATTTTTTAGCTTGAAATTTGCATCCTATCCGCTTGGTGTCGTTATATTCCGGTCAACGGAAGTCTGTGAGCCTCCCAGAGGCTTTTTCTGTCGTTTGAGAATTGTGTAATTATTGTCAAAAGGCCAGCACTGCCGCCTTTGCCCGCATCTTTTTACTTGACGCTGATGCGTCGGCGTGGTGGAGATCCACGACTGATTCGCGCATCGTAGACCTCTTTGCATCCCCAGCACTGCGACCGTGTCGGGCTGCGCTGAGTCGCCGGTCCTGATCCACAGCTGCCAAAGACGCCGCTTTGACGTGCCATTGTGCATAGACTTTCGGAGATGAGCACAGTATCTTCGTGGCTGCAGTGGCAGCAAATGCGGATATGAGAGATGTAGAGGCACATTGCGGCTATAACTTGGAGTTAGACTTGAAAGCATGGCAAATCAGAAACGGAACATCAACTTACTGTAAAGAGTTGACTGTCTTGCAACTAAAATGACTGAAGTATTTTCAAAGGGACAAAGTTGTGTAGATGTGGAGTGTAGATGTGTATATACGAAATAGGTTGATGTGTTGAAAGTCGGTATGGGTTATATAACACGTAGAGGGTGTTTGGCCAGCAAATGCGTTGATGTGTTTGGTATATAAGATCCTGTTTCCAGTCTCAATGGAAATCTGTCAGAATAACTGGCAGACAAATAGATAGATAGACAGGGAGATATAGACATGTCAGAGAGACATGATGATGAAGAGGGGGCAGCTCGGACAATATTTATGAATTCAAACATGGAGTGAGACTGGTAGATGACTAGTAATAAACATTTATTTGACAAAAAAAGAAAGGAAAAGCAAAGGAAAACAGAAGAGGGGCATGTCCGGCGTCACGGGAAGGATGCAATCAGATATGATGCAAGTAAACAGAGAGCCGTGACTAAAGTGGCTGCAGAGGTTGCGTGTCATCAGGGGTAGGCGAGGTAATCGTATTATTGGAAAAGGGATGGAGGAAAAGGTAAAACGAACAAAAAACAAACAATTTGATGTTTCAAATATATCTGATAATGGCAAAGCTGAGAGGTGTTGTTGCACGCACTGCCAGAGAAACACTCCCTTGTCTTTGGGTAATCATTCAAAGCCATGGAAACCGGCATCATGATGGTATTGATATTGATCCTGATTCGGCTTTAAATTAGGTTTGACATCGGTATTCATCCTTCATTCTGGTTTCAGATCTATGTTTCGATACTGTCTACATCATAAGTAGAGATGCGTAGTCATCAAGTCCACCAAGAACGTGCTGTAGTTCTATCTATGCCATATATCTCATGCCAACTCTGTTTCCGAAATGTTATTGCTTTGCTGAAGACGGCTTCCCGTCTCGACAGAGGCTCAAGAGACGTACAAAAGATATGTAGAAGGCACAAACGTAAAGTGCATGCATTTCTGGGCTGCATCTCGTTCGACGGTCCTGCAGTTCTTTAGAGTTCTACAGATTCGGGATCACGGATGTGTCGTTCTCCACAGGTCTATAAACTCAGTCTATAAGCAACTGGGAGAAAGATCGAGTAAGACGCCGACGCTTAGTATAACCAATGAATTCAGAAAGAACCACAACAGAATACCCTCCATTTACTTTATCTTATCTGTGCTCTGTACTCTGTGAACCAGCGTACAATGAAACTGCAGAGTACGCCATCTCCATGTATACCTTTACTGTAGGGCGAAGCATCAATGTCGAGAATATGCCACTGCCGGGGGCCATACAATTTTGAGGATCGTTTGCGAGTGTGGGAGAAGTGCTGGTGTAGAACGGGAGTGCGTTGGAAGACGGCCCGCGAGTATAAGATTGAATGAATTATGCACAAACACACCAAGAGTGAATAGGAAACAGATTCTCCGTGTCAATGATGGCACAGTACATAACCAACGATGGCCTTTAAAGGCACGGATAAACGACATCAAAAATTAAGAAACAAGAGAGAGACATCTTGTCAGAAGTAAACCGCTTCAATGATGCTGACCAGCAAAGTCCCGTGTTTCACGTAAAGAGAACCGGAATCAGGAAAGAGACAGCGAAGCTTGCATAGATAGAAGCTTTTCTGGGCCCTGGAGTCCGGACAGCTGCTGCTTGGTTGTTTTGTTTGATTGTTTGGCTGTCTTGCCGGCTATCCCTCGTTTGCTTCGGGCGTCTTCCTCTGCATCTTCCCATCACCCTCAATTCGGATAGCTACCGTGTTTCCATACGTTTGTGGCTTGCATTTGTGCTTCCCAAGGACAGGGATGAACACAATAGAACGAGCTATGACCCAAATAAGACAGGGATAGCTAGGATAGCTCAATGGGCAACGTCTCACCTGGAGACGAGAGTGGTGATACCAAGCATGCACCCGCAAGCCAGAAGCCTATTTTCTAAAGTTCTCAAGAGGCGAGTAAGAAGAGAAAAGAAATTGTGTGTGGCCGCGTCAATGGGGGCGGAGACCATGTTGTGCAACGGCCACCTAACTCTGAGGCGAGACCTGCTAGGATTGGGGTATGAGTGGGAGTAGAGGCAGAGAGAGGGCAGGCAGAAGATGGTAGAAGAGAGAGAACATTAGGACACCAATGTTTCGATTTGATGCCTCTACGTTTCGAACATAGCACCTCGACGCACGCCGATGCTGGCTCTGTTTCTAGGCATGATCTTTGCATGCTCTAGGTATATTCGTAATGGTTAAATCCTCGCGTTTCTTTGCATCTCAGCGCATCCCAGTGCATCCCAGTGCACCTCAGTGCATCTCCGTGCATTGCATAGCATGGCATAGCATGGCATCGCATATGTGTCTAGCCACCCATTGCACGCGTGGCCAAACCGTTATTCCAATGTAGGAAGAGAGACGTTATTATAATCGGAGAAATATCAAGCTGTTCTAAATCCGAGGCTATCTCCAACTATGCACAAAATGAATAAAAAACAACGATAAAATATGATTAACAGGAAACATTAAGTAAACCCAGATTGTAAGACGCCAGCGCTTTTGTACGCTCCTTCGCCGAGGAGCAAAAGTGGATAACAAAAAGAGAACCGGGGAAGATACACAGATGGACGAGTGTAAGGAAGATGAAGGGATCATTGGAGAGAGGCGTGGAGAAAGGAGAAGAAATAAGAAAAAGAGAAGAAGAGAGAGGTGAAGATAGACAGCTTCCGAGGCCTGCAGGTGGTCTGCAGAATTGCCCCTCTATATCACAAACGTTCCGAGCTGCGGCAGATCCTGGCAGCGGTTCTCTGGAGACTTGCTACCGCTGCCTGACAGGGCTATGCATGGCATTCGTCCTGGATCAAGGGCCATGAAATCTGCACACAGTGCCTGCAATCGGCGGCTCCTAGGTAAACCATGGCTCTGGGCAATCCTGAATCCTGGACACGTTCGACTGGCTATATGCTTGTTTAGGCTCGACTTGCCCTTTTTGAAACTGAGAAGAAGCATGTCTGACCGTGTGAGAGAACAGCCGTGTGGTTAGGCTGTAGAAGCAGTGGGAATGACAAGCGTAAGCAGAGACGACAGAGAGCAACGGACGACGGGAGAAACCACACATGGCCAAGATGGAGGGCACCAAAGGCAGGAACAGCAGACAAGATGAGGATCTCAGCAGCTGTGTTTCCCCTATTCTCACGCCAAAAGAACACACAAAAAACAACTGCAGGAACAGTGCTTCCACACCAATCCCTTCGTCTCAGTACAGAGGCCAAGGGAGCAACGGCAGAAAGTACACCAGTAATGTGGTGCGCGGTGTGCTGCCAGTCGTGGACTCGTCGCTGCCGACTTTCTGCCGATTTGCTGGCGTTCCATGCACGACTATGCATCTATGATGTGTCGCTGTTGTGTCTGCATCGTGCTTTGTCCTTCGTGGTATATGGTATGTGGTATGTGCTCGTGCTTGTGCTTTCGTGTTCTGTGCCGCCGTGTTTCGTGGCTCCGCGCCTGGCGTTCGGCAACCGGCGTCTGTCCTGTACGCTCCCAATGCCCTGCAAGCCCGCATGCCGTGTGTGTGTTATCGTGGTTTGCTTCGCTGTGTTCTGCTAGAACCGTTTCCCCTCTGCTCCCAGCCTTCGCGGCTGTTGCTGTATTGTTCGCTTGATTTTATGGTCCGTCGAGTGTCCGTTGTCTCCGTCGAGTGGTGATGCAAGTCAACGTATGGTCCAGATGGCCTAAATGGCAAAATTGGCCCAGACCTCAAATATTTTTCGTTGGTCCTCTTCTTTTTCATGTCCTTTCCCTCTTCTGCCCTTGTACTCCTCTCCAAGCCCCTAAATCTCCATCACCGATTTGCCCTCTAGTCCTTGTTGGGAGGGAAAGCAGCAGGCTTGATGACGCCCGCCTCGTTGATGCGCACCCACTTCAGGCTTGTCAGGTTCAGCCACGAGCCGTCCCAGCGCTGAAAAGTCTCCACGTTCTCCTTGTCTCCGAGATCAGGAACCACTACCTAGTTAGTTTGCATGCCATATCCATATGTGTCTTGATCATCAACTTACAGAATCCATTCTGGTACTCCTTCTCAAGGTTGGCAATCACTAGCCGGACAAGGTCCTCTCTTGATGTTGCAGGTCTGCCCGGGCGCCGAGCCGCCTTGATCTCAGCCATCTCCTCATCGTGCTGGCGCACAAAGCTCTTGACAGCAGCCTGGAACTGCTCCAGGTCAAGCTGCTCCAAGCCTGTCTCACGAAGGGTCTCCAGGAAGAAGCACACACGGTCGACTGAATTGTTAGTGATGCTAGATTCCATCAAGACAGTAGATAAACGTACCTATCGGCTGCTCGGCCTTCTTTCTCGTCGACTGCAGCTTCTCCAGGCGGGTATCGCGAGTCAGGGCAAACCGCAATCGCCGCGAGTCTCTGGAACCCTCGTGCACGGCACCCAGCGGGCCCTTTCTCTTCGTAATCTTCTTACGCATCTTCTCCATTGTGCGTGTAACCATCTTGACGGTTGTGTGGGTGGGTATCTGGTATTTGTGGTTGTAAACGGATGATGATCAATGGATGAGGTTTGGAGGCGGTCGAGTAGCAGAGCCGTATTGCTTGTCTTTCTTCCTGCACATAGTATCTTAGCCTGTGATACTTTTTTCTCTTATCGCTCTTCTTATCGGCAGAATCCTTATCGATAAACTGACCCGCAACTAATTCTGCTATTCTGCCAGTGGGGGAGGGGCCGCCCATTTAAATTTCATTGCACAGTGCTAGTTGCCCTGGAAATTGAAAATAGAAAGTATTTCTG
The DNA here is from genome assembly GCA_022392925.1 of Ophiostoma tasmaniense. Lineage (NCBI taxonomy): Eukaryota > Fungi > Ascomycota > Sordariomycetes > Ophiostomatales > Ophiostomataceae > Ophiostoma > Ophiostoma tasmaniense. The sequence goes on along the minus strand of JAKRGK010000008.1, from coordinate 1,410,293 downwards.
GGCGGCCCGCTTTACGCTAGTCCCATCGTGGATACAGACCCATTACACGCGCTGGGACGCGCCTTCCTCACGTCTTGCCCTGAAAAAGAATGCAATGAAGAAAAATACAGGGGTTTAATTGGCATAGGGAAGGTGCGGCTGCGTTCTTTCCTTATTTGAAGGCTCCTGGGCTCCAGTCCGTGCCATTTCACCTAGGGGTGCAGTCAAGATAGTGTACAAATAGCGTCAACCCCACTGCAGATCCTATATGCACTGCATATGACCGCTCGTTCTCGTGGAGTCGAGTCTCACCGCGTTCACGGCTGGACAGGCAAGAGCGACAGTAGTTCCTGCCCTTTCGACTGAATTGCTTGTGCATCTGGGTTTAGACTCGACCAATCCCCGCGTCTCAATCTTTCCTCGTCCTCTGGCCGACTTCTTTCTTCATTTCTCGTCCTTTTCATTCATTTCTCGTGCTTCTCTCGCTCATACCGTGCTCTCATCTGCCCGTAAGACACTGTCTACACGAAACACGCGTCTACGGTCAACAACTCATTCCACGAGTCATTGACAGCTCATTCGATATCTTTTGAACTCTTACTCTACTCGCTTTGACCAGTATCATCCGACTACAGTATACGCCGCCATCTCAGTCTTCATAGCCTCGCCCCTTTGATCGTCAACTTCGCCGCTTGATCTTCGTCACGCGTCTCGTACTCAACGACACTGGCCTTGCAACTCCGGATGGCCGTCTGACCTCACAGAGACTTAAACTCGACGTGACGCACTCCGTCGAGTGCTGTCCGCCCCCATCTCCTTGCAATGGGTATCTCAGGCCTCCTCCCACTTCTCAAGTCCATCCAGCGGCCTACAGAACTGAAGAAGTATGCCGGACAGACTATTGCTGTCGATGCCTATGGCTGGCTGCACCGCGGTGCTATTAGCTGCGCGGTAGAGCTTGCTCAGGGTCGTCCCACTCGCAGATACATTGACAGTGTCTTGAACCGCGTCCGCATGGTCCAGCACTGTGGTGTTACCCCCTATCTTGTCTTTGACGGTGACTTCCTCCCTAGCAAAGCCGGTACCGAAGCATCACGAGCCAAGCGTCGTGAGGAGAGCCGCAAGGCTGGCCAAGAACTTCTCAATGCAGGCAAAGCAAAGCAAGCCTATCTTGAGTTCCAGAAAGCTATTGACATCACCCCGGAGATGGCTCGCTCTTTGATCGAAGAACTGAAGAAGATGGGCCTGCCGTATATTGTGGCCCCCTACGAAGCTGATCCTCAGATGGTCTACCTCGAACGCGAAGGTCTAGTCTCTGGCATTCTGTCCGAAGATTCTGACTTGCTCGTTTTCGGCGCCAAGCGGCTTCTCACAAAACTCGACACGCAGGGCAATTGTATCGAGATTAACCGCCGCGAGTTTTGCGCCGTCCGCGAGATTTCCCTCACCGACTGGACCGACGTCGAGTTCCGCCACATGGCCATCCTCAGCGGCTGCGATTACCTCGAAGGCGTTGGCAACATTGGCCTCAAGACTGCTTACCGGATGATCCGTAAGCACAAGACAATCGAAAAAGTCGTCCGGATGCTGCAGTTTGACGGAAAGTACAAGGTGTCTGAGAACTACCTCGCCGCCTTCTACCAAGCCGAGCTCACCTTCCTCCACCAGCGCGTGTTCTGCCCTATCAAGCAGAAGCTTATTATGCTTTCAGAGCCGACAAATGGTGCTGATGTTGAGGAAATGAAATTTATCGGTCTCAAGATGGACCATGAGACCGCAAGAGGAGTCGCCCTCGGTGAACTCAATCCCATGACAAAGGAGCCTATTATCCTTGCCTTGTCACCAGGAAAGAAGCGTCGTGCAAGTAGTGTCGCCAGCTCCAACGGCTTCAACAATGGGTCTCCCTTCAGGCCAGCCTTCCCCAGCACGCCTAATCAGTCACAGCCCGGGAAGCCAATCAGCGAGTTCTTTGGCAGCCGCGACTCCTCAGCGTCACGAATCCCCTTGGGTGCCATGGATCCCAACGTCTTCTCGATTGACCGTCAGCAAGTCGCCACACTCACACAAAATGGATTGACTCCTCGTGTCTTCCCATTGCCCCGCCCCTATGTCGACGGCGGCATCACATCGTTGCCATCCCAGCCACCGAGTGCTTCGCGGCCTGTGTCGACAATTTCTAATCCGCGTCTTCGCCGGAGACAGAGCGAGCCTGTCTCAAATATCATACAAGCCGGAACTGGCCATCTCCTGGCCCCAACATCTACCCCAAGCCTGAATCGGCGCCAGACTTCGGCAATGCTGCCACCTACTACCCGGCAAGTGTCCCTATCACAAACTACGCCACGCAGCACGCCTTCCACAGTGCCTAGACCTCAAAAGAAGGCAAGAATCGAAAACGACGACCTCGACTTGCCCAACAACGCCAAACCCCTCGAGAAGAGCAAGTACTTCTCTCCGTCGGCCCCAGCCACTGCCCCAGCTTCCATCAAGAGACCTAATGTCCAAGAGACCATCTTGATGTCAGACGATTCCATTGAGGAGGCTATGCTCAGCATACCCGACATGGAAGAATGGGACATTTCTATGTCCAGCAAGTCAGCTTCTATGCGGGTATTTGAGGACACCCCGCCCATCAAGGATACTGATAGAATCCCCGACAGCGATGGTATTGAGATCCCCGAAAGCCCAGTTGTCGCGCTCAAGCTTAAGCGTCACTCAGCAGTCAATGGCAAGTTCGACTCAACCCCTGCCAGTCAACTGTCACTGGGCCGCTTCGCCTACAAAGGGGCAGCCAGCATGGCACACGGTCTTCCCACGCCCGAGTCCAGCTTCATCGGTAGCCAAGAGAGCTCTGCGACGAAGCAGAACTCGCAAGAAAATGAAGTATTGACGCCGCCCGTGCCCAGCGGAGGACCCACTAAGCGCCCCAAGAAGCCCAGACAGAGCCTGGGAGAACTGGTCGAGGCAACCTCTGCACTACGGTCAGAAAGTGAGCGGCCCCGTAATAAGAAAGTCAACAAAGCCCGCCGCAGCATGGAGGCGTCCACCCTGGTAAACCCGTCGTTTGTCCCTTTGCCCCCGGCCGACCTTGACGAAGTTGCTGCGCTCAACCAGGCCCAAGGCAGTGAGGACCAGATCATTCCTGATAGTGACGCTGAAGATGACGAGCTCGACGCCTCGGTCAACAGCATCACTTCATCGTCTCGGTTCGACCTGTCTCGTTTTCTCTGCTCATGAGCATCCAGACTTTTTATAAGCCAGACTTTCTAAGCCCCCCCCCCCTCTCTTCCCCATCACCAACACAGCATTGTCACCTGTTTATCTGATATGTATGATACCCTCTTCAAAGGCAAGGGAAGACACTCACTTTGTCGCTATTGTTTATTTCTGGTCTTAAATTTTTCATGTCCTATGGGTTTTGCCATAATATTCTTGTTCTTCTTGTTTATCTATCACCTTTATTCGGTTGGGGTTATTTTGTACTTTAGGTCAGGCATCACACAGGAGCTTAAGGCGGCGTTTACTACCACTACTGTAATTCACATTTTTTCGATCATCTACTTTATTCGTGATACATGTATGAAAAAGACATTGTATGAATGTGTAATGATGTGTATTTCTAACAACATTCTTGGAACATCGAAGAAACAACATGGCAATCCGATTCGTCATCTAATGCTATCTTGCTAAAGAACGTCAAAAAAATTACAATGCAACAAATGTAAAGAAGACGCAAGTAATAACAATGCCACCAAAAACCTAAAGACAAGAAATAGACAGGGGAACAGAACATATGCTAATACAAAACTATAATGAATATAAACAGAGGACAGAAACAAGATTGTAAGAAATGAAGGTGAAAGAAAAGTGAAAGAAGCAAGGAAAAGCAACAAGCATGAAATCAAAAGTAGTGCGCCGATGTATGTTATGCGAAAAGCGAGGGAAAGTAGAAAGATCAGAAAAGGTCAAAAGGAAAGAGAACTCTAAAAAACAAATGAGGAGCAAACTCCAGCATAAAGCCCCCAAAAAATCAAAGCAACAAACAACACAAAAATTTACTGTTTCGCCTGACCATTACCGGATTCTTTCCAGTATCTGCTGCTTCTGGCGGGATGCGCACTTGGCTGCGACTGGGCACTGCCGTGCCTGCTCCCAGACCCGCCTCTGCTCATGGGCTGTGAGGTGAAACCACTACCGTTGCTATTTAGATCAGATGATAAATTACGTCGGCTCGTTCTCGCGTGCTCCCTAGGCGCAGAACGGGCACTGCCGCCTGAGGCATCTCGACGCATAGGCTCGGCTGCGTAGTCGTTGCCGTCCACTGTTGAGATTTGCGCGGGATACATGTTCCCGTAGGTGGCGGTATTGCGGCTTGGTGCAGCCCATGATCCTGTCGCAGGCAACAAACTATCAGTTGCAGGTTGTAGCTGGAAGACAGATTCTGAATCTGACGGTGATGGGGGCATGGCGACACTATTTGGGAGGCCAAATTGTCCAGCTTGCCATGAAGTGCCAGCTACTGAAATGTGTGGTGGTAGCATATCATGGTAAGATGTCTGACGGCGTAGCCCAAATGCAGCTGGAACACTTGCTTCTTGTCCTCGATGGGCAGCGTCGATTGATCCCAACCGTGCAGCTAAACGCTCCCGCTGTCTGAAGTTCTCGTCGTCGCTAACATGGATACCAAAAGGATCTGGTAAGCGCGGCGGTGGTTCTGTCTCAGTAAGAGATGATCGGCTAAACCGACGCAGAGTGGGCAGCTTGTTAACAGGCCTTGACAAGACTCTGGCCCTAGAACCACTTCCAGTCCCAGATGACGATGTATTGGATATATTGCGAGCATAATGTCCAGGCTGTACGTCTCCATCTGCAACTGGAATAGATACAGGGCGTCGAAAAACTGTGCCGGTGCTGTTTCTGCCGCCGAATTGTGACTGGGAACTAGTAGCACGCGACATGGGCTGAGAATAGTATCCATCAGAGTTCGAGTGTGATTGCAAGAGCTGCTGCCGACGATGTGCCTCGTTCATATCTGTATCATTGAATGAGAGTGATTGTCGGCCGCCGGGATGGTAGGTGTTCTCGCTCCAGCTTGATATAGCGGCGGGAAGGTCCGGCGATGTCTGGTCAGATTCAAGCACATTGGCGAATGATGGGGGCATGGTATCTGTGGTCGGGTACGGGGGGGTTGAAAAGGGCGAATGAACTTGGCCAGGACTAGAGCGGCTCGTTCGAAGACCACCACTGACAACCGACCGTGGGAGAGAATTGAAATACTGCCGAGTGTTAAAGGTGCGGACAGATTGATGTTCATTTGCCAATAAAGACGTTGTCAAGACAGGCGACGTACGCTCCTGGCGTTGCTGCTCAGATGCGGAATTCGACGAGCCTCGGCGTGACGAAGGCAGAAGCTTTCTGAACATGTCCAATGGGCGAGTGAGAAACGATGCTGAATCTGATCTCTGCTTTTTTGTTTTTGTTTCAACAACAGGACCTGTCTGGTCGGGGCCGAGGACGACCTCCTCACTTTGATTCTGGCCCTGATGAATACCAAGGCCCAGATAGCTCTCGTTGATTGGCAGTAGCGGTCGTTCACCCAAGGCACCAGTGCTGTGAGCACGAATCTTGCTAGGGATCTGCGGCACACTCAGGGCTTGGGAATTGCCGATGGGAGGCTGCCTTGAGACGAGATTTTGCCTTATCGGCAGTGCTCTCAAAGCATTTTCGGCAACCGTGCCCGTAGTGTTAGCTGGCAGTACCTGGCGTAGGTGAAACAGAGTTGCCTCTGCGGGATGGAGGTCCACGGTCACTCTGGGGCTATCAGATCCCACTCTCCAAGACTCTGCCGACTTGTGGTAGCGCCGGTCTGTATAATTATTTACGGTCCGGTGGTGAGCAGCTGATTTAAGATTCTGGCCGTAAGTACTAGAGTACCTAGCAGGAATAGTAGGCTGTGGTTGATAGACTTCTGTTCCAGCGGGTGACAAGTTGTGGGCACGGGGCGTTGTAGCTTGGGCCGAATCACCGTCGGTATCGTCATGCCCACTCGATAGTTGCCGGCCATGGCCCGTCGCTCCACTAGATGCACGGTAATTTGAAGGATGAGGTCGCTGCAGCTCAGGAATTATTGCTGAATGAATGGGGTCCGGCGACATATGAAACACTGTGCTGCCGTCCAAGTCATCTTCTAGATCCAGCTCAGCTTGTGTCATTGGCTTCTTTCCCTTGTCTGTCGGTCGCGTTGTATGCTTAGTCGGCCAGGGTGACACTGGTTCTATCGGACTATCAAAGCCACCACTGAAGCGGGAGCGGCGCACCGTGAAGTTGTCTTCGGAAACACGCGGGCCAACTCGCTCATCCTCGTCAAAAAAGGTAGGTGCGCGCGTTGTGATTCCCTTGATATCTGGGCTTAAGTTGCACGAGCCTTTGCTGCTTGTAGGGGTGATGATACTGGCGTGACTGGAGCTCTCCGAGTCGGAGATGCTGACGGTCACCTCAAAGACTGACACCGACATTGAGGTGTCTTCAGTCTCGCCAGATGGCTGAGCAAGGGCGATTTGTGCATCGCACTTTTTGACCCGTTCAGTGATGTCATTGCTGATTTTGGCGAATATACTCTTCTTGATACGTGGCTTGAGATGCTCGAGTAGTTTGAGACCATGGATCTTGAAGTAACGGTAGTCGTCAAGAATACCGACTTGGATGCCTTTGGGATCCCCAAAATCTTTGTTCATCAGTTTGACGGCAGCATCAAAGGCACGGCAGTAGACGGCAGCAGACTTTGTCACCCAATCATCAGTCCGCTTTTCATCGCGGAGCAGACTGGCGAAGAAAATCTGGACCACGGGATGGATTTTGAGAACATCAGCAGCATTCGAAGGCTTTCTTAACGTGTGTTCATTCGTACTGCTGCTGCGGGAGCTTGTAGGCGAGACAGAGTTGGTTTCAGTCCGCTCCAGTAGGGCAATTGAGATCAACGTCCTAAGTGTGTTTCCAAGCGACCGCGGCTTGTCGGAGCTTTCTTGTAGGCCAAGGTGAAGAAGACCAATGGGGATGAGATTGTCAAAGTACGTCAGGATGTAGATGAGGTCCAGCGCTTGTGTGTCATCTTTTTCTTTGAGATCTTTCAAGACGTCTGTGTAGGCGTGTAACTCGCTATGCTTGATGTGTGGGCGCTCTTTATGAGTTCTCAGGTATTTGGACAACGGCTCTTCGGTTGTCTTGATATGCTTAGCAGAGATGTGTACCAAGAGCGGAAGGTAGCCCAGATGCTTCACCAGATCAATCGCCATGTTCTCGTCCTCCTTCGAGGGATGGTGTCTTTCCAGTTCCTCGAACAAGAGGTTCTTTGCATGCTGCGATTGCAACATCTTCAGCCTCATAGCCTGTGGGTTGTCAAAGCGGTAATTACCCGAAGCCGTACCTCTCACAGAGGTGAAGATGATGCTGGTGTGTTTTGCGTCGGGAATGAATCTTCCGATGCCGGGTGTATCGAACGAGATGGCGTCAAAAACAATAAGCCACTGCTCACGGCTGTTGAACCACTTGCGAACAATATCCACAATCTTGAGCGAGTCGTTCATGTCTACCTCTGTTGAACCACTGAAACTCAAAAAATCACGAAGAGACTCTTTACTAGCGATCTCCCGAAAAGACTGCTCCAACTCGCTGATGGTACTGGCCTGGACCCAGCATATACCACCCGGGAAATCACGCTGATGCTTGAAGAAATATTGGCGGGCCAAGTGTGTTTTCCCGCTACCATGGATACCATAGATGATGACCGCTGAAGTGCCTTGTGATGATCGGCTGGGGTCCCAGAGCAAGTTGTGCAACTCTGCAAGCTCGCTGTCACGTCCGACAAAGAATGAGTTTGGTCTGAACTTGTCGGGGGCGAAATAAAACTGCTCAGAGAATGTTGTCGAAGTGCCCGAGTCTCGTGTCGGTAGAGGAGCTTGCAGCGAAGTAGTCTCACGGGACTGGATTATGGAGGGCGAGCTGACGATTTTTCCAGTTGTCACCACAGAAGGTCTGGGACCAGCTGTGTCATAACGAGTCTCTATGGAGGGCACGGCACTAGCACTTGCGCGCTCCAGGGGCACAGTAGGTATCCCTGCAAGTCTTTCCTGGGCATCGATCTCCTGCCGCAGGTGTCTGCGGGTTTCCTCCATTTCAATATCCCATCTCTCCTCGATGGCTGCAGGGGAGTTCTGGACCCATTCCTGAAGAGCGGACACCATGGTGCGGAATCCTGGGGCTGTCTCGCTTCCGAATTTACACATATCAGAGTGAGTTGCTTCAACGCCATAGTAGGTCACGTTGGCTAGCCGCGGGCCAGCCGACTCGGAGCTGACAATGAGGACCTTTGTGCCTCCGACGTTGGTCTTGAGGTTCTCGTGCACCATTTGAATCTGGAACTGGTGGTAAATCTCAAGAAATCTGTCATTGATATCCTGAAGGACTGGGCTGCCGGATTGAAGGGTCTTAAGAAGAACAGGCTCCGAGTCAAAAATAAGTCTGGGAAGGAGACGGGAGGCCCAGGTCTGAAAGGTGAGGCCCGTGGATGCCACAGTTGAGCCGTTATGAGGTGTGCCTAGGAAGATGATGGCATATGTCGAGACGAAGATGGAACGGAGCGACTCGCGGCTTTTGTTGGTAATCCCGTTTGAATAGAGCAAGGAACTTTTGACTAGGATGCCGCCCAAACTGTGTGCGATCCAAATGATTGGGTTCCGAGTTGTTTTGTACCTTTTCCTGTGAGCTGACAAGTGGCTCACAAGAGTGTGGGCGTGGTCTTTGATTGCATTATCGGTTGGGCTGCCATATACTTTAGAATTGTAGCCATAGACGATGATGTTTGCTGGCGGCATGCCCAAGGCATCCGGTAACAGCTCGGCGGGCCAGAAAAGACCGTTTGATTTGGCAGTCCATGTCTGCTTGGGGGCACCACCGAGGCCGTGCACAAGGACAATGTCGACTTTGGCATCGGGGTGGGTGTAGACATTCGTGAACTCGTGAGGTGACACCTCGAGGTTGACGGTCCCCTAGTATGTTAGTGATATGCGCAGGTCTGGTAACAAAGTAGCAAAAAGTAGTAAAGTAGCAAAAAGTAGTAAAGTAGCAAAAAGTAGCAAGGGAGAATGTAGTTGTGAGAGGTGAGATGGTTTAGGTCTAGACAGCGGGCCGGCTCGGCTAGCCCCGTCTTAGACCCATATGATGATAGTCTAGTCCTAGGGCTCAAACGGGTAGATGTGAAGGGAGGTCATGATGTTGGTGGACATGTGCTTTAAGACGCATCAAAGACTTTGGTGATACATACCATTGTGCAGTCAGCTAGAGGAACAGGGGAGGAGGGCACCGTCCGCGGTCGCCGTCTGTGGCGACGTGGCCACCTTCTTTTCTTTGGCGATATCAAAACGAGGATAGGTGGTTGGTCGTGGAAAGATGCGTGAACACGACGGCCTTGCGTAGTTCGAGTATGGGGTCAAGACAATGGAAGATGGTTTGTCTGGGTCGAGAGACAGGATCCAAAAAAGCAAAGCGTGGTTGGCTGCTTATATAGTAGTTCAGCCGGTATAGAGGGAATGTACGTGGGGACTTTGCAGAGCCGCACTCATGGTGTCAGCCGCCTTGATTTCACAAACCGAAGCGCAATGAAGAGCGCAGAATCAAGTGTGTTCCAATGAAACAAAGTCAAGGGCTGGGCCAAGGCGAGCAGTATTAAATTAAAGGCGTAAGGCTCCGTGCAGCGGTCAAGTAGTTGCAGTGGCAATTGATTTGCGGCGACGGTGGTAGGAATGAAACTGAAGCCTGGTAGAAAACAACCGTTCAAGCCAGATTGCAAAAGATAAAATGAAGAAAAGGAGACCGAGCGACTGAGAGATTAAAAAAAACAAGAAGGGTACAAAGGCTCTCGTGTCGTCAAGAAAGGCGATATGATCGGTCCCAGCGACACGTACAATACGACAAGTTGATGGGCCAAAGTGCCGGAGCAAAAGAGCGACGACCACTAGCGACAGACTGTCCTGTACTAGATGACGCAGCAGAATGCAGCCATACAGCGAGCGCGATGCAGTAAAGGCGAGATTGTGGAGGCTTTGACGGTGCTTGTTACAGCCCGCCGACAATGACTTTATGCAGATGCAGCTAGAAATAGCTGGAGCTGGAAGATGAGAGTGGCTATTGTTTGGTCAATATTGAGGCCGAAGATGAAATGCACTTTGGAGGGCGTTGAGTGGTTCTGGTTAGGTGGTGTAGTTGATCGTGGTTGGGTGAAAGGGTGGGTGAATGAGGGGGATGGGCGGATTTGTATGATGGGATGCATATGCAGAGTTGGAGATAATAAAAGACCATGGGAATGCCTGTGGTGGCGGAAGGGGGCAGGGGGGCAGTGTCCTGCTGACAGGGGGTGTGTGTGTGTGAAGGTAGGTTACGAGAGGCAACTGCGGCCGGTGTCTGAGATCGAAGTCATTCAAAAGTAATAATGAAGAATCAGAGCGCGTAAATACCCCGGGTGATCACTCCCACGGAAGGAACAAGGGTTGTGGCATCGGCCAGAAATGGCAAGAGTCAGGAACAGGGCACAGAAGACAGCCGATATTGGAAGGTGCGAGGGGGTTAAGGGCAGAACACGGCAGTCGCAATGGAGAATGGGCACCTGCTCTTTCGGTGTCTTGAGTTTGTTTATTTAAATTTATTGGTATTATACGCCAGGAGGCCACCGCAGCCATCATACGGGAAGGCGCGGCTGTCTCATGTATCAACAGTGTGTGTGGCTAAAGATCGCGGGAAGGAGCGATGGGAGTCTGTCTCCTGGAGCATGTGATGGCGGTAAAATGATATTAACTCGAATAATGACTATTAACAAGTAACAAGATGAGAGCAGGTTTCCAGACTGGTCACGATGGTCTTGTCGGCAATGGCTCGCTGTCTACATGGTCCGCATCTAGTCGGCTTACTGAATAGATGCGTGCGTGTGTTGGCTGCAACGGAAGCCGTCCCCGGAGACGTCAGACGCTGGTGGTGCCGGCTCACTGTCGTGATGGTGTCGACAGAGGAGATTTGAAAGGATGCCAGACTTGTCAAAATACAGTATCAAAACTGCATGCACCCTCAAGACAGCCGCTCACATAGTTTCAGCGCATGCAGCTGGCAGCTGGCAGCTGAGCCTCGTTGCGTCCACCAATACCACCCACTTGCCGGCAACCCACCCCGGTAGCCTGTTCTCATTCGCCCGTCTGGGGTAATTAGAGTTGATCAGGCATGGGGCTTCTGTCATGAGCACAGACCGTACAGAGTGAGGATTGGGCAGCAATGTGCTGCTGGTGAAGCCAGACGGCAGGGCTGTGCTTGGTGGCTTCTTGTATCAACATTGAACAAAAAAGTGTCGCCTTGGGATTGTTCGGTTGTGTTTATAGCGGTGCAAAAAGGATACACCGGGTGAAGAAATCGCAAAGAATATACGCCGAGCAAAAAGAACGTCGTGAAGAGGATTCGAACCTCTGCTCCCGAAAGAAATAGATTTCGAGTCTATCGCGTTAACCACTCCGCCACCACGACAATTCGCTGGATGGTTGTTGTTTTCGCCTCATGTACAAATTATATGCTTGCTGTAATTGTTTGACTATATGATCTATCAGCCTAGCAAATTGATTTGTTCAAATCATAATAGTCCATATAAAGTGCACTTCTATTTGAATGCAGTGTGCTACAGCTTTCGTACAACACGTATGTGATCTTGTGGCAAACTGGTTACTGCATGTGTCGATCTGCTTGCTTTGTGCAAGTTTAGCTGAGTTCAATGCCACGTAAAAGGTAAACGATGAAATGGTGCATGTATCATTATTTGCACGTTGGTAGGACACATGAAGCGGTTGGGATGACTCCAGTGGTACAGAGTAGGACTGAGTAAGTCCTATGATAGACTGTACTTTAGTTCGACTGCATAATGTACTCGTAGTTGCATTTTACAAAAAAACAACTATGCAAAAGAAAATGAACAAAAGAAAACCCCTTTTTAGAATAAAAAAATACAAGTACTCATCTTAATTATTGGAACATTGATTACATCATGGAAAGATTAATAAACACTGCGATTATTGCAAAAACGCCAGATAAAAAAAAAACAGATGATACAAATCAGCCAAGCCTAGCTAGTAGGGTCTGCCTTATTACGTATCGACCAAAACACCAAGCTTTGATCCTATTCCCTGCCTTGTGACCTCACTCCCAGTCACACATTGAGCCTTACCGAAGGACGAGCTAAAGTGTTGCCTGTTGAGAATTGATGATCTGTTTTGACTAATCTATTAATTGCAGTTTGACATTGTGAGATCTCGGACTGCTGGCCATTCAAGGACGTCGAATCTGCCAAAATATAAATATGTGCAAAACAAACAAAAAACAAAACATCACTTTGAGGAGACAATAGTGCGAATAAATAGATAGCCACTTTTGAAGAAAAAAATGAAAAAACAGAATCTTCAATATTACATACGAGGCTCCGGACCGGACCCCAGGCAGCCGTCGCCTTATTACTGGGATTTGCTGAAGAAATCGTGTCGTCATTGCCTCGTGGCTATTTCGCCGACGAGTCATAATAAGGCAAGCAGCGCATATATATCACATAAAAGCCAGCAAGCACGGACGCATCACTGCACGCCACCGAGGCAGAGTATTGAGAGTAGTTGTCATTTCGACAATAAAGCTCGAACGAGGCGGTCTAGGTAGTGTTCATCACCGCAAATGGCGATATGCAGGGCTGCTGCTGATGCTGGGGAGTGGCAGGGCGAGGCTGCACTTTGATAGAGGATCGACTAGTCCCTCGGCGCCAGCATGATTACATACTCGCGCGCGCTGTGCCCAAACTTGACCATGTCCTTGTGCCGCAGCTCCACGTACCGCTGCGTGTCCAGCAGGCCATCGTTCAAGCGCGTGCCGTTGGCGCTCGCAAGGTCGATAATGTACGGCTTCACGCGGCTGATGCGGTCGCCAAATTCGTTGCGCTTCTCAATGTGCCGGAACTGCACGACGGCGTGCTGCCCGCTGATGCTCGGGTGCGCCGCCACAATGTCCACCACCTTGTCTTCACGGCCAACCAGCCAGCAGCTGCGCGTGTTGAGGTCGATCGTGTCGACAATGTCGCCGTCCTTGAACACAAACATGCTCCACTTGTCGCGCGACGACGGCTTGCGCGCATTGGGCGGCTCGCTGTACTTGAGAACAATGACAGAGCCGTCGGCCTGGCTCACCGCATTGGACTCGGCAGCGAGCGCGCCGGTGCTGCCCCAGTTGGGCTTCTCCTTGGGCGGTGGTGGCGGCTCGCCGCCCTCGGCCATGGCGAACTCGGCGGCCTGGTCGGGCAGGGGTCCGCCAAGCTTTGCTGGCTCCTTTTTCTTTTTCTCTTCCTTTTCTTCCCTGTCTCTGTCCCTGTGTTCGCGCCGCCGCCGCTCTGAACGATCACCTCGATCCTCCGAGTCATCGCGCCGTTTTCTTTTAGAGTCGCGTGACCGCGCCCGAGATCGTGTGCCGTCGTCGTCTCGCCTGTCGTCTCGCCTGTCGTCTCGTCTCCCATCCCTGTTGCGCCTGTGTGAATCGCCGTGCCGACTCCTTCTATCCTCATCGTAGTCTCTGTGCCGATCCTGACGTTTTTCCGGATCTCTGTCTCTGCCCTTGCTTCTGTCCTTGTCGTCGTCTCTCGGCCTGTCGCGATCCCTGTCGCGGTCACGGTCGCTGCGCTCGTGCCGCCGGGACGACTCCCGCTTAGGGCTTTCTGATCCCATTGGTGTGCGTTCTGGTATAATTGTAGATTTGACGTGAATTTGGAAGAGATCGTGAACGTGACTTGACCGATAGTCTGGAGCTGTATAGGAGATTTGAGCTTGAAGTTTGAAGCTTGCGACGTGCAGTTACGCGCACTTGTACGACAGCTGCAAGGCCCACATGCACCAGCAACAATTCAGTGGGTCTATGATGTGGGATGAACTTTCGCTACACTTTGACATCTGATCAGTTGCTTGGAGTAATTTTTTTTTTTTTAAATAGCTACCTTTTAATTGTATAATAAAACCATGTAAATTCAGAAGACACCTTCAATCCTCAACCAATGCCGGAATATGGCAGAACTTCTGCCAATATATACCTCACAAACACCTAAACTGTCACGTACGGCCATAGACACTGGAAAGCACGGGATCCCGTCCGCTCTCCCCTAGTTAAACCAGTGATCGGCGGATTAGTAGTTGGGTCGGTGACGACCAGCGAATACCCTCTGCTGTACGTTATTTTTTTGTGCACTTCCCTTTTTTTTATCCAGTATTTGTTTTGATGCAGATTATTGTTCTTCTTGTTTGACGTGGCTAGATAATTGAGAGTGATGCGTTTTCTGTTTACGACAATGCGAATTATATTTGTCGACATCTAATTCTGTGTGTTGGGCTTGACAAGTAGGTTCATGATCTCAGACGCAAATGTATCTGAGGATCAACTATTATCTTGCCGTTACATGAAATGAATATATTCCGAATCAAGCATCAATATCGGCCGCAGGTGCTACCTTCTTATCGTCCTGCTGCTCAACAGTGACATCAGCAGGGATGCGATCGGGAACAGAGTTGACCAGAATGAGCGTGGGAATCAGCGCCGCTGCCATAAGACCGAAAGTGACGCAGCTGTTTTGTTAGTTTTGGATAATACTTGGTACTATTGCATCCAGTACTTACAATCCGACCAGAGGCGTGGACTTGGTCTTGGTGTTCATGCCGTAGGCAATCGCCTGGCCGATGGCCTCGATACAGCGGAAAGCAGCGCCGTTGCGAACGTTGGCTGGGTCATTAGTATAGTGCAGGTTATCCAGATAGACAGATTCTTCTTACATTGCGCATCGGTGGCAAAAGAGGATAGCAGCCAGTACATGTACGACTGCGACAGAGGGCCGGTGGTCTGCACAAAAAAGTAGGGGAGGAAGGCGGACGGGTACAGCTTGTCGTCCCAGTCGATATTGCCGGGCGGGTTGGAGTCGAAGCGGACCTGCATGACGATAGACCAGATGTAGACGCCGAGGTTGAGGATGACGACCGTAAACAGGCCGAGCTGAGCGCGGCGACGCTGGCTCAGGCCCTTGATATCAAGAATAAGGCCGAGGCCAAAGCATCCGACACTAGCATGTTAGACTGGCCCATGGGAAAAATCAACAAGAAGAGAAAGACAACGCACATGCAAAAGAAGGGCGAGATCAGCGATGACAGAGCACGCGATCTGACCGAGAAGTAGGTTGCCAGGTAGGTCGACCAGGAGCCGCTGTAGAAGAACGACCAAATGGCCCAGAGCGCGGCCAGCAGGATCAGCTTCGAAGTGAAAGTGGCCTTGATGCGCTTAAACTCCATCTTGGACGACAGAGGCTCGTTGACAAGAATGCGGGTGCCATCAGAGCGGACGACGCGCTCAAGGGGCGAGATCAAGAAGGCAAAGGGAAGACTGGAATGTTAGCTGCCATTTGCCCATGATTACAACTGAACGGTAAACGTACGCCATGCACTCAATGGCCATGAATGCAATGTATGTGTTGGGAGTGATGCCGCCCGCAGTCCCCTTGGTGTGGTTCTTTGAAAGGCTGCGAAATGTTAGTCGAGATCAAGCAAATAAACTTTGGGAGACTTGACGTACTTGATCGCACCGCCGACCAGCTGGCCGAGGTTGCGGGACACGATCCAGAGCGCCAGATACTTGCCACGAGCGCCGGACGGAGCAAGCGACAGGATGCAGCCGGCCTCAGCGACATACCACAGGCCTGAGCCCGTGCCGGCAAGGAAGCCGCCGAGAATAAGGTACTTGCTTGTTAGTCTTTCTGGTCTAATTGCAAATCAAATCTCCTGCAAAAACACACCCATTGGTTGCCAAACTTGCTGTTGCAGTAGTAGGAGGAGCCGCGAATGGGAAATGTGATGGCACCGAGAATCAGGGCATACTTGACTCCGATCTTGTTTACAATGGGCGCGCCAAAGAAACACACTGTGATAAGATTAGATTAGCATTGCACATTGACAAGAAAACGCTTGGCAACCGCACAGTTGGCCGATGGCTGATGTCCGACTTGATGGAGCAAACGAATGCAGATATCCGAAACCTCTCCGTTTATCTCCTCAATGGAACCTTGCCAAGCGCCAGCACTAACACTACTTACCCGTAGCCAACATGGAATAACTGATAGCGGTGCTGTAGATGGAGGTTAGCCTGCAACTCCATCGGCAGTTTATGCTTTCTGATTTTGTCTGGGTTGTTTTCTGTGAGCCGATTCTGTGACTCCTCGAAATCTCCCGACTTACGCAATGTTTGATGTCTGGGGGGTTGCCAGTCCACCACCGCCGAGGCCTACCCGGTTAATATCAAGTGTGTTCATAGGGGATTTACACAGTTTGCGGAGAAGCAGCGTCAAGTGCACGCTTTCTGGAGATGAAACTCACCTGCAATGGCATCAGACATGGCCGGGCCGCAGAACGCCTGCACACTCAGCAGAAGCATCTGCGTCAAGCTGTGCCGGTAGACGCGCTGCCACCGCGGCACATCCTGTTCGTAAGCAGCCATGTCGACAATGAGCTCATCGCTATTGCTCTCTGCTTTCTGGGGAAGGTCACCCCATGACTTGGACGCGTCCTTTGTGGCCTCGTCGGCCTTTGTGATCTCAGGAGTAGTCGAAGACATTGTGTTTCGTGTTCGATGTACGATGTAGTAGCACCTCTTCCTCACGTCTGGCAAGCAGCAGACAGCCCAGACTTATATTCATAGATATCATAGATAATCATAGACAATCAGGGCTAGCCGAGATAATCATACTTAAAGATAAAGCTTCCATTGCTATCTCTATTTCTATTATTCCATCATTTCATCCTTCCATCACACATACCCTTACAACTTCTATCAGGCCGATAGACTGCAACAATACAACCCGGCGAACAGCGGATAACAGCACCGGCGCACTACTGGGCAGGATCGGCACTCGCACGTCTAGCCGTATCTTTATATCTGTCTTGCTTCCCCCATGGCCAATGGAGAAAACTGGCCAATCGCTAGTCTACAAAGACAGCGACAGCATTGCATTGTGAATGTATGGGGTAGACTAGTCGGATAATTGTTGAGTGGCTTAACGGACCGACACCTGGTTCGCCGGTGCTAGGCCATGCTTGTGCGTGCTTGTCATTTGCGGGCTGGGCTTGTGATAGCTTGCTCCTCCCAGTCGGGGTTCCGCTAGGTTAGATCGGACAACCCTATTTCTACTTTCCACGGCCGACCTGGCTATATCATGCCCCGGAATCGCTGCGAGCTCCAACAAGAAGCGGGCCAACAACTCGCTCTGCCATCCCTCGTGGCGCAATTGGATAGCGCGTTAGACTGTTATGATCTCTTCATACCAGCCGGGTCCTCGGTGATCTAAAGGTTGGTGGTTCGAGCCCACCCGAGGGAGTTTCTTTTTGCTTCTTTTCCTTTTGTTATGATGGTACAGTTGATTTTTTCATGGACATGGATAGTGTGTCTTTTTGCTTGTCAAGAATATATAACAATTACAATTATTGGCTTCAATGCGTGGAAAAACGATGAAAAGAATAGAGGATAGTCAAGCAAAACAGAAAAACAGTAAAAAGACGAAAATATAAACATATCGGATACATAAAGAAGCCTCTACTTCTCTCCTATTTTCAGACAGTAATCATAGCCTTTAGAACTTGAATAATCAATATCAAAATATCAAAGCAACGCTTCAGGCAAAGCCCCATTCTTCTTCTCATCTACCCTACTCACTCTCCCAGCATTCTATCCCTCTCATGCAAGATCAAACTCGGAAACCTCGCCCTGCTCCGCCTTCGTCTCGCTGCCCACCCGGTACGACAACCGCCACCGCATCTTAACAGACTCCACCTTGCGCGCTTTGTCGCCCGCATGCCACACCTCGAGCGACTGCACCACACCGCGTGCCTGCTGTGCTTCGAGCGTACGGCCCGACTGGGGCTGTAGCTTGAGCTCGAAACCCTTAGTCACCGCAGTCTGGAAGTGCAGATCCGCAACGGGCTGTGGCAGGGTGTTGGAAAAGGCAAAAGAGAACTGGATCGCGCTCGGCGAGGCGGCTGAGCGCGTGGCGTACAGCTCAATCTTGACGGGACCGTTGCCGACAACGGTGCGGTGCTCCTTGGGCTTGGTAGGAACAGTCTCGGCCGGCAGGGCGGACGAGAATGACCACTCTTCGTCGTCGACCAGGGCCGTAGATGTAGAGGTAGTGGTCGTGGCGGGTGCCGGGCTGAAAGACGTGGCTGTCGTCGCAGGGCTGGGAGACTTGAACTGGCCAGACAGGGCAGCAAAAGGATCGGCCGAGCCCGTCTTGGGAGGTGCAAAGGCCGACGACTGGTAGTTGGGCTGCGGCGTGCCCGACTGCGATGATGTTGCGGGTGCTGTAAAGAGGGATCCAAAAGCGTTGCCCGCTGCCGACGAGCCAGGCAGAGGCGACGTAGAAGGCGATGGTGCGCCAATGGAGCCGACCTGACCCTTGGCGCTGCTGTCTTGCGTTATGGATGACAGCAGTGCCGGACCTGGCACGTTGTTGTTGGCGCCAAAGCCGAGTGCGATACCGCCTGCCGACGCTTGGCCATAGCTGGTCGATGGCTCGCCAAACGACAGGCCCAGCAGGTCGTTCTCAATACCGGTAGATCCAGCAGGAGCATCGCCTGCTGGTGCCGCGCTGGACGAACCACCTGACGGCTGTGTGCTCGCCGACGAGTCGCCGTCAAAGTCGATGAGCGATAGCTCTTGGGCGGCCGATGCCTTGGCCTTCTTGCTGCGCGACGAGGACGATGGCGCGCTCGGAAGAGAACCGCCTTGCGCAATCTTGGCCGCGGCCTCAAAATCGCCCTTCTTCAGCAGCTTGTACCGCTCGACGGTGCGATGTATGCTATCATTAATCTCCAGCAACCGCGCCACCGCCTCGGTATCGTCCGACTCCTCCTCGCACATCTTTTGGATCTTGGGTTGCGCACTCGACAGTGCCGACGCAAGCTCTTCAAAGACATCGCCGTCCTTCATCGTGTCGGCACCGGGCTCGAATGCCGCCAGCCGCTCCTCAAGCAGTCGTGCCTTTTGCTGAATCTTGGCCACATCTTCGGCAGCCTTGGCCCTGTAGTCCACCTTGGAGCGTGTGTCGTAGCCAGCCATGATCTTCATCAGGCGGTTGGCTTCTTGAAGGTCCTCGGGTGTACCGCGACGGATCAGCTCCTGCAGCTTTGCCGACTGCGCCTCGCGCTCTTCCTCCTCCATCTCGTCTGCCGATTTCAGGTTCTAGCTTGTTAGCGGAGACTATCAACATGGATAACAAGATTAAACATACATCACTAGGATTAAGAACCGCTGCATCCTCGCGCCGCACTTCGGGGAATGTGTAGCCCTTGTAGCTCAGCAACCTATGCATGTCCCTGATGAAGCCCAGGTCCTCCTTGTACCGGCTGGTTTCACATATTGTGCCGCGCCACTCCTCAATAGCGCCCAAGATCTTGGTTTGCACACGTGTTGCGCGCGGGGGAGGCCGTTCGGGGAATCGCCGCACCAGCTCATTCAGGAACTCCTTGGTGCTGATCTGGAGGTGAAACGGGTAGCCGCAGTTCTTGACACAAATGTCCAGCAGATTTAGAGCCAGTAAGGCCACGTTGGGGTTGCGGTGGTTGATGTAGCCGACAATGGACGTGGCCGCCTCGCGCGGTGCCGAGCCCTTTTTGCTGTTGATCAGGTCGGCGATCTCGAGGTTGATGCCTAGGTTGGGCTCAAAGTTCTCGGGGCTGCATGCATTCTGGATAAACCGCTGAAGCTGCGACGGCGCCGTGTAGCCAAAGTCAGTCCAGCGGTCGCGCGAGGCGAAGCGGGCAGAGGATGCCTCCATTGTGAGCTAGGTCTGACGCGGCCGGTAGGAGCTATAGCTGGTAAAGGGAGCCCTCAATGGTAATGGTATAGATGCTTTAAGTAGCTCTAGTTGTCTACCGGACAATCGTAGCCAAGGGTTGTCGACGGTGGTGATCGTCGTTTCTCGTATGGTATGCCGAATTGCCGTTTGTCGCTTGCCGTCTGCCTAGGGGAGCTGTCGGGGAATGGTAGCTAGGCAGTGCCGGGTTCGGTCGAATAAACACTAGAAAATCCAATCCGAATGTTGGGTGTGTACCGAAAACAACGTTGAAAGTGACCGAGCAGATGTTCGGCCGCCGTTGTGCCTGTTGTTATGTTGGGAATAGGCGGGCACCTGAGGGAACGTACGGCAAGGGGGAGCTTCCGCTTTGGCTCTGGCTGACGTCCCCAGCCGCCCCCCTGGGCGCAATGCCCTCGTTCAGGGTAGTGGGGAGCTGGCCAGATAGGCCGTGCAATATTGACACAAGTACTGTGCTTCGAAACTGTGTATCCCACCAGCACGATAAGGTGGCGGCCCCGCCATAAATTCCCGATAAGGCGTCACTCTAATTTTCAGAAGCCGACGAACGACGACGTGCATACGATACGACCAGAACTCGAATCGCTTATTGTATTGAACAACACACTCAAAACAACCATAATGGTCCGCCACAAGAAAGATTTTCACGGGAAGGGCAAAAAGCCCCACGGCCCGCCGCGTTCTCGGCCTGAAGGCAAGGCCGGCAACGGCGACGGCCAGCCGGCGTTCAAGGCTGCCTGCTGGGATCTCGGCCATTGCGACCCAAAGCGCTGCTCAGGAAAGAAGCTGATGAAGCTGGGCCTGATGCGCGACCTGCATCTCGGCCAGCGCCACTCGGGCGTCATCATCACACCCAACGGCAAGCGCGTCGTTAGCCCAGCCGACGGCGAGCTGCTCGAGCAGTTCGGTGCCGCTGTCGTTGAGTGCTCGTGGGCGCGCACGCAGGAGGTGCAGTGGAACAAGGTCGGTGGCAAGTGCGAGCGCCTGCTACCGTACCTAGTGGCGGCTAATTCGGTCAACTACGGCAAGCCGTGGCGGCTGAATTGTGTCGAGGCGCTGGCTGCCGCGTTCTATATCTGCCGACAGCCGGAATGGGCCGAGGACATCCTGGCACCTTTCAGCTACGGCGAAGAGTTTCTCAACATCAACCGCACACTGCTGGATCGGTATGCGGCATGCGAGGACGAGGCAGGTGTGAAGCAGGCTGAGGAGGACTGGATTAACCAGCTGGAGCAAGAGTATTCGGAGAGCCGCAAAGGCACAGGGAATGCAGTGGATGACATGTGGACCACTGGTAACACGAACATTAAAAAGCTGGGTGGTGGTGGCGGTGGCAGTGACGACGACAGCGAAGAAGATGGAAGCGGCGATGAGGAGGAGGAGAACGATGATCCGGCACAACAAAACGACAAGGACCCTTTTGACATCTCGGACGACAGCGACGACGATGCAGCCATGGAGGAGATCCGGCGAAAGGTGCTTGCATCAAAGCCATTTGCAAACGCAGAACAGCAGCCAAAAGAACAAAAGGAGCTGCAAAAGCCACCAGAGGCTGCTCCGCGGCCAGGTCAGCTGCAGCCCGACTTGAATGCACAGCCCGACTCGGACAACGACCAAAAGTATGGCTCTTCTGACGACGACGAGGAGGAGGATGACAGCGATGATGGCGAGGATGGCGCAGACGACGACGACGAGTTGGATCAGATTATCATGGCAACGCCGGTGACAGACCGCACAGGGCTGGCCAAGCTTAAGAAGGAGAGGGCAAAGGCGGCGATATCCACGCGGACATTCACGTCAAACTTCACCCCAGCCAGCAAACGGGGTTAAGCTAGAAGTTTCCAATAACAAAAGTATTGCAGCAAGAATGTATGGTATTGAGAGGCGTATTGCTATTCTATTGCATCGACGGTCATCAGGTTAAATTACAAGTGATTACAGAGTATGCGTCGCCGTTTCGCCGACTCTGATGAATGTGCATCCGTTCGTAGTGTACATAAATGAAATGAGAGACGCCATGTAAATCGTACAGAAGATCCCAACCAACTCTATGGTATGTGTATGCCGTATGCAAAGAAACAAAACAAAAGACGAAAGATGGTATCATCCTTACAGAGTCCGCTTCTCGTGAATCTCCTCATAGGCCTGGATCTTGTCGCCAGCCTGGATATCGTCCCAATCCAGGAACGAGATGCCACACTCACCGCCCTTGTGGACCTCAGACGTGTCCTTTTTGCCCTGCTTGAGCGTCTCCAGCTTGCCCTCGTACATCTTCTCGTTGCCGCGGAAAACGCGGTACGTGTACTTATTCATCAACTGGCCGTTGCGCACACGGCAGCCGGCCACGTTCTTAAACACACGACCCGTCAGGTTGATCGGGAACACCTGCAGCACCTCGGCTTCGCCCAGCACCTTGTACGTGATCTTGGGCGCCAGGTGTACCGACAGCTGCTCCTTGATGCGGTCCGTCAGGTGGTAGATAACATTGTAGTCCAGGATCGCGACGCCTGCATCCTCGGCCATCTTCTTGATGGTGCCCGGTAGTGGCAGGTTGAAGTTGACAATAGTACTATTGGTCACGGTCGCGTGCTCAACATCCCACTCGGTGACAGGGCCCGGCGACGACGCCAAGATACGCGGTAGCACCTCGTTGTTGCCAATCTCCTGGATTGACGCGCACACGGCCTCAACCGATCCCATGACGTCACCCTTGATTGAGTAATTGACCAGCACGGGTCCCTTGTTGCGCTCCTCCTCCTCCTTTTCCTTGGCAGCCTTGACGGCAGCGGCCTTGGCGGCAGCCTCCTCCTCGCGCTGCCGGCGCGTCTTCTTGCCGGTTGTCGTCTTCAGGGTAGCTGCCAGCTCCTCCTCCTGCAGTGCCTTTTCCTTGTCCCGAACCTCCTGGGCCTCGTGCTCTGTCATCGCCTTTTGGCGGTCCTTGACATCAAGACGGTGCGCAATCGCCTCCTTGACGCGCGATTGATCCGGCGCCTGAATGACTTCGTCACCCGCATCCGGCAGCTCGCGCCAGCCGAGAACCTCGACGGGCGTGCCGGGAGGGGCCTCTTCAATCTCCAGACCAGCTTCGTTGCGCAGCAGGCGGACCTTGGCCCATGTGGTGCCGGCAGCGATGATATCGCCCTTGTGGAGCGTGCCGCGCTTGACCAATACCGAAGCGGCACGGCCGACGGGCTTGACGCTCGACTCCAACACCCAGCCCTCGACCATGCCGTCATTTTCGGCACGCACGTCCAGAATTTCAGACAGAGTCAGGACAGCCTCCTCGAGATCTTCCATGCCGAGGCCCGTGCGGCCGCTGACGCACACAACCTGCACATCACCACCAAAGTCTTCAATCTCGACACCGTGCCGCGCAAGATCAGCCTTGACATTGTCGACGCGCGCCTCGTCCTTGTCAACCTTGTTGATGGCAACAATGATGGGCACGTTGGCAGCCCGTGCATGCTTAAGAGCTTCCAGAGTCTGCGGCTTGACACTGTCGTCTGCTGCGACGACAAGCACGATAATATCAGTGACGTTGGCACCGCGCTGACGCATGGTCAGGAATGCCGCGTGGCCAGGCGTATCCAGGAAAGTGATCTGCTTGCCGTTGGACATCTGGACTGAGAAGGCACCAATGTGTTGCGTGATACCACCGTGCTCTTGCGAGACAATAGACGACTTGCGCAGCCAGTCGAGCATGGTCGTCTTGCCGTGATCGACGTGGCCCATGATCGTGACAATGGGTGGCCGCTCAGGAAGGTTCGGAAGTTCCTCAGGAGACGGGGCCGGACGAGCCTTCAGGTCGATTTCCTCGCCCATGTCGAGCGATGGGTCGTAGCCGTACTCTTGAGCGACCAGGGCCGCCGTCTCGCCCGTCATGATACTGTCGGGCGTAATATCGTCAAAACCGAGCTCGGCCAGCTGGCTCAAGAAGACGTCGGGCTTCACGCGCAGAGACTTGCCGAGGTTAGACACGCTGATGAATTGTGGTAGGACAATAGGAATGGCCGTTGGGGTAGCAGCCTCTGCCTCCTTGCGCTTGCGCTTCTCTTCGCGGCGGCGGTCAATCATCTCGCTGATGTCTTCATCGTCCAGCTCGTCGTCATCGTCGCGTCTTCTTCCGCCTCTGGTGGCACCCTTGCCACCTTTTCTGGACTTGTCCTTATTCTTCATCTTGTCTTTGCCCTTTTCCTTGCCGCGGTAGTCTTTATACTCTTTCATATCTTCCTTGGCCTTATCCTTTCTAGGCTTGCGGCGCTGGCCGTACTCATCTTCGGGCACGTCGTCGGGCGCAATGGCCAAGGAGATGGGATCGAGGCCGATACTCTCGAAGTCAGCCTCTAGGCTATCTGAACCGCCACTAACGCCCTGGTCGGGGAGTATTGGCCGCTCTGACTGTACAGGCGGTGGCCTCCGGTCAATACGGTTACGGTTGTCGGCGTTTCTGCCGATGCGGTTGTCCGTGTTTCTGCCGATGCGGTTGTCCGTGTTTCTGCCGATGCGGTTGTCCGTGTTTCTGCCGATGCGGTTGTCACTGCCGAGACCGGACAGCTGGTTGTCGCGCGGTGACTGCACTCGAGACCGTTCGTATGGGTTGAAGCCAGGATTTCTTGAATTTCTATTGTTGCCAGAGGGTATCCGGGAGTACTGTGTGGTGAAACTAGGGTTTGAAGACCGCTGGGGTTTGTTCGACTGTGGCTCGCCGCCCAGCATGTTGGCGAGCTGTGAGAACGTGTCGCCGGCTCGTGGTGGCCGTGGAATTGGGTTGGAGTTGGCATCCTGTCGAGCGAAACTCTTCTGTCGTAAATTTAGCAGGCTCCATTCTCGATCCTGGCCCTGGTTTTGAGTAGCAGGGCCTCCTCTGTTTCCTGGTGCCGGGGGCCCTCTGGAGGAGGGGCTGCCGAATCCTGGTGGTCCTCTAGAGATTTGATTGCCTCCGCCACTTGGTGGGCTTCTTGTTGGAGTATTGTCGCCGTACCCCAGGGGTGCTCGTGAAGGAGGTCGTGAGGATAGCTGGTCGGAATTGGCGCCACCGTCGGGACGGGGTGGTCGAGGAGGTCGTGACTCGCGACCAGACCATGCTGGAAGGCCGCCGTAGCTGTAGTGTCTAGTCTGTGATAATAAGGCGCCATGGATTTGCGAAGCACCCAGACGTGACAATAAGCCCGGAGCTTTTGGTACCGCCAGCGACGACAACCGGGATCGCGATAGTAGACATGCCGATGCCGATAGACACGACCGCTGCGGGGCCTGCAACGTTAATAACAGGTTCAGCATAGAGGTATACAGTTGATTGACGGGATGCCATCTGTGAAGCTCACCTTGCTCAAATTCCCTCGTAGCATTGCGAACGAATGTGTGGTTGCGCGCTGTTTAGGTCCATTGACGAGCTGTAGGCGCAATGCGATTATCGATCAAAATTTCAGTGCAGTGTCGAGATGCACGCGATTTACATGTTTGAGACCCACTTTTACCTACAGTGGCTATCCGTCAGTTGCAGCATCACTTGCAGAGCAATTACAGCGCACGCCCCTCTACTAGGATGCCCCACAGCGCACGACAAGCAATACGTATCGCTTTCCAGGGTTCCAGACGGCTTCCACGGGATTCCTGCATTAGTGGACTCCCTCTGCTAGGTGTACACTTGAAGCGACTTGGGAGATCTCACGACACCCGTCGCCCCTTTTGCACGACACCATTGAGCATCGACATCTCGAGTTTCGCTTCTCCAACACTTTGTGTGCCCTGGGTTACACGTCACTATTTCTACCAGGTCTTAAAACTCTGGCGTGCTACTGTTCTCGATCCCGTTCTCGACAGCTCAACAACTCGACGTCATACCGTCCCATTCTCGACCCTACTCCCACCGCCGTCATGCCCGCCAAGCAGAGAGCCGGAAAGGGCTCCAGCTCTGCCTCGTCGTCGGCAGCTAGCAAGATTCCCGCCCCTTTCAAAAAGGCTCCCGAGAGCCTCGAGCCCTTCTTCGATCAGCTCGACATTCGCGACTGTTATGTCGCCCACATTGACAACAGCCCGGCATCCTTCAAGCGCAAAATCTTCAGTGTGCCAGTGCTTCTCAACCTAGGTGTTATCGTGCTGTTTGTGCTGCGCGTATGGTACATCAGCCCCTTCTACCTCCAGCTCTTCGAGTCAGCCATCATTGGCAAGGTCAACTCGACGACCCTCGTGGCCAAGGACATGCCATGGCAGCAGCTGCTCGTCGCCGTTCTGCGCCGCGGCTTCACTTTTATGCTGGACCTGATTCTCGCCATCTTTGTGTGGCCCTGGCCCATCGAGTTCTGCTTTGGCACGCGCCACGGTAACCCCATTGGCTGGCGTCTTAAGACGGGCTTCCGTGATAACGAGGTCTATGTGCGCCGCAGCCGCGAGTGGTACTCCAGCTACAAGACGGCCGTCGCCAAGGATGAGGACAGCATCGGCAAAAAGGCGGCATCCATCGCAAACCCGCAGCTCGACTTTGTCACCGACGTCGAAGCACGGCGCGTACTGGTAGCACACATTGTGCAGGCGACGTCGCCGATGCTGACGCAGCAGAAGACGGGCTACCTGACTATGGACGGCAATTGGGACCTGGACTGGAACATGATGGTGTGGGCGACGCACCTGGTCGACAAAAAGGACATCCCGCTGGAGGCATTCACGTCGTTTGCCCTCGTCTTCCACGAAGATTTCGGCTGGCTCATAATGGAGGGCTCAAGCGGCAAGCCGGGTGCGGGTGGCCCTGCTGAGGACGAGCGCCGCCGGCAGGTGTTCAAGTTCCGCGATGCGCTGAGTGCGCTGGGCAAGGAGGATCTGTTCTACCGCTGGATTGAGATCCTGCAGTTCGAGACAACCAAGCCCGGCGGTCTCGGCGACTCCAAGCGCCAGGAGGAGGTGGCCAAGCAGGTGCGCGATCTGTTCTCGGCCAAGGGTGTCGACTTTGACAAGTTGTGGGCGGACACCGTGGGCACGGACGGCCTGTACGGCATGTAAATCAGCTGGTGGTGCGAAGGGTGTACCTCGGAGAGGCAAGCTGTCGCGTGACAGGTGGTAAAAGGCGTTTTGGTCGTGTGAATCTCACAGGAACCCCGGGATAACGAGGCCCGCATCTCTCATTTTGATATCGTTATTTGCTTACGATGGAATTGTAACAATTCTTTGCACAGGACAAGACAACCATGGGAGGAGTTTATAGACACAATAGTTACTTGAAAGTTTTCAAAACATACACAGCCTGCATTTCCATCTTCTGGATGATCTTCTCAGTGAGTACACGATACAATATTGCAATTATTGACAACAACGGGGGTAAATGGTTCCAGTGGCCAGGTTGGCTTGATTCAATCGAGATCTGTTCCCTGGCATGCTGAACAAAATAACATCTGAAGACAATTACAAACAAGATAGAAACAAAGGAAAGGGCAGCAGAAAGGAGAGGGCAAGGCGTTTACTTCCGGCCCTTCTTGCCGGGCCGGCCGAGTGCCGCCTCACGCAGCTTGGCCTCGCGTGCCTCAATCTCGTCTCTCCGGTTCTTCTCCTGGGTCTCGCGCTCCTGCTTCTCGGCCAGTTTCCGAGCAGCCTCAGCCTCGCGCTTCTCACGGATGATCTTGAGACGTGCCAGATCGGCCTTGGCCTCGTCGGTCTTGCCCTGCTCGTGCAGCTTGCGGTACCGCTCCTTGGCCTGCACTGCCTCCATCGACTCGCGCTCGCGGCGCGACTGGGGTGCATTGCTGGCAGCGCCAGAAGGACCCTCGGAATCGGAGGAGTCGTTGCCCAGGCTCAGGCCCTTGAGCTTATCGTCAGCAGCGTTGACGCCGCCACGGCCAGCTCCGCCCGACTGGCCCAGTCTAGTCTGGTTGCGGCCAGCTTCCGAGTGGTTGGGGTTGGCAGGGAGTTCGTCGTCGTCGCTCTCGTCGTCGCTCTCGGGCATGTCGCCCACCTGAACAGCCTGGCCACGGGAGCGGGCAATGGCTGCCTCCTTGCGGGCCTTCTTCTCCTTCTTGCGGTCCTCACGCGACTCGACACCGGGCAGGCCGCTAGCGGGTGCGGCGGGAGTCTCGTCATCAGACTCCTCCTCGGACTCCTCCTCGGACTCCTCCTCGCTGTCGCCAGACTTCTGTGCACCGTCGGCCCACATGCTGATTTCGTTGCCGTCAGCGTCGACAGGGCGCAGGTCGCGAGAGAAATGCTTGCCGCCTAGAGAGGGTGTTAGCTGTGGAAAAGCACAAACAATGCTAGGAGTTTCAACGACCCCGGGTTTCAATGACTTACCGCCACGAGTAAACTTGCGGAACTTGCCGCCACGTCCACGCGAGTTCGCGCCAGGTGCTTGACCGCCAACCATGTTGTTGAAGAATGTAGATGTAAGTTGTGAGAGCTAAACTGTCGAGAGCTTGCACTTGGCTTGTTATCTGCCTTGTGGGGGTTTGAGGCCTAGAAAGGTGTCTTAGAAAGGTGGTGTAAGGCAAAGGTTAACAGTTGTTGATGCCGAGGAGAAAGAGCTGCTTTGGCGAGGATGAAGAGGGGTATTTATATAAAGACACAGAGAAAGAACTAGGTTCAAGTCTACGATCGAGAGGTCTGCAAAAACTGATACAAAGCACAGCCAGGCTAGGGAGGGGCAAATGCAGATACATACGCGGGTGTTGGGTTTTATCACAGCTAAAAAGACAGGCTCCAACTGGGCACTGTGTAGTTGCAAGTAGACAGGTACCGTTTAGAAATAGGCCCGCTTACTTTATTCAAATAAACATGATTGGTTTTTGCTCCTTTTAAATCCCACTAAAATGTCGAAAGCGGAAGGCGCGCTGGCATGACTCAATTTCGTCGATTATCAGCGTTCACTACGACGTCAGCAACGCGGAGGAGGGGTATTAGAATAGGCTCAATTTCTGGTTTGTTTTTTATTTGCCCACAGTTGGGGTCCTTGAGGTATGCTTTGAAAGTCAGACATGCACGGTATCTGACAGCAAATGCGCGACCAGTGAAGGGTGGAAAGAACGGCATTAAATAGCAGCAGCTGGTCTTCAATTCTTTGAATTTCAATTGGCGCAAACCGGATTAAACATGAAAGTGGGGCATTTATCGTGGGGTGCTTCTGTTACCTGTGAGCCAGTTAAAGTGGCAGAGAAAGTCATTTCAGAACATTGCAGAAAAAGGGTATTTGAAACAGCACAGAAAGAACAAAAAAGACAACAAATCAACAGAAATAAGAAGAACCTCAGAAAACCGAAAAAACACACATAACAGCAAATACGACAATGTGCCATCGATGACAGAGTCATATTGTATCGTACACGTGACTCATACTGCATCAGCGGACATTGAGGCCAGCCACTAATACGATTCGTCGTGGTGCATTTACACCCCAGAAAGGAAGGAGTGAACTCCCCCGATTGACAACGACAAAATATAGGAGAAAACAAGAGAAATCGGAAACCGAGGTCAGTCCATCATTGATCCATCTCGCTGACTTTTGGATCACTTGAAATGGTAAACTGTCTCGCTTGTCAGAGAGAGTAACAGCATCCCGCGGCCTTCTCATTTTAGGGTCAAATTGACGCCCAGGTTGATGAATGCATTAGAGAGGCTCTTCGAATTAATGGCGCGAAGCTCGTCAAGGCGAGCAAAAATGGTCGAGAGAGATGAATTTGTCGTTGGTCGTGGATGTTGCTGTCTTATTAAGGTAGGCTCTGACGTAGGCATAGTCTCTTTAAAAGCCAGTTTGACATTGTGGTGGCATTCTTGGTCACGAATAGCTGCCACAGATGGTCGATGGCATACAGATTCCTGGTCACCTATGTGCCATGAGGATTTGATGCTAGATGTCACGGGCTCAAATGTCTACTTCGCGCACGAATGATTTGCCATCACAGATACGCCATAGGAGACCCTCGACATTACAGAAATCATGGCTCTCTAGATGCTGTTCGGCAATGCTGGAAGAGGTGAAGGTATACTTGTTCTAGTGTTGTTTTTAACTCTTGGGGTTTCCGTTGGACTGTTGACGTCTTCCCCGCCACTCAGACCTTGCGTCGGGTCAATACTCAGCACACCGTTGTCGATGATGGCAACCTTGGTTGGCTTGGACTGCATTCCTTTGGCGTGGAGGTGATGTGCTCATTGTCGATAGTAGGCAATGAACTGTGCAAGCCGTGGCGACAGGTGATAGACGCTGGGAAGGTCAGCCAGGAAGCACATAAATGCGGCAAAACTCAGGATATAGATACAAAGAAACGCACATCTCTTGTAGTCGCGGTGTCTCATTCGACTCCTCCCTAACTCTGTCTGCACGTCAATCTGCATCGGGTGGTGTTTCTTCAGTTCCTCGATTTGTCCGCGTATATATTTGATAGTTGCATCGGTTTGTTTCTTGGTAGTGAGTTCGTGCTAGGTAAAAATATGTCCCATCGTTGCAAATCTTCTCGATTTCTCCCACATACGACACATACCTTTATTACACGTATTTCAACGGTTTGGAGCCTCATTGACTGAAGGCCTTCAAACTTAAACGCCCGTGTAAAGATACAGAGTCCTAAGATATGTCTTGTTTTCTGCGGCCTCTTTGGTGCTGCAAACAAGCGGGATTTCACCAGGTCCTCCGCACGGCTTGAAAATACTAAATGAGAGGTCTAAAGTCTGCCACATTTGGTCCCTCAATCATCAATCGAGACATGTCAAAGTTGATCTCGTTATCCTAATTCCAGGATACGGTTAGAACATGTCTTATTTCAGGTGTCGAGTTATTTCTTCACTAGATGTATAATTGTTTAGATATGGTTCTTCTTAGCTATTGGCCTAGACATTAACCGCCAAGAGGCTAACACCGTTTAGAGCAGTAGGGCCTACACATGTTTTGTCAAGAAGCTCTAGACACTGTCTCTCTAGACACGACAGTGTAGCATGCTTTATGCCACACATTTCAGATGAGAACCATTTGCAACATCTTCCGAAGGCAATGCGTGGCAGAGAACGCCTTGCGAAGGAGGTTGACGGTGCTGAAGAGTACGACGATGGTTGTAAGTGAGGATGAAGAATGTAACGATGACTTTGATAACCAGAAACATTGTGACAGAAGAAATTACAGGCCAAAACAACTATTTTAGGAGACCCTGAACGAGCTACACATGGCTGATCCTTAGCATCTCGTTATCAATATTAACCTAGGTTTGCTATCATCTGAGACCAGGCGCCAGCAGCAAAAAACAATGGCGGCAAACAGACCTATCAAAAGGGTTTTGCTGGTATTTCACGTATTGCTTCTCTTGACTCTTCTCGCGAAGTGTTACGGAGCTGGCTTCTCTGCAAGCATTGTTGGCGGCTCCGATTTCTGGACAGAGCCCGGCTAGAACATCTACAAACGATTCAGATGATGAATCTTTGAAGATATATTTTGCCTTCAAATCAGCAGATTTGGTGGAAATAGTGAGGATCTACCACTGGCAATAATGAGGATGACGACAGTGATGGTGAAGATACTGTTGACCATCACGAGTGTTTGTCGTAACCTTCAGAAGATATCAGAAACTCCTGTGTGGTCCCTCAAAGCCCCCCTTCATTGCACCACTTGTTCTACAACCTTTCTAGCAATTTCATGGTTTGTGAAGAGGACGCATATAAACGGCGGTACATGGTGTGCGTCGATAAGTATACCAATTCAACGGAACGCATTTATGGGTCTGCGGTGAGGAATAGTCTGCAGCAATAGTATGCTGTCAACTCGCCAAGCAGGGCTTGAAAATACCATGTTTGTTTTGTCTATCATGCGCGGCTTGATATGGACGTCACTGAAGCAATTAAGATGCTGGGCAGAAGTCCACTTCTGGGCGGGATGGACTTCAATAACAACAACAGTGGCTTTAAAGTTGAAGGTGAAGACCGACCCACACACAGACAGAGTCCCGAAATCAGATAAGAGCCCATCACAGAAGCGCTTTACGCTTTTTATGAAGTCTATCTTTTGTTGCTTCATCTGTGTAAGATCGTTTGAGGCCACGTGCTTTGTTGTCGACCGTGTGGACCATGCAGACGGTCTACGGGGAGATGAAAGCGGGACAGCCCAAAATGGTGGCACAAGAAGCGGCCCGAGCCGCACCGCGCTAAATTGGACATGGGCATTCCGCGACTTTCTTCGAGCTGTTACATATGACATGCAGATTGTGGCGGCATCCCCGACGTGTTGACTGCTGTCTATATCTCACGCCTGATGATCAGACGCTTGTCGTAGTCACGCGCCGTTACGTCCGCCAACACCTACTCACCGGCGCCACTGCCTACCCGCCGGCAGTGTTAGAAAAGCTGGTAACGAGGTTTGTCAATACTTTGGCCGTCAGCCGTCAATTACTCACTTGTATACTTTTCCATCAAGCTGCTTAATAGAGAAATCTTCCATGAAACGGCAATTAGTACCCTAAAGAACCCCCTAACAGACGAAGCAGGCATAGTCTCACTTCTTGACGACACTGCCCAGGCCGTCATCTCTAATCAACGTAGCCTGAAGGCCATTTTGTTTGTGTCTGTGTATGCCTTTCAGCCTTTGACAATTTTGGAATCTGGTGCGCTCGCCGATCTACCAGAGAATGCGGACCTCGCTATTGTCGTCACTGCCCTCGCTGGCATTTGCTCGAGATTCGCGAGGTGAAACCCGTCAGCGATAAACATGAGCTATAAGTATAATACAAGGGACGAGTACTGTTTTCTGCCGAGGCCAAGAAGTTGACCAGGGACTCCGCCGTTTTCAATGCGGAATCAAGGCTACACGCAGACATGGCTCTCTGTCACGTTCGTTGTCCTGAAAAGCATTGCGCCAAGGCTCGTTCCGCCCCCGCCGGTCGCCCAGTTCTCTTCTCTCTGCCTACGGGGGCCTTGTGCTGTGTTATCCGCATGTGGCTTAGTACAGCATAAATAGGCGAGAGGGCTGAAGTGTTCAGAGAATGACGATGATGGCATCAAAAAAACCAGCATTGTGAGCAGCAAGAACTCCGAGGACAAAAAAGTCGGACAGGATAAGGAGGATATTTTCCGTAGCACCGATGGCAGTGGCGTTGGCAGTGGCTACGGTAGTGACGGCGATCACGACGAAGATGACGACGTCGATAAAGACGGCAACGATGGCGAAAATGCTACTAATTATAATGACTCTGCCGGTGGGGATGACGATGACGAAGGTGATGGTGATGACGGTGGCGGCGGCGACAGTGGTTGCAGCGACTTTTACACGTGGGGAGCTAGGGCTCTTGCTCTCTCCCCATATGACCACTTTCTATCTGGGCGTTGTGAGAATAGATAGCTTCGTGCTTGGACTTACACATCCCGCTCGCCTCCTCCAGCAATGCGCATAGTAGTCATGACGATGCCGGGGCAGTGGCAGCCACACACCACCGTATTTGCTTACGGCTTCGAGATTTCCGATGGCCGTCAACTTTCGACGTATTGCCCCTATCGTCTATCGGTGTCGGGCACTGAAGGGTAGTATTCTTGCACACGGAGGTTGGAGTCTAGAAGCCTTCAACAATACCATGACATGTCAGTGCGACTGTTGGAGTGGACGAGATAGGAATAACTGGTTTTTGGACCTCGCAAAGCCACACATGTAGTATTATCGTCACAGAAAGCCACAAA
This sequence comes from Ophiostoma tasmaniense, assembly GCA_022392925.1. Lineage (NCBI taxonomy): Eukaryota > Fungi > Ascomycota > Sordariomycetes > Ophiostomatales > Ophiostomataceae > Ophiostoma > Ophiostoma tasmaniense. Next base: position 1,376,740 of record JAKRGK010000008.1, on the reverse strand, counting down.
GCTATATACTGGGGGGGCAAGCTTGTCAGCAAATTATCGAGGTCTACGAATCAGAAGAGTACTTCTCAGGCCTGACTTGCGGGTTCCTGATAAAATATCACTTCTCATCGATACCAAAAAGGGTGATTTGATTTAGTTCGGTTCTTCAGCCAGAGAGACGACGGAGGATTACATGGGCAGGATACAAGACAGCTCAGCCTCAGCGAGCGTGGACATCAATTCAACATCCAGCCATGCCTAACGAGACTATTTCTGAGTCAGTTTGAGTTTATTGCTGCCAGTGATAGTGTTGAACGGCACTTGACAGGAAAAATGTTAAGAACAGCATGATTACACAATGACAAGGCCTTCAAAAGATGGTAGATGCGGCAAAGTACATCATTAAATCGAGAAATCTTATTTTCGTAGTTGGTTTTATCAATTTGTCCCGATAAGCCATTTATGGCAGAAGTTCGGTTTATCTGCCTTCGTTTTTAGATGAAAATGGGACTTGTGTGGTGGCACGTAGGGTCTGAGGCAGCACCATATGATGCTATGAGACTATCCAAGCCCCCCCCCCCCTTAAAAAATCCAGGTGGCATGTCAATTCTCGCACCGACCTTAAAAAAACTCCCTCGGTTTTATAGCGGAATTCTAGTTCTACACGAGGCTGTTTATAATCTAGTAACGTCGGTTCTAAAACTACGTATCATGTCGTGACATGGCTGTAGGCAAAGAAAATCTGCCGGCGCAAACAAATATCGGAATGGAAGGTATGATAAAAAAACTACTGATGGGTAACCAACGCAAGGTTTGTAATAATCGATATGAGAAATTTGGTACGTCCGTTCTGTTCTTGACAGATCGATGTGAAAGCTCAAAATTCGGTGCATTTGTCCGTTTCTTCGTAGTGATTTGACATAGACAGGTCTATATCAGTTGGACTTTTTCTAAGAAAGATCAAAAGCCAGCTAAGCCCAAAGCTCTGAGACCACTTACTTAACTTTTGGTTGTAATTTTAACGAGTAAGTAAGCTGAATTCTGGCTTCGAGATATATGGCAACATCACCGTTCGGTGCAAACCTATCAGCCTACTCCAATCAGGCTGTCGAATAATTTTGACGTTGCCTGTTAGTCGATAGCTCCTTCCTTCTGCGACGCCTCAGCCCCTCGTCCTGGAAAGTATCCACAATTCTTACCAAAGCCAATAAAAGTGGAGAAATGACCAGCATCGCCTCGCTCTCTGTGATAATGGAAATGTGGGCATGCGTATTGAGATGCTCCATTGAAACGAGACGCCGCCCTTGACTCGTCAACCTGCAATTCTTCACAGCTCTAGCTTGAACACTGGCCGTTCGAGCAAGAGTACGAGCATAAGCATACATTTCAACGAAACTGCGCCAGATAGCGCTTATCTCATCACACATTATACAGCCAAGAACACGGATCCTCGAACAACCGTCATCTTCGAGCTTCCTCACGACAACGGCATCAACAGCTACCACACTACCATCGTACTCGCCTGTCACTTCTGAACGAAACAAGAGCAGCCGCAACTCCTAGAGCAGCCAAAAGCTCCCGCGACCCCCCCCCCTCGCGGCTGACAACCGGCGCTGAGCCTGAACGAGACTACACGTCTGTCTCACTGTCGCGTGCTGACTGGCTCCTTGGAGCAGGGCAACGCAGGCCGTTGGAGAAAGTAGAATGAAAGCTGGTAGACAACTGACCTACGGCCGGGCGTGCTGCATCGTTGTCATTCGTCGCGAACTCAAATCGCGCGGCTGTATCCTCAATAGCGAGGCATAGACAGACATTGACTATCCGGCGACAAGGTCTTTTACCTTTTCACGAAACCATGGCAACACGGCCGAGTCGCTACCGGTCATCGACCTCGGCTTCGAACCCCCCAACAACCACAAAGGCCGCCGAGGTCCTGCAGGGCCTACTCCACGGCATAGTCGCTGTCATCTCGCCGCCCTCAACTTCTCCATCACGACAGCCTCTCCTGCAGCAGCCCCAGCTGCAACATCTGATACCCGAGTCCGTCTCAACTAGGTCGGCCACACCATCGCCCCCGCGGAGACGAACCGTTGGCGGCTACCCGGACATTCCCTACCTACTCAAGTACTGTCGCCAGATCCACCAGTACTTGACCGCTCACGCGCCTCCAAGCCCTGTCCAGGATGACTTTCGGCACATGCACGGCTTCCAACTGCTATTGACTGTGTTGCGCTCGTTCTCTGGCTTCTACAACCCACAGATCCGCAGTGAGCCCGAGAAGAAGGCTCTGTTTGAGCTCTTGCATGTCACACTCGCCGTCTTGTCGGCTGCGTTCAGGGGACACCATGGCAATCGGCGGTACTTTCGTCACCGCGTCGAGGGAGGCGGCTGGGAAGCTTTGGAGCAAGTTATTGCAAGTATTGGCCTTGGTGTGAGTGACTCAGATCTCTGGAGCAACTGCGAGCTATACGGCAAACTGCTCTCCTTTGCGCTTGACGACCAGCGCATGGACGAGCTCTGTCAATGGGTGTCCACGGTGTCCGCTGCTTCCAGTACACCTTCGGCATCACCAACAGAAGCTGTCGAGGAGGGATTAGCCGCTGTTCGTATCACCGACGCAGCTGACACCATAGAACGCTCCCCAAAATCCAGCGGGTTTGATGTTGATCAGATGAAAGCCAAACTTGATGCTATCATTGATTCCAGAACGGAGCTGAAAAATGCCGAAGTCATGCGCGCCGTCATTGGGTTCTGGGAGTCGATACCGCGCAGTCAGGACGGCACGCCAGATCCCATCTCTCTTGTCGTCCTTGATACCGTTACAGCACTGCTCCGTATTTCCCTCTGCAACCTCTCTGCTCTCCACGGCACGGGTATCCTGTCGCGGTTTCTGCGCCTGTACTTTGCCGAAAAGTCGCTGCTGAACTCCGAGGAGCGCGAGCGTATACTCCCCATCTGCCAGTCACTCATGTACCTTGGTGTAAACCAATTATCTGACGCCCAGTTTCTGCTTTCAAGCACGGATCCGGCTGCATCCGTCTTTTGCTTGGAGATGGCCAGCAAGTATACCGGGCCTCCCTTTGTTCAGTTCGACCTGTCCCATTTTGGCCACTCGTCGATCGAGCTGCCTAACCTCGGTCGCTCGTTCCCCCCTTTGACGGGCAGCGGCTTCGCCTTTACCTGCTGGATGCGTGTTGACTCCTTCGATCCCAAAGCGCACACCACTATTTTTGGCGTCTTCGACGTCTCGCAGACTTGCTTCCTGCTCCTCTACCTCGAACGCGACACTCACAACTTCATCCTGCAAACATCCGTCACATCCTCGTGCCCTAGTGTCCGCTTTAGGTCTGTAAACTTCCAGGAGAAGCAATGGTACCACATTGCCCTTGTACACCAGCGGAGTAAGTCACGCGCCACACTGTACGTGAATGGCGAGTTTGCGCAAGAACTCAAGGCCACCTACCCACTGCCGCCACCGTCAACATCATCAGCTTCCGACAGCTTTGTGTCGTTTGGCACCGGCAACCGGGGTAAGCCTCACCCAGTCCAAGCCTTTTTGGGTACACCCAAGGACTTGGCTGTACAGACTGGCCCGGGCCGTGTTGTATCAAAGTGGTCTCTCGCCTCTGCACACCTCTTCGAGGATGTTCTAAGTGACGACTACATTGCTGTACACTACCGCTTAGGCCCGCGCTACCAGGCAAATTACCAGGACAGTCTTGGTGGTTTTCAGACATACACTGCATCGGCTCGTTTGGCACTCCGTAACGAGTTCCATGCTGGTAAGGATAATAATTCGGATATTCTTCGCGCTATCAGGGATAAGGCCGCCGCCATCGTGCCAGAGCAGAAGATTCTGATGAGCACATTGCCGCGCTCCATGTTCCGCACAGACGGCGCTTTTTTGGATTCTTTGTTATTTCGATCGCTGTCACGGGCTTCTGCGCACAGCCTGCTCTCGCTTACGGCTAAGAGCGGTACAGCGGTAGCTGTCAACGGCGCACTACCCTGTATCAACGACGCCCTTGTCCGGCCACACGGCGTCTCTATGCTTACGGGCGATCCGGTGCTGATCACGCCGTTCTATTTTGATGACAATCTCTGGCGTCTGGCTGGTTTCACCCCACTTGCCCTGAAGCTAATCGAGCGCACGACTACATCAGAAGAGCTGATCCGGTCCACTGAGATGGTCTTTCAATGTATCAACAGCAGCTGGCGAAATAGCGAGTCTATGGAGCGGGACAATGGATATGTGATCCTTGGTATGCTGCTCAGAGGAAAGCTGGGCTTTGGAGCTGTGGCGGCAGCACCTGCGCCGACTGCGACTGCAGCCTCTGATGGTTCATCATGGCGACCAGTACCTGTAACAGGTGACCGGCAAGAGACAACCCTCCGCCTCCTCAAACTTGTCTTGGCATTCGTCGGCTATGACCATGCAAACCCTATTGAGTCGTTCTGCATCAATCCCCTGGCCTACCGCATTCTTCTTATCGATCTTGATGTATGGCGCAAGGCAAAGCCCGACACTCAGCGGCTCTATTACGAACAGTTTGAGACATTTGCTATAATGAGCAAGTTTCACACATTCAACAATCCACGCTTGCAGCGGATGCGCATCATCAAACGCCTACTCGACGCCATGAAAATTGAGACTGTGTCTGAGGAAGCACTTCCCTACTTTCTCAAGTCTTTCGAGGCTATTGTACGCAGTAACTACAACTCAGATGCACACCGCGCCCTCGCCCTCTTTATCACCTATGCCCTACATTCTCCTTCTGCCTTATCGACATCCCGAGCGCAGCGACCTCCACTGGGCACCGTGCGCCCGAGTGCCTTGAGCGTCAGCAGCACAGCTCGTCGGCACACTGGAGCTTCGTCATCTGGTACTGGCGGGTCCGAATCCGGTTCAGTCTCCGGCACGCCAGCAGCCGACTCTGTGGCCAAGCCAGCGTCCAAACCTCTCACCAAGAGACAGCTTGGTGTCTATATTCTCAAGCTCTACGAACGGCTGCTGTGCGAAAAGGGAACGCTGGCCAATATCCGCAAATTCAATCGGACAGTGACTAACAAGTGGCTCTTCTATTTGCTGTCGTCACCCGACATTGAGGTCCTCACCAGCGGCATCAAAATTCTTGCTCGTCTGCTCGTCAGCCAAGGTGTCAGCACAGTAACCAAGTTCATTAAGGCCGGCGGCATTGCGATAATGTCACAGCGACTCAAGCACTGGTGGGATGTGCCTAACGTGTGGGTTTATGTCATGTCCATTCTCTTAGGCCACGATGTCTCCGGTGTGAACATCGAAGATCTTCCTCTCAGCTATGACATGCTACTTTCTATCTTTGGCGTCGAGGCCAAGGTGGTTTATCCAGACGCTCTGATTGTGGTCGTGTCCATGCTTGGGCAAGGTCTTAGCGATATCCTCAAGACCTCGGATGCATCTCCTGGTGGTGCAGCCTCGGCTGAGGCTACATCTTCGACTCTCGAAAAGGCATCCACCCTCGAAAGTATCGTGCACTTCTTTTCACACCTCCACCGTACACGGCCAGAGTTTCGCGACTTTGTCCTACAGTCCGACTATGTTCGCCTCCTGTCCGCAGCCCTGTTTCCTTCTGTTGTGAGCATGGAGGCACTGTCGCCGGAAATGGAGATGAGCTCTAAGGATGCGCCTCCTCGGTTCGACGGTGCCGATATTGTTGTCCGCCAGCGCCCCACTCCACCCAGCATGATGCGCACTGCCAGTATCAATTCCAATCTGAGCTCAAGCATACACTCGACCATCGGCGGCTCGACGGTTGATGTTGCTGCCGATTCTGCTCTTCTGTCATCAACCGAATCGATACACACGGCCGCGGGTCGTCCTGGCCCTTCTACCACGACTGGTCGTCACCAAAGATCGTCCTCTTTCATCCTTCTCACGGCGCAGACAAACCAGCCGGCATGGCACACGGCCAAGTTGACGGCTCACGCGTCACCGAAACGGCAGCTTGTTGTCATCCCGCACCAAGGAACCAATGCACTTCAAGATGGCATCATGAGCCTCATTGTTGATACATTTGTTGATCAGGTTCTCGTGAGAAAGGAGTTTCCGGGTTTTAGTCTCGGCCTACGAACGCCACCATCATTTCAGGAGCATCAGTCTTTCTTTGAGTCGTACATACTCCGCAACACCATTCTGCGCATCCAGGACATTGTTAAGAACGACCTGCGCATAATCTGCGAACCCAAAGTTCTCACAAACATGGCCCGTTTCACAGCACACATGGTTGACAGCACCTTTGACAGCACATTTGCAAACAGTGTTGATGTGTTGATGGATTTTACCGGCATGATTTTGGAGTTCCTCAACAAGCCCGAAATTGCTGCTCTTAAGAGTGTCCGGCTATGCAACACGGCTGTGAAATCGATCCGGTTGTCCTTCCTAAAGCTTGTCATCTTCCGCCTGTCCGACGTGGATGCTGAGACGGAAAACAACATCAAACACTCCAATACGCCACTGAGTCCCGGTGGCCTTGCAGCTGCTGAGGCAGCAGCAGCACTTCCAGTGCTTGAGCGCATAATCTACTGGCTTTCTATCCTGATTGACTGTCTCTCTAACGAAGCTACCTTGGACGAGTACCACATGAAACTCATGTTCTATCAGCTATATAATCGCCTCCTCGACCCCAACGAGTCAGTGCGACTAGCCGCGGCCAGTATTTGGAAAGTGATTTTAGTCCAGAAGCCTAATGAGTCGTCGATTGTTCTTCGGCAATGTGCCACGGCCGACCAGCTGCATCTTGCAAGGTCTTTCCGAAACCTTACCGAAGTCGATGACGGTGCGTTCCTAGAGTGGGTGGATAAGCACCGGCCGTCATTGGATGCCTTCTTTTTGGGCGGCATGTCAAAGTTCTGGGAAGACTTTGTCATCGGCGAGAACACACGTGTTGCCGACTCCACAAAGGTGCGCCTAACACGCCGCCGTGAGAAGCTGAAGCAGTGGCAGATTGAGGCAGCAGAGCGTGTTATTCTTCTGCAGCATCACGATATGAGCAACAGCGCATGGATGAAGAGCATTTTCAACACAGAGCATACAAAGCTTCAGCGCCAGTTGCAAGACCAGCAAGATGATTTGATTTATCACGCAGTGAATTTTGCCAAGATGGAACGGGATCTCAAGCGGCCGGGCGCCGTCTTCTCCGCGCCCGGTGCAATCGTCAAGTGGAAGCTCGACCGCACAGAAGGTCGCAATCGCATGCGTCTCCGACTCCTCCCCGACTCTTCGAATCGAGTGAAGGACACCCTGCAGTCTAAGCAGAAGGTCATCGACAACGCAGCTGTGGCTGCTGCATCGCCGGCGCCGAGTACACCAGCCCCTGCTTCTAAACAGCCACCACCCCTCGATACGTCTGCGTCGACCTTGTCAGCCAGCTCGGCTGCGTCCTCGTCACCGTCAGGAGCGACCATCAAGGTACAAGATACCCCAACTAGCGCAGTCGCAACCACGCCCCTCGCTGCTTTTCCAGCAGCAGCACCTGGTACTCCTGGCGACTCGTTTGTGGATGCCTCAATTTCCGGCGCGGCTTCTGGCAATGGTGCGGCTGGTACACTGTCTGCTGCGGGCGTCGATCATGGTATCGCAACAGAAGAAGACTTTGAGATGATTGACGACCCGAACGAGCCCGACGGTGAAGACGGTTTCGAAGACAAGAACAGAAAAGTTATGCGCCGTCTGAACTCCGGCGATGTTGTGCAGAATGTGTTCAACGTATCCCGGATCATTGGTCTCGATGCTTGCGACGGCATTCTCATTGTTGGTAAGGAAGCACTCTACATTATGGACAACGTATTCCAGTGTCATGATGGCGAAATTGTCAACGCATGGCAGGCTCCTGATGACGAGCGCGATCCTTTTTCGCAAATTATCACGACCAACAATGTGCCCAGCAGCCATGACAAGAATAAAGCCGCGAATGGTACGAATCCAAACGGACATGGAGTGGAGCAGGAGTCTCGCAGTTGGCGGTGGACGGATGTGATTAGTGTGTCAAAACGTCGCTTCCTTTTCCGCGATGTCGCCATTGAAGTTTTCTTCCGCGATGGCCGGAGCTACCTCTTGACTACCATTAACAATGCCAAGCGCGACGATGTATTTGGTCGGTTGATGGCCAAGATCCCGAACGCTACAGGCCCGGCCAGCGCGCTCCCCAATCCAGAGGATGCGTGGCGGCTGGAGGGACTGCGGCTGTTTGATGAGGCGCCGCAGAGCTTTGGCTCGAAATTTGGCAGCATATTCAACTCGTCCCCGTGGAGCCCGTCTATGAAACGCTGGCAGAAGGGAGAAACGTCCAATTTCAACTACCTGATGCAGGTGAACACCATGGCAGGCCGAACTTTCAATGACCTCACACAGTACCCTGTCTTCCCCTGGGTGCTTGCCGACTATACCAGCGAAGAGCTCGACCTGACAAACCCAGCGACATTCCGCGACCTGTCCAAGCCGATGGGTGCACAGACAGCGCAGCGCCAAGCTGACTTCAACATGCGGTACCAGTCACTGGCCGAACTGGGCCAGCCGCCGTTCCATTATGGCACACACTACTCGTCCGCCATGGTGGTCTCATCGTACCTGATCCGTCTGCCACCATTTGTCCAGTCCTTCCTGCTTCTGCAGGGTGGCCACTTTGACCATCCCGACCGCCTCTTCTATTCCATTGAGGGTGCATGGAAGTCAGCGTCCCATGACAATGGCGCCGACGTGCGCGAGCTGATTCCCGAATTTTTCTGTCTGCCCGAGTTCCTCGTCAATATCAACGGCTACGATTATGGCCGCAGACAGGACGGTAGCAAGATTGACAACGTGGTGCTGCCGCCATGGGCCAAGGGCGATCCGAACATTTTCATTGCCAAGCACCGCGAGGCCCTTGAAAGTCCATATGTGTCGCAGCACTTGCACAAGTGGATTGACCTTGTGTTTGGCCATAAGCAAAAGGGCGATGCTGCCGTCGAGAACCTGAATGTGTTCCACCACCTATCGTACCACGGTGCCATTGACCTTGACAATATTAAGGACCCCCAGGAGCGTGCTATTGTCACTGGCATCATTCACAATTTCGGTCAGACACCACGGCAGATCTTCTCGCGCCCACACCCTGCGCGCGAACACGATACGTGCCCGATACGGCGGTTGGATTCGGCAGCAGAGTCTCTGTCGCGAATTCCTCATTCCATCCTTGAGAGCCGCGAACGGGTGGCATCGCTTATCTATGTCCCTAAGCTTGACCGTCTGCTGTGTGCCTCGCCGTTCCGCCTTAACCTGCCACCGGTGTTCGACAAATACCTTCAGTGGGGCTACGCCGATAACAGCATCCGCTTCTTTCACAGCGACAACCGTAAACTGGCTGGTCTGTTTGAGAATCTGCACATTGGTCAGATCTCGTGCGTTGCCTTTGCCGACTCCAAAACACTCATCACGGCCGGCGAGGATTGTGCCGTATCCATCTATGATGTCATTCAGTCTGGCTCTAACAAGCCCGTTGAGCTCTTGATACGCAGCTCCCTGTTTGGACACAAGACTCCTGTAACGACCGTTGCCGTGTCCAACGCGCTCAGCACGCTTCTTACGATCAGCCAAGATGGTGTCGCGATGCTTTGGGACCTCAACCGGCTAGAGTTCATCCGCAAGCTTCCAGGTGCACGACCCGTGGAGTGCGCGCGGATCAACGATGTGACAGGCGATATTATGCTCTGCTCAGGTCCCAACGTGGTCCTCTACACACTGAATGGCGAGCTTCTCTTGGACCAGAATGTGTGCAGCGATGCTGGAGGGCTCGAAGACTACGTGCACTCGTGTGCCTTTTACGAGGGCTCAGGCAACGAGTGGCTAGAGAGCTGCCTTGTCTTTACAGGGCACCGGCGCGGCCGTGTCAATATTTGGCGCAAATCTGTAAGGCGGGGCCGGCGAGGACGGTGGATGCTTGAGCTTGTGCGACGACTGGACCATGTCGACCCCAAGTCCGAGGTCGGTGCAAACGTGGACGCTGCGATTACGTGCATCACGCCGATGCCCCAGCTGGTGTACACTGGCGATGATGATGGACGAGTGGTAAGTTACTTTCTGTCAGCCCAAGTCAGGGTCTCAAACATGTACTAACGAATGATAGTATGAGTGGAACTTGATCCAACGAGACAGGTAGAAGGCTATACAGCCACGATATCAGCCTCATCTTATATCCTACAGTTGATGTTTTGCTTTTATTTGTGATTTATGCGTTTTTTAGTTTACATTTTGGTTTTATAGCATTAGACGGAGCAATGGCATACTTTTTTTCTTTTACTTTGGCTTGTCCTACCTTGAGAATGAGATATGGCGACCATGCTTAACCATCGCCATGCCTTTGTTATTTTATATGCAGAAAAATATAGAGACCGTTCGGGCCAATCACGCTTGCACTTCGAAAACCGACGCTCTCTTTTATGATTTTTTTGTATTTGTTTGCCCGTTTCTATTCCAGAATGAGGTCGTGGTAAAAATCAATGATTGTATGTACACGCAAGAGTCCTCAGCTCTCCGTCTGGTAGACAGACATGAGGTGCTCTCTTGCCATCTTCATATGCGTCGCTATAAAATAGATTAAAGTTGATGTTGTATATCGCTCTCGTCACCTGCCTTCCGACTAGGCTGGATTCTGTCTCGCTTTTGCTTTAGTTGCCGTTGGCGTCGTCGTCGTAGCCGGTCAGCTGTTTCCGGGGACCGGTAGGAACTTTTCTGTTAGCATGGTACTATACAAAGACCGAGCAGATTTGGCACTCACCAGGGTAGGTCATCGGGATGGCCGGGGGGTTCTCATCGCCGAACAGCTTGCGCAGGGGAGGGGAGACGATAAACATGAGAGGAGCGGTACAGCCGATGGCGATGGGCCAGAAGTAGTTGGGCCGCTCACGGGATGCCCAGCGCAGGTAGCGCAGGGGCGTAGACCAGAAGTGGGGAGCGAGGGCGACCATTGTGGTTGTGTGATGTGGTGTGTGGGAGTATCGTCGGACGAGGTTTGAGGCTCTGAATTCGTAGACCGACGTCTAAGATTCAAGATGCGGTCGTGATCAACTCAATGGGAAGGCGCGGGAAAAAGCTGGGTCCACAAAACTAACCAATCATGCGGATGCTTATTAGAGCTGTCCTGGACTGGAGACAGGTCGGATTAACTGGGGCATTTTCGGATAAACGTGACCAGATGATTAATCATGGTGACTAAGCATTCTAAAAATGACTAGCCCGTTTTGGCACAGCTGTATTTTGCTCCACAATATTCGTAGCCTTCCATGTCACCCGCGCTAGTACCTTTGCTGCGGTGCTTGCTCTGATGCTGGATACGTATCCTGAAGCTCCTGTGACTGGGGCAAGCCGCGTGTTAACTGCCAGTCGAGACACATTTCACGACAGCTTCACTTTTGGAGCATTCTCACCTTCAGCCCCCTCCACATCACGACCTCACCACGCCGCCTTTCTTTCCGTTCCTTTGTTAACTGCCCTTTGTCCGGGCTAGCATGTGGGAGGGCATATTCGCTTTATCCAATTGAGCTTCATTAAGCTATTCCTGGTTCTGGTTTTCCAAGTATTGCGCATCCGAGTCGCAGCCTTCCTCGATAGCATCGACGCATCACCACCTCCAATTGACGGGCTCTCGTCTCTTGGCACGGCCTACGACCTACATCACCATCAACCTCTTTACCCTTACCCAAAGATCCGTCAAAATGAAGTTTCTCACTTCTGTTCTCGCCATCCTGTTGGCTGCCGTCTCGGCCGTGCAGGCTTTCAGTGCCACCGGCTCCAAGTTGTTGGCCATCTTTGATGAGGCTGCCGACAAGGACAGCTACTCCAACTTCTTCAGCGACCTTGCAGGTAGGTTGTTCAATCTCTGCCACATATTTGATGATCAGAAATCTAACCAACAGGCCGCGGATTCGACATCACCTACGAGACTGCCAAGAGCACCTCCGTCTCGCTCTTCCACCTCGGCGAGCGTGCCTACGACCATGTCATCTTCTTCCCTATCAAGGCCAAGGGCCTCGGTCCCAACTTGACCCCCCAGCTTCTCGTCAAGTTCCTCAACTCGGAAGGCAATATCCTTGTCGCCCTGTCAAGCAGCACCCCCTCCTCGACTTCCATCGTTTCTCTTCTCAGCGAGCTCGACATTGTCCTCCCTGCTGAGCGCACTGGCCTCGTTGTCGACCACTTCAACTACGACGCCAAGTCTGCTGCCGACCAGCACGATGTCCTCCTGCTGCCCGTGCCCGCCGCCGCTGCTGGCACCAAGTCTCTGTTTGGCGAAGATGCCGGCTCCGACAAGCTCGTTGCTTTCCCCCACAGCGTCGGTCACATTCTCGGTGAGAGCCCCCTGCTGGCGCCCCTTGTGTCGGCTCCCCGGACTGCCTACAGCTACAATCCCAAGGAGCAGACCGACAACGTCGAGGACAGCGACCTCTTTGCTGCCGGCTCGCAGATCAAGCTTGTGACGACCCTGCAGGCCCGCAACAGCGCTCGTTTTGCCCTCCTGGGCTCGGCTGAGCTGCTTTCCGATGCCTGGTTCGATGCCAAGGTTCAGCTGCCTGCCACTGGTGCCAAGGCCGTTGCCACCTACAACCGCGAGTTTGCCCGTCGCCTGTCTGGCTGGGCTTTTAAGGAGACTGGTGTTCTGCGCGTCAACTGGATCGAGCACCACCTCAACGAGGCGGGTGCCTCCAACGAGTCCAACCCCAAGATCTACCGCGTGAAGAACGATGTGGTAAGTCCTCGTCTTTTTTTGTTCTGCTACGTTTGTGCGCGGTGTACTAACTACTCAGACCTACACTGTCTCCGTGTCGGAGCTGTCCTGGGACAAGTGGGTTCCTTTCACTGTCCCCGCCGATGACGAGCTGCAGGTCGAGTTCTCCATGCTGTCTGCCTTCCAGCGTCTGGCCCTGAACATTGTGCCCGCCGAGACCACCGCCGACGCTGCCATCTACACTTCGTCCTTCAAGCTGCCCGACCAGCACGGCATCTTCAACTTTTTGATCAACTACAAGCGTCCTTTCCTGACCAGCATCAACGAGAAGATCACTGTGTCCGTCCGCCACATGGCGCACGACGAGTGGCCGCGGTCGTACGTGATCTCGGGCGCCTGGCCCTGGATCACTGGCATTGGCGCCACTGTCACTGGCTGGCTGGCGTTCTGTGCCCTGTGGATGTACTCTAAGCCGGTGGGACAGGCTCCCGCTATCAAGAAGAACCAGTAGAGGCTGGGAGTGATTGCAAAGGAGTTGCTTTTACCATGTTTAGATTTGTTTCTTCAAAGTTGAATGGGCAGCTGTGACAATGCGGAACCTTGTCAAGGGGTTCGTTAGGCCATCACAGCATTACAAAAGGAGTCCCGATGAGAGGATGGGATCTAGCAAACCAAAAATGTACTTTATTATCCTTTTCTAGTTAATCTCGAATTAATTGCGTCGTTCTATCAATCCTTTTGCGTTGAATAACTATAAGTCTGCAAAAATTCTTTACTTTTGCGATTGTGAAGAATATCATATTAAATCAGAGCTAATTTTTGGTTAAAATAAAACATGAATAAGATAAAAATAAAACCCAAGAACCTTTAAAGGCCTTTTTTTTGAAAAAATAAAAAATAAAAAACATCAACACATTTGTTTCGCTTGAGCAGTATTTAGTTGAAGGCTGATAGAGTAAGTAAACAACAAACCCAAAAAGGGTTCCGCCAAAGCACTTGCATGGCCAGTACATCTATATAGTAGCAGAATAGAAAACGACAACCGACGGTAGAAACGCAATTTAAACAACAAAATCAAGTTGCCCTCAGATTAGCTCTCTTGTGTTCTCAGATGACCCCCAAGCTTGCCTGCTCGTCTCATTCACCCTAAAAACAAAACCGGTTGATATGGTTCATAAGCCGCAAGGCATCTGCCCCGAATATCAACGCGGCTTTGCTTCTTGGGACGGTGAAGGATCGGAAGCTGACAAAACTCAAAAAGTGCATGGCGAGGAGGTCAGTCAAATTTGGCTTTTGTTTGTTAACATCACCGGGACTTGTTTTGTGTTTCAGAGAAGGGATGGGTGAAGCGGACGAGAGAAACGATAGGGCAGAGTGGAAAGGAAAGACTCAAACAGCGGAAGATGCAAAAAACAAGACTTGCAAAGAGAAAGACAGGCATCAGATTCCCGACGTCTGTCATATCTGGATAGAGGGGCCGATCTTCCAGAGCCGAAGCACCAAGAAGGACAATGGCGTGTGCATCCGGAGAGTCACACATTGAGACAGAGAGATTTGCCAACACCACAAATTCATCGCCGTCCACAACTCTCGTCCTTGCCAGCCCCAGACAGCCAAAGCAGCTGTCTCCGTTTATCCCTCACGAGATAGCCTCTTCCTGGAAAGGAGAAGAGCCACGAGAACAAGTTCCCACGTCTGCGATTCTCCCGGAACTCAGATTGAAAACTATAGTTGGACGGTCATCGGTAAGTCAACGCACTCATTCTCCAAAGAGAAAAGAGTAGCCGACAAAATACCTCGTTGTCCTGCAAGATTGTCCTCTCTGTTCCGCCCGAGGGGTACCCCAGACCACCAGGAAACACGTTGAGGCAAAGAACAGCGCCAAGCCAAAAGAGAAAAGAAAATGAAATAAGAGCGTGCCCAGAGACAAGACTGCGTACCGACAGCAGGCCACCTTGCCTCTCTGTCTCGGGCGATAGCCGACCCAGGATCAAAACGCAAAAGAAAAAGGCACTGCCCGTTCTCTCTGCAAGCCCCGGGGCGTCTCTTGACTCATCCGCACAAGCCAGTCCAGGCCACTGACACCACCCCGTCTGAAGCCCCCGTCCATCTTCGGTCATATTCTTTGTGCTCGGATCTCTGTTCTTCAAAGGGGCGCGCCGAGCATAGCAAGCAGAGCTCACCGTCCGGCGCGTCCCTCTCTCATTGCCCCCTCCGAGAAGGATGGGTCTCGAGAACTGAGAAAGACAAGGCCCAAAAAGACCCTAGTCTTCTCGTTGAATGTGATATGTTGTCGTCATAGCAGCTAACGGAAGTTGGACATATTTTGAGTGTTAGGAAGAAAGCGACAAATGAGCCCCCTTGGAGATGATAGGAAGAAGAAAACGTAGGGTGAAAGGAGAGAGGGGGGAGGAGAGGTAAAGGTTTCAATTATAACTAAAAAATCTTGTGTGCTACACAGGAATATGCATCGTGAATTTGCTTGCTGTGTGGGTGTTGGATGTAGCTCATTATGATTCATAGTGACGGGTCCCATAAAATTGTACCGCGTCAGATTAGATAAGCCGTGAAATCGCTGGATAAAGTGGTCTACGAATGGAGCTTGATCATTGGCTGTTGCTCCTATATAGTGCCCCGCACCGCAAGGTATGAATATATCCACTATCCGTTGCTCGCGGCAACGAGTTAGACGCGCTGATTGGCTGGTTTCAATCTCGAAAAATAATACGGGGCCTGCCATTGAGCTTCAGGCGCTGCATAATACAACCAAAATAAAAAAGAAAACAAGGGAGCGCCGAACTGCCACAGCCGGGTCCCACGACACTTTGCTACTTCTTCTGAGGAATGGACCGAGCTAGGATGCCAGGGCGGAAAGCATAATAACAATTATTCGTTTGATTTACTTTCAGTTCTTCTAGCCTCTTTTTTTCTCTTCTTTTCTTGTACCTTTTCCTAACAACTAACGCGATTCGCGACTTGACGACGACGACATCGGCAATACCAAGAACACCAAGAACATCGACAACCACACGCCTACATACTGTATTTTTACTCGGTGGCGACGACTACTCACCAACTTACAACTCACATAATCGACTCCCGCAGCCGTGACACACAATGGCCGCGGCATCGCCAACGCCTCTCGGCCAGGGAAGTGTTGTCACGTCCCTGGGCCGCCGCACTTCAGCAAGACAAGCTCTCCGTCGGCCACCATCACGCTCCCAGATGAACGGCGCGGCATCCGGCACGGCGTCCAAGCGTAGCTCAGCTGTCGGCGCGCACACGAGCGCTGCAGACGCGCAACAACAACAGTATTCAACCCTCCACGACAGCTCAGACGACGAGATGCCCATTCCTATGAAGCTGAGTGCTCTCACCAAAGCCCTCTTGAGCGATGGTGCATCCGCATCCGAGGCGGCTGCTGCCGCCGCCGCCGCAGCAAACGGCATGGCACCTGCCATGGCCACGCGCAGACGAAGCGCGCTTAACCGGTCGACTTCGTCTTCTTCAGGATTGGATGCCGCTGCAGACATGAACAGCAGCCAACTACAAGCACAGGATCGTCCCGGCGTGCGCCAGACACGCAGACACGTCCGTGCCGGCAGTGTCCAAGCATCTGGTGGTGCTCCTTCCTCGGCGTCGCGCCCTACATCGCCTCCAAACCTCCTGAGCCGCGACAGCAGCCCTGCTCCCCGGAAGCGCGTCGTGCGCCTGAGCTCTACCACTCCTGGAACCGGCATGGGCCCCGTGCAACAGCCTCTTCGTCGCCAGTCCTCATCTAGGCAATCAGGTACTAGACGTACCACCGCGTCCGACGACAAGGGACACTCTGGAGACGCATCGCCCTCGGCCGCAATGCAGCCCTCTGGCACAGGCGCGTCCTCAATTGACGCCGTCATCTCGAACGCTGCGCCATCTGCTTCCTCCTTCTCACAGCCTGCAACCCGCGCCGAGCCAAACCCCATGGAAGCTGCTATCAACACGCCCGCGTCTAGTGTGCGCCGTGTCCAGATCAATGTTGGCTCGTCGGCTGGTCGTGGTAGTGCCAGCCGTTCGTCGCGCCTCTCAGCATCTTCTTCTGCTCTACGTGCTTCTCGGCATGCCGACTCATCTATCGCTCCGACAACATCTGGTCACCAGAGTGACGGCGAGCACATCCACGACGAGCCCCCATCTACTGTGGGTCGCGCCGCCCAGCCCCCGTTGGGTAGCGCTGTGCGCTCCTCCTACGCAGCCGGCAGCACTTCAGCTGGCCCCATCGCTCGCAGTGGTAGCCGCGACGTCGACCAGCAGGCACTCCAGAGCTCCATGCGTATCAAGCGTGTCGGCAAGGTTCTAGGCGGCGGTTTCCTAAGTGGTCCCGCGCGCCGTGGCCGCAGACGAGCAAGCGACGAGGAGGGCGAAGGCAACAGCCCTGACGATATGATCTCTCAGCACCACCAGGATGGTGGCGAAATCCCAATGTCCAGCCAGGAGAGTGAAATGGACAGCAATGCCAGAAGCAGCCAAGATGCTCACCGCAGCGGTTCCCGTTCGCCTTATTACGACGCTTATGGACGCGACTACGCAGCAACTGGAAGCCCCGTTAGTGGAAAGGCATCTTCTGGCCAGCGTGCGAGCAGCCTCCGTAGCCACCCTTCAAACGCAGACCTTCTCCAACAGCAAAACGAAGAGTCCCGTGAGCCCGAGGCTGCGCCTGAGCGCGAACTGCCACGCCGCCGGTCCTACCGGGAAACAGAGGCTGCAGACCTGATGGCTCCCAAGGTGGCAGAGTCAGCACCCAAAGCAGCACCACCAGTATCTTCGTACCGGCCTAACCTCCCGTCTGCTTATGACCAGGAGAATGACCTTGCTTACCTGGCACGGTCAGAGAAGCCAGTAATCGTGTCTGGCCTGGGTGACGAAAAGGACTACAAGAACAACGTCATCCGTCCTCTGCGTGCTGCTTTGCAATCCTCGGAGAACAAGGTCCACTCGTCTGCAGCCCTGAAGTCGACAACAGCCGCACCTGCCATGTCGCCCGAGCGCAAGGCTCTGTCCGCCATCAGCCGCAATACACCACACCGCGCCGCACCGCCCCCGCCACCCAAGATGTCGATGCTCGAGACCGCCACAACTGCTACTGCGGGAGCTGCGGCTACAGCACAGGCCAACAAAAAACCTCGTATCCTGCTCAAGGTCAACGGACGCTCATACCAGCGCGTGGACTGTGTTGGCCGTGGCGGCAGTGGCAAGGTGTACAAGGTGACCGCTGAGAACGGCAAGATGTTTGCGATGAAGCGCGTGTCATTAGAGAACGCTGATGAGGCAACCATTCGTGGCTTTATGGGAGAGATTGACCTGCTGAAGAAGCTTTCGGGTGTTGACCGTGTTATCCAGCTCTACGATTTTGAGATGAACAAGGAGAAGCACATGCTGAGCTTGCTCATGGAGCTGGGTGAGATGGATCTCAACTCACTGCTGCGCGTGCGCCAGAATCCCGAAAGCGCCAAGATGGACCCCGTATTTGTGCGCTTTTACTGGAAGGAGATGCTCGAGTGTCTGCAGGCTGTGCACCAGCACGATATTGTGCACTCTGACTTGAAGCCGGCCAATTTTGTCCTCGTGCAGGGCCGCCTCAAGCTCATTGACTTTGGCATCGCCAACGCCATTCAGACCGAGATGACTGTCAACGTCCACCGCGAGACACAGATTGGTACTCCCAACTACATGTCACCCGAGTCACTCATGGACAGCCAGCAGTACGCATTCACGGCTGGACAGGCTGGCCGCCCTGGCGCTGGTGGTCTCATGATGGGTGGTGCCAAGGGAGCCCCAAAGCTTATGAAACTCGGCAAGCCCAGCGATATTTGGAGTCTGGGCTGTATTCTGTACCAGATGGTCTACGGTCTGCCGCCGTTCGGTCACATTCAGAACCAGATGGCACGCTGCCAGGCTATTATCACATGGACGCATGCTATCGACTACCCGGCTCGTGGTATGGGCGGTGCACTTGTTCCTGCTAGCCTAATTGCTACTATGAAGAAGTGCCTCAACCGCGAGCAGCAGCTTCGGCCTACTTGCGAGGATCTTCTTTCTCCCACAGACCCCTTCCTGTACCCCGAGGCCCAGGCTATGATGATGGGTGCCAATGGCGCAGACTGCATGCCCATTACCGAGGAGCTGCTGGGCCGGATCATCCAGAGCGTGGTGACACGGTGCCGTGAGCGGATGCCGTCAGATGGCGAGGCCGTGGCAGCTTGGCCTGCAGCATACTGGGCGAGTGTGCGGCGTGCCGTCGCAGCAAGGGAGGAGCGATAGGGCTCGTAATATTTTGATTTCTTCTCTTTTCTTCAATTTGTTTTGCGTCTCGTTTACACTGTTTGGAAAAAAGGAGTTTTGGATGTTCAAAGCGGGTTTTACTTGGGTTTGCTTTTTATGCTTTCGCCTATCACATATCACATCTTACGACTTTGCTTTTCCATCTTTCACTTCTCTTCTGGCCTTCACAAGCGGCGCCAAAACTTTACACTCGCTTATTTTATATCCCACAGCCAAACTTACTTGGTGGCTGCAGTTGCATACTTTTATGCCTTTTGTTTTTTTGTTATTTTTTTTAGTTTTGCTTATAGTTTTGTTTTAGTTGTCTGAATTGTCTGTTGTTCTCTGCCTTGTTGCACATAATCTGTTATTTGATCACTTCACTCATATTTCACAACTGATCAGCAACGGCGTTCTCATTCACTTCCACTTGTGAGTTGTAAATGCTTTGATTTTATCTAAACTGTATATGGTACATGCAATTTTCTTTTTTGCTTCATCCTGCGTCGTTGCTTCTCAGACCTCCTCCGCAGCCATGCTACTGCTCCAGGACAACCTCCTTGATCCGCAGCACCGTGTACGAGTGCTTGCTCTTGAACGTCCGCTTCCGCCGGGACCGCCGCTTCTTCTTGATCAGTGTCCGCTCGGGCTCTGTCTCCACGCCCAGCACAACAGCGCGCACGCTGGCGCCAGGGATCGACTCGGACGCAACAACCTGTGCGCCAACCGTAGACCGCACAACGCCGCCCACGGCCTCGTTCGGGGCTGCGCCAGACGAGGTTGCAATCGCCGTCATTGACCGGTTGCCGACAACGCCGACACGGTCCAGGCTCAGCTCGTCGCCGGGCTGCACGCCTGCCATCAAGAACGGCAAGCGCAAGCTATCGCCGGGCGTCACAAGGTACGGCCGGCCGTGGATGTAGACGGTGGCATAGACGGAAGGGTTGTTGTTGGTGTTTCCGACGACGGCGCCAGGGGTCGACGAGGATGCCGAGGGGAACAGAATCTGGGAGAGGACTGTCGGTGGTGAAGCGGGAGCTTGTTGTGATAATAACCGCGACGTCGAAAAGTATGCGAGGGGTGTGCGGGCGATGGAGGTGTTGGCGAGGGAGGAGAGGGGGCGGAGAGGAGCCGAGCACGATGCGCAGGATGCACTGGCCGAGGCGGCCGCGCGGAAGGCCGCGCGAAGAGTCGGTTGGCGCATTATGGTGTGTGTATGTGTGGTTGAGGTTGTTGACGGCAGGTTGCCAATGTCGTATGATTTCCTTGAGGGGTGTCGCAAGACCTCACGGCTGGTTCGGGTCGAGGTCGTGTCAAGGAGTAGGCCAGACGTTTGCGTCTCTGATCGCCTCTGTAGCGGTTCTCAATTCGTCGGGAGCAGCCGCTGGTCACTGAAAAGTCCAATTGGCGATCCGGTGCACCAAAGTTATTCTTGATGTCAATTCCTCAAAGCTGCTAGAAATTTTGGAGCAAAATGATGGTTGTCTCCACTTTTGAGACGAAAGCCATCACGTGTGCAGTTTTAGCGTTAGTCATCCAGAGCCTCGTCTTGCTGCTGCAGAGGAAGAAAAGACATAATTCCGACGAGGAACGGACGTTTTAGTAGGTATTGAAATAGAAATTGCAAATAAGGGCATCTTGTTCAAGTATTTCCTAAATTCTAAAGTTGCCAATCGTTGCGGTGGCGGGGTTTTGTAAACAAGATACAGCAAGCCATAGAGTTTAGGCCGAAAGAGTTGACAACTCAATGAGCCAACCACAGTAAACTACGCCAAAAGTCCAACCTCAGCCCAACTTTCCACAATATTGGACTCTTGAGTGTAGTTTGACAAAACACATCCTTATGTTGCAAGACACCTAGTTTATACTTTTCTATTTTGTTATTGGGTGCATAGCCAATGGCATAAGTGCGATGTCTGTGAAATACTTAAGTGTTCAGATAAATCTGCAATAAAAACGGAAATACGATGGTTGAAAGCCAACAAAGGGAAAAAAACCGAAGCAAATCTCAAAATAAGTTGACAAATAAAATTGAACAAGAAGAAAAATGAAATCACCTAAAAACCAAGAACAGACGATGGCAATTGAGTGCACATCCATTCTTATGGCAAAAGCGCCCCTCATCTCATGGGAAGCGAGAGCCGCATGGAGTACAGGGATTTACCACGCAAAAAGTACTATCGGCAACTGCAAGGCAGCCCCTACTTGCCAGGCAGGCAACTCTCACAATCCCAGTGTGGCAATCTCGGCAAAAGATCAAAACAAAGTCATCCAAATCCGATGCAACACAGACCAAGAAGATTTCACGAAAGAAATATTGTCAAGAATATTGTCAAGAAGAGAGTAAAATTCAAAAGGGTATTCTTTGGGCCTGATAAGGACCTCCCTACATACAATAGTCAACCCCTAGCTGTACAAAACCAAATAGACACTGGCTGGCCCTCTCCTCGCTGTGTGTATGGGAGAGGAAAGCAAAAAATAGAATAAGATGAATCGGTGGCTTGGCAGAATCGAAGCAGGAAGAAACAAATTATAAATAGCAAAACCAGTGGAAAAAAAGTAACACCAAACAACCTGCTATGCAGTGTGTACAAGACCAACAAATGAGTAACTAGAAAGCCAAGTGCTGACGCGATTATAAAATACTAGAGAAACCTGTTCGCCTCAAGTCGAGGGGAAAAAAGACCTGCAACTTGAACGCCAACACTAAAAGAAGGTCGGCTTAGTCAGAACGCGGTACTCGACATAATCCTCGCCATCAATAGACAAAATTGTGCCGGGACTGACGAGCTTGCCCTGAAAGGGGCCAGTCTGCTTCCGCTCGTACTTGACGCCGCGGAAAATTTTGGCATCTTCACCATCAGCACGTAGCCGCGATGCCTCCTGCGATGCCCAGACTTTGTTGAGACGGCCAATGTTCTCCTGAAACGTTTGCCTTGCGCTGTTGCCAGCATTGGCCCCGACGGCCGGTAAAGACCGCTGGCCGGGAACAAAGGTTTGAATGCCGGTACCGTTACCATTTGCGCTTCCTGGTGTAGTTCCATTTGTAGCCGAGACATAGGTGGCACCGAAACGCTGCTCGTTGCGCTGCTGGAGACTCTCTATGCGCGTAATCTCGCGCCGAGCAATGTCATTAGTGCGTTCAATCCGGACGGCGTTGGGGTTACTTGAAGGCTCGTTGCGGCCCGAGGCATCAGATACTGAGGGACGGCCCGTAGGCCGGGCAGTACTTGTAGTACCTGCGATAGCTTCAGCAGCAACTGAAGGCGCATCTTCTGAGTGGTCCATCGTAGAGCGACGGCTCTGTTGGAACTCGTGTCCCGAACTTCTACGGCGTCCGGGACCGTCGCTGGCACCGTAGGTCTGACCGTTGCGTGCGGCATTCTCGTGGGTTTTGCTGGCATCGTTCATCTCTGCAACGCGTGCGGGCTCGAGTTCTAGGCGAGCAGCAGTGGCAAAACTGATAGTGTTGACCCTTCCTGCATTGCCAAGTGTGCTCTGAGCCGCACCACCTGCATTAAGGACGCGTGCCTGGGCCTCATAGACAGCGGCCGTTTCATTTTCATGGCGCTGTGGTGGCTTCTCGCCCTCGTCAAGCTGGCGCTGGCGCACACGAACGTATTCTTTCATCTCTGGCCGGGACAGGTGGCGAATGTGCTGCTCAAACTCGACTTCGTCGTAGTTGATCCACAAAGCACCCGCACCGACAGGAAAATTGCCTAGAACGGGCCGGCCATCGCGGGTCTGGCGTGTGACCTTGACGCGGAACATGTCATTTGCGCCTAGGATACCGAGAACAGCATGTTTGTCTTCGATGCGCTCCTCGCTGGAACCTCTCCAGTAACCGACAAGGATCTTGGCTGGGCGTGTTCCGGGAAGCAGGTCAATAGCCGAGCGTCGAATAGCTGAAAACACGGAAGGCGAGGGAGCAGGCATGGCCTCAATATCGCCATTGCTGTTGCCGTTGCTGTTGCCATTGCTAGCGGCGGCGGGGTTGATGCTCGGAGGTGATGCTGATCTGGGCGTGGGTGTGCCATCGTTCTCAGTTGACTGTGTTGCAGCTTGATTGTTTGTGACCCGACGCTTCTTTTCGGCACGGCCCCCATTTGAGTTCATGGTGATGAAGTCAGGGAGATCGAGGCCGTATGCAATTTGAGGCGTTTGATGGTTGTCGGAAGCAGGGTGCGCAGTGGCTCTCCGCTTGGCCTCAATCACAGCAGCTTTCTCATTATTTGCCTTTTCCTCGGGCGTCTCAGAAATACCAGCAGTCTCAGTGCGGATCTTGACGTATTCCTTAATTTGGTTATGATCCAGACCGATAAGATGGGTTTCAAACACGACGCTCTCAAAGGTCATCCAGCTGCTCCCAGTGCCCGAAGGGCGTTCGAATTCTGGAGGAACCGGTGCACCATAGCGAGTGGTTTGTACAATGCGAGTGCGTAGGCGACCCACTGTGTCGATGAAGCCAACGATTGCATGGCAGTCTTTT
The DNA here is from genome assembly GCA_022392925.1 of Ophiostoma tasmaniense. NCBI lineage: Eukaryota > Fungi > Ascomycota > Sordariomycetes > Ophiostomatales > Ophiostomataceae > Ophiostoma > Ophiostoma tasmaniense. The sequence continues at coordinate 1,353,235 of JAKRGK010000008.1, read as the reverse complement.
ACATCGGGCACAGTCGAGTCCCGCCAGTAGCCCAGTGTGATATCTACCTTGCTGTTGGCAGGCGAGCCAGAGGCTCTGCGCATGGCTGATGCACTGTTGTGGGTAGTCAAATTTTCTGAGGCCTCGCCATTTGTTGTTGCTGACCGCTTTCGTTTAGGTTGTGCTTGTGAGTCGTCATCACCCATGATGGTATCTTCATGATCGGTCGTGATATTTGCCGGCGACGCACGGAAACTGTTTGAGGATCCCACTATGATCTCATCCCTGGGAATATCCATTGCATCATTGGGGTCTGTAGCATCGCGTGTTCTTGCAGCTGATCCTACATCTCCGCCGTTGGACTCAGCGTCACCCATTCTATCTCTGTGTATGCTGTAGCCTGTAGATAGACTGAATAGCGAGCTGGTTAGTTTTAATCTTAAATTCGAAAATCAAGAAGATGACTGTGAGTTGGCGTGAAAATGATTATAGTTGGGTGCGGTGTAATTTGTGTGGAAAGTGGCAATGAAATGATCGAATGGTTGCAACAACAAATAAGATTAGAACTTGTCCACATTATGACAGCATGACCGAAGCAATGCAGTAACGGGCAGACATCAATATATATGTGAGTGTGAAAAGGCACGGCCCACTAGCGTTGCCACTTGGCCAACGGCAATCCAGGCCAGCCGGGAAATAGGACTGGCTCAGCTTGAGAGACAGTGGAGGTGGTTGTTGCCATCGACGCCTGTATGGGGATAAAGTGTAGGCAAAGGAGGAGACGCAAGGCTAGGCGCGAGTTGTGGACGAGTTGGGAATTAAGAGAGAGGTAAAAGTTGAGAATTGTTCACAAGATAAACCCACGAAAATCGATCAAAGGAAACTAAAGTGAAGAACGACGGGAAGTATGGCTGAAAGTAGTAGGACAGGCAAAAGAAAGAAATGAAGCTGATCAAATGAAGAAAAGAAAAGCAAGATAACCAAAGTACAGCAAAACAAAAAAGCAAAACAACAAAGACGGAAAGACGGGAAAAGAAAGAGAAAATAAAGGTACGCACGTACTTGTAATAAAGCGTCGCTTGAATACTCTGTATGCAACGCGAGCAATTAAAAGAAGAGACAGAAATTATAACAAGGATGAAGCGATGATGATGAAGTGAAGGGGAAAATGAAGGAGAGTGCAAAGAGGAAAGGGAAGGACGAGACAGGAAAGAATCGCTTGATTACAAGAGTAGGAAAGAGGAAAGACGGACAAGAACAGTGGGACCGTGTGGAATAGGGGCTTCTTAGTGGCTGGTCTGGGAAGATGCACGAAACTGGGATCGTCTGGTAATAGAGAGGCAGTCAAGTAAAGTAATTAACGGAGTAGTTCTGTACCCAAAGGGATCATAAACCCTCAACTCAAGTCGCTGTGGTGCATGTGGTCCCTCTGGGCATCAAGACATGAGGCTAATATATTCCGCGGCCAGCCACGGAAGATGCAAATGGTGTTTTGTCGCAGATTATGGACGGCTTTGGAAGTTTGGTGCAATAATGATCCAAATAGCCGTAGGACAAGCCAAGAGGGCAAAAGCAATGAGAGAAGTTGTAGACGAGACAGAGACGCAACAAATCAGTAGAAAGAGCAAATACTAGAAGTAAAACAAATTGCAGAATAGAGAGCAAAAGGTGTACGGCTCCAAGATGATGCAATGGAGGGTGAGACAAGAGTTAATGGGATCAGGAAATAAGAAGCTCACGATGCGCAACTAAACGCGTCACTAACAGCCTATTTCGGTGATGATAAAGGCCATGGGAAAAGTACACGAGTAGCTTGGTGGATGGGCAGGGACTTTCAAAACGATAGACAACCAACTTACTTTGTAGTCGCACTAGATGCAGAAGGGCGACGGGACGGCGGCGCCGAATGAGCTGCGGCCAGCGGACGGCGTGCTGCACCCAATTTCGGTAAATTGCGTGCAGAGGTTAGAGACGATGCACGCTCTTCGCGTTGCTGCTCATGATACTGGGGCTGGATCCGGTGTTGGTGCTGTTGGTAATCGTGCGATATAGAAGTGGGTCGGCCGAACGCGAGTGGTGGAGGAGGGACCGACGCGTTGATGGAGTCCGTGATGTTGTTCTCTTTGACCAAAGGCGATGGTATGTATGTTTGCTGGTACTGATGTTGCTGATGATGTTGTTGTTGCTGTTGTTGGTGCTGATGCTGGTGATGGTGCGGGTGTTGCTGGTATTGTTGATGTTGCTCATGTTCCTGGAGGAGTTGGTCTAGCTGTCTAGGCTGTTGTGGTTGATAGTGCAATTCAGACTGCGACTGGGAACGCGAGTGAGGGTGTGGCTGGATATAGGTGTATGGGTATGGGGTTGGGTGTGAGTATGAAGAAGTGCGAGAGTGTGGTGGAGGTTCATGAGGTGCATTGCGCGGTAATGCTTCGCGGGCGGCGAGAGTGGCCATGGCTGCAATGCCGATGCTGGTTATGTCGGCCGCATCGATGGTGGAGGCCGGCGCAGAAGTGGCCATGGTCGTCGTTAGCACTTTAGCACTTCTGAAGCAAAAAACCGTTGGTGTTTGAGTTGGTTGATTTGCTGTAAATGCCGACAGAATTGTGGGAATGCAAATATCGAGGGGTAAAAAACGACAATGAAAATGAAACCGAGGGCAGACAAATGAGATGCCGAGCTGTTGAAGAAGACCGCCTCGAGCTAAGTGCAATTTAAAACATGGATTGCATACGGACGCCGGAACAACAAGCGACAAGCGGTTAAGACAAGCGGGCAAGGCCAGAACCCAAGGCTTGGAGACCAGGCCTCACAGCTTAGGCTGTTGAGATGTGACGGTTGCGAGTGGTCGATATTGGAGGGGCACACATTCAGTTATGCAAGGAAGTGCGCAGGTGGTTGAGACGTAGGAAACGCGCAGAATGCAGCCGATTTAGCGAGGATATGCAGACAGGGCAGAAATGCATAAAACTGAACTTCAGAACGGGATAATACAGAAGAGTAAAATGGAAGCGGATTTGTGACTGAAGATGTGAAGGGATGGTTAACGAGATATCCGGGCTGAGTAGGAATAAAATGAGAGTTTGGTGGGCGATGCTCGGTGTTGAGTAGATGATATCTCTGCAAATCTGAATAGGAATAAAGGTAGATCTGTTGGTTGTAAAGAGGATAAGTGATAAGTGATAAAATGAAGAAAAGGCGTAGTATTAGATTCAGATTGGCAGATAAATGGAGATTGACATAGCGAGCGGCAATAAGTGCAACTGCAGGACTTGAGCGGCTGTTTGCTGTTATACAAGTACTTTCGTTGTTAACAATATGAGTCTAGCCAGCTATGGAGTTGAAGTGGTTCGTATATATGAGTGGGTGGTCTAGATCAGTGGGTGCAAAGTAGGGGTGATCGTATTGCCAGAGATTGTCGGTGTTGCGCGCAGATTGTGGCCAGAGTTGCAAGAGGATAAAAGAGAGAGACGGAGAGAGGAGCGGGATATGGGAAAGCACATAATAGATATAGTCTCTTGCGAGTTGGTCGTGAGATGGCTGAGAACCAAAAGCAGCAGGAGCAACCAGAATATGGATTAAAGTTGGGTGCGAAACAAATACGAAAACACGACAATGAATCACAACAAGGGAAGGAGCGATAGAGACGTGCATAGAATTTGCGGTTGAAACGGAAAGAGCAACCCGGATAGCATGGGATGTATGCATCAAAAAGCCAACAGAGAGGAAGGAGCGACGGTCGCAACTGCATTCGCAAGCAACCTTATCAATGAACATTAATAGACGGAATTCTCAACAACTTTGCAATTCCAAAGTAAAGCCGAATGGGAAGGAAGGAGCGAATGTTAATGCATTAAAAGAGAAAGCACGCCTCGTCCTTGTCCCTATAATGAAAATTATAATATTGTGGCATCGCTGTTAGCCTTCACAACTGCATAGAGCCTAATTCTGCAAACACTCGCTTTCTCATGATCCCATTATTCCAGCAATACTGTCTTAGATTTGGATCGTTGGCTGGAGATAGAAATAGGAAAGAGCAGCGCAGTCAGCTCGTTCTTGCTGATATTAATTCCAATAAGCCTAGTAGAATATATCGACAGTCGGTTCTGATTGGCCATAATCGCGCTTCACTACGACAAGTAGAATCGAAAAGAAAGCGGTCTAAATTGACAATATCAGGCCAGTGAAAATGCATCGTTAAAACATAGGTTGCATAGCGGCGGAAGCGCAGACCAGCTCCGACGGCAGGCAAAGAGGTCATGAGGTGACAGGGTCGTCTTCAAGAGCGAAGAGGGAAAATGTAACGCGAAAACGAAGCGTACCAAAGGGACTGTTCCCAGGTTTAGCATACGGGATTTGGACAAGTATTAGATAGACACATTTTGGCTTGGTTTAGGAATATCAGAATACGCGCATCTAACTCCGGCACAAGGACCAAGCTGTGTGTCACAAAACGATGCTGTGATATGGCTCCTCTTCCTCTTTCTTATTGCTCCCGTGTGGGTTTCTCTACTTGTTTCTTTGTCCGTTGTCTCAGACGCACCTCTGCAGTTGGGGGCCGTTAAATGAAGCTGCGTGAGCTGTGACCAAGCTGCATGCATGGCCGTTGGCTCTCACCTCACTGATGCATCCTTCACATCCAACTTTGGTTCAACTATTTGGGTTTCATCCTTCATCTCAAGATAGTTTTAGAACACTATCATCTATTTGATCCGCAAGTATAAGAGTAGCTATCGTCTCCCAGCTCACCAAGACTCACAACGGCATCTCAAGGCGACATGAAAATGGCAATATCAAGCCAGTACCAAGTCATGCTGGGTGTTGGACTCAATCATGACTACAGAGTAGGCCAATCTCCAGAAACGGTTGGCCTGAAAAATAATGAAGGACCGGAATCCCAGCCACGCCGGGAGAATGCCTAATTTGTAATAATGCGGTTGTTGGTTTTGTCTACTTTGTCCATTTCTCGTTTTCTCATCTTCCGGCACAGGGTATCACTCTGTTCTCTCCAGCCCTCCTGTTGATTATTTCACGCACCCTGCCACGGCCCCTGCTTCACCCCACACACTACCAGGAAAGGCTACAGCCCGTTCTCCTCGATCCTACTCGAGTATCGGCGAAAGCGGCGATCATGAGGTAGCTGTTCCTTCGCGATGATACTTGACAGCTATGCTAGCTTACGGTGTATGTTCGTGACAAAGATTGTGACAAAGATAATAAAATAGTTCATATACCAGCCAACAGACGTCGGTGACCTCCAGCTGTGTGTGTGATCGGCTTGGGCCTGACAACACCAACAAAAAAGATATTATGGAGTAGTTATCTGCTTCGCCGTGTGTTGCATTTTCAACGTCAGGAATAACGGGTCGGGCGATTGCTTCTTTGAGCAAAACTTGCCATTTCGAGTCGGTGTGATTACCGCTGAAGCTACTCTGCTTTCGTGACCAACCTCAAGAAAGACTTGGACCGCCGACACAAATACGCCACGGTATTGAACCTTGTCTTGATGTTTTGACAGCTGTTTACTTTTTCTATTATTTATTGTAATAAATATTCATTTATTCTCGGATGATTCCGAGAAATTAAAGTGGCTTCAGGTTGGTCTGAAGGAAGAAAAGGAAAATGAAGCTGAAAGTAATTTTCTCCCATTTTGTCTTTCTGATTCATAATCGAAAGCGAAAAATATGCACCTTGGTACATGCATTAGCGAGCTGACCTGTATCATATTCAAAGTAGATTAATTTTGTAAATTTGTCGACTTGATGGTATATACATTTGTTAGTGAACACGAGGGCACTCAGAAACACATCGAGCAAATTATACACAAGTCAGTTCGCACAATATAAAAATCCGCAAGTCCGTTATCGTCAAACGTCAAGCACCATGATTGCTGCAAAAAAGTACAAGAGTACGACAGACCGCAGCACAAACACACGACCATGTATTGGCACGACGTGACAGCATCTCAAAGGCTTGTCAACTGCTCATTGGCCAGGGTAAGTTGTTGGGTTGACAACTCGGCGGGCTTGGAACGAAGAACTGGCGGTAAACTATGCACAGGGATAGTGTTTTTTAATTGACTCACAAGCCCTCGAAGTTGATGTATGATTTACAAGCAACCTTGACAGCGCAGAATATCCGGGACAAGGCGATTTCGGTTCGACTCGGAAATATTTCTACTGCTTGTCTCTGTATTTTCACTTGCATTTCTTTTTTTGGTACTTTCTACCGATCTACATGCTCACACGTTGTAATTGAACGAACCGTGAGCTGTACTTGCGCTGGATTACAAAAGAAAAGCAAAAACAAGAATGAAAGAGACGAATAACAGGACGCGACGCATGCACTGAGCTGTTTAATATCAACCAAATGAAACATTAATGGTGCCTTGCCCTAGCACCTTCCCTAACCGTCCACAACTCCTCAGCACACCTTGGCCAATGAGTTGATGCAACCGTTGCCATGTTTCCATCAGGCGTACTTGTGCATAATCGGGCGTAATCAGACAACATAATACAGGCAGAAAATAAGCCCGCAAGCCCGTAAAGATTAGCCGCCCACAGTCACCATACATCGCATCTCAGCCCCAGTCCACACTGACTGCCGTTTTCATTGTTGGTCAAGATCCAATTATTTTTTATATGGGCTTGGAACACATGCATCTATAGTACATCGCAGACTACTTCTTTGTAGCCTTGCCGCCCGCCTTGCCGCCGGGCTTGCCTCCCTTGTTGCCTCCCTGACCCTTTGCACCAGCTCCCTTGTTGTGCTTGCCGCCGCCGCGGCCTGCAAACTTGCCCGACGCCACGTCGTCAAAGCGCGGGTACAGCGGCTCGGCACCGAATGTGCCGTCCGCAAAGCGCATATAGTTGACAATGCCGTGGTCCACGACAGACACAATCACACAGCGCCGGCCCTGCTTTAGTCGGCGGTAGACCACTGGCAGAGGGGGAAAGCCTGTAGAGGTCGGGGCCTTGGCTTTGCGGGACTTGTTGGGGTTTTGGGATTTTGGGGAAAAGTCCTTTTGCGGCAGCGGAGGGACCGATGCCAAGAGAGCGGCAACCTGGTCGGCCGAAGGGACACCAGTTGTGTGTGCGTCGGCGACAGCCATGTAAAAATCTGGCGGTGGCGGGCGCGATTTGGTGAATGGGACAGAGTCTTTGCTGCCGGCCTTCCAAACATGGAAGACGATGCGGAACGGCGACGCATTGTTCGAACAAGGTGGAGGTGGAGTGGGAGTGTTGGCTAGTCGTAGCTGTGCATAGATGGGATTGTACGAGCGGTAGACGCCCGGCTTCAAGAGAGGACCTGGTGGTGTTTGGCTGCTGGAAGAGTCATGACCCAGCCCGACCAGCGAGTAGAGCCATTGCCACAAATTTGTGACGGGCGACGAGCCAGCACCGGGCTGGGAGACTGCCGCATCCTCGAGGCCGAGCAACGTTTGCGGGTCTGTATGCACGGCACGCAGGACTTGGTAACCCGATCGCCGCAAGTGTGTGTAGACCTGGTATGATGGAAGAGCAATGCGGCCGCGGATCTGCTCGTCGCTACCATCCAGCTCTTTTGACGGATCAACATCGGGTCCGATCAATAGAGAGTATGCCGCCTGCAGACTGAGAGGGATGCCGTCGCCCTCGTCCTCTTCATCGTCGTCTCGGGTTTCACCCGATTGCTCGTCACTTTTATCGCCCAGAATGGCCTCAATGGGCTTCAGCGGGTACCACAGCTCCATAGACCCGCGCTCGACAAGAAACAGGGCTTCTTCCGGCAGCAGCCAGACGCGGTCGTATCCCGGCTTGGGCGGTGTCTGCTCGGCTTTGGAGAGGCCCTTGATCCATTTTGGCCGGCCGGGCACAGCGCCGACTGATGCAAACATGGTACCGCGCCCGACCTCGACCACGACTACGCGATGGCGTGTATGTATGAAGCGGCGACTGCCTTCAGCTTCTTCTGCCCCTTTTGTCTCTGTGGTCTCCTCCTCTTCATCTGCCCAGACGTCGGGAAAGTACCAGCCTCGGATGCTATCGTTGCTGGAGACTCCCGTTGCACCGCCGCTGTGCACACGCGTGTAGGCCAGTACAGACTCCATGACAGACCGGCTCTGCTCGAGCGCATCGCGCTGTGCGCGCGTACCGTGCTCTTCAAAATCCTTTTCGCCCTTGCGGATGAGCTGCGATGAGATCTGCTTCTTGCCGTGCACGGAAACGGGCGAGCTAGACTTGTCTGCATTGCCCTTGGGCGACTTTTTGTCGAGCAGAGCGGCGAACCCGCGGTAGTCTTGGATCTCTTCGTTGGCGTCGTCGTCGGCGTCGTCATTCTCATCGTTGTTGCTGCCCGGACCACCCGCTGGTCGTAATGAGCCGACACCGGCACTGGCGTCTAGAGCATCGTCTCCACCATCGAACGGCGCATCGACACTTTCACTATTTTCCATTGCTGCATAGCTGACGTCTTCTGGTGGCGTGGCAGAACCCGCCCTTGATGGCATTTCGTTTGTGTGATGTGTGAACGCCTGTTTAAAATAAGATTTTGACGACAATCTGACCAAGGCTCTCAGATAAAATACAGAGTGGTACGAAGTTCGTAATTGTTTTGCTGGATTTCGTGGTATTCATTGTCTGCGCTGCATTCTCACATGAGAATTTATGAGAATAATCATGACAATGGCCGGTTACTGCCGTTTTAAGAGGGCTGAAAATTGAGCCTACAGGCCCGTCTCGCCAATCACAGACCGTGTTTCATGACATATTGATCCACTTTGCCATGCTCTAGAGCCTCGCGCTACTAGAGCTGTCAACTCTGAACGTTATCGCCACTGGTCTTATGTCACTTATATTTACCAAATAAAGGAAAACAAACGTATTTAAATCGTGATAGTATATTTCATCAAATCATATGTTTCCTACAACGTAAATAGACCCCAAAGGACACCCAAGCGCGAAGCAAACTTGACAAATGCACCCAAGAGGAAAAGAACACCCAACAGCCGTTTCAGTTGTTTCTTGCATGCATCTTGCATCATACGGCCAACAGTATTGCCGCACTCAAAAAACCATGGCTAGCGTATATAGGGTAGACCGAAAGTTGATCTCGAGAACACCCGTAACGAGCCCAGTCCCACCGAGAAGAAACATGGAGCCGTAGTAGAAATTAAAATAAAAAAAACAGAATAAAATAAGAGAAAAGCGTAAGTGAGAAGGGTTGTAGAAGAGAAACGAGCCGAGGTATATACGACAACAGCAAATAAAAAGTAAGATAAAAAAAGCAAGCAACATGAAGGTGAAAAGGAAGCTGGCTGAACGGTAGAAAGAATCGAAGATGACAAAAATACCAATCGATAAGATGTGTCAAGATGCATTTGGGTATTCGAGTAGCCGGTTCTCGACAAACCACACCCGTTGCTGCCGTACTAAGAATTAATACACGGCAAACGGTCAGCAGGCAGCATTTCTGCGGTGCAACTACTGCCTCGCACATCGCGCAAAAGGCGAGGCTGGAAGATCATGACAGTCGTGATAATGCGTTCCTTCTGCTATGTGCTCATGCTGCGCATCTCCCTTCGTTTGGCGTGAAAGGATGTAGCGTGGTGCAATACTTGCGGCGAAGTGAATTCAAGCTCCAGCCTGGCTGAGCGCGACGCCATGCTTCTTGCCGTAGGGATAGTGACACTTGACCGATGGTGTTGTACTGGAAATGGCGCTTTGGGCAACTCAATTGGAAATAAGCTTTGCCAAGTCTTGAGGGCGTTCATTCAATAAGAGGCTTCTTTTGGCCGGCGACCATGCACAATCCAAGGTGCCGCAGAGAGTCGCGGTCGTTTGCGTACACTATTGTTCGTGCTGGAAGCATGGGGTTGTGCGGGTCGACCATGGACGCATCCTTGGCTGCCTGCTCAATGGCATCCATCTCTTCTTTGCATGCCTGGTGGTCGAGCGGGCAGATGACAATAGGAAGCCGCAAGGGGATATCGCGGGCCGCACCCATTTGCGCCTTGATAGATAAAAAATACTCGACTTTATACAGGGTCGACATAGTGGTAAACGAGGCCACTTCATACATTGGAAATGCCGGCTTCCCACGACGAATGATGCCGTCACTATCTCGTAGATCGCGCGAGGGGAAAACAAGGCTCATGTTGACGGCATAACCGGCCTCAGGCATCTTGGACTGGACGTTCTTAACGTGCTTGGCAATCTTGTTGACTTTCTTGGTCGGCTCATCGCCCTCGGGATTGAATGTGATTTCCTCTTCGATCTGGAGCGTGATGCTTTTTATCGTAACTCGTTTGACCTTGCCCGCCCAGTCTGCATTTGGCACCAGTTTGATGAATACTGTAATTGGGTCAAGTGGACCATAGCTCCAACGAGGCAGAGACATGGCCAGCGTGACGATATTGTCAACAGTCACCGCGCGGTTCTCCTGCTTGTTGTACATGCCAAATGTTGAGAGGGTGTCGTATCGTTGTAGCGGAACCGGGAACGCGTATTTATTCTGTGTGCTCTGGCCCTGTTGGACAGTCACGACCAGCTCGTAGTATGTTTCGGCGATCCGGCTCGGAAGTTGAAGGGATGCCGGCGGAATGCGGCGGTTAGTCTCTTCACCACCACGGCCGAATGGGATGAAGAGAACAAAAGGGAGGTCCATGGCGATTACGCTCTCGGACTCTTTGCCTGTCGCACACCGAAATAGGAGCAGCTCTTTGCCGACGACGTCTGTTGTGTCACGGCGCGGCGTGCTGAGATGCTTCTTGGCCATGTTGTCGGCAGCAGGGTGTATAGTTTCGCGGCGCTGCAGGCATATTCGTACAAGCGAGACATTGACGGGCATAGAGAAGCCCTGTGACGGACGGATCTCGACCTTTCCTTCAATGCGTGGCTAGGCAGAGAGCTTTGTTAGAAGGGTAAAACAGAAGAAAGTAAATAAAAGTGCAGAAGGAGACGCACCAAAGTTGCAGATATGCCCGGGTAGCCCACGAGGAAGCTACTGTTGGGCGGGCCTGAGACCCTGACTAATGCGGCCATGGTGGTTGCAGTCCCCGGATGGCAGATGACGATGATGACGGTAGTTAAAGTGTTATATGGTTTGTGAGACCGGTGCGGGACCAAGGTGAGCTGGCCGGCTGGTCTTTATGGAATGTCGGCGATGCTCGTGGCTCGGGAACTATGATTATGGTATGCAGTTGCAGGCTGCGCTAAATGCGATTCTGATATGAGTTGACGAGAGCTCGAGCGTTGATCAGCTAGAGAAGAGAGCGAGTTGCAAGAGCTGTTTATAAGCAAGGCCGAAGGTAGAGGAGGAAGGTCGTGGCTGGTGGCGAATGTCGTCGTGTCGTAGCGTCGCAGAATCGTAATGTCGCAGATAGTCGGGTGAACAGTACAAGGCTGGCAGGTTGTTTGTGGGAGATTGAGACAAAATGTGGAAGGACAAAGACAGTGAATGCGGCGGCGGCGTGGTGTCGACGATGTGGTTTGTTTGTGTGACCATCTGCTATGTGCCTGGACCTAGGAGTGCGTGGCGACACTGGTCATTTCAAGAGCTTCGAAACGCTACACCAAAGAAGGATAAGGATGCCGTCGTGCTATCGTGATCGTTTATCGTTTATCGTTTGTTTTGTTGTGGTCCGATCTAAGGGGAGGTGACGGAGAGGGGGTAGCGTTGGAGGGCGGAGGTAAACAAGGCGTCGCAGTATCTTTGTTCGCTGGTGTCTGATCAAGAGTCGGGGAGGGAAAGCGGTCGGGATGGCGGTCGGCGGCGCGGTGAAGACAAGCTGGACTGACGGTCTGAGACAAGGCTGGAGGGCAGCTGCGCAGAGAAACAACGAGAAACGGAACGAGGGCGTCGTCGGTCGGTCGGGCTGTTTTCGTCGTCGGATGAGCAGGCTGCTTGGTTGCTGGCGTGGGTTTCGACGCTGAGGTCGCCGCAATGTGGGGTATTGATAGGTGCTGGTCTATATCTTAGGCTCCTAGGCAGTAAGAGACAGGCTAGTTGATAATGGCATGGGCCACCGGCCCGTTGCTGGCAACTCTGGTTTGGGCGAAATGCATGGGAAATGGCGTTTGGTTGCCCAGCCTGCCAGCTTAGACCAGACCGAAAGCGCTAAGCGCCTGCACCGTCGCTATGAGGGAGGGGAAGGGAAACAAGGCGAAACGATGCCGGTGACGGTGTCTTTGTTGACAACTCGCCGTGAACGTGTTTGATGTGTTGTGAACAAAAGGGGAACAAAGAAAGAGAAAGCAGGCGAGGGATTTAGGACAAGGAAATGACCAAGTTTAATTGTGATTGAGGAACCGGATAGAGATACACTGTAAGGATACACAAACGACAAGAGCAAATGCGCCCGCAGAGGAAGGAGCAATCGCGTTAGTTCGGGGCTGAGATGGTGTGTGGGCCACCTTCAGCCAGGCCACTGGGAAGCAATACTCGAGATATGGGCAATAGGGAAGCTGCGATAGTGTGCACCTTCCCCAACGAGAACTACAGGCTCAACGACTTGGGTGCGGCCGCTTACATATTGGGTGCATGCCGTGATGCCCTTGCCGTCGCATTTGGCGACGATCAGCGATCAACATTGCCGGCACGCAGACAACAATGACGCTGCCCAAGCCCTGAAAGAGCCCTTTGACCTTGACCCTTTGCTTCGGCTTTTTTCCTCTGCTTTTTTCCTCTGCTTTTTTCCTCTTCTTTTTCCTCTTCTTTTTCCTCTTCTCATTTCTTACGTCTGTCAGGCTCAGCTAGGCTGACAGCAATAGGCATTACGGCCCACACCAGGTCCCATCTTTACAGGGCTATTTTGTCGGGTTGTCTGCTGTCTGCGCGGCCCAGCGCTGCTGGCGCCAACTCTAACGACGTTATGCTTATGTGCAGTGCAGTTTGGTTGTCAGAGGCCTGAGTGAGCATGGCATGAGGTGTCAATCTTTGTATCTTACATCCGTCAGTCACATGCAACGCGGCTCTCATTTTGGCCCTCATTGTCTTGCGTTTTTGCTGCCGCCAATTGGTGACAAATGTCTATTCCTTTTTGCTCGCTGTATACTCACTTCCATATTTGTGCGAATTGCAAGCTCTTGGGCATGTCGTGCCATCAACAACCTAGAAACCCACATACGGAGCTATGTGCAACTCAGAGCCTCAACTCCAGGCGTCCCATCAAGCAATGCCGCTCTTACGTGAGAAGAGGTGATGGGGATCCTATCCTGATTGGGCCACCGGACTGTCCGCGTATGCCTTTTGGGGTCCTGTAGTATCTCATCACTCATGGGTTGCATTACGATATCCTCGTAGAATATGTCCTGCAGTGTTGTCGGGGGTGCATCTACGTCGGGACTTGAACCACTCTATTCTCATCTGACAAGATATAACACAAGCCAACTGAAATATCATTTGTCTTTTCCCTCTGCCCTGAAATTAACAGTGTAAGAGCTAGACAAAAGACTTCTACGAACGCGAGAACATTGCGCATATCACCACCAGCTTACTACCAATACTTAGCACAAGGCATTCTCTGCGGGGTTGCGAGTAAACGATTTGCGAGTATCTCCAATCACGGGACTGGCTATCTGCCAAGAGATTTTGAACATATTGAAAGGGCTTGCTACCTTAAGCATCTTTGATGCTGAACAGCAGAAATCAGCGCTGTCTCAGTCAACGACATTTTCAAAATATGTAGAGTAGCACCTCCTAGAAATATATAACAATAGTAACCTCTACTACCTAAAGAGCTTTAATCTTCGAGTATGGCAGATTTTACATAACCGCCCGCGGCTTTTGTGGCGTCCGCGGCGTACAATATTTCATGGGCGAGGCTTCGCCTGTCTTCGAGATGGTGTTGCGATGTATTACAAGTTGCGACAGCACAGTGTACGTGTTTTTAGTACTGACAGCACTGTGCACGCGCCATAATATGTCACCTGATGTAGCTGCGATAAGGCTGATAAGGATCGACCGGAAAATCGAGGGCTCCGAAACCCTCACCCCACCCAATAGGCAGTGGATTTTGGCTGTAGTCGTGTTGATAGTTTGGGGTCAATTCAATTTTTCTCGTTTTTCTTCGAGACCCACTGTTTGGCCTTTTTCGTGCTTGGGTTTTCCTATTTACGATTTGCATCTGCCCTTCGTCTCTTTTGCTTCCTTTTCACCATTACGACCAAATCGCCAATCACACAATACCGCCAAAATGGGTAAGGGAATGTAAGTATCATGGAGGACAACAGGACAACAAGATGATACGTCGTTGTTGCGCTTTCGCAGGAGAGCGCGACCTCGACGCCATCTCGAGAAGAGACAGAAAAACATCGACACCGAGCATCGTCTAACAGCCACCCAGGAAGAAGCACCAGAAGCGCTTGAGCGCCCCCTCGCACTGGCTGCTGGACAAACTGTCCGGCGTCTACGCCCCCAAGGCGTCTGCCGGTCCCCACAAGTCCCGCGAGTGCCTGCCGCTCATCATCTTCCTGCGCAACCGTCTCAAGTACGCCCTGAACTACCGCGAGACCAAGTCCATCCTGCAGCAGCGCCTGATCAAGGTCGACCACAAGGTCCGCACCGACATGACCTACCCCACTGGCTTCATGGACGTCATCTCCATTGAGAAGACCGGCGAGAACTTCCGCCTGATCTACGACACCAAGGGCCGCTTCACCGTTCACCGCATCCAGAACGAGGAGGCTGAGTACAAGCTCGGCAAGGTCCGCCGCGTCCAGCTCGGCCGTGGTGGCATTCCATTCTTGGTTACGCACGATGCGAGAACGTATGTCTTCTTCCACTCCTCGGGTTCAGTCCCAGGAGCACAAGAATATCCCCCATATACTCTCTGCAATCTATCAGCCGTTGGATCAAGTTTTGCAAAGCCACTCTACGGAAGGGACGAGACAAGGGGGGCATGTGCCAAGATGGACATGAACATGTGCAACAGGACAGCACTGCAGAGTGTCTGTTCTGGAGCTGGTTGAATGATGACCGTTTGAAAGAACAACGAAAGAGAAAAAAATGAAAGAGGGCTTTGAAAGCTGGGTCTGGGGGGAAGAAGCGAGAGCTTTAGTTGTCCGCGAGATACTGCTGTGCCGGCTCATGGTGCACGTAGTTTTCGTAGTTCCTGCCACCGGGACGACACATGTGGTTTATCTTGTGCACATGGGGCTCTTCGCCTGCTGCACTTCTCACTCACACCACTTCCACTGCCAACCACTCTCTTCTCTGTCATCATTGCCCAGCTCGGCTATGCTCAGACATCATCTTGGACATGTCCTTCCATGTTTTTGTTCTCTCTCCCCATGAGTGGCTCCTGTCCAAAACGTTGACTCCTGACGTGCTGGTAAGTTGTATGTTTTCCAGTGATACTAACCATTTTCTATAGCATCCGCTACCCCGACCCCCTGATCAAGGTCAACGACACTGTCAAGATTGACCTTGCCACTGGCAAGATCACCGACTTTGTCAAGTTCGACACTGGTGCCCTGGCCATGGTCACCGGCGGTCGCAACATGGGCCGTGTTGGTGTCATCACCCACCGTGAGCGTCACGATGGTGGTTTCAACATTGTCCACCTGAAGGATGCCATTGACAACACTTTCGCCACCCGTGAGAGCAACGTCTTCGTCATCGGCCAGGAGAAGCCCTGGATCTCGCTGCCCAAGGGCCGCGGTGTCAAGCTCACCATTGCTGAGGAGCGTGACCGCCGTCGCAACGCCAACTAAGTTTTTTCCTCTTCTTTTTTCAAAGATGAACTAAAACTTGGTGAAGTGATGTGATAAAAAAGTTAGTAAAAATAAAAATGGGCTCAAGTTTTCATACCCCCAAACTCAATACGTTACGAGAGTGGATGCTTTCGAACCGGATGGCGAGAGGACCGGCGTTTTTTTCCAAATTTGATTGAAATTTACAGTTTTGTTACCAAGCAATTGACGAGAAAACCGCGAATGATGATCACTTTTGTTTCCGCTGTAGCCTATCGTCCTCTGGTGTCTAATGTGAATTCTGTGATGTGAAAGGAGTAAAGCAATTTGTGTGTATGTCTCGCTTATGTAATTTCCCGACTACAAACATCTTGTCATTTTGTATTTTGGCTGCCACTCTACGTTATTGCCACCAACCTGCGTGGTGCTTACATGCAACGCACCGTTATCAACCTCTGCTCTCTCACCGTCATTTCCTTGTCTAAACCAAGCTTGAGAAAGGACACGGGGGTCATCTATGCAAGAGGTAGGATCTGTGCCATCATGTGAAGAGGTGCATCTTCCATCTTCTACCCAGGCGCTATCAAACAGGCACGAGGACCAAGGGATTCCACACCGGTTGGCGGTGAGACTGAAGGCGAGCATAAGCGAATAACTATAACCCTAGCCATGAACAACAAGGACCAAATCATCATGAATAGTTGATAGTCTATGGGTTGCGCCATTTGGCAGTTCGGCCTCTTCAACCTGCGCTCAAACCACTCCATCCCACGCCTTCGCGGCAGCTAGTAGATGATGTGTCCGTCCTATCTGCGACTGACCGAGACCCGAGCCACTCGTCAGAGTACTTCTCCGCATGCAGGCCCCTTGTGCCAACAGGATGCCGTGGTCTTCAGCGAGTGGGGGTAATTGTGTCAGATATTCGGTGCTGTTCGCTTCGATTTCCATTTTCTATCTCGTGACTGATTCTATATTCCGGGGTATACTCTCGTTGTCAATTCATAGCCAGGGCTGTCATTACCCCGGGTAATTAAAGTTATAAAATCATGGGGAAGTGGCGTGGCGACAGCTCTATCAGAAAGACTTCCTATGCCGGCTATTCTATGTGTTGCACATATCTGCAGTTGTTCATCGATTACGTATAAGATTGGAGATGTGGCCAACCACTGTATATATTTGCAAGTCTGCTGCTCTCGGTGATATACATGATGTCGCGTGAGCAGCCTCATCTATGCTAAACCGAAACGTACGGTTGTGCATTCCAGTACGTAAAAATACCGAACACTCGCATCTCTTATCCTTTGATGCAGTGTATTTGTTTTATTCTTGCCTTGACTTGCTGCCTTCAGTTACACTTGCACTCCGATCTCCAGGTGGCCGTTTAATCCCCGCATTACTCCCCAGAAAGTGCACAACGTGTTGCACAACATAGACTTGGAGGTGTGTTAGCTCACATGTGCAAAAGTCGAATACGAGCTATTCAATACTGGGAGACTGGCGAGGCAAATATGGTGGTTGCAGTCTGGCAATAGTGATGGAAGAACAGTGGCCGAGCTGTGTTGGCGATGGTGTTTTTCGCTGATCATATAATTGCTCACATGGAACGATGTAAGATATTTCATTTACTACGGTCGTTGCAACATGAAAGGGGATAAGCCCAATGTAGAGTGACATGCGCGTAGAAACGGCTCTGCCATTTTTTTATAAAAACCGAGAGCTGAGCTCAACCCTCACGACTCGGCTCTCAAAGTTCACTAAGCAAGCAGGTCAGTTCTTTCCATCACAAAGACACAGGCATAGTATATGCATAGAAGACGGTGGAAACGGAAGAGTGTGTGTGGAGAGCATGGAACTTGCAGTCCTTGAGTCTGTATATTCGGGCATCAAATTGCCAGCCTGAAGCCTCTGTACGTTTGTAACAATGAGACTCAGGCAGCCTATATCTTACATGAACATTTACTTGCAAGTATCAGATATCACAAGCCCGATAGAGCTTGCAATTCTAGACCCTTGCGGTGCGGCGATCTCCCATGCCATGCCCCCTCTTCGAAGCACGCATACTTCCCCTCCAAGACGTGATTTTTTGATTTTTGATTTTCTTCTCTTGCTTGTGCATAATTTTCTATGCATATTCCGCAATTATATTTCCGTCTTCTGTGCGCTCTGCATCTCATTGGCCAACAAATATCAATTCTTCGTTGCATTGTTCTGCCCTGCTTGTTTTCGTCGACATCTGATTTCAATTTTCTATTTCCGACTTGCCATCTCGGCTTAACGTCGAGAATCTGTAAAGCTTTTTCGCTATGCTGCTACACGTGCGCCTTACCCGGCCAGACAGGTGCCTTTTGTGTCTGCCATCCATCCGCAGCCGCCCGTACCGTCCCTAGGATCTCGTTCCATCTCAAAACTCTGTTCTATCTCAGCCCATAACTCTTATGCACGTCTACCGCAACTATGGAGTACTTGATCTCAATATCTCTAGAGATCTATAAACTATTACGAGATCAAAAGCCGGCAACCCACTGGCTATCAGCAACTGCCCACTGTTAGCCACAATCCCGGGGAAGAGGAAGAACAGACGTCTGAGATGTATCGCATAGCCAGAAAGTTTGCGCCGCCCACAAACAAAGGTGATTTAATTGCGTGCGCGGGCGGTTATTAGAGTCATTGCTTTTACTGTTCACTAAAGTACCTCTACAGTCAGACGGCCCCCCGCATGCGGACCACGTTGAGTACTAAATAGTCTAGCTCTTAGCTCTCCTTAGTACGACACAGAGGCAGAAGACACTCCACGATAGCTTCGGAAAATCGGACAGCATCCTACCTCCCCGATCTCTCTTTTTTCACTCTGCTCTCTCTTTTGGTTAATGGAGTATATATTCCTTTTTCCTCTTTAGTTGCGCCATTCAACACCCTAGCCGAATCCCACAACTCTCGGCTTGTAATATAACGAAACGCCCGAGAAACGGAGGCAGATGATCGTGAAAACGAAAAGCAAAAAAACAAGACAAGCCTTGGCTGTCCAGAATAATTCTTCCTGTGCCTGACTCGGCTCTGCGTATCCACAATCGTCTCTCGTCTTTTATCGTGGGATCACATCACGGTTTTCCGGGTATCGAAAGAGGGGAACAAGGATCCTTTATATTTTCGACTGCGCGGTTTCTTTTGGTTTTTTACCAGGCCCGATTACATGAGTTGGTCTTGTCTGTCAATTTTGAGGAAAACAACATCAAATCGGCAGTTAAACATTTAACCTCAAAATTAAAATGACAAGCACTTTTGCGCTGAGAAGAGCGGCTGCGTGCTGCTGCCAAAGACCGGCATCGGCGCCGGCTATTGGTCGGTCAGCACTTTCAACATTTTCTACACGAGCATTACGGCCAGCCACATCACGAATCATATCTAGACACTCGTCCACATCTTCGACTTCTTCAATACCGGCAGCGGATGCAACAAGCAGTGCACAGTCATGGTGGACAAGCCAGCGAGCACTTGCCGCCGCTGCGGCCGCCGGTGCTGCAGGCTGGAGTTTGGCAGCGCTGTACTTCAACGGCTGGCCCAAGAGCTCCGTCATTCTGCTGGATGACCGCACGGCTCCGCGATACGCTAGCATGCGCGAAATGGAACTGGTGCGTCTTTCCTCCTCCGCGCATTTGGCGGCATTATATGAACTAATTAAAGGCTATTGCGGACATTCGGACTCAAACGGGCGGAGAGGATATCATCTCAACAGACCCCGAGGACCTACTGGCCCACGGCTACTCTGAATGGTCGACAACAAACCCCGAAACACTGCCGGTGGCCGTCGCCTACCCGCGCAACACGGAGGAGGTCTCCACGATCGCCCGCATCTGCCACCAGCGCCGCGTGCCCCTGATCCCCTACTCGGGCGGCTCTAGTCTTGAGGGCAACTTTTCTGCGCCCTATGGCGGTGTCAGCGTCGACTTTGCCTACATGGACAAGATTATCCAGTTCAACAAAGACGACATGGATATTGTCGTGCAGCCCAGCATTGGCTGGCAGGACATGAACGACCAGCTCGCCAAAATGGACAGTGGTCTGTTCTTCCCCATTGATCCCGGGCCGAGCGCCAAGATTGGCGGCATGGTCGGCACCAACTGCTCTGGCACCAATGCCGTCAAGTACGGCACCATGAAGGACTGGGTGATCAACTTGACCGTGGTCCTTGCCGACGGTACTGTGATCAAGACGCGCCGCCGGCCGCGCAAGTCATCGGCCGGCTACAACCTAAACAGCCTCTTTGTTGGCTCCGAGGGCACGCTGGGCATCGTCACTGAGGCCACACTCAAGCTTGCCGTTGTCCCAGAAGAGCTGTCTGTCGCCGTCGTGACATTCCCCACCATTCGCGATGCCGCGTCCGCTGCCGCTGGTGTGATGCAGACGGGTATTCCCGTGGCCGCCATGGAAATTATGGACGAAGTCCAGATGAAGGTTGTCAACCTCGGCGGCGCCACGGCGCCACGCGTCTGGAAAGAGATGCCCACCCTGTTCTTCAAGTTTTCGGGCACCAAGGCCAGCGTGCGCGACAACATTGAGCACGTCCAGAAGATCACGGCCAAGAACGGCGGCTCCAACTTTGAGTTTGCCAAAGATGCGCGCGAGCAAAAGCTGCTGTGGTCGGCGCGCAAGGAGTCGCTGTGGTCCATGCTGGCGCTACGCAAGGGGGGCGAGGAGGTCTGGAGCACCGACGTCGCCGTGCCGTTCAGCCGGCTGGCGGATATTATCGAGATTAGCAAGAAGGAGATGGACGAGCTTGGGCTGTTTGCGAGCATTCTGGGCCACATTGGCGACGGCAACTTCCACGAGAGCATCATGTACAACGGCTCCGACACGGCCGAGCGGGCCAAGGTGGAAAAGTGTGTCAAGAACATGGTGAACCGGGCACTAGAGATGGAGGGCACCTGCACGGGCGAGCACTCGATCGGCTGGGGCAAGAAGGAGTCGCTTCTCAAGGAGGTCGGCCCCGACACGCTCGGCGTCATGAAGGCCATCAAGGCCACGTTGGACCCCCACTGGATTCTGTAAGTTCTCACATGGTCCTCGATGACCTCTTGCCCTTTGATGAGCGACCACAAGATGCTAACTACCCAGAAACCCCGGCAAGATTTTCGATCGTCAAACACTATGAGCTATGATCAAAGATATTCAGCTCTCAAAGTCCTCGTGCTAGGTTAGATGGCTCATTGATAATACCGGCTAAAATCTGGCCTGCGTTGTAGATCCTGAAATCGAACCATATTTGCATAGACGGGGTCGATAGTTTGGCGATGGCTCTGACAGAGAACGTGTCTGGCAACGATGAGGCATACGAAAACCGATCTTTGGGGTGATAATGCTCTGCCTGTTGATCGCCTGTCGGAAATACGGCATGTCAATTTATTCATTACCGTTATCACCAACTGCTAGTGAATTACAAGAGCATCAATGAGAAGTGGAATAATTACACCATACCTGTATAGACATTGGATAGTAGGTGATGGCTCAGTATCCCGGCGTCAACTCCGGACCAACCAAGAGCTAGCTTTAAAACTGTTTGTGTGCTCTCGGCCTCTTAGCGATTACACAGGGCATCCTAAGAAAAGGTTCACGTCCAATGCAAAGAAGAAGAAGAAATAGACGAGGAGATGGCTGGCCATACCCACCCAGTCGTTGCTGTTTCTTTCGTTCCCAAGCCACTATGCGTGATAGTCTAGCAAAAGCTTGGAAGAGATATGAGCTACGAAGGCTTTGAAGCACGGGGTATCCAAAAACATGGGGTATCAAAGGATTGCATTCTACCCCTGACATTGTTTCTTTGTCTTTTGACTCACTTTCAGTCTTATCACAAATATACGTAGCCTCGGTGGCACACTCCCCGACGATGGCTTTAGCACTCGCGCTCAGGCTTATGAAGTAGTCTCACGGGTACGGCGGTGTTGGCAAGTAGATAAACTATGGTACAGATTAGCAGCGTGCTCTCAGGACAGGTTAGGTAAATGATATGCTGTCCCCAACACGATGGATTAAGTAAACGAGGCCATCTTGGGGCTGACATGGATCATCATAACGCAAGGAGGCAACTTGGCTGGCACGTTATCCAGGTCTTTGATTCTTTAATCCTACGCTCTTTTCCTATTCCATACAAGTCGCCTACGAACGTGCTGATTAGTTTTTTTAATCAAAATCTCACCCTTGATGGGCTTTCCACCTGGCGTGGTACCTGTCTAGGGGACGTTATATTCGTCTTCCTACCTTCGTACTTTGCAACTAATCAGCAAGCCCTTGCAGGCTGACTCTGCAACCACCAATCGTGATATGCAAAGATTCACCCGCCTTATCATGTCGGTATCATAATGGTCGTCTTTGTTCCATTCCGTGTAGCCGTTTAAAAAGCCAACAGCCAAGACAGTTTTTCAACATTGTCGTTGACCCAACTACTCAACAGTCCAAGCCACAGTAGGATTTATCTCCATTGATATTGCCTACAGCCGGTATCTTCATACGCGACGGTTTATTGGATTTATTAAAGTCTCACTCCGTCTTTTATTGTCGATACGTGCTGCCATGTTTCAACATGTAGACCTCGGGCGGGGATCCTCGATCTGACTGAATCCCGTATTGCTTTAATATATCTGATTACTCGTATTAGGTCTTCATTGTCGGTGGTGTTGGATGTACCGGTACAATCCTATCCACATGCCCGTTAGACTGAAATAATACAACATGACCTTTTCGGCCTTGTGCATAGCCATGTCGTAGTGGTATTCCAAATGAGAGCATGCTGCTCCAACTTCATCAAAACCTGGCAGGTCGTTACCGTGTTTTCTCTTTCCTTTTGATCATCACCAATTATTCTTCTCCCCAATATATTACAAGCTTGAGAATTGCCAGTACTTTGGAGCTATAATGGGTAAGCGGTAACCTTTATTTTGTAGTCTCTTCGCCTATGATATTCTGTTTTCGAAGGAGTTAGTGTAAAAGAGCAGCTTAATCTGCCACCATCGAAGGATCAAGACCGTTGACCACCAAACACGGTGGCGTCAATCCTTAAATCCTATTTTACCAAGCGTCATTGTTTTCATATTGTCAAATAATGCATGCACGTATCGATGGGCTTCGTCTTTACTGCGATGGCCTCTCGCCGCCCACTTGGTCAGCATCTTGGCAGGAGGTGGCAAAGGAATAATATGATCTGCCCGCTAGAAGGAATGATGCTGCATCATTCAATAGATCCGTCCACGTTTTGATAAGCATTTATGTGACTTTTTTGATCCTACATGTCGTTCAGATGCCACCTAGAGTTGTAAATCCGGTGGCCGTTGAAAACTCTGAGGTACTGCAAGCAAGGCACAGCAAGCACTCAAGTGATCAGCCACACAAGCTGGAATTAGGAACATGCAAGCAAATAGATAAACTCTACTCACAGGCGATCAGGGTTCAGTGGCGTGTGATATTAACCAAGGCTTGCTGACTACTTGACGTTGATAACTAATGGTGACAACCGGACCGACCTCCATTGGTAAGCTATAAGCAACAACAACTGCTGTCGGTAGCTCTTTTCAAACAAAACCTGTAGCTTTAATAAAGCAATGCAAGACATGCATTGCAGCATTGCAGAACGCAAAATGCAACGAGGCATGTGAGGACATGCAGATACTCCAAAAATAGGATACGAGGACTCATGAGGTCTCATTCTTCGCGCTCTTAGCGTAACCTGGACAATCTTTTAGTACGTATTCGTCGGGGCTTATGTACCGTGGCCTTGATTCAAGTCGGCCTCCAACGCCGCATCAACGTATCAAACCACTTTGTGGCTGGCATCCGGTGTAAACAAAAGAAAGCTCTGAAGCCAGATTGAAGATGCAAATTGGGTTGTTTTTACCGGTGTGATCATGGGATTTTACAAACAAGAGGGTGTGAACCGATGTCTCTGGTTTGATTTCGATTGCCAACGACTTGAGCTACGAATTGAAGTGGAAAGTCTACGGCTGAGTGGTCTCGATGCCGGACCGAAACCCCGAGAGCCAGAACCACCAACGGCGCCGAGATTGACACTGAAGGATTAGGAAACGTGAACAACGACGTCGAGCAATATCGATACTAAATGGGTTGAAAAGTGGAACACGATGTTTCGAGACCGGACATTAAATAAATAAGAGGCAGAATGCCGTTGTGGTTATGGGTCCGCTAAGCCCATAACCTTGGGAGCAGAAGATGTCTAATGACGATTACTGATTGTCTTATGCGATGTATGGTATTAGTGGTTCTCATTATAAGTAACTGCCGATGAACATGAATGAGAAATTTTGAATGCCATAGTTGGCAATCAGAAGCGCCATCTTAATTCTTCGAATAGAATACGATGTGACAGAATCCCATCATACAAAAGAGGGCAAATATGACAAGAAATGGACGTGCAATAAAACACTAGCAATCCTTTAGACTGCGCCGAAAGAGAGGTTGTGGAAGGGTCGAATTGCCGCAAGATGGCACACAATATACGGAGCAAAGCATGATTGATCTAATCGCGTATTGCTTGCAGGCATCCAGGGTGCCGATCGGCTCGTTTGTTGTGATCTTTGTCAGCCTTGTGGTCACATCAGGGCAGCGCCCTAACAGAGACTGCCGAGTACGCGACTAGACACTGGGTTCTCACAGGCGATCTCACCGTAACGTGTACTCTGTATCTAAACCAGGCATACCCAATTACATAACTTCAGTCGTAAAATCAGTCTGCAATGAGCAAATATTTTTGTAAAAAACGATGCTCTATTTCTTGTCTATCCGGATCAGCCTTTCCGAAAGACAAAACCGTCGCTGATCAGTGCGTGCAATGATAGCTGATAACATCAGATATGCATGAGTGCTCCTATATTCCAAGCCGGAAATCCGATATGGGCTCATGGCAATGTTTAAAGTGGTATGATACATACCAAATGCAATACTGAATGCAATCTCACAGTGTCGTGACACATCTACTCAACATGATGTATGTCGGGCACCGCCGAATAAGGCAAAATGTTCCTGTGAGACATGCAAAGGGGGTTTTGAGATTTTCAAGATGCGGAGAGGTTACTCCGCTGACTGGAAGTACTCGACGTTACCTACAACGGTCAAATATTGGTTTATTTATTCTATTACACTTCCGCGTCCGAAGTGTGAAGTACATCTATGGTAAAGACAACGGTCAGATATAGAATGTACAGACAGCTATTGCATTTGACAGGCTTCAGATATAAAATCGGGTTATATTGTAAGACTACAAGGCTAGATGGGCCTAGAGCCCCTTCTACCATTTGGCTACAGTACCAAAGTGAGGTGTCTACTTGGTAATATTGGTCGCTTAGCGCCTGCTGGAGGCCAAGATATTACTACCTGATTAGGAAATCCCCGGCAGGCATTTATTGTCTTGTAAGTTCGTCATCATCACCATGTTTCATGTTTGGGCGTACAGAGTAGAGAGATAAAGTGCTATTCTTAACATTATGCCTACTGCATGCTCCGTAACTAAACGCGGAGTGCAAGGACCCTGAGCCTTGCAATAGCCAGTGCATAGTCGTAATGAGCTTGGAGCTGCATATTTAAGAAAAAGTACTGTACAGGAGCAGGGTGGTGTCGAAATCGAACCCTGAGAGGGGCAAGGATTGTTTTTAGACTAGGAAGCTGATGATCGCGAATGAGATGCTAGGCACAGGAAGTTACTCAGTGGTTGGGGACCCTGGGGGCGATGGCATAGACGACTTGATGAAGTGCTGAGATTGGACGTCGCTTTGGTCGTTAAAATTCAGGTGAGACACAACAATGTAAATTACTGGGATCTCGGATAGGGTACGAGGTCAGAATAGGTCGGCAAGGAGGAGGCAACAGCTTGGGCGTTGAAATAGTCGATGCTAGAAAAGCAATTTATGATATAGAGGCTAGTTCTACAACCCTGTCTACATCAGAGTCAACAGATTGACAAGATAGGACTGCTACATATGACTGCTCCGATGAAAAACGTTTCAGTCTTCATATTCAAGATCTTCAATTCTAGTCTTAGCTATGCCAATCGGGACACGTCCGCTTTACTGAGGCAAGCCAAGGGCCGCACTACCGTAGCACTCGTTCGCCATCTACCACCCACACCTCATTGTTAGCTCGCAGCTATTGGAATACATGCACAGATTGTAGATATATCAGAATATACAATATGTAATACTACACACGGAGTACTAGTAGTTACAAGTACTTGAATGATGCAGAGAATAAATATAAATATACTTTGCTACTCATTTCGCGGGGGCGGGATAGGCCAAGGTCAATCAGGTCAATCAGGTCAATCAGTCAATCGGGTGAGCCTTGTCTACTCAGCAAGTATCTAAATGATCATCACTTGTAATTCACGTTTTATTTCCGCACGTAAAGGCGTGTGTGGCCGGGCTGGGAGTGTTAGTCTTTTGCCTTTAGCTTAGGTCGCTTTTTTTTTATTTTCTCATCAAATGGACATAGTGCTTAGTTCGCAGAGGAGGCTTAAGTGCTGCTCGGAATGTTCCGCAGGGCCGGAGTACGGACTTAAAGAAGCCTCCCGCTGTGATCCAGGGTCAGCAATGTACAGAAAAAGTTGTTGTACACGGAGCAGTGCCATACGGAGTAATGCAGTCCGCGAGCCAGCGAGATTTTTTGGTTCTCCGTGGTTCAAGATGTTTTCAATTTTCCTCTTCCTCGCAAGCATTGCCAGTTTGAGGGCGCTCCTACAGAATATGCGTGTCAGACACCTCCTTGGCGTAGCTAGTACGGTGCATCATGCATCGTTTACCAGGCTATCGCTGTACTCTGTAATTCAAAGTCTGGGTAGACATGTCAGATTGTCAGATTAGTCTTCACTTCGTACATCGTTTAGGCTGCACGTGAACCAAAACACAGCCCTCAACCTCAGAGAACTACGGTTGGGTAACGTCTGGAATAGGACGCCACTAGTTGAGGCTGAATGACAAATGCAGGGAGCTCGCAGGAAGCTGGTTAAGTAATGGTGCAGGTATTTTGCACTGTGCAGCCACAGAGTACCAGGAATAAGAGCACTGGCCCTCGAGCGTAAATTGTGACTGTTAATTGCCACCCATTTTTCGTGGCACGCACAAGCTCTGTCTTTTTATGCAGCCCAGTCACAGTCTTGCTGCAGCTACGGCTAGATTTCTTGGTTTCTAGATGCAGAAGCCTGTACATCATGGTAGCAGTAGCAGACGGACCACGCCAATATCCCACACGCCAACCCATGTATCAAGGACTTTAGCAAGTCTATTGGCCACGAATTGGGGTAGTAATCATCAAGGTTTTATTGCTGAGAGGCGAATTCTTGGTCAATTTCTTGCCGCACATTTTTCCGCAAGCGCAACTTGAGGTACGAAGCTACCTACAGCACCTCTTCTGCCGCATCAAACCAGGGCTGTAATGATGAGAGCACAGCCAGAAGAGTGACTAGAAGTCAAGTACTATGTAGCAAAATCAACTCCTTAATATTTACGACATGTCGGGTGAAGTACCCGGATAAGGTACATGTGGCCGGGCCCCAGGAATCCGGGTCTATGATGGCAATATAGAGGACAAAATATCCAGCGAGTCAGTGCATCAACTTTACAAAATCAAACACGATTTGCAATATGCATCGGATGAGTATCACAAGTCCATAGTTAATTCTCAAATTTCCTCGTGTAATTGCAATAAAAGTTACTAGGTAGATATCCAACGTGTAAGGGACGTAAAGAAAAGAAATTTAAGAATAAGGGTGTGCAAAGAAGTGAACAAAGAAATTCGTCAAAAGGCCGTCAGATATTATAAATGGAGAAAGAATGGGTAGTTTAGCCAACGACTATGAAGCAACATGGGTCTCGACGTGTGTCTTCACCCGTTGCGGCTCATAGTCGTCATACTCGTCGCCGTTTGGTGCCATTTTGCGTGGCTCCAGGGTCCGAATAATCCAAACAGTCTTTTGCTTTTTGGTGACAGGAGCGGCAGAGGGAGGAGGTGGTGCCGTGGGTGCAGAGAAGCTAGGATGGCGAGCTGGTGACCGAGATCTGCGTTGTCTGTTTTCTTAGTATAAAATTTTCAAGGGGTAAAGAAAAGGATGATGTACTTACGCCCGGGTGTATGTAGGAGCATCCGCCGACGTATTGTAGCCTGCCATCGGCTTGCTCTCGGGAGAACCAGCCACAGTGGGAAGCATGGGCGGCAGAGCGGCAAAGCCTGGGTGTGCGGGAGAGTAGCCGTTTTCGTTGCTGCTACTGTTACCGTAGCTGTTGTTGTTGTTATTGTTGCTGTTGCTGTTGTTGCTATTGCAGTAGTAGTACTCGGGCGTAGGCGAGAGGGCCGTCGGCGTGCTGGCTTCACTGGCGCTGTACGTGCTGCCGCCCTCGCTGTCAGTGATCATGCTGCTGATGCTAAAGGCCGTGCTGTTGCTGCGCCGGCTGCTGCGGCCGCTGTGGGAGCGGTAGTTGCGGCCACTGCTGCTGACAGAAGCACTGCTGCTGCTGTTTGGGATTGAACCTCTACTGGAAACCCGATCTGCGTGGCGACAATGCTCGTCCTCGTGGCTCAACGCTCTGGCCGAACCGATCTCCCGAAAAGGAGGTAGATTCACTGTATGCTCTTGGGGTCTGCTAGTAGCAAGAAAAAGTTAGATTTATTTTCCTGGCTATGAAAAGAGAGAAGGAAAAAGCCTCTCCCTTGGGACACAACGCCCAACAACCTACAGGGATTCAGGCCAGGGACGGACCGGGTGCATGTGTAAAGACTGCTGCTGGTGCGGATCTTCACTCAGGGTGTGGGTGTAGTTTACGTTCATGGTGCTGCCTCGACGGCTGCTGCTGGATCGAGAGTCTCTGCTGTCTCTCTGCTGGTGGTGATGGTGGGAGGATGAGGCGGATGAATACTGGTATTGTGCAGAGGAGTTGGCGGCCGGCGGCTGCGAGTAGGCCATGTCGATATCGCCATCATGATATGTGGCGGCCGACGGGCTGCTGTGGCTGCTGTGGCTCTGGGTGTGACTGTAGCCGTTGTCGTCGCGCTGTGCAATGACTGCCCGGCCGGTTTCAAGAAGTTGGCGTCCACCGGCAGAAGCCAATTCCCGCTGCAGGCGGCCTTGGGAGTCTGAGGCGCGGCTGGTGTTGGCCTCAAAGGTAGCTCGACGACTCTCAATAAAGCTCTCGTCAATGCCGAGAGAGCCAACACTGGGCAGCTGGTCGGGAGTGTCTTTGGCCTGGACAGGCAAGACTTGTATAATCTCGCCAGTCTTGAGGTCGCGCTGGACGTAAAAGGACCCGTACGGTGTTGTGTGAAGACCCATTGTGAATGCAGTGGTGGTGATGAAGAAGACGAAAAAGATGCTGCGGTGTGAATGCGTTGATGATTTCAAGGAAAACCACAAATATGCTGAACACTACGTGTTATAAAAGCCGAATGATGCCGAGCGTAGACGGGTCGTATGACGCAAGTATGCTTATGCCGTGCAATGTTGGACGAGATGACGGCTGTGGTAGGCGAGAGCAGATGAGAGCTGATGAGAGCAAAACTGAGACAAATAAATCGAGATGATGAGACAGAACGTATAGAAAACAAAAGGGGTATATAAGAGAAACGAAGAATGAAGACAAGACAGTAAGTAAACAACGCTGATGACAATGATGAAGTAAAGGAACGAGATGAAAATGAACAGTGATAAAGGTTGTCGTTGGAGGAGCCAGGTGTTGGGAGGTTGAGCTTGAAAGGAGAAGTTAAGAGGAAGAGGAGAAGAAGTGAGGAGAGGTCATATGCAGCAGTTGTCAAGGGGCAGGATGGTGATAGATATATGAATCTGACAGACCGGGCAACACAAGAGAACAACCAGCTTCATGTAGATTGTCAAGTGTAGAATGTCGTTTTATCTTATGTACTCCGTAGAAGAGTAATATAGCAGAGTAATAAGAGGAGAGGTATTACTGCAAGTGTTATTTTGAACAAAAAATAGAATAGCAAATAAAAGGTATACATTAAATCTGATTTTAATTTCAAGTCCTCGTCGTTGATGCTTTCACACCCACCCTGCTTCTGCTTCCTTTTCTATTTTGTTTCTTCTTTCTTCTTTCCTTTTGCTTGTCCTGTACGGAGTAGGTGGAGGACGACCCTCTTTGCTTGGCTCAAGAGAGGAAAGGGAATATTTGCAACTGGAGTACAGAGTATGGAGTACGGAGTATGGTGGGAAGGGGGGTGTAGATGGTAAATGTTCTGTACAGACAGTAGTCTAAAGACCTGAAGACCTGCAGCGAGGAGAAGGGTACTAAAAGATGGAGCGGGCCCAAAACTCGAGCTCACGTCAACGGGCGTCTACAAGTACAGAGCATGCTTCTGCTTCTTGTCCATTTTCAATGTTCCATTATTGAATATATTGATGTTTTTATGTCAAAGTACTCATACCTCCCGACGAAAAGCGTTAGACTGAGCTTTGCCCCATTTGAACGACAGCCAGGCCGACCCTCGAGAAGGGACTAGATGCCACTGCAGAGGAAAAGTACGAAGAAGAAAATTGAAACATGCAACTGCTCAAATGTCCAATGAACTGCTTATTAAAATTAGTAGAGGACATTCGGCACTGTCAGCAAGAGGCAATCACGACAATTAACACAAATTAATAGATGATCGTAAGAATAAGAGTACATAGGAGAAAAGAAAGTGACATCTCAACACTTCTTACAGAGTCAAGGGGTGGACTCGACTATGTGAGAAAGACGACAACGTGCTCATATGCTGGGCTAACCAGTGAGCCGACATCCGCATGGTTGGATCTACGTAGGTTGAACAAGTCGTGTTATCTACGAGGTACAAGTACAGGTAGAAATGGGGATGAGATGGGTATGGAGATGGGGATGTAGATGCAGATGGGAATTTCTTTGAGATGTGCACGTATCAATATACCAACAGATGGCCAACCCGATGATCCCATAGATGTAGATGTACTTGCCCCAAGGCCCAGTGCACTCGGCAGTCACTCGAGTCTCCAAGATCGACGTCGATGATTTTTATATGATGAATTTGGGCTAGAGATGTAGAGTAAGACAACAGACAGCAAGATAGGAGAGGGCAAGGGTGCAGGAGGTGAGATGTGAGATGTGAGTAAGGAGCTAAGATACCAAGATGCTAAAAAGATGCAAAGACCAGGTATGCAAGTTGCATGCATACAATATACAGAACCAGGGTCTGCAGACCTATCCTATGCAGATGCGAGAGGCGACAGAGGCAAAAATTGCATTAAAAAGGGCAAATTGTAAGCAGGAGGCGACAAGAGAAGGAGATGGTTGGGCCATGTCGGCTGAGCAGCGAGTCTGCAATGGTACGAGATGCAAAGGACATGCCGCTAACAAGTACCAGCTGCCAAATTTATCACTAGTGGTACTGCCGTTGAGGCAGGCGAGACAGACAGGCAGAGGTTTCAGTTGTTGAGTCTCAGTCTTCAGGTCAAGTCGGGTCAAGAAGATTAGTAGTCTTAATGTCGCATGTCTCAGAATACGTCTTGTGGCAAGCTTTTTGTGTGCGTTGATAGGGTCTATGGAGAATGGGGCATGGCCGCATGGGGGATCGAATGGAAAGCTGTTTTATGGGATATATACTCTGTGCAAATCTTTCTCTTTGGATGGCAATGGTCTTGCTTCAGCTTATTTGGCAATAAAAGCAGATTGCATGGGCAATGGTTCTCCAACATGGACAATGTACATGAAATCGAGGTAAGATAGAATAAGCAAGGGGCAGCAGAGAAGTTAAAGTCTTTACATAGGACTAGACTTCGATAGGTGGGCGAGGAAAAGCTCTAATGAGTGCCACCGGGGAATTGAAGACGTCGAGGTTGTAAACGTAAACAGAAGAAGGAAGAGGAGTGTGTCGGCTTAGGCTCATCAGAAATGCCCTTGCAAAGACTGTAGTTACCAGCAAGACCGGCAAGATACCTAGAAGATACATCATTTTGGTACTGTTACTTGATAATTTAAGTCATAATATGGACGGTTACTATGATACTATTGCTATTGTCAATACTCGAGGTTACTCTGGGTGCAAGTGTGGTAGCGTTATGCAATAAGAAAGGATCGACATCAATGGGGCCGAGATGGCGATAGCGATGGCGATGGAGACAGAGTACGACGTATGCCTAGAATGAGGCAGTGGGGACCAGAGTAGGAGGGATTGAGGAGGAGACACGGTAGACGGTAGATGCAAGCAGATGCATAGAGTATGCAGACCAGTGCAGTGAGATAGAGATCCAAACAAGATGGACGAGAGATGTGTGTGCGCAAGTTCTCGTGTGGCATCGTGTCATGAACTGATTGCAGACTACTGTTTGGCTTTGAATTCCAATGGTCAAGATCGTGATTCGAATTTCACCACTAAAGCCAAAAACACTTCGGAGGGTTTCCCAAGAGGGTAAGTGAGGCATCGTGTTGATCCATACTCTGAAGCCGCAGCGTTCTTTGTGTCGACGGCGGTTATACGGAGTATCCCTGGCTTGGTCGCGGTCGTGGCATGGTCGTTTGTGGACGCACCTGGAGCCGTGCAGAGAAGAAAGGCAGAGTAGTTCTGTGTTGTTTCATTTCTACGGAGAACAATTCGGGCAACAAAGCCATCTACTAGAATGGGAGCTCCTCCATAATATTACTCAAATGGGTAATTATGAAATACTCTTAAAATAAAGGAAGCCGAAAGGAAAGATCCGAATAGAAGAAGCAACGAGAGAACGAAATACTGAGTACGAAGAAGAACAAAAGAACAGACAGCAGCGAGACGCCGACATTGGCCACTCGACATACTTTCAAACGGCCGTTGCTGTGCTTGCATTCTTTGTGCCCCGAGGCCCCTATTCAGTTTGCCACCACATGTCGATATCTTCTTTTATTTTCTTTTTCTTTTTCTTCTTCTTAGCTACTGTCTGCAAGGTATCTCGATGGTCTTAGTTCTCACAGTGTTTTCGGTCTTCAGTCTTTCAATCTGGCAGTGTCTCACTCCTCTGCGCCCTAGTCGCCGGGACTGCATGATTCCGCTTAGTAGGTTATTGCACTTAACCTGTTAGATCCATTATTTTCGTTTTCTTGGCCCTTTTTGCTTCAAGTCTGGCTGTTCTCCTTATTTCTCTTTCCGCTTCCCTTTCTCTTTTACTCTCTACAGACTGATAGTCCACGCTGTCACTGCTTGGCAAGCAAACGTCATAGGCCAGTGGAATAAGACTGGCTTAAAGAAAATTAGACAAAATCTTTAATTATTGTCAAAACGTTACCAGAATAAAGGAAGATAAATAGGATAAAAGGAGAATTTGACGAGAACAGAAAGGATCGAATGCGAGGAGACTGAACCGGTGGGCGATGAGGGAAAAAGACAGCAAAGAAAATGTGACAGGCTACAGCAGGAATGTGACAGAACATAGAATGGGAATGGTGCTAGGGAGAATAAGTCTAGACGAGCGGTACAGGGCACACGAGGATGAGTGCACCCTGGGCAGTTGGAGTTGGTTGTGATTTGGTTTGGGTGTTTATTTTGGCATTTAGTCTTTTGCTTTCTCGATCTTTCCGTTCGCAAATGCACCATAACATCACACAAGATCTCAAATTCGTAGATGCAGGTAGCATCACATCGCAAAGTTGTATTCGAGTGTCGGGTCGAGAGAGAGGAGTCCATACGTGCATATCCATCCATGTATCCGCGATGCAGGCGCTCGTCACATGGAATCTCTGTAGACATAAAATATAAAAATACACTCAAAAATAAGAGTAGCCCCGACGGACTTTATCGTATGAAACTCGCTGAACAGGACTGCAGCGGCTACTGTGGAAAGGGAGTCAAGGAGTCAAAGGAGCAGTCGCCTTTGTATGGCTCGTGTCATCTGAGACATGCAGAAGCGCAGGCGATAAAGGAAAAGAATGAAGAAGAATTTATTGGGAGCCAGCGGTGGACAGTAGATGTAGAAACGGAGTAGAAATTGACGAGAAAAGGGCATGAAAATGGATACAAGTCAACGTACTGTCGGAAACTCTCCGGATTAAGGGAGAGATGCATATCTGGGAGCATGTCGAGAACCACGAGCGCAGAGTAACCCGTCAATCCGTACCGCAAGACAGAAGAAACAAGTGAAGAGAGAAGGGTCCAAGAAGGAAATACAACACAAGTACTAAAAAACAGCGAAGAATAGAAGCATACCCCGAATCTAGTTATCAGCGTGGCACCATGACTTTGGCTTGCACATCACTTCCATATTGGGCACATAGCTGAACACGACAGCGTCTGTTGGTACTCATACGAGTGTTGTCGTTTTCTGTTGGATTAATAACGATATCGAGTTGAACAGTTCTTTAGGAAGAGAAGTGACGAAGCGTCACGGACTGCCATTTGTTCAGCCTTTCCTGAAACTAGCCCTGGTCGACCTCTCCCTACCTACGAGTACCATTGTTGGTATTGGCCATTCAGCAAGGGAGACCAGAGCTGGTGACGGGGCTTTAAAGGAAGGAAGCAAAAGTGCAATTAGGAGGCAGGAAACCCGGACAAGTGACGGGCAACGACACGAAAAGTCTCAAGGAAAGTTGCGCAAGTAATGAGACGTTGAGAGCACGAGGGGCCTCAAGGGAAGACCCGTAACGATGACAAAATTTGAATTCTGAGCTGCACGATGAGCTGGCCAGCCCTTCTGGAGACTAGGTCGAGGTGCATATAGATGTTGCATTTCTGTGCAGGTATTTTTTCGGATTCGTGTGCAGATTTTTAATATTGGAAAAAAAGATGAGAAAAAAAGCGAGATGCTTATGCATGTATAAATTCTTGACGTGAAAGATTCTACATTCTACAGTTTGTCTGCAATGCATAACGTTGGAGACGATGGAGCCTGGGGAGATGGAGGGATGGAGTCATGGAGACAGGCATGAGTCTCTGGGTACTCTATTGAGTAGGTAGTCAACGTTAACCGGTCAGCTCGGTTATGTTGACTATTTCTAAATGTAAATTATGGATTGGGTTAAGCCATGCAAAGGGTTGCGAGCAATAAATTTGCATCTGGTAGCTTCGAGGAATTAAACTTGGACGGTAACAATTTTTTTTGAAATAAAAACTATAATAAATATCAAACAATGCATGCAAAAGACCATTCCGAAAGACAACGATAGAAGGTGATGGAAGAGCTCGGTTAAGAGGCTTCGCGATGCACATGCATATCATTTAAATAAACTTATATAAGCTCCTAAAACAAAAACATTAACGAGTGCCAGGGCATCGGAGAATGTAACCTAGAATGGAGATGTGCTGAAGCGGGCAGATTGAACAGCTGCAGTACCATTTCAAGGGTAGCAAGATAAAAACAACTTAAAATTTTTAAAAATCATAGCTGAAAGGTGTACAGCTACAGTTGCAGGGTAAATTATCAAGAGGCAGTGGAATGTGGACACGGAGCACAAGGGCACGGATGGCAGAGACACGTTGAGTGTGACGGAGCAGAGCATATTTTAGCAAAATATAAAAGGACGAGGGTAAAGGACTCAACGGCTGTAAGGATGGTCAAAAGTACATTACAGAAAAAGAAGGAGGAGAATGAGTAGATTAAAGGGACAAAATTCGACAGGGCCAAGCAACAGTAACGGTAATATTTTCGTGATAATTAACAGAGAAAATAATGCGAAATAGCAATATTGCAGCACAACAATCGCAGAGAGTCTCATAATGGCTGTGCATGTGCAATACAACCTCGATCCATCTGCTCTCCGCTCGATTGTGCTCATATATGTGAACCATAACTACACGGAGTATTATGTCGTGCCGTGTCAACCGGTCTGTTCCGTCACGAGCCGCTATGCGACGTCCCGTCTATTCTTGTTCCTCGTTACGTAGGATAGACGAGTGCGGTTACATATCGGTCGAATATAACGAATCAAAATCTACAACACTTTAGATAGCAAATATTTACATTCACATTCACATTCAATTCACATTCAGATCACAAAATCCTCAAGATCTACAGGGCCGTTGTTTGAGGAGCAATCCCCCAAGATTGCCAGATTAAAACGGAGCGGGCTAACAGTAGTCGCGATTCGCACAGGGACAGGCCTACGGCAAGTGTTCGCGAGGAGTAGGAGCTCCGTATGGGCAAAATAAAGGTTGTCAAGATGGATTGGCTGTGTGTGTGCTTGTGAGGAGACAGAGGGTGTGGCAGGTGTAAGAGGGTAACGAATCGGAAGCCGGTCCTGTGGCCCAGGAAAAGCAAAAAAGAACAAGGAACCCCTGCCTTGACGCTTACTTCCTTGGAAGATTGCAAGGGCTGCAGGAAACCAGAAAGTCGAGGAGCACAATACACGGCTAGAAGCATTTGAATATGAACGGCGAAGAGTATCATAAAATGCAGCGTACTTTGTATCTGTGTGCCGGCGTCCTTTCCACACTGGAGGCTGATTGAGTCTGTTTGTTTCTAAGAGGAGGTATTTTAGTTCTCATTTCATCATAGTCGCACCACCCTGCAGCTTCGTCTCACAACTTGCAGTTTACAGCTTGTAGTCTCCTCTGTCTCTAGCTAACAGCTATAGCTACCCTTAGCTCTTAACTCTACCCCAAAAGCCATCGTTGCCGGATCTACAGCTAGAAACAAAACTAAAGATGCCAAAGTCAAGCCAGACCATAGCAACAAAGGTACAGGTACAAGCACTCTATATTGTGCAATGGCTCTCGACTCTTTTGATACTCTGCACACCCCTTCCTGCGACAAAAACGTGACGATATATTCCATTTGGGCGTGTATGGGTTTCCCCTCTTCTTCTTCTTTCTTTTTCTTCTTGGATCACCCCGTGCCATCCCTTATCATTTGTCGACTATCATCTTTGCCAACCTCTGACAACTGAGGTGCCTCGGAGCTGTGTCCGGCTGACAAGCCACCATGGGATTCGTCACCTTTGTTTTCATTGTCATTATTACCATCCACCGCATACTCCTTATTTCGATTTTTGATTTTCAATTTCGATGGACAATGTATGTACTAAATTGACACAGACAAAGAACTGCGATCCTTTAGAGATCTCTTTAGATTAGGGGTAGATACATAAGAGATGACCAAGCAGAGATGCACTAAACGGTGAGATGCCGAAAAGGGAATATTTAACGCAGTGACCACTCATTGTCGTTGGTATTTGGTAATCGAAAGAGACTTTTTCAAACCTTTTCAAAAGCCCGTGCTCTGCAATAGAGCGATGCGACCAGCCAATTTGGTATCGGATGCTCGTCTGAGCGCTCGATACTTTAACGTCTGCCTTGAAACCCTGCGCCTATACCAACTTTATAACGATTTGCCTTTTGCCTCTTGTTAATCTATGCGGAACCGCATATTAATGACGGTAATTGTAGGTAATTGTAGGTATTGTCAATTGCTACCAGGGTCAAGAGGGTTAATGGGCAAATAGAGCAAACTAGGCAATAGAAATATGATAGAAGATGATGAGAGATAGGAGAAGAAAGCACAAGCCAAGAAAGACACAGCATGGCGTCGACACAACAAAGCCTTGTAATAAGAGTACCAAGTAAGGCTTGGGTGTTGGGGTAAAATAGTCCAGGAATGTTTTGGCAGGTCTCACTTCACTCTGTATATTTAAATCATCATAGACTTCTCATCATGTTCGTCATAGTATTGTGATCTGTTGGGAGCCACGAGTACTTCGTATCCAATTCAAGTGAAATTGTGTACTCAAGTATCTTCGAGCACAAAAAGTGTATTTACACATACTTCTCTGTCCAAATGTACTCTGTACATCGTACGTTACATATATGCGATATGTGCCCCTACAAGCAGTCCATCTCGATCTAGTTCGTTAATCTCGTCTCGTGGCTGCTATTATCTCTTATTATACGGAGCATCCGGAGACGGTGAGATATATTGGCAATCTCGTAGAGAATTTACTCTGCATACAGAGTATATAAACGAGGACATCAGAATAATTCACATCTAACGAGCAAGATAGGGTGGAGAAGGAGAAGGGGCTGTGAAGGTCAAGGCAGTCAAGGCAGTCAGGATTGGCACACAAGAGTAGAGAAACCAGGGCAATCAACGGTCAAGATTGCCTGGACAAAAGGGCGACCAACGTTGTTGTATTTCCATGTGCAAGTTTGTTATATATGGATATGCGCGCTGCTTGGCTGCCCGACATGGACAAGCATATTTAGTGAGATGGAACACCGGGACGGGCTTGCCAAGAGGCGGCAGTTTGTTTCTCGCAATACAACGCACTGCACTCAGTAATACACGGATGCATGTCATGGCATATATTTTCTATACATTGTATATTCTACCAATTCTAAGCATATGCAAACAAGTAGACGGACGAAAGGTCACCGCAATGTCCGAGGGTTCGGAGTATTATAATAATCCTACTCTGTAAACGATGTTTGTTTGCTTCTCTACATTGTACACTGCATCGTAAATGTCATCATAGATAAGTGGCACAGCGGAAGCGACGGAGAAACTCACCCTGGAGAATAAGAATAGAGATAGAGTAGAGAAACAACGAATAATGGTGAAGAATCAGCAGAGATGATAGGTAAATCAACAGGGAAAGGAGTTACAAGGACCTATGAGAAAAGACACGTCAAATATCAAAAAGACAGAAAGAAGATAAAGTGCTATACCGCAACGTACGGCATAACATTAGAATTTACGCGTACAGATGCAGGGTACCACCAGAGAAGAATACGTACAAGTAGTATACGATGTACTTTGTGGACAAGAGTGAATATGAAGAGGATAAACGAGATATCGGGCAAAATACAGCGTGGTAGGTATCTAGAATAACGGGCAAGCGAGAAGAGAAGAAGACAACAAGGCGGTGACAATGGCAAATGGCAGAGGCAAGACGCATGGCCGTATGAAAATGAAAATGCGAATAAAATTGAATATGATTTTTATACCAAATATAAAAACCTAAAACCCAAGCTGTACGCCACCCAAAAAGGAAAACGAACTGTGGACAGAAAAGGAAACGGTTGCAAGAGACACAAGATGAAGAAGACATTTTGTAGAAATACTCAGCACCGCAACAAATAGAAATAGAAAGGGCTTATTGATTGAAAGAAATAGAGTGGACTGAGACGGGGGTGATCACGATGCTAGGAGAGCGAGGAAGTGTGCGTTTGGCGAAGCATGTGGCAGCGTCTACAGAATAAACCGAAAAGGATAACGAATGAAAATAAAGATATGGATTTTATTGCGGTTCAAAATGAAGATACATAGCAATGTATTGTATCGTCTGTTTTGTGGGATTTACCTTGCATTTATTTTCGAATCAACTCAGAGTTTCATCTGAATCATGGTAGTTGACTGTTGGCCACAGCATGTTAATATTAGATATGCTATTGTTTTGTTTTGATTCTAGTTGTGCTTTCTTTTTCGTCACAATCTCGTCTTATCGATCTCGGGATTTGCTTTGGTGTCATGTCGGTTCTGTGTTCTTCATACACAGGTTACTCTCAAATTAGCAGCCTATTGCATATGATTCCGACTGAATCTGGAACGTCTAGACCATCCTCTGATATTAACGTTCGATACTTGCAGCTGTCATCGAACCCCGATGGGCTGTTTTGGGGCTAGCATGGAGTGAAACTAGAACAGAAAGCTGAACGTTGAGCCTCTAATCTGCTATTTGCTCAAAGAATCTTTGATCAAACAATTAATATACGATGCCTCGCTTATAAAATCCGGTTTGGCGCCCCCAATGTCTCCTAGTATCGACGGTCTCTTGGAAGCGATTGCCTTGTGGTGTAGTCGTCTTTGAAAGTATTCCACTGACAGGATCCTACCGGCCATTGTCCCATTGTTCGCTCCTTAAGAGTAGTCTAATTGTCCCGTCTGTCATATTTTCCAATCACATTTCCGCAATAGTCCCACCCACTGTCATATTCGCGCGTCAGCTGTGACAAGATTGTGACTATTGTAGCGAAGTATTGCTGATGCTGTTCCTTTTACCCTTGCGAAAGAAGCCCAAGCTTTGCACTTTCCCCTTTCTCCTTTCCACATGCTACTCCGTACACCAGGGGAATACGACATTGCATACGACATATCTTACAAACGCCAACCGGTGAGCAGCAGAAGCGGTATGATAGGAGCTCCGTTATCCGTAGGAGCTTGGGTCACTGGATACCTGTCTACCCTAGTCCTGCCATCTTGTCCCTCTTGTAATTGGCCTACACATCGACGTCTCCGTATTAGTTGGCCAGCAGGTATTACGGAGAACAATGTACTCTTTCAGGACTCTTGGCCATGTTAGATACTTTGTACAAAAAAAGCAGATCGTCAAGACCCTAGAATGGAGACATGCGTATGTTAACAAACCAGAGGCCATGTTTTTGAAAAAAGTGAGTAAAATTGTCCACGATTTCTAC
Source organism: Ophiostoma tasmaniense (assembly GCA_022392925.1). Classification (NCBI taxonomy): domain Eukaryota; kingdom Fungi; phylum Ascomycota; class Sordariomycetes; order Ophiostomatales; family Ophiostomataceae; genus Ophiostoma; species Ophiostoma tasmaniense. Next base: position 1,313,207 of record JAKRGK010000008.1, on the reverse strand, counting down.
AAGCTACAGCTTTTAGCTAGGAATAATGAGACACCGATAAATTTCAGCACACCCACAACTTGCTAGCTACTCTGTAGTAGTCACCACGCGTAGCAATCCATCTCTACAGAGTAGATGGGCCTGCTCCCCCGGTTTAGGAGGTCAACTGGGGCACTACCAAGACGTGTAAAAAAACCAAAGGATAGCACTAATTATTTTGTTCGATGTACTCAGTACCCTATTATTTACAGAACAGCCACAATGGCGGTTCACCTCATAGTAAGGGCTCTTTAAAATACAATTAAATATATAAACTACGAAGTAGACGCATGGCAGGGCATTATTCAACTTGAAGAAAGGGCTAACAAATTGGGTAAAAAGAGATCCAAAACAGCAACTGGCATAGCAGAACAACTTGAATAACACGGTTCTGGTGTAGATAAATAGAATAAATCAACAGTAAAAATATAAGAAACGTTCTCGGATTAATACTGCACAGTACAGACTATGATGAATTGGGCCAACAGAAGAAAGCACTCTGAAGAAATAATACTGAGCACCTCGTACTATGTAGAAGAGGCAAATCAACAATCGGCCAATCACCCAAACAGGCAAGTTATATTCAAAGAGGAAGTTGTGTATTATCATGTAAGCATAAAGCACACTCTACTTGTACGTACAGAGTATGTCCCACTGTTCCGCTTTGTTCCGCTGTCACCGGTCTTTAACGTGGCCACTGACTGACAGCTGTTTGAAGGTCCGGATACTTATTCACAATCGTTTTTACTTTATAAAACAAAGAATAAAACAAAAGTCTCGGTTGAGCTTGCTCGATGGCACGATAGGCGAGGGCCGAGTCTCATCTCATCTTGTGCATCGCGCCCATCCATCTGTGTAGCAATGGCGTAATGGTGATCTCGCCGTCACCGTGAGCTGAATGACATCTGTGTTGCTGCATTTCCGAGTATCTTCACTTGTGACTTTGGTTTCTTCGTTGCCCCGCTGCAGCTGAAAGCAAGACAATCGAACTGCCAGTACGTGATGAATATCTAGAACGTCTGGCTATTGCATGCATTATCTCTTTAATTTCTTATTTATTTTGTCCCTTGATTTACCTGCCGCTGGCTATCTTTCCACCGTAGACGTGCCGCTTGCCGCCCGCCCGTCCGCCAACAAAGCTATTGTTGGTTGTTGGCACTACCACGCCTCGGTATCGTATCCATTCGTGGTATACTTTGTACAAATTATTTCCGTGGCATTGCCAACCTTCCAACTACTAGTACTAAGAAAAACAAATCAAAAGCCTCGCGAGGGCGAGTGGCAACCTCGTAAGCCTCGTTGGGTTTAGACGTCTTTTGAGGTTTTTACTGTACTTGTAGATTTGTAATAGTCATAATACAACACATACCATCTCTGTTATTCCTAATGCAATGCACTCTTCCTTGTTTTAGAGCGCCACTCGGAAGCAGACACCCAGCCCGTCAAAAAAGTCAACTTTGGAGTAATGGGAGCAAAGGGAGCTTATGAACCTTGACAGACTTTGGCTTCGAACGAAGGATGAAAGTTGGAGAGCCCTTGTCAAGTGGTTCAGGATGAAGAAACTGTCAAAATTCTTGAAGAATATACGTATGGAATGGAATAAGTGGCAACCGTATCAGATCTCACAATCTTGTCCCATCATTCACCGTCATTTCAGCTGGCCTTGCAAGAGATGTGCGGAACACGCAGCAACACGCGTAGTTTTCGTTTATTAACTTTCGCTTCTAGTAAATCTACATGCTGGGCCACGATCGGTTGACTGTCCAAAGTTCTTTTTGATGTTCATTTTTAATATTTTTGCCCTCTTATCACGTTGCAATCCGCCTGTCTGCTGCATATTGTTTGCAAACTTTATGCAGGTTGTCTGCAGATGTACTGCACTGCCAGCATTGGGTTCGTCTCGTGACGTATCACTTTTCTTGGTATATTTCATTTCATGTATGGTCATCCTACTACTCTCTTGCTTTTTTCTCTACATCTACAACAGTATCTCTACTACTACCAACTAATCGGACTCACTGCATGCTGACCCCCGCTACTAATGTCTAGGCGCTCGTTTGCGAACTGCTGGCCGGCCTCTTTTGCAATGCACTCCTTTTGTCTATTTGTTTTCAAAGTTTAATTTTCATTTTCTACAATTATATATTGTATTTTTATAAACTGCATACGTATGGCTACTCATTATTCGGCCGTTGTTCTTCTTCAACTTGTTACATCTGTGCAGATTATGAGATTATATCAACGTGAGCAACGCTCTTGTTGGCTTGAATATCAATCTTTGTTCACGCAAATCGGAGAGACTATCAAATTCTTAGGTGAATCTACTTTGTGACGGTGACAATACCTCGTCATCTGTCAATCGTTACTTCCTTTCCTTCTTGGCAAAAAAGCTGTACAATGGACAAACTGATTAGCATAACGCCAGAATCTGACCTGTCCCCTTGTCCTGCTTTCGAGCTGTTTGTTTTCGTGTGTATTTATACTGTTCTATGTAAATCCTGAGGTTTCTCTCCGAAGACTGTACTTTTGAGTGATGACTTGGCAGTCATGGGGTCAATTGGTGTGTATCGTGTATATAAAGTCCTGCTTTCGAGCACTAGATGAAATAAAATCGCACGATTGTGTATTTTTCTCCTGGCTTGTCGACGCGGTCCAGGCCGAGTAAAAGGTCTGTCATATGCTTTGTGTTAATTAACATTTGGGGTCGAAAAAAGTCCCACGAGTTTAAAAACAGCCGCTAACCAGTCCTTTTGTCAAATTAGCCGTTTGCAAGTGAGAAAAGAAGCACAACCTGTTGCCCTTTGGTGCTAATTATCTGCAACCAAAAGGACTATGCATACGAATTAAACATGGCAGACTGACAGAACAGACAGAAAGACACGAACGATGCTCCCTCGAACCGCTCATGGCTTCTCCCTTCTGCCCCTATTAAAGACTTACAGTGCCATCGTGCTTATGCATCATGGGACGGGCCAGGCCACCCTGCCATGGTTTGAGAGAGCTAACGAAAGAATGCGGCCCGGAAGCAATGGACCACTCCGGCGTAACGCCTGCTTTGGACCAGAATCCCACGATTCTTGCGGGTGGGTAAATATACTGCATAGAATTATACCAACTATCAGTGTCTAATCACTGCCATTCTATCAATACCAAACCACCGAAGAGGCTCGCCGAGAAAGAGGATCCTACCAACAACGCAGTGCCCACCCAGTCGAATCCTGTCGATAGCCTAGATGACCTGTCGACTCTGTAATTTTTGTAGTATTTATTCTGCAGTACTGTCGTGTCTGCTAGTATTAGCACTCCACTAGGATCAAGTGAAGCGCAGAGGGAATCCCTTGCCGGCCATCCTACCACATAGTTCTTCCTTGGCTTGGTTATTTGCATCAAGTCCCTGCATATAAAGCGGCTAGTATTGGGCCGAATTCTTTGGAGCATGGTGAGAACAATATGATTTTTGTGTTTTGTATCTCACTTTGCGTCGACTGGCACTTGTAATCTTTTCTATCTTGTCTTTTCGAAAAGGCTAATCACTCATTCAACAACTTGATTCTTTTCGGCGGCAGTGCGGCCCTGGACTCCCTTGCATGCCCGCTAGATCGGACCAGGCAAGGCTGAGACACCCTTGTCCTCATCAATGAAAAAGTCAGAGTAAAGAATCGAGCAAAATAAACTCAATCGAAAATACGACACGGCAAGGAGTCACACCGCCAGTGATATTCGCCGTTATCACATTCCACACAAGGACCTATCAGGATGCCCTCATACACGAGCCATGAACTACGTAACACGTAACGTTGATGTGATTGACGATTAACTTTTAAAAGTCCAGAGACGTCTAGGCGTCGATTTGAGAAAGAAATCTCCCAAATTGGAAACAAACATCGATGTTAGTTTTAATAAACTAAGCTTGGACTCGTTCAACTGACAGGGTCAAGCTATCAAGCCATCGAGCCACGAGTGTCATTACTACTGAGCTTTCCAGATAACTAGCAAGTTGAACAAGTTGCCAACAAGCACAACGAGAACTGCCGAGATATGTTTTAATGCCACAGGTGCAGAGATGCAATCTGCCGGGCAAGTTGCATCAGTCTCCAATTTCCATTTTCATTCCCCATAACTACTGCTGTAACTAATAATCATCGTTAACACAAGATTACTATTATCGTGATCATTATCAATGATACACCACAAAGCCTGGTCTAACCGTGCACGTCTGCTTTAGATGAAGCTCTGAACCAACCACGATGCCGGCAATGTTGACATTTTGGCGTTTTACTCATTCTCGTGATTCAAAAATAGAGTATCAACTCTGATTTGGTCTTTGTTTTCCGGCTTTCGACGAGCCTGCTGGTCGGAGTTGCTCCCCATTCGTAAATCCAGCCGAGCTCTACCTATTCGGGATTTACTTGATTATGTCTAGTCTTGTCGTTTGTTGTATGTTTTGAAGTCCTGTTTGCTTCTATCGGCACAATCGTGGCTTCGTTTATGTAGCAATTCGATATCATCAAGATCAAAAATAGAAATCAGAAGCTATCGAGGTAAACCGAAAGCAGCAAGTAAATGAAAAGATCCAGACAAATTTAAAAATACAGATGCAGAGCATTTGGTTTTGACGGAGATGACGGCACCTCTCTCCACTATACCAACCTGCTGATTTCCAGCTCTTGTGATTCGTCTCTTACAACTGCATATCTGTAGCCACGAAGTACGGAGACTTGAGTCATGTTTGCTTATTCTGAGCTGATTTCATGGCGTATAATGCTGGACACGAGTCCGGGGTCTCTTCCATATCTTGAATTTCTCTGGTTGTTCCGGGTTCATTGGGGATTATTATGTCTTACCTTGACTTACAAGTTTTGATGGCCTTGTCCCGTGGGTTCACAGCCTTGTGGTGTCTCAATAATAAGTCAGTCCAAGATGGTCTACTTTTTGTATGATATCAAACATCGCCGTCTTTAAAAGATGTCACCGTGGCCACCTCGGACAGCCTCGTCTGCAGGAAAATACCTTCAACACCATCGATTCTACCACACCCAGTCTGGTACTCAAGATTCGGAGTAACAAGAGACGGTCGACCTTACTCCGGCAGTGATGCATGTATATTTATACATTGCTGCACCGCACAGTGTTGTGGTTGGGGCATCCGCGCAAAACTAACCACATTTGTCTGAATTTATCCCTATTACTTCTGGCACTTCTCCATCTTTTGTGCATATTCCATTCATTTTCTGTCTCGCGTTCTTTAATTCTTTTTGTTCTTTTCTTGTTCTTTTCTTGTTCCTTTTTCTGCTTCTTGTTCTTCTACGTTCTTTGCCATTCATTGCCCCTTCTATTCGTCTATTCTTTTCTTCCATCAAGTTCTTTAATTTGAGAGTGCCCATATGATATCCAGTACGGTGGTCTCGTCACACCGCATTTTACATTTCTACTCTTTTTCACTTGTGATTTTAGTGTGGTCTTGGGTCTGATTCTTTCAAAATGTGGACTGCGACGCACTCTTGTTTCAAATATACTCAAGATATTCATAAACAAACACTTTACCTGTCAACTCATCTGCAAACAGCTTGTCCCTGGCTACAGCACATATCCACTCGCGGCCCGTAGGAAAGTCACTAAGCGCTCCCAGTTGTCGTTGGCGTGTTGCAGTTGGTACTTTCGAGTAGCTCTCTTGAAATACGACAGGGCACTAGCATGAGGGGGGCTGTTTCTTCCACATCTTCTCGTTGCATTCGATGCTGGCACCTTCACGATCTTACCTGGACTGCCTTTGCAACAAGGGCCTTCCCTGTTGATGGCTGCAACTACCCCCTACTTTAGCTAATTTAGCCTGTGATTCACAGCTACTGCTAGTCTATACAAGTATGTTGCAGATGTCCGTTGTCCGTGGTATCTCCTCCGTTGGTCACTGTCCTGTGTGCGTGTGCGTCTTGTCCATGTTTGTACCTTTTTCCGTGCAATTCTCCTTTGGAGCAAGTCCCGAGTCCCAAGCAAGCTCCAGCTGGAGCTGAACCTGAGCTAACTACTAACTAAAAGGATAGCTGGTGATCGTAGGTGGCCTGAGCTTCGTCGAATCCTCATTTCGAGATTCTTCCTTTATTCCGTACAGTTACGATTTGATTTTGCTAGTTGTGATAGATCCGATAAATTTTATTGTGATGGCCTCATCTGTGACGAGTATCTGTACAGTGCATGCAGCTGCATGCATGGATATTGCTATTTCTATCTTACAGTGCTCACCGCATATATCTTACAGAGCACTCTCCTCTTTCGTATCGTATCTTGGTATTTTTGGCATCAGCAGGTTTGCATATATTATTTACTAATCGTTTGCTTTAGTGCGGCTTATTGGGGCCGGCAAACAATGCGCATTGCAGCATACGACTTAGAGTCCGAATATTGACAGCCTACAATGACGGTATGCTTGCAAGCGATGTTCAGGGAGCACACCAATCTGTGACATCTTGGTCGGCACTTACAGCATAGCTTCTCTTCTTGACCCCCTCTCTCTGGTCCTTCTTGCGGCACCTCGGTATTTCTTGGAAACCAAAACAGGGTCAATCAACGGTATTGCTCGATGCTTGACAAATGGCTTTCTCGTGTCTCTTGCTTGATTGGTAACATTATCCTTCTTAAGATCAAGATGGCTTTATAGATATGAAGATGCTTGTTTAGTCTACGGCAGTCGCTGTTGCCGTTGGCTGATCACTCGAGCCTGGTGTGTTTGATGAGTATAATGAGTTTGATCAACCTGATCTGCCCTCTGTAAGGCCTCCGACAGCCGTTGACCAGTAGCATAATTTCGGAAACGTAGAAAATTGATCAACAGTTATGGAGCTATTGTATGTTGATAAAAACGCGTTTGGGAACTGCTCAGCAGAGAAGCTCAACCTGATAGCGACAGATAGCATCTGCCGATAAGAGTAACAATGAGCTACGCAGCTGCAAGGAGAGACAAAGAAGCTTCAGGCACGTTTTCCCCCTCCCCGGCACGATACATCCCACGATGGGATCTTCATCATGGCAGCAAGACCTACTTTTAGACATTTGGCGACCCCGATAGGGTTACGATGTACTGCAAAGTATTTGTCGTACTGGCAGTGTCGTACTCAGTAGTGTTGTATTCGGGCTTCGTATTAGAAAGCTCCTCCTCGATCTTGCTCCAGTCTACAGGGCTTGGGCTGATTTAAGCAAAGATCTTCGCTTCTGGATCTGCTGTCACCCTCTTCTTTTCGATTCTCTGTGTATTCTCTGCTTATTTCCCTGCAATTTCCATGCCACGAGCCTCTAAAGTTTTGGCTACGGCACACACTAGACTGATTAGATAGACTACAAGAGACTACACGAGACACTACGACGAGACTACGCCAGAAAGTAAGACATCACAACCACCAATCTAAGAGCTTTGGGAAGTCAGTCCGTTCTTTGACGGGCGAATGCACGGACTTGAACATACAAAGGTCAATCCCATAATAAGCACTGCAAATCATCTCCATCACCACGATCGTCGCAATGTTGAAATTCTACTCTCCTCTTTACTGTTCTACTGTGCTTGTGCTGCTGTGTACGATGTCTCGTCTTCGCTCTCGCCGTACACCCTGGAGTTTCTTTGATGGGTCTCCCTCACATCGCCCTCACATCCTCCGCATAATGAGCATCCCTCCAAGCCTTTTGTCAACGTGTAGAGGACTATCTCGCGTTGCTTGGTGTAGATTAACTGTTTGAGACAAGTCAAAGACTGCGCAACTGAAGCAGAACAACAAGGACACCCCTTGATACTCTGTATCATACACCCTTGTATATATATAAAAGGCTGTTGTTCACAACTGTTTTTGGTCATATTGTCGGACACTTCAGCCGCCCCGGTCCCTGCTCTGCTATTTTGAACCCAAGATATATGCTAACGTAGCTGTTCTCGGTGCGCCATGAGCATCGCCATTGAGGTCATTCCGATCTGTAGATTGCCTCATAGTAATACGATGCTTATCGAGCTATTTGCCGTCACGCATCTCGTACGTGCTCGTGGATGTAACTGAACTTACTTGCTGCACAGCCCATTCGTAGCAATACACTTCTATCTACAGACTTTCACCACTTGGTCATCTTTTTCATCTTCCCTGTCCTCTTTTTGAATGGTGCTTCTGCCTTGACCAGCCAGTCGCATCATTTCTTCTTGCTGATCGTATTCTAGTTTATTCGACAGGTCATTAAGCCTAGTCCACCGCTCTCGGCAGCTACTGTCATGGAAATCATCACAATAGTCTGTAGTCTGCGCTGCCGTACTTATCCGTACTCTGTTGTCTTGTATCTTGTGTACATCGTATGCAGCAGGCCCAAAACGGGGTAGCCATCTTGCTGGCCCCATCGTCGTAGGTGATTGCAAGTTTACACTTGTATCGCGATGTGGGATACGCATGGATCGACGTCAAACTTGCAGACATGTATATGCAACTGTATAGTAATCATATTAGCCGTATCAGTTGCTTTAATCACACTAAACGGGTACAACTTTCGGTCTGGTATCAATGTATCAATGTACAGTGTATTTATTGAATCTAAATATATTTCTATATTGTCAACCAAAGAGACCAGTAAAACCCAGGACACGCAAGCTTGCTTCCACCCCTATCATAACCGGGTCACGGAGATATTCTCTCTCTTGCGTTATGAATGTTCCGAGTCTCCAGAACGGAAGTGATGGCCGTGCCTGGGACCATGCAGCGGAAACGTGTGTCGTCAAAGACGAGATGTGGCTCCCACGATTACTTACACCGCACACCCGCGTGCCAAACCCAGACAGTCAGCCACCAAGCGAGATTGCAATTGACCTTGAGCTAAAGATTCTCATGCAGTCATGACAGCACGCATCAGTGTCAGCAAGTAGATCAATAGTCACAAACTGTGCAATACTGCAGCACAGCAATATTGTATTGTTGACGAAAAGCAGCCAACACAGCACAAAGTGCGGTCCGAGTCCCACACGGCAGCTCAGTAACTGCCAATAAGCAATCCGAGGGTGTGAAGCGAATGAAGAACCAACAGCAATACCAACAGCAACAGCTAAACATCAACGGTCTGGCAAGCTGTCAATACTTCCGGGTTCTCGTGCCGGATTTATCGTCAGATAACCAAATATTGCAGCTAGGCGAGATTAAGACGATGTGATTAATGAACATCACGCCAACTCATCTCGATTGCTCGCAGCAGGTTGTGGGGTAGAGTGGAAGGGGGTGGCATGCTATGCTTGGGTCTTAAGGCTAGCCGACGTCGTTCAAGGTAGATGTGCATGATAAATCCAGCGCCCACATCAAAGACTCAAAGACAGGCTTGATATGTTGATACTAAATCTTATCCTGCGGACCACCTTCTCAAACAGTGTTAGTTTTCGCTCACCTCCGACGCTGTACGGAATGAAACGTAGACGCTCGGGCTGTGTGACAAGGTGAACTAGCAGAACCCTAACATTCTCGAGAGCATCTTCGTAGCAAATAGCAGATCGGCTAAGATAGCCAGGTCTTGAATGACAAGATGTGGACAGAGAGTGTCATCTCGCGTGAGAACGGAGAATTCCACTGCAAAGTAAACTCCTAACAACCAGAAAACACGGGAACCAATCAATAAACTCGGTAGCATATATCCTTTCACGGCGTTGACGATCGGCGCAGGTAGCCTGCCAATGGATCGACAACCCAAGGTTCTTTGGTTGTGTTTGTGCAGTGCAATCATGCTCTAGCACGATGCGGTCTGCACATATCGTACGTGATCTGTTCATGAATATGAGCCTACGACCGTATGTCCGTTTTATTGCCAACCAAAGCCGGCATTATTTGATATTGCAGGACCCGTATCGTGCAGAGTAGTCTCGAGAGTCGCAGACTCAAGAGTCCCATGCAGCGACTTATCCCCACACGGAGCTTGTGCTCTTGATCATCCACTAGGAAGCAGCCATCCTCCCCGGGCAATGCGGCTGACTTGCTTCGATGTGCCCTCATTCTTGCCGTTTCCAGTTTTCTTCTATGCTTTGACGCTTCAAAGCCGGTTAAGATGGGCAGGATGGGCATCAAGATTATATGAGCTGTCCAGTAGTATCAGGACGGAGATGCAGGCTTGCCCTCAACCAAGGCAAACAAAGGCCAAAGTGGCTGGTGGCACGGCCGCCTTCATTGTTCCTAGATCCCTGCATGCCTGCCGGGGAATAGCTGCAGAGCTGTCAGTTGCAAGTCGCATCTCGCAAATTCGATGTGCTCATGCTAAAGCGCCATCCACTCCACACGGATTGCTATGGGCGTGTAGTTGTGCACAAAATAGTTCCTGGTCCGTAGCCCATTACCCGCAATAAAAGCAGATCCCGGTGTCCTAGCTGCCTACATACGGAATACTCCGAGCGGCAGGCCAAACTTCTTACTCGTCAACCCCGAACATCGCTTTCTTGTGAAGCGGTGCATGTACAAGAGAGGAAGTGCACCGAACATGAAGGCCGAAATTTCAATAGGTATTGTTCCAGTAGGCGAGGATGGGGGTAGCTCATTCGGTGTTTCTGTAATTATGATCGTGGGTGCTCGGCTCTAATCGCCCACTCGCGTTGCTCAAACCTAGCCGGAAAGTGACTGGCCGGTGGCTTCTTATTTGACCTTCCTTGAATTCCTGGTTCATGGCCAAGTTCGTTCTTTGAGTGCTGATAATGTCTTGGAAAGTTCCGTCTGTTTCCATATTGCTAACCAGCTGAAGCATCTATTAAATCGTTCATCGAGACGCAGAGTACGGGAAGATGCCTTTAACGGCCAGGACTAGCCACATTCAGCCGATGGGCGGTGGAGCCCAGTCCCATGCCACGGACCGGCGTGCCATCAAATTCCATGGAAGGGGGGGCATGGCTTTGAGACTTCAAAGGCGTGGGATAAGAGTAAAGAAAGGAGTTGTCAACTGTCGTGTCTTGCAAGTTGAGCTCAGCCAATGTTTTCTAGTTCGCTGAAAGAATAGATACCGGGTTCTGCCAGGCGTTGTCTGGTTTGGCAAACCTCGAGCTTTGTCAAGACAATAAATAGACTTTTTGCATTGAAAGGATTAATAAACAGGTTCTGGCCCAGCCAGTTCCATGCTTGTGGCTGTATCTTGGCGAGCCTTTAATACCTTGGCACGTCCGCTTGACGGCTACTTGAGCACACGAACCGGGCGCGATGGAAACCCTTTCCGGTCTTTTGCAGCCAGGCAGCATTGCAGGCCGGTGTATCCCCGCTGCTGGAACTACTGCCAGAGGGCGAAAACAGCCAGACGATAGGCGCAGGTATACAGAGTACAGACAACTGTCTGGTAGCCGATTGCCCTTCCAATAGGGCGCAGACAATTGGTATGCAACGCACGCGTGCCTGGCTTCAGACACTGCGTATATCCATATGCATGCCGCGTTGTCCCGTCGCCATGTCGGGTAACGGACTTTTCGCCACCGCCATTTTCTTCGATTAAGTCCCTTATCAAACTTTTCATATGCATCCTCAGCCACATTTAAGTCGTTTTTTTTAATGGCTTCATATCTTCATAATCAAGTCGGCCACCTTCGGCGTCCACTCCACAGCGGAGATGGTACTAGATCTGGATGGCGACACAACACCCAATACAAGGCGAGGAGTTTTTGGTGTGATGGGGCTCGGGTGTATAGCGAGGCCCCTTGTGTGGTCGGCCATTGTGTAGCGAGACGTAATGGGACAGGCGCGTTGAGATTTTGGTCGGCGAGGACCATAAAAAGCAGCAGGGGCCATGCGAAGAAACGGAGGCAGGTGAGATATGACGAGACCTACGTAGTAATACTATTCAGAATAGATTGTGTGCGAAGCGAGACGGGAGTGGAGGAGGGTATGCAAAGGGCAAAACGAGAGGAAACCCAACAAAAGCTGTGCTGCATGCGAGGGCAGATCGGCGAGAAGGGTCAAAATAAAACTCCGTACGTGCAGGGCCAGGGATTCGGTTACACGGTGAAAAGGCAATAGAGGGAGCATAACGAAAGCGAAACAAAAAGTGTAGATACCAAACTTTGTCTAGCATGGCGTGGCCTTCCAGACGGGCAATTACCTCTTCTGGGTTGTTTGATATTTCTACAGAGTAGATTTCGCTATCGACGTCGTCTCGACGTGCTGTACCGCGCTCTCGGCGTAACCTTCTTTGCGTGCGGTGCTCGGTTTTCCGCTCTTTTTCGGTCTTGTGTTTTGTTTTTGTCTTTTTTCGTCTTTCCATCTTTTCGCTAGCCCTGTGTGATTCTCCAGCAGTCCCACAGGAACAGAGATCGAGGTACGTCGGCGGAGATAGTGAGGACAGAATGAAATGGGCGATATGATAGCTTTCGGGGGAGATGCCGTAGGCGGTAATGATGGTCCAGGTCCAAGAAAGGGGGGAAGCAAGACAAAAAAAAAAAAAACAGAAATTCGGCAGATGCACTAATTGGCTCGGAAGTGGCAGATGCAGATGATATATGTACTTGCCGGCATGGCAGGGCCAACCGTGTTTAACGCTGTCTTTACATAACAGTCAGGCTCGAAGAGCTGCAGACGGAAAGAGCGTACGACTTCTTAAGGTGAATCGAACGATGCCAACCAATCTAGAAGGCGCGATGGGCACTGCCGAGGCGCTCTCACACCAAGACTGGCAAGCACTCGGATAATCACCATTCAACACGGTATTTAGATCGAGATAAAAATTCCCAAAGAGGAAGGGCCGGCATGTGTCTCTAGGGAGGAAAGAATGGCCAGTAGAGATATGGCCGGGGCGTAGGGCAGGCTGCAAGAGTATGATCGCATGTAGTGTACGGAGTTGAGCGCTGGCTTCATTTCAGGGACCAGACCATTTGCAATGCGACTGCGCCGTAGGCATACGGAGTTCGTACAAGGTAAAACCTTTGCTATGGCTCGTAGATAATAGCTCGGCGTACCAACAAAGGCAGACCCCCTGAAGCACATTTGTTATGTGTAAAAACGCTATCGACCGAGAGCTCCGTTGAGCTGGATATCGGACTGGTTTTGACGAAATATTGTCCAGGTTGCTCAGATAGTAGAGTTTATGATAGGTGCGTGTCTCAAAAGTGAGAGTGACCCACGGCCATGTTGACTTATGTACTCGCCAATCTGCGAAATGGGCACTGCTGCAGCGAACGCGAAACGTAAAAAGGCGAAAAACTATGGTTAGCTTGAGCCATAAGTGTGCCCGGTAACTCGTCACGGCAATTGCTTTGCAGCTCGGGGTGCATGATTCCATATGTCGCGGCGGGATGGTCTCTCATATGTCAGCTCCGAAAACCGAGATCAGGCTGAGATCCCATCTCGGTGGTTTGGGTTCTGACTAAGCTTGTCGTGCTGGCAATTGTTGTGCCGCCACTTTAGGAAGTGACACTGGCCGACGGCATTTGTATTGAAAAAGGGTCGGCGTCGGCTGACACGAAAGTTTAAGGTGTATTCCAATGGTAGCAGGCTTTTGAAGACGTCTTTTGTAATCATTCGAGTCCAAATAGAAGCCTACAGACGATGCATTGCGCTATTACGTGGTGACAATATCAACGGCATTTCCGTCCCTTTATATTGAGACCTTTGTGCCGTACTGTGACAAATCCGTAGCACGAAAACAGGCCTGATTGCACCAAATTTTCGATTTTGCACCGTTAGCGGGCAATTAGTAATCCCAGCGCCGCTTTGAGTTGGCCCGAGTGCCAGCCAAGATCTCGCAGCCGAGGCATAAGACACGCGCCACAGTGTCGTCATAGGCAGGTGTCACCGTAAGACAGGCCTGCAATGCTCTGTAAAATTAGCATTCGGGGGTGATGATTAATGCCCACCAGCTTTAAGGACACTCGATTGCCCCGACTCGTCGGCATTCCCGGAGTCGGACAACGGATTGACCATGATTCCAAATTGCATCCATCGCCAGTGTACTCTGAGCGTTCTGAGAGCTTCTTTTAGGTGTAACTTGGACATCTCTGCTGGAACTTCCAGACATAGAAATACAACTCGTGCCCTCATCGTCTTCCGAAACGTTTCGCATCCGTCCACAACAACATCGCTGGTCTTTACTCGCGCCTTGAGCACTGCAAAAGACAAGCAAACAACTTCCAGACGACCTTTGCACCGCAGTGTTCTAGCCTACACGGCCGCCTTCTCAGCTGCAGTCATCTTATTCTCCGCCTCGCAGCAAACACGCGCCATGTCCAACAAGCTTATTCCCGCTAACCCGGCTGACGTCATGGTCATACGGGACGTCACTCCCAACGTGACAACTCTGTCGGTGCCGTTTGCACGGTACGGCCTCTTCGAGGTCGGCGGCCGCTGCACAGTCGGTAAGTAGACGGCATGTTCTTGCTTGTGGTGTCTTCGGAGTTTCAATGGCCGCGACTAACAACCTTGTAGTCCGCATGTCCAATGGCGGCGTCATGCTCTTCTCGCCTGTTGCATACACCCCCGAAGCCGCTGCCGTCGTCGCCCGCTTGGGCGGCGACAAGGGTGTCAAGTACATCATCGCACCCGACATTGAACACCACATCTTCATCTCCGAATGGGTCAAGGCTTTCCCCGATGCCCGCATCATCGGTCCCCAGGGTCTGCCCGAGAAGCGTGCTGAGACCAAGGGCAAAGACCCCAAGATCAACCCCGACGACCGCTTCTTTGCCGTGCTGTCCGATAAGCGCTCTGAGCCTCCCAGCAGCCCCCAGCCAATCGCGCCCGACTTTGACGCCGACTTCGACCTCGTGTACTTTGACATGCACCCAAACAAAGAGATCGTACTCTTCTACCGCCCCGACAACGTGCTGATCCAGGCCGACCTAATGTTCAACCTGCCGTGTGTTGAGCAATACGCGCATGTCGATGTGTCCACGCGCACTGGCGCGCCCGGCCATGCCAACTTCCTCAACCGCCTGTTCCAGTCATTCATGAAGACCGAGGGCAACCTCACATGGGCCCGGAGATTTCAGTGGTATGCTGCCAGCAAGGCCAACCGCCCGCGATTCAACGAGGCGATCCATGTCGTTGACAGCTGGCCCTTTGACATTATGATTCCGTGCCATGGCGAGACCACTGAGCGCAACGCCAAGGCAGTCTTTCGTAATGTCTTCCAGTGGCATATCGAGGGCAAGAAAGCGTAGTTCTGTCGTTCAATGTGTCATTTGGTGTGTTGTTTTCGTGTCGATTTTGTACTCATGCATTATACCAGGAAAGTTGCGTGTTGATTTAGAGTTGTTGTTTATTGTTTTTTCCCTGTACAGCTACTTGCATATGAGAGGAAGACGAAGAGAGCATTTTAGAGTGAGGAGGAACATGTGGCAGTTAAATAGACGGGATCGCTTTACGGAGCAGTCTCACTCGATCATTGATGGTCAGCCTTGGCTTATTTCCATATTTCCGTATGTCGTCCGTCTGACGTATGTCCCAACAAGGCAATTCTGATGAGTTGCTGGAAATAGGCCTGTGGACTTTGCTGAATCCAGATTCTACTTGAATGTGTTGTCTCTTTATTGTCGTCCACATTGTTGAGTACCACATAAATAATTTTAAATATCTGGCCTTGGACCCTTTCCTGGATAAATGATTAAATATCTTGTATCTGTAACAGGATCTTGGTTATTTTACGGTTATCTAGATATTTCAAGTTTCAATTGCAATTGTAATTAATGCTTTCAATGTATATTTTATTTTTGAAAAAAAAACATCAAAAAAACACCATACAAGAAAACGCACAAAAAACACAGCTCTGAATAAAAAGATTATATCATTCATGCTTGGTAGAACGCCACAAAAAGGCACACGATGCCGAATCACATCACGCAAATCCCAAAATGTATCAAAAACAAAATAAACAGGGTTTACGGATGTGAGAACTACAATAGCAAAAAGAACAAAATGCAAAAAGAAAGATCTTAGCAACTCCTCGTTTCGATCAAGGGACCTCCGGGTTATGAGCCCGGCGCGCTTCCGCTGCGCCAAGTTGCTGTTGCTTTCTTGATGTAGAGTTTCTCTTTTGTTAGTTCATATAGAAAGATGTCTTCCTAAATCGGAGCTCTTTTTTGCGAGATTTTTCATGTCGAAAACTACTCGTATGAGTTGCTATTGTACTACTTGCTATTGTGTTGTGTGGTGGGCGACAAGTTGTGCTCTTCTGCCTCCACTTGGACCTCAGATTTTCTGTGGATATGATGGGGCCATCTGTGATCTGTGCCTGTGCCTATGAGTCACACTAGCGCTCTAGTGCAGGGGTATCTTCAAAGTCAGCCTATATATACTGAGTTGATAGACACAATTAGTATAAATTAGGCCCGGGTAGCACAGTGGTAGCTGCGCCTGCCTAGTAAGCAGGAGGTCCGCGGTTCGATCCCGCGTCTGGGCATTTTTTTGTATTGTTTTGCACTCCGCTCCGACAGGTTCGACGATATTGATATTGTCTCCTTTTTTCCTCTCATTTTTTTCGTATGCATATTTGTTTTTGAAGCTTGAAAATCGTGCATTTCTGATGACATAAATAAGCTTATTCGTTCCTTCCCTTTTTATCTCCTGCCGCCAGCCGCTCCTTCCAACGCTGTCCAATGACAAGCTTAATTTGTAGGCGTCGTCCCGTGCCATCCAGGTACCTGAATGGCCCACTGTAACTGCTTCAGCCAGTAGATAAGCACTAGGAATGCGATTGTCACCGTGCTACCCCGAGCTCTTATCACGAGCCTACCATCATCACCTGCCTAATTCCGTCATTGTTGAAATTACTTCGCACATCCAGTTTCTCTTCATCACAACGCCTCATCAAAGGCAACAGACCTATACTCTTCATCGGGTCTCTCTGCTATTGCGTTTCTACCTTTCTCTACTTGTTTCTCGTCTCTGCACAAATAATTCCGAATAGCGCACAATCGCATAAAGTGGCAATCATCACTGGTCTTCTCGAAGACGACTGTCAACAAGTGACTACCTCATAACACAAACGCCGTCGACATGGCTGCAATCACAGCTTTTGCAGCTGTCGCTGCTTTTGCGCCGCTTGTCAGCGCAATGCAGCCAGGCGCTGTGCCTCCTCTGCCCGCGCCGATGCGCCCTCTGCAATGGGGCCAGATTAACTTCCTCCATACAACCGTGGGTCACTCTCGAGATTTCTGGGATTGGTGATGATAAAAACTGACTGACTATATAGGACACGCACGGATGGCATGGCGGCCATCTCCAAGAGTAAGTCTATCGGCATTTTTGATTGCCTTCACTAGATTGACACATTAGATCACAATACTCGGCCGACTGGGGTGACTATGTATCTTTTGCCGACCACATGAGACGCCGCGCCGACGACGACGGTGTTGACCTGCTGCTTATCGACACCGGCGACCGTGTCGAAGGCAACGGCCTCTACGATGCCTCAGAGCCCAAGGGCCAATACACCTACGACATCTTCCGCGAGCAGAATATTGATATCATTTGCCCCGGCAACCACGAGCTGTACCAAGCCGACACCGCCGACCGCGAACACCACATCACCGTGCCCAACTTTGCCGGTCACTATCTGGCATCCAACTTGGACTACATAGAGCCCGACACCGGCAAGCAGGTGCCCATGGCCAAAGACCGCTATCGGGCTTTCCAGACGCCCAACCAGAAGATCAACATTGTGTCCTTTGGCTTCATCTTCAACTTTACCGGCAACGCCGCCAACTCGTATGTGCAGCCTGTTCAGCAGACCGTCCAGGAGGACTGGTTTGAGCATGCAATTACCAAGGAGCCCGCCGATCTGTTCGTGGTGATCGGTCACGTCGGTGCCCGCATGGGCGAGCTACGTGTCATCTACGAGGCGATTCGCGCCAAGAACCCCGACACACCGATCGCACTCTTTGCTGGTCACGCACACGTCCGTGATGCTGTCCAGTTTGACGACAAGGCCCTGGCTCTTGCCAGCGGTCGTTACTTTGAGACTATTGGCTGGATGTCGGTCGATGGCGTTGAGACCAAGGCCAAGGAGGGCAAGGAGGTCAAGGCGATTGTGAAGAATGACAAGGCTGTTGTCAGTTTTTCTCGTCGCTACATTGATACCAACCTACTGGGCCTCTACTACCACAGCGGCACCAATGCCACCACATTTTCGACTGAGCAGGGCCGCAACCTCACCGACTTTATTACTGCCGGCCGCTCCAACCTTGGTCTTGAAACCGTCTTTGGCTGCGCGCCCCAGAACTACTGGCTGCAGCGCCGCAGCATTGATGACCCAGACAGCCTTTTCACCTTGCTCAAGAAGAAGGTGCTTCCCGAGGCTATTGTGAACAAGGACCGTGCTGGCAAGCCGCGCGTTGTCATTATGAACACGGGCTCCATGCGCTTTGATGTCTACCGCGGCGCTTTTACGCGCGACTCTACCTACATTGTGTCACCCTTTATCAGCCTGGTGAACTATATTCCTGACGTCCCCTACAAGCTGGCAAAGCAGGTCAACTACCTTCTGAACAACAACGGCCCGATCCTGAGTGCGCTGGCCGAGGAGGTGGCTGCAAAGGGTATGGACGACTATACTCGCGGCGTTGACTGGCGCGAGATGGGTGTGCCTGAACAGTACGCCATGAAGGAGGAGAAGGGCAGCCTCAAGGTCGAATCCGAAGGTTCCCAGAAGCCGCTGGTCGGCCGCGACTCTAGCTCTGAAGCGGGCCGGCCGCCCCTAGTTGCTGGCTACACTACACGCGACGATCTCGGCGACGATGGCGACGATGCCATTCACGAGCCGCTGCCGCACTTTTCGCTGCCCAACTGCATCGAGGCCGAGGTCGCCTTCCCTGATGGAGATGAGCCCGAGACGGTTGACCTGATCTTCTTTGACTTTATCCAGCGGTTTGTGTTGATGGCGCTGGAGTTTGTCGGCGGCCAGGGCAAGCACTACAGCCAGGCGGACATTGAGACCTATGTCGAGGGCAAGTTCACCGACTACCTTCTTGACTGGATCAAGACGAACTGGAAGGATGAGTGCCGGAAGCAGTTGTAAGATGCTGTATTGACTGTGTATTGACCGTGTTACGATAGCTTAGTGTTATATTCCTGTTTTTGTTTGTCAATCTCGTTATCTGTTTCTGTTGTTTGTTAGCATAGCTTATATCGCGGCATAGAATTCGCATTTTCTTTGATTACTCTGCATTTCCTTGTACCGCTCGAGTACGATGCAGTGTACCTGTTCTAAATGCGCTCGTCCCGGGTCTGCCAAAAAGGAGTCCTCGACTGTTTGGCCGTTGGTAGAATGGCTGCTTCTGATGTATATAGGGCCGGCGTCACCAATATGAAGATACATGATTTATTATATAATACAATGGTATTGCTATCTAATTTGCTTTCTAGACAGTGAGATTCATTTGATACATGTTCCATGTCCAACGGTACCATACAAGACTGTGATGGAACATCATGGTAGCACAAGTGATTGAGTTATAAGTTGATTTTAAATGAATGCCATATTGATTGGAACAGTGGTTATTGCATCCTTGCTTGCTTGTGGGTGCTGAGCCACGAAGTCCTTCTTTTGTTCTTCGAGTAAATTTCAATGTATTTATCCTCCTCTTCCCTGCGACGACTTAGCGAGTCGATCCTGCTAACCGCCATGCTTTAAGCGGCAGAGCCTGCAAGCGCAGCACTTGCGGCCGGATGAACATAACAAACGCTACCGTGCCCACCAGCACGCACATAATGTTGACAATGTAGTAGCCGTCACGCACAAGCTCGCACGTGCCGCCGCCGTTGATACACCGCTCCTTCTCCGATTGCACGGCGCACGAGAAGGCCTCTGTGATCAGCTTGCCCTTGAGGTTGGCCGCCGTCTCTACCGACGACGTAGTGCCATCAGCGGGGCGACAGGTGGCCGTCGTGAAGTAGTCCACAAGGCGCAGTACAAAGTACCGGGGGAATGTGCCGCCCAGGTTGCAAACGGTCGCCAGCAGCGTCATGTAGGTTCCGCCAATAGCAGGGTCGGCAATGCGGGCGTGGAACGCCGACACGGCCACAAACATGACGGTGTTCATAAACGTCGACATGACGTGCTCCAGAATGACAATGAAGAGGTAGAGGCCGTTTACGCCGTTGGCTGGGAAGATGACAACGGTAAACTGGGCAAAGATGGCGGCGGCCAAGCGGCCGATGAAGCCCCAACACCAAATGCGCATGGGCGTGTACTCTTGCGACCACTTGCCGACGTAGTAGCCCAGACCGATCTCAAAGGGGAAATCAATGAGCACCGTGAGCGCGAGGTTGTCGGTGCCGAAGCCCTTCTCCAACAGCTTCAGATTGGTGACGCCGTCGTTGGCCTGGAAGCCAATCTTGGCAATCAGGTGCACGATGATGATCGTCTGCACGTTCTTAAGCTTGAGCACTCCCCACATAATACGGTAGACGTCCCAGACACCCTCCTCGTTGTGTGCACGCTCCTCCCGCTTCATGAACGCAAGGCCAATCGTTACGATAATGAAACCCCAGCCCCAGAACACCAGATAGTTACCGAGGTCAATGAGGCCGGCATCGATCGGCACGGTGCGGAACCAGCGGTTGGCAAAGTCGGCAGAGTTGAAAGCGAGGAAGACAGTGTAGGACAAAAAGTGGCCTGCCGTCAGGCCAACAGTCTGGGCAGTTGACGCGTACGAGATATTGCCGGGCGTGATCAGGGTCAGCGCCCAACCGTCAACGGCGATATCCTGGGTGGCGCACATAAGTACCAAGAAGAACCACCACTTTGTAAATGTCCACACGTCTGAGCCGCCAGCCTTGCCCATGCTCTCCATCATACCGTCAACCTCGGAGCCGAGCCAGATCATGCCTAGGCCGGACAGCAACTGGATCGGCAGGATCCAGGACTTTCTGCGGCCAATCTTGGGGCTCCATACTGCGTCGACAATAGGGCTCCAGAAGAGCTTCAGGGAGTAAGGGTACGAAGCCAGAGTAAAAACGCCGATCTCGCCGTATGAAAGATGCTTCTTGAGCAAGAAAGGCACGGAGCCAGTGGCCAGACCCATGGGAATGCCCTGCAAAAAGTAGAGCAGGACCAGGAGGCCGAAGTTGCGCTGGTCCTCTCTGGGGAGCTCAAAGAAGCCGTGGTTATTAAGCTTGGGGGTGGCAGGCACGTGGTCGTCAAGCGTGAAGGTCTCGCGCGCCATAAGGTTGTTGGTGACAGTGTCAGAGTCCTGGTTGCCGCCCTTGCGGCGGAACTCGACGCCGCCGTTCATGCTGCCGGAGTCGCTCTGGGAGTCCTCGGTCTTGATTGTCAGGGACGGCTTGCCGTTTCTCTGTTTTGATTTGCTGTTGTCTTTTCCGTTTGTTATATGCTGTGACTTGCTGTTGCTGCTGCTGAAAGCTCTGTCCTCATCTGATGTGTCTACAGGAGGCCCGTCTGGTTTCCGGGTCTTGGAGCGTCGAGGTTTGGCACCCATAAGGACAATACTCGGTAGCTGTCCCGGTTTGCGGGATGTGTTGGGATAGAATTAAAGCTTAAAAGCTTGCGTCGTCGGAAATGCAGCAAGTGTATGGCTGCGCTGCGTGTGTCAAGGGAGGAGAGAGTCGAGGTGTGCTGCCAAGGTTTTGTTGGGCAGGGGTCGCGTCAAGAAAAGTTTCGGGGCAAGCTGTAGCAAGGGAGCTAATGCTGTGGTGCGTATCGGTAGTACTTTGTGGCACTTGGTGTTCGTTGTCAAAAGTGTAGTTGGCGAGGTGCTTTGTAGCCGGTGTGAAGAATGCAATGTGTGCAAAGTTGAGAATATGACGATGGTAGTCGCGTGTGGGAAAATTAATGACAACGGGCCGTAACAATATAGAGAATGGAGTAGCTGCCAAGACGTCTCGTTGGCCTCTTCACAAGGGGAAAAATAGACGACAGACGACAAAAGCTTCTGGAGCCTAGGCGATACGAGACGGGATGGGGGCGTACACCCGTTGAAAGAGGGGCGGCTCTAGAATAAACGTTTATCTTCCTGCCAGACTGTTTCGCCACTGCTCCTAGCTTCTACTCCTCAAGACGCCTCTGTCTGGATAGAGATGATGGTCCCTGGAAGACGTGTAAGTGGGTGTTTGATGGAACGGTGGATAAGATGGGCATGCAATTGGGCCGGGCGCCGGGGTTATTCGTCTCGGCGGATTAAGGTTTTTGAGTTGTGTTCTCTTTTGCTCTGCATGACTCGCTTCACTTTTCACTTTTTTATCTCTTATTGGACCGTGATTGGGGCAGATCGAGTTTGCAGCATCTATCGACGCAACCGTGGCTTCTTCGTAGTGGCAAAAGCAGAGCAAAAAGGCGCCAAAGCAAGGCAACCAATACAGTATTACAAATGCAAGGAGACAAAGCAGCGAACAAACCTGGGACAAATGCTGTGGGGCGGGTACGACGGGTTGCGGTATTGGGGATTCGGTGCCCCTGTGTGACAGGCCTTTGACACTTTGAAGCCTTTTCAAGGACTTCGTGATGTCTGCCGGCAGTATGTCGAGATTGTCAAGAAAGAGCCAAAGTGACCGACCAAAAGGAAGGAGAGACCAAATAGGGGCTGGTAAAGCTCCGAGACACGAAACGCCACAACTCAGGAAGGTGCCAGACACGCCAAAAGACCAGACCAAATCAGGAAATAACACCTGTCGGCGCGATACGCGTCCACGTGACCATTCTCCCCACGTGTTTAATTGGCATCTCTTTGCAGTTTTGCGGGTCGTCCCATGTTCTATTTTGATGGCTTAGTCATTTTATTTGATTATCTTAGACGTCATCTAATCACGGCGCGTCTCAGCTCTCAGCCTCGTCATTCATGTGATCGTCAACGATGGCTTCACTCGACGACGAGATTGAAAGATTGCAGGAGAGAGGTATGGAAAGTTGGGACTTTTTTGTTGGGAATCAATACTAACAAAACAGCTGATGCTCTCAAGAAGCAGCTCCAAGTGCAGACGTCGACTTTGTTGTCGGCCCCCTCGACGCGTCGCCTTGTCACTGAGAGCAAAGGCTCTACCACTAGAGCCTCGAAGAAACTACTCAAGGTCTGCGACGACCATGATGCTCATAAGCAACAGTCCTTGTACCGTGCTTGTACAGCTGTGACTGCGTTTCGTGTGCGCGACCCAGACCCTAATGCCGTCGATGGCGGCCGTGTCCTGGGCTTGCGCTTTGATGTTATGGTCGGCGCACAGTTTCTTCGGCCCTATTATATTCTTTTAAATAAGGACGACCGCCGGGGCAAAAGTGGCCTCAGGGTTCACCGGCACACAGTGCCGCCTGCAGTCCCGCTTGCGGGCTTGGCTGCGCGCCATCTGTCCAAGCCAGCCACAGCCGAAGATGAAGACGAGGACGACCTCTATGCCTTTGCACGGGCAGTTCGCAGAGCAATTGTCCGGTATCATAACCGCCTGGCCGCTATTGGCGATCTGCGCCGCGGTGTGCAAAAGGCTGCAGTTGAAGGGCCGCCCGACATTGGCACCGATCTTCCCATTGATGTCAGCGGTGCCGACAGTGAAGCCAAGCAGATCCGCTTTGACTGGGCCGATGGCCGCACTGGCCGTCTTCTGATTGACGAAGATGGCGACATTGAAGAAATGGTTGTGATCGGGGCCGCCGGCACTCGCGACCGGGCGGCAGCACGTGCTCTACTCGGCAACGCTAAGACCGCTCTTGGCCTTGTTCATAGGATGAGTGGAACATGAAGCGTGCACTTACATCACTATTCTTCAGTTCACATCGGCAAGCCATGTCTCAGCTATCAGCATTCATACACATTTAGGCCATTGCAACAAGCCACGCCCCGACAGTCCTCAGACTTGCAGGCCGATACGCCTTTCCACAGCGCTTGCGCCGTCCTCTATGTGAATAAGACTGAGATCGACTAGTCGAGCATTAGCTATTTGCTTGTATACAGAAGGCACGCAACTACTCGGAGACACGCCCGAGCTCGAAAGCAGCGCGTCGTGGACACAGTCAATGACGGGGCCTTCTTAACGCTATATCATCCAATTAACAGGCGTTGAAGAACTATGTCCATCTCCGACTGAACTACAGCTTATAACCCCCTCCCGGTCTGGCCAAGTACAGAGAAGCGTCCGTACGCGATTGCTCCAGAATATTGCAGAGTATTTAAGAAATACTCGTCTGTCTGTTGGATGCCATTACGAAGAGACCGATTGCGCCATCTGCCAACTCTCGTGTGTGAGTCTGTCACTGAGATTTCCTAGTGCTCTCAGTCATTTATTCAGTCGCCAAATTCACATGCTTTTACACATTGCCATTCAATAAATAATTATGATTTTACAAGATTTTTCTTCATTATGTTCTCCAGATCTTCAGATTAGACACTAAGAAATGCCATCACTACCTGTAAAGCTCCACCGAAATTATGTGTTAGCGAAGCTCCCACCTGTAAATAGAAGCTGTTAGCGCTATTCTTACGCCAATTTCTTATCGCTTATCAGTGAACTCACCTTTTATCAGCAAATTTTTTTGTACTTATCACGTCCATCAGATCTATTGACGATTGCCACCAACACGATAAATCACATACCGCTCCAACATGTCACAACAAAAGAGCCAAATGTCGCTACCAATCTTCTCCAAGATCGCCCCGCATGAGTTTTTGATCGCCAATCTGCGCGTCCCTGGCGAGGGTGATGCCAGCAGCGATGACGAGGGCACCCGTGCTAACGGCCGCGCGCCCAGCAAGGGTCGCGATTTTGAGGTGAACGCCGGCTCGCTGTCTCAAGCACATGGCAGCACTGCCCTCCGCCTGGGTCGCACCAGCGTTATCTGTGGCGTTCGTGGCGAGCTTCTTCCTGTCGACAGCATCCCCCAGTTTCGCCCGTCGACAGTATCCTCCGAGACCGACGATGCCGCCGCCGTTGAGGCTGACAACCGCCGCCAGCTGCGCGACTACGACCTCTTGGTGCCCAACCTCGAATTATCTACTGGCAGCGCCCCCGAATTCCTACCCGGCGGTCCTCCCTCTGTGCTTGCCCAGGTTCTAAGCACGCGCCTCTACGCCCTGTTGCACAGCTCCGGCCTTGTCGACGCCGAGTCGCTCAAGATCTGGCACTCAAAAGAGAAAAAGTCCAAGAGCGAGGAGGGTATGGACGTGGATGAGGAGGAGGAGGAGGTAGATGACGAGCAGCCGCAGGTCAAGGCATACTGGACACTGTACATTGATGTTGTGTTCTTGTCGTTTGATGGCAACCCCTTTGACGCCGCATGGGCCGCCATTCTCGCAGCCCTCCGCAACACCCGTCTGCCGCATGCACGCTGGGATGCCGACCGTAACCGTGTTGTGTGCTCGCCTGCTGCCGTTATTCCTACCATCCCCTTGACGCTACGCGGTCTACCTGTCGCGACAACAGCAGTCGTGTGCGTGCAGAACAAGAAGAAGCAGCAGCGCCAGAGCAGCGAGGCCGCAGGTGCTCACTGGATTCTAACAGACCCGGACCGGCTTGAGGAGACCGACTGCCGCGAGTCGATCACTGTGGTTGTGGACTGCCAGGAGGTCGATACGAAGAAGAAGGGCAAGAAGACGAGCAAGGCCGTCGAGAGAAAGACTGTCGTCCGTGCGCTGTCCAAGAGCGGCGGCGTGCTGGTCGGACCCGACGACATGCATGCACTGGTGGCCACTGCCGAGCAACGGTGGGCATCTATGGCCAAGGCACTGGGTCAGGGCCCATGAATGGTGACTGGACTTTGAGAGAAGACAAAACGAGAATGACTATACACGGGCTGCCTCACGATACCCCGACATAAGAGGCAAGCCGAGGCCGGGCATCAAGTCAAGACATCAGAGTGGTCAAAGGGCAGCTCCAAGTGATCGGATGAGACAGGCTCAACACAAAAACAGCAGCCCATATATGGACAGCAAGGCATGGAAGCCTAAAGAGCAGGCCGTCATGATATCATCTGGCCGGGCGACATGCAAATTGCAAGTCTGCCTGCCATACATTGTAATTGTACATAGCACAAGCGTACCTATGAAGTAGCATACATTGGAATTAAAAGCCATTCAAATGATTGTTCCGCATCAATAAACTTTAGTGAAGTCAAGTGAATTTTGACGATAAACCAAAACGTCGAGTAAATCCAAACAAATCTTACAGATTTCAAGCAGACGATACGACATTGTACAGAATTGTAGGAAATACAGCAACGCCCCAGAGAAACCAGCAATTGCTTACGATTTACCAGATCACCAGATATACATCAGAATGAGATGTCCCCGCCTTTCGAACCACCCTTTCAGGCTCATATTAAACAAAATCAAGGGCAGTAGATACAGTAGGGGTTGGAATAAATAATCTGCCACTCTGCTACAAGGTTGGCGGTCCAGTGAAGGCCCGCCGGCCCAGAATACGATACAGTATGCCAGTGAGAAGCAAGCCACGGTGTATCTGGAGCAGGTGTGGTATGATGAGAAAAAGGAAAAGGAGAGAAAAGAGGCCCTGTCGCGATGTGAGCTTTATTTCTAAATTTTTGGCGAGAGCCGCGCTCAGGCGGAGACGGACTAACATAGTACCGCGCCAGCGCTCCATACCGCAGATTGCAGTTGCGATTAGGTCAGCAAAGCTCCCCACTTCTAGCATCATATATTTTCTGCCTGCTCTTATTCCTTTTGCCTTCTCTTTTCCTCTCTCACACCATCAGTCCTATTGCTGTCACCATGGAGTCAATCACTGACACCGTATGGGATGTTGTCATCTGCGGCACGGGACTGCAGCAGTCTCTGCTTGCGCTGTACGTTTGTTCCCCCATTCTTTTGGTTTCCTTGCTCTTCTCGGCCTATTTCTGACTGACTTTAGCCCTGTCATCTCGACGTGATTCTTACAATATAGAGCCCTTTCCCGCTCAAAGAAGAAGATCTTGCATATCGATCCAAACTCCTACTATGGTAGTGCTGAAGCTGCCTTGAGCCTGTCCGAAGTGGATGAGTGGGCTGCCGCTCATCCGAGCGCGACTTCGACGCGTACCGAGTCTGCCGAGGGAGGACCCAGCCTGGGCCGCCTGTCTGCCTACTCAATCGCGCTCGCGCCACAGTTTATGCACTCGCGCTCGGCTCTTGTGAACTTGCTAGTATCCTCGCGTGCGTTCAGGCAGCTCGAGTTCCTGGCAGTGTCGTCCTTTTTTGTCCTCGACTCGGCTTCGTCTTCTCTCGTGCGCATTCCCGCGACGCGCGAAGACGTATTTGCCTCGACGGCTATGCCGGCTCGGTCCAAACGCCAACTTATGAAGTTCTTGAAGTTCGTGCTGGCCTACGACGAGAAGGACGAAGACGGCGACGAGGACGTGGCCCCCGCGCCGTGGAAGGAGCACGCGTCTAAGCCATTTGGAGACTACTTGCAGTCGACGTTTGGTCTTGACGATAGCTTGCGCGACAATATTCTCGCTCTCACATTGTCTCTCGACGGCGCCAGCATTACTGTCGCTGAGGGTCTGGCGCGCCTGCACCGGCACATCTCATCCATGGGTGTGTTTGGCGCGGGCTTTGCTGCCGTGTACCCCAAGTGGGGTGGCTGCGGCGAAATTGTGCAGGTTGGCTGCCGTGCAGCAGCTGTAGGCGGCGCCATCTACATGCTCGGCAGTGGCATTCGATCGGTCAAGTTTCCCGAGGGCAAGGCCGATGACGAGCTGGTTGAGGTCGAGCTGACTCAGGACATGACTGTCAAGACCAAGCTGCTCATCCGTGGTGACGTTGCTGATGCGGATGAAACACCCTCAGCATCTCCAGAAGGACAGCAGCTCAGCCGGCTTGTCGCCATCGTTGGCAGCCCGTTGCCACACCTTTTTGCACCCACTGTCGAGGGTGCACCCGTAGCTGGCGGTGCCGTCATTGCTCTGCCGGCCGGAAGACCGGTGCTGGCTGACGGTACAGCACCAGAGCATCCCATCTTTGTGATGGCGCATTCGAGCGACACTGGCGAGTGTCCTCCTGGTCAGAGTAAGTCTATCTTTCTTTTTATCACTACTCTACAACCCCCCCTAAACACCACCCGAAGCAGTATGATGATTCTCCAAAAAATACTTATCTACATTGTCTGAGCTCAGCCAGGACGATAACTTTATACTCTGACCTGCTTCTATCTATTCCACATTGTTACAATCACCCGATTTAAGGATTTCAGCTGACAATACAGGCGTTCTTCACTTTACAACAATCAAAACGGACAAGAGCAAGGCCAACTTGGAAGGAGCACTGGCTTCTGTTCTGTCCACGCTTGGGCGTGAAACAAGTGACAACAGCGACGATAACAACAGTGTTGACGTGCCCTGTCTCTACAAACTGTACTATGAGCAAGCCAGGGGCGATTCTTCTACCCCTGCAGCCGCCACCGCATCAAAACATGAATTCCGCTTCCCGCCACTATCAGTGGACCTGACGATGCAGGATGCGCCATTGGACATTGTCCGGGAGGCGTGGAAGCAGGTTGTAGGCCCGGATGGAGACGATGCTGCGTACATGATCTTCGAAGACCGCGAAGAGGGCTTTGCTGACGATGACGAGTTCGAGTAGTGCGGTCTTGTGGCCTCGGCCGTGGTGCGTGCTGTTTTACCAGCACTGTAATGTTGTAATGCTGTAATGTCTAGCGATACCAATTATATGTCTTTACTATCTATGTGTCTTGCATTCGTTGTCTCTACATATGCTGTGCCCTGCCTTGGCTGCTTGTTTCATATTGGCTGCTCGTAGCCGTTGCCATTGCGCGCTACCGATGCACCATTTTATCGTTTCCCGACAGCTTTGTCGTGGCTTTCTCTATGATGGCATGACGACGTAATGTCAAGGATGCATCGGCAAGCAGCGAAACTGTAAATGAGGGCGACACGAACAGCCTTGGGTGATCTGCAACATGCAGTCGCTGCTACCCGACTGGTGGAGGTATATCAGAGTACATATACCTCTGTTTTCGAATGTTTCTTCCTACCCGATCCATCAGCCGACAGACACCGTTGTCGCATACATACGCCGTTGGAATTGTCGCCTCATTATTGCTTGTGGTAATATTGATACCACTCCATGCCACCCTCTGCCGCCCAACGGACGATAAATTTCCCAACACGGTGGCATCACAACGCCATGCATAAGCAAACAATACCGCCTGCAGCAGTCGGTGTGACTGGCTCGCCATTGATAGACAGCGTAGTAGCACGACGTGTATATGTGTATCCTACTCTGTGGGATTGTGCACGAGAGGAGTAAAAGGATGAGAGAAAGAGAAGATCCCTCATTCATAATCGTTACTCAGTGGTACTCACGCGCCCTCATCCCACATCCGCCCCTCCATAAGCCGTTGGCTTGTTGGCCTGTTGGCTATGGCTATATGCAGGCATTGTTTCGATGAAACCCCAAATCCTAAATTCTTTGGCTTCGGCTTGGCTGGACAGTCATGGGGAGAGGAGAGACGAGAGAGGAGAGAGGAGATTACCCAACTTCTTCTGCTAACCTATGCAGCAATACCATTTGCTATTGTTGAATGCTGAACAAGTGACACGTGGAGGCCACGTAGGAGGCAAATGGGATCCAAGATAGCTCCATGAGTTGTGCAAAACCAAACCGAAATCATAATTATTCATAACATAATCGCTCATGTAAGCACTATTGGTGATGCAACCAGACAAGTCTGTCGATGAGATGAGGAGAAGCAGGGGCTGTTTCGAGGTGCAACAGCGGCTGGTTATGATGTTACTGAATTCCTGGTAGTTAAAAGTCAAAAGCCTGACTTGACTACTAGTTTGTAAGAAGAAGCCTTGTCAAGTTTGTCGATTTCAAACTCCATGTCAGCGTGATTTTCTTAACCATCAGTGATTCTACCGTGTTCCCCGCCCGCCAAGTATGCTATGATTAATGATGAATAATTGCTTCGAGCGATTATATAATTTTCAAGGCTGCTGCGCAAGGAATGGCACTGGAAAGCTTCCAAGTGGCCGGTTTCTGAGACAGATGGATTGTAAGTAGGCAAGTTCAGCTGAGAAGGGTTGGGGAACTTGCAAGGGACGTGACAATTAGTGAAGGGCACGGTCAGGCCTAGCCAGCCAACAAGGACGTGGTGGGAGAGCCGCCGAAGCCTCAAAAAAAGAGAGAGAGAGAGAGAGAGAAGCCCGAGTAAGCCTGAAACCAAAGCCTTGGAAGCCATGCAGCATGTAAACCGATCTCTATCCCCAAATTGGTCATATGATGTTTGGCGTATGCAGGTTCCCTCCCGCGCCAGTGTAAATAAGACATTTACTGGGTGCATCGAGCGAGCGAGATCCGCATCTCAGTGATGGAGAGCTGCGATGTTCGGTGTACAATGTATGCCTAGACAGTCGGATTCTCCAGGCTGATTTCACCGCGGTAGTATAATTTCCGAGACCTTCCCGATATCCCCACGAGCCACACGACGTACTAGGATCCTAGACACTAAGATGGTGTACTTGACCCCAAGAAGGGATATTTATGCGAGTGCGAGTATCTTGGACACAAGATTTTGCATCCAGTGCGAAGCCAGGGCAAGGCATATTGTTGGCCGAGTCTCGTATGGTCATCAGACGGAGAAATACTACAACGAAAAGAAAACAAAGACGCCGAATCAAATATCAAACATGATCTACAATGTCGAGGTATCGGCCGAGAGCAAAAGTACAGCGGGATCTAATTTAGCATTTCTGCTAAGACCCAAGACTAGTTTGAAGCTGTTAGTGACGGCAGACAAGCAAGACGAGACGAGGCTCGCCAATCGCATCTCCAAGCTGACTGTTGTACCACTATGATTAATAGGTGGCTTTGAGATCTCGGGAATCTCAGTGGCGCAGACATTGCAGTAACAAGATTGAATGCTAGGTCGAGCTGAGAGGTGACGAATCGAAGACACTTGTTCGGTAGCAGAAATGACAGACGCAAGGACTAGATTCAAGAATGATACAGACTGCAGAAGAGAGACAGCCTCGGCTCTTTGGTTTTGACAAGGCTGGCCTGCGTGGAAATTTGCATGTGTTTGATTCTCCAAGAGCCACAGCAGGAGCGAAGACCGGTGTACAAGCCATGCTGCCGCCCTTGATCGAGCGAGACAGGTCCAGTCCGCGAACAAGCACGCCCTCCCTCAACAGCTGCTTTGTATCTTAATTCCTATGCTTTCTTTTGGATCTGATTCCTTTTGCCCAAGCAAGACTGTCTCGGCTTGCAATGTATCCGGCAGACTGGTTTCCATCTCGGTAGGTTTTCATGTCACTGAAATTAATTTACATTGGTCATAGCAAATTGTTCCAGCTTTCCTTTTCCTTTGCGCCCACAGTTGCATCTTGACCGTCTTGAGGCATTGATGCGTCCCTCTAGTTCGTGCCTGAAATTGCCTACTACTCTTATCAAGTTGCACAATAGTCTCCGCATATTTTGCCGACTCGTTTACTGTTTTTACCGTTCGGATGTCTCTCCATTCAGCTTGATTGGTATTTCGTTCGTTTATCTCATCAATATATGTTATTTCCGATAGTCAAAGCCACAGACTTCAGCATGGCTTCTATCGATTACTTTGCAAAGGCCCCTCGTTCATCCTCATTCATGTTCTTTGAAAGAGTCTGGTGTCTTTCTGTTGCTCTTCTTGGCCCTGTTTTCTGATTTCTGATACTGGCTTCATGCCACTGAATGTCTCGCGACTATTTCCTATTTCTGAGTACCCATTATTTCGCCTGGTCAGAACGCAAAAGAAATACATGTCAATCACAGACAGGTCGAGGGAAGACAGAGGGTAGCCTGGTTCCTGGCAGCCGTCTATCAGTATTACATGCCCTAGCTAGCACTAATACCTCGTCGAAACGCAGATGTGCAAGGATTTACCTTTGTAATTACTCTGTTCGTGCCCAACGGCATACCGTGCGTGGCCTACTTCGTATGCATTATTATCTAATTATGCACATACCCCTGTAGTCGGCGAACAAGCGTTCTCAGTTCAGCACCAACACCCAACGATGTCGGCCGTGCTCTTTATTGCATAATCGTCTTAATATTGTGCTGCATTGCGTCTTTTACTCTTGTACAGAGTATGTCTACGGTGTATCTTGTCTGTGCTCTCCTAGTTGTGCACTGCTTGCACATCCTGTGGAGATACTGCATCGACCAGAGTTTCAGCAGGCCTGACAACTTCTCTCAGCAGCTGTACTACGCTGCAGGTGTCAGGCTGTGTGACGATCTTGTCAGTCTGGGCTGCATGTTTGTGCATGAGTGCGCACACAGACCACAACTACAGCACTGCGCAACGGACACTGCTGAAATGCGCATAATTAAATGCAACTGGCCCAAACAAAGCGTCCCAAATAGTACACGTCAGATATTTGTGCTCATCTTGTGCCTTGCCGGGGAAATGATCGCCAGTTCTGCTCGCTCTTCAGCTACAGAAAGAATTCATTTGCGTAGTTTTAGCATCTCCATGTCTGCTCCCCTCCGCACATGGTGCAGAGTGAGAATACATGCTCTGTAAGCATATCGGAAGCTTTACCAAGCATTAGTCAGGCTGAATTACCAGGCTGAATACTTTGTACACAGACGGCCTCCGTTTAGCTCGTCTAGCCCTAGCCCATCACCCAGGCTGCCGGGTTCGTCTTCGTTCTGCATCGTTCCAGCCTGCATCTCCAGCCCTTCCTCCAGCTCTGCTCAGCTTTCCCATGACCGGCTGGTGCGCATCACCGCCCTTGGCTTGGGTCTGGCTTAGACTTGGTCTAGGCCACCGGTTATTGTGAGACATTGACGCAGTCTATTGAGTATCCTTGGGGTGTGTTTATGTTACATAGTAGTAGTGAGTTTATTAATAACTATTCAGATGTAGCCCACGATGTATTACTGAGTACTTCGTACAGAGGTAGTAATTAGACATAATTAATCACCCTCGGTAATCAGGTCTCTCCCAGTCTTTCTTCTCGCAATCTTCCCTGATCACCGCCTTGCGCTGCTGGTACTACCGCTTCTAGACATTCCAAATGGTTGCAACCCGGGGAATGGGTAGAGGGTCAGAAGGTAAGCCGAATCCAGTAAAGAGCAGTCAAGAAACCAATGGTCAAGTCAATGGGGGGCCTTTCTATGAACGATCCTATCCGAATACTATCGCGACTGCAGTATGCACGTCCATCTTATCCATTCCGCGCGCTATGACTTGAGCGGAGTATCATGCACTTTACAAGGCCTCTCACTTTTGCCATTTGTCTCGCACATGCCACAGTACGGCCCTTCCACTCCAACCTGCGGAAACACTCCACGACCCAATCCCACTTCTCCTCTATGGAGTCTCCAGCCGGCGCGATAGGTCGGTTCGGCGATACTGATCTGTAACTAATCTCTATCTGTAATCTGTAATCTGTAATTTCAATCTCTGGACCGTACTCGGTAATATGCAATATGTACAAGTAATATGTAATATGCAACATGCGGCCAGGTGGCCAACACACAATGCCGTTAGTCTTTGCTTCATGGCCCATTGCCTCGTTTGTATTTATCGCATTTGCCTCTGACTCTGACTCTGACTCTGCCGCTGCCTCTACTTGCGCATGCACCGAAGCTTGGTTGCCGACGAGCATAGACAGCATTGTTTTCGGGTGATAATTTTTTGGAGATTTGCACGAAGTAATTTCTGGGCCGTTCTGGATCTATTGTGGTTTTATTGTTGGGATACCACAGCCGTTGTCTCCAGGATGCAGGATGCAGGCCTGAACCCAGCTCTCCGATTGGCCTTGGAAGCATGATCGCGTTTCGGAAAACTTCCGGGGTTCTGATCAATGCTCTAATGTTTATCGTACGAATTTCTCCGCGAGCCTTACTCAGAGTCAGTACCAGGCCTGACAAATCCCTGTGCCAGTCCGTTTTGGTTTTACAACAGTCCCATGATTCACCGGATGTCGCTCTTGCCTTTGCGCTTCGGTGTATCGTTTCTTGCCCCCTCTACTAGCGGTGCAGGGTAGCATTTGGCAGTTGGCCAGAGCTTGAGTTTCTCACTGAGTTTCTAAATAAGTTTTTGCTCGCAACTCGAAATCATCGTTGGTACGGCATCGATACTCAGTAATCAAACCAGAGGCGCAATTAAACTGCACAAAAGTGTCAACATCGGCTCGGATGCATCTCGTCCGAAAGTGCCCTATCTTGAATAGATATCATCGAGAATTCAAAAGTTCATGACCGAGTTCAAAAGATCACACAATTGACAATTAGCCCAGTATTGTGCATGTTGCACGAGTACTGCGGTCTTCAAGACAGTCGGATACAAAATACACGGGTGGAGATGTTCCAAGATGCAGGGTCTCTTTCTCTGTGCCGTCTACCACCCACCAGGAAACGACTAAACTGTTTTGTCTTCGATCTCGAGGAACTGGCATGGGATGGGTGAATCGGAGACTGTCAAAATTGGATCAGTATGGTATCAATATGGGATCAATGGTCTCCTTACGCCCTATTCGACTGTTCGAGATGTTTTGTCACTTTGTCATCTGTCACTTCTCTGTCACTCACTCCCCCCTTTTCGGTTTCCTGCCCTTGTCCTTTTGGAACCTTTTGGGACGAGTCGCGAAAGAGTGCAGAGTACCATTGCCTCCTGCGGCCTGCTAAATTTACTTTAGAGGGAAATCTACTCTGTACCAAAGCTCTTGTCACCTCGAATTGTGATAGCTCGCCTACATACATTCATTATTCATTGTACATGTACAAAGTACCAATGCATACCCAGCACGGAGTATGTATCTAACAGAATCGAGTTTAAGATAAAACTCTGGTCAAAACATGCAAAAGTCCAAAAGTCTAGAAGCCCGAAAAGTAAGCCTGCATCCTGCAGCACGTTGCATGCTGAAGAGATCAGGGGCAGTACAAAGTAGATGTCCCATTATTGTTTGGACCATGATATTGTGTAGAGTAGAAAAATGGACAGGCGCGCCAGGTGATAAGGTAAGCTCGAGGTGAAACAGCTGTAAGCCGTGCTAATCCATTTGAGAACTGAGTACTGTAACTTTGTAGAAACTATGTCCGTACCTTGAGCCTTTTACTCTTTGAATTGACATGGTCATTGTCTAATTATTCTGTATCCTATTCTCTGTCATTTAGCTCTATTTACGTAGTACATATTTACTCCCCATCGACTCCGTTCTCTCTTTACCCGAAGTTAGTCTAAGGTCTCATTTCTTTATCTGTGGATCGTCGGTAGCCGGCAAGCTGTCGCGAGGTATTGGGTTCCGAACATATCAAGTGTCCTCGACAATGACACCAAAACAAGAGAGCAGCAAGCAACGGCTCTGGTGACAACTTTGCACAGTCCATCACATTCCCGAAGCCTCGTTCAAACCTTGGCCATTCCTTGATACTCTGTGGAAAAGCAGGGGAATAAGCCAAATTCAAAGAAACCGCAATGAGACTCACTAAACACTACTCCGTAAGATGCCATCCAATGCTACTAGATCTACTGAGTACTACGTCTACCTGTTCCAGATCAGCGCCGTCTGTCCATCAGAGGGCCATCCACACACCTTTACTTCATACACCTTGGGCCCAAAGCGGGTCGGTGTCTTGCGGGCTGACCTCTCGCTCCCGCTTCGCTTGTCTATTTTTCTCTTTGTCGATGGGGCATTTGGCTTGGATTATTAGATTTATTATATTTAGTAGATTAAGTAGACATCTGGGACTGCAATACTGACAGCCCTTTCGGAACCTGCCTTTTGATTTAGTAGAGCGCTCTGTGTAAATTACGACCCCTGAGCCTAATTCTTCCGACGTCTTTCGCTTTTCGAATGAACTAGCCTTGAAGGTCTGCCTCCGGTCTTGCGGAGTAGCGCAACAGCACACCATGACAAAACAATACAAACTATCAAAAGCTATCAAAGACTTGGCCAAAAGCTTGGACTCTCCGCAGACCTGGATAGACGGAACCGCCGCGAGAGCCGCTCATCATATCTGTTCCCTGTTACTCGAGAGAGCTAATACCTCACCTGCACATCCCCTCCACCCTCCCCCCCTTTCCACTAACACCATTTCACACCTGCTGCTACCTTGTGCTTGCATACAAAGTGTTATTCAACTCCCACTCCCATACCCGTCCTGGGATCTCACTTGACTCTCGGCGGCCTAGATTACCGGGAACGGATCCCAGTCTATATTATTCTTCTTGCTCTTATTCATATTTGTTCAAATTTGTTCCGATATGTTTTTACTTTCTGTCTCATGCCGAAGCCTATCTTCATGACTATCTGCAGCTGTTGAAGGTGCGAGCTACGAATTCACGACCTCACGAGAACCAGACCCGTTCCCATACTATCTCGTCTTATTACTGGTCTGCCGGTTGTCAACATCGTCTACCAGTCACACTCGACATCAACACCAAGATCATAAATCAGAAACCCAGAAAATCAATCAAAATAAAAAATCAAACAACACTGCCAGACACAATCAAACGACCTGATTTAATCCCAGGCGCACCACGGCCTACGCCTCGCTTTAGCCTGACGCTTGCCACTGAGCCACTGTTTGTTTCGCCTCGATCCCAGGGGGATTATTATTCTTTTGTTTCTTTTTCTCTTTCTTTTTTCTCTGGAAATACCACCCATTAAAGGGCGTTTCTTCTTTTGCTCCTGCTTCTGTTATTTTTCTCTTCATTTGCCACCGCCAACCCTGCTTGACGGAGCTCCCTCCCGCCAGACTGGTCCTCAACGTTCGCCCCGTTTCTCGTTATCCCATTCCTGTTGAAGCATTGGGATTCGTGGGACAGGATTGAGGTATCATCGCCCCATGCCTTACACCCGAACATACTCCCAAAAAGAAGCATCAACAGCTTCCTGTCCCACATCCACGCTCAAGCCTGGCCTACCGTCTCCTTTTCCACACTTGATTCCAAGCCCAGGGACACGTCGTCGATCGACCGGGCCTCGTGAGGATCACTCATAAAAGCCAATAATTTCCCCTTGCATTTTCATGTGTATTTGCAGTCCCACCTTGCAGTCTTCCTGACAGCCTTTGCTCTTCTTCTCGTCAGGCTGTCTCTCATCTTGTGAGTCTCTTTACACTTTGCCTTTCTCTCAGCCATTTTCTCTTACGTCCCTCTTCTTTTACTTGCCCTTTCTCACTTTCATTTTCCTTCCTGTTATTTTTGGCCATGTTTTTCTATTTCACTTCTATACAAACACCGTAGGCGTGTGAACAGCCACTGCTGAACCCAGCTGAGTGGTTCTGCATTTTCTCCGTCCCCATCCTTTCTCTCGTCCATCCTGTCCGTCTTTCTTCCCACCCCTTTCTACGAACTGCATTCTACAAACCACAAGCTACTCCGTACGAGATACATGCTACTTGCTACACCTCGGGGATTTACCAAATTTATTCCATTTGCTGCTGCTTCCTAATTCCCTGGCATTTGCAAAGATTACCTGGAGTATCTACCAAGAAGCCTCCCGCCAGACAGGAACCGATCTGCACCTCCCTCGGCCCTTGCTTGACTCGCATCTCTTGCACACCCTCTTTCAAATCTTTGGAACGCTCTCAAACTCTATTCATATACTTGGTTTCTCAAATACTAAGACACACCCCTTCTACAGTTTAGTTTCCTTTTCTTTTTCTCTCTCTTTTGACCGGGCGGACAAGACCTTGATATCAGGGACGAGTCAATTCAGGCGTTCTCTTATGCTACCCATCTCGCCCGCATCTTGATGCCAACACATCCGGCATCTTCTCAACCTCAGTCTAGTCATCAAAGCCAACAGCAACGGAAGAACTCTCTAATAAAAGGGACCGGAGATACCACACCGAAGGAGAAACAAAAAAGACAAGCTAGACATCGCCGTCGGTAAGCTACCATCGTATATCAATTTCAACACATCGACGGCTCTCTGCCACGCCTCTACCCCACGACACTTATGATTTATGGTGGATGAATCTACAAAAAGTACTCTCGTGGTACTCTTGACACCGGCACGGCCCTCGACTAGCTTCTTATTTCTTTGTCTTCATTCTTATGTCTTATATTTTCGGAGTACTTTGTCCGCTTAGCCCACGCTACAACACGACACGAGATCAACGAGATCACTCGAGAGAAAAATCGATACCCAATCCCAATAGCCCGGCTGGATGCCGACGATAGCCTACAACTAACTACGAGTACTTGACCATCTCCTACGCTCCAACTCTCAAGCCGCCTTGCTCTTTGCTCGCCTCACTGCCTAACGGATTATATTTGTATTCTCATCTGACTGGCCGTGAGCATCCTTGGCTCGCCACCTATCATTGATCCGGCCTTCTTTTTTCCTTTACTATTATTTTTTCTGCCTCTATTCGGCTATCTGTCTTTATTTCTCGTCACTACACAGCACTACTTGTATATCTCTTTCTACCCATACTACTGTCGGTTATCTCCTTCAATTTATCGACTCCATCTCTCTTCTACGTCGTCGACGGCTCTTGATCTTGGTTACCTTCCCCTCCTCCCCCACCTTGCCGATTTATTTACTTCCCCTGGATCTCTCCGGCACCTTGCCTTTGGACTTTATTGCATTCGTTTTCTCTCCTTTCGACACCTTTCTTCCCTAGCATTGATTATTCCCTTCTTTAGTTTTATAGTCTCTGACTTCTCTCTGCCCAAGGGTTTGGAGGTCTAAACCCCCTCTTCCGTCTTCTCCTTTTTCCACTTTGTTCTTTCCACCCCCTCCCTCCCTTTCCGTCCTTACAGAGTATTTTGGTATTTTGATTTGTTTGACTTGTTTCTCCTTTGTTTTTCCTGCTTATTTGCGCCCATTCTTTTTCTATTTCGGTTTCTGGGTTGTTTTTCGATTTGTTTCGATCTTGGGTCGGTTTCTCGCTTCTTTTGCTGCTTTCGTTCTCCTGCTTGTCCATTTCTCCCCCCTGTATATTTACTTTGCATATCCCGACTTTTGTGCATCCTGTACATTGTACAGACACCACCATACTCATGGCTGCTTTGCCTCTGGGCGACCAACCCGCAACCCCAGTATCCGACTACGGCGATATCAAAGATATCAGAGACATCAAGCACGGTCGAAAGAGACACAACATACCGTCCACAGTATTAAGCTCCAAATCCAGGTCAATATCAATATCTAGATCCATACGATCTATATCGAGATCACTATCAAGGGCAAGATCAAATTCAAGATCGAAATTGACACCACGACGATCTGGCAGATTCGAAAAAAGCACGCCTTTGATGGCTGCAACACGGCACTCTGCGGTTGCAGCTGTGTATCCTGGCAGGTTAGTACTACGTCCATTTTAATATCGTCTGTTTTCTTGTCTGATTTTCTTGTTCCTGTTTTTGCTGTATTAATGCACGACGTGATGTAAGATATATCACAGCTTGCAAGAATCACAGCTCCTGTTGGTGGTGCGTTGACGCACTTACACGGATGTTTCTTTGTCCCTCCCTCATCACCATCTGCCACCGACTCCCATTCACTGCTTTGCCCATTCAAATCTTCACCTCGCCACATTTTTATATTTGTTTATTTTGCATATCAATGTCCACTTCCCTCTACGGCCTTAGTTCTTCACTTGCACCACTCAGCCTCCTTCGGCATACTCTAGCTTTTCTCCGACTCTACTCAGTCCTTCTCATGTACCACGCCCTCGTTGCATCAGACATACCCATTCTCGGTCAACCTCGTTCTCTACTCCCCTACCTACCCTCCCTCTCCTTCACCACGTCCTCGGGTCTCGGTCAGATTGAGCAATCACTAGCCACCCTTAACCTTCTCGTCATGACTCTCAGCCTTTCTTATAACCTGTCTTGATTTCTGGGCTTGTTGTGCTTGACACACCATGAGTGTCACCATCCAAGCCAAGATATACATATAAGAGGCCAAGGTCGATGCAAAAGAAAGCTTTCCCAACAACTCAAGAATAAGATACCGTGCTGTCAAAGCATCACAAAAGTACTTGCACTCCACATCCTCTTATTGCTTGTTCACTTTCTTCTTCACCACTCGTCATCATTCATCATATTCTCCTACTCACTCCCTATCCAATAAATAATATAAAGTCTGGCCATTCCTCCTTCCTGTGTGGAATAAGACGTACGCTGTTAAGCCTTGTCCCTCTCAGCCTTACATCTTGATTGCCACTCCTATCATCTATTGCCAGCGCCATCGTCAACACATATAACATCCATCTACCATCCTTAACAAGCCCAACTGCCTCGCTTGTTCAGACGTACTCACACCACCATCTATTGTATATGACAGTGTGCCCTGTACCCAGGGTTTTTTGTTTAAAGAAAGAATACTGACCTTCACAGACGACATCTGCTCCACCGCCTGACTCGAGCTTCAATGAGCTGTGGCAAATGTTTTCGGGATTTTTGCATATCAGCATGCTTCGGCGGCAACGCTGATACTGTTGACAGTCCAGTCCCTCCTGCAGATAGCCGCAGGACCAAAGGCAAGCGGGCTGCACCAGAGCGTGTTCCTCTGAACGACATCACATTCACCGACAGCGAGGCCTTGGTCGCCCTCAAGCTGGATGCACCCACTCAATTGCATCCCCTGTGGTCGAACTATTCCGAAGAACTGCAGCGGAGAAAGGACGCTAGAAAGGACATGCCCATCCTAGCCAGGCGAGCAAACTACATCCAGGAGTGCCAGCAGCTGTATGAGCGGATGATCAAGACGGAGCCAGAAAAGTACGGCGACTTGCAGGAGGGCATTACAGTGACGAACCTAGCTGCACCGCGGATCGCCAGAGTGGACGAGAGCGCAAACGACAGTCAAGACTGGACAAGCCCGACAGGAATGGTCCCGCGGCCGGACAAGAGTACCGACGGCGGCAGCATCCCGATCATCAAGTTCTCCCTTGACGGTGCCACCGCCAAGCCGAGTCATGTCGTTGTGTACTACCATGGTGGCGGGCTGCTTATCGGTGATGCCCTCAGCGAGCAGCTTTCGTGCCGGTTTATCCTCCGCCACTTTGACGCAAATGGCGCTACGCCTGGTAGCGTTGTCGTCTATTCGGTCGACTACCGTCTCAAAATAGACGACTTGGCAGATGTGTGCGTCCACGACAGCATCGACGCCTATGACCACATTCGTGCCCAGCACGACAACAATACCCGGATTTATATTGTGGGCAGTTCTAGCGGTGGCGAGCTTGCTGCATTCATGGGCCAACACGCCAAAAGTTTGTCGAGCCAAGATGGCGGCGCTGCTGTGGCGGGTGTTCTGCTGCGGGCTCCCGTCACATCGGACGTCTTTTCGAGTCGAGACTTTGTACCGGAGCACCTGCGGGACCTGCACACCACTGCCAACGAGGCCTTTTTCACGACACAGCTGGCCAAAATGTCGCGCGCTTTGCCTCGTGACGGCCTCAAGTACATGCCGCTGGAAGCCCCCTCAGCACAGCTCCACGACTTGCCGCCACACTGGATACAGATCTCCACCAACGATGCGCTGTACTCTGACGGCTTATGCTACGCCAAGCTGGTGCGCGAGAACGGAGGCATCGCCGCGGTGCACTCTGTCGAGAGCATGGTGCACACCGGCTGGCTCCTGACGCCGCAATGGGACGAGTCGTACGAGGCCGAGCTGCAGGTCATCAAGGGCCTGAATTGGCTGGCCGGCGGTGCAGCTGATGCTGAATGGAAGTGAGCTAGCAGTCGGATAGGGGTTATGGTCAACCTTCGATCTGGTTTTTGTTTGATTTTGTTTGGATTTTATTTTACATCTTTCATAAAGTTTGGGTTTGATGGGATTACGGTCTGGCGCATAGTAAACTGATGGCGAGACTGGCAATCATCTCTTTGTAAAGACAGGCGGTGTCTTGGCCGGATGGGTTTCCATCTCTGGTGTTTCGGGTCACACAGCTGATTGCTGTGTCTTCTTTTGTTCATTGTTGCGCGTTAGTTCAGTTATTTGTCCTGACCTTTTGTTTAGTTATATCGTTGACTGTTGGCTTGCTACTGAGCATTTAGACGGCACGTATGTGCTATCCTCGTAGCCTAGTGCATGTTGCACTTTGATCTAGTTAGCCACCTATTGAATAGATCTACCACTTGACGAGAGCAATGCCTGCTAAGTTAATAAAGACGACGATAACCCTGTGCACGGCTGCATCCAGGACGTCTGAACGTCTGAGCATCCATGCCCAAGGTTCAGCATAACAACAGATGTAAATCCAAAAATGCTTGTTTATTTTGTCCAGATTGGCCTCAGACGGGACAAAGGAGACATGAAGAACGCAATTAGGCAAAAGGAAAATAAAACGCAATGGGCGCGAGATGCTCCTCTGGCCGCTTTTTCGAGTTCTCGTCTGTGTCTGCACTTCCGCTGCTAGAGTACATGTGGGAAAGGTAATGGTGTATATGTGTATATGATGTATATAATATGGTCGTTTACAGCATAGCCAGGTCGCCGAACTTCTCCTAGAGGGGGGTTAGCAAAGGCACAAGCACAACAGTAGTATAGAATTGCAAAATGACGCACCTTGTAGCCGGGGACGGACCAGCGGCCCTTGGACACCAGCTTGGCGGTCTTCTCGTCGATGGAAGGCTCGGCAGCGGCAACCTCGTCGACGGTCAGGTCCTCGAAAGGCCGGGCCTCCTCAATGTTCTTCAGGGTCTTGGCCAGGTCCTTCAGCTCCAGGTCAACCTTCTCCTTGGTGGCCTCGGCGTTGCGGATAGCCTCAACCTCAAAGGCATCGATGGCCTTGAGCTGGCGGCCGACGTCGTAGGTGGCGGGGGTGAAGGCAGCGAAGCGCTTCTCGATCTCGTCAACGACAGCAGTGTTCTTCAGGATGCTGCGGTAGTGGGCGAAGTCGACGGTGGTGGGCTGCTCAGACAGCTGCTGGACCTTGCGCCGGACGTCGTCGTTGCGCTTCTTGAAGGACTGCAGCGAGGCGGCGGTCTGGCCGCGCAGGCCCAGCGACGTCGTCACCTTGGCCCAGTCGAGCTTGAGGGCAGCAGATCTCTGTGCATGGTTAGATGGGCTTGATCATATGTAGTCGTCGTGTATGTGATGTGCGGTATGCCGGCATGGCCCCGGTGGGAGGTGGGAGGTCCGAAAACAGCGCGTTTATATGTCCCGATTGGTCCGCCTCGGCCCGGAGCCTTTGTCGCTAATTGCCACGCAAAAGTGGCATCATTCGAAAGGAAAATGTCTACTCACAGCAGCCATTGTGAAAATCGAGGTTTGTGGGTGGTGTGGTTGGGGGGAGAGGAGAGCGAAAGTCGGTCGTGATGCGTGTGTTTTGATCCGAGTTCAAGTTTTGGCTACACTACGGG
This sequence comes from Ophiostoma tasmaniense, assembly GCA_022392925.1. Taxonomy (NCBI): domain Eukaryota; kingdom Fungi; phylum Ascomycota; class Sordariomycetes; order Ophiostomatales; family Ophiostomataceae; genus Ophiostoma; species Ophiostoma tasmaniense. The sequence continues at coordinate 1,270,023 of JAKRGK010000008.1, read as the reverse complement.
TAATTACCAGTTTTCTCGTCCTTGGGCCCTCATCCCCTACTCTGTATGGGTGGCTTCGGAAAAGCTAGGGCGGATTGGTAGGAGAGGTATTTAAATTAAACAAATAAATAATCATTTAAAAAAATTGCCGACAGAATTGCTCACTTGATCAGTCACGTGGTCTATACTGTTTTGATTGATTTGGTGCTTCCGTTCAGTTCACAGGTCTTCACGTTTTACTTTAATGATTCTGAATCTAATACAGATAATTGAATTGCTTCAAAGTATCGCTCGAGCATTCAAAGATCATTGTGTACGTTGATGAACTGCTGCTGGGGTAGCTTCGCGGGGACCTCCTACTTCGGACCGCCGGAAGCGAATCAACTTTGGGGATTGTGTGGTCTCGAATGCTGACATAATCGACGCTGGGACGGCGCTGTAGAATCTCATCCGGAGCGATTCGCAACAGCTCATACTGCTTTATAGCAGAGTACTTCACAATAATTGGTGTAGGCTGAAGCTTGTGTCTGGTATACAGCTTGTAACAGAATGACTTTTTGTGATGATGAGGTGGCTATGAAAAGATTGAGAAGCCAGATGAAAGACGACCGCCAAGGTAAGGCGATGTGAAGCATAGAAAAGTATGCGAAGATACAACATAGCAGATTTTATGAATGGCTACGGCACTGCCTGAACTTGAGCCATATTAGCTCAGCGGCGTGCCGTGCCACCCCTTGTATATAATATGACGACAAGGCTACCCAGCCATGACCTCGGCATGCTCTGACCTCGACGGCAGGCCCCCGTCTAGACTTCCACACTCTCTTGCAAAACTTAGACGCTCAAAGACATGATCGAGTTGACAATGTCGTTGTCGTTCTCTTTCAATGCCTTGATGGCCTTGGCACGGGAGACACCGGCCTGGTTCTGGACCAGCTCGATGTCCTTGTCCTCAATGCCGGTAGCATCGACCTCCTCCTCGTCATCCTCCTCCTCGTCCTTCTTGGCCTCCTCGTGGCTGTGCTCGTGGTCGTGGTCGTGATCGTGGTCGTGATCGTGGCTGTGGCCGGCGTGGTCGTGGCTGGCCAGCTGCTGGGCAGCGGCGGCCTGGGCAGAGGCGTTCAGGTCCTCAACCTTGGCCTCACCGAAGACGATGTAGGTACCGGCGGGGGACTTGTAGACCTCGGGGTTGTTGATGACGAACAGGACCTATTGAATGTTAGTCAGCAGTAGTTCTCCAAATAAAGCCAATCGAGCTCAGCTTTGATATAGCTTTTGTTTTTGCTCCCTCGTCGTTTTCTTCGGAATGTCTTTTGGCATAACGTTACAGCTTTGCTGCTGCTCAGCCATCCATTGGGTCTCGTGTCCGTATTTCCCTCTCCATTCGTCCGTCCATCCTCCAATATTCCACCCTCAATATCACCAAATTTTGACGTACGTTCTTGGGGCGGCGCAGGGTAACACGGGTGATGCCCTCAACGCGGGTCAGGTTCTGCTTCTCGAGCAGCTTGCGAGCCTTCTTCTCGTTGCGCGAGTGGATGACGGTGGTCGAGCCAGCGGGAGCGCTGACATCGATCTCGGACTCAGCATCGCTGCTGTCCTCATCCTGCTCCTGGACGGTCTTGGGGGGGACCTCGTCGACGATCTCCTCAACACGGGGGTTGGCCATTGTGAATGTTGGTGGGGTGGTTGATTGGAAAAAAGAAAAGGGTGATTTTGATATGTCTGTGATGTATGACAAAAGGTCGATCGGTCAGTTCAGAATTCAAAGTCGTTGTATGGGGAAGCGTTTGCCTGGGAGGGGGGGATAGAGGGGGGTGGAGCGGGCGGCAGTAGTTGGCATTTTTTTTCTCGTCGTGATGCTGGTAGTCGGACCAGCCAAACCTGCCCAATAGTGCCCAAACTGCTCCAAAGCCCCCCAAACGCCTGCCAAAAAATGCACCAACGACATCCTACACCCACACCCGGTTCATACAGATATAAATGTAGCCATTAAAAATCCGCATAAAGTACAGAAACGAGATATAATTTAACTTACATTTTTTTTCAAAGATGATTTACTCGGTTTACAACTGCTATTCTAAGATGAGGCTGCTGCTTGTATGGTGTTCTTGATGGGCATGGAATCTCGAAGAGGTAGGGTTTTTGAGAATTGCAGACTAATCCCTTTTTGGATCTTGCGTCAGTGTTTTTCACAGCTTGTCATGGTGGGGAAGAGGTACATCAAATTGTATGTGGTTTCTGTGCGACGTCATGTATACTATCACGTGACTAAATTGCTGTGAATATACTGCGAGTCAACATAATGAGCCATGATGAAGCCAAAGAACAGATATATTCTTAGAAGCTCATAATTAAATGGTAAATATAAAATTGGGATGGAATCTATGGCAAGAAAGCTGCATGTGTCAATCAACGATGCCATCGCCATAAGTTTTCACCTTTGTATGGGCATGATGTCTGGCGTTGATGTTCTTTGGTCACACAGTGGATTTAATAAGCACTGTGTAACGACTGTTCTGGAAAGAGAGCCCCGCAACAACAAAAGTCCGAGATGGAGACAGAAATTTTAGAGTGGGGTCTTTCTTTAGGGCAGGAGAAACATTTTTTGCAATCGCACCAAACCCTCTCCGCCTGGTGGCTCCGGTGTGTGAAAGTATCCAGATAGCCTTTTCCTCGAAGTTTGCTGCATCCTCCAACTCTCAACAACCAGACATCACGACAATCAATTCGGACGGCAGAAGATTTGTGAGTAATTTTATTCCCTCGCTTTCTCTTCCCCATTACAATTTGCAACACACAAAATAGCACACTTCCGACGACAAACGAGTATACCGCCAACTTTTCTCGCCCACTCAAATCGATCGCGACAATCACGAAAACTTTCACAACAAAACACACTTCTTCACACTTTTGCTTTCGAACTTTTTTCGAAACAAATAACTAACGCGACACCTTTCTTCGCTTCAGATTCTCTTTTCTTCCACAACACATCAAAATGGGTGACGCAACAATTGTCGGTTCGAAGTGGCGCCTCGTCGAGGTCGGCCGCGTCGTCCTCCTGCAGTCCGGCCCCTCCGCCGGCCGCCTGGCTACCATTGTCGAGATCATCGACCACAAGCGGGTGCGTTATAAATCCTACGAGGATCATTCGCGGCGAAGAAGAGCAACGAGCTGGACAGGTTCACGGCATCGCTGGGTTGTTTGAGATAGAGGAAGGGCGGGCTTGTACGACGGGCACTCGGCCACACTGCGCCTGTGTATTGTGTCAAGGCCTCTCTTGCAGTCTTTCTCAACGACAAATCAGCATGTGTCTGCCTCGACTCTGTCCGACTTGTTGTTTCTCTTCCCGTGCCATGGCCTCCATCTTTCTCGGTGCACACCATGTGCCCTGTTCAAAACATTATAACTAACTTCTCACAGGTTCTCGTTGACGGCCCTGCCACAGAGGCCAACCCCGGCGGTGTTGTCCGGCAAGCCCTGGCTCTGGCCGAGGTTCTGCTGACCGCTATCGTTGTCCCCGTTCCCCGCGGTGCCCGCGCCGGTACCGTTAAGGCTGTCTGGGAGAAGGCTGAGGTTGACGCCCAGTGGAAGGCCAGCAACTGGTACAAGAAGCGCCTGCAGCAGGAGCGCCGGAAGGCCCTGACTGACTTTGACCGCTTCAAGGTCCTGCGGTTGAAGAAGCAGCGCCGCTTCGAGGAGCGCAAGGCTCTGGCCAAGGTCAAGGCCAGCGCATAAGCGAACTAGAAGAAAGAAAACAAAAATGAAATACCTTTTTTCCGCCCTTCCAACTATTGTCTCTTTCTCACCTCTCGGCATCTTTTCGACTCACTAGTTCCTGTGTTTGCTTACTCTCTACCTCTCTCATCCTCTCACACACAACCTTCGCTCTCTCATACCATAATCCCTTTTTACGACCAAACAAAAAAATAAAATAAAATTTCAAAATATAAAGCTTTGTCCCCCTTTTCGACACAATCACGACAAAAGGGATCCCGACGCAGGCGACACTCTCACACAATGGCTTTGGAAGAACAGAGTTGGGATACTGCGATTGGAGGGATTACAATTCATTGGTCATCGACATTCTTCACAGCGACCGACTTCCGCCGATCGATCAACACTCTCGAGCAATGAATGCATGGCCTCTCTCGCGAGAGTCACGCATCAAACTCGAGCAAAGGCGATGGTGGTGGGAGTAAGGCGAGGATGACATGTGCCATACTATGACGTCTACAGGGCAGCTCCGGGTTCTAGGACTTAGCCGCAGCCTTGCAGATTCAAAGTATGTCTTGTCGGCCTTGCCTACTCTCCCTTTTGCCTTGCGATAACATCGGAGGAACTTGTGCAGGACAAGGATACCAGGAGGCAACCCTTCCTTTCGATCTTCTACTTTGTTTTCTGTTTCTGCTTTTTGTGTTTCTGTGTATCTTCTGCTTCAGGGTATTTTCTTTTTTTATTTGTTCATAAGGACGGGGATAACAAAATGGGCGCGCGGCTGGCTGGCTGGTTAAAACGTTTTGACTTTCTTATTTCACACTCGGAAAAAACGGAAAATTGTCATGTGTTGTTTTTATCGATTTTTTTTATTTTTCTGTTCAAGTCTTCTTTTACTGCATTCTGCCCTCTTGTTGAAGATATCAGCTAGATGAGGCGAATATGAAAGATGTTCATGCAACCGATATAAAAGACAACAATGTATCAAAAAAAATCTAAATTATTTTTTTCAAAAAGGGCGTGCTGTGCTTCGTGTTCAGTTTATCGCCGTCTAAATGCAAGCGATATCACCTCTTGGGCGATAAGACCAGCCGAAAATAGTCACGATAGGGCGAAAAAGGGACCGAAGCCCACAATCTAGATTTCTATTTTGAAGTCGTCAATTAATTCAACTGCTGCTATATCTAAATCAATGGCTGTAGTCATGTGTCGTAAAGTCGTGATTGTTGTTAAATAAATCCAAGACAAAGATCCAATCATATTCAGAGGCTGAACAAACTCCAAAGCGCAAAACCACCAAACAAGAACAAAATCCATCCATATTACTTTGGCCACCAAAATTAACGGTAGTGAGTAGGGTGCAGGTGACGGTCAACAATCACCTCACGTTCGTAGACCCGATCTTCCTCGCGACGGGGACGGTGGTGGCTCCGGCTGCGGTGGTGGCTCTGGCTGCGGTGGCGGCGATGCACAACGTCGACATCAACATCAACTTCGCTCCGGGAGTTGTGGCGATGCTTGCGACGGTTTTTGCGAATCTGCTCACTGAGCTGTACCAGTTCCTGAACTTCCTCCTATACTGTGTTAGTCTTTTGTGTTTCAAACTACAGGTTGATAGTTACACTTACCTGGCTGAGGTACTCAAGAATATAGTAAGAGTACTCCGCCTCGTTGTAGTCATAGCCAATTCGGTCCATGGCTTCGCGACTAACAAGATCCTTTGTGATCTCGGTCCACATGTCGTTGGACGCTGGCGGCACAGTCACTCGAGTTGTCCGCGGGTATTTGACCATAAGACGGTCCGAATCAACTTCGACCTCGCGATCACGGCTTCGGCCCTGGTCGGTAATTTGGACATTGATGTGGTCGTGGCTTCGTCTCTCTCTATCGTTGCGAACCTCACGACGTGGTACAACAACAACCTCATCATCACGGTCTGGGACGAAGCGGGTCCGACGTACACCGTTGTAGCGCTGCCAGGTTACATCGGCACCACCTCCACCAGCACCGTCCATACGAACACGCTCCGTGCCAGGTGGGACATCAACGATCGTCCAATCCCTAGTAGCGCCGTGACGTGCCTCGCCAATTTCGCCCCGTTCATCGATGCGAGACTCGATGTATCTTGCCTCTTCAGCGACGGGATCGTAGCGGGAGCGTACCGGCTGAGCTGAGCGAGAGCGCCGGCCGTGTCTGTCATCGATATCGACCTCGAGTGTGTTGCGGTCGGAGCGCACGATAACCTCCTTCTCCGAAGATCTAGCAGGCGGTAGCCGGAGGCGAGAACGAGACCGGGAACGCCTCCGCTCGCGGGATGTGGACTCGTGTATATCAACCTCTGTGCGGCGGCGAGACGAGTAAATGTCAATTTCTGTGTCGCGCTCACGTACCGGCTTCGGTGGCGGTGGTGGAGCAGGTTGAGGGGCATAGACAACACCTGTAGATAGGGTCACGATTAGTATTTTGAAATAAATTGACATAAAGCTCTGTTGGCTCTGCATTGTATGGCCATTGTAATTACTTACCATGGTCAACATCGGTGTAGTGTGTAATGACCTCACGCTCGACGACAGGGCCACGGATGACTGGGCGTGGTGCTGGGGGAGGAGGCGAGGGAGACGGAGATGGGCTCGGGGAATGTCTGCGGTTGCGCTCGATAATGCGAATCTCGCGCTCTCTTTCGGGGGTGGGAGACCGCTCGCGCGGACGCTCACGCCCAATAACACGATCCCGAACCTCGATACGGTCAACCTCGCGCTCCCGCGGCGGAGGCAGGGGTGAGACGGATCGGGCGTAACTGACTTCCCGGTAGTGAGCCGGACTTGGAGATCTCGGGCGAGGCCGAGGGCGCTCGACAGTCTCAACATCACGCTGACGTAGCACTAGAGCGCCGGCCTCGCTGCGCCGGTCCTCTTGGAAGTAACGGGCCAACGGCTCACGGTCACGCTCCTGCCCACGCTCGCGGACTCTGACATCCACATAGTCACGCTCGTCGATGAAATCACGGCCGTGGCGAGACATCGTGATAGAGGTGTGAAGGAGATGAGGGGCAGTCAAGGGTGCGGACAGGAAAGTAAACAACGACGAACCAAATGGAAGACTTTGCCACTGATATTCAAACGGATGAAACGAAGGATGATGGACCAACGAAAAGAGAAAAATAATGAGAGAGGAGGGAGAGAGGCGAGTAAAAATAGAGGTGAGAAGCGAGGGGGAAAGACTGCCGTCAGCAGGGTAATAGGTGACCGGGGGTATGAGGTAAGACGGGCCCAATAATAGTACGCAAGGCCAGGTAGGGACTGGTGACCCGCGAATGGCGTGCAGAATGTGCTTGAAGAAAATCAGAGGCAGAGAAGCAGAAGCAAGGATTCGACAGCGTATGGAAGACGATGGAGGGGTGGAGAGGGGCTGACAGTGAGAAAGGGTCTGAAGGATGCAAAAGGGACGAGGAAGAGCAGTCATCAAAGAGACAAAATGGTTTGGGGCTCAGAATAGGAAGCTACGACAGACAGGGTCATGCATGCGACCGACCAGCTCTAGCGGCCTGATGCAGACCAACGATGTCATCCTACAGGACAGGAAATGCTGCGGCTGGCAATGTACACACATTTTGATAATGCTTCCTAGAGCAATTATTCCTTCTGGTTCTTTTCAATTTCAGGTAGTAAAGGCAAACAACTGACCAGCAATACTGGCAGGAGTGGCAAAGGAAACCAGTCCTGCCATGTGGAGCAAAAGGCCGTGATGTTAGTATTTAAAAAGTGCAAGAGCGATGGGAAAGAGGGAGGGGAGATGAGCGCTTGCACTGCCCCTCTGAGTGCTGCGGGCCGGTGCTAGGCTGTGGCTCTTTCCTCTTTTTCGGGTTCTTCTTCGCTCTTATTTGCCTTTGTTTTTAGCGTGTGGGGAGTGCGTAGGGAGCCTTATGCGACTCCTCTAGCCAGCATCCATTAAAGCTTCGACGTTCCGTGCTGCTGTTGTCATTTTTGTCTATTTTTCACACTGCGGCTCCTGCTGCTGGGGACATAATGAGGCTTTGCACAAGCCGAAAAACTTCAGAATCGAGTCACGATGCTAAACTTCTCCCAACGCTCTTTCTAAAACGGGACTGGTTGGTTGCCGTTGACCATGTGCACCTGCCGCCAGGCTAAAAGGTGAACAGCCAAGCACAAGTCGTCTGACGCAATACTGCATATCGCGCGAAGAGGAAGGAGCGAACGCCATACTGCCAAATATGTTCAGAACCGACACGAAACATGTTGGCAACTCGACAGTTAGTTCAAAACCAAAAGGGAAAGAACGAGCAAAGCCAAATAAACAGGTTCGTGCCGCGAAAGGAAGGAGCGCAGAGCGTGGTCACCCAGTTTCAGTGTTTCATTGAGTTCTGTCAAGTCGGCAATCATAGCAGAAAACTTATAGGGACGTCATGTCAGACTTGCTGAACAAGAAAGCTGGGTGATAGCATCTTATTATATAGATAGATGCTCTGATATACCCTTGCCATCAGAATGTGTGATACACTCACTCGCGTGTTAGACCGGTGTTTTAGTGCTAGTGGCAACGGCCGCCGCCGAGAGCTCTTTGTTGAGGGCACTAGCTCCCGCGTGCCAGCGTGCCGAGCGCTCTTTCCAAGTCTGTCGATAGTGCTGATGACGTTCGTCTGCGTCCGTCCCTTCCTTGTTGAGCGATGTGCTGGTCGTGTTCACCATGAAATTGTTAACGATGTTTGTACTTTCCCGATTTGGCGCAGCCTGTGATGCATCCTGTATCGATTGCCGATTTCTCTTTATGTGCGCATCACGGTCCCTGAGTCGTCTGGAGTCTGGTCCGCAACCTCCGACCGAGCATCCATCCACATCCTTTCTTCCCGACACCTCCTGTCCATCACCAATATCTGACAGATGCATCTTGACTTTCTCGGGATATTTTCAAGCGTGCGATCGATTCAAGCGTTGAAACTTTTGGCCTCGTATTGCGTTCTGATTGTCGCAACAACGTCTCGATCAAAGCGTTTATCTGTGGTCGCATCGGCCTCTTTACTCCATACTACCTGACGTCATCGAGCCAAAGGATTGGCCATGATCAGATTTCAGTTCGCCTCTCAGGGTCAACACCACAACGCGGCACATCGACAGCAGCTTGCGAAATGGTCGCGAGGGTCTGACAATCATCCCGAGCTTTCTGACTGTGGCTGTCCAACCAACCGCAGTTTAACCCTTGCGCTGCCCGGCCAATTATGTCGGATGTTTCTCGAATTTGATGCTGTAAGTGATTGCACTGTTCAGCCAAACTCATTTGCATAAACACAATGCCGCCCGGTGTCTAACCGCAGTTAAGGTCAACAAGCAAGTGGCCAGCATACGAGTGTGTACAAAACTTCCATCAACCTGTGGCAGTTGAACTTGGCTCATCTAATATGGCGGCTTATCGCTACCTCTTCCCAAGAATACTGCGTCGTCGAGAGAAGCCTCTACTATGTCATTCCAGTTGTTCCCCTGTCTAGTGACAGATGTTGTCCTCAAGTTCCAAGATATCATAAATGCTCACGCATCTAGTGTCTGTACCCTCATTCACCTCAGTATTGCCTTTTTGTTCCTGGCTACAGCTTCGGCTGCTTATTGCCACCTTCATCTAACCTTATGCTCATTCCAAATTTAACCGTTGCAACCCATCACCCGCAACAACCAGGGAGTGGCTGTGTCCACGGCAAATGTCACCACTTCTGTTGACCTTGTTTAAGAGTCGCGACGCCGCAATATATATCCCAGCCATCTCATCGCCATTCGTTTCAGGGCAAAGATGCACACTCTTTTATATTTCTGGATCTCAGAGGATGGACATCTCGGCGCAGTCAGACGGGCAATATACTGCCTAGATGTCTGCACGATTCAGGAGTAAACTCGCTCCCAGGATTCAGGCTGTTGCCATATATCAGGTCTTAGAGTGAGGCGGCTGGTGTAATGTCATATTTACCTAAATTGTACATCATTCGATGTGATGGCAAAATAGAATACGGCACAGCTGTTTTGTATTCTGCAAGGCAACAATACGCTCAATCAATCTATGCCCCCTCGATTCTCATTTCGCGCTTCTCTTGTGATGTGGTGGTGTGTTTGTTTCGGGGGGACTTTCAAAGTTGGTATATATAGATGGCACTTCCGATGGGCTCATCGCGATGTTTTATCACGCGTCCTGTAAAAAGATCATAAGCATACTCAACCGTCTCATTTTGTCTTGCTACGGCAATTACACTCGTTTCTCGTCATTCGCTCTATACATTATACAAATCAAGAAACATCAACGTTTTCTAGTCAGAACAACAGCGGCACAATGAAGTCTGCTATAATCTCTGTCCTAGGCCTTGCGGCCATCGCTTCAGCTACGTTTGGTCCCTGGGATGAAGAAGACGACAACGATAGCAGCTACCTGTCCAGCACTACTATCTACTCTATTTCAACTGTGGCCACGCCTCCGACTATCAAGACCACTACCGCTCCTGCATTGACTACGAGCACCATCTACACTACGACTACTAGCACTATCACCTCGTGCCATGCAACTGTTACCAACTGCCCAGCTGAAAGCACCATAAAGACCACCATTGTTGTGGCTGTAAGCACGACGGTCTGCCCTGTATCGTCTGCCTCCACCCCAGCTGTCGCGGCCCCCCCGTCCTCGTCTGCTGCTCCGAGCGTCGCCGTTCCTACCGTGGTATCCTCTGCTCCTGCTGCACCCCCTGTGCCAGCTGCCCCGTCGAGTGCCTCAGCGGCCCCGGTCGTTCCGGCTGCCTCAGTTCCAGCTGCCTCTTCACCGCCCACCATTTCTCTGGTGAAGCCTTCCACTACTGCCCACCCCAGCACTTTGATTGCTGGCACTGGTACTTCTGCTCCCAAGACACCTGCGGCCTCGTCAACCCATGCTGTCGTCACCGCCGGTGCCGCTCATAGCGGTCTCAACTCGGTTGGTGCTCTTGCTGCCGCTGCTTTTGCTGCTGTCCTCCTGTAAGCGCCAGGCTAGCAAAAACCAAGTACTTGCTTTTTTTTTTTTTTTGCGGACATTATCGAAAGGCAGGCAACTATTGAACGACTGCCGTGATAGGGTGGGAAGTGCAGGATGATACATGAGCTGGTGCAAAGTGAATATGGATAGGTGGCCGAGCGAGGTGGGAGGCTCGCGGTGAGACTTGTAAGACGTGCGGGACATAAGAATAATAGGTAGCAGGCTTAGTAATAATAACTCGACGCTTTTCGTTCTCGGTCTTCTGTCTTCTGTTTTGTTTTGTTTTGTTTTTTATTCGGTCTGATTTGATATTCCAAAATGAGGCTGGCCAGCCCGTGCGTCGTAATTGGCTGTCGAGAGACATAAGTAAACCAATATAGAGGAGGTGAGATGGTGTGCAGTCTGGCAAGGTGTCGCCGTTCATTAGCGGACTATGGTCGCATAGACACACCTTGTATGGTCGAGTTGAGAATAGTTGGATGCCGGGCGTACACGCGTGCATTTCAATGCCTCCCAAGGATTTTAAAGGTACTGATTTTGTCAATTCGATATCCAATTGGGTGCATAGGTACAAAAGGTGAATTGCCATGAAAGAAAGGATTAAGTCAGAAACACAAATGTGCAGATTCGAACTTCCGCCCTACTTTGCAACGAGTGGTGTGAGACGGAACTAGATGAAAACTCAGCGAGGCAGCAGTCAATACCTTGAGAAGGCTTTGTCTAGATTAAATGTAGTTTTGTTAAATAAACAAAGGCGGCGAGGTGACGATACACGAATATGGATGAGGCAGACTACATTATTTGCAGCAAGAGGCTGTACATTACACAGCTTGGAGAACAGCCTTGTATAACATTTCAGCTGCCTTGATAACAGCATATCATTCAGTCTGTAAGATCATCAAATATTCAAAGTAAGGTTTGATCATTGATATCAAGATCAATACGTTGCAAAACAGGTGGATAAGTGCTCTGTCTAAGACATGGGTGGTTTTCCCCGGACTTTGGTCAACTCTATGCAAGTCATAGCCTACGATAAATGCCACCACTAATTTGAATAAAACTCACAAGCAAAATAGCATCAGCACTTGTGCTAGTTCTGTCACGTCATGCTACATCGGTGAGAACTCGGGTGGGCGGAAGACAAATAGAACGCGCGTGGGAGAACAGAGCCTCCGACAAAAGGCGGTGGAGGAAGAGACCAGACCGTCAGACCCAAGGTGAACATCAACACGTATCAGACGTCTGCCGTCTATTGTCGGGTACCGGATATCATAAAACTCAAAATACAGTGACTCGACTGCGAGCTCTGGTCCAAATCTATACGTGGCATTCTCTGCAATAGCCAAGCAGCAAGAGGTGTGCAAGAAAATTGCAGCAGAACCTCCCACAACGTTGTACGATACACAACTAATAGCATAAGTAAACATTTTTGTTCATTGTGTATTTTGCATATACTGCTTCCGAGTTCTTTATTGCCTAGGCAATTAGTATATCAGGCGCACCGAGACATTTTATATAACTGATATAAAAGTAGGAGGGTGTGTAGGATGTGTTGTCTGAAACACAGGCCTCATAGCGGCCATATTCTACTACCAACTGCTCTTTATCACATATTTGCACATTTGTTTTCTTGCAGACGCTGTAGCCCCCCTTGTGTGCTTTTATATCAAACTCAGACCAAAGAACTTCAAGTGTGCTTTTTCCGCTGTCATTGAAATATATTTAAGAGACAGCCCGGCCGTTGATTCTCACTCTGATTCTGTCTTTCTTTTTCCTGATGATATAAACCCAGGTAATCAAGTACACATACCTACTACTGTCTTACTAAGTGCTATTCAGACGCCTATACTCTTTGTATACGTTTATCTTCTATCCTGATCCTCCACACAGACTTCACCATGGCCCCCCCGAGACAGAGCAAACGTGCCAGTGCTACTAATGTCAGTAATGGCTACGATCCACATGGTCGGGACGACGACTATGCTGCCAACGATAGCTATTATGAAGACGCCAACACTCAAAACTACGAGGGCAACATGGGTGGTGGAGGTTCTCATATTGGCGGCAATGCACAGTACGCACAAAACGCACAAAACGCACATCACAGTCAGCAGACACAGCATGCACAACACGCACATCAAGGCCACGGCATGGGGCAAATGCCTGCCCAACATGATCGCGGCAGAACAGCAACTAAAGGCACCGGCAGAGCCAGTTCTAGATCCCGAACACGCAGTCGTAGCCGTGGCACTGCCTATGCGGGCGGCGGTGCTGGTGCTGCCGGTATGAGCAACGCCGGCGCCCGTGCAAGCCACGCCCAGCTGTCCTCGACCAAGCATCAGATCGAACACAGCCGCTGCCTGGACAAGAGGTGTGGCATGCCTATTGCGTGGCGCAATGCCGAAGATGTCAGCGTCGCCATGCACATGCAGAGCAGTATTGATCAAGGCGTCAACAACTACGCCAACGTCAACCACAATGTCAACACGAGCCCCAACAAGAACTGCAGCCTCGGGCCCCGTCATGCCAACCAAGACGCCCGTGAGGTCCAGATGATGTTGATGGACATCCTGAGTCAGACCGGACTGCCCCTCGCTGATCTAGCCACGGCGACGCAGCTCGAGGGTGGCATCGTGCCGGGCTTCAACCTACTTTCGGTCGACACAGTGGGACATCACGGCATGGCACAGGGCATGATGGGTGGTGGTCTTCCACATCAGAGTACGCGGGCATGGGAGGTTTCCCACATGGCAGTGGAAAACGACCGGCGCGAGTTCTTCTATTACAACCGGGCGCTGACGGCGAATGTTATCCTGTCCCCACATTGCGAGCTTCGTAAGTTTTTAAATTTCTCTATTTCTCTATTTCTCTACAAGTCGAAGCCAAGCTAATGACAGACACCTGCCGATACTTCTTCTCCCGCGAGGGGTGCATTTTCAAAAAGCTCCCACTGGATACGGTGTGCAACTTCCACGCGGTGTGTCCGGTGCCAAACTGCAAGACAGCCAAGACGCAGTTTGCAGGTCCACTGTCCACCGACCGGAGTATCCAATGGGTACGTGCCGAGTTTTGCCCGGCACACATGTGTATGGCAGAAGGCTGCATGCTGCGACAAGACCTGTCAGAAGACGGCAAGGAGCTAAAATACTGCCCACGTCGTAAGTTTCCTTTTTCTTCTCATGTCTCTTCTCGTATAGGTGTGAGTACTAATTATAGATCGTTGTTATTACCGGGGATGTGACAAACAAGGCGTCACAAGTCATGGGGGCAGCACCAATCATGGATATTGTTCCAAGCGTACGTACATATGACCACACCCCGAACAACTTTTAGAAAATATACTGACTAAATAGACAAATGCCATCGCTGTTCAAAGATAGCGATGCCCGGCTTTGAGCTCTGCAAGAAGCGTAGGTGTCCTCCTGATTCAAATTTCACATTGTACAGGCACATCTAACAAGATAGATGTCGAATGTGCACAGCACAACTGCACCCTGCCATGCAAGGTGCTCAGTGCCGACAGAGTTCCCAATCAGAAGGATTTAGTCAACTGCGGCGTCGAGTACTATGATCGCAAGCCCTATCTGCTCTATTGCGGCAACCATGCGCATTGTGCCGACCCGCAATGCGATCTGCTACGCAAGAAGCCGGCCGTCTACTGCTTCAAGCACGTCTGCAACGAGACCGGCTGTGGCCTCGGCACGACCGAGGAGCGCAAGTACTGCGACAGACGTGAGTAGTCCCTCGTGTAAAAATGCGGCATACAAGTAAAACTAACAGGCTAGACCGTTGTCAACAATCCGGGTGCTTCCAGCCCAAGCATTGGCAGAGCGACCTCAAGAATCGCGAAAACTTTTGCCTCGGACATCTCTGCCGCGTCAGCAACTGTGGCCGGGGCTCAGGCGAGGACCGTCTCTACTGCGATCAGCGTAAGTTTTCCTTATCTCTCTAAAATACCAACATGCTGACCATCAGACAAATGTGAGATCGAGGGTTGCATGTCCAAAGACGCTGGCGGCTTGTACTGTGTCAATCACGCCCATTTTGAATCCGAAAAGGTGGGCGAGAAGAAAGCCGATAGACGAACTGAGCGCCTCGCAGGCTTGTTCTCGCCAGCACACCCAAACCCCTATTTCCAAGGGTATCCAGGGCACCCCTTCTCTCACATTGGGTCTGTCTATGCCGGGGGGTCGACAACCTCGCGAAGCTCGCACAGAACCAGGAGCTCCCGGGGCTCACAGCATCGCAGCCACGACGAGTCTTCAGATGATAATGAAGACTACTCATTGGACTGGAACCGCGATCGGGATCGCGACCGTGATCGCACCGACCGTGGCCGGCAGCATCGAGGTGATGATAGCAGCGACCCACCAACTCACGGAGGTCCTGCATCCCGGCCTGGCTCCCGAAATGAGACTGGCTTCGGTACTGCTTCAGCTAATGGTCCCAATCATCCGCGGGCCAACCAGCAACACCCTACAGCTGGGCCTATGAACGGAAACGGTCCAGCCCTAGGCGTTCCCATATCTGGGCCAGCTAGACCGGCTACAGGCAACGGAGGACGGCCTATGGGCAATGGTGGTGCCGGTATTCCGGGTGGTCCAGGCGGTCCGAGTCAAGGTGGTGCCCGTGGCGGGCCACCTTGATGGATGAGTAGTAGGATACCCGGCTCATCAATGATAGACTAGTGTAAAGCCTTTGACAGATGTCTCGTCTGATTGTACTTTTTGTTGGAGATATTGTTTTATTTTCTTTTTCACGGCTTTTTTGGCACTATTTTGATTTGTTTTTAGTCCACTTCAAAATACAAAGCATCTTATATTGTTCGTGTCCAGATATCTTCAGTAATCACTCACAAAAATACATGTCTCGCCAAGTGTCCGCATGCGATGTCGTCTTACCAATAGCAAGCAAGACATGAGACATGATTCTGATCCTGAGATATGGCCAGGCCCGGCTTGAAGAAATACCATCGATAGCTCTAGTAGGCGTGCTACCATAGGCACTACAATTCTCCCTACACTGATTGGATGTGGAAATACTCCCCTAGATACGCTAAGAGTAACACGGAATTAGCGCATCCTTCAGTGCCATCCTAGCTCCTTATCCGGAATGGCGGGGATCCGCCCCAAGACCTGGGAGCTTACTGTTGGGCCCTTTTCAGTGAAGATCACAAGGAAACAGCGGGCAGCCTGTCACTGTGCAATCCGAGCCATCCATCTTTGATAGATACTTGGGTACTTGCCTACTTAACACATGGGAAAGTGGCCAGTCGCACTTGCCCTTGTCGGCCATCAACATCGAGAGATAACGCGCCATTCCGTCTGCTCTCTTTCCCTTTTAGTATCCTGGACCATCGCCTCGTCTCATCTCATTTCATCTTATCCTCATTTCATCATTCTGCCTCTGCACGGTCATCTCAATCATCGCATCAACGCGCATACTACACTTGTATTTACATCAAAGTTGGGCCACTGCAGCTCCATCCTCCAGCGCGTCAGAACTATCCACAGCGTCGGGTCTAGACCTCCTGGACTCGTGCAGGAACAACGCCTTTCAAAGTGACGGCGACGCCAACAAATGACGGCGGCGTGACGATACGACACTCAGGCGACAAGCAAAAGAATTCAACACAAAGTGCATTTCGTAGAGAGCACATTGCAGTAAAATAAGCACATCAAACCCATTACCCGTCTCGAGGCCTCACGACGTCATCTGCGCATTGACCACTTGACCAGCTGATTCATCGACAACGACATCCCATCGAGAGCTGCTCATCAATCATACCCAGCCTCATTAATTTATTACTTTTCACACTATGGCCCAACAAGCGCAGTCGCAGCCCACATCGGCTCAGTCTGCAATGCTCAGCATGCCCTCAGATCCCCAGTCAGCCCCTGACACTCCCTCGGAGATGCCGGGCACCCCAACCAGCACCCATACGTCACTCTCCGGCATCTCGACCACCGCTATGAAAGACGGTCAGCGCGGCGGCCACGTCCCACCACTGGCACTCGATGGAAGCTACAGCAGAGGCATTGGAGGCAATAGCCATCGTCTCGGCCACCAACACAATCCGTCCACCAACAGCCTTGAGGCTGAGCGTGCCGATCGTATCTCGCGCTTGACAGGTCTGTCAGGCGTCTCCACGCTGCGCCCAACCTATGGACCCAGCCGCGGCAGTGCCGCCAGCATCACGAGCGGTGGTGGTGGAGGCGGCAGTGTGGGTAATAACAACTCGAACCGCTTCAGTGGCAGCGGTGTCTTTGCGACCACGCCGACATCGGTTAGCGGTGGCAACAACCTTGCCAGCCTGGGGCTTTTGTCCAACAGCATGGCCGTCCCCGGCGCTCTGACGCCGGCCTACTTTGACGCGCAGGGCCAGCCGGTTGCCATCACTAAGATGAGCACGGTCGGAACGGCTAGCGCGACAGACAGCATCAGTGGCCGCACACTCGATGACAATAGCACAGCGGACGGCGACACAATGACGGAAGACGGAGACAACAGCGACAATAACAGCTCGGCGGCGTCCGATATTAAGAGCATGGGCACCAACTACCACTACAGCAACTCGCGCCGCGGCGAGGGCGATGTCATGATGATGGACGACGACAACGATAACACCAACCAGTCTGTTGGTGGCTACGAGGACCGCATGAGCGACGACGATGGCGCAGCCAGCCTTGTCGGTTTCGGAGAGGGTGCTGGTAGCACTGTCTCGGGCCCCATCTACCGCCGCCGCCCGCTGCCTCCACCGACGGGCTCGTCTGCCGGCGCGATGGCTGCCAACAACATGTACAACAATGTTCACAGCATGCACAATCCTACTTCTAGCATCAACAGTACCGGCAACGGCAACGGCCCCATGTCTGCATGGGGCTCGCTGGAGCGCACCAACTCCGGGCTGAGCGAGATGGCCGTCATGGGCAGCACAACAGGCAGTGCAGCTGGCCGCAGGGCCGAGTTTATTCGCTCGACACATGATTCTACAAACGGCGCCAGTGCCTCTACGGCTTCGCCAGTCGCTCCGGTCCCGCCTCACATGGTCCTCGATGATATGTTTGTCGACAGCCCGGCCAACGGTTCAATCCAGGCACACCCCAGCGCGCTGCGCGAGACCCAGCGTCCGCGGTCGCACCAGCAGCAGCAGCAGTCGCAGTATTCGTACGGTGTATCGCGTGACCGTGAGCAACTCCTTCAGGATGTCAACGGGTACATTGATGGCCTGGAGCCGGTGCCGGTGCGGTTTGGTGCCGCCGGACCGGGTAACAGTGGCAATGGCAGTGGTAACGGCAACAACGGCCCTACTGAGCGCTACATGTTTGAGAAGCGGTGGTAGTTCCGCCGTTATTCAGTCGAAGCATGACTGTTGTTTGAATTTACAGGAGTGGTTTTCACATTGTTTTGGGTGTATTGGTACTTTTGGGTTCAGGGTTGGGATTGGAATTGGGATTTGGCATGGGTTGGAACTTGGGACTTGGGATTTGGGAAGGGACACTCACGAGTCCGGAGCTTGGTGTCCTTTGGATGGGCGTTTATTGTCTTGAGTTCTCTGTTAGTTGTTTGATGTTTTTTTCTACCACCACGGCCAACTACCACTTTACACTACATATGCTCTACGAATCTTTTTTTAAACATTTTCAGACCACTTCAATTCTTGGAGTGTGCACCTTTTGGCTTTATCCTGGATGTTGCGCCTTTTTCCTCTTTCTCACCATCCCGTGCTCTACTAGGCAATGATCTCACGCCTCATGCAGGCTGACACCTGACACAACCGATCCGTGGAATTCCTCCACGGTGGTATTCTTGATCTTATTTTCGCTAGCATTACACTGCCACTCTCAACTTATATATAGGTTGCCCTGTCCGTTTTGGATCCCTTTGGTTCTCTAGCAAAATTAAGAAGAAGAATTGGCAAAATGACTTTGTACAAAAGTCTCGAAAAAGGCGAATTTCGCTTGCTACGTTTACAGCCTGCCGAATCTCTTGATGCACCACTGCACATCCAGATCTTTCAAGTCAGCCTAAACGGCAGCCTGCCAGAGTATGAAGCATTGACATATGTCTGGGGAGATACCTGGGGTGACTTTCCTGTCTGGATAGACAATAGCAACGAAGCGGGACAATCACTCAACCTGACCGCCAACCTCGATGCTGCACTGCGCCATGTCCGCTACCGCGACCGCCGCCGTGTGCTCTGGGTCGACGCCATCTGCATCAACCAGCACGACCTCGCTGAGCGCAGCCTGCAGGTCCAGCAGATGCGTCACATCTTCGAGAACTGCACAGCCGACGTTGCATGGCTTGGACCAACACCGTTTCCGCCACCACAGGTCTTCACCATTGACGACCTCAGCGATGATGAAGATGGCACTGAAAAAGAGGACAAGCAGGTCAGGCTGAACCGGAAAAACAAAATGCATGTCGACCGGCACGCGTACCGCGATAAGCAGCACAAGTCCAACCTGCGCGAGGGCCTGGCTCTGATGCGCCAGGTCGCGGGCCACGACTCGGCGACGCTGACGGACATGGTGCAGCACCACTACTATGCGACGACGTGGCGACCGAAAGCCGATTCCAAAGACATTGAAGCAGAGCGCCTCGCGCTCAAGTACGACCCGGATGACAGCGATACCCAACACCCGCCGCTGTTGACATACGAGCAGGCCAAAGCGCTGCGGACGACCTTTTCGACCGCGCGCCTGTGGCAGCGCGTGTGGATTGTGCAGGAGCTGTCGTGTGCGCCCCAGGTGATTCTGGCTGTAGGTATCGACGATACAAATGAAATTGGAGATAGGCTGTCGACGCTCAACTGGGACGAGGAGCTGATCGGCGGCTTTCTCGACGACAAGGCATATGCCGATGCCTTCCACTCGTCATGGGGGCACGGCACGATTGGGCCTGTCGCAGCCCGGATCTTTGCACGCGTGCGGGCACTCCACCTGCAGAGAAAGTATGCGCGGTCGCGGGTGTTGCCTGAAATCAAGAAAGATAAGCAAGATGAAGAGATCCCCGACAAAATCTACCGCAGCTTCCTCGATATCCTGGCCCGTTTCAAGTGGGCAAGCTCGACAGACCCGCGCGACAAGGTGTACGGCCTGCTCGGTCTTGTGGCGGAAGAGACCCCGTTCCTGCCCCCCGTCGACTACACCAAGTCGCCAGCCGAGGTGTACACAGACACGACGCTCGCCGTTATCCACACCAGCGGCAGCCTCGACCTCATCAGCCAGAACCCGTTTCGCGGCAGCGGCGTCTTTGGCGACGACCACCTGTACGTACAATACGAAGATGATGGGTGCAGTTCTGACGTTGGCAGAGACGAAATACAAAGCAGACAAGGCGAGCGCGTGCACAACCTGCCGTCGTGGGTGCCGAATTTTGACCACAGCCAGCACTCGGAGTACGACGACCAGTTTGCGACGATCCTGTTTGCGCAGCGCGGCATCTACGCGGCCGGGCGGCCCGACTGCCGGCACCTGTTTCCGCTGCAGACGATTGGCGGTGCTGCGATGACGGATGGAATCGACAAGAAGCCGGTAAGGGGCCTCAGGCTGCGGGGTGCCGTGATCGGGCACATGGCCGAGTTCCGGCAGGGTCGCTGGGAAGACCAGGCCAGTGTGCCCAACGACGGGCGGTCGCCGCTGAATACGCTCATCAAGATGCGCGCCCTGTACGTCGACAAGCCCTCGAGAGAATACAAGGCGACGGGCGAGACGTGGGAGGACGCGTTTTGGCGCACGATGGCGGCCGACTGTGAGGCGTACCCGATCCAGCGGCTGGACTGGGCGAATGTCGGGGCCGCGTGTAGTGGCGCGCTTGCCGCTGCGTGTGCAAAGCGAACACAAGAGCAGGCCAAGGAGGACGCAGACACCAAAGGCTTTACGACCGAAGAAGAGTGGCGGGACTACCGGTACAGCGCCGAGTACGAGCACTGGCCGGCGTCGGCAGGCATGCTGCAGGACACGCCGGTGTGCCAGATGCTACTGCGGATGATGGCACGGTGGGGAGTGTGCGAGGTGGTTCCGTGTGTTGAAGAGCTGGAAGAGAGCAATCTGCTGTCCATGGTATGGCCCGATGTGCGGCAGGGCGATGTGGTGGCAGTGCTGGACGGGTCCAAGGTGCCGGTGGTGCTGCGGCCGCAGGATACTTTGGTTGAGGGGGATGGCCTCGACACATGCATCTACTACAAATTTGTGTCTCCGGCATATGTGCACGGCTACATGGACGGCAAGGCGCTGGAGCAGGTTGAACAGGGCCGCATCACAGAGCAAGACTTTGTCTTGATTTAATCAATTTATATTGGGTCAACGTTGATGTAAAGTATCTAGATGAACTTGTTGACAACGTCGTTGACAACGTTGTTGATCTCGGGGTCGAGAGCGGCGCTGACACCCTCCTTGGCGGCGAAGCCGTCAACAGCTACTCTTGTTAGTATGATTGAGAGGCAGCTGAGAAGAAGAAACCTACCGCTGTCGATCATGGTGTCGATGCCAGAGTCTGAAGAGTTCTGGGTCTGCTGCTGGGCCGAGCTTGGTTGTTAGTATGGACGATAAAAGGGTAGTAGAGGATGAGACATACGTCTGGCCGTCGACGGCGTTGGTAAGTTCCTGAATCTCGTCACCGAAGCCCATTGTGTCTGATGTTTGATGTTGTTGGTTGAGTGTGGGAGTGGTAGTTACTGGGGAGGGAATAGAGAAGAAACGAGGTAAGGAGACGAGAAGACGGGAGTGTCTTATTTATACACGACATCTGACACTCTCTTGCATCCACCCTCTTCTTCCCCATTGATCCCACATCCTCCCCTCTCAGATAGTAAGCGCC
This sequence comes from Ophiostoma tasmaniense, assembly GCA_022392925.1. Classification (NCBI taxonomy): domain Eukaryota; kingdom Fungi; phylum Ascomycota; class Sordariomycetes; order Ophiostomatales; family Ophiostomataceae; genus Ophiostoma; species Ophiostoma tasmaniense. The sequence continues at coordinate 1,248,507 of JAKRGK010000008.1, read as the reverse complement.
GGTGCCGAAAGATGGAGCTGCATCGGTACAAAGAGAGCTGATAGTACTGAAACCAGGAATGATGTATTGTAAGACTGTACATTTTACAAGCAGGATATGGTAGCAGGTACGATACGACATGCACGGCTCATTGGATCTCAGGCATCAAGGGCACGAAGGGGGTATGCGAAGGAGCTGCATGTTGGTCAGTCTAATAAAGGTCGGAGGGTCATGGAGGGTCAGCAAAGCAAGTGGGATGCCAGCTATCAAGAGATAGATCGTCGTCGACATCACCCACCAACAAGATGTATCCAACTAGTAGTCCCATGCAGAGTAGCGTCACTTGTACTACAGGGTTGGCCATGTCTTCTTTCTTCTTGCTCTTCCTCTGTGACCATCAGAGAATGCACAGCTCAGCTTGGTTTGCCACACACCAGGGTAGCACTGATAACGTCAATACGTTGCAGAGATGCTTCTATTTATGCATCCATAAAGCCATACACTGCATCTGCAAGTTTCACTAATGAAGGTGAGCCGATAAGGTCTTTACAGCATGAGCTGACGTGCTTTCTCTGCCCCTCGTTCTCTCGTTCTCTCACATCCGTCTCCTCTGTCTTCCTGGCAGCTTCTCCCCTATCTTTAAACAGCAGCTTGTTGGTTCATGTAGCTATCTTAAATCGGCCCTATCTTTTGTCCTTGAATCATAACCCTGCTGGTCTATCTCTCTTCCTCTCCGTTGCCTTCTGTCTACTTTGGCCTTTTTTCTATATCTTATCCTGCACATGCTTCGGCGTAGACGTGCATCTCTTCCTCAAGCACACACCTCTATCTGTCTATCAAGAAATAGCGCATACTAGTCCGACGACCAGAAGTACTATGTATCCCCAGAACCCAAGCTGTCCTCTTCTTGCTCGTCTTTCTTTCGGATATATTTGCTCAGTCGAGTGTTGTCCAGCATGTTGTCCCCTCTTTAATAGCCACTCCAACTCTTTACACACATAATCAGCAAACATCTTGCATACTTGAGTGCCAATCAATATAATCCAGCATAAGACTGCAGATCAACCCCGGAATCCAAAAGCCAAGAGTTGAGGCTCCGGCAAAGGTCTTGGCTCTGTCGTGCCCCAAAAAGCCAAGACAAAGTCTAAAGTCTAAAGATGACAAGAGGCAAAAGAGAAGAGGAGGGCAGGAGAAGACAATCTGCGGGTAGACGGCACAAAGAGGAGAAACAAAGTCACAAATAAGATTGCAAAGACATAACAAAAAAGAGTGAGCAAAGAGATAAAGAGAATGGTCAGGAGGGGCTGCGTGGCGGGGCTTCAGCCAGGGTCCATCAAACAGACGACTAACAGACGACTAACAGACGACTAACAGGGCTCTTGGCAGGCACGCATGCTTCCGTGGGCTGCATTGTCATGCACGACGTCACGCGGTCTTTACTTGGCTTTGGTTGTTTTTGGACACGAGGAAATCACTCCAGCTGAAGATTGTTGAGTTTGTTGAAAGAGATGCAGTCGTGCCTTCCTATTTCTTGTCTCGATATATCTAGGCAAGTACGGCCCTGCTCCTTCTTCTTTTGTCTTTTTGCTCTTTTCGTATCTTGGGGTCGAGACCAGCCTGATCAGCGAATGGCAAGAGATGACATCACCATGTAACAGCACGGCTCTTACCCTGTTGCTTGCCTTGCTCTTCCCACGCAGCTGTTGATAGATGCACCTATCCAAGATAACAATAGCTTTGCATATCACCAATCAAGGCAATGCCGTGAGCAACATCCAGCAGTGCTGGACGAGCACCTTCATACGTTGCCAACTGCAGTCTCGGCATTGAATCGCTGTCTTGGGCACGCAGTCAGTGAGACTGCCATCGCGACAATCTCGCAACAGCATCTTCTTTCCGAGGCTGCAGTGGGACAGCGTTCTTGGTGGTACGCCATTGAGATGCACATGTATCGGCGGCTTTTGTTTTGCATTGTGTCTTTGGGGATTGCATACCAGGCACGATGCCTCTCGAGCGCTAGAGATGACACCCGGCACGGAATTGCTTCTGACCCCGATGTAATGGCCAGCTAGGGCTGGCTGAGGAAGGCTTGGGAATGGAAGAGTCAACAAGTGTTGAGCAAGTGCAAAAACGCCCACGAAAGACTCGTGCGTCTCAACGACGCCCCATGAGGTCGTGTGTTGGTTATCACTATCGAGCAATGTTACACGAGAAGATTTCGAAAAGGTTTCTGGCATTGAACGGACTCGACTTGCAGCTGTCTACTTCTTGCTACATCGTCAGTCGTTTGTCCTGTCTTGTCGCTTCTTGACTTTTTATCGTCTTGCCTTGTTGTCGGCACTTGCAAGTCTTGTGGCAAGTCGGTCGGCGAGATGGCCATTCACCCGCGAATTCTCCGCGAGACATGTTACAGACGACACGCGAGATGCCCAGTGTTGTCACCTCAGTCTATGAACTAGGCTCCCAGGCTGGCCTCGTTTGCCACAAGCCATGCTCTCGCGGTGTCGCGGAACTGCTGCCGAGCTTGGGACAGGTCTCACTTGTCCAAGACGTCCGAGGTGGCTGCTTCAAAGCGTATTGTCGATACCCTCCATCATGACGCCATGATGAGAGCGTCATACACCGGCAGGTCACAGCTCACGATGTCTGTGGAACGCCCAAGCTTGGTTTTGAGACATACAGCAAGAGACAAGGAGCAGGGAGATAGGAGCAACGAGCAAAGAGCAAAGTACTCTCCTGTCAGAGCATGGCTCGCATGGATGACATATGTGGCTCTACTGTGTGTCGCATTATCGTGGACAGTCCCAGCTCTTTACAAGGTACCGTGTCTTGCACTCGGCAGTACGACGGATGCAAGCCGGTATCGCTTCTGCGAAACAGAACGTGGCGGTGATGCATTGTCTCAGAAGGCAGTCTTGCCTTGTATTCCTCGCGGTTCGGCTTGATGAGGATCCGGAATGCATCTGGCGCTGCAATCGCCGAGCAGCATCCAACACGCCAGATGTTGATATCTACGAGACGGTGGCGATACGGATATAGCCGACCGTCTCGGCTTCGCAAGCGATTCTTGTATTGCCAACTATCAAAAGGCTGCTCCCAGTCTAAAGCTATGCGCTTCGACTTGCTCGCCGACTTTTTAGCTATTGTGCCACTCTGTCATACGACCATCATCAGTGATATCAAGTCTCGCGGAGGCGTCCAACATGAGCGCCTCTGTATGCAATATAGCCATGCCTACCTATGCATCAATTATTGAATTATGCAAGGTAGTATGATTCACTGGTTTGTTTTTATTTTCGCTATTGCTGTCGTGTGCCCCTTTTCTTTTGTTCTTCTGTGTACCTTTGTTTCTATTTTCCTTTTACTGTTCTTTTGCTCTTCCTCCGGCTCCTATTCTCGCTTTCCTTCATTGGTAGGGTGTGATTGGCCGTCACACTGCATTGCATACATTGCATCTATTCTAATTGCATATGCTTGCATGGCTGGGCTGGGCCAGTCTAGAACAGGTACTAGGTAGAGGGCAGAGTGTGTCGCTTACTGCGGTTGAGGAAGTAAGAGAAGGGCAAGAAAGAGGGGAGAAGAGCAACAAGCAAAGAAGGAAATGAGCTCGAAAGCGAAGCGAGTCAGACGTCAGCCGCACGAGTGTCTTGGATTGGAGGGTCTTTGATTTTCTTTTTCATCATGAGCTCTTTTTGTGGCGTTCAGAGTACAAGTAGAAGACGGAACAGAACCGGCCGCTCCGTTCTCCTCATCCCATTTGGGTATGCCGTATAGTAATAGCAATGGTTGGGTGAAAATAAAGGAAGAATCAATCTGATCTGAAGAGGTCCGTGGTCGGGCAGCTACCGCATCTACGATGCATCAACACTCTACATCCAACAAGCACCGGCTCCTTGCAAGTTCAAAATGCAGAGACGGGAACGGCAATGGCTCAGAGGAGAGCGTGAACATGCACATCCGGCCCTTGTGGTTGGTGCCACGATGATAGCATATGTGGTCGAGGATTGGCTGGTTCGAAGAAGGAAGAGAACAAAGTTCTGTATTCTGCAAACCGATACAGCCGCCGCGCTCTTGCAGTAACAGAGCATACTCAGTAGAGAAAAGAAAATATGTGAGATACGCAGTACATAGTATGTGATGGGGTCTGCAGCGTGCAGCTCGTGCAGTGAATATGCAGTATTATGCAGTAAGCCTTTGGTAGGTTTAGATGTGCATGGGTCGAAACGTGCCTTTTCTTCTGTTTTCTTGTTCTTTTTGCCGGTGTTTGCTGTTTTTCCTCTTCTTCCTCTCCTCATCGCCGAGCCGAGTTCACGATAATTCATGCCAGTCTACTACGTAAACAACACAGAGTAGACCGGTCTAGGCCCCGCGGTCACGGCGGATGGATCCTTTGGGAGCGTCTATTGGCTGTCTTTGGGGCATTCTGGGGGGGCGTTTGCTTTTCTTGTGTCCTTTTTCCTTTTTCATCTCCATCTCTTTCTATTCTCGTCACTTTCAATTCTACAACTGACGGTGAGCATCTCTATACGGAGTACTACAACACAAGTATGGATATTCAATTCGGGTTCCATGAACACCCGTATGGAAAAAGTGTTTTGGGATTCAGAGTAGATGCGCTGTCAACAGGGCCGAAGAGATGCAGCTCCGTGACGATTAAGGCAAAAGGAGTCAAGAGCGAAGAGGGTCTCAGAGGGAGGAGGGTCGCTAGCTTTGCCTTTCCTCTCCTTTCCGCTTTCCTTGGGCCACTTGTGCATCGTGGAGTCCACACATCGTGAAGAGGGCCGAATAGTTACATTGGTGGAATGCAGACTGCGGGCTGCAGAACGTTGCAGGTCCAGGCAATTGAGACTGCAAAAGCCAAAAGTCAAGTTATCCTACTTGTTGTTTTACCCGGATTCCGACAGTGTTGGGAGAGGCAAATACGAGGAGGCAAATGGTGGATTTTGGGATCTGAAGAATAGAGGAGGATCTATCCAAGACACAGAGATAGGAAAGGCAGAAAAGTAGGCTAGGAAGAGGAAGAACCCGACGACGATCTCTGCTCTCAATAATCCTTTATCTTGGGCACTGTCGTAATACATGATTGCGACACCCAACGCCACGGCGAGAAAGCAAAGAGAAAGAGGGCCGTTCCGTGCAGGGGTCAAAGACAATATTGTACACTGTATGCAAAAGACACTCTATTCCGTATTCATTCGAGGAGTGAGATGAGATTGAGATTGCAGCACAGACCATCTTGTACTTTACCTCATACTCTGACAACTCTACAAAAAGACGAATGTCGTGCCATGCTGTGGCTGGCGGCGACTCGGGTTTGGCTCAAGAGTGTTATTTCCCTGGCTGTGCTCTCCCTCTCCAATGCAATCACAAGACAATCTACAGAGACTCGAGATGCGGGGAAGGCCACGAGAAAATGACAGACAAGGATGAGATGGATGCATGGGATAACGAGGGGAAGAGTCTGAGAGCGCGAGGTGATGAGAAGTGATGAAATGGTCTTACAGGATACAATAACTCATAAGTAAAAGTAATCATATCACTTCATATACTCTGATTGTCTGCCGTCTCTCGTCTGCCGCGATGCTACTCAACCTCGTCGTCATGATGGCCTGCTGGCCTGTCTGTTGACGTATCGCATCCCTCCATCGCCACCAGCGGAGCATGTCGTCCTGGAGTGCTAGGGACCAACGCGAAGCTAGAATGGAAACTAGAAATAAAACTAGACGATGGAAACCGAAAAAGAGGGTGTCTGGTCTTACATTGTAAAAAGGAAGGGTGATGGTGAGACAGCTTTGTACTCAGTAGACACTCAGGCGAGACGATCGTGACTGGAGATGGCAGGTCGGCCTATCAGAGTTAATTATTAAAGCGGGTACAGGAGGGTCAATTTCGATTTCTATTGGCCATATAAGGTGGGTCATGCTGCTTCTGCAGGGCCCGCATCAGCCAAGTGAAAGTCGAAGCCGACAAGAAGAAAAAGAGAGAAGGCTCAGAGGATGCAAGAAAGCTACAGCCCGGACAGGGGTAGGTCGGACAGGGGCAGCTATCGTGGATCACGATTCCCTTGCACACGCATTGGACATTCACATATTTCATATCTTCTTTCATATCTCCAGTCCAGCTTCTCTCTTTGTTGATCTGCTCGAGTGCTTATGTAATCGTTGCAATATGCCACGTGTGCTGTTGAGTCCAGCCGATATTGCACAGATGAAGGACCTCATCTCCCTGGAAAGGCTGGGTGCTGAGACAGTGTGCATGATGTGATATTGAGAGTCCTGTTCAATATATTCAACACACAACATCAAGGTACAATTGTGTCTCTCCCCTCGTCTCGTGCTCCAGCACCAGCCATGCCCCAGCGCGGACAACACCCTCTTTCATCTAGCGCATGCCGATCGCTGAGGCCTGTTCTGTGTACTGAGTATTGTACTGGGTATCTCGAGGAAAGTCTCTGTATCAGTACTCAGTAGTTACAGTGCTGAGTACTCGTTGCGTCGCATCTCAACGCGTCTGCCGAGCTTTTTTTGTTCCGGTGTCTGCACGCCGAGTAATGGTGCTGGTTAGCGAGGCAATCATCATGAACGCAGCTAGGATCAAAGAAGCAAATCCAATAATCATCATCGAACCATATGATGCCGTAGACGACGGGTTTATTTGGTATCTGTGTACTACACTGTATCATATCATGTCGAGTACCTTGCAAAGGCAAACACGGCAAACAACCACAACACCACGAAACGCCAAGACGCCCTCAGCCATGCCGCTCGAGCCGGGTAGATATTGTCTTTTCTTTTGTCTGTTTTTGTTTCTGTTATCTTTGTTCAATGTTTTGGGGCACATTGTGTGAGATGTTATTTTAGTGTTGGTCTGCTTTTGTTTCTATTGATTTTGCTGGCCTTTTTGGGTTTGTTTCTATTTTACTTTTTCTCTTAAGAATTACCAAAAAACACCATTAATTTCAAATAAATTCTAAAAAACACTGAGCCTCCGTACAACATCCCATGGAAATGTCCAGACAATCACAAATACCCTGATCAACATTCTCTCATCTTCTACGTATATTCAATCACGATCTTATTTCCAGAACCCACTGAGCTGCAGACCTGCAGACCTGCATTGCATGCATCAAGGCATGTCTTCGGCCGTCTGTTGCAAAAAGCACTAACAATCTGCAGCCAAGACGCCGACATGAAATCCTGGACATCTTTCGACCGTCCTTTGCCCGTCTGACCAATCAGGAGCCGCAAATGAATAAAAGTATCAAAAAGTATTCAGAATTAGTATCAGGAACAGCTGGCCAATCACCGCATGGCTGGGCGCAGATTGGCGTGATAAGCACAGTCCTGCCACACCTTGGCTCGAGGCCCGCACTGTCCTTTTCGGAGATACTTTTGTGTTGCCATACTCGTTGTGGACAATCCCAATGCGACGCCGTCTCTCAGGTACAACAGGCCTGCAATCATGCAAGTGGAGCCGTGGCGAGAGGCATGCACTGTGCTGCTACTGTACCCTCAGAGCAACCCCACCTGCCAACTCTTTTCCTCGCAAAAGTACTCTGCCCAAAGGCAAGAGCGATGGAAAAGACACGCTCACACCAGCGAGAGCCAGCCTCCAGCAGCGGGGCCTTCTCCGTATTGACTACCTCTACAGGAGCAAGTATTGCTCCAGACCCACTTATTTCCCTGCTTGGACGCGAGCGACAAGACAACGACCGAGTCAAAACGGCAAAACACGCAACACATCAGATTGAAGACTGATAAGATTGCCCTATCGAGCCTCCGCCTATGAGCATGAGCCTATCTTGCCTCTACATCTTACGGTGTACATGCACAGCGTACGACATGCCCCGTACAGGCAACCGCAACAGACAGCGCACACACTACTTGTATCCTCATGCACTGCCAACTCAATTGAGACCCAACCCAACGTGCCTTCCTAACGAGTTCAGACTTTGGACTCTTGAATGTTCAGAACGGCAACTACAAGCAAAATAGGAAGGAACGGCAGGAGGTACCTGTAATACTCGACACCTTGAGCCTATGTACTGCTAGCCCCTGCCCGTACTTTTCCGGTTGGGCCTGGCCGTTTCGTAATCCCGCCTTATCTCACTAGCGAGCCTGGTGGCTCCTGTACCAAGTAGACTCTTAAAGACTACAGAGCTAATAAGTCGCTCTTTGTGTCTGACTCTACACCCTACTCTACCCACCTAGCCCTGTCTTGTCCCCTCTCACGCCTCTCGTCTCTTCCAACCTTTGACTCAGGACAATCTGCATTCCTGACATTTCATCTTCTTTCTGTTGCCGACATTCATTTGATTCTTTCGATCCTTTGATATATTCTCTTCTGTCCTTTCTCTTCTTTCATTTTCTTCGGTTAACGCACCCCTCCTTACTGCTTGCTGCACGGACGTCAATCTGTCCCGCATCCCCTCATCCCATCGCCATCGACGTCGACGTCGACGTCGCCATCTTGCATCTCACAATCACGATCTCGGACGGCTTGTTGCCTGCTATTTAGCTTTCGATCAGACACATCGGCCCGCCACTCACTTCAACTCACTTCGAATCACCACAACAGCCCATCATCCCGCACTCTCACGGACAGCGACAGGCAGACAACCACCCCCCTGCTCCCGCATCTACCGCCTACCCTCAATGTCTCGCGTGCAGTAGCCAACTCGACGCCAACGGGCGCAGCAACGATTCACATCGTATATATATAACAGCCTCCCCTCGACTCCCGTGCCGTGGGACTCCCGGGCCATATTTGCGCCATGGAACCACAACACCCGCGGCCAAACCGCCCGCTACACCACCTCAACCTCCTCCCTGCCGGCTCCGTTTCCTCGCCCTCCTCGCCACAACCCTCGGCCTCCTACCACCACCTCTCCGGCATCACTCCCGCCTCTTCACCCGGCGTCTTCAGCCCCGCCTCCTCCTCGCCGCACGCCTCCTTCTCCAGTCCCATTATCCCTCACCGCGAGCTCTCCATCGGCAGCGGCAACCCGACGCCCCCGAACCTCTCCCACTCCAACTCGTACAAACTGCCACATCTGCCTGTCAGAGAAACACACATTGCAAATATCGAACGCGACTATGCTACGGGCCGGAAAACGATCAACGACTACCAAGTGCTGGAAGAGATTGGTCGTGGCCAGCATGGCAAGGTCAAGCTCGCCCAAACCGCAGAGGGCCACTTTGTAGCCATCAAGATTATCCCGCGCCTCTCCAAGACTCGTCGCCTCGGACGGGTGTCGGCTGCCGACCCCCAGCAGAACACAAAGCGCGAAATCGCCATTCTCAAGAAGATCCGCCATCCCAATGTTGTCGCCCTACTCGAAGTTATTGACGATCCCGAGTTGCAAAAGATCTACATGGTCCTCGAGCACGTCGAGCGTGGTGAGGTCACCTGGCGCAAGAAGGGTCTTCCCAACATTTGCTACTTTGAGCGCTACCGCTTCGAGCTCGGCATGCACGGCAAGGAGCTCGCCCCCGGCGAATACAATTGGCAGTCTGTGCTGGACCGCAAAGCCACCATCCGCGCTCTCAAGGAGGCACGTGCTGCTGGTCTGCCGCCTCCCGTCAACGACTGGACGACACGATACAAGCTTACAGCCGACAGCGAAGGCGGCGAGGCTCCCTGGTGGTTTGCCCCTAGTGCTGGCCTTGGCCCCGCTCCCGAGGTGCCTTTTCTCGACTCGCGGCCTGCCTCGCGTGTCAACTCGCGGGCTCCTTCGCGTGTTGCGTCTGTCGTCTCTCTGGCGAGCGGCCTGGCGCCTGCTGACTGTGCCTCGGACGAGTCTATGTCTGTTGTTGCACAAGATGGTGACGCTGGCTACGACACGCCGAGTTTCCTCTTCCCGGGCTCTCAGCTGGCAAACCAGGCACAGAATGCACTCGACGGCAGCATGTTTGGCGCCTATGTAGACGACGACAACATCTGCCGACAGCGCTCTCCCAGTCTGGCGGGATCGATTATTTCACAAATGTCCGGCATGGACTACAACGCCATGGTCCACGACCCCTACGCCGACGACTTCTCGTACGTGCCCTGCTTCAGCATCGAGCAGGCCCGCAGTGCTTTCCGCGACACCGTCCTCGGTCTCGAGTACCTGCACTACCATGGTGTTGTGCACCGTGACATTAAGCCTGCCAACCTGCTGTGGACGGCCGACCACAAAGTCAAGATTTCTGATTTCGGCGTCTCGTACTTTGGCCGCCCGATTCGCGACGGCGACAGATCCGAAGCCTCCATTCCCGAGTCCGAAGCCAAGGACTTTGATGACGACAGAGAGCTGTCCAAGACAGTCGGCACTCCCGCCTTCTTTGCACCCGAGCTGTGCTACACCGACATCGACACAGAGCCGCCCAAGGTCTCTGAGCAGATCGATGTGTGGTCTCTCGGTGTTACGCTGTACTGCCTGCTCTATGCCCGCATCCCCTTCTTGGCCGAGGACGAGTTCTCCATGTTCAAGAAGATTGCCACCGAGGATGCGTACATCTCGCCGCGTCGCCTCAAGCCCGTCGATGCCTACACGGACCCTGCCATCTTTTCTCTTTATAATCGGGTGAATGTGCACCCCTTTAGAAGCGATGCCGACCCGGAGTATGAAGAGCTGAGCGAGTCGCTGGTCGATCTCCTAAAGAGCATGCTGGTCAAGAATCCCAATAAGCGAATCCGTCTGCGCGATGTCAAGCGTCACCCCTGGGTTACCGAGGACATCTCCGATGTTCCGCAGTGGCTCGAGGATACCAACCCTGCACGCTCCCAGGATCGCCGCATCCACGTCGACGACGCCGAAATTGGCAGCGCTGTCGTGCCCCTCAACTTCCTGGAGCGCGCTCGCACAGCTATGAAGCGCGCCGTCGGCAAGGTCATGCACTCGCGTGACCGTGACGAGCACAATTCTTCACCGGTGACGCCTTCGCGGATGCGTGCGTCAAGTTCGGCAAGCAATGTGGTCAACTTGAGCAACCCCCCCGAAACAGGATCGGCAGCAGCGGCAGCGATTGCAGCGGCCGCAGCCGCACCGCCACACCTTTATACTGGCACCCACAGTGGCTACGACCAGACCCACGGCCACGGCCAAGTTCACGCCCTCAGCCACCACGGCCGCAGTCTCGGACACCACTACACTCACCACACGACATTTGGCACGCACCATGTCAATGCGCGGGACGCCCGCCGCAAGAGCATTCGAAGCGACGACTACTTTGCAACCGTGACGCAGATGCCAACACTGCCGACCGCCACAGCCACGGCCTCGACTGGCAACGAACATCCACTGGCACAAAGTGTCACTGCAAGCCCGTATGCATCGCCAGGCGAGACCACCCCAAACTCGAATACACACTTTGATACTGCACAGTGGCTGATGACTCCAGGAGAGCCATCCCCCGCCCAGCAGGCGCAGACACAGTCGACCCGAGCGAGAGCCCAGCCCGACATGCGCGTGCCAATGCACGGCGAAGTATTCAGCGTCGATGGTTCCATCGAAAGTAGCGCACACAGCCACGGTCCTACCTACGGCCAGGGCCACAGCCCAAGCCACACGATCAACCCGCCCCGGAATCTTGTGCGGCACGTGCACTCGCGGTCGATTTCGAATGCTATCCTCAGCCGGTCTTCAATCCTACGGGAAATCCACGCGTCATCATCGCCACCGTCCGAATCGAGCCCAACTTTTATCTCCAACTCCAACTCTCACCCCAACATGGCCATCAACCACTCTCCTCCTTCTACAACACATTCTCCCATCCTCAATGCAGTGCGGCGCACGCGCGAGGTGCGTGCGACCAACGATGCCAATGCCAGAACCCGGTCTGTGGACCGTGCCGGAATCGTCTTTTCTAACCCTGACAAGCGTGCCGGGCCTGTTGTCGGTCTTAGTGCGGCCAATGCACCGGGCAGCGTGCAGCAGCCCCGGCGGCCCGTGCACCGCGCCTCGTCGAGCGGTCTGGCTCACGTTGACACTATCAGCGAGACCAAGACTACTGGGTCGGACGAGACGATCAAGGTGCACACCATCAACAATACGAGTGTCTCGTCGCCGCAGGTTTCGTCGTTGGGCATGGGCGTGGGGTTGTCGCCGATCCAGCAGAATTTCCAGCAAAACTTTTATCGAGTGCTTCCTCTTCTCGAAGACCGGCCGACAACAGCACACCGTGTTGAGGTACCTCTGCCAGCAGGACCGACACTGAGTTTTGCAGCCCACGCTGCTGCTGCTGCTGCCGCGCCTACCCTGGATGCGCCGGCGCCTGCTTCTCAAGTCATGCCTGGTGGCCGCAGCAAGTCCAACAGCCTGTCAGCCCTCTCGTATGCCGATGTGCAGCGCGAGATTGGCATTACCGCACTGCCTACGACTGTCCCCCCTGTCCCTCGGGTTCCTAGTGCTCCTACTGCTGCTGCCGAACCCACTGCCGATGAGTCCCGCCCACCGTCGCCTGCACCACATCTGGGCCAGGCAGCCGAGATCCGCCGCGCGAGTGAAGCCCACAGTGCTGTCACCACTGCGACATCGTCGAGCTCTACGTCTCTCGAGCGTGACAATGAAGCCGTGGCGTCGTTCAACCACACACCGCTGACCAGTCCGAGCGAAGTCAATAATCGGTCGTTTGTGGGCAGTGCGCACCACGGCCACCGCAAGGGCAGCTCGAATGCGATGATGACGTTCCAGTCGGACCCGTCACTTCCAGCCCTGCTGAGCGGTGCCAGCTCGGTATCGGCGGACATGGAGGCCGACTACTTGTGCAGCCCCGTTGTTGTCGGACCACCGCTAGCCAACAACATTGTCAACAACGCTCTTGGCAAAGAAGCTGGTGTGACCCTTGAGCAGGGCTGGGCCAGCGGCGGCGCGATTCCCGTACAGCTGGATGCGAGACGCAGCTCGAGCTCCGACGAGACCAAGGCTGAGCGAGCAGCACGTACGCCGATTGCGACGCCGGTGCGCGGCAACAGTCGTAACTTTACGGACGAGGAAGACGACAGCGACAGCGATGGCGGCATCATCATGATGGCCAAGTCTAAGAAGAAGAGTGGGCTGTTTTCGCGCGAGTCGACGCCTCTGTCTAGTCAGAGCCAGTCTACTCCAAGTGCGCATGCCGGCCGGGCGCAGACACACATGGCGCGTCGGCGGGACACCAACACGAGCATTGGCAGCACGGACACGGCCAAGAAAGTTTCTGTGAATGCAGAGAACTAGACTTTGACCTCTTATATTGTCTACATCTATCGACATGACCACGACTTGCAATATACCCCTGTGCAAGATAGACTTTGTTTCTTTGCTTCTCTGCTTCTTTTCTTCTTTAACTTTTCATTTCACTTCTTTCACTTCTTTCACTTTTATTCTTTTCTTTAAACATCATATGGTCGGAGCTCTTGTTGTTTGGCATTTTGTAATGATGGGTACGTTGCTGTCATGTATCTTGTGAATCTCTTGATTTTCCGTGTTCTTTACACCCCCTTGTCAATTATATAGCCTCATAGACTTTTCCATTTATATACAATCCATTCAACAACCAATTAATATCAAAAACTTGGTGACATTCTAGCTTCTTGCTGACTAATGATTGCTGACTCACCATTCACTAACAACCGCTTGTCGTTCTCCGCACTCCAAGACACAAGTTTACCAACACTCCGTACAATATTGCTGCGTGTTTGCTTGTTTCCCCATCCGGACAACGTTTTCCATGACAGAACTTGGCCGTTGTGGCGGGGAAATCAAAATCTAATTTGTGGCCTCCCTGCTCTTTTCGAGTGCTTAGATAATCTCGCATCTTCACGTTAGCTGCCTTTACGTTGGTAATTTTTTTGTAAAAATAAATCGAAGCACTTTTAAAAATAACACTGTCTCAGAAACTGAAACTAAAAAAATAAAAGTCTAAAAGTCTAAAAGAACAAAAAAGAAAATCAATATGAGAGGAGTGGGGTTCGAACCCACGATTCTTACGAAAGTAGAGATTCAAGATCAAAGGCTTAAATCTACCGCCTTAACCACTCGGCCATCCTCCCCTAGCGTTATTTTCGGAGTTTCGTCTTATAAAGCACTCATAATGCGGTATACGGTAGCTCCTTCTTTTCACTTGATTTCCATAGTATATCTCCTTTTTCATTCAACATCTTTTTGATTTTCTCTTCACAAAACTAAACAAAACGTAAGTACCGCATTGGGAACCATGTTATTGTGCAAATGCCACATCTGCGTATGGTTTACCGAGCAGAGCTGCTGAACCATGTGCCGGCGGACCCTGCCTGCTGCCCTTGCTTTCTACCAAGACTCTTCTTAAGCCACGGTTTGATGAATCATTGCCATTTCGTTTTCGGTTAGTTATTACTGACGTTATATTGGCTGATTACTCCAACCTCAACGACGCCTCTTGCCTGGCCAAACCCCACGGAAATAGAGAACAAGAACGTGCACCCCAGACAATACAATCCATAGTAAAAAGATGCATGGGTGCGTGAGGGGACAGCATCTCGGAGAAGCTTCCCCATTAGCTTCCTTTGGAATTGTGTAGACGATATATATAGCAGCAAGTCGTGCGATGGATGCGCTTTATAAAGTAGAGTCTAGATTCACCCAGAATCACCACCGCATTCAAACTCTACACAATGGACCCCCCGGCTGTCCGCGACGGTCTTCACCATGAAATCATCGACGGCCAGGACGTTGCCAAGGTCGCCCACCTCGACGGCACCATCGACTACATTGACGCCAAGGCCGTCGGCGGCGATCTCGAGGACATGCCCCCGGGCTACTACTACAGCCCGGCCTTTGTCGGCACCATGACCGCCGTCTGCCTCGCCAGCATCTGCGCCTACCTCGGCTGGGTCTTGCCCGCCAACACCCTCGCCCTCATCAATGCAGACCTCGGCGGCTCGCCCAACATCAACTGGGTCGCCACCGTCTGGACGCTCGGCTCGTGCATTGGCTTTCTGCTGATTGGCCGCCTGTCGGACATTTTCGGCCGCAAGTGGATGGTCATGGGCACGACGGTGCTGTCGCTCGTCGGGTGCATTGTTGGCAGCTGCGCGCAGAGCGTCAACATGCTCATTGGCGCCAACCTCTTGAACGGGCTGTCGGCGGCGGGCCAGCTGTCGTTTGGCATTACGATTGGCGAGCTCGTGCCGAACAAGCACCGCGGCGCTGTCGTGACGATTTGCTTCTTGTCGAGCCTGCCGTTTGCCGTGTTTGGGCCCGTGATTGCGCGCTCGTTGATCAACAACACCGTGTCGGGCTGGCGCTGGAGCTACTTTCTGGGCGACATTCTCAACGCCATCACCTTGGTGCTGTTCTACTTTTTGTACCACCCGCCGACGTACAGCCAGCTGCACGTCGCCGGCAAGACCAAGTGGCAGGCCGTCAAGGAGATTGACTATGTCGGCATTTTCCTGTTTGTCGCCGGCTGCGTGCTGTTTTTGGTCGGCTTGTCGTGGGGCGGCCAGACGTACCCGTGGACGAGCGCGCCGACGCTGTGCACGCTGCTGGTTGGCGTCGCGACGCTCGCCGCGTTTGTCGTGTGGGAGGTGTGGCTGTGCCGGCCGGACGCGTGGTACTGGGGCGGCGTCGAGCAGCCGCTGATGCCGCCGCGGCTGTTCCGCAACAGCGGGTTTGTCGGCATTGTGATTGTGGCCACAATTGGCGCCATGGTGTACTACAGCATGACGGTGCTGTGGCCGACCATTGTCAGCGCGCTGTACACGACCGACTCGATCCAGGTCGGCTGGGAGTCGTCGGTCGTCGGCGGCGGCGTTCTGCTGGGGCAGGTGCTGGGCGGCCTGGCGCTGGGCTATGTGACGCGCGTCAAGACGCAGTCGGTCGTTGTGTGCGTGCTGGCCATGGCCTTTATCACGCCGCTCGCCGCCATCACCGCCGACACCCACAACATGTGCCTGGCCCTGGGCATTCTCGGGCTCGTGGCCATTGGCTACGTCGACAACATTACCTTCCCCGGCGTCACGCTCGTGCAGGAGTCGCAGGACATTGGCCTGGCCACGGGCGTCATGGGCTCGATCCGTGCGCTCGGCGGCGCCGTCGCGCAGGCCATGTACGTGAGCGTGCTCGACAACAAGCTGGCCGTCAACATCCCCACGTACGTGGGCGCAGCGGCCACGGACGCCGGCCTGCCGTTGACGTCGCTCGCGGACCTGTACGCGGCCATTGCGGCGGGCGACGTTTCAAGCGTGCCGGGCATCTCGCCGGCAATCGAAACCGCCGTCGCAGCAAGTCTCAAGGTGGCCTATGCGCAGAGCTTCAAGATTGTGTTCTACTGCACGATCCCGTTCTCGGTCATCCTGATTGCAGCGGCCTTCCTGGTGCCCAACATGGAGCCGTACCTGCACCTCAATGTGGCCAAGAAGCTGCAGACCAAGAAAGACATGGACGCGGCTGAGCAGGCGGCGGCACACAACCTGCGGATGGACAGCGAAAAGGCCGAGGTGGCCCACGCCGAGAATGCGGATGTTGAAGATGCAGGCAGTGCGACAGTCCCGCTAGAGTCAGTGGCCGTGTCCTCGGTCAAGCAGTGATATTTCATATCTCCCTTGTGTAGTCCGAATAGTGTCAATGTTCTAAAATCTTGTTTCCTGTGAACATGTACTATTCTGTATTCGTGATATTATATCCTCACATGACTAAGCCAAGCAATTGCCTAATTCGGAACTAACACGACCGATCGCATTCCAAGCCAATCTACAGAACAAGATCAGCTTCGATCCCATTCCAATCATGTTGATATTTTTGTTATGAAACGCGTCACTTATAAAGAGTAATGTAATGTGATGTTTTATTTCTTGAATCGTAAATCCATCGCCTAGCCACCTCGAGAATTAATTTGTGGTATTATCGTCCCCTAGGCTGCGCCGAGCCCCTATCATCACACAAATGTTTGGTATTGTAAAAAAGAACGTAGCGAAAATAACAAGTAGAGAGTAAAGATCATGCTTTTTCTCTTCGTGCCGGAGAACGGGCACTGTCTTCAATTGACAATTAGGCAGTCATTAGATATCAATAAAAGACGGAAGAGTGTTGTAGTTGGTTTTAGTTTAAAGGCTAAAGACCAATTTACAGCAGGAAAGCGGCAACACCAGCGGCGGCCAGGATGCCGACGGGGGCAGCGGTCATGTGAGCAGCCCAGGCAGTGCTGGTGGAGCTGGCAGCGGAGCCAGAGCCCGAGGTGGAGGAAGAGCCGGAGCCGGAGCCAGCGGTGGAGGAAGCACCAGCGCCAGACTCGGTGGCGGAAGCACCCGAGGCAGCGGCACCAGAGGCACCCGAGGCGGTGGCAGAAGCGCCCGAGGCAGCAGCACCCGAGGCACCGGAAGCGGTGGCAGAGGCACCAGAGGCAGCAGCGCCGGAGCCAGTGGCAGAGCCAGAGGCGCCAGCACCAGCACCAGCGCCACCAGTGCCGGAGGCAGAGGCACCAGACTCAGTGGCGGAAGCGCCAGAGCCAGAGCCAGAGCCGGAGGCGGCAGTGGTGGTGGCAGCGGCAGAGCCCGAGGCAGCGGTGCCGGAGGCGCCACCAGCACCAGCACCGGCGGTGCCGGTAGTGGTGGACGAGCCGGTGGCAGTGGCGGAGGAGCCGGAGCCGGAGCCAGAGCCGGTGGTGGTGGCAACAACGACACCAGCAGACTTGCACAGCTCAACACCGTAGGCGACGGCAGCAGCAGCGTCAGAGTCGCTGGCGCAAGACTCGCTGGAGCAGTCACGGATACCGAAGATGAAGTCCTGCTTGGCGCACAGGCAGGCCAGGTCGGTGGTGGAAGTGCAGCCCAGAGCAGAGTACTGGCCCTCCATGTTGTTGATGCAGACAGTCTGTAATGTTAGCTTGGTTCGGTAGAGTGTGAAGAGGGGGTGGTAGACGTACGCCGCAAGCCGACAGCTGGGCAGAGGCAACGGCGGCAGCGCCGAGCAGAGCGATCATGGTGCGAGTGGAAGGCATTTTGATGAGATCTGAGTTGTTAGCTGGGTTCGCAAAGTCGATGCGGTCGAGACAAGAGGAGATCAAGACCAAGAGATGGAGGGTGGGTAATGCTGACTTCTCGAAGAGATATACAAAAGACTTGTAGATTGAGTGGTGAAGAGGTGGTGAGGTGAGGTAGAGAAGTAGTGGTTGAAGTGTGGATGATGAGAAAACTGGGAAGAAAAGAAACAAGAATGACAAGAGGGATGCGAGGGATCTTATGCTTAATATAAGAAAATGGGAGACAGCGAGAGAGGCCAAAGGCAAAAAGCAACAAGCAAAAGGACTGGCTGAGTGACAGGACGAGACAGACGCACAGCACACAGAGACTGAGCAACACAGACACAGCTAGAGACGTGTGTGACGGAAACAAAAGCAGAGTGTGAAAAAGTGGAAAGCGATGTCTGAGTGGATAGTGTAGATCTGAGCTAGATCGTACAAGGATCCGACTTTGGGAGTGATAGGAGAGAGAGTGGAGAGTGGAGAATATACTGAGTAGAATAGACGGCTTGTGACTTGCTAACAGGGGGTGTAATTAGGGAGTGAATGTACTGAAGTACGGCAGTGAGGTAGCTCCGAGGGCAGGCAGAGAAGCTAAAAAGAGCTAGAGAGAGCTAGACTGCGAGGGAGCTCAGGTTTAATTTGAGGACTGGGGCAGTGGCAGCTGGCGCTTTGGAAGTCGAATTTCGGTGAAGTGAGGGGGGTGTAAGTGGGTATGTAGAGGTACAGAGACTGTAGTATTCTGTATGTAGAGAGGATTAAGACAAAATCAAGAGTACAGTAATAACAAAGGTATTAACAAAGGCAAGCAAGATGGCAGGTGCTATGACGACAGTGTAGAGACAGAAGAGGCGAGAGGCAAAGGCAAGAACAGAGTCGGAAGAGGAAAGAGCAATCGAGGAAATAAAAAAGTAAAATCAAAAAAGAAAGAAGGAAAAAGAAAGATGACGACAAGGCAAGAACGAGCGACTGGAAGAGGAAAGAGCGATTGACTGGAACAAAGACGACGGGACGGGAAATTGGACGGGACGGTTCTTTCTATTTGGTGTCTTTTGGTGTCTTTCTCTCCTTCTCTCTCGCCCAATTGGTGTTGGGTCTCCTTGATATTTCCTTTGTCTCGGATTCAGGTGTTGCAGTGTAGCACGGTCTTACCGTAGAGGTACGTACTGTGGGAGGTCTATTGTAAAGCTGTCAGTGATCAGAGATGATTGGCAAAGCCGAATAACAACGAAGCCGACGCAATAACAGCAATAACAGCAAACGCGACAAACAGGTGCAAAACAAACGTGTGGCTGGAATGCAAGGCATAAAGAGAGCCGATCAATGGGCCCGAGGGATGCTGTAGAAGATGGAGATACTGAGCAGGCAGTGTAGACAGACACAACAAAGAGCACAAGAAACATGGAGTAGACAATGGCCGAAAACAGAGGCCGTGATGTTGAGCCGATATCGATGGAGCCGGCGATGAGAGATGGCGGAGTGCGGGCTGGAGCTGAACGAAGGAGCTGGAGACGGGGGCGACTTACTGGGTAGTATTGGGAGGCGGCGGAAAAGAATAGAAGAGAGGGACAGAGGATAAAGGCGATGAGGAGCGTCGATGTGGAGGAAATTGAAGAGAGAAGAGAGAAGAAAGAGGAGAAACAGAGGAGAGACATTGACGAAAGGAGAAATTGGCACGAATTTGTATTTTATTTTGATATCAATTAATATTCACAATTCACGAGAAATCGAGCAAAAATTACATATGCACACAAATTGCTGCCTCACGAAACAAATAAACTAGACGCGTAAAGTGAGCTCGAACGGAAGGCACGATGTGAACATCGCACAGTCGAGGAAAGAGCGATGGACCGACCGCCGCAATGAATACAGTACACCATGAACAAAAGCAAGGAGAAAACATGTTCCGTCCAGCAACTGACTTCACGTTACGTCATGTACTTTTCAGTGCAATTTCAAAAGTACCAAACAATGGCATAGACAGCAGGCCTAGTAAACAGGACTTTGTACTTTATTCCTGCTATTCCCCTTGTTTTTAATTCCTGCGGCCGCTCCGGCGAGAAACCAGCACACATGGCAAAGCAGTCGGTCGCAGTTGCAGTCGCTACGTCAGTACGAGTAATGTCGCGGCACGACATGCACGACGAAAAGGACGGGCGCCCTCCCGAGACAGCACTACTTTGAGTCGAATAGCGTGTGGCGACATTAGTCATCTCTTAAATCCGATGGACGTTTCCTCCACTCCACTCGATCATCCAACTCTTATGCACCAAACTAGATTCATAAATACTCAGTAGTCTATTACAAGTACTGTCAAATATTTACAGCTGTACAGGGGTCGAGCGGGCCGGACTAGCGATGCAACCAAGTGAGCGAAAAGGAGGTGTAGAAAGTGAGGTTGGGATCAGTACTAGACGACGAGCTGAGAAGTGAATTGAGAAAGACGAAAAATGAATTGAGAAAGACGAAAAAGAATTGAGAAAAGACGAAAAAGAATTGAGAAAAGAGGTACATTGACAGAGTGACCAGCACCCCGGCAGACTATGACGAAATGGGCCTGGCGGACAACACATCAACCAGGATGATGGATCCGGTTCGATGTGCGATCAATGCGACCTGACTGAGAGTCGGGTCTGCTTTTGGCTTTTGTCTTTTGCTTTTGGCTTTTGGTTGGAAAGATTAGATCAGCATGACATCCTTTTATAATTCTCTCTCGCATCCGGCGCATTCCAGCAAATCTTCAGTGAAAGTGCTATGGAGCCTCAATCTATGGAGATGTCGCAGCTGATTGTGGATGTGATTGAGGTTTAGTAAGAGGCAGTCATTTTGATATCTCGACACGACCCAGGAGAAATCGAGCATGATGGCTTCTGCACAAACCAAGCTCAAGCTTCAAAACTAGTCATGCAGTGTGCTTGATCCAGCGCAGTGCGGCCCAAAGGGGAGAGCAACTTGGAAGAAAGAAACGACGAAAAAGCGAAAGAAGGGAATAAAGCAACAAAAACAAAGCTCACCGCTCGTCGTCGTCATCAAAGAGGTTGGCCAGCTGCAGGTCTTTTCTTGTTCATGCATCAAGCTACAATGTACTCTATTGAGGCCTCGTCTGATAAGATATTGTACAGAAGCAAGTAGTCACCCAGCCACTGTGGCAATGTGTGCTGGCCAGCTGAACGGAAAGAAGAGACAGAAAGACCCCAAAAGGAAGACCAAGAAAGGAAGACCAAGAAAGAGCCACCACAGCCACAGGTCAGTAGCTACTCTAGTAGGAAGAGCCGAGACCCGCCGAGCTGAGCTAGCTTATGTAAAACTTGTTTGCCCCTGTCTTTTCTGGAATAAGTTTTATTTAATAAATAATATAAACCAATAAACCGAGAAATGACAGATCAGTGCAACCTGATCGGTCGCCGGGTAGAGTGCGAAGAAAACAAAGTATGGCTCTCATGAACCTACAGAGTATGAGCCCTGTTAAAATAGTGGCTGACATCAACATCCCTGACCCTGCTTGAGTGGTTTCCTCATTAGGCAGTTGCTGTCGTTACTCTGCTCTTTGCGCCGCGACAGCCGCACTTTTGCTTCTTTTGCTTCTACTTTTGCGACTTGCGATACTTTACTTTAAATTAAAAACCATATGCAGCGAGTAGGAGACATTCTCTACTTCAGTGCCTTTACGGCATAGAATAAAGTATGCATACAGTTATGCTTACTGCCCTAGAAAGGGCCTGTTGTCTTGTTGTCTCACGCTGGCCAGGCCTTGCTCCTATGTACATGTAAAGAAAACGTGTCTCTGGCTCCCTGCAGTGCATTCTCCTATGCAGGTCTTGTGTATTACTTGTTAGTGGCAGTGGCCTCTTTCTAAAGAACTATGCCTGCAAGACACGCGGCTTGTCAGTGCTCCGAGTACAGGTCGTCGGCGACAATCTGAAATACAAATACTTGATCCTCTGGATTTACTTTGTACACTCGCTAAATCACGCAAATGAAACTACCGATCAATCAGGTCATGAGCCGGCGTGGTTGCTGGGCGCTGTCTGTACTCAGTAGCAACTGTGCTCTGCTCCAACCCTTGTCCTACTTTAAATTACAGACCCTGCACTGTAGGGCAGTCGCATCTGAGATCGGGCGGGATTGATTGGCAGATTTGCGCTTTGCGCGATGGAGGAGACATTGCAGACAGGGGTCGAGTCAGTCTTGTTCTTTGTAAACTGGGGCCATTGAAATGAGCTGCTAGTTTAGTGCTGTTAGTGCTGTTAGTGCTGTGCTGTTAGTGCGGTCGGGCGAGAGACGACGGTTTTGGCAGAAGTAGCGAGGTTTGCTTGGTAGAATAAAAATGTGTCTCTCATTCACGTTGCGGCTGTTTTGTTTCAGCACTTGTCGTCGCGTCGCGTCTGCATTCTTCACGTCTGTTCACGCTCTCAGTAGAAGGATCAGCCTTTGTCAGTTCACAATAGACAAGACGGTTACTCCCTGGAAAGTCTACAGCGGCTACCCAATCCAATACGACAGCACGTCCCATCAATGACGAGTGTTGCACTCCAGTTTTTGGATACGCTGCCGAATGATACAGAATCTGTCAGATCAGATCCGATCCGTGACTCGATGTGCACTCCATTCCCAACTTTATCTACTGGTACTTGTTCCCCTCATTACAGACCAGATGATAGGGGTAGTCTATCGCGAAATTGCCATCGACAGCCCCATTCTGTTTGAGCCATCTCGGGGAAAGGCAAAACAAAATTCACAAAAGACAAAGAGTTTAATTGAATGCAGGAGCGGCTGAAGAACGGGGGCAGATGGAAAAATATAAAAAGAACATGTGATGAGACGGCTGTATGACGAGACGACGCACCAGGTTTGCTAACTAACAGGTTTGCCGACTCGCGACGCCCGACTCTGTTCCAAAAATACAGGCCATATGCAGGCACATCAAGGTAGGTGCAATGCTCTGCAACACTGTCGCTCGTCATAATGCAACCCAACATCACCATCTTGCCATTTATCTTCATAATGTATTGTCTCGAATCATAAACATAACAAACATACATAACAGACTGCACAAAACAGTAACAATAGTAAACGTCAACAAAAACCAACAGATATCATAGCCAACATTAAAGTGTAATACACCCACATTAAAGGCAATACACACCCATCCTCATAACAAATTAACCAGAGCACATCACACACGCCTCGGGGTTCTCAATGCTGCACGCCAGAACCGCATCCGCGTAAATGTCGTGCTCGCGCTCCTGTGTGTCCTCGTCCGCGTCCTCAGTCTGCTTCTTGCCGTTCAGAGCAGGGTCGGCAAGCTCCTCAATCTTGGGCTTGCCGGCAGGCTCCGTAGCCAGCGTCTTGGGCGACTCGCCCTCCTCAATGTCAGCCTTGAACGGCGCCTGCTTGGCCGGCGACCGCGTCACCGAGGCGTTGACACCGGCGGGAGGGGGGGTCTGGCTCGGCGTCGGCACACCGTTGGCACTGACGCTCTTGGTGTCACTGCTGCCGGAGCCGCTGCCGTACGGCACGTTCAGGTTCGCCAGAGTGCTGACGTACGTGCCGTTCGGAGGCGCGCGCTTCTTGGGCGCCAGGCGCTCGCGGCCCGTGTTCTTGTCCTCCACAAGCAGCTGCTGCTGGTCGACAGTGAACTGGATGGGCTGTGCCGCAGCCTGTGTGCGCAGGTAGTACATGCCCGTCTTGAGACCCAGCTTCCAGCCAGTAAAGTGCATGCTGGTAATCTTGCCCATCGTAGGCTCGCGCATGTGAATGTTCAGCGACTGCGACTGGTCAATGAATGCACCACGGTCAGCAGCCATCTGCACAATCGTGCGCTGCGAGATCTCCCACACAGTCTTGTACAGAGCCTTGGTCTCGGCAGGGATGTTGGGGATGTTCTGGATCGAACCGCCCTCCGCGATAATGCGGTTCTTCATGTTGTCCGACCACAGACCCATGTCGACCAGGTCCTTGAGCAGCCACGGGTTCACAACCTGGAACTCGCCAGCAAGCACACGGCGCTGGTAAATGTTCGAGGTGTACGGCTCGAAGCACTCGTTGTTGCCCAGAATCTGCGACGTCGACGCAGTAGGCATAGGCGCCATCAGCAGACTGTTGCGGATACCGTGCTCCTTAATCTTGGACCGCAGAGAGTCCCAGTCCCAGAGACCCGAAGGCTTGACATCCCACATATCAAACTGCAGAATGCCCTGCGACACAGGCGAGCCCTCGTACGAAGAGTACGTGCCCTCAATCTGCGCAAGGTCGGACGACGCCGTCAGAGCGGCGTGGTAGATCGTCTCAAAGATCTGCTTGTTCAGCTCGCGAGCCTCGGGAGACTCAAAAGGCATGCGCAGAGCAAGGAACGCATCAGCCAGACCCTGCACACCAACACCAATAGGCCGGTGGCGCATGTTGCTGTTCTTGGCCTCCGGAACAGGGTAGTAGTTGACGTCAATAATCTTGTTCAGGTTGCGCACAACAACCTGCGTCACCTCGTGCAGCTTCTTAAAGTCGTACGTCTCGTTCGTGTAGTCAACAAACGCAGGCAGAGCCAGCGATGCCAGGTTGCACACAGCAACCTCGTCAGGCGCAGAGTACTCAATAATCTCCGTGCACAGGTTCGAGCTGCGGATCGTGCCCAGGTTCTTCTGGTTGCTCTTGCGGTTGCAGTGGTCCTTGTACAGCATGAACGGGTTGCCCGTCTCCGTCTGTGCCTCCAGAACAGCGTACCACAGCTTCTGTGCCTTGATAGTGCCGCGGCCGCGGCCCTCGCGCTCGTACTTCTCGTACAGAGCCTCAAACTCGTCGCCGTAGCAGTCAGCAAGGCCAGGGCACTCGTTGGGGCACATCAGCGTCCACTCGGCGTTCTTCTCAACACGCTTCATGAACAGATCGGGGATCCACAGAGCCAGGAACAGGTCGCGAGCGCGCACCTCCTCCTTGCCGTGGTTCTTGCGCAGGTCGAGGAACTCAAACACGTCAGCGTGCCACGGCTCCAGGTAGATACAGAACGCACCAGGGCGCTTGTTGCCGCCCTGGTCGACGTAGCGTGCAGTGTTGTTGAACACACGCAGCATGGGCACGATACCGTTCGACGTGCCGTTGGTGCCGGCAATGTACGAGCCAGTGGCACGGATGCGGTGCACGTTCAGACCAATACCACCAGCAGTCTTGGAGATCATGGCACACGTCTTGAGCGTGTCGTAGATACCCTCAATGCTGTCGTCCTTGATGTCAACCAGGAAGCACGACGACAGCTGGGCCTGGGGAGTACCAGCGTTGAAGAGCGTGGGCGAAGCGTGTGTGAAGAACTTGTTGGACATGTAGTTGTATGTCTCAATCACACGCTCAATGTTGTCACCCCACACACCGACAGCGACACGCATAATCATGTGCTGCGGGCGCTCGACAATCTTGCCGTTCAGCTTGAGCAGGTACGAGCGCTCCAGGGTCTTGAAGCCAAAGTACTGGTAGTTGAAATCGCGGTCATACACAATGGCCGAGTCCAGGTCCTCCTTGTGGCGCATCACGCACTCATACGTCTCCTGCGAGATCATGGGCGAGGCCGTCTCGTTGCGAGGGTTGACATAGTGGTAGAGGTCGCTGATAACAGACGACCACTGCTTCTTGGTCTGCTTGTGGAGGTTGGACACGGCAATACGTGCGGCCAGAATGGCGTAGTCGGGGTGCGTCACCGTCATGTACGCAGCAGTCTCGGCTGCCAGATCGTCCAGCTGGGCAGTAGTGACACCGCCGTAGACACCCGAGATAACCTTTTGCGTAATGGCAACGGGATCAACGTGATCCATATCCAGGCCGTAACACAGCCGAGAGACACGGGCCGTGATCTTGTCGAACTGGACACGCTCCTGGCGTCCATCTGGCAGGTTAGCTTGTGTTCAGAGAATGAGCAGACTGACTGAGAAGACAGAGCTGGTACTTACCACGCTTGCGAACAAACATTGTGTGTTGTGTGTGTTGGATACCCTTTACAGGGGAGGAAGTCGAGGAAGAAAGAGATCGAGACAAGCGGTGAGGCTCGAGTCGATGAGATGTGAGTGAGTGAGAGAAGAGCGGTAAGAGTCTGCAGCAGAGATGCAGAGTCAATTTAATGGTAATGAGGGGTAGAAAGACACAAGAGAAACAGGCAATATTGTGGTGAGCCTGAGAAGAGAAGAGGAGAGGATGCAGATGCAAGATGCAGAAGGAAGGAGACGAGAAAAGTCGTGCACCGCGACGCACTTTAAATGGAATACGCGGTGGTCGATGGGCTTTACGCGTCGGAGGTTAAAGTGGAGACGGAGGCGCGAAAAAAACAATCTTGTTGGCAGGGCGGTGATGCTCCCTGAGTCCATTCGTTCCCCTAACGACCCTAGAAACTTCGTAAAACCGCATTCAGAGTAGGCTAAAAGCATCCCTGAAAACCGAATTACAGGCTATACTTTGCTACAAATTAGCGCACTAGGCCTGTACAAGTATTTGCTCGATTTGTCAGATCGGACGATGACATAATCACGCTATGAACGCTAGCTATTAAAGCCTGCCCCGCCAAAACGCGACAGGAACGCGCTTTTTTTTTTGCTAAAATCAAGCAAGTCAATGCACGCACTTTACCGTGCATTCCAGGTACAAGGTACAAGACAAAGAGCAACACGCGCCGCGCCAACGACCTCACCTTGATATTGACCCCCTCCATGCCGTTGTTATTATCACACGAAACGAGGAAACCTAGCAACCCAGGCAGCCAGCATCCACATTGCCTTTTTGGGTAGCCATTGACATTTGACATTTGAAATCTGAAATCTGACGCTGTTGGCCTCACCTCGTCGTCGTCGTCGACGTCCATCAACCCCCTCTGTCTTGGTCGACCTGGCCTCATATCCGGTGACTCACGTCGACGATCTCAACAGTATTTATTCAGGCATTTGTGATCTCAGCAGTTAGTCTGTTTACTCAGTACAGTCAACACATTCTCCATCACATTCTCGCATCCCACCTCATCTCAACTTCTCACCTCATCACATCCGCCAGCCTTTTGCCTTCTTTTGTCTCCGAAGACGGCACACATTGCCATTCTCTTACCAATCCATCATTACTCTAAAAGATACATTCAGAGCAAGCCTCCTCTCCAGCCAATGCCATCCCTGGGCAAGGGTCTTTTACTGAGATTGGTTTCCACTTGGACGCGCCCCGCCCCCCGTCTTCGTCCCTCTCCTCACCACCCACCAAGCTTACTTGCTCGTTTGTCAACAACGGCACACTCTGCACAGACGAATCGAATTGTTACATCTCCTGCTACGACCCTTTCTGCCTCCATGTCGGAACCGATCTCGGCCATGGCTGCGACTGCAGGCTACAGCCCCAGATATATTGATGTAAGACATTTATAGAGTAGATCAAAGGATCTGATAAGATTACACTCTATGACAAGAGGCTAACATCCAGATTGGCATCAACCTTGCAGACCCCATCTTCCGTGGCCGGTACCATGGCAAGCAGCGCCACCCTGACGACCTTGCAGGGGTCATTCAGCGCTCGCGCGATGTCGGCTGCACCAAGATGATCGTCACGGGGTCCAGCTTCAAAAGCTCCCGCGATGCTCTTAAGCTGGCCGAGCTGTTTCGTATGTGACGTATTCCAGCTGCGGGCTACCAATGTTTAGAACTTTGAAAATGATATACTAACAAACAGCCGCCACGGTGTTCACTACGGCTGGCATCCATCCCTGCAGCAGCGCCATCTTTGAAGCAAAGCACACCCGCCACCACGAACAAGATGACGATGGCGAGGTTGAGACAGGCGAGGCTGAGGCGCATACGCCTGCATGTGGCCCAGACTCCACGCAACCCCACGCCGAAGACGGACTCGTCGATCTTGCCAAGTCGGCCCAGATCATGGCCGACCTGCGCGCCCTGATTGAGACGGCTGCGCCAGAGAACGCTTTGGTCGCCCTGGGCGAGATGGGTCTTGACTACGACCGTCTGCACTACTGCTCGGCCAGCACGCAGCGCCATTCATTTGCTGCTCAGCTGGCTCTCGTCAGCAGCCTGGCCGAAGCAGGCAAGCCGTTCCCGCTGTTCCTGCACTCGCGCGCGTGCCATGCCGACTTTGTGCAGGCACTCAAGGACGCGTTTGGTCCCAAGCTCGAGAAACTGCCCCGCGGCGCTGTTGTGCACAGTTTCACAGGCACCATTGCCGAGGCGGAAGAGCTTATGGATCTGGGTCTGTACCTCGGCGTCAATGGATGTAGTCTCAAGACGGTCGAGAACTGCGATGTAGTGCGCGCGATCCGTCTGGACCGGCTGATGATTGAGACGGATGGGCCATGGTGCGAGGTCCGGCCGACACACGAAGGCTGGAAGTACCTTGTAAAAGTGGCCGAAGAGGCACGCGCAAAAGCCCAGGCGGAAGAAGAGGCGAGAAAGGCTGCCGAGAAGGCCGAGTGGGAAGCTAAAAAGGCTGCCGAGCGCGCAGAGCGTACTGCGCGTGAAGCTGCCGAAAAGGCAGCCAGAGAGGCTGCCGGCGAGTCAACCAAAGACATTGCTGCCAGCACACCCCGGCCTCCTCGGCCGCCGCGGCAAAAGAAGCAGCAGAACAATACCACCAACAACAAGAAGAAGGAGCAAGTCGTGCCGGACCGGTTCAAGGTGGTGAAGAGAGAAAAGTGGGAAGAGGGAGCCATGGTCAAGGGCCGTAATGAGCCGTGCACAATCGAGCGGATAGCCACGATTGTTGCCGGCATCAAGGGTGTGACTGTGGAAGAGGTCTGCGAGGCTGCATGGGCCAACACTGAGCGCGTCTTTGGTAAGTTGGAGTAACATTGATCTACGTGCAAATGTAGTGGAATATGATAAAATAGAATGAACATGAAATAAATAAATGCATTGCTATATAGCGCCGATCCAAACGCCAACCATCCTGATATCACGCTGCCCAAGAAAATCCAACCCCAAAGACGAATAACCTGACAAAGACTATGGCATGCCGGAACCTTTGTGGCCCCTTATTCGGCCGTCGCGTACGGCGCCCACGGTGACGCCCTCTTCGCCTGTCATCCAGCCCGGCATCTTTTCGCCGTCGATGACGCCGGCCTCAACAAGCTGGCGAATGCCCGCAAACACATGCGGGCCATGGAACGTAAAGGCAACCCTTGGCCGCCACTCGTCTGTGTTGTCACCCTCATCGTCGTCTTCTGTACCCGCCGACCGCCGCGCCCGTTGCGCCTGTTGTGCCTCGTCGGCCTCTTCGGCCTGGTCTTCGCGCGCAAGCACCGCATCAATCTGGCCCCGCCGCCCTCCTTTGGACTTTCGTCTGCTGTCCGTCTGGCCGCGCTCTCCTTCGCCATCGCCTTGCGCAGGCTCTTGTCTGCGTCTCCCGCCAGGAAACGGGTCCTGCATGACAATATCCACACGCTCCACGCCCAGCCCGTCGTCAATCTGTGCCGACGTGCCAAAGCGGGCAGCCGCAATCTTTCTTCGTCGCTTGAATAGCCGCTCGTCGCGCAGAGCACCTGGCGACAATGCTCGTTTTGGGGTTGTCTTGTTTTTTTGCTTGCCATTTTGCTTGCCATTTTGTTTGCCTTTGCTCTCCGCACTCTTAATCTGTGCTGCTACACTGGCCGGCGGCACCGTGCTCAGCGGCGATTCAATCGTCTTCTCGTCTGCATAGATGCCCCAGCCGCCACCGGCCGTGTTTGTACGCCCGGCGCCGCGCCGCTGCAGCAGCTCCGCCAGGTTCCGCGTCGCCAGATTCGTCGGCCTGAGGGCGTACCGCTCGCTCGGCCGCGACAGCGCCTTGGGGACCGCCTCCACGACAAGACTGCGCAGGCTGCGGGCCTCGCTTGGTTTGGAGCTGCCACCGCCCGGCGCCTGGTCGCCCGTCGACGACGACTGCGCGCTCGACAAGTAAATAAACGGCGACGCATCTGGAAAGGCAATGTACACTGTGCGCGACGTCTCGACGTTGCTCTCGGGTGTCATTGTGTTGGTCGCGAGCGACGTGTTGTAGGGCGAGTCCACCACAAATATACGCAGCACCAGCAGTGGCAGCGTACGGTGCCGGTCAAAGTTGTAGTGCACCTTGACATCGGGCAGGATCTGCGCCTGCAGGTTGCGCAGAAACGACGACGGGTGGAAGCGCGGCACGACGAGCGATGCCTTGTCGTAGATTTCCGAGATGCCGTCGTCGTCGTCGTCTTCGGGCGAAATCGAGTCGTACTGGGCTTTGAGCGGCATGATCTGAAAGGCCGTCCACTTCTGGCTCGTCGGGTGGTCGTAGAGGTACTGCAGGTCGGCCATGGCAAGCTGGTACATGCTGATACCGTGGCGCCAGTCGCCCTCGAGGATGCGGTCAAGGACCTCGCGCTTGCTGCCCTTGCGGGTCTGCAGTTCTGCATAGTAGTCCTGGAGGTCTCCAAGGGACTGGGCGGCCGGGTAAAAGTCGGGGTCGTCGTCTTCTTCAGCAGCTTGTTCTCTGAGATAAGGCGCCGTGAGGGCCTGGTTCTGCTCGTCCAGCCAGTCGAGAGCGAGCGACAGCAGCGACGGCCGCGACAGGCGGCCCATGACGCGCGCGACGGTGGCATTGGTGGAGGCCATGCGCAGCGACGACGGCAGCCGCGAGGCGAGGGGGACGGACACGGGAGCCATTGTAGATGGGTCGGCCGACGGCAAGGCCGTGGCAGTGTTGTATAAAGGTGGAAGAAGGAGGTTCACTGGCGTAAAAGTGAGTCCATCGGCCGCGAGTTGCGGGGCTGGTCCGGCCAAAGTAAATAATGCCGGAGCTCTGGACACACGAGGCTCGTCAATCAGACGCGGCTGTAGCACAGAACGCGTCTCGGTGTAAATTAAGTGGGGCGCGGGGATATTTTGCCATTGTCCGTAATAGGAAGGCGGTGAAGCGAAGCCAACTCATACTGCTGTAGGACATGATCTGAATTGCACTTCTTTATGTATATTTGTCTGTGACGTAGACTACTGAAATTGATCAAGTACAATTGAGACAATGTCCTCTCATAATTATAGATGTTATCGTTTGCTGTCCGTCTGTGTTACTAAGCCGCCATATAATGCTGGATAGGTGTCGGTGAGAAAGCCTCGGCCGTTCTTTCGAGGTGGTGCATAAAAGTACTCTGGAGTGGAGGTGATCGCCTTTCCAGCTCATAATCAGTACTGTGTAGCTTTTACTCTGATAGTATGATGTAGAATATATCTGTGGACTTCCATCGAGTCGAGCGGCCAACTCGCTTATATAATCATGCCAAATTGTACGTCAAGATGGCATGACTACGCGACAAGGTGTTAAATGTCGCCAAATATTGCCATACGTGGACAGCGAGGTGTTATTATCTCTCACAGCTCGGAGGGCGGACTAAAAGACCCCGTAAGGAGGGATTGTCGTTTGATGGTCTTATAGTCGTCGATAGCCCGTACTTGCCCTTTTGCCAAGAGCCCCACCACGTGGAAAATACTGCCATGTAATCTGATAAGGAGGATCTGATAATCTTGCGTGGGTACTATTTTGCAGGAAACAGGCAAAAGAGGAGCAAAAGACGTGCGAAAGGGCAGGAAATACGAGCGATTATTCGAGAAGAGTTGGTGAGGACAGAAAACCCCCGACAAAAAGAAGAAAAACAGACAAATAGATCGTGATTGTGTAGGGGCGCAGCCTCGGAGACCCGAGCTTAGCTCGGCGATGGGGCCCAGCTTGGGGCCTACAAATAGTCTCGGGTAATCCTCACTGACTGACGCACACTTTTCGAATGCTCTTTCATGGCAATAGCACGCATTTGACGCCACTCAGCCGTTCTGACAATAGTCATGGGAACAACACAAGAACAGGCAGACATCAATCTTGCCAATGCACCATATGAAAAGCTTACGTAAACAGACACAGCTCGGCATTAGCTCGTAACGCCGACCAATCCCCGCAGGCAGGACCCACTAGGCGGCATCGGCCCTCCTAATTTTGCAAGTGCAACGTTTTGGTGATGGATGGCTGTCGCTTGGGGGGTCGCTTTGAGTCGTTTGCGTCGCTCTGTGCATGCTGCTCGACGGTGACGACAAACGCCCCATAACTCTATCTGCACAAGCGCATTGCTGCTGATTAGAGGCCGATTGATAGAAGTACGCAGCCAGTTGCCACTTTATTGCATTTTTACTTTCTGTGCAGCTGCTCGTGCCATGCATCCTTGACTCCGTTTCCAGCGACATGATCTCCTCGATGTCTGCATCTAATCTGACACTCACGACGACGAAGAGACAATCTACAGAGAAGGAGAGTTTTGTCTGCACTCTTCAGCGCTCGCCTCAGCCCTTTAGCCGCCAGAGACTAGGGTCCTACTGATCAACTGATCCAAGACACGCCAGGGCTGTTTTGCGGGGGTGCACCTCCAACACAAGCCTCCGATTCTCAAGGACAGCAGTCAGCACACCTCGATTCAAGACACGAGCATTCTCAGGCACACGACATTGTGCGACAAGAGTGCATCCTGTTCTTATCGCCAACGATCAAACTCCATTCGCAACTTGCGTGGCCGGTGAATCCTTATCTCACCACTCACCTTACCCTCGCACCTATATCCGCTCTCACTCACGCTACCACTTTCTCACACCCCTCATACTCACAAGAGTACATCCTCACCCACCCCAGCCATGTCGCCGTCCGAACGAAGAATGACCTCGGAGGCGCCCAGCAGTGGCCGCTCGTCGCCCGTTGACGACCATTCCCCCGACGACGACCACGACAGGTCCGAGAACGGCCGCCACAGCGAAGACAAGGGCGACCAGCCCCCGCGCAAGCGCCAGCGCGTGCGTCTTTCTTGCCTCGAATGTCGGCGCAGGAAGCTCTCGTGCGACCGCGGGTTCCCCTGCGAACGCTGCATCAAGTCCGGCACGCCTGAGCGATGCACATACGAAACACGTCCCGGCCTTGCGCCTCCGGCCAAAAACGGCCTGTCCCTCGGCGCCCTCTCCAACTTCGACTCCCGCATATCGGCTTTCACCAGCGGTCTCAGCCACGGCCACAACACCATGGGCTCTGGTGGCAGCAACAACGGCAGCGGGTACCTCAACAATGACGCTGTCATGCCGCCGTACCGCCGCGACTCCCACCGGTCGGCCAATGGCCCGTCAAGTCTTATGGAAGGCGACCGCATGCGTCGCCTCGAAGTGGAAGTCTCGCAACTCAAGCAACTGCTCGCTCAGGCTGTTGGCGCCAATGGCAACCTCAACAAGCTTCTCTCACCCTCCGATGGTAGCGCCACTCTCCATGACGACGAGTCACCACAGGATAAGCAGGATAGCAACCAGGCGCCATCGCCGCCATCGACCTTTGTGCAGACCATCTACGGCCCCCGTGGCGCAGCAGCAATGCAGGTCGGTGACGAGCTGCGCTTCTTCCGCGGCAAGGAATTTAAGACGCGGTACTTTGGTCCCCACAATGCATGCATGGCCTTTAGCGAGCTCACTGGACTGTGCCCCTTTATGAAGGAGACGGCCGAGGAGTGGCTCCGGCCGCTGCACGTGCACCACAAGTACAGCAAGGACCGGCAGAAGCGCAAGGTCGACCGCGAGGAGCGCTTCTCGCAGCCCGATCCCGAACTCGAGGCTCTGCTGCCCGACCGGCAAGAATCGGACGTCCTCGTCAATATTTACCTGGACCAGTTTGAGCAGATTCACCGCATTGTGCACATCCCAAGCTTCCGACGCGAGTATACTTCATTCTGGGAAGATGGCCACGAGCTGCGCACACCTGCATTTACGGCACTGCTGCTGTCGATGATGTCTATTTCCAGCTGTCTGCGCGGCAACCCGACCGGCAAGTTTATCGGCATGATCTCACAGTCACACCACATGGCCGATAAATGGATTACGGCTTGCGAGGCTTGGAGTCAACGGCAAAGCCAGAAGCACCGTAAGCTGGTGCACTACCAGATTGCATGCTTGACATACCTGGCCAAGCGTGTCAACACAATGAAAAAGAAACGGTTCTGGAAGACGTCGGGTGCGCTGACACAGGACGCCGTGTCGGTCGGTCTGCACCGCGAGCCCAGCCACATTCACGGCTCTGTGTCGGTGTACAACCAGGAAATGCGCCGCCGCATCTGGGCCACAATTCAGGAGTTTGACATGCAGGCATCGTTTGACCATGGCCTGCCGACACTGCTTAGTGCGCTGCGTTTTGATGTGCACCCGCCACGCAATCTTGCCGACGAAGACTTTGACGAGAACACGACTGAGCTCCCACAGTCGCGCCCGACCGACGAGTACACGTTCAGCTCATACCAGCACCTGAGCCGGCAGAGCCTGCCACTGCGGCTGCAGCTGAGCCGTGTTCTCACAGGCCCCCCCGACGATCTGGATTATGATCAAGTCATCCGCTATACCAACGACATTACCCAGGAGATTGATGCTTTGCCATCGTGGGATGTGCGCACTGTTCCCAACAAGCCAAGCGAGAACGGCGAGCCAGACGACGTCTACAGCACATCCTCGGGCACACACCTGACGCCGCTCCTGGCGTACACGCTGCTGCACATCCAGCTGCGCCAATATATTATTCCGCTGCACCAGCCGTACCTCAAGCTGCGCAAGACCAACTCCAAGTATCAGTACTCGGAGATTATCTACTACAATGCTGCCCGCGACATGGTGCTGCTGCACGACAAGCTCGCCGAGCAGGGCATCCGCACGCTCAACTTTTTGCGTGAAGATGCCCTGACGCTGTCCATCAACCTCTGCAGCGTCACCATGCTGCAGTCACGCGGTTCGACCAACATGATCATGGTCAACTCGCAGCACACCAAGAAGCTTCTCGAAAAGTGTCTGGCCATGAAGGAGGATCGCGTCCTGCGGTGCGGCAACAATGAACCCTGGGGCTACTCCATTATGTGTGCGGCCACCGGCCTTCTCGAGGCACACCTGGGCGACAAGACGCCCGAAGCAGCCAAGGCGTCGTCGGCCGAGCGGTTCGTCAATCTGCACTACAAGCTGCTTGCCAGGCAAGAACAGCAGCCCGGCGGCCCCAATGGCGGCGAGACCAACGGCACCAACGGCGCCACCCAAGCTCTGCTGCAAACTGACGGCTCGCCGCATGAGCACCAGCCCGTCCAGGAGCAGCAGCAGCAGCCACAACAACAACAACAAATGCCCAGCTTCCACATGCAGGCTCCGCGGGACAGCCATCTGCGCGGAATTAACCCGATGCAGACGACAATGACGGGCCACCAAGCCGCCATGACCGGCACGGCGGCCGCGGCCGCCCAGGCCCAGATCCAGGCGCGCGTGCAGCAAGGTCTCATGGCTGCCAGCCTGTCGCAGCACAGCGGCGGTGCAGCTGCAGCGTCGGCTGCGGCCACAACGCTCAACTCCTCCTCCAAGCTGCGCTCGCTCCTCAACGGCACCGAGATCACCAAGCAGGCCCTGGCGCCGTACATGCCCATGACGCAGGCCCAGGCACAAGCGCAGGCCCAGGCGCAAGTCCAGGCCCAGGCCCAGGCCCAGGCCTCGTCGGCTGCTGCCGCTGCCGCCAGCATCGTCACCGGCATCACGTCGCCCGACGTTGCTGGCCCACCCGCGGCCTGGTGGGTGTCCAACATTGCCAACATGTCGAGCATAGCCAATCCGAATGCCGATCCTACAGTGAGTTTCTCGCCTTTGAGGTCCTTTTATCATTTGTCTCCAATACTAACTCCAGTACAGCTGCAGGTGCCTGCCAACCCCGACTTCAACTACGAGCTCCTCGGCCTCAACCTCGGCGAGCTGTGGGCCGACTACTCGTGGGAAGACATGTAGTCCTTTTCTCATCTTCATCTCCGTCTCATCTACTCTTCTCATTTTCTATTTCGTCTGTTTTGAAGCGCTACCACGCTGTATATACCCAATGGTGCTTTAGCCTTGGCAAGAGACCTATGTTTTTGCATCCCTAGTATATATTGTCATAAATTCAGTTTCTTTTTGTTTTTCAAGCTGTTCCCTGCTTATAATTTAGTGAATCGAGATAGACGCCTCACTTCTGACGATTATGTCATGCAGATTGGTGCAGTTTCTGGAAAAGGAAAGAACAACTGTCGAATGCACCATCAAGTCCAGGCAACCGGGCCACGAAGGCAGGAGCGAGACCTCTCTCAAAAGGGAAGGAACGATGGACCGGCCCAGCAATCGCCCAGCAACTCTCTGGTGAATCTGAGATGAGACGTTTTACGTGCGTTCCGGACTGTCGGGTCGACTGGCTGTGGCCTTGATGGCCTTGGCCCGACGCTCCTTCCGTTTATGCATTGTTTTTCCTTCCCGATCTATCGCGGCCTCTTCTTTCTCTCGATCCCACTAAAGTTCTCTCTCCTCTCCTCTCTCTTGAATCATTCTGACTCCCACCTCACCTCGGTCAGAGACAACACTTACACAACAACCCCTTCCACGACCACGACGTTTGCATTGTATGACACCGTTTTGTCTCTCTTGCTGTTCTGGCCCTTCCACGACGTCTCGTCAGCCCAAAGTCTCACGCTGTGAACGACAGTGTTTCAACTTTTGTATTTCTTCTTTGCTGTTCTGTTTTCCTTTGTCTCGTCTTCAGTCGTCACTTCATTGCTCATTGCTTTGACTCTGCTTGCCAGGTCTACAACTGCTTATCGCTCCATCTCGTCTCGTCCTCAGGAACACACGTATCAACTGTACTGGACATCAACTCATACCTGCAATGGTTCTCTGTTTCTGCAATCGCCCGTCCGAGGGGTCGCCCGAAAAGCAGCCTGTGCCTATCCCGGCACTGCCCGTATTTCCTCAGCCTGTCAAGCTCGCACCGCAGCGTTTCGGCATTGACGATAGCCTGCCAATTCCGACCCCGGTTCGGCCATGCACACCGCCGCACTTGACACCTACCCAAGCGGATAGCTCTTCTCCTCAACCCCAGCAGTCGCCTTTGCGGTGCCCGATTCCCAGAATCCCCGACTTTGAAGGACTTGTTGACAGTGGAACGGACAGTGACGACGAGCTTCTCCAGCTCTCCCGGATCCATGCATCATCATCCATAGCCTTGCCTGTAGCCAGCAGCCCTGGCCCCATCACGCCCAAGAAGAATAGTGCCACTGGCGGTGCCGGTGGCTCGCATGCAGACGGCTCAAGTCTCAGTCCCCTCAGCAGCCTGATGAGTCGCATTGGCAGCATTGGCCGTGGCTCGCCGTCGCAGGCAAGCGGCCCTTGCGGTATAACACTAGAGGCAGAAAAGAGCACAGATAACCTGGTCACTGCTGCTCACCGTGCAGAGGTCCGCCGGCTTACACACAAGCGGATGCAAGAGGAACTGCAAAAGGAGCGCCAACCATACTCGACGCACTCTTATAAGCGGTCTACCATGTCAACGATCAAGGAAGATGCCACGGACCCGTCGCCTCGCGAAAGCCCTTCCAAGCAGCCGAATGAGCAATCTCTTGACGCGGCTCTGAGTGGCAGTCCTTTGCGGAAGTGTGTCGAGTATGATGTTGTAAAGAGCACAGAGGATTTGTCCGTGCCCACTGCGGTGATCAGCAAACTTGAAAAGGAGGGCAATTCCTTTCGGGCTAAAGTGCCGGACATTCCAGAGTCCAAGTCCGGGTCTTCTGCTCCCCGCGCCTTTGCATTGCAAGGGAAGACGCGGGTCACGTTGCCACAGGGGCTTGTAGTCCGAGGTGGCCGGAATCGTTCCAAGAATCTTCGAGAATGGTTCAGGTCATCACTCGGGTCAGACAGGCCTGAAGAAAAAGATGCCGCGGCGGAGTCCCCTGCGGTGCCAGACTCGCAAGATGCCTCCTCCAGTGGCGACGTACTAGATGCAGCACCGAAAGACAACCACGAGACAAAAGAAAGCTCCGGCGTGACCGGTTCCTCGAGCTCAGTAGATGAGGATGGCAGCATCCACGAAGCATGTAAGGCCCGCGTCGTCACTTTGGGAAGGCTCCCCACATCCTCCACCCACCCGCTCAGCAGTGAAAGTGCAGCCTGGGGCGCAGTTGGCGGTAGCCGCCAACTAGGCCTTGGAGAAAGCTTGCCCCAGGCAGTAAAACATGGTCGCGAGTCCTCGGACGCCTCCCGAATCAGCACACTCAACCTCCCATCCCCGTTTCTGCTCCCGTCTTCGGGACAGGAGAGAGAGTCGCGGCGGGTATTGAGAAGAACCCGTGGAAGCAGCTCACACGACGACAGCATCCAGTTGAGCCTTCCGAGTAGATGTGAGTCCATTCTTACTCTGTGATGCTTGAAGAGACAAATCTAACAAATCAGACTTTGACTACGCTGCTGCCCTTGATGCGGCCGATGCAGAGGCTGCTCTGGATGAGAAGTCCGCGAACGATCCCAGGAAAGCTCAGTCCAATGGAGAGCCAAATGCTGAGACACTGGCTGGCGATTTGGAGAAGATGTCCGAGGACTGGCACCGACAGATCAGCCAAATTCAAAAGGACAGCCCAGCTCGCCCTGTTCCAGTCCACCAAATGCGTCTCTCGCAAACATGGCCACATGGGATACAGCCCCCAAGCCTAAAAGCGAGCCAACGGGTCAAGCCAGAAGACCCTTTTATGGCGGCGGAGTCTGGATTTGACATCTTTGAGAATTCAGCCCGCACAGTGGATGGCAGTCTATTGAATCCAGCTGGTCGCTACCACAGCCGCCGTGACCGCCACACCATGGCATTTGATACACGGGACATGGATATCGCATGGTGGAGGGATGCCAGCAACAAGCCGGCCAGTGCCAAAGTCCATCCACTCTTGAGCAATCCCGTTAAGAGCGAGCTGGCGACCAATGGTTGTAACTCGGACCACAAAGAGGTTGTTGAGTCTGTGCCTGCAGCCGCTGTCAGTCCTAAAGCAGGATCCCAGGAGAAGCAGCCAACCTCCGTCGCCGCAAAGCCAGGCACAACTGGGTTTGAAAAGGTCATCCGTGCCAGACTCAAGAAGGCGCTGTCTCGCAAGCAAGTATCCAAAAAGGCCGAAGTGTCGCTTCCTGGACGCTCACTGCTGAAAGATAGCTTGCTCTATGATGTGGAAGCTGATAACTCGCTCGGTATTCAAAGCACTGTTGTCGAAGCCAGCCAGACACCCATACAGTCGGCTAGCCAATCGGCCAGCAAGTCCAAAGAGTGTCTGACACCCGGTGGCAATGAGGGAATTACTGAAGTGCTCGAGAACGACTGCCTGCAGCTGTCAGAGTCTAAGGAGTCAGCCGTGGAGCTTGACGCACAAGAAACCCAGGCTGAGCCAGACACGGATACTTTCAAAGATGTGGACAGCATATTCGGAGCTTGGGTCAATCTCGAGAAAAGTCAAGATCAAGCACCAGCAACTCCTGTGGCGACAGAGAAAATCGAGGCTGCTTCCTCCGTTACCCCCGGGCAGGACAACAACCTCAGTCCGTTTATCCCATCCACTCCTATTGCGACTGCATATGCAGAGGTGAAGGCATACATATCTGACGCTTTCTCGAGCCCGCCAGTCTCGAGACCGACCCA
Organism: Ophiostoma tasmaniense; assembly: GCA_022392925.1. Taxonomy (NCBI): domain Eukaryota; kingdom Fungi; phylum Ascomycota; class Sordariomycetes; order Ophiostomatales; family Ophiostomataceae; genus Ophiostoma; species Ophiostoma tasmaniense. The sequence continues at coordinate 1,209,097 of JAKRGK010000008.1, read as the reverse complement.
CGAGAGGCAGCACGACAGCCCTGGATCTTCGTACAAGGATGCTGTCTCGCAGCACGATTTGGCTGCCACGCAGCCTACAGCAAACACCGTCCGTTACAATCTCGGCGATGCCTTTACTCTCAAGAGCGACCTAGCACTCCCCAAGCTTGCCCTTGAGTCTACTGCACCATCCTCCAAGTACAATACATGGAGCGGGCGTGCCAATCCCACCAAACCGCGGCTGATGAAGAGCACAGTGCAGTTTAGTTCCGAGCTGGAGAGCATCTTTCTCGGAAAGAAGCGAGACGGCATAGATGGCAAGGAGAACAAGGAGAATATCAGCAGCGTGTCACAAGTATTCTCTGGGCACGAGTAGCAACTCAACAAACCACCGCCACTCTCTGTCATTGAAAACATATATTTTCTCGCCCATGCATTGATAGTCAGCTGCCAGTATATCCTTTGCCTTTGGGTAGGTGTTCTTGATCGCAGCTTCAGTTTCTTTATTTATGTGCTAGCCTGGGCAAGGGTTCTTTTTGTATTTGTATTTAATTTGCCGCTATATTTGGGTAGGGCGGACAGGATGGGTAGGGTTACAGCCGGCATACGAATCCAGCGGCGACATGACTGGGTTGGCCCTGGAAACGGGATGACTGCTATCACTTAGATGCATAGCTTACGATAATTCAACAAATGTATAATTCAACATGGATTGTAATGTGTATTAAGTGGCTCTATGGGTGTTTTAGAAACAAAAGATGGCGATGGAAGTAGCATTCGCATCTAGCTTTTTGGTATATTTATGCGGCAGAAAATGGAACGTTGACAATCATACGGTCTCCTTATCAAGCTCTTGCTGCATGATAGGCTTACTTTCAAGAACAAGGGCCTCCCGCTGCTCAACAGCGAGCTGTCTCTGGCGCTGTTCTTCGACTTTGCGCTGCATCTCGATCTTGCGTTCGCGCAGCTCGGTGCAAAACTTGCTTCTGGCCCGAATAGTCTCTCCGTAAAGGATGAAGATGAATGGAATGGCACACATAATGCAGCTCAGGCCACCAAGCAAGCTACAGGCACCGCTTATGCCAAGTCTTGTGAACATGGGGGCAGTAGCCAGGGGAAGAACAGTCGCAAGAAACGAGCGGCAGCACGAGGCGGCGGCGTTGGCCGAAGCCGCAAAGATTTCGTAGGCATCTGTAATGTAGTTGAGCAGTGCCATGAAGATAACTGGGCAGTTAGTATGTTGAGTCAAGTAAACCAATCCATACAAACAAGGACCTACGTATGAAGCCGAGGCCAAAGGGGATACCGGCGAGCATGGGCACGACAAAGGAGACGTCGGATCTGGCCGACCATCCGAGCCAGAACAGGCTGATGACAAAGATGGGGCCGCCGAGACAGGCCAGCGGCAGGCGGCGGTACTCTTCACGCTTCGTCCACGGCTTGCCCTGTTTGATAGACCGCTCGACATAGCCGTCGTAGCCGTAGAAGATGGGCAGGGACATGATGGAGCCGGCACCAATGGTCAAGAAGATCAGGCCCTCTTTGCCGGGGCTGAAGTTGTAGATGCCCTGGAAGATGAGCGGGTACGCCTGGAAGGTCATGTAGAAGATGGCGTACACGAGCGCCAGATACGAGCACACACACGTCACAATCATCTCGTACGCAATCATGCGCAGCGGCCGCGTCAGCACGACCGTCATCAGCTGCCGCAGGTCTTTGCGCTCCAGCTCGTGCGGCGCCACAATGTTTGCCTTGGGGTCCGCCTTGCGCATGCGCACGGCGCGGTTGCGCAGCAGGATGGGCCCGTAGGTCTCGGGCAGCAGGAACACGAGCGGCACGAGCGAGAAGCCGGCATAGATGAGGGCGATCCAAAAGGTCCAGCGCCAGCCAATGGTGGTGGAGCAGTAGCCGGACACAATGGGCGCGAACAGCGGGCCGAGCAGGGTCATGACCATGAAAATGGCCATGGCGCGGCCGCGCGTGACGTGGTTGTCAAAGATGTCGGCGAGGATGCCGGTGACAATGGCAATGGGCGCGCTGGCAAAGGTGCCGCAGAACAGGCGGAAAACAAGAAAGGCGGGCCAGTTGGGGGCGACGGCGCAGGCCATGGTCCAGACGATAAAAACGACAAAGGTGGCGAGGGACAGGTTTCTGCGGCCGTACTGCTCGCTCAGCGGAGCCCAGACCAGCGGGCCAAAGATGTAGCCGATCAGGTATGTCGACATGGGCAGGACCTTTTGCTGTGTCGAGGTGACGCCCCATTCGGCGGCCATGTAGGGAATGGCATTGCTGGGGAGCGAGCTGCCCATGGTGCTGTTGATGATGGAGATCATGGTGGTGATGACGATGCTTGTTTTGCGGATCTGTCTGTCAGCCTTTCTTCATGTAGTCTTGTTTGCATCCTGAAGAAACTTACAAAAGAGTAGTTGTAGGGGTTCTCGGGGTCGTTCTTCTCCCACGCCAGGATGAGGGCATCCTCATTGTCCGACAAGCTCGGTGTTCTCTGGTCTTGTGGGCTCTGAGAATGATGTTGGTGTATGCTTGCTGGTGTGTGCACGCCTGTGATGTTGTCGGCCGTCTCCTCGCGGTATCTCGCCTCGGCGTCCTGTGCGTCGAGCTCGTCGACGATCTGGTGCAGGCCATCTGGGTATGTCAGTGTCTGGTTTGCGGCCGGTGTGCGAGATGGGAAGACTTACGGTGCCTGGGTGTTTGTGTTTCTGGCTGCTCGTGTGCCTTTTGTGTCTGTTGAGGTTCTAATGCTTGAGGCTGTACTGTTTGTGACGGTTGTGTTGTCTGCTCGCCTGTCGGTGCAGACTGTGTTGGTGTGTCTGCCATCTCAGGTCAGACGAGTGCACGGGTACGACGTCGAGGCGTATAAGATGATTCGTTGGTTGTTAATAATAGCCTTGTCCAAGAAATAGAATTAGATCCTCATCCTGGTAGCCAAGCAGTTGTTTTAACAATGTCGTCGCCGTTGCCAAGCAAAATGGAAATATGTTTGGTGTTTTGACGTTGGTGGGTCGAGCACGGATCGGTCTCGGGGGATGAGGGAGGGCCGAAGGATATGTACAGAGAGATACTCAGTAATAGCTTTTGTTCCGCGGAGAAGAATATCAGCACGGAGCAGAGAGTCCTGAAATCCAGAAAACGGAGAATAAGAGACCGGGGTAGACTGAAAAGTAAATGTGAGGCGAGGCTGTATTATATAATCCTATGCAGGCCGGGGAGGAAGGTGCACCCGAAAGAGCGAGTAGCGAGGGTGTGATGGTCCCAGCTCAGATAGAAGCAATTCAGGAAGGAGCAGTGATAAGATAAAAAACTAACAAGGAAGGAAAAGAGAACGATACAAGAAGCAAGAAGCAAGAGCGACCGGGGCTACGGCTACGGCTACGGCTACGGCTACGGGGCGGAATTGTTATGTAATATGCAGAATGCAACAAGTCAGGCACTAGCGGAAGAGTGCAACAGCTTTTCTCATAAAACACAAAAATCTTTATACTTAAATATTCCGAATTGCATCTACATGGGAAAGGGGAAAATAAAGAGAAGCAGCAGAATTTCACAGAAAAAGTATTAGGAAACTTCGTACACTAAGACCGGGCCGGCTGGATCCACTTTTATGTGATGGCTTGTCTGCCCAGAGAGGTGTGAATTGGGCGGGGGTCGGGGCCCGGCAAGTGCTAGCGCAGCCTGGGAATAAATTGCTTGCGAGTATTTGCGTATTGCCTGACTGTTTGTGCCTTCCTGATCGAGCCCGACGTGAATTGCTGACAAACTCCGCGGCTAGGCGTTAATGTCATGGAGATCTAGAAGTGAAAAAGAGGAAAAGAAGAAGAAGAAGGAGGAGAAGAAGAAGGAGAAAAGGAAGAATGAAAAATAAAGTGGAAAAAGCTGGTCAACGTGGACGCCACGACTGATTGACCGACTGATATGGAGCCAAACGACAGATCCTTTGAGATAGGGCCCGTCAAGCGAGATAGTCCGACGAGATAGCCTGTGGAATTTGATGCGACGGTAGATGAACACGGCAGTCAGTGCGAGCTGTAAGCATGCTGGACGCTCCGAAAGCGTGCCGGTGCGGAGTCAAGTACAAAGTACTGTAGTTTGTATTTTATTGCATTTATTCGTTACTGCTGGGGAGGCCGAGCTTGGTGTTTCTTGGAACATGATGTGTACAGATTACAGATGCAAGGTGGTAATAACGAGGACTGCATGGACCAGAGTGCAGACATTAGATGACAGTCTGTCAAGCTGGAGCTGAACTGAAGCTGAAAGACAAGACAGACAGTTATGCCGTATAGCCGTGACTGGCCGGGGATAGCGTATACGCGGCTAAAGCTTGGCATCGGCGTGTTTATGTAAGCATGTGAGCAGCCACTACAGAAGAAAGGAAGAATTACCTACTGAGTACTCCGCGTTCTTTCAACGAACTCGAGTACGAAGGACCAAAGGGAAAGGCATCTCCTGTTTCTCGGCTTCTTTGCAAATGCGGGGATCGCCAACAGTGATTAGTGATTCAAAAGCACATGTACTTTTATCTCTTTTCCTTGTCAGATGATGATCTTTATTCTCTTCAAAGAAGACAATGGAGTTCTACAACACAGTAGGCTACTCGGGTCAGGTGCTGAGTTGCCGACCCAGGAGCTGGGTCTGCACGAATCACAGAGTCTGCGGGGCCGAGCTGGTGCTCTTGGCTGTAGAATACACAGCGTCTTGTGCTGTAACAATCAATAACCAGATACCAGCTTAATCGATACTGCCTCGGTTTGGCTGATAGCAGAGTATCCCATCCATATGCAGTCGTGGCATCTGCTGACATCTGTAGCATATGTGGCAAGCACACAAGAGAGCGATGAAGGCAAGGCTATTTATAAGCCTGTCGTGTGCAGAGTTTCTGGCAAGGCAATGTAGAACCAGTGTCGTTGCTGCAGCACTGGCTAGCCAATTCAAGGCTTGTGCAGTGCCAGTGTGTGATCAGAGATGCTCACAGCTTGCCGACAAGCTGCTTCAGGACGTCACTCGCGACCAAGTAGCACATGGACAAACATGAGCCAGCCAGCCCCTGACCCAAAGCTGTCAACATGGACCGCCAAACATCCCAACAGCACCATTGTGTCGTTTTTATCGTCATTTTATCGCCATCGGTCGTGTAACAGGGTATTATTTGATTCGCTCTTCTAGTTTCCGTAGTTTGTAGGTAGATGGCCTCGCGACATCATGTCTCCAGGTTGATGCTCCGGCCAAACCGCGCATACAGGTCAACCTTGAGCTGCGTCATGTCCTCGCGTATCGTGCTCAGCGACTCCTCCAGCGTGCCAATGTCCTCCTCCATCTTGGTCGACGCCGCCTCCACCATCTTCAGCGCCTTGGTCGCCTTGACGTTGAAAAAGGCATCGCCCACGCGGTACGGCACCTTGTCGTCCTCGTCCACGAGCTCCAGCTCCGTGCTGATGTCGTCGAGCTCCTCCTTCTCCTTGTTCTTGGTCTTGAGCTGCTCCTCAATGTTGAGCTCGCGCTGGTGCAGCCGGCTGAACTTGTTGATCTTCTCTTGGTCCTCGCGGCGGACCTCGACCTCGGGGCCGGCGGCCTCCTCGTCTTCTCTGCTGAGCTTTTTTATTAGCCTCTCTTCTCATTGTATTAATGCTTCCTTGGCCGAACGTACCATGCGCCGTTGCATTGTGTCGTGTGTAGAGAGCTGTCTCTTCTCAGTCTCTCCTAACCTTTGGCCACTGAGCTTTTCGTATGGCGGGGCAGCCAATTGTGGAGATTCAGGAGCTGCGAGGCTCTGCCTGTACCCAGAACAATAGCTATTAACCCCTAATCTGGCAGGCGCCACAGCACCCCTCGCCATTGGCTGTCTTACCTAATCCGCACGCGACGCGACAGTAAACACGCCGCAGCCTCGCACTTCATTTCAATTTTACGTCAAACTTTAACATCGATCAGAATACCAAAACAACAATCAAAACAATGGCCCCTGGACAGAAACTCTATCCGCGCGCGACGGTCAAAAAGATTGTCAAGGCGCACGCCAACACCAACCTCAGCCGGAACGTCGATGTTGTTGTATGTGCAATCGGCAGTTTGGGTATCGGACACAGCTAACGGACAGATCTTTCTCGACTACCTCTTGTTCATGCAGTCGTAGGTCTCTTTCTATCGTCGATCAACTACAAAGCTAACAGGCAGACTCGTCAAGGAAGCTGCCATTGAGGCTAAGCGCGGCGGCGAGCGCGGCATCACGGCGCGCAGCGTGAAGAAGGTGACCGGCGACACTGTCCTCAAGTTCAAGGGCTGAGACTTTGCTCTTCAAGCTGAAAAGCTGAACAAACCAAGCAACACACCTGCGATGGCAGAGAAGCCCAAACCGACACTGCACACGATCAACGACGGCACCGAGTGTTGACATCATCACGACTCCACAGCAACAGCGCGATGCACGGTAGCAACGAGATGGGAGTGCGGGACAATAAAATACCCAAAAGATGGAATCTTGGAATCAAGGGCGCCGGACGGGCTTCTAGAATGATAGCGACTGGCCACACAACGGCTTGTGGGCATTGAGGCCGTCGAGAAAAGGCCGTCAAGCTGCACGACACGGTCACTTCAAAGCACGTCAGTCGGCTCTGTTACCCAATTGAGGCTACGGGCTAGCAAATACTCGAGCATTGGCTGGCTTCTGGAGCCTTGGCTGCTATTCTACAAACGTGCTCAGATGAGGCCAACATGTGCAGCGCCTGTTCGAGTCACCGGGCAGACGCTCTGCAGTTGGGTTGAAGTAGGCACATCATAGCTACCCACACCATCAGCAGCATCTACCGAGTAGATTACAGTTTAGATACCACAATGCAATTCAAGACAAGTCCAGGCCAGAAAGACAAGACATGACGAGATCACGCAAAGGCCAGCCTTGGGCTATGGAGCATGTCTCATGCAGTTCGAACCCACCATAGCTCCAAGCACACTGTCTCGTATGAAATGAGCTCCAAACTTTACTCAGTAATTGATTGGTGTGTGAGGTGTCTTGATCACAGACAATGGTCAAAGTATCGCGAACACTGAGCCATGACGACTCGATCGCTGCTTACCAAAGCATTTTTTATGGAGGAGATAAAGATTACCCAGTACAGATGAGGGCTAATAACACCCATCGCGCCTTCTCTATTTACATCATACTGCTGCCTCCTTGTCGTTACCTGGGAGCTAGCGCCGACTGTGGGGACCAGGGGTACGGAGTAGAAGCACCCAGAATCTGTGCTTCACTGTAGTAGACACTGTAAACCGCCCAAAGTCCAGTGAGCAGATTGTGCTGATTGGCCAAACAGGGAAGGGGTCGCGTGTGGGGTAAGAGCCGAGCCAGTCAACCCGTGGAAGTTGACGGAAGACAACGAAAAGGCAAGAACGAACAGACGAAAAGAGGCAGAGAGGCAGGAGGAAAGAGGAAAGAGGCAATGAGGCAAAGGCAGCAGCAGTCGTTCGTAGGTCCCAGGTCGCTCCTTCCCAACATTGGTCGCACACGTTCACGTATTCTGTAAATTTTCATCTTCTCTCGTACGCAGTAAACTCTCCTCATAAACTCACCATTGTTTTTCTGCTTCGCTCCCTCCATCTCCATCGCTCTGTTTTAGCTGCTCTTTTAGGTCACAGTCCCCATTTTCGTTTGTCATAATTCTCCTTTTCGTCTGTTCGTCGCCTCTCTATCACTGTCTGCTGTCATCCTGCTTGTCAACTTGACTTTTGAACTTGTCTTCATCTCTTCGTCTTCCCTCTGCTCCATCTCATACTCTCTTCTGTTCCCATCGCTCCATCTCGTCATCTCCAATTGACATTCTCGACCATCACGAGCTAGCCCAACAGCTCCCAATCGCATCTGTACCTCCGAGTCTCGACATCGTCTCTCGACAGTATCTCGACACCTCCCCTCACACACACCACCACACATCCAACGCAATGGCTGCATCATCCGTTCAGAACCCCGCGGCCGCCGAGCCCAAGCTCGCCAAGAAGAAGAAGGGCAAGGTTGTGCGCACCGAGTCGCCTGCCCCCTCTGCTTCTGCTGTCGCGTCCGAGAAGGCCACGTCGGTTGCTCCCCAGGACGCCATCGACGAGTCCGAGCCCGCATACCTGCGCGAGCTCTCCAAGAACATCCGCAACGTCAACAAGAAGCTTGTAAGTTGAAGAGGTCTCAAGATCTTGTATAGTTGCAATACTGACTGCCAGACCAACGCCTCCAAAACCGACTCGTTGATCGCCGAGCACAAGGACAAGTCTCTCGAGGAGCTTGTGTCCCTGAAGATCATCAATGCCGATCAAAAAGCACAGGTCCTCAAGAAGCCCGCCTTGTCCGCCCAGCTGGCCCAGCTTGAGGAGCAGTACAGCCAGTTCAAGAAGCTGGACACCGACTACCGCCAGCGCATCGTGAGCGACAAGGCCGATGTCACCAAGTCGCTGACCGACAAGTTTGAGAAGGAGAAGGCCGAGGCTGTCGCGGCTGCCACCGCGGCTGCCAAGGCTGAGGCCGAGCAGAAGCTGTACGACAGCCTCCTGTCCATCTCCCAGTTCCTGCGTCTCGCCGCCACGCGCCGTGCCGACGACCAGAACGCCCAGCTGGACGAGAACCTGGCCCTCGAGGGCATCCTGCTGCAGGTCTACGCCGGTGACGACACGGGTGTGTCCACCATGATCAAGCTGGTCAATGGTGCTGACGAGGCCGCCAAGAGCACCAACAACGAGACTCTCCAGACCACCTGTAAGCTCCAACTCTTTACTTACTCTGCGCTAGCAATGCTGACACTACAATAGTCGCCCAGGTCAAGGCTGCTGCCGCTGCTGCGGCGCCGTCCAACGCTGCCGAGGAGGTTGTCGAGGAGGCACCCGAGGCCGCCAAGGTCGAGTCCGACCCTACCCTTACCCACGCCAGCCTGACCGAGATCCAGGCTGGTGACGACAAGCCCCTGACCAACGGCTCAGCCGAGCCCGAGGCCGAGGCTGCCCACACCAACGGCATCTCCAACACCGAGGTTGCCGACGATGCTGCCAACGCTGCCGGCGAGGGCCAGTGGGACACCAACAACGCCAACAAGGACCTGGCGCTGTCGCAGGAGTGGGTTGAGGTCCCGCGCGACCCCGCGGAGACCGAGACCGGCCTTACTGCTACGCCTGCCGCTCCCGCCAACACCCAGTCGTGGGCCGACGAGCAGCCCGACACTCCTCCCCCTGTGCCTGCCACCACCGCCTCTGCCGCACCTGCTGCTGCTGCTACTGCGCCCGAGGCCAACGACGGTTTCCACCAGGTGCAGCGCCACAACCGCGCCCGCAGCGAGCGCGACAACTGGCGCGGCGGTCGCGGCGGCGGTTTCCGCGGCCGTGGTGGCCGTGGCGGTGCTGGTGGTGAGGGCCGCGGTGGCCAGCGTGGTGGTGAGGGCCGTCCCCACGGTCACGGTGGTCACGGCGGTCGTGGCGGCCGCGGCCGTGGTGGTAACGGCAACGCCAACGGTGGCAACGGCGGCAACGGCAACGCCAATGGCGGCAACGGTGGCCACCGTGGCCCTCGCCGCAACGAGGAGCAGTAGAAAGGCTCTTTCGTCGGCAACCGTCGCGGTCCCAGACCTGTCACGCTTACCACTCCGGTGGAAACCGTGCACTAGTTTTTTCTTAAGAGTTCTTTTAGAGAAAGAAACTGTGCACACCCAACACATACCCAAATCACATCTTGTACTCATACACATACTCATCATTTCCATTTAGCGTTGCTTTACTTTGCTTTCTGCCTCGGTCGGTTTGTTTTTAGAGAGCGGACAGGGCTAGCATAGCGGGAAAGAAGCATTATAAGCTACATAGCTTTATCAGTCATCAGTTCTCAAAACATCATATCATTATATCAGGGGCATCGGAAAACGGGTGGGAAAGGAACAGCGAAAGCGAAGAGCGAAAAGCGAAAAGCGAAAAGCAAAAAGCAAAAAGCAAAAAGCGATTAGCAAAAGCTATAGGAACAAGGACAAGGAAGCGGCAGCGGTTTGGAAAGGGATCTCGGTGTCTTTTCTTTTTCATCTTTCTCTTTCTATCTATTTCCTTGCAATCTTCTTAAATTATACCAAAGATGACTTTATAAAGTTTTTTTTTAATGTGACAACCGATGCGGGACGAGACGGGAGCACAGTGGTCTCAGATATCGGACTGATCACAGCTACCGGAACACGCGTCGACAGTGACAAGCACAGGGCCATGACAACGTGGCCGTCTGTTGTTCCCGATGTATAAGTCAATGTCAGATCACAGCGTACAGATCTTGCATTCGTATAAATCTGTAGATATCACCAGCAGTGCCGCATCCAGAATCAACTTCACTACCATGCCATATCCTCTCGCGACTATGGCAGACCAGCCCTCGCTGCCAGCATGTGCAGTAGGTTTTTTTCTTTCTTTTCTTTCTTTTTCTCTTTTTGGTAAGACAAAGCTAACAGACAGCTCGCCTGCATCGAGGCGCTCGCCAACGCCTCTACCGAAGCCTCTTTTATGTCTGCCCTCAGCATGCCAGAGGTTTGCCTGCAGAGCCCGTCCCCGGCGACCCAGGCCTGCCTCTTGCAGCACTGCTCCCCAGCCGACGCTCTTGGTGCAGTGCGCTTTGTCGCGCGCGTCTGCCACTGGCCGGTCCGCTCGCGCAAGGCGGCACTTCTCGCCCTCTTTGCCATTCAGGTACCGGCCGTTGCCTGTCTTGGTCTTCGACTGTATGCCGTGACAAGGCATATACAACACGCCCGCCGCTACGTTGACGACTACCTCACCGTGGCCGTCACCCCCCTGTTCCTTGCCTTTCTCATCCTCGGCCAGTACGCCGCCGTGACCGCCTTTGGCGTCGACATCTGGACAGTCCCCGACGGGCGCATCACGTCGGCCATGCGCGCCTTTTACATTGACGAGATGCTGTACCTGGTGATCCTGGCACTTGTGCGGCTGTCCCTTTTGTTTTTGTACTTGCGGTTGTTTGCGCCACACGATGCGCCAAAACGGTCGTCGACACTGTCTGCACCGTCTGTGCCTGGACAGCTTCAGCGTCCACAAGACGCACCCGCGGCCGCCACCGTTTGCCACCGCTACCGGACCGTCTACTACCGGCGGTTCCGCCTTGTTGTCATCGCCCTTGCATCTGTTTTGGTGGCCCTGCCGACAGCCATCTTCTTCTTCCTCGACGTCTTCCAGTGCCGCCCCATCAGCACGGTCTGGACCCGCTGGACCTCGTCTCGCTGGCCCGAAGAAGCAGCCGTCTCCTGTCTGCAGGTCCCCGCCCTCGCGCACGCCGCCGCCGCCTTTGGCATCGCCCAGGACGTGGCCATTCTCGCCGTGCCGTGGCCGCTGCTGTATGTGCTGCGGCGGTCGCTGTTCTCGTCTGGGTCGGCGTTTGCCACCGCCCTGGCCATGTTCAGCCTGGGCGTGTTTGTGCTGATCACGAGCTGCATCCGGCTGCACTTTCTGGTGCACTTTAGCCCGACGACAACGACGAATCCGACGTGGGACAATACGGACAGTCTGGTGTGGTCTGGGCTGGAGGTGTCGGTGTCGATTATTGTGGCGAGCCTGCCGACTGTGCGCGCCATGGTGCAGAGTGCGTTTCGGAAGTGAGGTTTGAGTGTATTTTGTATTTTCTTTTGTTTATTTGTTTTCTTATTTGGTTACCTTGAGATTTGATTTTGCTTCATTTCCTCATTTCATAGTAAGCAGCTGTAATGTTTTTTTACCTAAAAAAAGACGAATCCCCAGTCGAGAATAATTCAAAGTATTATCTACAATGTCGGATGATTTAATTTTGATCAAATACAAAATGATTCTCACAGCCTTGCCATGTAAGTTGGAGTAGTGGCAGCCGAGGCTCCGAAGATCGGTGGGCCCCACTATAATCGAATGAGCTGAGCTGACGGAAGCTCACCGTCACCTCCTACAATACTCTGCACTCTACGACGACGTCTTTGCGACACAAAGCCAAACCAAAGCAAGCACTCAAAATGGCCATTGACCCCAAATCCAAAGCCGCCACGCTGGCGCACATGAACAAGGACCACAGCTCCGACATTGGCCTCTACCTGCGCTTCGTCAACGGCATGTCTGCCGACCAGCTCGCCGCCGAGGGCCTGCCGCAGATGGTCGACATGGATCTCGCATCCATCACCATCCAGACCGCCGCCGGCAGTGTGCATACCGTCGCGCTCGACCCGCCCATGGCGTCGTGGAACGACCGCCGCCAGCGCCTGATTGGGCTTGCCATGGACGCCCGCCAGGCATTTGGCGTGCCGCTGCCCGAGCACGGGCCGCCGTCCAGCAGCAACGGCAGCAAGAACGTCAAGTTTGCGCCCCCCGCCGGCATCGACATTGCCGTCTTTAGCAGCGTCGCCTTCTTTGTCGCCATGGCCGTCCTGGTGACGACCGGCTACGACGACGTGCCCACGCGCGTCTGGACGCGGGCTTTCGCTTCGATCGGCGTCACCGCAGACAACTTTGTCTTTGGCGGCCCCGACGGGTTCCGGTCGCTCGTGCGCTGGATGGTGGCGCCGGTGCTGGCGATCCATGTGGCGGAGGTGTGGTGGCTGGACCGCACGCGGCTGGCGCCGCGGGGCATGGCGCGGTTGTCGCGGGACTGGTGCCTGTGGATGGGCAGTGTATTCTTTGAGGGCATCACGGGCTTCCAGCGGTTCGACCGGCAGGCCGTCAAGGCGGACAAGCACTAGGTGTGCCGGGCAGGATTTGGATTGATTACATAAGCAAACGAATAGAATGCCAACATGGTGCTAGCTACTGTCCAGCCTCACGATTACGCTTATTTCCGAGATTTCGAGATGTCCATTTGTTTGAGCTTGGTCTGTGACGGGCCAAGGTGTTTGGGTCTGGCGTTTGAAGCTCTGCTCGACTCCTGTTCCTGTGGCCGAGTCGTCGCATCTAGGATGACGGATCTTGGATTTCCAGTCAAGCGTTCAGCTTACTGTGTTTTTTTTTTGAATGTCCGCGTCCATGTGCCCTATTCTTTACGTCTTTTGATATTCACATCTTGACCTCGGCCTGCTAGGACTGGAGACCACCATCGGTGAAGATTACATAATACAAGCTATTTCCGTGGTAAATTTCAGTACAATGCGGTCAAGGGATTCGCAAGGGTACAAGCACCACGTGATGATCCCTGCAAGGAAAAATACAAGGCACGGTACCATTGAAACGGAGCAGTGCTGCAAGCAGACCATCATAATGTTATTTCTCTTGTGTATTCTCTTGGTACTTCGTATGGCCTATTGATAATTACAGAGTAGATCCGAGATTGGTCCAAGAAATAGACTTTGTACAAGTCGTGTTGACATTGTTCCTCGATCAGGTCAAAGTAAGCAAAAGGTAGATTACATAAGCACACTATCGCCGCAGACGACCCAGAATAAGGTTAATTTTGCAGACAAACATTGATCTCAGTAACTCTATTCCGACTCAATACTCGATACACTGTAATCTCGCACATGCATTGCATCTCGATATTTACAGTCCCATTCCTGTCTCATGTGCCCCTGCACATCCCCCCTTTTGAAGAATCAATGGTGCTGCCGCGCTGTGAGTGGTCAGGTTTGTAACGGTCTAGTGGGCTAGTGGGCTAGAGAGACTACAGTGACAGGGGCCTGTCGTGGTGTACCTGACTATCCTGTAGCGGCTAGTGCTGTTCGTTTAGGCCCAGAATCCCAGTCGTTTTGTTTTGGTGGACCAATTTAAAATTTAGAATTTAATTTAAAATTTAAGCAAGAGGAAAAAGGCGGTAGAAAGAAAGGCAAAAGGTAAAGCCAACGGTAGATGCTGTGAGATTTGATGATGGAATACATAGTACTTTGCATTCTTGTTTCCTTGGAAAGTAGACTGTTTACCCCGTTGATGTTCGCATGTTGATATTCTTTGATATTCTATTTGATATTCTTTGACTACTAAACCTGCTATCCCTGATTTCTTGGTTTTCTTTGACTGGCTCTTGCCGATTCTTGGTGTCTTTCTCTGTCTTGGACTCTACTCTCTACAGGCTTCTTGGAGTCTTGGAATCCCTTAGTAATACACTATTCTCTTAGGCATTCGTCAGCTCATCAGCTCTGTCTACGATGATCGACTATTCCATCATATTTTACTAATCGACTCCTATCTTCAGTGACATCCTACTACTTGTACAAGTATTACACAGTAATTGCCCGCAAATTGCCAAATCTCCTAGGCTTGGTGTTGTCTTGGTGTCTGATCTTTAGTCTCCTGGTAGTTCTTCTTCTCTCTCTTGGTGTCTTGGCCGTATTTATGAGCACAGCCACTGTTGCTTCTACCTTGTACTTGTATGCCAGTGCTTGTATTCTTTAGCTGCTCGTATCTTCAATCTCTGGAATGTGTCGCCGGCATTCGTTGCTACAGAGTACCTGACTTCTCATCAACCACCTTTCTTTCTTCTTTCCCGTGTCACAGCCACTGCATGTCAGTCGCACTACGGCGCACTTGCCCTGTCAAACTGTCTGTACCACGTTCCGCTCATTCGCCATCATCGTCAACCTTGCCGTCGTCTCATCATCCTCCGTCCCGTCTGTACAGACTACAGAGTAATACACAACTGCACCGTTACATGTCTCTCGCTCAGTTCACTCAGTAATACCCTGATTACTACATTGTGCTCTCTCAATAATACATCTATTATTATCATTTATCTACAATGACCGCGCTATTTGCTCGGCGTCCTCTCTTGGCCTAGCCGTTTTAATACGATGCCGCCCCGTATCTGCCTTTGGCGTCTTGTCATTTGCATGCTTTTGTATGGTATTGCTGCTCTTCTGTTGTCACTCACCATTGCAACATCGACGCACTCCTCTGTCATCCCCTGACAAGACCGACAAGAATGACAAGACTCTTGTCCTCCTCTGCGCCCCTTCCCAAGACAGAAGGGACCACATTATATATCCGTATTTCATTGCTGTCTTCATACACATGTCTAGGCGTCAAACACCCATCGCTCCTTCCTTGTGCTCGAGGTTTGACGCTGAGGTCGCTCCTGCCTCAGCCAATGCTGGTCATTTGGCGCCCTCTTTCCTCTTTCCTCTCCTCTTGCCCGCCGTTCCCTCGTAATCCTCCGTAGCTCCTTCCCTTTTGCTACTTTGCTACTGTAGTCTACTCCCCTTTCCCACATCCATCTCGTATCGTACATATTTCCATCTTTCCCCTCGGATTCTTTCTTTTCCTTCTTCTCTCTTCTCGTATGAAACAAGAAACAGCTTCTCATTCTTTGTGTTGCCGTATCTCGACTCTCGTTTTCGCAACTCGTTTTATTTTTAAATTCTAGTCTCTCATTACACGCTCTTTTTTCTCTTCCTTTTTTCGGTCTTTCTTAAAAGCAACATCCGCCTCTCATCAACTTCGACTCAGACAACTTTCAATCACTTTCAACCCAGCACAATAATAATCACCATGCGTGTATGTCTCTCGGATCTTTGATCAGCAATACTGGGTTTTTGTTCTTGATCTCTTTGTGCTATTATGGCTGGGTGTTGGTCGATATCAGCCGTTTGGATCTCCAAAACAAACATGGCAAACATGATCTACAACCAAAACCCGGCCGATAGCCAGCAACGAGACTTTTCATCACACAATACTAACAAACTAGGCTTCCATCGGTCTCGCAGCGCTCAGCGCTCAAATCGCCGCTGCCGTCGTCTCTCTCGAGGTCCAGGGCTCCGACTTTGTCAACCCCACCACCAAGGACCGCTTCCAGGTTGTCGGTGTTGCCTACCAACCCGGCGGCTCTGCCGGCTACGACCCCGAGCATGGCTTCGACCCCCTCAGCAACCCGGCCAAGTGCATGCGTGATGCCGCCATTATGCAAATCCTCGGCATCAACGCCATTCGCGTCTATAACTTGGACCCGAACCTCAACCACGACGGCTGCGCCAGCATCTTCAACGCTGCCGGCATGTACATGATGATCGACGTCAACTCGCCCCTCGTCGGCGAATCCCTCGACGCCACCGCGCCCTGGACCACCTACACCAAGGCCTACCTCAACCGCACCTTTGCCATTGTTGAGGCTTTCCGCCACTACCCCAACACACTTCTCTTCTTTGCTGGCAACGAAGTGATCAACGACGAGGCTACGGCCGAGTTCAACCCCCAGTACGTCCGCGCCGTCACCCGCGACATCAAGCAGTACATCAAGAAGAACTCGGACCGTGCCATCCCCGTCGGCTACTCTGCCGCCGATGTCCGCTCCGTCCTGTTCGACTCGTGGAACTACTTTGCCTGCTCCGAGGCTGACGAGGACGACGACATGAGCCGTGCCGATGTCTTTGCCCTGAACAGCTACTCGTGGTGCGGTGACAGCAGCTACACCACCAGCAGCTACGACAAGCTGGTTTCCGGTTTCGAGGGCACCTCTGTCCCCGTCTTCTTCTCCGAGTTTGGCTGCAACACCCCCGCCCCCCGCATCTTCACCGAGGTCGGCGCCATCTACGGCGACGAGATGACCCCCGTCTTCAGCGGTGGTGTCGTCTACGAGTACACCTACGAGGCCAACAAGTACGGCCTTGTCAACATCTCGTCCGACGGCAGTGTCACCCTGCTCGAGGACTACTACGCTCTGCAGAGCGAGTACGCCAAGGTCGACTTCAAGACCCTGCAGTCTGCCTCCCCTGACGGCGCCTCCGTCAAGGCCCCTACCTGCAGCTCCAAGCTGATCACCAGCAAGGACTTTAGCAGCAACTTCACCCTGCCCAAGCAGCCCTCCGGCGTCGATTCCATCATCTCCAAGGGTGTCAGCCCCGCCCCCTCCGGCAAGATCATCTCCATCTCCGACTACAGCGTCAACTACACTGTCCGCAACGAGAACGGCACCACCCTGACCAACCTTGCCGTCAAGCCCCTCGCCTCCAACGCTGCCAACACTCCCGGCTCTAACACCGCCTCGAGCTCCACCTCCACCACCACCTCGTCTTCCGGCTCCTCCAGCACCTCCACCAGTGCCGCCTTTGGCCGCGCCGAGCTGATGTGGGTGCCCGCCGTCGCTGCCGGCGCCATTCTCCCTACCCTCTTTGCCCTCTTCCTGTAGGGTTGAGTCGTGTGCGATTCTGACAAGACTGATTTGAGTTTCGGAGGATACCATTTTTTTCTTTTTTCTTTTCTTCCTATTTTTTCTATTTTCCCTACATTTTACTTCTCACCATCGTGCAATTCTCTTCTGCTTCATGCCAATGCCATATTACCTTCTAGTACCATTTTATTCTAGCCATTTTCATTTGTGTTTTCGTTTGTTATTTTGTCTTGTCTGCTCTTTCTCTGTTGCTCAAAGTGAGCCGGCCCGTCATGCTACATAGATAGGGGATCAAAATCAATCATCTTTCAAATAACCAACTCAATACAAGTAACTTTGCACGTATCTTGTGTTCTGCACAAACGTAAAGGTCGGTGTCGATGCTACAAGCTGATGCATACTGATACATGATCCAGCCGATTACGCACAGCATAGAGCATGCGTAAACATCAAGCATAACACGAAACTCTGCCATTGAGAGATAGTCACTGATTCTAGAAGTGCATAAAATATGATGAAAATTTAACAAAATTATAAAAAATCAACGCCATCATCAGTAATAGCAGCATGTGCGATATCATCTATCTCCCCCGCCGTCTCCCTTCTCCCATATTCTTTTCTCTTTAAAAAAGAATTAAGCCTTGAACTCCTCAACCTTGGCCTCCTCCCACTTGCCGGGGATCAGAGCCAATGGCACAATACCCGAGACGTGCATCTCGGGGCCAAAGATCTTGGCGTTCAGGCCGAGCTCCTGTGTCGCCGACTTCATGTTCTTCAGACCCTCCTGGTAGTTGGGGCCCGCACGGCGCACCCAGATCTGCACGTTGTGCTCGTTCAGGGCCTTGGCGTACTCACGCAGCGCCTTGATCACACCCTTGAAGGTAGACGCAACGTTGGTGAAGTTGGCAATGCCACCACCGATGAACAGAACCTTGCCCTTGGGGTCAAGGGGTGCGCGCAGCATCAGGTCGAGGACAGTGCGGGCGTAGTGGTAGGTCTGCGACTCAGTAGGGGCACCAGAGTACTCGCCGTAGTTGGCAAGCTCGTCGGCGAAACCGGCAGAGGCAATGGCGTCAGCGTACACGACCGAGGCACCACCACCAGCAACCAGAGTCCAGATACGGCCGTTGGCGTTCAGGACAGTCAGCTTCAGCGAGGCACCGGTCTTGGCGTCAAGCTCGGCAATGTAGGCCTCCTCCTTGGTCATCTCACGACCGAAAGGAGCGGGGAACTCCATCGGCGGGCCGGCATCAATGCTGACACCAGCGGTACGGGCAACGGTGGTGCCCAGGGCAGCGGGTGACCGGGCAATGGCCCACTTCACACCGCACTCAAAGTCGGCAGTCTGGTCCAGCTTGGCAGCCAGATCCAGGAAGTGAACATCGGCAGAGGTGGCATCCTCGTTGGGGATGACAACCAGGGGGTTGATCTCCAGGTAGGTGAACTGGCAGTCAACGTAGACAGCATATAAGCGGGTAATGAAGTCGACGAGGACGTTGTGCAGGCCAGTGGGGATCTTCTTGAGGAGAGCGGCAGCAATCTCCTCGTTGGAGGGGTACTCAGCAAGGTCAACGGGAATCAGAAGCTTCTCAGCCTTTGCGTCAACATCACCGACATCAACACCACCCTCGTGGGTGAACAGAATCCAGTCGCCCTGTTGTAAGAGGTTAGTGCTCCATAATTATAGTTGACGTGCAGCGAATTGCGTGCGACTGATAGGGGATTTGGGGGATTGGGGCGTGGTGTGGGAGCGGCACGATAGGCACTAAAACGGGGATACTGCGATTCCATCATCCTAGCCTCCGCTCGCCCGGATTACCCAGAGGCTTTCCGAGTGAAAATGTACCGCAGTCCGCAGCCATATAAGCAGATTCGCCCATTTTGAAAACTGGACATTCTCTTCTCTTCTCCATGCCTTTATGATGGTAGATGAAACTCAAAACGCTTGTTCTGATTTCATTTCACCATCTTTTGTTAATCGTTCTTTTGAGCAACTTTTCTTCCCCGGCGGATTTATCAATCATCTCATCCAGCACATATGTCGAGATGAGTGGAAATAAAGACACAACGGAGAGCCACCCGCAAATACCAGAGGGGTTCCAAAAATCAAAAACAAAGCACAAAATCAGAAAATTACTCACATCACGGACGGAGTTGATGTTGATGTAGTACTCCTCGTTCTGCTTGTGGGGGACAAAAGGCTCGACCAGGAACTGGCGCAGGACACCCTCGACGGTCTCGACCTTCTGGGCCTTGCCGGCACGCTCAGCAATCCAGGCCTTGGCCTCGGACCAAGGCTTGTTCAGGGCGAGCAGACCGCTCTTGCCACGTCTCTTGATCAGCTGGTCGGGCTTTGCGACGAACTTGGCACCCTCCTGCAGCAGCCACGGGTAGGTGACCTCAGCCTGGTCCAGGACATCGGCAACGTTGGCATCCTCGGGGAAGTGCAGAGAAGCCAGTCTTGGGGGAGCGTTGTGCGTGGTGGCAGCGGGCAGCGGCGAGGGCTTGATCACCGGGGCACGGGTCAGGTGGTAGTTGAGGATGGCCTTGCCGTCGGCCTCGAGAATGGACTTGGCAGACATGATGTGTGGTGTGCAGTCTTGTGATTCGGAGGAGATGAGAGTCTATCGTTATGCTTGGCCTGTTCGAGTGGACGGTCAGTATGCTTTACTTTATTCTTCAGTTTCTGGTCTCTTGTATGTCTTTGTGAGCGGATCCTGAGCATGTCGAAGTCTGGCGGCCCCGGAGCAGCTTCAAATCTGTTTTAGGAGGACTCCATGAGCTCATCTTGGGCAATTCACAAACAATCATAGTCCAAGCTAGCTTGACCAGATTGGACGGCTGTGAAGCTGCCAGAGCTGAGCAAACTGTCACAGGAGGCTCACAAGACGCTCAACGGATGCTCAGCGGCCGCCAGCAGCATTACAATAGCTCGTTCCAGTGCAAGTGCAGACGGTTTCGCATTGCAGTGCTTTGCAACCAAAACTGGCCGGAGGTGTAGCTTACCTTGTTGGGCAAAAGAGCAGATACAGGAGTGAGGGTGGGAGAAGCGGTGATGTTTGGGTTCGCTAAAGATGAGTTCTTTTGCGAAGAAGATGAAGCAAAGGAAAGGAAGGGGAAAGAAGAGAAAGAAGAATTACGTTCAAAGTTGATCAATTGCTATGGCCAGAAAAATTATTGGCGTAGCTCAGAGAAAGAGGAGCGGGAGGGGGGGTGGCTTTTGGGGAAGAATACGGAAGTGAGAAAGGCAAGAGGAAAAGACGGTCGGTCCTGCCTAGCAACGAGGACAAGGAACAAGTGTGCCTTCCTTGTGTTTTCTACTCTGCAATTGTTCTACTGGTTCTACAGAAGCGAGTCTGGGCTCTTTCCTTCCCAACCAGCTGTTCTTCGGAAGGAGAAAGAGCGACTCAGGAACAAGGGCAGCTACGGGGGCAATGAGGGAAGGCGCGCAATGGAGGGGTGTGATGACGGGCAACAACAGCCCGCCAGCACATGGAAAGGGAAAAATCGAAACAGGAAAGAATGGGGCTCGAGGGAACGAAAAGAAAGAAAACGGAAAATAAAAATCGAAAAAAGAGAAAAGGGAAAATAGCTTGGGGAAATCCTGGATTAGAGCAGGGGCATGTGTTGCTGGCGGTGTGTTGCAGGAAGTACCTGTACATGCTCGCGATAATTGCTCCTCGATTGGCCTTATTTTCTGGCATTGCTGGTCGACTAACTCGCAGGTGGTTTGGCATGAAAAAGACCCCCCAACGCTTGGGATCTCCGGCGGCCGTTGGGGTTGTGTTCACGCTTTACCCAGTGGGGCGTGGTCAGCTAACAAGCAAGAGCCAGGCCACGCCGTCAGCTCTTTCCGTTCATGATCTATTCATGATGATGACTGAGGACTTGTCTTGCCTGTCTCGTCTGTTATTTTGCCTTTATCTGCACCGCCTGTCTCATCGTGGCAGGTGTCTTGCTCGCTCCTTCCTCTCCCACCGACCGGTCTTAATTTTCCCACTATTGCATGCGATAGCTGGTAGGACTTTTGAGGAAGTTACGATGTGCGCCCACGCCACGCTGGACAAAGGCAAGTCGCAGTTTACCTCGGAGCACTCCATGGGGACGATCCGGGTAACTACGAGGAATTGGCTCGGATGACACGACAAGATAGGTAAGATGGCACGACCTAGATGAGCAGAAGGTCGAAGAAATGGGGAGAACGAGCGTAGGACTTTTGGACAAGCGAGACAAGGAAAGAGCGGCGGGCTACTAGCGCGGGTGCGACAGACTTACAGCTCAACAAACCCCTCTTTTGTCTCCCTAATTCGAGGTCTTTTACGTTTCGGTTGCCTTTTCGTTCCTGCTATTTTCGTCCACTTGGCGATTTTGCGATTTGTTCTTTTGGCACGCCCCTTCTTGGTCGTCATAATTGCCTATTTTGCTGGATTTTTCTCGATAATTTCCACAATTTCCTCTTCGTTTTGGCCGGTCGTTCTTGCACTTTGTCGCAAAGGCCCAGAAGTACCCCAGCTGGCAATTTTGCAATTGACTGGCGCTACAGAACGGCACTATGCATGGGTTCCCCACCTGCCAGCTAGCTTCTTTTCACAATTAGTCGAAATAGCGACGGGCACGAAAGCAAGCGGTAGTCCCCTATATCTGCACCGTACCAGCCCCTGGCGGCTAGATTGCGGCACTTTACCGCTCGATAAGCTGATTATCTCGTGTCAATCTGGCTGTGCTAGTGATCCAACCAGCCAGCCTAGGTAATTGAGCATTACGCAGTGCCGACTCTATTTTGAGATATCATGATGTCTTCCAGCTCGGTACAACAGCCTCAACCTGCCAGCCGCAGGGCTGCACCCGTTACGTCTTGCGTCTTACATCTCAAGTCCAGAGTCTCACGTCTTATGCATTCTTATGTAAGCTAAGCTTCTACAAAGTTGTAAGCTGAGGCTGTGTATCACATGTGCTGCTACCATGTGCATCTTGAATCTACAGAAAGTACGCCCACCCGTGCCTGCCGCCAGCCACCGGGCCGTCTATGATTTGCAATTGGGAAGGGACGAGCAACTCGCACGCGGCAAGGTACCCGGTGCCAGCCAGTATCAAGGACTGCAATTCAAACCCAACCCACATGTTGCCAGTCGTGCCTTCCCTTCTGATACAAACAAACCACACGATTTGAGTTATCACACTACGTCTGCATCAATATATCCTGCCTGTGATTCAACAAAATTCGAATCGGTGGGATTCCCCCAACTTTTGCCCCTTTTGCATTCTCCGCGATTGGGTGTGTCTCCTACCCCGACGGACAATCCAAGGAAGGGGCTGATGATAAGCTGGGGATGTGATGATTCTAGGACTTTTGGTATGAATCCGGATGATGCACAGAATTTCAAAGACACGGAGACTCATTGGGTGAGATTGGCATGAGTGTGCCAATTTCTCATTTTAATGGACATGGCAGTGTACAAAGTCAAAGTCACTCATCACCAAGAAGTGCGGTCGTGTGCAGCCTTTCACCGTTTCTTCTGTTCTTTTTGGAGAAGGAAGGGCGGGCTGCGCTTTCCCGTAAGAGAAAGTGGCGTATTAGACAAGGGTCGTTCTTTCCAATGTACCGATACTTGCACACATCCCACCAAGCTCCAGAATAACTTGACCCACTCCCTTCTCACAGAAATCCAATCCGACCTGCGTCACCCGTGCGATCTAGGACTGCTTCTCTCACCCCTCCCCCGAAGTGGTGTACGAAGTAATACTCTCAAAGAAAATAAGGGAAAAAGAAGAAGAATAATAAGAAAACACGGAGTGTTAGGTGCCTCACTGGTCGTTGCTCCCCCGTCGCTCCTTCCCCCTAGGCTTGACCCAATCCGACAGGCACTGCATTGAAAGGAAAGAACAGGAACTGAGAAGGTAAGAGCAAGTGGCACCTAGCCCATCAAAACCGAAAAATACAAGTAAAGAAGAACAAGGACGAAAAAGAGCAGCAACAGCAAAATAGCAAAAAAGGGCGCTTCTTCGGCCATCGAGTAGCTCCGCCGTTTCTTTCCTTCTCTTTACTCCATTCTGTTTCTTCTTCTTTCTCATCATCACCACTTCCACCTCTCCCTCATACCCTCCGCATCTCTCCCTTCAAGAAGACAACTGCAGTTTATCAACAGCAGTAGGAATCAAAGGTAAGCAAGTGTGATAGCTTTATTAAAGTACTGAAATACCAGTGCTGTCTCCCCTCCACATCCCATCACCATCGGCAGCATCAACCAGCTGTATTGCTTTATTTTTGCCTTGCTGATGAGCTTGGCTTTCATCTGAGCTTGGATTGCAAGCCACAAACTTTGCGAGAACAGCCATTTAAAGCCCAGAAAAAAACAGTGTTGTGTAGCTTGCCATCCTCACATCTGCATTATACACCGCCCTCACGACCATCACATCCAGCTTGGTTTGCTAACATCCGACCTCTTTCCAGCTTCACTTTCTGTGTCTCCTCGAAACTCTATGCAAAGTTAACCTCACTTGGCAAATACAAAAATCACAAAAATGTCGTCCACCACCGCGTCCGCCAGCGGCGCCAAGACCCCCGTTGGCGCTTCTGCCAACGACAACATTGCTCGCTTCTCGGCTCCCAGCCGTCCTCTGAGCCCCCTCCCCTCGCACGCTCTGTTCACCAACAAGACCAGATGCTTCGTCTACGGTCTGCAGCCCCGTGCCGTCCAGGGCATGCTTGACTTTGACTTCATCTGCAAGCGCCCCACGCCCTCTGTGGCCGGTATCATCTACACCTTTGGTGGCCAGTTTGTCAGCAAGATGTACTGGGGCACCAGCGAGACTCTCCTGCCCGTCTACCAGGAGGTCGGCAAGGCCATGGCCAAGCACCCTGACGTCGATGTTGTTGTCAACTTCGCCTCATCCCGCAGTGTCTACAGCTCCACCCTGGAGCTGATGGAGAACCCTCAGATCAAGACCATCGCCATCATTGCCGAGGGTGTCCCTGAGCGGGTAAGTTGCCTCTAGATGCATTTTTCTCTGGGATTAGTTGCTAACAATTTTTCAGAGAGCCCGTGAGATTGCCCACATCGCTAAGAAGAAGGGCATTACCATTATCGGCCCCGCCACTGTCGGTGGCATCAAGCCCGGCAGCTTCAAGATCGGTAACACTGGTGGTATGATGGACAACATTGTTGCCTCCAAGCTCTACCGCAAGGGTTCCGTCGGCTACGTCTCCAAATCGGGCGGTATGTCCAACGAGCTGAACAACATTATCTCCCAGAACACCGACGGTGTCTACGAGGGTGTTGCCATTGGTGGTGACCGTTACCCCGGCACCACTTTCATTGACCACCTTCTGCGCTACCAGGCCGACCCCGACTGCAAGATCCTGGTCCTGCTGGGTGAGGTTGGTGGTGTTGAGGAGTACAAGGTCATTGAGGCCGTCGAGAAGGGTATCATTACCAAGCCTATTGTCGCATGGGCCATTGGTACTTGCGCCAGCATGTTCAAGACCGAGGTCCAGTTCGGCCACGCCGGCTCTTTCGCCAACTCGCAGCTCGAGACCGCTGCTACCAAGAACAAGACCATGCGCGAGGCTGGTTTCCACGTTCCCGAGACCTTTGAGGACATGCCCAGCGTCCTGAAGGCTGTCTACGACGACCTTGTCAAGGCCGGCACCATTACCCCCAGCCCCGAGCCTGTTGTCCCCAAGATCCCCATTGACTACTCTTGGGCCCAGGAGCTTGGCCTTATCCGCAAGCCTGCTGCTTTCATCTCCACCATCTCCGACGACCGTGGCCAGGAGCTGCTGTACGCTGGCATGCCCATCTCGGATGTGTTCAAGGAGGACATCGGTATCGGCGGTGTCATGTCGCTTCTGTGGTTCCGCCGCCGTCTGCCCGACTATGCCTCCAAGTTCCTCGAGATGGTTCTCATGCTTACCGCTGACCACGGCCCGGCTGTGTCTGGTGCCATGAACACCATCATCACCACTCGTGCTGGCAAGGATCTGATCAGCGCTCTCGTTTCCGGTCTGCTGACCATTGGTTCCCGCTTCGGTGGTGCTCTGGACGGCGCCGCTGAGGAGTTCACCCGTGCTTTCGACAAGGGCCTGAGCCCCCGTGAGTTTGTTGACAGCATGCGCAAGGGCAACAAGCTGATCCCCGGTATTGGCCACCGTGTCAAGTCCCGCAACAACCCCGATCTGCGTGTTGAGCTTGTCAAGCAGTACGTCAAGGAGAAGTTCCCCAGCCACAAGCTGCTGGACTACGCCCTGGCCGTCGAGACTGTTACCACTTCCAAGAAGGACAACCTGATCCTGAACGTCGACGGCTGTATCGCTGTCTGCTTTGTCGACCTGGTCCGCAACTGCGGTGCCTTCAGCCCTGAGGAGGCTGAGGACTACATGAAGATGGGTGTCCTGAACGGTCTGTTTGTTCTTGGCCGGAGTATTGGTCTGATTGCCCACTACCTGGATCAGAAGAGACTGCGCACTGGTCTGTACCGTCACCCCTGGGACGACATTACCTACCTGCTGCCCAGCCTCAAGTCTGGCCCGCCAGGCGCTGAGGGCCGTGTTGAGGTTCAGATCTAGAAGAGTAAAGAGGCGTGAAGCCAAGGTGGGGGGGAAGAAGCTTTTGTTGCTTTACGTGTTACGCTGTTTTTTTATGTCTGCCACATTTTATTAGTTATAGGTCGCCGTTTTAATGCTGCCATGTCATTTTTTTTCAACTGCCTTTTGCAATGTCGTGATGTGCCTGACTGTTGTCGAGTGTTGGTGATTACTTGTTGTAGACGTAGATAGACAGTGACTGTTTACTACATGCATTTACAATGGAAAAGAGTAAATTTGTTGAGGTCAGTTACGCCAACAGTCTAGTAGTGGAGATGCGGCGGGCCGTAGAGTTTGTGACACCATTAACAATAGAGAATAAACGGTTGTGATGGAGGTTTTGTCTAGAACAAGGCTTAAGCGGGTATGTCAAAACTGTAAAAATAAAAGACAAATTAGAGAACGAGTGACAAAAAGAAGACGGCCATCCACGTTGATGAAAATATAAACAAGGAGGGGAAAAAAAATACGACAACAGAGAGATTCGAACTCTCGCTCCCGAGGGAACGGGCTTAGCAGGCCCGCGCGTTAACCACTCCGCCATGTTGCCATTTGATGGATTGGTTGAATCCACGCGGTTGATGGAAGGAGGACATAGAGTGGAGTATATATAGAGCGGCGCTAGTGCATATTCTGAGTGAGCTACTTGTCCGTGTAACCTGGTGGCACAGTCACACTGCATACAACGTCTTAGTGTACAGGTTGGTTACAGTTTGACAATGACTGATTTTGATGAAATTAATTGTTGGTATGATGTTGGTGCGTGAAAGTGGTTTGTTTGCTATTGGTATTGTATAGAAAGAATGAATACTCTGGTTGCGAACAATTAAAGAGGATAATAGAGAAGAAAGACATTATAAAAAATCACGCCTTTGGGTCGATAGCCAAAGAAACATTGTACTCCAGCTCGTACTTGGCCTCGGCATCGCCCGTGCGTGGCACAAACTGCACCTTGAGTGCATCCTTGACGGCAAAGACGGAGTCGTCGTCGAGGTACGGCGACTCGCTGTCGAAGATCTGCGTGGTCACCGGCGTGTGCTTGGCTGCTTCGACAATGAGGTGGATGTGCGCTGGGCGGTATGCGTGCCGGTCCATCAGCGCCAGCAGCTGGCCGGCCGGTCCGTCGTCCGGCACCGGGTACGGCGTTGGCCGGATGCAGTAGAAGCTGTAGCGGCCGTGGGCGTCTGTGACAAACTTGCCTCGCAAGTTGTGCTCGCGCTGCTGCGGGTCCTGCTGCTCGTAGAGGCCGTTGGTCGAGCACTGCCAGACGTCGACGACGGCGCTGGCAAGAGGCCGGCCTGTGTCGGCGCAGGACACGCGGCCGTGCAAGTAGACGACGACGGCGTCGGCGGGCGTGTCGAATGTGATGGTGGATCCGTTGGGGCGCGTCGGGGCGTCGCTGCGCCAAAAGGGGCCGAGGATGGCGGACGCGGTGCGGGGGACGCCTGCGTTGACGGCCTCTTCGTAGGTGATTGCGTCGACGAGGGACTCGAGGCCGATGATGTCGCACATGAGCTGGGACTCGTTTCGTTTCTCCGAGGACATTTGGCCGGCGCGGTTGATCATCTGGACGGCGAGCATCCACTCGTCTGTGGTGAGGCGGACGTCGCGGGCAAAGCCGTGGATGTGCTGGATGAAGGAGGCGATGACGAGGCGGAGGCGGGGGTTGGTGTTTGGGCCCATGGACTGGATGACGAGGTCTGTGAATTCCTGGCCGAGAGGCGGATCTGAGGACTGGGTGTTGCTGGCATTGTTGGAGATGGTGTTTGTGGTGCCGTTGCTGCCATTGGCATGGCCTTCTGAGCCGGTGATGGCCATGTCCAAGTGGTGATGCTGCGGAGGATGAGCGTGAGATGTTTACATAATTTGGTCAGATGGCAGATGGCAAATACACAGAATATATCAACAAAAACGACAAGAGACGACAGAAAACAGCAAGAACGATCTATTAATGTGGTACTTATAATTAGACAGACAAAGTACAAAAGCTAGGATCTCTTGGTCACTCCTTCGTATTATTTGATTTGATTAATCCATCCCATCTGTTGGTAGACGTGCAGCCAGTTGTGTTCCGTGACAGCCGTCTGTGCAATGGTCGTGGATTCCTGCTTGCCATTCCACATCACAACAGTTCTTTGTGGTACGCGAGCATTTCTCTGCATACGGACCCCATCTCACCCTTGCTTGCTTCGTATGCTCACCTCTCACCTCGCTTCTTTCTACTTTAAGACTATCCCCAAAATACTCCAACAGCATCAAAATAGCGTTATTCAGGCGTCTGGCTGGTCAACGAGTGAGCCAAGTCTAGGCCAGGACAGATCCGGCGATTTACGGTGAGATGTTGGAGAACGCAGTTCAGTTGATTCTGCTTTTATTTTATTTGAATTGTATTTATGTGCTGCCAACGGTTGTGTGAACTGATAGACACGCTGTGCAGTCACAAATCACTAACACACCACAAGTGGCGCTGTAATGTATTATCTATTTAGCATTCTCTACATCTATTCCAGCTCGAAAAAGCAAGCAAAGTAATGAAAACAACGCAAGTCCGCCATGTGATTGTAATGTAGCCTCCCAAATAAATGACAAATAAATGACAAATAAATGACAATCACTTTCTATAGTCCCCCTCGTCCTCGGCAAACGACGTCCAGTCCGCCGCATCACTCCCGTTGGGCCGCGACGCCCGCCGGAACCCAATGTCCAGACCCTCAATCTGCGCAACCGGCTTCACCACCGTCACGTCCTGCCCGTACGCCGCCGCGTGCCACACCTCGACAATGGCGGGGTTGTCAAACAGCTGGGGGTGCCGCGCCTGCAGCGCCAGCAGCGCCGTCCCCGAAATCTGGTCGACGCTGTGGCTGTGGTTCAGCGCTAGAAAATCAGAACCCGCGTCGGCACGCAGCTGCGCCTGGACGTCGGCGGGCAGCAGCCCTGCCTTGAACAGCAGCAGGTCGTACTGCACCAGCGACGCCTTGCCGTGCCACGAGCCGCCCACGGTCGCGCGGCTGTACAGCCCGGACAGCGCCGCAATCGCGCCCATGCAGCCGGTGCCGTAGTCGGCGATGGGAAACGGCGGCACCACAGGCTCGGGACGGCCGGGGTGCATAAACTGGCCCTGCGCCCACGCAACACCCGTGACGCAGTCGGCAATCTGCTGCCAGCCCGGCCGCGCCGCCCACTCGCCCTCGTAGCCAAAGCAGTTTTCATTCACGTACACCACGCCGTAGCCGCGCTCCAGCGCACGCGCGGCCATGTACGCCGGCCCCACGCCGAGCTTGTCGAGCGCGCCCGGCCGGTAGCCGTCGACAACCACGTCGGCGTCCTGGACGAGGCGCGCAAACACCGCGCGGCCGTCGGCGCTCTTGAGGTCGAGGTTGGCGGCGTGCTTGCCCATGTTGCCGTCGACCTGGAAAAAGGGCACGTCGCTGAGGTGCGGGCTGGTGATTTTCAGCACGTCGGCGCCGTACTCGGCGAGGATGCGCCCGATGATGGGGCCGGCAATGATGCGGCAGAGCTCGAGGACCTTGATGCCGGCGAGCGGGCGGCGGTCCGCATGCGCGACCGCGGGCAGCGGGCGCGGCGGCGTCGTGGTTTCGAGGCGCGACACGGTCCACGGCGCAAGGTCCGTGTTTGTGCGGCCGTGGGGGGTCTGCAGAAACTGGTGGTGCGTGAGAGCCGGCACGCCGGCCTGTTTGTGCGCGGCGTTCAAGTGCTCGAGCTCGGCGACGGAAAACTGCTTGACGCGCGACTCGATGGTGTCGACAATGGTCTCGTGCACGTCTCCCAGGTCCGGCCGAAAGGCGTCGAGGCCGAGCATGCGCAGGGTGGTGGATGCCTCGAGGGAGCCGTGGATGTGGTAGTACTGGCCCGGGTCGCGGGTCTCGTAGAGGTTGGCGGACATGCGGCGGTAGGGGTCTGACTGGGCGCGCAGCAGGTCGGTGTCTTTGAGGAACTGCTTGGCCTCCTTGTCGAGCTTGCCGTAGGCGCCGACCTTGGCGAGGTAGGCCTGGAACAAAAAGGCAGTCGTCTTTTCATGGTTGATTGTGATTGTTCTTGGTGCGTGCTGTCCAGCCTGCGTCTTCAAATCCTGCAGCGCCACGGCATAGGCGGCCTCAATGGCCTTGAGGGCAGCCGTCGTCTCCGTCTCCTTGAGCGGGATGGGAAAGTAGGGCAGGTCGCAGTCCGCCGTGAAGGTGGTCTGTGTACGCACAATCCTGTCGACGGCCCTGGGGAGCGTGACTTGCGCGAGGATGAGCGCGAGGGCGCGCCGTGTCTCTTCCAGAGACGAGTATAGCATATTGGATGTTGTTTTGTTCTTGTTGATGATGTTGTCTGCTCTGCCGTCTAGATCCTCGTGTTTATTATCGAGGCAGGATGAATGTATAGATCCTCGTGGGTGACAAAATCAAAGCATCAAGTAGCGGTGATCAGTAGATGTAGAGGATATATGACAAATAATGATAGAGAATACAGCAGACAAAATAAAAAAAGAACAGCAGACGGCCGACCGGATACCACAAGATTCAGCTGTGCATGGACACTTCTTTGCCGGCCTGCATGGGTGCGTCTGGTTTGTTGCAAGTTCGAGTTGTTTACTGATGTGATATGTGAGATGGCGATAGGATGATGGGATGTGTCTGCAATAAAGCTGATATTGACTGCAAGGAGGTGTTGTCTGTAGTCTGTGGCGTTGTCGTGGTGCCAGCCAAGAGCACTACCGAGCAGCTGTCGACTCTTTCTTTTCTTTATTTTTATTCTTATCCCATTTCTTGCTCTTCTTCTTCTTAACGGACCTGACTAGTCACAGTTCAGGTGTGCAAATGTAGGTCTACAGACGCTGCCATGGAATCTCAATGCTTTACCTGGCCAAGCCGGCCACTTCTAACTATGCAAGCACTGACTCCTAATACAACTTTCTTAAAATACACCCATCCTGCGTCGACATCCAATGTACTTGCGGACACGGCCAGCTTCCGCATTCAAGTCATCACATTTCACATTGCATACTCTGCAGGACGTCTATTTCTGCCCTGCAGTCATGCAGCCAAAGACAGCCAAAGACAGCCAGGATCAGCCATCCGCCTCCTGCTGTCCCCTCATCTTGCATTTGCAACAAGATCAAGCTGTATTTTTAGCTTTGCCGCTTGCCGGTATTGGCTCCTAGAGTCGCTATCCAAGCACGCTCTTTGTTGCTCTGACCAACAGACACTGGCCAGTCGAGCTTACATGGCTGTGTGCTCACGGCAGATCTCGGTTATTGAGTATTTGGTGTCTCTAGTGTATTCTGCAGCGGCCGCTTTTCTCTTTTCTTTATTTATTTTCTTTTTTTCCTTCTTCTTTTCTTTTTTTTCTTTTCTTTTTTTCTTTTCTTTTCTTTTCTTTTCATCATCTGCAGGCCAGCAGCAACTAGATCTCCCGCTCGTCCCCGCTGGTGTCAAGATGCGGTTAATAGTAGCTGATGTCAAAAGGAACATAGACGTCGGGTCGGGTGAGGGACGTTCTTGTGACTAGTCGTCGTTGGTCTCATTCGAGTCTAGCCGCTGCTGCAGATAGGCCAGCTTCCGATACAGGTGCAGCATCCGACAGACAACATGCATATGCACCCAGCAAATGTGCAAGCCAGGTGCCGCATTCTTCTTGTATTGAATCATTATGGGCAAATTCCAACAGCCGCTGTCAAACTGAAGTCGTGTAACAGCGCGGGTTCAGATGACGCCGTTTGGACCATCATGCTTGGTGTCACTTTATACTTGGAATCAAAATATCAAAACAATCAAAATACTATCAAAGAGATACCAGATTCCAAAGAGGTGACCGACTCGTGACTTGTTTGTTCTATTTGACTCATTCTCATCATCTTATCTCATCGACGCCGTTCGCCACTCTCGCGTCGTCGCACAAACTGTACTACGTCCTGCGGACACCCACTGGCCAGAACCCCAAGACCTCTGGCCTCGTCTTTCTGCTGATCCACGGCCTCGGCTCGTCCAGCTCCTTCTACGGCCCCGTCATGCCCGCCCTCGTCGCGGCTGGCCATACGTGTATCGCGCTGGACATGTATGGCAGTGCTCTGTCGGTAATGAATCCCAGTCACAAGGACAACACAGTCCAGGACCACGCAGACGATGCCGCGGCTCTTCTACAGTCCGTGGACATCCCGCCCGGCCGGGTCGTCGCCGTCGGCCACTCCATGGGTGGCCTGGTAGCAGCCACTCTCAGTCTCGCCTTCAATTTGGCCGGAGTCGTCCTCATCGGCGCCGTGACGCCGAGCGAATCCGTCTCGACTGCTTTCAGCAGGCGCATCCAGATCGTGCGCACCGCCGGCATGGAGCCGCTGGCCGACGCCATCCCTACGGCCGCCACGGGCTCGCTGTCCACCCCGACGCACCACGCCTTTGTCCGCGCGCTGCTCCTGTCGCAGTCGCCGCAGGGCTACATGGGCATGTGCCGGGCCATTGCCGAGGCCACGACCCCAGACTATGCAGAGACAACGTGTCCCGCGCTGGTCATTGCCGGCGCCGACGACAAGGTTGTTTCTGTAGAGTCTCTGCAGGCAGTTGCAACGAGGTGCGTTCCTTTCTCCAACCCACAATGTGCATGCTAATCGACAGCTGGGGCGGCGGTTCCTCGCTCAAAGTCCTGGAGGGCGTTGGCCACTGGCACTGCATCGAGGCCGGCGGCGCCAGTGGCCGGCTGCTCGTCGACTTTGCAGCAAATTGCATTAGAGTAGTTGAATAAAGCCGTTTTGAATCATAGACTATAGCCTATGCCTTGGGTGCCGTATCCTGTTTGTCAGCTGTGTTGCTGTTGTTTCGACGCATTACGTACAAGATACACCCGGTACAGCTGGAGCTTATAGACACCATCCGCCACGGCAAATGCTGCGTGTGCTGCCCATTCCTTGGACGACTCGCTGCCGTCGTCCGCCGTGTAGCGCACCGTCCCTGTCAGCATGTACTCGTCCGTGCCGCGCCCAAACTTGTACATCTGGTGCACTGCGTGCTTGCGTGTCTGCACCGTCTGCCACATGCCCTTGCGCAGCGTCGTGATCTCATCGTGCCCGGCTGCCCTTTTCGAGCCCATGAATACCGTGGCGTCCGGTGCAAACGAGTCGACATAGTCACCAAGTGCATCGCGCGTGTCGGATGTCTTGTAGAAGCCCGCGAGCCACACCACAGCAGGGTCCTGCAGTGTGAGGCCGTCGCCGAGCTGGGGATCGATATACAGTGACATGGCGGGATGATGTTTGCAAGATTGGATTGTCTAGAATTAGGTCATGAAAGCTGCTACAAAGCTGTAGTTACCCAATGCGGCTGCCGTGTCACCGATGATGACTAATCAACACATCTTCATTGTTCTCTGATTCACTAGCTGTCATATTCAACGCCACTGCCAACAGCGTACTTTGTCGATACATTGACCCTGATTGCTTCAATGCTTATTTTCCCGATTTATCAGCGCTTCTCGCATTATTCCACGGCACCTTTAATAAACTGGAATAAATCAACAAATATTGAAATAGAAGAACAGCTCAAGCGGGGTAGGTGCTCTCGTCCGCGACTTCTGGAGATGTACCTTTTATATGTGTACACGCAGTAGAGGTACAAACAACTGTAAACCCAGTAGAGCGGGTCTCGAGAGGCAGAAAGACCGGCCCGGGACCAGTCGCGCCTTCTCGATCAACTCTCCTCTAGTACTGTCTGTCGCTGCCTTCCCTCGAGGCCAGGCCCAGCTCTAATCTGATGCGCGCTGTGATCGGCGCGATAGCAGAGCAGTGATTTGGCTTTATTTTGGGGTTGAATTGATATTTTGTGTTGCCTCTTGTTATATCCGTATGTTTGTGTCTTGTCGTTTCTCTCAGCTTTGTCCTTTGATCTTGACGTGCTCACACAGAAATTACTGCCAGCCCCCACTGTAGTGGTACGCGCACCTGCCGGCAGGCCACAGCAGTACCCAGCACTCCGCTCCAGCACCCAGCCCAGCACTCCCAAAGATAAGATACCGCCAACAGCCACAGCCGCAAATCCGCATTATCACCACCCGTCGGCGCCGTGCACCGGATGTCACAGCCGCATGACATGATACATGACACATGACGCATGACACTTGTGACTACTTCCACCACACACACACGCCAATGCCCTCCACAAAGGTTAAGCCGGCCGAGCGGCGACGGTGTCCACAGGCGTGCGGCAGCTGCAAGCGGCGAAAGGAGCGCTGTGACGGCCGGCATCCCTGCAGCCGCTGCATTGTGCGCGGCGTGCAGTACGAGTGCTTCTTCTCGCGCCCCTTTGAGACCCTGACGGCTACCGGCGTGCCGTCGTCGTCTGCCTCTGCCTCTGCCTCTGCCTCTGCCTCTGCGCCGGCGTCGTCTGCTAGTCCGCTGTCGACCAGTTCCGTCGCAGGCTCAGGGCCGGCCCTGCCGCTGCACTCAGCATCCCTGTCTTCAATATCGGCTGCGTCGACATCCGCATTGCCACTACCATTATCATTGTCGTCCTCTTCCGCCCATACCCACACCCCGGGCCGCAACGGCCTTGCGCCCATATCCGCCTCGGCCAGCACGCGCTATGATCGATCGATAGATGTCGATCCTGCAGGCACGAGCCGCGACCAACCGACGTCAAATTCGTCAAACCCAAATATACAGTCAGAACCACAGCCGCGGCGAAAACGGCGGCGGTCCAACACCTTTGCCGCCTCGGCCTCGGCCTCCACCACCCCTGTCCCGCACCTCTCGCGCCTTATCCAGGGCGGCCGCGGCAGCCTGTTCTACATTGGCGACTCGGCCAACCTCTGCTTTCTGCAGATCATCCGCCGCCTGATTCGCGACTCGCTCGGATCGTGCACCTTTACCGACGACCCGCTGCAGCACATTCTGGTGGAGGCCGCCCCCATGGGCCGCAACAACTGGGTCGTCAATGCCATCCAGGGCCCGCCGCCCATCCCGACGGCGGAAGAGGCCACGGGCTTGCTCAAGTGGTTTCTGCGCGCGACAAACTGCGTGTTGGCCATGTACGACCAGGACGAGCTGAAGGAAAGCATGCTGTGGTGGCTCCAGCAGCAGCCGCCGCGCGACAACTATTCCGTGTCGCCAGCCGAAGGCAGCGGTGGTGGTGGTGGTGGTGGTGCCAACACCACCAGCAGTGCACGCGGCACATTTACCAGTGCCGACAGTGCCGCACAAGAGGCCATCTTCTTTTTGATTTTCGCCATTGGCGCGCAGACGCACCCCGACGACTGGGACGACATGGCGGAAAAATACTTCAATTACGGCCGCTACCTGACCGTGTGCGGCGCCACCGTCGAGCCTAGCATCTCGACGATCCAGGCGTACATCCTGCTGACCATGTACCTGCTGGGCGCGTCGCGGCGCAACGCGGCGTTCATGTACTTGGGCATTGCCGTGCGCGCCGCCTACGCCCTCGGCATCCACCGCAGCGACATCAATGCCGCCTTTGACCCCAACGAGTACGTGCCGCGCGAGCGCCTCTGGAAGGTGCTGCGCATCCTCGACCTGTTCCTCAGCACGTCGCTTGGCCGCCCGCCGTCGACGACCGAGACGCGCGACACCAAGTCGGAGCACAACTACTCGGCGTCCAACGACCTGTGCGCCATCTT
The DNA here is from genome assembly GCA_022392925.1 of Ophiostoma tasmaniense. Classification (NCBI taxonomy): domain Eukaryota; kingdom Fungi; phylum Ascomycota; class Sordariomycetes; order Ophiostomatales; family Ophiostomataceae; genus Ophiostoma; species Ophiostoma tasmaniense. Next base: position 1,173,845 of record JAKRGK010000008.1, on the reverse strand, counting down.
TGAGGCTATTCTAACACAGGTCTACTCGACGCGCAATGTGTCCACGGCGACGATTGAGAAAATCAGCGAGCAGCACCGGCTGTGGACGGCGCGGTTTGCCTCGGGACTCGCGACCGACGGCATCCAGCCCGAAGAGTTTCTCGACCTGGAGGGCGACGGCAAGCGGTCGCCCAACATTGGTCTTTTCCACTTGAAGGAGGCGTACTACTGGACGATTATGCTGCTGTCGCGGCCGTTTTTGATTGAGAATATCTCCAAGCATATCAAGCGGGCGAATCCTGCTGCAGACACAGCGTCTGAAACACAAGACCCAGACCCGAAAACCGAACGAACTGACCCGCCATCACCGTCCGACGACATCCTCGCATTTGCGTGCATCGACTCGGCCATCCGCACCATGAGCCTGCTGCGCGGCCTGCTGACCGCCCACAAAGTACCGAAGCGCCTGCCGTTCATTGTCAACTCGGCGTTTGTGTCGGCGCTCGTGCTCGGCTTTGCGCAGTTTGGCGACCTCGACCGCACGTTTCCCATCAGCAAGAGCCTCGCCATTGCGCAAAAGGTGCTGGCCCTGTTTGGCCGGCACGACGCCGTGTCCAAGCGGTATGCGTCCATTGTCACGGACCTGCAGGTGGCGTGCGAAATGTACACGGAGAAGCGCGCGCGCGGCAAGATGGAGCAGCACTCGCTGCTGATTGGCGGTCTCTTTGGCACCGTCGAAGACGGCAAGGGCCCTGCGCGCACTGCGCCCGCCGACGCCAAACCGAATCCAAAGAGCACAGCGAACACAACTACAAATGCAATAGCGACGCCGACCAGCTCCGATCTGCACCCGCACCCGCCACACATCAACCACGTGCTGCACGAGCCCGATGGCCACGTGCCGGCGCCGGCTGTCGACTACTCCGAGTCGGCAAGCGAAGGCAGTGCTGCGCGCAACCCCATGGCGATCGCGCCGCCGCCGCTGCCGCCGTCGGAGCACGATTTACACACACAAGCAGAAGCACAAGCGCCGTCGTCATCCATCATGGACCAGCGGCCGGCCTATCCGGGTATCGATTTAACGCCGCCGGCGACCGACGACCCCGACGACTTTTTGGGTGTCGGCACATCTAGCGAAAACCTGATGATGCATCAACAACACCACATACCAGACGACCAGCATCTACACTTGCAGCATCAACTCGACCACCAGCAGCAGCAACAGCAACAGGCTTTTATGGACGATTCACAGCAGCTGCTGCCGCACATGTCGGGCCTCCCGGACATGATTATGCAAATGTCGCCGCGGATGCTCAATTTCGACACGCTGGATAAGAGTCTGCAGCTGTTTCCGACCATGGACACGACGGGGCTGTTCTAAGTATTGGCTAGATGCAATGGATTGGATTGGATTGAATGTTATGTACGAGCCATGTGAGTGACAAGAGATGGGCCGTGTCCAAGAATGATCTCACCGCGTCTTTCATGTATTCGACTGCGAGTGTACAAGACTAGCAACCGCCCATGATCGTGTTCGGGTTGACCCATGATATCTACACCTATACGATCTAGCACGTATCGTCTTGCTGTTCACAAGTCCAGCACGTAATGCGTGCACTGCCAGGATAAAATGCCTCGTCAACAGGTATCATGGCCGGATGAGACCTCGGAAGACTATTGATTCCAGTAGTAAAGTTCTTTGCTGGAATGCCCCTGATTTCGCTTCTCTTGGTCGGCCAAAAAACATCTGTCACCCAACCGAAAACAAAAGAAGATAAAGTGTGAAAAAAAGAAGAAAAAAAGAGTGACAAGAGTGGGATTCGAACCCACGCCTATTTCTAGACTAGCATGTTCAAGTGTCTTCCGGAGAAGAATCCTGAAGCTAGCGCCTTAGACCGCTCGGCCATCTTGCCATTTGCTGTTGTTGTTATGTCATCCACTGGTAAGAGGGATTATGGCGGCGGTTTTTTTTTCTTTTTATTTTTTGGTGACTCTAGACCAGCAGCAGAGCATCGACAGTCCATGTTATTGTTGTTGTGAGGTTCACAAGTGCTGCAGTCTGGTTGGTTCTTCACAGCATTGTCGATGTAAATGCCGTTGCTGACAACTCGACAGCTCGGTCTAGTCCTCACGTCGTTGTGTAGCTTCTCTATAGTTAGCTGGCAACTACTAGCAACTACTAGGCTGCTGGTATGACTGCGGATTTGCCAGGGCTGCGTTGACTTCAGACAAAGCGGCTGCATGCAAAAGACTCGAGCTCTAGATAAATTATTATTTTCAGCGTGCAGGCGTGGTAGACGCGGCCAACGATTTATTGATGCTGTATCCGACGGGCCAGAACGTGGTATAGATTGACGATCCCGGTTTCTCTGTTGCCATGTTGTGAGGATTGGTTGGACAGAGACTGATGCGGACACGGCTTCCAGTAGATTCTTGTAAAGTCATCTTGTGCAGGTAGGATATATTCCAATAGCACACCTATTCACAGCTCCGGTATTCCGGAACGTTGGCTGGCGGATGATTTGGTACCAGCCTGGAGGTGCCGTGCAGACAAGATCAACATCTCCTTGAGCCCGGCTCTGTTTGCTTGCCTATCGAGAGAGCATGTGATAATCGTAGTGATTACTACCAACAACAAAGTCGCCGGCTCGTGGTAGACGCCTGGGCAATGCCATGTATCAAACTGCAGATCTGCCACGCACTCTGTACTATCAGAAGTGCTCAACGGCAACGAGATGCGGTCCTGGCGACATGCAGGAGAGAATGATCCGGGCTCATAACCTGTTGAGACTAGGTGATGAAGAAGTTGGCAGTAGATCTAAGAGTATGTAAGCCAAGGAGACAGACCCTCTTATAGCCTTGGGGTTCACGTTGATCATGGATTCACTACAGGCGTTTGCTGCGTCGTCGGCTTGTTTGCCGTCGCTGTGTTTTCTTGCTGCAATCCGGTACACCGCCGTTTCCGTTCCGATCAGAGAATGCATGTGTCAGGAACCGATGGCAAACAAGTTGATTGATGTCTGACTATCTACTCTGCATGTTTGCTGTGAAAAGCCAGTCCCATGCCGCCCATGGCCTGCAGTCGCGCAGTCGTCCAAGTGCCGTGTGGTCTCGTCTCGCCGACCGCCTAAAGCAGAGTCGGGTGTGCTTTCCAGGCCGGCATCGATTGCAATCTGCCTAGTTTTCCTTGTTCACGCACATCGCCTGGAGCTGACTGGCCGCGGAAGTCGAAAATGCACGCCGGCCACGGCCGGTAGAGCAACAGTCCGTGCTGGCGTCGCAGTTGTTTCTGCTGTTGATTTTGCTATTGTTCGCAACGCGCGCGGCCAGGCGCGCGCCAGAACAACACTCGGTGCCGCCACAGTTGCGGCCAGCGGCCAGCGGAAGCGCCGCGCCGCGGCGCACAGCCGAGAAGAGAGTCCGTGTCATTTTCGTAGTAGTAGTGGTATGAGATGGTTGTCAATAAGAAGCAAATCAGATCAAGACCAAGGTGGCAATGAAAGAGGTGCAACTGCGACTTAAATCACTGACAGTGGAGATTGCGCAATCGGCGTCTCGCGATCTCGTCATCTCTAGTATGGTCTCATATTGCGAATGGGCTGGAGACATCTTGCGTCATTTCCATGGCCAGACAGAGAACACTAGCGAAACGCCTCAAAGGGCGTGCCGAGGACGCGGCCGCGGTCGTCAAATCGCACGCCCTCTTTTCGCAGCAGCGTGCGCTTTTCCGTCAGCGTGATGCCTTCTCTGCCGCTCTTGTTGGCGTCCGACTTTTTCGGTGGCCCGACGCCCTTGAACCCGCCGAGGCCGCCGCCCGTCGCGACACACCGGTGGCACGGCACGTCGGGCGCAAACGGGTTGCGGCGCATGGCGTTGCCGACGGCGCGCGGCGAGGACCCGAGGTGGGCCGCGAGCTTGGCGTAGGTGGTGACGTGGCCGGGCGGGATCTGGCAGAGCAGGGACCAGACGCGTTTTTCAAACGGCGAGCGGCCGGATGCGGCGATGCGCTGGAGCTGTTTGTCCATGGGCGAGGTGTCGGCCGAGTCCTCCGAGTCTGTCTTCATTTTCATACTCTTGGGTGGCATTGTCAGTGCGTATTCCCGAGGATTTGGTCATACCAATTCTTACTGCGATTGAAGACAGTGTAGAGGGATTAAGTACGTGATGACGGCATTAGATATTGCTTTCCATCTGTTAATAGTTGCTGTGAATATGACCAATCACAGCCGATGCAGCCTAGAAAAGAGGGACCACGTTAAGACAGTGATACCCGTGCGCGCCCAAAGACGCGTTCTTTCCCGATTGAGCCCCTCATCACGAGCCCATTCACCAGACTCACACGCTATCACGTGGTTTCTCGACGTTGTGTATTCACTGTCATTCACTTTGCATTCACATTCTGACAAGATTGATATGCATATATTAAATGGTATATAGTGGTTACATGGCCAAAAGTCCTTGCAAATCCAACAGGGTGATCGGCCTCGACTTTTCTTACAGCAGAAGAGAGAAGAGAGCCAGATCATGGGCTTTGAGAGTTTCGTAGAACGAGGATAAGAAATGGGCAGAGTAGGACAGGAGGCCAGGCTCGCTCATGTCTTCCTGAGTTGGAACAACAATAGAGGGAATAAAAAAGCAGCAAGTACATGGGCAAAAGAGAGAATGCGCCTATGGGAAGACGGCCGGGCCAAAGAAGCCGGCGTCGGGAATGGGCAGCTGGATGGCGTCGCCCGACATGTCCATGGTCTCAAAGACGTCGACGTTGCCGAACCACTGGGGCGCAGTGGTGTTGGTCAGGTAGAGCGTGAAGAAGATGATGATGGTGGACATGATCAGACCCGTGTCGAGCGCAGCCGACGTGATGTAGTTGTACTGCAGCCACCAGCCGTTCCAGCGACGGCGGATAAAGAAGTTGAAAAAGGTGCCGACCGCGCCCCAGGCCATGTAGATGAAGACGGTTGCTGGCGGGATCCAGCCGGAGCCGCCAAAGATGAGCGGCGTGCTGACGTAGCGCCAGAACGACTTGGGGTAGCGGCGGGCGAGGAACCAGGTGATGATGGGGGTGACGGCACCGACGAGCCAAAAGTACTGCAGGTTGGCGTAGACGGCGTCGCCGCTAAAGATACGGGCAGGGCCAATGGCGCCCCAGATGATGGAGGCGGTGTAGAACACCTTGGCACCGGCACAGGTGTACGAGTTGGCCTGGTGGTCCGTGCAGACGCCCTCAATGGAGCCGAGGGCCCAGTTCATGACGGCGATCTGGACAATGGCGGACCAGATGGAGGCGACGAGCTGGGACGCGAACATGGTGCGGGGGGGCACCTTCATGTAGTGGCCGAGCTTGAGATCCTGGGCAAAGTAGAGGGCCTGGGACATGCAGAGGTAGCCGTAGTTCTTGAACATCATCATGGCGAGCGGGCGGCCGGGGACCATGTAACCGACAATGAACTCGGTCAGGACGTTGAGGCCGAGCTGGGTGTTGGTGATGGCCTGGATGATGCCAATGGGGATGGTCCAGATGAGGGGCAGCACGATGCAGACAATGTAGGCCCACCAGGGGAAGCCGGTCGGCCAGGCGCACACGACGGCAAAGGACATGCCGATCATGATGACGAAGAGCAGGCCGTACCACCAGTCCTCGGCGTCCTTGTACTTCTTCATCATGCGCATGTGGACGTCGTCCTCCTGGTTGCGGGCCAGGCGGAACTGGGTCACGATCTCCTTGCCGTGGTACAGGACGACGTGGACGACGACGGCGGCGACGGCGGCAAACGACAGACCGTAGCTCAGGGCGAACTGGGTCGACAGGTACAGCGGCGAGTAGGCGTGGTACTTTTCCTCGTCGAACTTGTAGTCGGTGAGAATGCGCGTGACGTTGTACTTGGAGCCGGTGTTGTCAAAGGAGCTGGAGCTCTGGACGGGCAGGTAGCCGCTGTACCAGACGTTGTTGAAGTGTAGGCCGAGCGAGACGCAGACGAAGAAGATGAAGATGCCGGCCAGGGTGTTGGCAATGGCGTAAAAGGGGGGGATCAGGGGCGACATGAGGTAGCCCGAGATGATGGTCCAGTCAAAGGTCAGGGAGAAGAGGCCGTAGCCGGACTGGGCACCAAAGACCTGGTTGACGACCTTGCTGTTGGGCCAGATCCAGGTGAGCCAGCAGAACCACGACAGGCCCTGGAAGATCCAGCCGGGGAACCAGTACCAGACAAAGGAGCCGCCAAAGACGTAGAGGAACCAGCGGTAACGGCCGATGCTCCAGCCGTTGGTCTTGGCCGGGTCGGAGGCGGTGTGGTCGTGCAGGGTGTAGAAGAGGGCGGCGTTGACGAGGTCCGAGGGCCAGATCATGGCGGCGGGCCAGACGAGGAAGCGGCGCGACAGACCGGCAATGCCGTAGCCCGTGCAGAGGGTGGTGATTCCGAACAGGATCTGCCAGCCCCAGCCAAAGTACTGCTGGTACCACACCTGCTGGGCAATGATGACATCGGTCGCGTAGAGGGCACCACCACCGTAGGCGGCCTATTTGTTAGTCTCTTGTTCAAAGCTGCTAAGAAGACACTCTTAAACTCACGTTGGACATGACAACGATGATGACGTGCTCCTTAAAGTTAAAGGGGCCAGGCTTCAGGTTGAACTTGAGGCCGGCAATGTTCCAGACGCGGTCGGGGAAGATCATGTCCCAGCCGAGACCAATGGGGTAGGCAATCAGCTGGATGACATAGGTGCTGATGGTGACGGAGGGGTTGCGCAGCGAGAACAGCATGTTGATGCCGGAGCCGACGGTGCACAGGATCAGGCCAATGACCCAGGCGCGGATGGTGTTGGCGGGCAGGTCGACGTCGTAGTTGCGGACGGCGGCGCGGACCTCGGGGTAGGGCGAGTTGTCCTCGATGATGACCTGCTCGACGGCGATGCCCTTTTCGACGTTGCCCGAGTTGATGGCGTTGTCGACGTCGTTGAGCTCGTCAATGGGCAGGTTGGGATCGAGGTGGTGCATGCGCTCAAACTGCTTGAGCTGGCCGAGGACGTCACCGCCGGCGGCAGCACCGTCGACACCGGTGGCCTCGCCGCCTTCGGAGGAAGGAGCATCGGGGATGATGTCCTCGGGCTCATGCCGCTTGCGGAGGTTGAACTTGAAACCCATGGTCAACTCTATCTCTGTCAACTTTATAAGGTGACTGTGAGTGATGAGAGGAAGAGGTGGATGGAAGAGAAGAGAAAGACAAATCTAAATCATGAGGGGAAGCCGAGATATTTAACAGAGGAGTGAGATGGATTAAAGAATAAGAAGAAAGAATAAGAAGAGTAAAAGAAAAAGAGTAAAGAATGAGGAGGAATGACAGGGAGGGGGTGTACACAAGGCGAGGTAGCACTACAGCGTGAGAGTGCAGTCAACCGAGAGCATGGGATGTCAATCAATTGTGTACTTTGTACTCATAGCACGCGGCACGATAAAGAGATAATAGCATATCTCTGAGATAATAGCGGTAGGTCGTGGTGAAAGAGGAAGGAGTTTAGCTGTCGCACACCCTCTTTCGTTTATCTTTGTTATTTATTTATATTATCTATTTAATATACTTGTTTTTATCTATTCATCCGCACTCTATTTCCTAGCGGCTTCGTTCTTGCTCCTTTGCTGAACCCACTGATAAACCCGTACGAAATATTAGCATTGCAGATTGTGTCTTTTATTCTTTTATTCCTTTTCCTTTTATCGTTCATCCTACACGCACCTACCATTTTCATCTGCTCCGATCAGGGTCTCATGGTCGAAGCGCGCATAAAGCAAAAGACAGACGAGCATACTATGTAATGCAATCTGGACAGCCGCAATTGCATGTGAGCGCACAATCTTTACTTGGTATTCGTTCTTTATCCTTCTCGAGTACACTTGATCCAGTAGCTAAAGTCATGCAGCTCCAGCACAAAGGCGCATCAGTTAATTAGTCGCATTAAAAGTACTGTTTACGAGGAGGACAGTCCAATCAGAGCTGATGTTTACCAGTCATTAATCATGGCCTTGATTCTTGTTGATGAGTGCTGTCGAGCCGACCAACGCTGTCTTGATCCTTCCAGTCAAGATGATGCACAACGTCGGCTTGGCTGCTTGTTGTGTGGCGTCAATGCATTGGCATTTTTAAGCTTTTGACTCCCGTAGCGTCTTGGTCCTGCTTAGTCATTCGGAGTAGCTTGTTTATTTCATTGCGTCTTCAATTCTTGCGCTTCCTATCGCGATCCAGCGTCCTACGAAGTACTCATCCAGACATTCACATTCAGCTTCTCACTGAGCGAGACAAAAGACACAGGGCAAAGACGCAAGACCAAGACACGACACACAAACACGAGACAAATACAGGGAGACGGTATCGTCCTATCATCCATCGTGCCGTCCTATCAGTGCCGATCTTGGCCAACCTGGGACAGAGTGGACCGGCGATCCTTGTCTCTCGAGTCTGGCTGCTGACTTCGTACTCTATTCAGTTGTAGGCGAAACAGGGGCGACCAAGACAGTTCAATTTTGGTATTCAATCAGTTCAGCGTCCTTCAGATGGTCGTATGTCAAACACATGCTAGAATGAAATATCATGCATGCATAAAACGAAATATCTCCCATCGTTGCATATGCCTACTTCTTTGGTTTTCTACACATTTTACAGACATTTTACATCTTCTACTTGCATCTGTTTGCTGTTCTTTGGGAAGGTGAGAGCAGGTGGGGGCAACTACTGACTACTGTATTGACTCGACTCGACTCGACGCTCTCTTCTCTTAGTGTTTATCTGTGGCAAAGTGAGACGGCAAAGTCGCACGACTCGCCTCTATCTTGGGCAGTCTGACCTCCTTAACAAACTGCCTCTTTGGGACAGCTTTCTGTAAGTGGTCTCCGCCGAGGTGAGATTTTAGTCGATTTGGCCGTAAAGATGATTGTTCACAGTCGAGTCAAATATCAGTATCAACAACTCGACGACCTAACAAATGCTTCTCGAACGCTTCTGGTCGGCCTGGCCATGCTGCCCAGGGTCTGTTGATCACCACGAGCCAGCCTCGGGAGCGTCGTAGTTGATTATCTTCTTTTCATTATATATATTTCTTTATTTAAATCTACATTTAGTACATCATGCAATGCGTGACCGTGGCTGCCACCGACCCAAAATGAAAATACTTTATTTCTGCTGGGCCGGATGCAGCCCGAAGCGGCCGGGATTTAGGGTTTACCCTGTAGAATAGCAGCACGCAAATGCATTGCTAATAACAAAACGAGAGAATTGCGATTGCAGTTGAATTGAATTGCACTTTAGAACAGGTGGGGAATGACGCCAGCGACGCTTGAGGCCAGAAAGGAAGGTTGTTTGGAGTTGAGGCTCGAAAGCTCCTCTTACTCTTTCCTCTTACTCTTTCCTCTTGAGTGCGCCCTTCCTTTTACATGTACTTGTATTACTCCATACAATAAACGTCGTTCACCTTCCTAAACGGGAGGCTGAACTAATAAATGAGCTGTATGCACCAATGGTATTCCTCTGTAAAGCACCTAACAGCACCTAATGGCACCAATGGCACCAATGGCACCAATGGCCAAATCACGCTAGCGGTCCACTGCGGAGTTGTCACTGGACAAGCTTTCATTGGAGATTGCGTAGGGCAGCCGAGGTGGGTGCAGAGCACAAAGTAGATAAAGGCCAAGGCGAAAAAAGGAAAATATTCCGTGGCACGTCTACTCAGTTGAAGTATGGAGCGTACTAGGTCGAGTCAAGAAGGAGCTGCACAGTACACAAGCCACATCGTCCACTACAAATAGAACGAATCCGAATGTCAAGACCACAGCATGCGAGACACTGTACGACACGGGGAATAGCGAGACCCGGGAATTTCCATTTCCATTTCCATTTCCATTTCTATGGTTTGACAGAAATGCTATTGCTATCAGCGGAGCAATCCGAGTCTGACCACTTTGACTACTTTGCTAGAATGAGGAGCAAAGACAAGCGAACAAAACAGAGCAAGGAGACGCAAGGAGACGCCAAAGCTGGTCGGAGGAACAAGCAAAAGAACGTCTTCGTACCATGAAACGTATCAATTGCCACTGAGATACCATGGAGCATTTGCGAAAAGCCGCCCAACAGCAGCTGGGGCCAGCCCGAGCCACAAAGACGGCAAAATACAACAAAATACAGAGTACAACAGACAAAGCAACAGGCATAGCAGCATGGTCAGGGTAGTGGGATCAAAGGAAAGACACGAAGACTAGACCGATATTGACCCAAGCGTGTGCTTTGTGATTCGTGATTCAATGTACATTGCAGGCAATCTCACCTTGCTGACCCTGGTCCTGGCGATAGAAAACACCGGTACACTCTCCCCATTCGCAAAGAAGTGAGACGCAAATGAAGCAAATTGAGATAACAAACATTATAAAAAAGGAGTAACCGCTGCAAAGCGCTTTTATGCGATATCAACGACGGCTACGACGTCGGGCATTTGATGCCTGTCCTGGTAGCTATTAAGCTTGGTTGCTTGGCTGTTTGAAGCTTGGCTGCTTGGTTGCTTGTGCTTGATTCTCTTGGTGATGCTTGTATTCTTGTCGTCTCTTGGCGAGTGGAATTACTTGTACAGTCACCCAACCCACTGTCCAAGACTGACTCGATACGAATGGCAGACAACTCCATCGGCCGATTTAATTCTGTCACGGCCTTTCACCATCGAATGACAATGGCACTACTATGATGTTCTTCTACTTGGCCCGCACTGGTCATTGACTGGGTACTACGTACAAGTAAGTAGAGACAGGGCTTTTTGCCGTTCCTGTTTGGCCTGGCGAAAAAAGAGAGAGAAAAAGAGAGAGAAAAAGAAAAGAAGAATAGAAGAAAACAGAAAAGAAGAAAAGAAGAAACCAGATCGGCCGCTAGTACGCAGTACAATGTACAGGCCAGTCGAGCAATGAAGCAATACAAGTGCATTCTTGACATTTCTTGAACACTTCTCAGGTTCAGTGTCGATGTCGGCGAGACGAGTCGAGACAGGCCACACGGAGGCGGCACATTTACAGGCCCGAAGATATCAAGAGCAACCAGTCTGGCATCTACTTTGTACAGAGTCTGACATTTGGCACATGCGATGGCGTCTACTTGGTAGACTTGACGAACGGCAAGCTTACGACAGATACGAGCACGATAGCAGCGTCGCATATAGCGAATAACGACAAATAGACTTGGTACCTCCAACGGCCGACGTTGCACTGTGCCTGCACATGCCTGCATGCCTGCAGCCTGCATGCCTGTGGTACAAAGTAAAGTACAACAGACTTCACTTGGGCATCAGCTGTTCATGCCTTTTCAATCTAGATTGTTTGCGATCAGTGTTGTGTTGTGAATGTATTTCTGTTGCAAGAGCCGTGCACGTATGCATTGATTGTAGTGGCTGGAGTAATGAAGGATACGGAGATCAAGTGAAGAAAACAAAAGACAAAAGAAAGAAAAAGAAAAAGAAAAAGAAAAGAAAAAGAAAAGACGAACCAGAGCTGCACCGATTTGGTAGGTGGTGAGCAGTACTACCAAGTACTCAGTAAGAGACAAATGTAGGGTCGCATTGGTTGGCCGTTGGTCGAAATCTGAAATGGAGGGCTCGTTTAACGACGGCAACGACGAATAGGATGCCGCGTGATGGTATCACAGCTTTGTTCCCGTTTTGCATTATTTCAACACTGCAGTTTAATCCAATTTTCATTTCATTTCCATTACCTTCAAGTTCCTCGCTCCTTCCTTGCAACGTGCTGGTGCAACACAAGGCCCAGCCGATGCATCGAAAAGGCAACAGCAGTACATTTGTATTCACAACCAGCTGTCAAAATGCAAAGACGCACTGTCTTTACAAGCACACGAGTTTGCATCAAATACGCGCGACGCGAATAAGCAAGTAAGCAAGAAGAGTGAGGAATGTTTCTTTGTCGGTCGTAGTGGAAATCGACGATATACGAGGAGATTGTCTGCTCTGTATTTTAGACTCGTTAAGAACTGTTCTGCAGTACAAAACGCCTGCTCTCCACTACCGAGTATGCCCTGCGACGCTAGGACGCCGACCTTCTAGAAACGCTATAGCGGCACAGTCTGAATAGCCACAGAGACAGTGTCCGTCTGTACTCCGTAAAGTCTCTATTATCTCTAGCGCTGGTCGGTCCGAGACACGCCTTGCCTGATCAGGAAGGCGCACAGAAGCACGGCCGGGGTATGCGATAAGCGTGTCAGACAGACAACACATAAAATCAGTAAAAGACGAGACGAGAAAAGGAAAGGAAAAGGGAAAGGAAAAGACAATCAAGGAGAATGCTACGATAGGCTGGCAGCCCAGCAGGGAAGGTGCAGGGTGAAGAGAGCGGTAGGTTTTCTTTGTGTCTTTCTATTCTTGGATTGCTTTTTACAAAGAGTATGTTGCCAACAAGGAAGGTGCGCACAGGCAAATGAAGAACCACGAGACGCGCTTCTCATTGAGTACGAAGTAGCTTCCTCTCTGGTAAGCGCCACTATCTCACTTGCTCTTGATAAACGTCGGATATTCTCTACTTGCCCACGTGAGGACGTTTCGACAACGTAATGAGTTGCCGTCAACGAGTTGTTGTTAGGTAAGAGATGAGATGCCGTCAAAATGGCCATCGCCGTCTTCCCCGCAAACTCAACGGCCTAAAAGCTGAAGTTGAAAGGCTGAAGGCAGGGTCCGGAGCTTGATGCTCGACGCATTAGGAAGGTCAGAGCACTCGTGACCTGGTTGCGACGACAGTCAGCAATACAAATACGCAACTAGCAAAACACAAGCCAAGAGTAAGAACGGCTCAATTCTCTATATGACGCCAAGGCGCGCCAGACTGATCAACAGTCAATGACAGTATCATATTAGCTGACGTCCAACGTCTGACCATCTCCAAGTGGAAGTCCAGTACTCGGTAGAACAGAGGGCGGCCGGCAGCTTGGGCGGACATCCGGATCGTCTGGGCGAGATAAGCAGTACAGCACAGTTCGGCCGGCATGTTCGGTATCGTATGGACTTGATGACGAGCCTTTTTTACACTACAATGTTCGGTCCGAGCCTGGGCGTGCATAGTGCATAGATCGTCTGGCTGCGCGGAGAGTCTGCTCAGTTTCTCCTGCAGCAGGTGGTGAGATGCTGGTAGAGGCAGGTTGAAGAGTAAAGGTGATGCTGCTGGTGCGGCTACACGCCGTTTCAAGACTGTACGTGCCTGGATTAATTTGAGCATTGTTTTAAAGATGTGGCACATCTCATGATACTTGAGTCTATTGGATGTGGCAATGCTCTTGATAAATCGAATTACGCTTACATGTCACTATCCATCGTGATAATTGAATTTATGATCATCAGGTTGGGTGTCTTGGTTTATTTATTGATTTTCACTCTCATTTGATTTTGTAGATTTAAATTTAGCAAATTATACAAATATCTAAACAATAAACAATCACTAAATAACCGCAATGCCAAGGATCTCCTCGACTTGTCGTTTAACAAGCATGCCAATATTGATCACCGTCATCGAGTTGTGTGCAAACTAATGAGCAATCAACAGCAAATCAGAATCTACAAACGCACCCAGAGGGAATGCGGCGCGGCTGTATCTATCTTACACACGAATACGCCGTCGTTGGCCCCTCATTCGCTGCCAGCCTCTCCCTCTCCGTCTGCCTACCATTGCCTGTTTAAGCGGGGAAGCTGAGACTCCAAGACGCCCATCGCAAGTCAACGCAGTGAATGAATCGGTTGTGAGTGGCCAGTATTGGCAGAACAGAAGGCTGTCAATCATTTTAATAAGCTGTCATTTCATTTCATTTTATTCTTGTTGGTTTACAGACAAGTGTAGCCGCCAACGCGTACAAACAGTGACAGTGAGCACGTTGTCGGGCTCATCCTCGGTAGATCAAAGGCGCACGATATATAGAGTAGAGACAAGACGATCCTGTCTCACCCAGGCATTCCCCGGTCGCACAGTACACAGCTGCGATACACTACCACAGACGATACACGATACACAATCGATCGCTGCCGATGCCGTGAATATAGGGTGACAAGGCGACAGGCGATCCACATCAAGACCAGGGAAGAAGCCGTGCGACCTGCATCTTTACAGAGACACAGCCGTTCTCCGTCCATCTACCCACAATGCACGCATTCTCAAGCACCATGCCGCGCCTCTTTGGTCGCGCACCGACACCAACACCCGCCGCCGCCGCCGCCTCGGTTGCGCCCGGGCCCGCCGCCGCTGCAACCCCTGCACCCACCCAAGCCCCTCCGCGCGCCAAGCTGGTCAGAAAATCGCACATGAACCTGGCGCCCGTGCCTTTGGCCTCGAGCGTCTCTCTCGGGTCTCTCGGGTCTCTTGGGTCTCTCGGGTCTCTTGGGTCTATCCCTATGCCGCCGCTGTCTCCCTCTAGCTCGCTCTCGTTTGGTCTCACAGGTCCAACAGGTCCAACAGGTCCAAGCCAGGGACCGCCCCTGCTCGAGACACACCGCGAGGGCAGCTTTGTCTCTACCTCGGCCGCATCGGCCTCGGCTTCGGCATCGGCTTCGGCATACGAGGGACTCCTCAACGACTACGACCGCAGCAGCCTCTACAGCAGCAGCGGTCGCCGCAACCAGAACGTGCACCAAAGTGCACGCCACTCGCACTACACCATCCGCCCGCAGAGAACGCAGAGAAACGTCCACCGCGCATGGCTTGCCGCGGCCGATGCGCGCCAGTCGTCGTGGTCCGGCGAGCGCCCGCCGCCGCGCAAGCTTGTCAAGGACCCCAACGGGTCGGCACGGCCGACGGCGGCGCGCGAGCTCGTCGACGAGGACTTGCGGCATCGGGCGCCCGTCAACAATACCAGCAACACAGACGACGCCGACAAGGGCACGCTGGGCATCCGGCGCAAGATGGCACGGTGGCGCGACCTTCGGTGGTAGGGCAAGCCGAAGGGGTGACCAGGCTTTTTTTTCATTTTTTCATCTTTTCCTTTTCTATCACGCATCTTGGTCGGTACTGGCGTTTGCATTGATTTCATTACATTAGTTTACACATAGAGCACAAGGCGAATGATATCTGTCTATTCCTGTTTTATAAAAGGGATCATCCCGACAATCCAAGACGATCCAACAGGGTGTCAATCTTGGACAGCAGGATCTTGTAGTTGAGCGAGTCCGAGTCGAACTCGTCCTCCACCAGCTCGCCATCCAGCGTCCGCATCACGCCGTCCGGCGCCGCTGGCTCGACCGGCGCGTGCACACGGCTCTCTGCGCCCGCCTCCGCCTCGTTCTGGTTTTCATTCTCGCCCGCATCCTCAATGTCGGACAGCGCAATCTCCTCAAACCGCATGCGGAACCGCTCCGACAGGAAATGCCGAATGTCGTCCAGCAGCTCGATCGAGTCCGTCTCCTGCCGCGTCTTGAGTCGGCCCGCGCTTTCTTTTACTAGATCGGCAAACACCGCCTCGTCAATGTAGTCCTCCAGCCGGTACGCAAGGTAGCGCGCCGCAAAGTCTTCCAGCCGCTGGATCTTGAGGTCCCACGCCGCCCGCAGCACCTCGTAAATGTCAATCTCGGGTGTCTGCACGCTGCTCTTGACCAGGTCGGGGGCGCGCCCCACCTCGTCCGTCCGCGTCGGGTCGTTCATCGCCGTGCGCGCGCCGCTGCCGAGCGTGCTGATAATCACCGCCGCCTTGTTCTTGAGCTTGGCCATGAACAGCATGTCCGCCATGTACACAACGTCCAGCGCCAGCTCCAGCGAAATCTCCGCCTCTTCCGTGTACAAGAAGGACATGACAATCTCGAGCACCTCGGGCCGGCAGCTGACCTTGATAATGTGCAGGTGGTCGCCCTTGGTGGCCTCGATGAAGCCGCTCGCAAACATGACGTCAAAGTACTCGGCGCGCACCAGCATGGCCTTGTGTGCTGGGTACAACACTGATTTTGTCCTTGTTTTTGGTGTTGTTTTTAGTGTTGTATTTGCGTCGTTTGCGTCGGGTCGTATCAGCTCGACATTTGCCGTTCCCGCCGGGCCGATCGGTATGCTGGCCTCGTTCGTGTCGCCCTCGTCGCCCTCGTCGCCTTCGGGATCGCCTTCGGCACACAACAGACAGTCTGCAAAAATCGAGTTGTCGTGCGGCCACTTGACACTGTCCACCTTGCTCGTGTCCACCTCGATCTTGTTGCCGACAATGCGCTCTTGAAAAAAGCGCGCCACCTGCTGCTGCGCGCGCCGGACCTCGTCCTCGTACCGCTGCCGTGCGATCCGCCGGTCGTCTGCGCCCTCCAGCATCGTGTCCCACAGCTGCTCGACGCCCAGCTGCTTGGTGATCTTGGCAATGCTCTTCAGCACGTCTTCGACGTCCTCGAGGGCAGACGCATTCGCCGCAATGTCGTCCAGATACAGATAGTGCACAACATGGCGGAACGCCTGCGCCGGCACCTGGCTCGACAGTTTGTCTGACAGCAGTTCTGGCGCGACGGCCAGCTTGCGCTCAAAATAGGGCGTGCGCGCCGCCAGCAGAAACTTGTGCAGCTGAAACTCCTCGTCGGCAAGCCCGGGCCCGGCACTGGCCTTGAGGGTGATGTCCGACGTCGCCTTGTGCGTCGACAAGAGCGACGTGATGTGCGACGACCACGGCTGCAGCGGGTCCGACGACTTGGCGTAGTCGTAGCGCAGCAGCAGGTTGCGGATGCGGTCGTTGAGCGCGTTGTAGAGGCAGCGCTCGCCCTGGAACGTGTTTCTCTCTGCGAGCGCGCCCGACTCCAGCAAAAGCTCGGCCACTTCGTAGTGCCCGCACAGACTCGCAATAATCAGCGGCGTATAGTCAAACTCGTCCTTGCCGTTGATGTTGACACCGGCCGTGATGAACGTCTGGCACTGCATGAGGTCGCCACGCCGGCACGCCTCGAGGAAGCGCGCAAAGTCTTCCGATAGGTCGAGCGGGTTCTCCTCGCGCAGCACACCCTTGCCGATAAGCTCGTGCTCCTCCTTGAGGTACGCCTCGAGCGTCCCCTTTGGCATCGCCATGCTGGTCGTTGCTGGCTGGACGGCCTTGACTTGCTTATAGACTGGTAGTTGTGAAATGCAAATGCGACCAAACTTGAAACAATATATCAATGAGACCAAGATACAAGGCCAAAACGACGATTATCAGGATGACAAATATAATGCAGCTGTCGTCAACGATGCCGAAAGATGCCAAAAGGACCCTCTCCAGTGCCGGAGATAGCCAACGTGAAGCCGCGATGCAAAACGAATGCCAAACAACGAGCCCGAATGAATGCCGAATTACAAAATATAAAATGAAGCAAACCAAGCCAGATATAAATCAAAGTCAATCACAAAGTTCCGGCACAGGCAAAATTACTAATACGGATCGCGTGCCGTCATCCACCGAGCGTCTACCGCAATACCGATCATCACCCGCCTGTAGCACCCCGCCAGCTCCCCGCCACTATCCACTGAGCCACTGTAATACCTGCGAGGCAGATCCACAGTACACTATCGATAAGTCTTATCAGCACTTTCAGTGTTCGATAAAAGCACGTGATCGGTCACTTACACCTTTGACGCTACGACGATACGGCGTCACATGATTGTTGCTGTGGTAACTGATCCACTATGTAAACATGTCACTTACGCCAGGTCGTCTGAGGGTCAATTCGAAACTCGGCAACCAACGAGTGACTCCATGCCGGTGCCAATCGTTACTATTTTTCCCTTTTGATAGACCCGTGAGCCGCCTTGTCTGCTTTTATTGTTATTCTGCATCCACCAACCTAATTGCAAACTCCAGCAACTCCAGCAAACCCGGCTGGGCGTCCGTCTTTACTAACCATACGACAGCATCACATCGACGACAGCGACAACAACACCACGACGACTACGTTGACAATACCGACACTGCCGACATTGCGATACACATTTGCCACTTTACATAGCACACGACCACTCAGTACTGTATATACACATTCACACGCTTACTGTTTACCGACTTCATTCACGGCACATTCACGACCCCATTCACCGCCTCTTTTCACAGTCCTCGCACAGGACCCGTGAATAACCTCATGCCAACATGTCGGAGGCCGATTCAAAATACGAAGTGCTGGAGAAGATCGGTACGTTTTTTGTCGTCATCGTCGTTAAAGTGTCGGCCCATACAACTGCTAACAACACAGGCCATGGCTCGTTTGGTATCATCCGCAAGGTGAGGCGCAAGGTTGACGGCATGGTTCTCTGCCGAAAAGAGATCAGCTACCTCAAGATGTCCCAAAAGGAGCGCGAGCAGCTGCATGCCGAATTCCAGATCCTCTCGACCCTGCGCCATGTCAACATTGTCGGTTACTACCACCGCGAACACCTCAAGGCCACGCAAGACCTCCACCTCTACATGGAATACTGCGGCAACGGCGACCTCGGCCGCGTGATCCGCGATCTCAGCCAGCGCAACCAGTATGCAGAAGAGTCGTTTGTGTGGAGCATCTTTGCACAGCTCGTCACGGCACTCTACCGCTGCCACTACGGCGTCGATCCCCCCGAGGTCGGCAAGAACGTGCTCGGCCTCGGTGTCGCAGCCAAGCCCAAGGTGCCGACGGGCGGCGTCACCATTCTGCACCGCGATCTCAAGCCCGAGAACGGTATGTCTTTGTGCCTATGTGGGGTCTCAAGTAAACAAACTAACAGTCTAGTCTTCCTGGGTGAGGATAACTCGGTCAAGCTGGGCGACTTTGGCCTGGCCAAGATGATCCAGTCGCACGACTTTGCATCAACCTATGTCGGCACTCCCTTTTACATGTCGCCCGAGATCTGCGCCGCCGAAAAATACACTCTCAAGTCCGACATTTGGTCGCTGGGATGCATCATTTACGAGCTCTGCTCACGAGAGCCGCCATTCAACGCCAAGTCGCACTACCAGCTCGTGCAGAAGATCAAGGAGGGTAAGCTCGCTCCTCTGCCCGTTGTGTACTCACCCGAGCTGTGCGCTGTTGTGCGTGACTGTCTCAAGGTCAACCCAGACCGCCGTCCGGATACGGCGATGCTGCTGAACCTGCCGGTCGTGCGTCTCATGCGCAAGGAGAAGGAGGTTGTTGAGCTCAGCAAGATGCTCAAGGTCAAGGAGGAGCAGATCAGCAAGCGTGTGCGTGAGCTGGAGCGCAAAAACGAGGCTGATAAGGCCGCCATCCGTCATGAGATCGACTCGAGCCTACGCCGCGAGTGGGAGGTCAAGGCACGCCTCGAAATTGACCGCCTCGTCAACGCCGAGCTCGACCAGCTACAGAAGAAGTTTGAGGAGGAGGTGCGTGCGCGTGTTGAGAAGGAGGTTGCCGATACACTGAAGAACGCCCCGTCGTCACGGCCAACATCAGCTCTCGACGATGCTGCCGTGCTGCAGATGCCTCCACCACACCTGCCACCACCGACATCGCAGGCAGCACCATCTGAAATGTCGTCGTCGATCTGCAAGTCCGACTACATGCAGTCATGCTTTGGCGATGATGACTTCCCCTCGACCACCGACATTACTGAAGTGTCCATTGACGAGTCGCTGATCCAGCCGACATCGGCTGCATCGGCCACTGCCGCCAGCTCGGCAGCCGCCACTAACAACGGTGGTGTTGCTGCGTTTATGAAGAAGCAGGGTGCACCAGCACCGCAGGCGCGTACGCCGTTTGGCCGTGCACAGACAATGTTTGCTGGCCCCGGCACGCCGATGGACGTTGAGATGGCATCGCCGTCTCCCATGGCCATTGCATCGCTGTCTCTGTCGCCTCGCAGAACAGCTGCCACCAAGGCGCCGACCACTAACAATGGTACCATCTTCACGGCCGGCTCATCGGGAGCATCAGAGGACACGAGATGGAACCACACGCGCGACTCGTCGGGCCCCAACTCGGACTGGGACTCTGACGAAGATGTCATGCCATCGCCGACACGGCTCATCAAGTCGCGGAAGAACCCATTCGGGCCCAAGCAGAAGCTGCAGCAGCCTCAGCAGTCAACACAGGCATCCGGCCCGCAGCGGCCTGGCATGGTTGCGCAAAAGTCAGCGCCAGCGTTTGGCCGTGCTCCTCGTGCTAAGGGTCTCGAGGCAGCCGGCTCGAAGACGACAACGGCTGTTCCGGAGAGTGGTCTGCGCCCGGTATCAAGCGGTGGTGCGCTTAGAGATCGTGCGCAGTCGCCCACACGCCGCCTCAGCAAGATCCCGTCGGCCACCAACCTGGGTGGCAACATCTCCAGCCAGGGCAGCGACTCGTCCGAGCCTCGCTCCCTCTCCCGCAAGGGCTCATTTAACTGGAAGGAAGGAAGCGACTCGGAGCAGCCGCAGTCCCAGCCGACACAGCAGGCGGCATCGACAGGCCTTGTTAGCAAGCAGAAGCCTGGCATCCGTGGCCGCACGCTGGTTGAGCTGCAGCAAGCCCGTGCAGGTGGGCGTCCCCTGAGTGCCGTCGCTGAGAGCAACGGAAACGTCAGCCCTAAGCGACCGTTCCGTGAGCACGCCATGGCAGGCAACCGCGGCAACCACGACTCTCCTGCGGTGTGGGACCCTGAGCATGACGACATGCCGAGTCCGTTCCTCAACCGTCGCAAGGTGATTGCGATGCCCGGTGCTATTGGTGCCAAGTAGGGAGTCCACCAATAACCGACCGTCGACCCTCGACCAACAACAATGCGATACACACCAGCTACTCTGGGTACACCGTCAACCCCGACGAAGCACACAATCTTTAACGACCTTTTTCCTTTTTTTCTCGATTTTATTACGTCTCGTTTACAGCGAAAACAGCATGCGGTTGGAACTAGACTGAAAACACACCGACATTCAATACATCACACCACTCACGCCGGCCTTTGCAGTGGCACGCTGCATGTCGTCCACTCTCTTGTACAACAAATATATCCCGACAACCGTGCCACTGGCAAATGAGGCTGTATATTTCAAACACCAAAATCAGCACGTCCATTAGCTGAAGCGAGCGGGGAGGTAATACATCTAGGGGAGCCATTGGAGTCTTTTGCTGCATTTTGTCATTATGTCATTTATTCTCTTGGTTTTGGTTGTCTTTCTTTGCTTCTTATTTCCTTTTCCGTTTCACTACTCCCTTCCACGCTGTCATTCTTTATTTTCCCCACGTCTTCACATATTGGTTTCTTTTGTCTAGTCTTTTTTTGTTCTTTTTTGTTCTGTTTGTTTCTCATACCGTCTGTTCTATATTGTTAGTCTATGGTCATGGCGTACGAGGCAGGGTTATGGTACATGCAATTGATAAGCTATGAATTTATTAAAATTAAGTCACTCCTGCTTTACAATACGATTTATTCCGGACGCAATACTTTTGGTCTTTGCTCGCATGCTTTAAAGATCCGGGGCTCACTGCCACAAAGATGTCTCCGCCATACAGCAAGACTTTTCATTACTTTATTACGGCCGTCTACTGCCCATTGGATATCTCATGCATTGTACAAATGTGGCGCTGCATTGGCAAAATAGCGGCCGCATCGGCACAGCATTGCACTTGTCGAGTTGAACAAGGTAAAGCGATTGTGGACGAGGTCATTGGCCGGGGTTATTTGCACGGCTTCGCAGCGAGGACATGCTCCCGGAGAATACGGAGGTAACTTGTGTCGGATCACGATCGTTGCAAAACTTCGGCACAGGCGATGGGGGCCGCAGTCGCCGGTAAGATTGTCATCGCCGGCCTCTCTTTCCTTTTCCCCCCTTATTATCTTCTTCTCCTCTTATTCTATTTTATTCTACTTTATATTCCTTTTGGTAGGCTCTCCCGTGATCAACGCAACGGCCGGGCACACCGACCGGATGGTATGAGGCAGAAGGAAAGAGTTTAGTACAAAATAGCCACCTGCGATCAGTAATAAGATCAGCAAGCTGTAAGACGATCAGTAATATCTCAAGAGCTCACAAATGGCGAGGCGGGCACCGGACTAGCCGCGTGTTTCGAGAGACACGCAAACGACAAGGCTGGGGGTGTGGTTGATCTTTGTCTATTCTTTCTTTCCTTTTTGTATTTGTCGACTTGATGTCTTGATGTCTTCTCCAGATTGTCTTCGTTTCTTTGCTCCTTACTTTGCCAGTCTGCACACCCCATCCTAGACATGTCCCGGACAAGTTTCCGCTCCAGGTTTAGAGCGTTTGAAAATGTCTGATGGGCAGTGTGTGCAGGTGTCATAGGAGGAGGTAGCCGTAGGCGAGGGCGGCTACGGGAATCTCGGGTTTCTTACTCAGTAGGTTACGAACCGGCAGAGTGTGCGGTATTCAGTAATCAGTAAAAAGTACGAGTACAGGCCGGGGAAGTGCCTGAATATCAATACCAGGGCACACTTTGACTGACAGACTGGATCGATAATGATGTCGGCACCGATCCTACACCACTGGTCTACTCTCGTGAACTTTTACTTTTTCACTCGGTTATACTCTTCACCGAGTTCTTTGCAAGCAGCATGGAACCGTCTATACAGAGTACGATGCAACATGCTCCTCGCATCTTGGTCCTCGCCTGCTCAGTAATATGATTGCTCTCCGCCCAAGGGTATCTCCATCTGCTAGCCCACACTGCGGAAAGCGTCCGTCACTATTCCATGAGGCTTTTCTGTTTTCTCCTTGTCTTTTATTTCTAGCATCCTTCCAGCATTCTTCTAGATTAACAAGACCCGGGCAGCTGAAGGCTGCGGTGGAGTGTTGCACATGCAAATCTGTGAATCAGAATACACTACGGAGTAGGCACAGCCAACAGAATGTCATAAGAGACAAATAGGCGCAGACGGACCAAGGTCCGACAGATGGAGACACTCATCCGATGGTTGATGTATGGATCTGCGTCTACAGTACATCTACAGTCCTCTGTACGGATTGTCTGACTACTACAACCGTCGTTTCACCCAGTCGGCTCGTGGTCTACCGGTACAACGATGTGGTTTCCCTTTTGGGGTTCTGGGTCTGTTTTACGCTCTGCTCAATCACACAGAATCGACTCTTCCATGCCATATGGGCGCAGGGGTGATCCAACATCGTCACTCGTCTTCACACATCGTACCCATCTCTCTGCTTTTTTTATGGCCAGGCGGAGCCATCTCACTCCATCCCATCACCAGAGTCCATCCAGCACATCAGCTTTATTCCGATCACTGATCACTGCCTTGCTTGTCTCCCGTGCAGTGCTGTTGGCCGTGCCACCAGTCGACGGTAGAAATCACAGTGCCGTTGATAATGACAAGCCACAGACCGATACCGTTCCGCTTGACTCGCAACACAGGTCAGCTGCCTGTAAGTACGCACTGTGGTCTGTACTTGTAGGAGCAGATGGTAGCAGAGGGTATCGGATCTTTTCGTGATCTCTGCTAGAAATTAAAAGAAGAAAATAAGCACAAGACCAACCCTTGCAGAGCAGCCTCACCGCTACATGTTTCAGTGAGGTGTTTCTGTACCTTGGAAGCAGGCAACGGCCACGGATGTCGCTCTTCTAGTATTCGCAGAGGTGGTATGTGACGAGAAACATGATCACAAATGAATAAGATGATCAACTAAGCAGACAAGACGGCACGCGGGAACCGGCCAATCGCGTCTTTTCAAATGATTCATTTGCGTACTTTTACGCACCTCTTGTGACAATTCGGGACGCTGGCGTGCTGGTTCTCTGCCACCTCTCCCCGCTGCATTTTCATGATCGACAGCCGCCTGTGGATCATTACGTATGTGGTCTCGACGTGTGGGTGGCTACTGTAGTCTGTAGGCTCTGCACATGAAAAGTCAAGTCAAAGTCAGTCAAAGCCAAGCCAGCACGACATCTTATTGAACATTCAACATCAGCATCGACGTTAAAACTATTTGTGCATTAATCTTGAAATAGAAACCAGCTGCACACCCTCACTGTGACCAGTACTCGGAAAGCCAGGTTCCGTCTGAGCCTGCAACGCAGCCCTGCCACTCCTTTTTACTCTGTATTACTCGTCCCTTTTACATGACTCTTCCACTGTGAGGCCTTTTGAAACCTGCACTTGCAATGTCTCGTCACAAACATCCCCATCACCGGAGTTATCTGCACGGAATAAACACAGAGACTCAAAGGATGAAGGATGCAGGATGCAGGATGCAGGATCACAGTACTAGACAGTCTCACTGTCGCAGGATCCAGCACCCTGGTACGCTTAAAAGAAGGAGAAAAGGTTAAGAGACAGGCTGAGAGAGACATGCAGAATGCATGCTGGCACGGATTTACCAGCTGTGGCACGCGTGGTGATAATTCCGAGCTTACAGAAACGCCCAAGACGTTGGCATCGTACAAGACGACTTCAACGGCTGAACGGGTGATCACCGTCCACCGCCGGCCGCCGATTTGATTTTCGATTCGCATCGTAGAGTCGATAAGTCCGGCGGCTAGCAGGTACGGAGCAATGTGAGCAGAGCTAGAGACGAGGAGGAAGAAGAAAGAAAACCGAAGCAACAACACAACAGCATGTGGCACATTTGGAGTCATTTTGATCCTTTGGTCCTTTTTGGAGAAGCACTACTGGTGTTGTGGCACATACTCAGTATTAGGTCATGGGTGGCAGGGTGTGTGTGTGCATCGGAAAATAAACACTCTGTCGGTGAGTCTTGTTTTTTGTTGTTAAAAGTTGGAGTAATTCATCGGTCGAATAGGATCGAGCAGCGCAGAGATCTCTGTAGCCACTGTGTACCAATGAGATGAATGAGCAATGAGACGCTGTAAGCGAGGTCACCTGTCTTTTTCTTTCTTCCTTACTTCGTATGTCCTTTTCTTTGTGCTTCTGCTACCAGAATAGAGTTGATGCGCAGGGGCCACGGCTGACGTCGATCATTTATTTTTGAATCTTGTTCGCCCTTGAGTCGCTCTCGCTTTCATTTTGATTTGTTGGTATTGGCATGCCTTGCGTACAGATGCTCACAGTACTGTATCCAGCCTCAGCCCTTGAAGGAGCAATCGACATTGTTAAACAGATCAAGTAGAAATACGATTCTGCAAAGACGGCTAAAGGTCGTCGTGAAGCGAAGCTGAAGTGAAGCGAAAGAAAAATAGAAATAGAAATAGAAATAGAAAAACAACACCGACTTCCGGTGTATTCTCCGAAATAGAGTATGCACAGATTGATTTACAGATTGATTTACAGATTGATTTACAGATTGATTTACAGATTGATTTACAGATGGACAGATGGACAGATGGACAGATTTACATTTGCTGATGAATGTCGGATCTAATATTGATCCAAATATGAAAACCGAGGATCACGAGAATCACGAATCACGAATCACGGGATCAGAAATAATAGATCTTACCCCTTTATCATGGATCTATGCTTCCGTGGTGTCGAGGTTTCCCTTGTTCCTCTTCGGGTCGCATCCAATGAACATTGAGTCTTATTTCGTCTTGTTTCGTGTCGACTGCCCTTTGAACTGTTGCACATCAGGTACTTTTAACAGCGTTCAAAGGACCAAAGAGACCCGGTCTCTTACTGAATACGCGGTAGACGTTGGCGCAGTCTTTACGCGTAGCGCCAACAGCACGGCGGCGGCAGGCAAGAGCATACTATGTGACAGCACAACAAAGACATTGCACAACTCCGGGGCGATCTCCGGGACACGAGCCACGGATTGGGATTGCCAGTTGCTGGTTCAGTCACATCTTACTCTGTGCTCACGTACAGCCTGTAGAAACGGTTCTTCTGCTTCGTGTCTGAGACACAATATCTCCTCAGTAGCCAGGACAGAAAACAAATAAAATTCAAAACTCCAGGACAACAAGGACCTACCCAAAACAGCAATGCTCCGTTGCTGCATCTGACCCAATGCACCGGATGTGGCATAAGCGGCACAACGACACGTACAAATTAACTACTCTGTAGTGACCAACCGTTTTATGTAAAAGAGCGGGACATGCCGTGCCACTGCAGCACGCCGTGCCACTTCAGCACGCCGTGTACGACGCAGCACGACCGAGGTTTTTATTTTATCTCCTTGTGCTCAAAGTCGCAGAAGAAGAGAAAAGACACTAGACCTCCTAGTGAAAGCAAATGAGGCCAAGCAAGGGATGATGTTGGGGGCTGCCGTTGGACTAGAGTCGATCTGGCACGGCGTGCGGAATACTGTCTGCCTATTCTGTCCAGGTGGTCCGAGGCTCGTGTCTGTGTAATTTTCTTGACGTCTCGACACCAACAGTGGACTAGAGCTGATTCGTCTCGTTTTTGTCTGCTGTCTGCTGTCTTTTCGTCTTTAGCCTTTTGTCTTTTGCCTTTGAAAACAAGGCACGCACAAGACATCGCCGACGTCAAAAAAGACAGTCACAAAAAAGAAATGAAGACAAAGGCAGACGATACCCTGACTGGGAGATGACAAGGTCACATTAACAGGGCGTTGTTCAGCCAATGTCTGACTACTCAGTATTGCAGTCTTTCAGTCTACTACTGCAATACTCCGCAAGTTCGTCCCAGCGTGAGACATGTCTGACTTGATTTACATTCCGACTGTCGGTGAAGAAACTTGACTGCAGTGGAAAATAAAGTTAAGAATTAACGCGCTGGCCGAGGACACCCGTTGAATAATGCCAGATATGATTGACTCCATTATTGACTTTTGCATGTGCCTTACTACTCATCCTATTGTTCTCTTTGAATTAATATTCATAGTTCATAAAAAGGAATACGAAAGGCGACATCGTCTCGGAGGGTCGCTAGGGCTAACTATGACTAAACCGAGAATACACACTACTCTGTACATCACGCCAGCCTCGCCACCAGCCCATCCGCCGCGCTGGGTCGGACATTTACTTCTTTTAGGGAAAGCCCATTGCGGAGTATTGCTTCCTTCTCTGCTACTGCTACTGCTCTTGCTCTGCAAAAGTACCTCTGCGGGAACAGCACAGTCCAGTTATCCGTTTGCGTTGCGGGAACAACAGACACCTTCGCCAGAGCACTAGAAGTGCACTAGAGCACGAAATGCACTCACGGGTTGCTTCAATTGTGATCCGAGGGCTCGTCAGTATCGTCCCGAACGCCGAGCTTTTTTTAAAAAAAATCTTTACTCTTTCAAGGTGAGGCAATATATTTACGATGCAGATTTGTGGGAACAAGCTGGTCGACAGTGATTCGTGCTCGTAGAACGAGGTAGGGTTGCATCAGGACAGGCAATGGAACGGCTGGAGTATCCCGGACTTATTACTCGTGGTTCATCTTTATGAGTACATACAAAGTACAGCAGTGTGATGTGATGTGATCAATCTGTTGGAAGGACCAAAATACTCTCAGTGCAACGTACAAGCGAAATTGTGAACTCACGAGGCGGTACGCTCCACGACACGTTTTCCAGTTTATGGTTTCTTCCGTTTTCTTTTATTTTATTTCGTTTCTTAATTGGACCCAAGCCACTGTTCTATTTATTAAAAGTGCACTTTGTTCGTCCTAGTACAGACTTTAGAGCATGCTCTCAAACAAATCACATCTCATCCAAACAGGCCTCGCACAATGCAAAATGAGAACCAATATTCCCCAAGAAGAACTCGTAAGCGATGCCGGGTGATCTGCAGTCTTTATTTCCGCTCCTGGGGACTGCTCTAAGCGAGTTGTTCTTTTTCAGTGCAGTCTGATGAACCGTTGTGGCGCATCCCAAGATCCTTACTTTGTACGCTGTACCGAATAAACTCATGGTAGCTCGGTCCTGTGCCTGCTTCGGGATATATGATCAATAATATTACTGCAGATACTAGAGTCTTAGTAGATTGCGGAATGATTGTCGGTATGAACTCGTTGACGTGGGAAAAAAGGAAAACGGAAAGCAAACGGAAAAGCAAAGAAAGATGGAAAGACAGGACAGAAACAAATCACGCACAGGGCACTTGGCGGACAAAGCCAACGGTTGCGTGGCTTATCTTTAATTACATTGGGTGTGTGAACATGTATCTTCATGGATGCACCTCGGCAGAGATCAGGTGCATTCGTATCGTAATAATACAAAGTACGAATTGAAGAACAGAGGTATCCCGTCGGGTATTACTTCATATTTTTATTTTTTTTATTTTGTGTATACGGCTGTATTTCTCCGTATTTCTGTAATCAGGGTCAACTTTTTGTTTAGATAATCAAAACGCTTGGCAGTTCTATAACCAACGTACTTTTACGAATATTTGAAAAAGTACGTCACCGTTTACAGGTTTACGTTCAACTCACTTTCACTTTACAATGCACGTTAAACACAAAAGTAGTGTAATGATTCCATTTTTGTTCCATCCCTTGATAGAAGTACCCGTCCACCATACCGTGCCCAAGATACCAAAGCCAGAATAAAAAGCCAGAAGCCAGAAGCCAGACCTGTGCCGTGCCATACCAAAAGAAATAGATATATGTAAAGACAGTGTAGAAGACAGAAGTAGGAGATGAAATAAGAAGAAAAAAGAAAAGAAAAAGCCAAAACTCCAATCCAGATATCTGATACAGCCGTAGCAAATGACAGAGAACAGAACAAATAAAGAAATAATAAAGACAGAAAATCCTGGCGGTCGAGTCTAGACATAAACAACCGCTAAACGCCATAGCAGTCATAGCTCATAATAAAACAAGGGATATAGAGAGAAGGAAATGAGAAAATGAGAAAATGAGGAAGTAAGGAAATAAGGAGATCACTCATACGAGTGGCAGCCGCGCTCGTGGCGCTTCATGTTGCTGCGCACGCTAAAGGCCTTGCCGCAGCCCGTGTGCGGGCACTTGAACGGCTTCTCGCCCGTGTGCGAGTGGCTGTGGATGCGCAGCGAGCTGGGCCGCGAGAAGGCCTTGTTGCACGTCGGGCAGATGTAGCGGTCCTGCGACTGCGGGAACGCGGCGGCGGCAGAGGGCGAGATGTAGTGGTGGTGCTGCCACGGCGAGGGCTGGGGCATGTAGGACTGTTTTGTTAGTTGTTGTGATTTAGGACCATGATCATGGCTGAAACATACAGGAAGCGGACGCTGGCAGTAGAGGCCCATCTGCTGGGGCGGCGGCGTGGGCTGCATGGCGGGATAGTACATGGGCTGGGGCGCGGGCTGGCTCATGTAGGGCGCGGGTGTGTAGTTGTAGTTGGATGTCGGCGCGCGGGACTGGGACAGCGAGTTGGACGACTGCGACGACGACGAGTGGCGGTGGTAGTACGGGTGCGAGCTGGGCGGCAGCGAGCCGTGGCGCGACTCGGACGACACCGAGGCAGTGTCGCTGTGGCACTGGGACTGGGACTGGGGAGGCGGCGTGGCCTCAAAGTAGTAGTTGCCGGGCATGGCCGAGGTCTGCATGCTGGGCAGCTGGCTGACCTTGGTGGCGGGCGAGTCGTAGCTGGCAGTGCTGCTGTTGCCAAACGACGCCTCCGAGGTCATGGGCGGTGTTGGCGGGAGCACGCTGTTGCGGAGGCTCATTGTGTTGTGTGAAGAGCTAGGGCGGGTGCTTGGACGGGCTGTCTTGTTAGTCTTGTGATCTCACTTTATGAAATAGGGAAAAAGAACGCACAGTTGAAGGAGAACTCGGTGGACTGCTGGAGCGAGGGCGAGGTCTCGGATGTGGGCGAGCCCTGGTCGGCGAGGTCAAGCAGGTTGGAGATGGAGGGCAGCGAGCATTTTGAAGTTGCGGCGGCATCGTCGCCGGGCGGCGAGGGCGGGCCTTGTGGTTGAAGGTAGCCGTAGTGCGAGACCGGTACCTGCTGGGCATATGGGTTTGCGAGGATAGACATTGTGTGTGTGTGGTTGTTGATGTGAGGTTGGTGATGTGTCAAGTTCAAGTTTTCCAAGTCGTGATTTGAAAAAGTAAATAAAATAGTAGGAAGCAAGCCGAGTGAGAAGATTCCAGAAGTCGAGTGCAACTGAAGAGACGACGCAAGGGCGATGTTGTGCGAGGTGAGGACGTATTAAATTAAATGTTGATATTAAACCAAGAACCAGCTGGGAATTTGTTGATTGGTGAGTGATTGTATGTTGATGACAAGTTGACAAGATATAAAAGATGAAGACGATATGAGACTGAGATGGATCAGATGCACGATGTAGGAGAGGGGGAGGGTGGGATCTTATATTGTCGTCAACGTAGATATATCGAGTACTCTGTATTAATCCTGCAGATAAATATTAAAGTATGCAATACTGTACCAGTGGGCAAGCGAGCGTAGTATGGAGAAGGGGGTGTTCTTAAAGGGCGTGAAGGGGTGCTGTTGGGGTGTTGGGGTGTCCTTAGGGGTGTCCTTAGGGGGTGTATTTTAGTGTCTCTGGAGAGGGCGTGTGTGCCAAGTTGGCCGAACAGTGTGGCCCGCGAGCTGCTAGCTCTGGTATTCAGATCTATCCACCCAGTGTAAGAAGTCGTGCCAGTACGAAGAGAGGGTTTGAGTACAGAGAGAAGATCCCTAGGCGATGTGCAGCCAGCGGAGCATCTGTCATAAAAGCACAAAAGCAAAAGAGAAGCAAAAGAGAATATCCTGAGGGTGGGCCTGACCCGGGCCCCAGGGAGGGTGTGCACTAATCCTTCTCTGAAGAGAGGCCCCTGCAACTCCCCCTCCCAGCGCTGATCAGATCAAGCAAACATCCGGCTCTACAGTGGCCCAGACACTTATTGAAGTCTGAACCATGAACCAGACGTTGGCAGTTCGTATTGCCTTGCACATGAGAGCATGACGGAGCACGGAGCACGGAACACCCAACAGCCTTGCCACATGTCGTCTGGTTTGCCTTGCCTGGCTGTACACTTTGCCTGCAGGTCTGTTTTATGTCGTCTGTTTTATGTAGTTATGGCACTTGGTCGGCTTTGCGTTTGGTGTTTCTCATCTATTAGAAATACTCTTGGAGTATTTTACATTCTTTTATCAAATAAGCAGTGTTGCATTGAGTGCACGGGGCGGCAAGTCGAGCATCCGGTTGTGTCAAACAGTATGTACTCTGTAGAATATGTTGGGAAAATAAAGAGAAATCACTGTCTGTAGAGTCCGCGTAAAAAGTAGAGTGTCGATTCAAAAGCGTACAGAGTACAGAAAAGAAGAAGAAGAAGAAAAAGAAAAAGGCAACAAAGCACATGCAATCTGCCTGGCTCCAATACTGCCTCGAATAGCACACTATCCCCTAACACCACTCAGTACCCCGCTAGCCGAATCAGAACACTGCCCCGGCCGTCAACTGCCATTCCAGTACGATCTTCCTTTTTCCTCTTCTTCTTTTTGTCCTTTACTTGATTTAGATGCTATTTATGTCATTTTATTTCCCACTTTCTCCTCTTCTACGCCTGTGCACGACTGTCACAGCAATCTACAGTGCTAATCTCGGGGCAGTTGCTTGCCTTGAAATTCTCCGCTCTGTCTTTGCAATGTCCTTAATGGTGTCTGTTCTTCTACTTACCACTCTTCTATTCCAGTTTGCCTTCTTCTTTCCTTCTAGCCTGTATTTGTATTTTGTATTTTTTATTATATTTATTTCCTATGAGCTCGTGGCGACGCTTGGCGCTCTTTGTCCCTTTACCCTTTGTGAAGAATAACCGTAATGAATCGTGTAAAGCTCAGCTCGCTGCACATCTCCATCTCGATGAGATCAGTGCGGAGTTTTCCGTCTGCACAAAGACAGAGTACAAAGTAATACAATCGGACACATGCCGCTTCTCCAGACTCAGACGACGACCCCTGTCGGCAGAGATCAGACCAGGGGCACATGTTGCATCCAAAGTTTATCTTATTCAAGTCTTTATTTCATTGTAAAACACAAAACATTTGACGTCGAACGGGGGACGGATGTGCACACATGAGACGCGCTCAGTCGAGTCTGTTGTTTCTCTGTCCTGTTTGCGTGTGGCCATGGGTGTGACTGTTCCTGCATGAGGTGGTCTGTGACGGCGGATAGAAGAAGATCTTATGCCGTTCATCCTTCTTAGTTCTTTCTTTTTCAAAGTCGTTCTTCATCGGCTTTTCTTACCTTGCACATACAGTCCGATGCGATTCCGGCCGATCAATTGGCATCACCAGACACACAAGACATCAACCAGAAAATCATGGAACCTCTGACGCTTCCGTGTTCGTTGGCTGATACGGTCAGTCATGTTCCTGGCGGTGATTGATCTGCTTTGCTATGCCGTCCGGCTGTTTTCTTTCATTCTTTTCCCCTTCTCTTGTCTGACAATCTGAGAATCTGAGAATCCCTTGCACGTCCGAGAATCTGAATATCTGATCTGGCAATCTGAATATCCGAGATCTGAACATCCGGCAATCATACTGGCATGACTAATTGTGACACTCGGCTTCGGCATAAAAAGGCATAAGAATGCTCGAATGATGCGGTCGAATGATGCGAGCGGATGTGCATCGTATCGCATCGTAAACTCTGTCAATCAATCGAGTCAACCAAGCAATCAGAAGTCGGTAAATCAAATCGTGTAAATAAACTCAAATCAAACTCAAATCATCACGACCCTCCGTGCAATCCGCCTTGGCTCGTTCTTGGCGCCTTTGATTCTCAGTTTCCTGTTGTCTTTCAAGTGTAGAAACTGCCAATTTGTCCTATTTGGAAAGGAAAGCTGGCAGCTACTGAAAGCTATGAGCAAAGCCACGAGGACTAGCCCTATCGACAGTGCTCACTCGATGCTATCGATATGGATATGATCTCGTGGTATCGGCTGGAATACACCCCATCCGGTTGGTTCCTGTACGATGTACATTGTACTTTTTATTGGAGGATGCAGGAGCAGGAGGATCGTTAGTCAAAGGATCTAGTCTGGATCTAATGGATTCATCATTGGATTGACCGTGCATAAGCCAATCGTGCATTGCTCTGTGTAGGGTACGGACAAAGGGCAAAAGAGGCGGTAAGTGGTGTTTCGGCGTGGAAGATTCCGTGCTGGGCGTTTAAGCAAGGTGCCGGCATTGGCATTGGCTGGCATCTGTCACTGCCTCGTTGCAGGCCTCACTGTACTGAGTAAGGCATTCTTTACAGTGCACTTGATCTCAGATGATCGCCGCCCCCCCTACCTACCACGGCTCTTGGGCCGCGGTCCACCTTTTGATTTCTGCTTTCTTTTTGTTTTTTTGTTTATTTTCTTTTTGCTTTCTCTTTTGAAGTAACTACCGAGTATTAAATAAGATACGCAATGCCAAAGTACTAATTATGCTTGATTTCGGATTGCATAAACACAATACACAAATACACAAACACAAATACACAAAGCATGAGGGAGGCCTTCCATGGCCAGGCCTGGCCAGGGGAAGTTCTCTGGACGGAAGAGAAGCGACCCTGTTTGGACGGTGACAGGGGTTTTGCTTGTTTTGCTGTCTACTCAGTAGGTTGTCTGCTGTCTTTTGGTCCGTCTTTTTGCTTTTATGGTTTCGCTCACTGCGACGCTGTACGGAGTAATTGTGAAAAGAGACAGAAAGAGCCGGCAAGAACAGGGTACAGGATCTCCAAACAAGGGGCCCTTGCCGGTTGTCCGCTCTTCTTGCGTTGTGTTTGTGTTCATGTGTGAGCAAAAGGGTTGCATTTGCCGACATTTCGAGCATAGTATCATGTGTCACCACCCCTGTTGGTTTCTGTAGAGGGTAAAAAGGTAGTGCATGGATTGACAGATTGACAGCTCGGCTTTCAGCTTTTTGTGCGACTTGCGTGCTGCTGCACTGACCTGAGACAAGGACAAGACGAATCGAACAAGAAAATACAAGAGACGAACTACAAGTATAGGTCAAGCGCCGAACAGGCGGCTCGAGTACTTGACACAATCACACAAGACACAAGACACAAGACACAACCCGACAAAGGACGCCCAAAACGTGGCATCGCCGTTGCAGTCGCCACACGGAACGGGTCTATTGCCGGTAGCTCGTGTGATCTGTGTAGAAAGAGCAGAGGGAACTGAGATTGGGATTCAGTCCGACGGACTTTAGGCCTCATGGCTAGGCGCACTACATGAGAAACAAATATAAAGAAATAGTAAAGAAACAATAAGAAATAGGGCAAATTCGATCGCTGTCAGACGGCAATCGTCGAATCGAGATAATTTGTTCCCAATGCGGTAATTTCTTGTTAGACAGCTTGGAGCAGATCCATTGCCGACAGGAAGAACAGGTAGGACAAGGCGTCGGCGAACGGGTCGACGGAGAATGGGGTCCAAAGGCAAATCACCAGATGGAAAAACAGAGCAGACAGAGCAAACAGAGCAAACAGAGAAAGACAGACAAAGAAATGGATCCAAATAGAAGCCAAATGGAAGACAGACTAGAAGGAATTGTCAAATTGAAGGGGTAAACGGGGAGGAGAAGAAGAAAAACAGAGGAAATGGAGAGAAAGCACAACGGCCACGATGAAAGAGGAAGGCGGTTGTCCAGTATGTGTTATTATTCCTGATGGATACATGCTGGGTAATGAAGCATAAATACAAGACGCATAATATCGTGAGATGAGATGAGGTCACGCGTGACCTGGACCGACCTGGGCACTGACCACGAGCTGGTAGTTAATATTTTGAGTTTTAATTATGCAATAAATTGGTTGTGTTTGTATTGGGTTGTTGTTGATTTGAATTTGTTTCTTTCGCATTGTGTTTTGTTGTTTGCACATGATTATTACTACTTTACATTCTGATTATTGTAAGAATAAAAATACTTTTCTAAATATTTATTGCACCCTTCTTGACATCGATGACAACTCAGTCAATGATCTTTGACAAATTCATATGCCATCCCAGCTGAGATCAAAGACCACGATCTAACATTGACTATTTCAAAAGGACCTCGACAACATTCAGAGTAGACGCCTGTCATGTGAATGGCGGACAAAACAGCGTTAGTTTCGTCGCAGAATAGACCTCTACTAGTACTTTGAGCTGCAAAGGATTTGCCCCTATTCTGCACCGAAATTCCCATCGCCCATCGCCCATCGCCCATCGCCCATCGCCCATCTGCATGCCAAGACGCGCACAAAGAGAAGAGAGCGTCCTCCAGCTGGAGATCACCCGGCAGTGTTTGTACGAAAATGGGTCCTTTGCCTCTAGCACTAAACAGACTAGCTGCAATGGACAAGTGAGTTCCAGCAGTCAGGTAGGCGCCAATGAAACCCGGCGCCGGTGCTAAATTCCACGTGCCACACCTCCACAGTCAGTCTGAGTATTTTAGTCGCTGTCTGTAGTACTGAATGGCCTCCCTGTAGGACTGTCCGACGAGCTGCCTCTCGCGCTCTCCATGTTGTTTATTGTCCTTTGTTCTCTCATCGCAATCAACAGCACTGGTTGTCTCCATGAGACAATGTATTTGTAGATGTAGAATATGTCGTACAAGATTGTAATTATTAATCTCTTATTCTTTGTTATTTATATTCAATGCTCTATTTCGGCGTGCAATCGATAATAGATACTACTAATACTGTTACTCGTCATATCACCCTGATCTCCAATTTATGATCAATCGATTTGGGAGAATAGACAAAGTCGGTGAACATCCATCAAACTGAATGACAGTCATTTCAATACAAGTACAAGTAGATTCAAGAATCCCTAATAATCAGGCAATATCACCAATATATCAAAACAGGATATCAAATACTCCTCTATCCAACAAATGTCATCCAACCGGAACATGCCGTCGCTTCAGACACCAAGACTTTTACCTTTTTACACCTTGCCATCGGTTGTCTACCCTCTTTCTGTCCGGCTGCAGCTGTAGATGTAGACAATGTCTGAAGACAAGCGGAGTGCAGTCAAGCAACTGCCAGTGTGTTTTACAATACTCAGATGCACGGCTTCTTTATCCCTTTCCAATACACAAGACCTTGGCCACGATGATCGTCTTGTGGAATATGACCACTGAACAGTCTACTCGGTATGGTCTGATATGATCAGAGTAGGTAATTACAATTAGCCATGTGATTCCCATCCCTTTATCGTAATCAATGTGCTAAAACATTTGATACTTGAAACTACCAATAGTCAATGCTAGAAGCTGAGCACATACTCTGTACTTCATAGCTGACCAGCTGAATCCTCAGTAGCATCGGGGTCGACACGAGTCCGTGGCTGTTGGTTGATCCTTGCTTTGTGGGAGCAGTGATAGTCAGCACGCTCGCTCTCGCTAACGAACACTGAGCACAGTACAGAGATCGCCCTGTGCTTCTTTCTTGCTGCTTTGTACTGAATAGACTAATTCCACTTCCAAGATTCGCCGTTGATGGTCGCTTCCCCTCCATCATGCCCATCATGTTTATCTGCTCACTGTTCATCCTTTGACTAGAGCTAAGGGCTAAGAGCTAAAAGAGCTAATAGAGCTAAAAGAGCTAAACCAATACGGCTACACTCAGTGCTGTACAAAGCTAAAGAGTCTCGGACGACCTTGCCGCATCGAGCCATAGCCCCGGGAGACAATTTAGTCTTTCATCTTCTCGTCACTGGCAGAAATGGAATAATCGGCGCCGCGCCTGCGCTAGCACGTTTTTAGGAGCCAGCAGTAGCGTGGCTGCCCGTTGTTTCGTTTCTTCTTACCTTCTCATCACGCTGTACAAAGTATTTCGATTGCAGGGAATGATCTTCACAAGGCGTGCGGAGTGACTAGAATATGGACAAATGAACGACAAGAGAATGTGGCTGTTTTAGTATTCATACTGGTACTCATTGATCGAAGAGGGAGTGACCGGAGAGTATCTCAAAGTCCGCGTATTGCTTTATTCTGATTCTGCTTCTTGATTCTTTGATTCCATTACTATGTAGCTTTATGACTTCTTGGCCGACTGATCAATTGCCAAGAATAGATGAAGGTGAGAGGTTGATTGAATCAAGATTCCAGAATAACAACGTAAAGAGAACTCGAACACATGATCAGCCCTAATCGAAATACTCATATTTACTGCTACTAAATTTAAATTTAATCTATGAATTCCCCGAATTGTGCAATCGCCGTGCGTTCTCCAGCGTGGTACTGGCAATACTACTCTCTTTGCCCTGAATACACCAGCAAGCCAGTAATAGCCAGTAAAATAAAACAAAATTCAAAATACAGGTGAATACGACATTGCACGCCATGGATTACGTAGCTGTCAAAGCTTGGGCGACCCGTGTTCAGGGTCTGCCCTGTTTTGTACCGAGTATTGAGTAGGGGTGCTTCGTGCTGAAAGGGCATCGCATCGGCGTGCTGTCCTGCTCCGAATTGTCCAGCGATTGGATCGACAGTGCGTGCATTGCATCATGTTTGAGTCTATCAAGTTAACCGACATGTTTTGTAGTGGACGGCAACGCTTGATCGCCGAACAAGAGTCGGAAAGAGATCAACGGCGGATAAATTGTCGACACGTTGGACAAACACAGACTTGTGTCAGCCTAGTCACTAAAGCAAAGTAAAAAGTACTGCATTGCAAGAGTAGCGGTTACACTTTATTTTCAGTACATAGTAGAGTGTCCAAATGTATCATGCATTCTGTACTGTACAACGTACTCCTGACAACACACGCCACGGCGAGTACAATGTATGCTCACCAGAGCTATCCTGTCGATCACGTCGTAGATTGGCATCCTGTTGTATTTGCTTTGCTTTGATTTGATCAAGCACTTGGTAATTTGATATCAAAAATCCGCCGTAAAAGGCCGGGCTCACCCGAAGGATTATTCGTCCAAAGAGTACTGCGTAGACAGAATATCTCGGGATTCCGGATTCAGGATACTTCGTAGAGACAGACAAATACAGAGTAATCGCTCGCTTGGCCTGGATAGGAAATCCCCACTGCCGGAGCTGTTACCAAGAATGGCTCTGCAAGGAATCCTGCAGGGATACGACAGGGAATACAGAACAGGGAGTGTTCAAAAGAGTGACAAACGACTAGTAAGGATTAGAAGAACCCGATGGGATACGACACTGTGCATCCTACTTGCAAATTACACGGACTTTACTAGAGGTATGAGCTCACAGTATTGTACAAAGTAAATGAACACATGTTTGTCCCTTTCCCTTTCCGATCGAGCTACGATATGATCAAGGCCTGTGATTGCAACCGCGATAATGTGGAAAAAGGCCTGTACTTTGAGTACGAAGTAAAGCGAGCGTCGGACTTTTTGTGAAATACCAAGTACTCTGTCGCGTAGAAAATGAAAGTAATACTTCGTACTTGTACACACCGCATCCTGTCTCATCTAGATTCCAAGCGAAGCGAGCACTTTACAAATAGGATTGGAAGGACATGAGCAAGGCAAGCGCAAGCAGAAGCAAGCAGAAGCAATCAAAAGCAACTACCAAAATAAAGTGATTGGCACAGTTGAAACAAGCTGAAATGAGGACGAGTTGAAAACTACGAAACGAAACGAAGAAAAAGAAAGAATAAACCCGACGCATAGATTCTTCCGCTGTACTTTCAACGACACAACAGACAACAAAAGAAAACACGGAACCCCAACACAAGACACAACACCACAGACAAAAGAAATCAACGTCGATCTCTGTACGCCGCAGTGTGATCAAGATGCAGATACCCAGGAACCAACGGTGTTGTACCAGTCAGTGTTACCTGACTCCCTGAATAAGCACACGAGACAAGTGCGTACTTTTGTGTGACGAATACAGAGATGGCCCGGACGTGCATGTGTCTCAGTTGCGTCTGTTTCTCAGTTGGTCCCTAATAGGATACTGCCCGGAGTTATGCGAAGAACAGAAAACGAGAAGAAGCAAAAGAGTGACGAAAAGAAGAGAGCAGAGTACTTTTGAATTTGGGACGAATCCAAGGCAGTAAGCGAGCACAGATGTGCTCAGGACTCGGACAGACTTGGCTGCTGAAGATTGTTGGGCAGTTGGTTTCAGGACATCCTATTCGATGCAATACGAGGAGTGGCTGGTTGTAAGAATGCAACAAAACCATCTAGGTCCACGACCCGGCATCGGCGTTGACGATATACATTGGATATCATAGAACGGTAATAGAACAGAATAAAGATAGCATGAGCACTATGCGTTGTATAAGTGATTACATAATACACAGGGTCCATCATCGAATGTAGAACATCACCACCATCAGCAATGCAAGGGAGATTGCCGCTGCTGCTCATCACATTCTCCGCCGGTCCAGCTGTATCAGAATGTCTCGAATTTGGAGATTGTCGTCTTCTGTCTACTATTCCATCCTTCTATTCATTTTATTTCATTCCATGCCCCATATATCTCTATATCTACTTGTACATTGTTTTTCTTTTCTACTTGTCGTTTACCTGACTTCTGCACCCTTGCTGAGCACATGTGGGAAGTGGAGACGGGGGACAGTCTAAAGGGAACGAGAGGCAGGGAGAGCAGGGAACGAGAGACTCAGTACCAAAGACAGGCAGGAAATTGCATGTGTGGAGAAGACATTTCCAGAAGGGTTCCATGATCAAGGCATAAAAAGGAAGCATAACAGAGTAAGAAGACAAAAGAGAAAAGAGAAAAAGAGAAAAAGAGAAAGAAACAAGGGAGACGGAATAAAGAAAGAAACAATTTCGGAGCATAAGCCATTACGGTAACCAGGCAGTGATGAGGCTAGGAATGCATTCCACGACGAGGCGTATGTGGACTGGTAAAGGCTGTCAAGCCGTTACGCAGCATACTCTGTCTGTGCAACTCTGATAAGATACAAATACAATAAACTACAAGTATGTGATCTGTGGACAGCACTGGCTCTGTGATCATACTCAGTATCACTCTGCTTCATCCGACGACCAACGAGTTCTTCTACTCGGACGAAAACTCTGTATTGATCTTCACGTCCCATGACGATCACCAGGGGCGCGCTCCACTCGTCTTGTCGGTTCAGTCTTTTTGCCTGTCACTGTGCTCTTAGTCTTCCAAAAAGAAGAAAGCACATTCTAGTCGCCCTTCTAGTCGTCCGTATCGAGGTGCAACCCCGTCATTGCGACCCACTTGCGAGTGTGGAGCTGCCACGTTGGGAGCAGCTTACAAGTAGAAGACCAAAAGACGCAAAAGACGCAAAAGAAATAACCGAGACAGACGGCGACCACAAATACTGGACTCTGCTCTTGAGTGCAAACTCTACAGAAGATTCTATGGAAGACGGGTGAGACATACAGCAAGTCAGGGAGGCTGGGAAATGAGACAGGGGTAGCTGGAGGCAGAGAGAGAGAGAGACAAGGCCGGCGGTACGCTTTTTGTTTCATTTTCCTTTTGCTCGAATCAAGGTGAGACTGTCTGACCTCGTCACATGGCGGGCAATAACGATGTCTCTCGGAGGATATCTAATCATTCTGTAATACACGACCAAGATACGAGTGAGACAGTCTG
Source organism: Ophiostoma tasmaniense (assembly GCA_022392925.1). Lineage (NCBI taxonomy): Eukaryota > Fungi > Ascomycota > Sordariomycetes > Ophiostomatales > Ophiostomataceae > Ophiostoma > Ophiostoma tasmaniense. Next base: position 1,133,628 of record JAKRGK010000008.1, on the reverse strand, counting down.
TGCTGGTGATATCGATATTGATATTGAATTCTTGTTGCACTCACCGCATCATCTGTACATACTCTGTGTAGACGACAAGTAAAAAGAACCCACAATGACAGGGTGGCACGTCCATGCTCATTTCACAAGTACTTGTGCAAAGGATGGCATAAAATAACACAAAACACTTGTCAATAGCACAGCCATGCAAACCAACCCCTGGACTCCACGTGAAAGCACCGGCATTGGCTTTTCTTTGAGCAGTCTTATTTAGTAGCAGGCGGATAAAAGACGGACCAGACGGACCAGACGGACCAGACGGACTAGACGGCCATGACATGCGCTTCTTCGGAGCTGTCGGACACACCAAAATCCTCCATTTTCAATGACCAATGACCATCATCTCATCAGCAACATTCGGACATCTGCGCCGAGATTCTTGGTAGATCGTCGACAGTTGTTCCTCTCTCTACTCAGTAGCTGCGTGCAATTTCCCGTCGTCACCCAGCCCAACTCCTGTGTAACCGACTTTTTATTGTATTCCACTGTAACTCGAAATAATAAAGTACTCTGTAGGACAATAGGCAATAGACAAAGCGTGCGAGTCGGAGAATATTCCGGAAAAGTGGGTTCAGCACATCATCACTTACATCGAGTTGTAGAATTGATGGACTGAGTAGTAAACAAAAGTACTCGGCGTCTGCTCGTTCTGAGAAAACTTTGTAACTACATTAAATGAGAGAAAATACCGCAGCGGTGTGCAATGCGCAGCAGACAAGTGAGACATGCATGCTAGCCTCGCAGACGTCAATGCATCTGTACTGAATACAGCAAGCAAACGTGAAGACAAAAGACAATGTTTTCTAGCTTGTGCGCTAAACGACAACGGTAACAGTACTATTGGATTCCGTCTTTCCGTCTTTTGTCTTTTTTCTTCAGAGCGGTGAACATACGAGATAGCCGCGGCTAGCTGCTTGTACTAGCTGAGGCTGCGTGCGTTGAGGCAAGAGGAAAAATAAAGAAGCAAAGCAGAAGCGTTCACGCCAAAACGTAAAGAAATCGAAAGAAGAGAAAAACAGTGAAAACACTGAAAAGCTGCAACCCAAAGAAAATCTACAAACAACATCTCATTGAGATACCGAGCTTCGTCCGTGAATGGCTTTTCCGTGCTGGAAGAATGTGTGATGCTGAGGCTGATGTTGAAGATCTGCCGTCCTCGGGTTTTTGATGTTGGGCCGACGGTGGTGGCTCTTTATTCACGGATGAAAGATGTTGTGCAGCTACAGAGTTGCTCTTACGTTTGGACAGCGCATACCTTCCTCATCCGTCCTGTCCGCGCCGCGCAGAGTAATTTGCCATGAATATTCGTCACCAAGACCGTCATCGACGAGTACGAGTATGTCTACATGGACAGAGTACATCACCGGATGAGTGCAAGTGCCGTCAGCCGTCCGCGCCGTTAGCCGTGAAAACTTTTCTCTCCGTCAGATCAGCACTGCTACTTATTTAGTTTTGGTATTAGTATTAGTTTATAAATAAGATCAGATTTGTGGGTGTATTCATGCGTATCAGAGTACACAACTCCACAAACTATCAGACTTCCAGACAACCCTCCAAGTCCTGACCACTTTCAATTCGTTGTGAACATTCAAGAGTTCAGGGTACGAAGTAGGGAGGAGATAAAAACCACGAGTTTGCTAGCGTGGTGACTAAAAGGTGATCCTATTTGTCGGGTCTGTTAGTGTCGATTACCTGGTAATTGCATACGGGAATAAGAGACTCGACTCGTCTGCCCGCCGGCAAAGTCATAGTCAGGAACAAAGACGCGAGAGAACAAAGACCCAGACGCCTGGCGCTGTGCTGCGTTGAGAGTAGCTGCAACGCTTCAATAAACCGAAAACTAGAGTAGCACGACGGAGGATGCCGTTTGGAATTTAGAATTAGAATTGGTTTTATTGCTGCCGGGACGAGGCCAAAATACAAGGACTCGGAGCAAAAGACAAAGCAAAACAAAAGGACCGTCAGTACTTTGCATCCATTGACCCGTAGAGTACACTTTGTTATGCACAAAGTAAGCAACCCTCTGTCGATCATGCGTGTTCTTACTCCTATTCTGTACTGGGTAGAGTGAGTGCATAAGTAGATTGCGAGTAGAAGAAGTCTGCGCATTAATCTCGCCTCAGCTCCAACTCTCATCACAAGACACTTGTTTGCATACTCTTTTGGGTATGGGTTATGTTGCTAACGAAATAACTGCACAATGAGCTCATCAGCGTTGCACAAAGACGTTGCAATCAAGCTGCAGCCTGCAATCAATACAAATCTTGCATTGTGCAAGCGATGAGAAGCACTGACCAACGGCAGTGATCCTTGAAGAAGGAATACTTGGTATGTGGTCTAATGAGTTGATTGGTGAAGGAAGGCCATTATTATCCGACGGGCTTATTCCAGTCTTTGTCTTTTTCTTTGTCTGCATTGCATCGGTAGCTAACAGCCGACCACATACTGTGAGTGCGTTACTGATGACATCCTGTCAGCCCCAAACCGGATGAAGAAAGTGTAGACGAAAGTCAGACAAATGTTTAGTCAAAAAGAAAGAAAGAAAACCCTGCTCCTTAATTTTATTCTGGTACAGAATCCAAAATAGGTATGCATGTCATGATTTGTTATGATATCGATATCGTCTTAAGCCTGTAGAAGCCAACCTATTGTAGATGCACACACAATCGGACTCTACACAAGTCCGAGTGGCACCTCAGAATTAGGCTTTAAATTTGCTTCTTCACCTAAAGTACGAAGTAAACTCCTGATGCAGACTACAAAAACAACGGTGGGCCCAAGCCCCTGCCCCCTGCCCCTCTACAGTACTCCCTGCTAAAATAGACCCATCCCTTACGGATGATCGCTGGCAAATTAAGAAAGAGGACAAAGTCGCAGAGTAGAGAGTAGAGAGTACAAGTACTTCGTAGTAAAGAAGTTGAATAGTCGTGTGCCAGGATGCACAACGACGATTCAGCACAAGCGCATGGCGACGATCTGCCCCATCCGAATACGTGTATTGTTTTGATGTTGAATAATCTGATTATTTTACCTTATGGATCATACTTAACAGTGTTGCACGCGGAGGATTATGGCAGATAATTCCCGGCCACGAGATTATTGCAAGAGTAGACCAGAAATAGGATTAGAAAACACATGAATACTTCGTACAGACGAATACTACGAGTACAGACAGCAAACGGCTGCTTCCCGGTCGAACAAGACCACCAGCCTATCATGCCGCATCCCAAGCGAAGCTGCACCGTGCAGATCTGTGCAATGTCCTAGCGAGACCGAGGTGATAGCTCACATACTAGCCTACTTAGTACTGCACTGTGCAGTGAATCCTGAATAAGCATTGGTGTGTCCCAAACAGGAAAGCATATCGCTACCTCTGTATTGAGCATTGGCGGTTGGACAGCCATGCCATGGCGGCCATTGGGCCAGATACTTGGACATGAACGACGATACCACAAACCGGTCGACGTACGTCACTTGTGTCTGCATCGTGATCCAGCGATGCCGTCTCGAACATTATTCTCTCAGATCTCGCCTCCCTTTCCTGCTCCGTTCTGCGCCGCATTCGATTTGCCAGTTTTGAAGTTGACAGAGTAGAATGACACTTAGAGGCAAATATTACTCACAATTACCTGAGAAAAGGAATGAAACCGCAATATTCAACTATTTGCATACTGTTTGTAATAGCTGCAATGCGCGCGAATAGGCAATCGCGGCGCATGTGGTTGGTCCATCGTGCCGTCGGCGAAGATGGATTAAGGTTTCACGACAGAGCGTGTCTTTTACTTTAGCACTCAGCTCAGCACTCAGCAGCACTGTAGAGTACAGCTCCGCACGAGTGGATGGCAGTTGCTAGCGTCGCCGAGACCATTATTTGCCGGGCTGACGGGTCTGGTGATCATCGGCGGTGTGTTCAGAGGGCAATAATAGTCTGTATTCTGAGTGCAAGTAAGACCGTAAACGTAGAAGAAGGAAAGGCAAGTCCAGGCTCCATTGTTAGTCATTTCGGCGAATAAACGGTTGATGTGAACATGATCAAGGGCATCAGGATCATGACAATGACATCAGTCAACAGGCAACACTACATAGCCAACACAAAGAAACGATCGCCATCGGAGTAGGGGACAAGCCCGACCCAGTACACTGGCATTGGGACTGCCATGTCATGAGTACGAGTACGAGTTTAGGTACTATTGGAAGACGACAGAGCAGAGTAGTAATACAACAGCAGCATTTCAATAGTGCGACGTTTGAGCGCTGGTAGAGTATTTCCTGTCATGTTGAGAGTAGCACACGATGCGACGATGCGACTCTTGCGTCGTGTCGGGCCAAGGTTCTGCAAGACAGACAGAATGTAGTGTGTGTACTGGTGTACTGAGTAGTGTTTGGAGTGGTGTGCAGTAGCATTGTGCGTTGTTTTGTCATTCATTGCCTTGATAATAACAATATTATTCTTTTGATTGTGTTTCTCGTCCTTTGCTTTCTGCAAACCTTGTTTCTCATACAGCATCTACAGATCTACACGTCGGAGAATTCCCCGATGATGATCGTCATTGAAGCAGTAATAAACAATAGCCCAGAATACTGATAGAAGCCAACGCCTGCCCACTGATCTACGCTGACTACAGGCACTTCCCAAAGAAGCAGCATGTCCGTTGCAGGCGTACAAGTAAATAAGTAATGCGTAATGCCTGCCTGACTACACATCCTTTCCAAAAAGACCTCTGCTTGTCGTGATAGTCTGATGATCCTCGCCTCGCTTAGAGAGCTTGTTCAGAGAGTACTGACTGCTGAGCGACAGTGTTCATGTGTGACATGACAAGATACCGGCAAAGACCGGACCGACCACACCCTCTTGTCGATGGCATTGCATTCAATTGAGATCCCATCACCCGTCTGACGGCGATCTTTTTTTTTTTTTTTTTTTTTTTTTGCTGTACCGAAACAAAGGCGTGTGACCTCTGTGTTGTCAAATCCCATCACGCACATGGTCCATCGGTGCTACGAAGGACTCACTGCTCACTGAATCACTTGTGCCTCTGTGCTTACAAAGTACTTCTGTTGATCATTTGGGGGCTGTTTTGACGGCCCTTTTTCGATTCTCCATATCAGTTGCAACGCTGGCTGTGAGTAGAGTACTGAGGATGGCAGGGTTTGGGAGGAGCTATTTAGGGATGGGGTTGTATTTGCAAATCCCGATCAACAGTGCAGAGAAAGAAGGAAGAATAAAGGAAAAAGAAAGAATAAAAGGAAATAACTGATCGCAACGAGCGTAACGAGCGTAACGAGCATAACTGCCATCTTTGGCACCAAATTAAGGACCGGCTGCATGGTCGTCACCGGAGCTGTACGTTTTGGGACTTTGAAACATGGACAAGTGCGGCTGTTGAATTCTCATTTCTATTTCCTTTTTGTCCTTTCTTTCTTCTTTCTTGATGATCTCATCTACCGTGAGCCGTCTCCTGATGTCAAATGATAAGATAAGACATTCAATCCCGCCAGCAGTGCATGCCGGCCTCGTGTCTCACCGACACCAAATCTGACAGTATCAAAGATCCGACAGCAAAATACGGAGAAGTAGACAAACACTTGTCAAACTACGAGCGCAAGATCATACTCTATACTGATGATGTGCACCTAGACTGTTACTGCTTTGTATGAAAATACTTCGTACCAAATGCTAAAAATGCTAAGAAAAGGAGACAATGCTAGCCTTTGGATCACCGTTGTATCGGTCAAGACAGTGACTATCAGATGGGCAATCCACAGAGTGCGCATGTTTCCGTTGGCCACGAGGTGAGACACGAACAAGACAAAGACAAAGACAAAAGACCCTTGACCCTGGTAGTAGAGTACGTATCTTAGTACATGGTCAGAGCAGATGCACGGCTCGCTAGTGAAAACCAGATCAGCTAGCAGCCAGCTACTCGAGCGCTAGGCACGCTGTCCTGTATTGCACAGAGTTGCGATGCACAAGCAGCTACTGCGGAATCTACTCGTAGGATGGGTTGTTCTCACTACAGGGTACTGCATTCAGATACTTCTCGGTCCAGCTGCACCGCGGTCATTGGGTTCACGGCTGCGTTTGCCACTGCGCTGCGGACATTCTAGTATCGACCAGTACCAAAAACTGCTGTTGGCGCCTAATACGCTTTGGTAACAACGGCGCCGGATCCTCTGTACACAGACTAGACAACCAACTAAACTAACAAAACCAATACACCATCGCCCACTACCGCCGGCCTGCCTGTCAAACTGGGAATGGTGCTCTGCGTTGGTCAAGGTGATCCAATACTTTTATTTCTTATTTACTTTTACTTATTTACTGTTTGAATGGATGTGGGAATTCTCCATGCTGTGGGAATTGTCCGGTGAAGGACACGCCGTCGCCTTTTGTTCACGATCCTCTGACTGCCAAACCATCACTCACCAAAAGAAAACATCGGATGTCGGTCGATAGTTTGACAACGTGCCTCTTGACTTGGTCTTGCTTTTTGTCTTTTTTTCTTCTTTATTTCTTTTGCTTTTTATTCAGGCACCCAGTCAATCGCAGCTCTGAACACTATCGAAAGACTGTCCATCAGCGAGCCAGCGTGGCGCCATCTTGAGGAATACTCGGCTGCCAACGTGCCGTAGCGTTTGCTCCGTTTGCTCCGTCTGCTCTCATCTCATTTGCACTATATTTGCATGTGCGAGGCTGATGTGCCATGATCATCATTATGTCCGTCAAGGTGGTCAGTGCGAACTGGCAAGCCTCGCCACAGACGACAAAGAATACAGAGTAGAGATTCATTGCCGCCAGCGCGAGTCACTGATCTTCATGGCTGCAACTGCTCCATTTGGCAGGGTTGTGCGCCTTGTCTGTTGTTCATCAGTGATATTCAGTACGACCTCTTACAGTAGCTGTTCAGTGGAATAGTTTCCTGATTGGGAGTGGCAGCGGGCGATCGCCTGCGGTCATCATTGCGGACATTCCCGCACCAGGCTGGGCTGCTGCTGGCAGCCTGTCGTATTGCAATGTGTGATTGCAGACTTCTAATACACCGTGAATACAGCCGCAGTCTGCAACACTGCAACAGAGGTCTCGGCCGAGTTTACGAGTGCTCCTGTCTGTACAAGTATGTGTGTCTGTCTGTTGGCAGCACATGGCTCTACTGAACATCCTGACTGAGATGCATCACCACCTGTCGGCACACCATGCAGCTCAGCTTGATGATCCTTCTACATCGAGGGCTGTCTCCGTGATTCCGACTCCTGACTATCCATCTACTGGGTGACAAAACTACGTAGTCTGCTCTCAGTAGGGATGAAGATAAAGAGCAGATGCTCGCTTACGAGTATCCCCAAAACGGTAGCTTGAAGCGCGTGATCTTGTCGAAATACTCCAACGAGTACTCGTACTGAGGAGTAAGGAACGCGAGATCATCATGCTCAGCATTAGTATTGCTCTAGTGTTGTAGAAAAAGGCAGTCGTTCGACCTTCGGCGAACGGCGTTTGGGAATTGAGAAGTGGGAATAGGGGCTGTAGCCTCTACTGCGTAGCTATTCATGAGACACTACAAATCGCTGGGTCGGCTATTAAAAACTAGCTGCTGATCTGCATCTGGCTTTGAATTTTGATTTAGAATTACGTTTTTTCTCTTTTTTTCTCTTTTTTTCTCTCAAATTGTTTACTATTCCTTTCAATGACCTCCAAATGCATGCAAGTATCTCCAGATGCTAAGATCGTCTTGCCGTACTCGTCACTATTGTGCGCTCGTGGCTTTTGTTGATTTTCTCTTTTTTGTAGATTTTCTTCCAACCAAGATCTACCTCTAGATCGCGACGGCGACTCCATGCCTCTGCGATCAGAGCAGGGTCTTTGCTCAGTATGGAGATGCTCAGGTCTAGATGGCCGGCAGATGCTTTCTGAAATAGAAACTCTGTATGAAGTGATGTGCCGGGTACGGCAATCCGTTTCATGTCGTCTAGTCTTGCCTTTTCTTTTTATTTATTTTTATATTTACATTTACATTTACACCGTATTCACAAAAAGGGGCCGGAAACGACTGTTCCGTGCTGCCCTTTGCACATTTGCAACAGCAACAGGCCTGTTGAGATGGAGTGTTCCAGACTGTTGCATCTCTACCTACAGAGCACTTTGAAAAACAAAAATAGAGTTGTTACAGGAAACAGGATCAGGAGCCAGAAAAGCTTGTCCTCAAAAAGCTTCTCCAGGGTGCCGTTTCACTTGTAGTAAGTGCCAGTGGTCAGGTCAGTCAATGCGGCCAGTGTCAGGGTGGTCAAGGTCAAGGTCAAGCAAGGTCAGGTCAATGTGGCCAGCCAAGGTGAATGACACATTTAATTACACTACACTGATGGCCCTGCCTATATTTCCCCCCATATGAATAACATCATTTCTCATGCCCGATGCGGCCCTGTCGCCGTTGAAACGACGGTGCACAGCTACGTCGCCTGTCTTATGGAGTAATGCTACAACGAACGGTGTACTAGAATGACTGATACTCATTAGATTGAATGCCCTCTCTGGTGATTGTTTATGTGGCAGTTGTCTTTGATGTTTATAATCTGATACCTGCGGGGGATGTGCATTGATGCCCGCCAGGATGCAAGGTTTCACATTCTGTCCTTGGGAATGTTTGACTATGCGGCTGCCGGCTCAAAGCTCATCAAACGACCTTATTCTTTGGGCTTCTCTCCTTGAGAGGAAAAGTAAATGTAGCCAAAAAGAAAAGAGACTTGCGTTTCATGCGTCTGGGGAATGAACAGAAACGAGGCAGCAGCATAAGACGGCAACAAGATGACAGGACGGCAAGACGATAAGGACAAGACAAAGAGGCAGCCGAAACAGAAACACAACCCCGGATGCTGTACCATGACATCCGAGTGCTTGTCCTTTATGCCTTTTGCCTTGACTTGCTGAAAACAGCTATGCGTCTCCAAAAAGGTGGCCAAACTGCTCGGCCTCGTCGTCGGCATCATCTCCATCGTCGTCCAGACACACCTCCAGTGCACTGCCCATTTCCTGCTCAATGTCCCTCACTGGCTTTGCATCTCTGCCGTTACCCCTGCCATACGGCGGCCTCACCTCGAGGTCCAATGCCGACATGTCAATGGCACACCCCCGGAGCCCCTCGGGCAGATCATTGTACTCTGCCTCCACCTTGTCCTCGTACGTGCTTGGTCCGGACTCCTTGATTTTGGTCTTGTTTCTGCCGTTGCCATTGCCACCTTCACTGCCCGTGCCCTGCGCCTTGACGTCCTCGTCGTCATCGTCGCGCTCAATCACAATCTCCTCAAACGCACCGGCCATGCTCTCCTCGCTCGTAGTCGACAGCACGTCGTCTTCAATCTCTGCCCACGGGAAGACGTGCGCCAGCGTGCTCTTCTTTGATGCACCTGTACCTGCTTTAGCTTTGGCCTGCGCCTGCGCCGTCATCGCTGCTGCCGCCGCCGCCTCGCTAAACTGTGACATGAGTAAATCGTAATTGTTGACCTCGGCAATGCCGCCGTTTGTGCCATCGTCGTCAGACTCCTCCGCAGCCGGTGCTTCTGTCGACACCACAAGCCGTAGCAGCACATCCTCCTCGCACTTGCCAGGCGGTAGCTTCCACATCGGCCGGAACTCGGGCTCCTCATTGTCGCCCTCCTCGTCGTCATCGTTGGGCCGCTCAAAGAACGACAGGTCCAGCGGGATGCCGTGGTGCGTCGGTACACCGTTCAGCTGCGTGTATGCCATCTCCTGTAGTTCGGCCGGCGTCAGCAAGTAGCTGTGCTTCTTTTCAACAGGCTTGTTCGTTGTTGTCGTGCCATCGTCTGCCGCGTCCTTGCCTGCCTCGGCCTTCTTTGCAATGTCATAGGCTTTGGCAAGGGAGCACAACTCGTGCGAAAACAGCCACGGGAAGCTGATTAGCGGCGCAAACACCTTCTTCTCGTTCTTGCCGCGCGACAGGGCGTACTCGTGCAGTCCAATCTGCACCTCCTCATGTGTCACCCGGTACATTGCGGCCACAAACGGCCCGAGCTTGGCAATGTCGCGCGAATTGTCCACCTCGCGAAGGCAGAGCTTGCGGAACCGTGCCGTGATCACCCGGTACAGTCGTCCGAGGTCTTCACCAGACTTGTACTGGTTGCCCACCCGTGGCCGATTCATGGCAAAAGCCGTCCACAGCTCAAACTCGCTGTCGAGCTCCTTTTGTGCCATTGCCCGCCGGACAGCCAGATCGTACTGCGACTTGATGCGTCGTGCGCGGTGCAGCATCTCGCCATCGATCGACGGGTAGTAGTCAAGGACGCGCCGGTCAAACGGCCTGTCAAAGGCCGGCTCAAAGTTCTCAATCTGTACCTTGTTGTAGATCTTGCCAAGTGCTGTTCTCGACGTATACTTGGTCTTGTTCACGGCCATCCAGTGCGGGTATCTCTTTGGCGACAGCCGCGGATGCATCAGAGCGGGAACGCCCGTCTTTGCATAGTCCACCGCCTGCGAGTGCAGCTGCGCGAGCTCTAGGCACCGTGGATTCATCGCGCCACCCTCGAGCTGGTCTGCAAACGCCCGGTGTGCCACGGCAATCCGAGGCAGATTGTCGTGCTTCATGTGCTGCACAAAGAACGAGATCAGGTGCCGCGGCGTCACCTGGTCCACGTCTGGCTCGCGCACAGAGTCGTAGTTCATTGCCGTGTAGTTGCGGAATTTGGGCGGCGGCAACAGCCGCTCGTCCCAGAACACAAAGTAGTCGTCACCGTCAAGATCGCCACCAGAGCACATGCTGGGCAGGTCACGGTCGCCAACCCGTGGAAATACGACGACATCCTTGAGATGGTGCAGAGCAGGAACGTCCACTGCTTCGACAACGCGTAGATCGCCCGGGTGCAGAGACGGGTTGCGGCCGACTAGGCAGAGCCCAGTAATGACTCTGTAGTTAAAGGTTCTCTTGCGAGTGTGCATTTTGTTTCTCTTTAGCATGGCAAAACCACCGGCCAATGTCTCGACATCAGGCACCTGCAAGAATATCTGGGGGTACTTGCTAGGGTCGTCTTCAGGCACCTCGTGTCCGATCTTGATATTGGCGTCCTTTTGGGTTTCCGTGTGGCCGCGAAGGGTGTCTGTTTCGTCCACGCACCCCAGCACAAACGCACTCTTGGCCACTGAGATGCGCGCCTTTTCTTTGAGTGCCTTGAGTGTCCAAGAGCGCCACAGCTGCAAGAGCGCCCAGACAAACGGCTCGTCCGACGTCATGAAGCCAGCCTTGACCAAGTCGGCAATGTTGGGGGTGACACGGTTCTGGTCGACCCGTAGCATCAGCTGCTCAACTGCTCTCTCAGGACTCTTCATCACTGCATCCAGGCCAGCCAGTTCCTCGTTGAGAAGATCAATAAACACTTTCTCAGAGACGTTGAGGGTCGTCAGCAGAATAATCGTCTGTTGGTTTAGAGTGGCTGTCGCTGTCTCGGAGCAACGGACTATCTCGAGGTTGTTGCCTCCTTCTAGGGTAGGAAACTTTTCTTGCGAAGGCCGAACTTGCACAATTTGGCCAGAAGGAACGTCTGGCCAGACCACTAGAATTCCTTTGCAACCGCCCATGCGGAACTGGACGGCCGACGGCACTTGGTCAACCTTGAGATGCCCGGCAATGACACGAGCCCACCAGTTGGAAATCTTGCCTACACCGTCCGTATAGCAGTAGCTGCCATGGTTGACATCAGGGATGCGCTGCAGAATAGTTGGCACACCAAAGGTTGGCACTGGCCTCGTGGTCGATAGGCACTGGCCTAGCCGTGCTGCGTACTTGGCTACCGTCTTGATGCTTGAAAAGTCACCCATCCAGTCGCGGATATCCTGGCACGATACAAGTTCAGTAGGAGCAAAGAAGTATGTGCTGTTTTCGCGCAGCTGCGAGTTCCCAAAGGCTAGAAACTCAAATAGCCGGCCACCCACGCGAATGCCGTTCTTTAGTGCACGGAAGGCCCGCGAAAAACATTCGTCTGTCCGCTTCGTGTTGCGGTCGCCGTTGAGTCTGCCGAGAAACAACTCGTCAGTGAACTGTACACGCAGGAAGCGGTCGTGGTGCTCACGAAAGTGACGAAGAACACGGTTGCCAGGCTCCAGGGTGGGCGTGCCATAGATGATTGTCGTCGGAGTCACAATGGCTTTGCGGATATAGACTGCCTTGTCCTTGTCCAGGAGCGTCCCGTTTGGTGTTTTGCGCCAGTACGAGGCAGCCTTGGGATCGCGGAAGATGCTGTGTGGCTGGTATACCCGCTTGCCTCGCTCAGCTACATACTCGAGCATCCGAGTGGCACGGTCGGGTGTCAGGGCTGCTAGACTTTCGAGAAAGACAACATCGAGGGCACTCTCGTGCAGAATGTTCCGCGAGATGCACACTTCCAGCTGATATGCCACCTCGTAGGCGAGGTTCCGCGAGAGGTGGTGCATATTGTTCCGAGCTGTTGGCGACTGAGAAAGTGCGCTGGTCTGCACGCAATCCCACATACTGCGGTCGTCTCTCTGGAGAAAGCGAAAGTCGGGACTGGGCTTCACCTTGATGGCAAAGTCGCCCAGCCAGGTTGCCAGCTCTCGCCATTGCTCGACTTTAGCAGGCTCCAGGCCGAGGCGGAAAGTGCACCATCTTCCCAAGTCCACAGCTTCGTCCTTGTGAAAGACACCGTTGAGAGCAACCGCTGCATCGCGGATAGCACGTTGGTTAATACCCAAAGATGCCATGCGAACCCACTCCTCCTTGTCACTCCACGAGAGGTGGTCGTGTCCATGCGTGGAAGCTGTGTTCTGGATCTTGCGCCAGTACTCGGGAGGCGAGTTGGTGTTGAGAATGACACACAGGCGGTTGCCCTTGAACTCTTGCTCCCAGATGCTCTTGATCCAGGAGAATCGGATTTCGATCTTGTACTCAATGAGCAGGGTCCGAGGCTTTGTCGATGCGGTGGCAGAGGTGCTTTCGGGCGACTCCCGCAGCACTCTTTTGGCAAAAACCATAATTTTGCGGTGCTGAAAGTTCACCTTGATGCTGACTGCGTTCTCCTTGTCCCACCCATCCACCTCGTCCATGACCATCATTGTCCGCTTTTGGTGCATGAAGCCCTGGCTCAGAATGCCCAGGCTGAGCTCGACCTCGGCCTGCACCCAGCGTCTGGAGGATGTCATGATGCTGTGCTCCGATTTGAGCTTGAGGCTGCGGCGATCAACATACACGGAAACACGAACAGATCGCATAGGCGGCCCGTGGACCTTGAGAAGCCAGACATGGTCATACCAGTAGTCGGACCTGGGTGCCTCCATACGGACACGCACTCTCCCTGTCCGGTCTCCCAGGTCGTTCTCCTCAATGTCAATGTAGTATATAGCTAGTGGCAGAAGAGAGGCGTGGATGTCGGCGGTGGTCGCGTCCGACGGGACGCCCCCGAATGTAAGAGACATGGAAGTACATCCGCGCTTCCACCAGGCCTGGCGACCAGGCTTGTTTTCTGCGCCAACAGGGCAGACGATGCCAGCGTCGGGAGCATCAGGTCCAGAATCTTCCGTTGGCGAGGATGCCGTATCAGGCGGTATATGCCCGAAGGGCTGATTGATCTGTTTGAAATCGTTAGCACGGTAGCTACAACCCCCGTTTCTGACAAGTACTCACGCTCATCGCGGCGTGCCGTGGCCAGGCTGTTGCAGTAAATAGAGATTCTGTAAGGTGGGAAAGCTGTGGTGACTGAAAATTCCATATGTGGTGTAGATTAACAAAATAGTCGGAGACACCGGCCTAGGTGGTTAGATGTTGGAAGATGTTGAAAGTTGCAAGTGTAGGTGGTCTGAGATGACGGGTATTAATACGTTGATGAGAGATGATGTGCTGCAAATATGAGGTTGGAGTGATGTCGATGTGAAGCAAATGTGACGGTGAAATGTGCAAGGCTTGAGGCAAAAGTATATATGAACAAACGAGGAAGGAGCGTTTGTGCTCTTGCCTCTTACCAACAACTGCTTGGGAAGGTACTCAAGATGTATTAGTCACTCACCAGCTACACATCAGGTCGGTATCTGAGGGTGACAGACTGCGTTACTGACTACATAGCATGAAGAAGTGTCCTACATTATGATGTTGGGCATGGCCTATGAGTTGTGACTTGGCTCTAGAGTTGTTCTCATGACCCGTTGACTGGTGATGCACATCTAGGAGACAATGAGAATAATCATAGGCCTATGAGAAAATTGAGATGAAGACAGACAAGAGTAAACGTAGAGACAATGGTATATAGAGACAATGATAAGTGGTGCAAAAGGGTAAACTCAAAATGCTGCATATGATAAAAGTATAAATGGTGGACGGTAAAATGCAAGTGATAGAACATGGTAGCCATTCCCAAACCCGAGAAACAAATCTAGCAATATCCTTTTGAAACGCCAGAGCTCCAGAAAGAACAGATCAACGTACAGCCACAGCTACAGCTATGCAGCTATACAACGACCAACCCAGACCAACATGGCACGCGACTAAGCCAGTTGGTCCAATATCCGCCGCTTCCTCCGCTCCAGCAGCTCTTGCTGCACTTCCTCGACCGTGGGCAGATGCCAGCCGTGGCCGTCGCCTTCGTCGCCCGGTAGTGGTTCCCAGCCTGGTGGTGGTTTGGCTGATGGTGTTGGTGTTGTTGCTGCTAGCCTTGCGTTTGCTTCGCTCTCGCGTGCCGCCTCGTACTCGAGCAGTGTGCCGTCCTCTTCGTCGGGGCCGTAGCCGTAGTATGCCGCATCCACATCCTTGCGCAGATCGTCGCGGTCCTCGAGTGATTTTTCGTCTGCGCCGCCTGGCTTCTGGCCAGATCCTTTTGAGCGCGCCGCATCAAACAGTTCCTTGACGCCGGGCAGCTCGCGCGCGCGGCCGTAGTAGCGGTAGCCCTTGGTGGCGCCTGGAATGTTCTCGCCGCTTGCTTTTGTGACGACCGTGTAGTTGGGACCGCCGAGGTTGCGGATCTGGACTTCCCACATGTACTTCTCGCGCATGAGCTTGTTGATTTCGTCGTTGAGGTCGCGGATCTGGTAGTCGCTCAGGCCGAGGTCCTGGATTTTGGTGACCTTGCGCGAGATCTCCTTGAGGACTTGGCCACGCCATTTCTCGCAGTTGGAGAGGTTTGTCTGTTCGGAGATGGCCTTGGGACGGCGTGTGCGGCTGACGTCGATGATGCCGAGGTCTGCAGCTTGCGATTCGCGGAAGCGAAACAGCATAGACTGCGCCTTCTCTTGGTTACGTGCCTGGCTTGTTAGATGAGCTGACTTATAAGCCACGTACGGAGATGTAACTTGCCATATTGTCGGTTGTGCGAACGCTATAAAACAAAGATTGTATCCTCTTGATCAAGTATCAAGAGGGGGTCGGCACGCGACGAGGCGTTGGGAGGAAAATTAACGAGTTGTAAAAGCAATGCGGTGATTTTAATAAGTCGCATTCATAACGGGTGTCTTTGTAGAGCTGTCTTTGTTATCGCGGTGCTGTAGCGCTGTGGCGTAGTCGTCGGCAGCTTCTGGTACTTCTCCCAGCCCAAGCTTCGCGATGCTGTTCAGGTATGATGCTGGCCCAGAAAATTACTGGAAGACAGCCAGCCTCGTTGCGGCTAACTAATGAACGTGACTGGTCATGTGACGTTTTAAAGTAGCAACAACATGGGTCCACTCAATTTCTTACACGCTGGTATCACCAATGCAGCCATACCGATTTCTTTGTATGCAGTTCTGCATAATTCAGCATTCAACAGCACTTTTTTCAAACTTTACAGTCAAACACAATCACGCAGCATTTCAACCGCGTTGTTTAGTTTTAGCATTTTTTTTATTCATTTAGAATACCCGAGCATAACCGTGAGGCAGCCACTGCCTATCCATTTTGTAAAACGTATACTTTTTTGTCTTGGGAATATGAAAACCAGTATAAACAGACACATCAACGCCAGAATCCCCCTGCAAATCCCATGTTATGGAAGGAGAGGTCAGACACCCGGTACAGTAATCATACAGGCCTGGTGCCCCATCCGTCCAACTTTTTTTTGAAATGAAATTTATGAAAGAAAAAAAGTAGCCAAGGCGTCCCGTGCAGCCCGTTTCCGGACTTGTTCTGCTGTTCGTTTTGGTTGATCTTGGAGACACAATTGTAGACACACCAGTCATGATCTCACAACTGTTTCGAGTCGTCGATGCGGCGTGGAGGTCTAGTGGGTTCGTCGAGGTGGAGGAAGAGGCGAGGGGGAGGGTGAGGTTGAGAGGTCGAGAATAGATTGGTGAGGGAGCGAGACGCTTAGTCGAACAGACCGAAGCCCATGTCGTCATCGGACTCCTCCTTCTCCTCCTCGGCCTTCTCCTCAGCGGCCTCCTCAGCGGCACCACCGGCAGCGGCAGCACCACCAGCGGCGGCAGCACCAGCACCGCCCGAGGGGACGGAAGCCAGCTTGGAGGAACCCTCAGCGATCAGGGTGTTGACGTCCTTGCCGCTCAGCTCGGCAATGACCTGGCCCAGGCGCTCAGCATCGGCCTCAATGCCGACGGAGCTCAGGACGGCCTTGATGTCCTCAGCGGAGGGGGAGGCGTTGCCGCCGAGGGTAAGCAGAAGGTAGGCTGCGAGGTACTTCATTTTGACTGTGGATGTTAGTCTTTTGTCTTTTTGACTCTTCATTTTGCCGTTCGCGACAGTTTCGACGATTCTGGCATCTCGTCGGCGGGGATGCGATGCGACCGATGCGACCAAATGCGAATGTCTAGTTGTCGGCGACGACGGCGTGGTAGAGGTAGACGTACATGTTGGTGAGAGTGTAGAGAAAGAACACGAGATTTCAATCGGTTTAACCGAACGGTGACTGAATCTTCGAGTTCAGAAAAGGGAATGGAAAAGTTTTGTATGTTTGGGGATCGTAGGTCGAGTGGGATGAGCAGAGGAGTTCGGAGTATGAGGGCATAGACGATTTTTTCTGCTAATTTTTGGATAGACTGCAGGCCCCAGTAAAAAATTGGCGGAAAATCTGCCCGCCCTGTAATCTAGAGTTTGGTGGACTCGGAAAAACCCTAACTCTGGGTCGGTCAGGTGACACATATGGACAGATGCATGTATTCAAAGTGGGTAGAGCTTGATCTTTATTGTCCAATCAGGGAAAGGCTCTTGTGCTTGCTACCAGTTGATAGCCTGGCCAATGGTAGTGCTTTGAGTTGCGGGGCATAATCAAATTGTGGACTTGCCAAAAGCAGCTAGAGCCCAAGCTGGACGCGGCCAAGCGGCTGCATTTGCAGCTCAGGCCAGCACAACGCGCAGTGCACAGCAACGTGGGTTCTCGTTGATTCTTTGGGCCGTCGGCGACAGTAGACGAGTGGATGAATCGGCAAGAGACAGAACGGCTGTGAAAGAGGGGGCAGTCTCGACAAATGATTTCCTGCTGTGACGGTTTGACATCTTACTCACTGGTCTCTCGTTTGGCTGCCATTCACTGAATGGGACTTTAATTGATTCGCGGACAATCTGCATATATGTCGCATATTCTAGAATTTAATCCATATTTTTGCATGTTTAATTGCATTGTTGACTTGGATTGCAGTTTCGTCGACCGCGTCGGGCTCGCTGGTTTTAGCGGTTCTTAGTGAAGGCTGCCCGAAACCACCCTGTAATTAGGTGCTAGTTACTAATTGGTGATTGCTAGCGTCAGCCCGTCACGAGGCTCTCACTATGGTAGAAGGCAGAAGACAGAAGACAGAAAGTGCAAAGTCTCTGAGCCTCCACCCCTGCTTTTTGCCACCCAAAGTCAACAGGCCAGCAACCTCTGTTGACCAACATCGCCGATAGTCATCACCACCCGTCACCAACGACCAACGCGGCCACCACCACGCCAGACCACATCACCCTGAGCTGGAATTCACTCACAGCGACACTCACGACTCTGTTTATCAACGGCCATTTCCAACGCGATTTCTCCGCCCCCGACGACCTCACCCCAGCAATCCAGCTCGCATCGTGGCCATCTGGTGTTTACAAATGCATCGGGCTGGTCTTGCAACAGACGCCTAACCAGCGACTGGGAGAATCAACTCGACTAGACTTTTTTCAGTACACCGGAATTGAGCATTAGAATCAATACAGAAAATGGTGCGTCGTAATGCTGTCATAGAAATCAGTATCGAAATGCAACCAATACTGACTCTCCAGATCGGCGATTTGCTGGCACAGATTACCGGCGCTGAGGGCGACCCGAAGCCCCGTCCGACCCCTCCACCGGCACAGAAACGGAAAGCAAGCGAAACCCTGTCTAGCAGTACGGCAAAGTCATCACGGACAGCACCGCCTTCTTCCTCAAATGGTCGGGATCGGGATCGGGATCGGGATCGGAATGGCACATCGGCATCGACGGCTTCAACGGGATACGCCGGCACGGCCGGCTCACGCAAACCAGCTTTTGAATCGCGGCCAAAACCAACGGTCAACTCGTCTGCTCAATACTCCTCTTCCTCGTCTGCGCGCCGTCCGGGCATGGCACCACTACCGCCAGCATCACGGCCAGCACAGGCCCCATCGTCGTCTGGTGCTCCGCCAAAGAAGGGCTCCTACCAGGAAATCATGCAGCGCGCCAAAGCCGCCCAGGCCAGCATGGGCTCAGTCGGCAAGATCCAGCACAAGCCTACTGAAAAGGCACCCGGCATGCGCGACCGCATGATGACCAAGGCAGAGGAGACGTCGCGCGCAGGCGTCGTAAAACGGGGCTCGGGTCTTCCGCCGCTGGGTGGCGGCAGCCGGCCACGACCCGGCGCTGGCAGCGCATCATATAGCGGCACCGCAAACCGGTTACCACCGCTTGGTGGCGGGCCTGCTGCTGGCGCTCGGGCCGGTGCCGGTGCTGGTGCACGGGCCGGTGGTGCACGGGCCGGTGGTGCGTCTGCCGCGGGAGCAGGGAGATCATCGAAAGCTGGTTCTGCGTCAGGTTCTGCTGCTGCACCGCGGCGGAAACAGGCCGCACCCAAGGAGGAAGAGAAGCGGCCCAAAAAGGCAGCCACGGCAACCACGGGCTACCAGGGCACAGCACGGCCACGGCCGTCGTCGTCGGGTGGCCGCGATGCCGCGCCCGGCAGCAGCCGTGCCCGGTCACAAGACAACGACCGCGACGACCGCGACGACCGTGACCGTGGATCTGGCAGTCGGCGTGACGGCGGTGCGTCGCGCAGTTCGGGTGCGCGCATGCCGTTTGGCAACCCGCGGCGGTCGCGGTACGACTCGGAAGACGAGATGGACGATTTCATCGAGTACGACGACGACGAGGAAGAGCCGCCTGCGAGACGGGGAGCGGGTGGCGGGTACAACTACTACGACTCGGAAGAGGAAGAGTCGGACATGGAGGCGGGCATCTCGGACATTGACATGGAAGAGCGGCGTGCCGAGTTACAAGCGCGCAAGGAAGATGCGCAGCAGGAGGCGCTCGAGCGTCGGCTCAAGGCGGAGAAGGAGGAGCGGCGGCGGCGGATCATGGGAGGTCGCTGATGTTCATCTTCTCTCGTGCTTTTTTTTTTCTCTCTCTTTCTTTTCTTCCCTTCCTAGCATTGCACTCACATTGATATCTGTCTCTGTCTACTTGAAGACAAAGCGTCACGCTGGCGAGCTTGTTCATTGTCACATTTTCCTTCTTTTCTTTGCCTTATCTTTTCTCTATTTTTTCTTGTTTTTACTTGCATCGGGAGAGATTCTTTCTCAACTATCTGCTTCCTTGTTCTCATGCCCTTTACTGCTTACTTCCTTTGTCACATAGCATCAGCGATTATTCATAGAATAGCTCCAGCAAGTTCAACTACTTTTATTTTGCTTCATTACTTGATTCAATTCCTCACAATCCATCGAGTGCTTGAATGTATGCAGATATTCAAAATGGTCTTGTAGACTCGAATCTATCGCCTATTTTCCTTCCCGGACCGCTCCTCATTATAATAAACGTCATAAACAAATGCATGAAAACGAAAAACAAATAATGATATCAAATGACATTAGAAAACAGAAACGAGCAGACGACTTTCAGGTCTTACTTCTGCTCCTCCTGGGCGACGGCAGCGGCCTCGCTGGCCTCCTTCTGCTCCTTCTTGAACTGGTCGTGTGCCTCCTTGGCCTCGGCCTCGCCCTCGTAGCCCTCGACCTGGATGTCCTTCAGGCCAAGCTCCTCCTCCTCCTCGTCGGTACGGTCGTACGCAACAGAGGTCATCTGCGCGTCGGGCTGTCTCGGGTCGTCTGCCAGGCTCTGCACGTACGAGCTGGCCAGCGGGTCTTCCAGGATAATGGTAAAGGTGCGCTTGCCGGTAATAGCGTCGTCCAGGCCCTGGAAGAAGTTGTTCCACTTTGTGCGCTCGTCGGCCGAGTAGTACTCGGAGTCGCCGCCCTCGTTGGTCGCCTTCGAGTCCTTACCCTCGGTGTCGCCGTGGAAGATCTGCTTGCGCAGATCGTCGCGCACCTGCGTCAGCAGACCCTCGACGGTGGTGAAGCGGCCGCCCAGCGTGCCGGGGTTGACCGACAGGTCCAGCTCAGGGCACTCGAGCGCACAGCTCTCGCTCTTGAGAATATCGCGCGCCAGGTCGACCTCGTTCTTGACCTCGAGGGTGATGCGGCGGCCCTGCTCGGGGATCTCACCACCAGTCTTGACGTCGTTGGAGCGGTAGCCGCAGTGGTCGCACAGCGTGCTCATCAGGATGACCTGCTTGAAGTGGGGGATGTCGACCATCTTCATGTGTGTAATGGCGGGGTGCACACAAGCCGGGCAGCTGGCGGGGAATGTGTAGACCTCGTTAGGGATGATATCGTCTTCCTCGCTCAGACGGCCCTGGCCGTTCAGAGGAATGACGCCATCGGAGCCGGAGATGCCCGTGGCCATGCCGGTGGAGGATGTGTTGGTGGCCTCGGCACCGGTGGTGGTGGTGTCGGACAGACCAAGGGCCTGGTTCTGCTCAGACGAGCGCAGGTACTCGCGCTTCTCCCACTTGCCGACACCGTCGTGCAGGTCGGGAGCAATCCAGCTGTTGCCGGCCGGGTCGTCCAGGCTGAAGCGGAAGGGGAAGGCCTCGCCAGCCAGCATGGCCTTGGCCTTGGTGACAACCTCATTGACCTTGGCCCAAACCTCGGGCTGCTGCTCTTTGCGGGCATCCTGGTACATTTCGAGATCATCAATGACAGCGCGCAGCATGCCCTCGACGTTGGTCAGCTGGCCGCGGCCATAGGGGATCTCAATGTCGACCTCGACAAACTTGGCGACGGCCGAGTCAGCCTTGACGACCTGGCGCGAGAAGTCCTCCATGCTGGTAAGACGCAGCTCGTAGTGTGTGCCGCGGGTCTGGACGGAGCCGGCGGCCTGGATCTCGTTGTTCTGGAAGCCGCAGTGCTCGCAGCGGAAGGACATGACAATCACCTCGCGGAAGTAGGGAATGCGGGTGAGCAGCAGACGGGTCATGCCGTTCTCGTGGCAGTTCATGCACAGCGACTCGATCTCCTCCACAACGCGGCCATCATCCTCGGCGTCAACGGCCTCAGCCTCGGTGTTGACGGGCGCGTCGACGTGGGCGACCTGCTGGCCGATGGACTCGAAGACGTCGATCGGGGGGGTAGTTTCGCTTGGAGACATGTTGTGTGTTGATGTGTATGGGTATTTGTGTTGATTGGAATGGAAAGTAAGAAACAAAGATCTGATGCGCAGTCGTTTCTTTTATGGAAATTGCCAAATCCTGTAAATCTCGTCAGGCGCAGTGTTGTGCTGGCGTCGCTGGGGTAGTGGCAGTCGTTTGGTCGCTGTCCCCGATTTTCCAATTTTTTTTCTCTTATCGCAAAATCTTTAGGAGGGGTTGTTGCTGATAAGCCTTGGTTTTAGCAGGGTTTAGTAGGGTGATCGCCTGTAATATGATGCCCATTTGCTGTTTGCGCATCGCAGCGGGGCGCATTTATAAGCTGCAATGACGCGCATTGGGGGTCGGGCGGACCCTTCTGGCCTGCTATTTGCCTGACTCAGCCGGGCAGGCCCCGGTTATTACAGTATTGGGGCTTTCGGGAAGGTTCTAGGCATTGGCAGCCGCCACTGGCTGCAGCCCGTGGCGACAGGCAGGCGCGATCAGGCGCTAGCGCAGCCCAGCGCATTCCAGCAGCGTGCTGTGGCTAAAGGCAAGCCACACATTGAATTGAAGAGGCGTTAGTGAGGATACAGCGACCAAGCGCTATAACTCGGCCACTGTCCACCAACCGAGCCATCGCCAGCTCATCGCTTGCGGAAGTCGTCGAAACTCAAGCCGAGCCCGCCAAATCCACTGCTGTCGCTGCCCTTGTTCTTGTCGAGCAGTGCAAGAAGGCCGGCCTTTCTGTTCTTGGCCCGCTTCTTGCTGTTGGCATTGGTCGACTTGGGCGCTGCCTCTGTTGGCTGTGGTGGTGCCGCCTTGTTGTGCTTGTTCTCGGTGGACGGCGCAGTCAGTGTCGGCTTTTGGATCTCTGGTGCTGCCTCTTCCTTTGCAGCTGCCTTGTTTGGCTTGGCCCGTCTGTTCTTGGGCAGTGGCGGCGGCGGCGGTAATGCGATGCGCGTCTCGCGGCTGCATGAACCGCACGCAAATACCTTGGTGATACCGGTGTGACCGTCTTCCTTCGTTTCGGATTTGCTGTTTTTGCTGTCGGCCTTGGCATCAGACTTGCTGTCTCTCTTCCGTTTGGCGCTCTTCTTTGGCTTGCCCGACTGAATCGTCAGCGTCGTGCCGTTGCTGCCCGGGATCAGGATGTGTCCGCAGCTAGAGCACACATGCTGGCGCTGCGCATCAGTCTGGGTAAAGGCCAAGGCGGCCTGTGCTGATGCGGCAACCGAGCTTGATGCTGTCGTAGCCGTATTTGATGATGCCGATGCCGATGCCGATATCGTTGCTAGCACATCGGTCCGGCGGTGCATGAGAAACGCCGATGTCTCGGGGGCGGTCTGTCGCATCAGATGCGCCGCGTCGGTGAGGAAGCGCAGCTGGGCAGTCGTGCTTGCCGCAGCTGCAGCGGCTATTGATGTAGCCATATCAGATGTGCGTGTTATTGTGTTTGCGATATTCAAAGTCGATGAAGACCAAAGAGGTTTCGGTGAGTGTAAGTGAAGCTCGAAATTGGAGAACTGGTGGAGTTTGGCCGGCAGAATCTGGCAAAAACTTGACCGCCTAATTAAAGACTGAATTATGTCAGCCTGTAAGCACCGATTAGGAAGGAGTGCTTTTGCATCTTCATTCTACTTGGACTTGATGAAAAATATCACGAGTGATCATGTTTTTAACTCAAGAAAATGTTGTAAGATGAGCGATTGTTGATTCAAATATTCCATCGTTAGAGGGCCGAGAAGACTAGATTCATCTACGCTCGTATCTAACTCCACAAGACACAAAAGAGCAACGAAGGGCCTACAAACACGAACAGGAAACGGAATCAAAAAATGAAAAATAAATTGTATACAAAATGTGATGAGGTAGGGAATAAATGTACAGGAAAGACACCGCGCTACTAGATGATCGAAATATACAAAAGCATGGAAGACTCGAATGACCGCAGACTAACTAGGCCATCGCCTCCTCCAGCTCCGCAATGCGCTTCTCAGCCTCGGGCACTTGCCGCAAAAGCAGGTCCAGGTCGTCTTTCTCGTCCTCGAGCTTCAGCCGCCGGTCGGCGTCCAGCTTGGTAAAGATGAAGTGGCCCTGGCCGTCAAACTGGAGAATGTGGTTGTGGTACTGCCACAGACTGCGGCGGTGGCTCACAGTCATCAGTGTAACGCCCATGGCCTTGGCCTGCTCGTACATGGTCTTCTCCATCTCCAACGTGACGCTCGACGTGCACTCGTCGAGAATGGCGTACTTGGGGCGGTGGTAGAGCAGACGCGCCATCGCGAGGCGCTGCTGCCAGCCGACACTCAGCACCTCGCGCCACTCAGCCACGGCATCCCAGCCGGCACCGCTCTCCTGCTGGCTCGTGAGAAGCTCCTCAAGGCCGAGCAAAGCCAGGATCTTTTCTAGATCCGCGTCCGAGATGCCCTTGGCGCGCATGGCGCGCAGGCTGTCAGGGTAGATGATCTGCTGGCGAAGCGTGCCGCGCGGCAAGTAGGGGCGCTGCGGGATGTAAAAGATATCGGTGGGCGGCGGCCGCTGGACCATGCCACCGTAGACGGGCCACAGGCCGCCGAGGATGCGGAACAGCGACGACTTGCCGCAACCATTGGGACCGACAACGAGCAGGTGGTCGCCTGGGCGCAGGCGGAACGACAGGGCAGGCACCAGCACGTCGCCGTTGGGCGAGATGATGGGCACGTCCTTGAACTCGATGGTGTCGCTCTCGACAACGGTACCGCGGCCCTTGAGCACGGCGGCATGGTCGTCTGTGTTGTCGTTGCTGGACACAAGCTTCTTCTCAAACTGGCCGGCACGGACGTCATCCATGACATCAAGCAGGGTTGACACGCGCGAAGTGTAGCCCGCAAGCTCCATGATCTCACGGTACGAGAACATGATACGACCAAAGGCGTCGGAAGCAGACAGCAGCATGCGACGGTTGGTGACAAAGCTCTCGGTACGATTGGCCATGTTGTTCAGGACCGACGATGCATCGCCCGCCTTGGTCGGCTTGCCGACACCGGGGATAGGAACAAACACGGGCATACTGCAGAGCAGCAGACCGAGCGCGCCCCAGAGATACTTGATGACATAGTCCTCCATGAAGCCGTGGTAGAAGCGCTGGCGCAGGATGTAGTTGACATGCTTGATAAGCGTGAAGTAGCCCTTGTCCAGGGTGTCCTTTTCGGCAGAGTGGCCTGCATACAGCGCGACCTCCTCGCTGTGGTCAATGAGGCGCGAGTGCTCGAAGCGGAACTCGCCCTCGAGCCGGGCCTCGTCGGCAACGTACTTGCCAAACGGTGGCGTCAGGGCACGCATGACCAGTGCCGACAGCTGTACCAGCAGCGACATGGACACGACACCCTCGTCACCGACGCTCTTTGACAGCGAGTATGTGTATATTGTCTGTTGGTTAGTAGACAGGTCCCTTTTTATAGCGAATAAGCAAACTCACCATATCTAGGATGGGCTTGGCCAGATTGCTGTAGAGTTCAGCCAGGCTGTTGGAAAACTTGGCCACGTCGACGGCAATCAGCTGGTCCGGGTTCTTGATGCGGTCGTCGAGCGCGGACAGGCCGTAAAAGGTCATGTTGGACAGGTAGCGGTCGTGGATGTGCGATGTCAGGCGCGTGCGGTAGCGCAGGGCCAGCTCGGCCTGGTGGTAGGCCAGCATGGAGTTGGTAAACGTCGCCGGCACGGCAATCAGCATCCACCACACGATGCGCTTGATGAACTGCGCGCCGTTGCCGCGCACCAAACTCTTGACAATGGCGCCATCCATGGCGGCAATCTGCAGACTCAGCAGCGTGCGCACGACCAAAAACACGCTGTGGCTGACAATAAGCCGCGCCTCTTTGGAGCGCCAGCTGGGGATGACAATGTGCAGCAGACGGAACAGCGACTTGAAGAACGCGCGGTCGAGCTCGACCTTTTTCTTCTTGCCGCCGATGCTCTCGTCGTCCAGGATGGCCACGCCCTTTTTCTTGCCGCCAAGACCCTCCTTTTCCTCACGGGCGGCAGCCTGGCGCTGCTCGTTGATGGCGCTGCGGATGCGGTTCACGAGGGCGAGCAGGAGGGTGATGTAGACGGCGCGCGAGATGCGTGTCCGGTTGTTGAGATATCCGCGCGTCAGAGAGGACACGAGGTCTTTGAGGCCGCGGCGCTGCGAGAGGCCTAGCAGGTCATGTGGCAGCGCAAGTTTGGACTGGCCTGCCATTGTGATGTGTTGTGATGTGTTGTGTTGGTGTAGGTTGTCGATGGTGATGGTTGATGGTTGATGGTCGATAAAACCCGGCGTGCCGAGGTGATGTGTGTAAGAGGCCGAGAGCTTTGGACTAAAAAACGTCGTCTATATCAAATTGTGTCGGCTAATGTGCAGTCTGGCACTGCCGTCTATCAGTTAAAGACTCGAGTGCGTCGTCGCGTCTATTCAGAGAAGCGCATCGTCGTCGTCGACGAGAATCACAAGCCGAAAAGTGTGCAGATCCAATGCGCCGTCGCCCCCAAAGTCGGTAGTATCAGATTGAATAGAAGGCGTTGTGGTGTGAGCTATCACGGATCCTTCTCACAAAATCAAAGAAAACAAGTTGACTCGAGCACTTGGACTGGAATGTACTTTGAATCAGATTGCTGGATCGTATTGCAGAGCAGGGAGAAATGCTTCACCCCCCAAAATGTCAATAGTCATCGTCAAGCTCGTGCTCCTGCCAGTCGTTCCTTCCCGCTTTCAGCTGCATTTTGCCTCTTTCCCCCAGAATTCCCCCCATACGGAGTAGCCCCAATCTCATGTTGCCATTCTTCCTCGGCCTTGGAGACATTACTGCAGACACCTGTAATCCCTGTAAAAGCGGGCCTGGGACTGTTCCCGTGCCTGCAAACCCCCAGGTTTTCCGGCTCGATGCCCACTATATTTTGGCACTGGAGTACTAGCAGCCCGTAATACAGTTGTCGCAGTGGTTTAGCACGGGCGTCATTGGCTCCCCGGTTTTAGCTTGTCGCTCCTCTGTCTCCAAATTCCCCAGCCAGACAAGTACCGGTTTTGACATGTGAGTGTGGCGGTGGTGGCTGAGCTGAGTCATCGTCGGATTTGCTGGTTTTGCTCAGGATTACTCAGTCCTTTGTCAAGCACCCACCCGATAAGATAAGCCCCCTAAGCTGGAGCCATCACGCTCGACAACCTCATCGCCATGGCCGTCGTTGGCCGTTTCCCCGGGTTCTCTTTGGCACTTGTGCTATTGTGCAGTCTTTTGTTCGGCTCCTTTGTCGCCGCCAATGTAGAAAAGGCAGTCTTTGTGGCGTCGTCGTCCGTTGGGTCTGCTGGCTCTACTGGCTCCGGCCTCGTTGATGTCGACCTCGACCTCGACCTCGACACGCTCAGCTTGCCACGGCTTACACCAGACGCAAACAGCAATGCCTGGCGCACATTTTTGCCGGCACTCTTCCCGTGGTCCGCCGGCTTTCCCCAGAACGCCACGACGTGGATCCTCCTCGACAGCCTTGTGCCGGGCCAGCGCTACGAACTGCGCGTCTGCTGGGCCGCCACCGTATGTATTTAATTTTTTTACATCGATCTACTCTACAGGACTGACAAACAGCAACCCACCGAGTTTGTTGTAGATGTATATGATGCGGCGGCAGTGCTGGCAGACTCCCAGCTTGCCGCCGAGCTCCTGTCTGCATCGCGGGCTGACGCGCCGTCATCCGCATCGCCATCCACGCAAAAGACGTTTGCGCGCATCGTGGCGACGGCCGACTACGTCACAGCCCCCATGAAGCCAGATGTGCCGCCTGTGCTGACAGACATTATTCTCGATCCGTTCCTGCTGAATGTCCTGCCGCGGTCGCTTGTTCCCACCATCGGCGCTGTGCTGGCTGTTGCTGCCGTCAGTGCCCTGCTGGCGCGCCGGGTCATCCTCCCGCAGCTGCGCCAGGTGGCTGTCAGCGACAAAAAGACGCAGTGATGTGTGATGTTTAGGTATCATTAATGACAGTGTCTGACCATGATCTTCTTTATTGCAGTCGTGTCTAGTCTGGTACAGCACAACGACTGCCAACTCATCTTCTCGTGACTCCATTGATTCGCAACGAATAGCAAGCATCGGACAATAAATCAAGGTACATCATCGAACAAAGCAACGACAACAAATAACAGATCAAGCAACGAAATTTAAAGCAAATGCAGATAAACTGTAAAGATAGAAATAAAAATAAAAGCCTCGACATGACAAAACTATGCTAGGAGAATGATGCAAGATAGAAATAATAAACAAAATGTGAAAAGATGTAAAGAGCGTGGCAGGTACAGACCCGTGCAGCCGTTTAAAAGAGGTCACCATCCGTGTACAGCTAGTACCGCGGGGCGCCGCCATAGCCGCCAGCACCGCCCTGGGAATATGTTGTCTGCTGCGGGTGCGTGTATGACGAGGCTGCGCCGCCAGAGCTGCCGCCGTACTGTGGCTGGCCGTGCTGTGGCTGGCTGTGCTGGCCATACTGGGGCTGCTGGTGCGGCTGCTGGTGCGACTGCTGCGCGGGCGGCGGGGGGTAGTAGCCAGGCGCGCTCGCACCGGCCGAGCCGGACTGGCCGCCCGTGTAGCTGGGTGCCGATGGTGGCTGGTAGCTGTTGTAGGATGCGTTCTGGTTGTGCTGCTGCGGTGCCTGGTACGACGGCTGCTGGTGCTGCTGCGGTGGCGGCGCATACGTCTGGGGCGACTGCTGCGGCTGGTGGTACTGCTGCTGCTGAGGGGCGCCGCCGTACGAGTTGGTGGTCGGCGGGGGCGCATATGACGGGGTGCCGTTGTGGCTGTTGTGGCTGTTGTTGGCACCGTTTGGGGGCGGCACGCTTGATGGCGGCGAGCTGTACTGCGTGTGCGCGGCGTTTTGGTACGACGTCGGCGGCGCGGTGCCCGAGTAGGTGCCGCTCTGGCCGCCGTTGGAGTAGCCGTAGTTTTGGTTTTGCTGGTTGCCGCCGTGGCTGCCGCCAAACATGCTGGCGACGCCGCCCATCATGGCGCCGGCGAGGCCGCCCGTGCTGGCGGTGTGTGCCTGCTGGTTCTGGTTGCCGTGGTAGTTGGTGGGCGCGGGCTTGCTGTTGGACGAGAACAGGTTGGACGCGAGCTGCGACGCGAGCTTGCCGCCGATGCCGCTGCTGCTGCTGCCCGAGTGCGAGTTGTTGCTGTGCGAGTTGCTGGATCCGCTGAGACCGCCGATCAATTGGCCGAGGAGCGCGTTGGAGCCGCCGCTGCCGCTGCTGCTGCTCGTCTTGCCGTGCGACAGCTGGCTCTGCAGCATGTTGACCGCAAAGGACTGCACTGTCAGTAGGTTTCAATATAAAAACAGAAGAACGAATAAAGCTTACACCCAAACTGCGGTCACCGGTAGGCCCGTCGACGCCGCGCGTGCCCTCGGGCATCACGGGCTCCATGCGGCCGTCGGCGTGGCGGATGGTCTGGCTGCCATCCGGGTGTGTGATGTAGGTCGCATCCTTGGGCAGGCCGCCGAGACCGCTGGCGCCGTTGGGCGGGATGCCAAAGGGGTGGTCGGTACCGGCATTGCTGGGTGTCGGAGTGCCACCGCCGACGGGCGCTGCGGTCAGGGGGGTATCCCACTGCGACACACCGGTCGACAGCTGCACAAAGTAGTACTTGCGACTTGCGCCGTCCCACTGTGCGATCCAGCCCGCGGGCAGTGGCGGAGGAGCAAACGAGGGGCCCTCGCCGCCGCCAGGAGAGGCAGAGCCGGTCATTGTAGCAAGTTGTAGCGAGTTGGTGAAGTGAGGTAGAGTTGGAGAGTTGAAGAGTTGGAGTGGGAATTGGATGTTGTCGAGGTCAAAGTCGTCAATGTGTGGTGAGACAATGTGTGAGTGCAGTCGACGGTAGATGTAAGAAGAGGGGCACTGTATTAGTAGACAACAGGGGAGTATGATATCTATAGTGGTCGTCTAGTCTGCCTGACGGAGAGCAGTTGATATGCTGCGTAGTTCAGACAAAGAAAGTGCAAGCTCCCGGTCGGCAGGTGCTCACGGGCAAACTGCACTTTGCACTTTGCACTTTGACAGCTCGGTTAGGTAATATGTTGGAGAGTAACCGAAACAATCGGAAGGAAAGAAGCAGAAATTAAAAAGTAGAAAAGGAAGGAGCAGAAGACTGAAGAAGAGCTCCTGCCGCGAGGTCGAGACGAAGAAAAGGGAAAGAGGGGCCAAATGAGCGCGCGCGAAGAGGTGGGGAGACGTCTGTCTACAGCGTGCTCCGTGTGGCTGTCGCATGTCTCCCCTAATAGTCTACAAGCACTGAGTACAGATAGTGTGAGGCCCCACTTCGGCCAGTCCAGGCCACGCCTTTGTCACCACACTGTAAAGTGTTAGCAATTACTACCGCGTATTGTTGTGAGTACAAGTACAAAGCTGATCTTCATGGACACATGGTGCAACTCGTCCCATGTCACGACGTAGTTTGAAATGGTTGAAAGAAAACGCATACTGTGGTTGGACTTGCAAAGAAACAAAGCAGAAATCGGCTTATATAATCACGCAGTGCCCTGTAAGACACACGCTAAAACTACCTACAGCGACTCAGCAGCTGCCTCCAATCCAATCCGCCAATTGATTTTGACTGAATCGCCTCAGCACAGCCTCCCGCCGTCGCCGCCGAACGCGCGCACGACTCGCCCGCCAGGCACCTACATTTATGTTTTGCGACAGATTGCGAGAGGCAGCCCGCTCGCACTTGTTCTTTTATCTATATCTTGTAAATCATCATTTCACTGCCCAGCCTTGGCCAGGCTGTGTTCTTCGTGTATTGGTGTTAGTGGCTCAGGCTCAGTGGCTTTACAGTGACGTACAGCAATACAAGACAAAATACAGCGACATATGAGACTGCCGTCGCTATTTGGGGGCCATCACATCACTGTTGCAGATGCTGATGTGACGAAATGCTAAGCGTCATCCCAATGCTTGGATGGCTAGCTGGACATGTCAATTCTAAATTGCTGAAAATGCCGTGAAATAACTACTCTCGTGACTTTCTCTCCTCAGGCACCTCGGCAGGCACGGCCAGCTTGCCCTCGTCCTTGGTCAGGCCCTTGCGGATCGCCAGCACGCTGTCGACAATGACCGCGTCAATGCCCTCCTTGACCTGTTTCTCGACAAGCGCGGGCTGGTTGTTTTGTGAACCGTAGCTGACGCACACGAGACCGCTCTGCTTGACCACCCGCACGAGCCGCGGGCTGATGATAAAGGGCTCTGACAAGCTGACAATACCCAGCAGGTTCCATCGGCGCGCAAACCGGATAGCCTCTTGTAGACTGCTGGCACGGATGTCACCGACAGGCTCGCCGCCCGCATCTGTCAAAAACATGATGGGAAAGTTGGGCTGCTTGAACGACAGACACAGGCAAATGTCGGGGTTGAACGACGAGAAGATGACGTCGCGGCCGTTTGCAAGATCGTAGACCTTGGCGAGCACTGTGTCGCAGAACGAGTTGAGCTCGACGGCGTACGTGTCCATGCCGTGGTCCTCGCTCTCGTGGAGCATGGGGTACTTCATCTCAATGTTGAAGCCGACGCCCGCGGGCACCTGCTGGAACAGATCCGCAAGCGTCGCAAAGGGCGCCTGGATAAAGTTGCCGCGCGAATTGGCCTTGAAACCCTTCTCCTTGAAATCGCGCGTGTGCTTCATGCGCTCTTCGAGGTTGCGCCGCGAGCCCTTGGAGTCGGAGTCGTCCAGCGACATGGACATGGCCCGACGAGGGACCCGGAACTCCTTGCGCTGGCCCATGTCTGCTGTGCCGTCAAAGTGCACAGAGTTCTTGGTTGTCGCAGCACCGTTTTCAATGGCAGAGCTGTTCAACAGGGCCTTCTCGCCATCCCGCGGGCTGCTGCTGCGGTCGCTGCTGCGGCTGCTGCGGCCGCCGTCGTTGATGTGGAGGAATTGCTCCAGGGTAAGCGTGTGCACAGGCGCATCAATGCCCGTCTCGCTGACGAGGAAGTCGTGGTAGATGACCGGGATGTGGTCCTTGGTAAGTTGCACATCAAACTCCACGTAGTTGGCACCCAGGTTGGCTGCCGCGATAAACGACGGCACGGTGTTCTCGCCCAGCTGCAGAGATCTCTGAGACGCCATGTTCTTGCCAAGACCACGGTGGCCAATGACCATGGGAGTGGACGACACCTTCTTCCAGTACGTATGGTCGGATGTGACGCTCATATTGGGGTGCGAGAATGGCGTGACGACCAAGAAGTTGAAGTTGACAGTGCCAATGATCTCGAGCTCGGGCGAAATAATCGGCACTGTCACATCGCCCTGCAGGTTCATGCGCTTCAGTCCGATCGTCGGGCGGACCGATGGCAGCAGAGCAAAAGCACGGCCAATCTTGTTCTTGGAGTTGCCCGAGTAGGTAGGGACAATGTTGAAGTTGAGGGTCACGCCGCTCACATCCTTGGTTGTAAAGACAATTGGCTCCGTCGAGATGTTCTCCTGCACAGGCAGATCGATGACGCTCGGCTCGCCAGCAGCACCAGTGGCCGACACAACAATCGAAAGTGCAGTATCCAGCTGGGTCTGGTGGGCCTCGGTCAAGGGGACCTGGTCGAGCTGGACTGCCTCGACGTTCTTGCGCATGTCCATTGATCCCAGGCTGACGAGGACCAGAGTCTCGTCTGTGAGGTAGCGATGGCCGTATGTACGCACGGGCTGCGGCGGCGGCGACGACTCATGGTGTGCCGCGAGTCTGGAGGCACCCTTGGACCGACGGTCGCCAAGAGACTGGTGTCCCTCTGGCTTGGGCGGAGATGTGCCGAGCTGGTTTGCGGATGCCAGCGACGGTGTAGACGCCTCGTTGGGGGGCGTGTCGGTTGGTGTGTCGTATGCAGGCACAGGAACATCGACAGGCCTGTCTGGCACACGCGAGTGCTTCAAAAGAAGACGGCCAATGTCGAGGTGGCCACGAAGCGCGGCGTGCTCCCGGGCCGTCCAGCCAGACGAGTCGGCCTTGTCCACATCAGCACCAGCTTCGACGAGCAACGTGGCGACAGACAAGTGGCCATCGACGGCAGAAATGTGCAGGGGTGTCCAGGAGAAGGAGTTTTCAGCCAGCTCGAGGTCTGCCTTTTGCGTTTCGGAGCCGGCAATGAGGATCTTGGCACACTTGTCGTAGCCAAAGCGCGCGGCAATGTGCAGCGCGGTCTCGCCGACCTCGTCCTGCCAGTTGACATCGACACCGGCGTCGACCAGCATCTGCACAATTCCAGAATGGTCGTGCTTGGTAGCAATGGCCAGGACAGCACTGGACTTTGCAATTTTGCGCCGCGTGGCACCCTTGCTCTCACTGACACCCTGCCAATCCTCGCTACGAAGAAGAGCCTCCGTGGTCAATGGGTGACCGCTAATAACGCTCAGGTGAAGTGGCGCATACCCCTCCTTGTCCTGCCACTCGGGCGCGTCAATGCCGTTCTCAACGGCAAACTGGCCCCAGGCCTGCATGCGAGAGATCAGAGTCTTGCACACGATCACAAAGCCAAACTGCGCGGCATAGTGCAGAGGAATGCGGCCAAACGAGTCACGCGTGGAAAGCGAATGGCGCTGGCGCTCGGTGAGGTTGTCGAGAAGGAAAATGAGCATCTGCACGCGCGCGTCTTCAGTCGTGAGCGGCTCAGCATCGACGCCTGGTGAAGTCACTTCTGAGGGCAGCGGTGAGCTGGCTGGCTTCAGATGTGTGGTAAAGTGGTTCATGTGCGGGAAGGGCTTCACAGCCGCTGTCGTTTCTGGCTGGGCAATGTTGCCTGTGGTCACACCCTGCGGAGACGATCTGCTGCGACCAATCTGAATGACCAGACGGTGAATGCAGTTCCGCTGGTTGATGTCATCGGGCTCGTCGATGGACTCGACGTGATTCAACAAGAACCGGACAGCCTCTTTGGAACGCACCGACGTCGCACGCTGCAGCAAGTTAAGCAGCAGGCTCTGCGATGAAGCCGTGGATGCCAGAAGGGACGGTGTCGAGGCCGTTGAAGCCGACGACGACGAGCGCTCCATTGCCGGCGCAGCGGGCTCGGCCGGCGCCTCAAGCTCAAGCTGGTGGTCGTTGAGGTCAATGTGGCCGTCGCGGAGACACTCCTCGAGAGCCTTGATATCGTCTGAGCGCACGGCCTGATCAAGCCTGTCAAGCAGAGCACTGGGAAGCTGGAGCATAGCCTTGATGGAGGCGCGGCCCAGCGAGCGCACAGAGCGCTCGGAGCGCGCATCGTCGTGCTGGTTAGCGTCGCCAAGCGCAAGAAGCCAACGGTTCACCTCGGCCATGACACGCGTAATGGTGGTGTCGCGAGCAAAGGGGCAAGGATCAACCTTTGTAGCGATGTAGCGGTGCTGGGTGGTGGTGTTGGGCACCTTCTTGTCGAGCTTCTTGGTGATCTTGACAAACCCGCGACGGTTGATCTCGCCGAACCACTGGAGGTTGCGCAGCTGGCTGCGAAGCTCGAGCAGAGCTCCCATGAGCTCCTCGACCTCATCCTGGTCGAGGTTGGAGGCTACATCGGGAGAGGTGCCATAGCGGTCCTGGAGGAGGCGCAGACGACGGGCGATGTCGGCAAACTTTTTGTTGTAAAAGGAGTTGACATCCTCGAGGTTGCGATCCAGGGCGAAAAAGAATTCTATGAAAAGAAAGAAGAAAGATTAGTAATCCGAATAGGCACCAATGAGCGAGGAGCCAAGAAGGTATATGGGAACGGTATGATGGAGGACAACATGCATCAGGATGCATGGCAAAAGTGAGACATTTGAGCTGTGATGCTAAGACAGTCGCAGCCAGGAACACGCTCGCAAGCTCAATACCAGCCTGTGCATGTGGGTGTTTATAACTTCAACGTGGAATGCGATAGGAAGCATCAAACAAAGGGCAACCTACCTGCAAGATCGGCTGTGCCTCCATTGTCCGCCTTGTCGGAAGCCGCCTTGACAAGCTTCTTGAGGCCCTTGTAGTTGATGTACGAGGACGCCCACTCGGGCACCTGGTTCCGGGGGAGACTGTGTTGTTAGTTTTGGCAGAGGTAATGGTATATTTTGATTTTGTGACGCGACTTACTTCCGGGCGAACTTCATAGTCACAAGATTCGATGCTGTCCAGCTGTGGTGATTCTTGCGATTTTGACGCTTCTGGTGCTTCTGGTGATGGTGAGGCGTGATAAGATAGCAAGCTGTGGGGTTGGCTTGTGACAGAGACGATGAAAACAAAAAGAAACGCAAACTGCTAAAGGAAGGGAGCCATTTGAGTGCTGGAGAGGTGGTGAATGGCTTGGTTGAGGTCGAAACAATAGGCGATGAGTATGGATGAAGAAATTGAGAGAAATGGGAGATGGGCAGGAAGGATAGGTGATATACGGACAAGAGAGACAGACAAAAGAGCAAAGAAGGAGTCGCGGCTTAGAGGATCTAAGTGGAAAGAGCCCTTTGGGTCAGGGTCGCAGCTGCCTGCATGTGACGTTCTGGTTGGCCAGCTCAGCTTGCAGTAGACCTTAAGTATCTATACATATATCCTAGTGCATCTTACTAGCAAGTACAAGTATATTTTACGAGAGGTACAAAGGAATGTACCTAGTATCTTTGAAGCTTAACTTTGTAACTGCGACCATTTTGCCCCTCGCAAGTTCAGAGATTGCCGCCGATGTGTCCGCCGACGGTGCTGAAGAGTGCGACGTACTCAGTTAAGCCGGCAGAAGCACGAACCAGGAGCACGGTGCAGGGGCAGACCAAGAAAGCTGTAGGACAGCTAATACAAGTATTGAGTAAGATACAAAGTACAAGAGAGCTAAAGTTGGAAATCAGAAAACAGAAAATTCAAGAAATATGGATATAGAAGGCAGGGTGGAGTTCCCGATTCCCGGGGGGGCAGGCGCGACAGACAATAGCGGGCTCTGAAAAGCACGAGGGCACCGACCTGCCGATGCTGTTTGTGTATGCGGAAGTAGCGGCCGAGTGGAGGAGGAACTTGATGTCAACGAGGAGAGGAAAGAGCGAGTGTCAGGTTGCAGTCAATTCATTATGTCAGCATTTGGCGATGAAATTTCCATCTTCATCTACTATATCTCCATCTATCTTACAGAGTATTACATCCCACTCACCTCAAATTATTTCATTATTTCATTTTATTCCAAATTTATCAGTTTATTTAACAGCCCCATTCGGGACGGCTCCTGAAGTGCACGAGGAACGGAGCAGCGATCCACTCCAGCCAGTCACAGCGCTGTAGTGGCGTCCCGTGGATCGGCCGCCAGCTCTGACTGGCCCGAAGTCGTCGCAGGTCGCGGTAGAATGACCCGGGCTTCTTTCTTTTCGTGTGCATTCCAGATATCATTTTCTTTTATCTTTTCTGAGATTGCTACGGCTTTGAGCAATGTAGTGTAGTACATTATGTACCACTGTCGGATCCGGCAAGGGTAAGCCATCAGAGAATGGCGGTCAAAGAGAGGGGCAATGGCGGGCAGTACTGAGCTTGTAGTTAAGGGCACCTGTGAATAAACACTGTGGTCATGTATTGAGTATAGGTGTAGCCGATGATCTCGGGGTTGAATCGGCATGAAGAAACTGTGCTACTTGCATCTACAGAGGAAATAGAAATATGACTGAATTGGAAGAAATAGATTGACCTGGGTCAACAGACATCCATCGACCTCATATCAACTGGTCAAGATGTCTTGCAGACCAGCTTGCAGACGCATGCAGAGCAACTCGAATCAATATATGATCTGACTAAGCATGCATACTCACGTTCCTGCCAAGATGGGTGTCGTGTGCTCTATTGCCTATTCTGGAAGCCACACCGCCTCACCGAGGGTAGACTTACTGTGTTGTTCTCAAGTTTGTATTCTATTAATAACGACTTGGAGAAAGTCGGACTGTGTTTGCGTAACAATGCACAGATCTCCCCGTGACCAGCAGATCTGGTAGCTCGTAATCTCCATTATGTGCCCAAAGGTGAAGTAATACAGAGTAGTTCGTGGGGAAGCAAGAGCTATTTCAGACGCAACGGGAAGGAGCCACTGCCAAGCCCTGAGAATATCTACCCTTGCTGGAAAAGGCAGTCACTTGACCTCTGGCTTGTGACTGTTCTCACTTGACCAAATTGCATTCCATTGACTGTCGTTGAAGTGACTCGGTTGATTGACTCTCAACATTGTGGCTGTATTAATTGCAAAAGACTGAGAAGAGAGAAACACTGCATACATGCACTGCAGTATCACCTGCCATACCCCCACGGACGCAGCGTGCCGCCGCCCGGTGTTGAATTATTTGCATGTCTGAGTGTTGTTTATTAAGAATTTAATGAATTTAATGAAGAATTAGATTTGCTAGTCTCGTGGTGTAATATGTCGTACCTGGCTAGCGTTGGAGGAGAATCTTACTGAAATATGCTGAAATGTAGAAATATTAGAGTTGACGGGAATATATAGACCGCCGGATACAGATTCCGGGAGCTGGTGATGTTTTATTAGATGGTGAGAGAGCATGTTTAGATCAATAAGAAGCATTTTGGATAATTAATATGAAAAGAATTAATGTTGATAAAACGAAACAGAGTAAAAGAAGAAGGAAAAATAACAAAAAATAAAGTATAACTAGAAGAAGTAAAAAGAATTTAATATACAAAACAAAACACTTGGATTTTGAGAGAAAAAAAGGAAGAGAAGAAAAATAAACAGATAAAACTGCATAAAAAGAGAAGAGGAAAAGAGAAAAGACAAAAAGAGAAAAAAGAGAAAAAAAAACGTACAGCAGAGGGTATTCGCTGGTCGTCACCGACCCAACTACTAATCCGCCGATTATCGGTTTAACTAGGGGAGAGCGGACGGGATCCCGTGCTTTCCGATATCTATGGCCGTACGTACTAGAATGCGTCTTTGTGGAGTATATATGGGGTCCATTACATAATTTACAGCAAACGACCTTGTGGCCGACCTCATCGACAGACGCCCTCACTCGATGCTCAATGATGCAATAAATAAATACAAATAAGTGAATATGAATAATGTACACTCCATCGTATATACATGGACAAAGACCAGCTACAACAGCCATCCCCACCTCTCCTGCTTGCCGCGCTGCTTTTGCTTCTCCCCCTCCTCGTCAGCCTTGGACTGCAGCCGGTACAGCCGTGCCTGCACCAGGGCCTCGACGGGCATCGCGCGCGCCTGTGCCTTGGCGGTCGCATTCTCCAGAGCGCCCTCGTCTTTGGACTTGGCCTGGTAGTCGGGGAACAGCGAGTGTGTCAGGATGTCCTTGAGCCGGCCCTCGAGCAGGCCGCCGACAATCGGCGTGTCCTCGTCGAGGTGGCGCTCTAGCATGGTCACCTGTTTTGATAGCATGGCCGCCACCTTGTCTTCTTGGTCTTCGTGGTCTTCTTTTGTGCGGTCTTCCACGTCGTCCGTGTGCTCGGCAGCCGTGATGGCCCGCTGCTCGGCGGCCTTGAGCTTGGGCGCAGGCCGCCCAGTACGCCCCGTGACGGCATTGAACGCTGCCAGCCGCACACCAAACGGCACACTGACGCGCTGCAGGAACGCGTGGATGCTCGACAGCAGCGACGGCTTGTTTCTGTGTCCGTTGTCGGTGGCAACATTGCAGCTCAGAATCGACTGGAACACGGGCGGCTCGCCCGTCTCGACCGTCCTCGTCATGTCGGCCGCCTTGATCGCCGCCGCGTCTTCCGTCACCGTCTCCATAAACGACTCCATGACGTGCGAGCACGCCGAAAACACGGCGTCTGCCATCTGGTCCACAGCCTTGAGCTGCGCCATGCGGCGGTACTGGTCCTGTTCGCGCTCCTGCCGCTGCGGCGCGTCGGCCAGGTTCGCCAGCTGCGCCGTCCAGGCCTCGGCGCTGTCTGCAAATCGTGCTTTGGAGGACGTCTCCATCTGATTCATCTGATTCATCTGAGCAAGGGCAGGCGCTAGGATGCGCCCGAGCCGCGACAGGTAGTGCTCAGTATCAGCGACAAACAGAGCCTGCGTGAGACGGAACGCGCCGCGGTTGCGCTCGGCTTCGTCTTTCCACAGCCGGTCGTCGACACAAGGCTTTTCCTTGTCCTTGCCGTCCGACTTGAAGGTCGTCTTGAACGTGCCCGTGCGGCTTCTGTACTGGAACTCGTCCCAGCTCATACCGGACTTGGCCTCGGTTTTGGGCTCGGCCTCGGTCTCCGTCTGGGTCTCCGTCTGGGTCTCATTCTCATTCACAGCACCATCAACAAAGGCCTGGCGCATCTCTTGCGCCGACTCGCCCAGCAGCTTGCGCCGCCGCTGCATCTGCTTCATGTACGGGTTCGCGATCCGCTTCTTTGCCTTGAAGTCGACCAGCATCTGGCTGTCGTGGTGCCACTTTTGCAGCGGCGGCTGGGGCGCGACCGCAATCGACAGCAGCAGCCGCAGCTTGATTGCGAGCTTGCGCGCCGATGTTGCGCTGACGTGCCGGTCGGCCGTCATGGCCATGTCCGGCACCAGCAGCGGCGTGATGAGCGACGCGTTGCCTGCCAGCACCTGCACGAGGGCACGCGCCGCCGGGATGTCGACCGAGTCGAGCACCGAGTTGAGAAACGTGTGCAGCAGCTTGGGGTCGATCTGCGCGCTGTCGCCGAGCGACGCTGCATAGACCACCGTGGCGTGGCGCACCTGGTCCAGCGACAGCAGGCCCTTGAGAATGGCATTGACGAGCGGCTCGTCGACGTCGGTGCGCTGCACGACGTAGCCGCCAATGACGTTGATGTCGCTCTGGCGCGCCCACGCATGGTACTCGAGCTTGGCGGCGCGCGCGTCGGCAATCGACCGGCGCCGGTACTTCATGCCGCGCGAGTCGAGCGCCACGATGCGGCGGATGGTGCGGTAGAAGCCGATGACGTCGCCGCGCGCGCGCGACTGGTGCAGCAGCAGAGCGACGGTCTGCTGGGTTGGCAGGAAGCGTGTGCGCAGCAGCAGCGAGTCGGCGACGATCTGCGACAGCGTGTGCAGACCCAGGTTGGTGAAGCCGTAGATGAGCGCGTGGTAGTTGTGGATGCCCGGCGGCGACTTGCTGACAATCAGGTTGAAGCACAGCTTGGCGACCCAGGCGTGGATGTCCTCGGCGTTGCGCGTCTTGACGTCGGTCTTGCCGGACTTGCCCGACGTCACGCGGCTGAGGTTGCGGATACTATTGTAGATGACGCGGCCGAGGCTGTTGACGGTGTTGAAGCGCAGCGTTGCGAGCCAGTTGGCAAAGATCTGGCGCGTCGCGGCGCTGGCGGCCATGCGTGCATAGGTGGTGGCTTCCGGGTCGAGGTCGGGCAGCCGGTACGACGGGTAGCCGTCGATGCGCAGCATGCGCAGTGCGTTCCACGCCGAGTCCGGGTGGCTCATGCGCTTGCGCTGCATCTCCGGGTCCAGGGGGTCCCAGAGCCGGTACGCCTCGGCCATGAGGTCGTCGACGAGCATGTTGGTCGCGTCGACCATGCGGCTAAAGTGGATGGCGGCCTGGGGCTCGCGCTGGCCCTGCAACAAAGTGTGCTGCATGGCCTCCTCTTCCTCGATCAGGCCGTCGCCCAGCGCGTCCAGACCCTGGGTCAGCTTGGGCCGCTGCAGCCACCAGCGCCGCGACAGGCCAAACTGCTTGTGCAGCCACGAGAGGTAGGCCTCGCGCTGGTCGGCCGTGTCCTCGTGCTGGCGCAGCTGGGCGTGTGACACGCAGATGGAGCTAAGGGCGTCAATGACCCGCGAGCGCGACACGACGGTGCGTGTGTTGGCCAGGGTCGGCGCGGGCACAGACACCGGCGTGGCCGCGTAGTTTTTCCCGAGCCGGGCGTAGTGTGCGTAGTCTCGTAGCTCTTCGGGGATCTCGTCGGGCCGTAGTCCCAGCGGGTTCGCATTGGATGCGTCGTCGTCTTCCCCTGCTTCGTACATGTCTTCCGCGTCCTCCATGGCCGTCTTCTTGGACACATCTGCCGCGGCCTTTGTTCGCTTCACTTTGTACTTGGACCCAGACACGACGGGATACAGGTTGACCGGCAGGTTGAAGTTGGCGCCGATGGACTCGTTCATGATCCGCATCAGGTCCTCTCGTGATTTGTCGAGTTTTCGTTCGTGGACTGTCCGTGTGTCTGGCTCGTCGTCTGTGTTTTTTTGTCGTGGTCGTTTTGACTTGAGCTTTTTTCCTCTCTGTCGTGGCTGTCGCTCTTCTTGCTCCTGGAGTGCATCTTCTTGGAGGGCGTTTCGTAGCAGAGCCTCGAATGACTGTCCTGCATGCTTCGTCTGTGTTGCATCTGTCGCGTACCGAGCATGTGCCGTTGTCTGCATCCGACCCGGCTCCGTCCTTCTCCGCGGCCTCCGTGCCGGGTTGCTGGCCAGCAAGCTAGGGGTTGCTGGAGCTCGCCGGACCGGTGTGGCATGATAGTCTCTTCTCTGCTCGGGCCGGCTTCGTCTTGCTGTTCTTCTGGCTGCACCCGGGCCGGCCAAGCTGCCTATGCCGCTGCCGATGCCACCGCCGATGCTCGTGCGCCGTAGACATTCCCGCCGGCAGCTGCTGCAGATATGGCCCTGCGGACCCCACGACCAGAGACTCTGCATACTCGGAGCATGTCTTGTGGAGAGGTGTCGTGGTGGTCGTCAAGGTTCAATGTCGTCGAGGTCGAGGTGTGTCGCGATCCGTCCGATTGACTACCGAGCTTGGTTTTTCTTGGGCGCATCATGCCACTAAAAGCTAGAAGCACGCAGAGTCTAAAACTCGCACACTAATAATACACTAATAATACAGAGTAAAACCCCCCAAATCAGAGCTCAGGGTCCACATAGAGGGGTGCGCACTGTGCTGTAGAATTGTAGGCGATGGTACAGTATCCACACTGTACAGTATCTGATATCAACGCCGCCGGATATCGTCAACTCACATTGCATCTCACGCATCTCCTCTACGATACATTTGTCAATCCGTCCAACTCTGCCGACCAAGTCACTTGTACAAGATGTTTGCCCTCGTACTCACCGCCGAGCTGAATGGGTAAGTCCTCTGTTTGGTCCTCGCTCCGCTCGTTGGATTTCCTCGCTTCGCTCGAGGACGTCTCGTTTTTACACGCTCGCTGAAACGCCCTCACTAACCTACAGCGTCACCAACCTCCGCCCTGCAGACACCCAGGACGCCCCCTTTTGGTACACCTTCAAGGTCCAGTGCACGTCGTGCCGCGAAACACACCCCAACTGGGTCGCCGTCAGCCGTTTTGAGCAGAACGAAATGAGCGGCAGCCGCGGCGAGGCCAACTTTGTCTGGAAGTGCAAGAACTGCAAGCGCGAGTCGACGGCGTCGATCAAGGCGGCCCCCAAAGCGTACGCGCTGTCCGAGCCCGCCAAGCCGTCGCCGGTCATTGAGTTTGACTGCCGCGGCCTCGAGTTTGTCGAGTTCAAGCCCGACGGCGAGTGGCTCGCCGACGGTGCCGACTCCAGCACAACGTTTGCGGGCATCGACCTCTGCGAGGGCGACTGGTTCGACTACG
This sequence comes from Ophiostoma tasmaniense, assembly GCA_022392925.1. Classification (NCBI taxonomy): domain Eukaryota; kingdom Fungi; phylum Ascomycota; class Sordariomycetes; order Ophiostomatales; family Ophiostomataceae; genus Ophiostoma; species Ophiostoma tasmaniense. Next base: position 1,091,510 of record JAKRGK010000008.1, on the reverse strand, counting down.
ACGAAAAGGCGGGCGACGAGGTCAGCATTGTCGGGCAGCAGTGGGAGATCAAGCGGGCGTAGATGCATTCACAGACTAAAAAAGATGCACCACATTTTTATTCTCTATATCATACAAACATAACAAAGTCTGGAATCAAATCAAAATCAAAAACGATCAAACACGATCAGAGGAAAGATCAAAGTCAAAGGAAATTCTAAGCGGACGTGGTGGTGGCAGCCGCAGTCGACGAGGCGCCCGTGCTCGAGGCAAAGACGGTGCGCGTCGAGGTCACGAGCGACTCGGCGGGGCAGTCGCTCTCGGACTCGGCGGCAGCGGACTCGGCGGCGGCGGTCACAGCCGACGACTCGGCCGACGACGTTGTAGTGGCGGCGACATTGTTGGCAGCGGCGGCGGTCATGGTCACGTAGACAGTGACGGGAGCCTGCGTGACAGTCACGGTCGAGGCGGCAGCGCACACGCAGTCGGTGCCGGCAGCCGCAGCAGCCGTTGTACCGGCGACAGCCGCAGCCGCCGAGGTGGCGGCGGCGACGACGGTGCTCGTGACCGCAACCTGGGTGGTCATGGTGGAGGTGACGGTGGCGGCGACGGTGGTGGTGACCTCGCTCGAGGTGGTGCCGGCGGCGATGGTGACAACGGTGACCTTGCTGGTGGTCATGACGACCTCGGTGGTCTTGGTCATGGTGACGAGCTTGGTGGAGGTGACCATGACGGCGGCGGTGCTGGTGGCGGTGATGGTGGTGCCGGTAATGGCGCCGTTGCTGGCGGCGGAGATGACGCTGGACATGATCGACTCGGTGGCGGTGACAGGGCACACCGTGGTGGTCAGAGCAACCGTGTTTGTGACGAGGACAGTGCTGACGGCCTCGCTGGGCAGGGCGCTCAGAGCGGCGGTGTCGGTGGCGGCAGGGCAGTTGGTGACGGTGGCGGCGCACGAGATGACGGTGACGACGTTGGTGGTCATGACGGTCAGGGTGGTCAGGCCCGACGAGGCAGCGGCAGCAGCAGCCTCGGTCGTGGTAGCAGCCGCGGTGGTAGTACCGGCGGCGGCGGCGGCGGCGGTCGAGGAAGAGCCCTTCTTGGTCTTGGTGGTCTTGGTCTTGGTCACCTTGGTCTTGGCGGTGGTGGTCGAGTCGGTGGCAGCGGCGGTCAGGGTGGTGCCGGTGATGGAACCCTCGCTGGCAGCAGAGATGACGCTGGACACGATGGACTCGGTGGCGGTGACAGGGCACACCGTGGTGGTCAGGGCAATCGTGTTTGTGACGAGAACAGTGCTGACGGCGTCGCTGGGCAGGGCGCTGATGGCAGCAGTGTCGGTAGCGGCAGGGCAGTTGGTGATGGTGGCGGCGCACGAGATGACAGTGACGACATTGGTGGTCAGGACGGTCAGGGTGGTCTGCTCAGCGGCATCAGCAGTGGCGGTAGCAGCAGCAGTCGTAGAAACAGCCGCGGCCTCAGTAACGGACGCAGTCAGGGTCGAGCCGGTGATGGAGCCCTCGCTGGCAGCGGAGATAACACTCGAGGCAATGGACTCGGCAGCAGTGACAGGGCAGATGGTGGTGGTCAGGGCAATGGTGTCTGTGACCAGGACGGTGCTGACGGCCTCGGTGGGCAGAGCGCTGATGGCAGCAGTGTCGGTGGCAGCGGGGCAGTTGGTGATGGTGGCAGCACACGAGATGACGGTGACGACGTTGGTGGTCAGGACGGTCAGGGTGGTCAGGCCGCCGTTGGCAGCAGCAGTGGCCGTGGCGTTGGAGAACTTGGCAGTGGTGGCGTTGGCCGAGAGGGTGATGCCGGCAGAGGGGGCCGTGACGGCAGCCGAGGCCGCGGCATTGTTGGCGACGGTGGCGTTGGCCGAGGCAGTGATGCCAGCCGAGGCGGTAGTCTCGATCGACGACAGAGAAGACGACAGAGAAGACGAAGTGACTTCAGCGGCCACGACAGTCGACAGAGTAGACGAGCTGGCCGAGGTGGTGCTGTTGGTAAAGACGACCGAGGTGGTCTTGCCCTTGCCGCCGGACTTGTCCTTGTTGCGGGCAAAGACCAGGTTGTGGTTGTCGCGGCTGGGGATCAGATGAGCCGAGGCGGTGGCGGCGTAGAGGCCGTAGAGGAGGACGTTTGTGATCTGCATTTTGATGTAGATGATGTATGTATAAGATAAAAAGAGAAAAAAGAGGAAAGAAGATGTCCAGTTGGCGGGTTGGTATCTACTTGTTGAAAATCAATTTCAAAAGAAAGAGTAGGCAGGGAGTTGAAAAGAGAAAAAAAAGGAAGAGAAGAAGCGAAACTCTGACTTGCAGGAGTGAATGGAATAGCTTGCTAGAAGCTGTGAAAGAATGGTTGATAGATCGAAGCGAAGAAAAGAAAGAACTGCCAAAGGGCTGGACGAAGAAAGTGGTGCAAAAGAAGAAAAGAATGTGAATGGAATGAGATGAGAAGAAGAGAAAGAGAAAACGAAGACGGAGAAGAAGGGAGGAACGGAGGGTATTTGAGCTTGGCGATGCCGTCGAGAGGAGACAGGAGACGACAGACGAAGACAGGAGAGTGGTGGTGTAAGTGGTGTAAGTGGTAAGCGTGTGTGAGGTAGACGGAGCTCCACACACCCATTAATTTATTTTCTATTTCTATTTCTACAGTTGATATTCTACATGCCGATGCCATAACCGCCGTGACTGGTAGAAAGACAAAAGTCGAGGCTCTGCCCCATCGACATGCATCGACATGGGTGGTCTGGACGGGGTGACAGGGGTCTTTGTTTGGATGTCTTTGTCAGGGATTACTGGGTCTTTGTTGAGGTACGGTCTTTCTGTCAGGGACTATGAAGGGTAGAAGAACCAAAGAATCAAAGAATCAAAGAATTATACATCAAGGCAGATGCAAACAGACAGAGTTGTAGAGAATTCAAAGCAGTATTTAATTAAGCAAACACATCAAAGAGGTAGGGATTTTTCATGGAGCAATAATCAAAGCAAATAGAGAAGTAATCAAAGAATCAAACCAAAATAAAGAATCAAAAAGCCAAAAGCCCAAAATCAAAAAGCAAACACTGACAAAATCAGATCCCGACAGCTACATGACAGACCCCATTAACTCCTATTCCTTTAATTCCCAGGCGACAGAGTAGCTACGGGGAATACGATGTAGCATGCAATAAAGCAGAAGTGGTAGAGGCAGTCAATAAAGACAAAATAAGTAATAGAAAAACTACTATACCCCTGGCCCACAGACAACCCACTACCTGGCGCTTGATTAACAGCGCCTGCAAGCCTACAATCAAGGAACAGCATAAAGCATAGCGCCAGGTACCAGGAACAAAACCAGGAACAGCATAAAGCATAATGATGGACGAGGGGATTTTCCAGTGTCGACGCATCACGAGTTGGGACGAGTCTGTGGCCTGTAGTAGCAGTCTGCTGTTTGTGTTGTTTGTAGTTTATTTCAGTCCATTCACCGCTGGACTGATCTACGGGCTGTGTCCTTGGTCAATGGACAATTATGCGGTAGTCATTCATGTTGTTGTTGATGCGTAGGGATCACCAGATTCACGGGCGGTTATGCTGTATTTAGATTTATGGTTTACAGTTGAGTACGTAGTCGGTGTCGTCATGCTAGGCGCTGGGATGATGAAGATAGAGACAGAGACGAGAGACAAGATACAATGACAGCCTATGGTTGATGTGAGACTTGCAGCTAAGAAAAAGAAGAATAAAAGAAAAAGAAGAAGAAAAAGAAAAAGAAGAAATGAAAAGTCCGAGACGAAAGAAACTTGGGACGAAGATGCTGAAACCGTGGAATATTGATTATTTGGTTTTACTTGATTTCTCTTGATTCATTGATTCATTGATTCAACAAACCCGTCTGCAGCCAAACAAGAGAAAGAAAAGAAGAATCAAAGAATCAAAGAATCAAACAGAATAAACCATTTATTCTTGTAAGCAAATAAAATGCATATTTACTCCGTCAGGGGCCGCCAGGACAAGGAGTCACTGTCTCGAACCATGGCGCGACGGCTGGAGTGGGGCCAATCACGGTCTCTGTACCTATTGCTACTAGAGTAAGAGGTGGGCTGGTGGGGAGTTGCGCTGGAGAAGGAGAACGAGGGCCAGTGTTTCACGTCAAGGGGCAGGAGGGGCGCTTTAAAAAGCGAGGAAGCACGAAGGCGCCAACGGCGACAGCGGCATACTTGGTACGCTCTTTCCTTTTCCTCTGCATGTCCCAACGCGTCTGCTTCGTCAGCACTCGGCGCATTGCCACTCTCTGTACAACTGACAGCTTCTCCAGGTTGTCATGCCGCCATGGCAGTCGTCTACATCGGCCGGCATCATGCGGCCATGCAGTGTAAATATAGATCTGTACGTGGTAGTGTTTTGCTGTATTGTGCTGGTATTTGACGACATACCTGGCCGCGTCGTGTCGTCGTCGTCTACCTCGTCGCTCTGTTCAATTTTTGTTTGTTTCTTGATTATAAAGTGACCTCCACACATTATGCATTGTCTGCTGCCTGTGCGATCACTTGGAGGCTGGATCAGGCTGGATCATGCTTGGCATCATGCTTGTCAGTACAACCATTGACGTCGATCTCGGGCAGTAGTCATCAACTCTCCGAGCAAAGACTAACAGAAAGCGAGAGACCCAGAGACCGAGAGAAACACCAAAGAAGGCGCAGGTCCCGGCTGCCGCAGATCATCCTAAAGTATTGATTCTGATTCAAGCTCTTGCATGACTGTTGATGGCAGTGCGTGCCCCTGCCATGGTCCATCGTCGGAGAGTAGTACCACTGTCTCAACTTCCAACTCTATTTGTTCGTCTGATTTTGTCTGCATACCAAGGAAGTGTACCTGGTTGGTCTCATCTACAGATCGTCCACCTTATTCTATTTTACTCTTCAAACTCTTAAATTCTCCGTTGACAAGCACAAGACCAAGAGAGTCTGTTCTCGCAGAGATTTGGAGGAGAGAAGAGGAGAATAGGAGAATAGAATAGGAGAATAGAACAGTTACAAACTAATCACGGAGACCGAACCTCATCTCTGTCGGATATCAAGATTAAGGACCCTTTGCGTTTCTCCCACTACTCTACATAAAAAAGACAACTCGCTCTCGCTCCGCTGCGCCTGTCTCTCACTACCGCTCTGCCCACTATTCCCTGTTTCGTCTTCGCCGTCTTACCCTTGTTTGACTCTTGAAACGGCCAACAAGCCACCTCCTGTAGACGTCGTCTTGATCTTTCGCATCTACTCTACATCCAGTCTTGTCACTCTCACTCATCACTACTAATGCAAGTGTTGTAAATGTGAATTCTTCCACAGTAAAGATTTGACTCTTTTGGGTATCCGGTTGAAAAGGACTTGTCCCCTAAAACACCATATAAAAACCTTCCGATGCCGTCCCATCATGCTAAATGTTGAATGCTTTAAAAAGCAGCTTTTAAAGAAAATAACCAACGCCAGTGTAAACCCTTTAAAAGGCAGATATATCATTAATGCAAACACGAGGTTGACTACTGCTTGCTGTACTTCTCGCGGAAGAACTTGGCAGCGTTGACCATGTTGACCAGCGCAGCCTTGGTCTCCGTCCACTGGCGAGTCTTAAGACCGCAGTCGGGGTCGATCCACAGCTGCTCCGGCTTCAGGAACTGCAGCATCTCCTCAATCCGGACCCGGATCTCCTCCTCGCTGGGAATGCGGGGCGAGTGGATGTCGTACACACCGGGGCCAATGTGGCGCGGGTACGCAGAGTCAACAAACACCTTGAGCAGCTTGGCATCAGACTTGCTGTTCTCAATCGACAAAACATCCGCATCCAGAGCAGAGATGGCGTGGAAAAAGTCCTGGAACTCCGAGTAGCAAAAGTGCGAGTGGATCTGCGTAGAGTCCTCCACACCAGTGGTCGACAGGCGGAACGCCTTGACCGCCCAGTCAAGGTACGCCTCACGCTCCTTGCCAGAACGCAGGGGCAGACCCTCACGCAGAGCAGGCTCGTCCACCTGGATGACGTCAATGCCGGCCTTCTCAAGGTCGACAACCTCGTCGCGCAGAGCCAGAGCAAGCTGCTCCGCCTGCACAGACTGGTGCACATCGTCACGCGGGAACGACCACCGCAGGCAGGTCACGGGGCCAGTCAGCATGCCCTTCATGGGCTTCTTCGACACCGACGCAGCGTACTTGCTCTCCTTGACCGTCATCGGGGCAGGGCGCGAAATGTCGCCAACAATAATGGGGGGGCGAACGCAGCGCGAGCCGTAGCTCTGAACCCAGGCGTGCGTGGTAAAGGCATAGCCGTCCAGACGCTCACCAAAGTACTGCACCATGTCGTTGCGCTCAGGCTCACCGTGGACGTACACGTCCAGGCCAAGCTCGTCCTGGATGCGCACGTTCTCGTCAATCTCCTTCTCAATAAAGCGGTCGTACTCCGCCTCGGTGATCTCGCCCTTGGTGAACTTGTTGCGCTGCAGGCGAATCTCCTTGGTCTGGGGGAACGAGCCAATGGTGGTCGTGGGGAACAGGGGCAGGTTCAGCTTCTTCTCCTGCTGAGCAATCCGCTCGGGGAAAGCAGACTTGCGGTTGTAGTCGGCCGCCTGGATGGCAGCCTGGCGCTTCTTGACATCGGCGTTGTTGGTGCGGCTCGACGTGGCGCGCGCGTTGACAGACTTGGCGTTGGCCGCAAGCTCGGCGCTGACGGCAGCGGGGCCCTCAGTCACAGCCTTGGCAATAACAGCAACCTCGCTGGCCTTCTCAACGGCAAACGAGAACCAGTCGGCAATCTCGGCATCCAGCTTCTTCTCGCTCGCCAGAGTGTGGGGAGTGTGCAGCAGGGAGCTGGACGTGGCGACAATCACGCGCTCCTTGCCCAGCTTGGCAATCGCGGCCTCCACAGTCTCAATCGCGCGCTTCAGGTTGGTCTTCCAGATGTTGCGGCCGTCAACGACACCAACGGACAGCGTGGTCTTGGGGCCCAGCGCTGCGACAACAGCGTCCAGCTGCTCGGGGTTGCGGACCAGGTCGACGTGCACAGCGTAGACGTCCTTGGGAACCGACTCCAGGTTGTGCACAATGTCACCAAAGTAGGTCGCGAAAACCAGCTTGGGCAGGCTGGCGGCACCAGCAAAGTGCTCGTAGGCCGTCTTGAAGGCAGCCTTGGTCTTGGCGGGCAGGTCAAAGACCAGCACGGGCTCGTCAATCTGGACAGTCTCGGCACCAGCCTCCTTCAGCTGAGCCAGGAGCGCATCGTAGACGGGCAGCAGCTTGGGCAGCAGGTCAATCGGGTCGACAGACTGGCCACGGTCGGCCTTGGCCAGGTGCAGGAAAGTAACGGGTCCAACAAGGACGGGGCGGGTGGCAATGCCAGCCTCCTTGGCCTCGAGGAACTCAGCGACAGCCTTGGGCTTGGCCGTCAGCTTGAAAGTCTGGTTGTCCTGCAGAGTAGGCTTGACGTAGTGGTAGTTGGAGTCGAACCACTTGACCATCTCCAGCGACGGCAGATCAACGCCGTTCTTCTGGTGGCCACGGCCAAGGGCAAAGTACGTGTCAATGGGGTCCAGGTTAGCGGCAGTGTAGCGCTCAGGGACAGCCTGTGTTTGTTAGTACGGTACTTTTGTTCCTTGTCTCTTTGTCTCCTTGTCGTTGTTCTACTGGTAGTAGAGATGACAGCAGGGATAGAAAAACTTACACCAAAGTCCTGGATGTGGCTCAGGACCTGATCGTACAGGGCAAAGTCGTTGCTGGGGATGACATCAACACCGGCATCCTTCTGGATCTGCCAGTGAGCAAGACGAAGACGCTTGGCCTCGGCCAGCAGCTCAGCCTGGGTGGTCTTGCCAGCCCAGTAAGCCTCGGTAGCCTTCTTCAGGTCACGGTTCACACCCATGCGGGGGAAACCGAGGATCGAGGACTGAACCATTGCGATGTGTGATTGGGGGATGTGTGGATGAGAGAGGTGTAGAGGCCGTCCGGAGGAGAAGGAACGGATAAAGATGGAGAGGTGAGATCGAATTGTGACGGGATGATTCGAAGAGAGAGATGGAGAGATGGAAGATGAGGAGATGAGGAGACAAAGAGATGAGAATGAGAATGAAGGAAAGAGGGAGGAAAGAAAAGGAAGGGAAGCGCGGGGAGACGTTTTTAAAGCCAGAGGGCAGGAGCAGAAGACAAGCACTTGCCAGGGCGGTGTGACGAAGGAGGGGAGCTGCAGAGTACAGAACTAAGTGCTTTTTTATTGATTATATAATAAAAAGAGGCAATAAATGACACTTTATCTTGGTATTGTCTCGCCTTCCTGCAAAGTATTGCTGTTTTCGCCGGCTGGACGAGCTACGTGGAGAGGTACAAAGGAAGGTGCAATGGAGCCAATTGCTTGATACACGTTCGTACTTTCCGTTTACGTAGTGCGTCGTAGCGCTTTCTAGCTCAAAGTGTAGTAAACGTGTAGCATTGCACGTCTCTACAGATACTATGGGCCCATTCCTCACTAAGTGCAAAGTGCTTTCGGCCATGAGTGCTCTTTCCTTCGTCAGTGATCTGCTCTTTCCTCTTTGGCAGAACTGCAAGTGCTTCTAAGTGCTCTTCCAAGTGCACTCAAGTGCTTTTGCGGGTGCTCAAGTGGGGCACTGCCTGCTCTAAATTCACACTCAATCGACACTGAAGAGCACTGAGTGCATTTAGAGTGTCTTTAGAGTGTCTTTAGTGGGTGCTACCGTCACTTCCTGCCTTTACTAGCTCTTAATTTAAGTGCTTTCACGCTAGCAACGTGAGCCACTCCTCCTGAGTACTGCTGCATTGGCCGGGGTACAGGGCAGTGCGTAACAGCAAAGCCGAAAAACTTTCTTTGGCGGGGTATTTCAGCACATCTAGTGCCGTTCTCGTCGTCTTTAGTGCTGCCAATACCGGGAAAGGCGCGATTTTCAGTGCTCTCCTTTTTTTCAGAGGGGCTGGTGGGCAAAAACGGACTTTTGAAGTGCATTCATTTGGTATTATTTGCAAGTACATATGGATAGACCGGCTGAGTGATGCAGGTCCCGTCTTCTGGCGTGTCAAGTATCAAGTGTCTGGGTCTGAGTGTCTGAGTAAGCTCATAATTCTGAGCGGGCTGCAGAGACTTCGTTTCCGGGTAAGATGGCAGGAATGCGAATACGCATCTGCAGTGCAACAGCCGTTGTGTGTAGAAAGTAGTGCACAATGCAGAAAGCACAGTACGATGTATTGAGTACTGAGTTGGCAGAGCAGAAAGCAGAGGAGCTATGACTGAAAACTGGTGGGCCGTGCAGACCCAGGAGACAGCATGGCGCTATTTAGTGGTGGATGACTGAGATGACTTGATGACTTGATGACTTGATGACTTGAGATGAAACTCATGGCTAGATCACGGAGATTAAAATGCCACTCCAGATAAGATGGTGGCAAAAGAGCCGGTTCGATGATTCACGACTCATGGCCAAAGGTGCAGCAAATGGGGATGTGGCGTGGCAGCATGAGGCAGAAAGAGGGACACGGAAAGGTACATTGGAAGAGCATGGAAGACAAGAGACAAAGACACGACAGTGCACAAGCAAAGTGCACAGTCACATTGCAGGATTAAAGTTGCACATTGTGAAGATCATTCCATTCGTGACACGTACAAGTAGTCTGCACTCGGAAAAGAGCTATGCCTGTAGCGGCTAGAGTGGTAGGCCCACCATGAGCGCATTCTTAAGTGCTTTTTGTACAGAGTACTGTATCTCAGCAACGAGGCAACGTCCAGGATCCAGTATGGTGCAGTACAGGGTGCAGGGTGCAGTACAGGATGCAGAAAACAGGAGACGGGATTGCTCGGTACAGAGTACAGAGTACACAGAATACAAGAATGCGAGGATGCAGTCTAGAAGAGAAAGACTACCGCCCAAGCAAGACTTGCTCGTACTGCTCCCCAGAGAGCCGGCTGCCCAGCACATCCTGTAGAGCTGCCCGGCTGCGCGCCATGGCCGCCACAACGCCGTCAATTTGCTGCAGATTGCCGCGAACGCTGTCCATGTGGCTGCCCAGCGCTGCTAGGTCGACCACGCTGCTGTCAAAACTGTCGCTAAATAACCCGGCTTTTTCCTTGCCGTTATCGTTCTTGTCTCCCCTGCTTTGTGCCAATCCTTGGCTGTCTTGACCCACTCGAGACCCCTGGCCGTTGTCTTTTGACAGAGACTGAGACTGAAACTCTGCTAGCACGTGCTGCCGCCGCTGCCGCTCGCGCCACGTGCGCTGCTCCGCCTGTGCATTCGTCTCGAGCTCCCGCAGCTGCGCGTACTCGTCCGCCAGGGCCGCCTCTTCGCGCTGCCGCTCACGCTCCAGCAGCGCCACGGCATGCTGCAGCGGTGTCAGCTGGCTCTGCAGGGCGTGCGTCTCGGCCGTCGGCTCGCCCAGGAACGACATTTGCGTAGGCGCAGGCTTGCGCTTCGTGTCCCTCTTTTTGGTCCGAGGGTGGTCAGTCGGGAAGGGAATGCCCTTGACAAGCTTGGACCGCAGCCGCCGCGTGACACCGGCAACCGCTTGCCGCGCAATGTCTTGGCGCTCTTTTCTGTCGGTTGAAGACCCGAGCCGTGCCAGCACGGGCCGTGCACACTCGTCAAGCAGCGACTGCACGGCCGCAATGGCATCGCGGTCCAGCGGCACCCATTTGTTGGTCATGGTGGCCAGCGGCACGAGGCGTGTGTGGGGGACCAGCTGCCGGAACGGCTGCTGAAGCTCGTCGGCCTCTTCTTCCTCCGGTTCCTCCTCCTCTTCAACTTCCTCCGCCTCTTCAACTTCCTCCGCTACCTCCTCGATTTCCTCCCGCTGCTCTTGTTCCACCGGCTGTCTTGCCGTCTTCTTCCGTCGCCTAAGGCTTGTGATCGAGGTTCCAGCCTCTGTGGTATTACTGCTGGATCGTGGTGACTTGGCAGTGCTCGTCTTTTTTGATTTCTTTTGTTTCTTCGCAGCGGGTAATTCTGTCGTTGGCGAGCCTGCGGCCCCGGCGCTAGCATTTGATGTCCGTGGCCGTCCGCGCTTGGGCTTGGTCGTCGTCGTGTCTGCCTCTGCCTCTGCCTCTTCTGCTGGCTCTTCGAGTCTTGCGGATTTGGTCTTGGCTTTCTTCGACTTGCTCCTGCTTGTTGACGCAGCTTCTGCGGCTTCTTCCGTTGTCTCTGTAGACTGGGGTGGCCTGCCAGCCGTAGGCTTCTTTGGTTTATCTGCCTTTGCGGCCTTTGCGGGCTTCGACTTTGCTTTCACTGCTGCTGGCGACTCGGCTGCATCAGCTTCGTTTGTGTTGGATCCGGTAGCCTGCCACCAGTTGCTGCCATCGCCCGAATTGCGGTCGCGGCCACTGCGGCGGGGCTCGTCTGACGTAGATTTCGTCCTTTCCCTGTCACCTTTGTCGCTCGATTTTCTCGGCCCATTGTCGCCCTTCCGCGACCGTTTGCTGGCCCGGTCGTTATCGGCATCATCGTTGGTGTTGCTGTCGCCGGCGCGTTGGCGTTTGCGCGCCAAAGACGCGTCCACAGGCAATGTCGCGCCGCCCTGTAGTGATGTGTTTATTCGCGCCTTTCATGTTAGCCGTCATGGCAAGTCCAGACACAATTATGCGAACTGTAAATTTCAAAAAGGCAAACTTACCATTTTGCTTGGCTTATGTGGTTATCGCGTAAATGTTGCCGACCGTGACTTTCGTGTATTGACATTGAACCTATTAACGAATTAGTGGGCCGACATGTTGATGATATACACGTGTAATATCACGTGAACTTTACTGTGCATCTCATCCTGTGTAACGTGCAACGGGCACACAATCAACAACAATGCACTAGATTGTGTGTTTTGTTAGATCTGATTTGCGACAGCAGGCTCAGCTTCTCCTCGAGAATGCCGCTGTTTACCCCACGACAACCGATGTGATCATTACAACTATATACCGAGACACGGCACAGCAGTCGTGCTGACATAAGCATCGCAATGAACATAAACAGACAGGATGTCGCACTCTGCAACATAGCTACGGCATTGCATGATCTGCTACTATCCACATGGTACTCGTAGTATCGTACCGTGCACTCGACATTTCTCAACAATCTGCAGCTATTCTGTAGAACCTCACAGAACAGCAAAGAAAAGTAGGCAGTCCAGCCTGACGTCTAGGAGGCATCAAGGCGACGAATCTAATAGGCTGTACGAAGTAGCTCCAATGCTCCTCCAACAAATGCGAAAAGAACAGACTGGCCAGACCAGAGTGCCCAGAGGAGAGAGGGGGAGCTCATTTGGCAGAGGAGTCGAGTCCACTGTAATTATTGCTAACAATAGGAGGCAAGAGGCTAGAATAGGGGAGCTCTGCCCTAGCAGCTTTTAGCGGTTCCCGAAGCCTCTAGCTTGGTCGTCATATTGCACCATCCACAGTGTGAGTAGATAAGATAAGCAGTGACAGCCTGTAAAGTGGTTGCATTAGGCCAGTAAACACTGTATTATTACTGTGCAATTCTATAATACCAATAGGGTTGCAGCAATAAGACAACAGACCCAGTTCTCCGCGCAACAGTGCAGGGGCATAACGTCCAGAAGGCAGCGAAGCTCATCCCCCAGTCAGTGACGGCTTGGATCACCCAAACAAACTTCCGCTTCCATCGCCATCGCCATCGCCGTCTCTCCCATTCTCTTCATCGACTCCTTTCTCCTCTTGTCGCCCATTCTTCCTTTTTGGATAATCTTCTTTTTTCTCTATACTTGTTCTAATTCAAGCACATTTGTCTTCGCGTCCTTCATTTGCCTCGTTTCTTTTACTTTCCATCGACCTTCTTTTGTCTCCTTTTCGACTTTTCGTCTTCTCGTCTTTTCTTTGTTCGACCTTCTCGACCTCTTCTTCTACAGCTTCACATCCACAATGCGCTTCTCATCGACTCTTCTTGCCCTGCCCGCTCTGGCTGCGGCCGAGGGCGGCTTCTTTGGCGAGTACAAGGCCCAGTTCCAGAACATTCTCGGCCAGCTTGGCGTTGCGCCCGCCACCGACGCTGCCGGCTCCGTCCCTGCTGCTGCTGCCGCTGCCGCCGGCTCTGCTGCCACCGCCTCAAAGGTCACCGAGCCCCTGCGCTCCACCGAGCCCCTGACCCTCAACGGCTGGAAGGAGACTCTGTATGCACCCGTCCAGGCCGGCGCCACGACCCCCGAGGAGTGGTGGGTGCTGGTCACTGGCGGCAACAAGACGTGCTTTGGCCACTGCGGCACCGTCGAGGCTGCGTTCAACGCCACGGCCACCAAGCTCAACTACAAGGTCGGCGGCCCCCACACTGCTCTTTTGGACTGCGACGCGCAGCCCGTGCTGTGCAACGCCTGGTCGGCCAGCCCCGGCTACCTGTACGTCTTTGACGTTCTGCCCGAGCCGGCCAAGACGGACATTTACTACAAGCGTCTCAACCTGACGACGACCAAGGCCGAGACCATTGAGACTCTGTACGATACCACACGCGAGACCAAGGTCCTGGTCCACGAGGACGTGCCCGGCGCCCCCGCTGCCGGTTCGCCCGCGTCGCCCTCGTTCCGCCTGCTGGATGGCTACTTCCACCCTCTGGACGGTCTCCTGGCTGTCAACGGCCTGGCCATTCCCCTGGGCTACGTTCTGTGGTTCTTCAGCGTCGTCCCCAACTGGCTGTTTATGGTCGGTGTCTCTTTCATCAGCCGCACTGTCATGTAAGTTTTTTGTGCTTCTGCTACTAGTTTAACAGCTACTAACATCTCTAGGGGCCGTCGTCTTGGTCCTGGTGGTCCTGGTGCCCCTGGCCGCGCTCCCGCTGCCGCTGCCGCCCAGTAAATGTAGGCATATTTCGAAACGAGGTTGGATCGCCGTCGCATTCAAAGCAATTAGGTGGAAAAGGAGGACACAGATCACAGGTGCATTGGAAGCCATGGCGGTTACTTTGTGTCGTTGAATATCATTGGATATCATTGGTATCATTTAGGAGGATTCGGATAGTTCGTCATGGGTCCGCGGAACGGTTGTTTGCTGGTGTACGGCAAAGGTGTCGCCGAGGACTTACGGCCAGTTTTGTTTGTGCTTTTTCTTTGGGTTTCTTTTGATTTCTGCTTCGTCTGATTTCTGCACACTGCGAGTTTTCTTTAAAATCGTTGATAGTTTCTTTTGTATTTAATCAATATCCCATTAGCTTCAGTCTGTCTATCTGGTGTATCTTGTCATCAGTCGTAAATCGTTTTATCGTAGCTGGCCCTTGAGCAAGGATCACGGCCGGCTGGACGTGTTGTCGCACGTTGCCTGTACATTGTCCAGGCCTTCCAGGACCTGGTCGCGCAGCTGCGGGTTGGCCAGTCGTCCGTACCGCAGATCGCTCAGGCTGCCAACAGCTTGCTGGACAGTCTGCAGCAGCCGTGCTTCTTCTTCTTCGAGCTGCCGCACCTCGGCTTCCAGGTCCTCCACCGCTGCGCCCAGCCCGCCGACCGCCGCCACCAGACTTTTGTTTTCGGGTTTGTCAGATTTGTCCTTGTTTTCTCCATTCCGGCGCAGGAGAAGCTCGATCTGTAGCTCGTCGTCGGCCGCCGCGTCTTCTTGCGCATCGGCCTGCAGTCGCGCACGCAGAGCATACCGCCGCAGCAGCCGGCCACGCGCCACCTCGTCGTCAATCTCGGCAGCGACAGAGTCGACAACGGCGCCGCGCTGTTGCTGCAGGTCGCGATACAATGCGCGGATCGACGGGTGAATCGCATTTGGGTCGGCTTTGCCTCTGCCCTTCCTTTTCGCTTTTGTGCGGAAGAGCGCGGCAAAGTCGTCGAGCGACAAAAAGGTCGGCAGCTGTGCAGGCGCCAGCAAAAACTGCTCGAGAATCGATGCTTCCGAAGGGGCCATTGTGGTGGATAATTACTGTGGTGAAGTATTGAAGGGATCAGGTAGATAATACTAACATAAGCGATCGCAAATCCAAATCCTTGAGTGCTTGCGTCTCATTAATCCCATTAAAGAAAGCGCGTCGCGTGCAGACGCGGTACGCCAAAGCTCAATTGCCCTGCAATAGCAGCCAGCAATAGTATGGCGGGGACCACCTATGGAGACTGCATCGCCGTAATTGATTACTGAGTACAGCTCCTGCCTTTGAAGCCAATTGCTAGGGGAAAAACTCGATAGCCAGCAAGCCTAGCTCTGCCTCAGCCAATCCCGAAACGGCACACGCACGGCTGCAAGCTAGACGGCGACGACGACGCTCCTTCCCTTTTTCACAATCGCATCACCTCGACGTCGTTCAGACACTCAACACCTCTTTCTCTTGTCTTCTTTCCCTTTTCGGACCAGCCCTCCGTTTGCTCATCCCACCACTCCACCCAGGACCCTTTACCAGCATCCCTCAGACGGCAGCCGCGACTGGCCACTGCCTTTTTGAGACCAGCAACTCATCTGCCCGCCACCATCTTACAACCAACGCCACGGGACACATAGAAATAGCCTCATAACCTTAAAATCCAGCCAAGGCCTGAACTCTCATTAGGCATACTCAGCCTTATTTCGCGCTCACGCAGCCCTCACCGACTGTCCATCAGGACCTCAATCTCATCTCATCACCACGTTTGTCATCTCACTCCATCTTTGGGAATCTCATCAATTTCTTTCAATCTCTTGCTAATCATCAATCAGACTCACGTCTTTTTCTTTTTTTCTTTTTTCATTCTTTCCCATCTTCCTCGCCAAAGCCAATATGCCGCCAAAACAGGCCAGCGCGCCGTACGCCGTCGACGAGCGCGTCTTCTGCTTCCACATGGACATGCTCTATGAGGCCCGCATCCTCGACGTCCAGCAGGCAAGTGCCGCCACAGACAAGGACAAGGGTGCGTCCGCATCGGCCGCTGCGTCGGCCTCGTCTACGAGCCCAGAGAACCGCTGGCGCTATCGCATCCACTACAAGGGCTGGAAGAACACCTGGGACGACTGGGTGCCCCAGGACCGCGTGCGCAAGTTCAACGACGAGAACCGCGAGCTGGCCGCCCAGCTGCGCGAACAGGCCCGCCAGCTACAGCAGCAAAAGAACGCAAAGCCCTCGGGCAAGAAGACGGGCGGCCCTGGCTCAGAGTACGGCGCGGGCGGTCCCTTTGGTCCAGGCGGTCCCGGCGGCGACCGGCCGGGTGGCCCTGGTGGCAGCGGCGGTGCTGGCAGCGGCACAGGCACTGCAACACCAGGCGAGCGCGGCCACCACCTGCACCACCACCCGCTGCACCACCATCTTGATCGGCACCACGACTTGTCGACGTCTGCGCGCGGTAGTGAAGAGCGCACCGGCGGCAGTGGATCAGGGTCACATGCGCGCGGCCCACGACGGCAACGCGACTACGAGCTCGAACATGTAAGTCTATTGTATATTGTGCTTTTGTCTGCATCTATTCGTTCTTTCGGTTTTATTTCCTATATACACTGCACCTGATTGTCTTTACCGTCTTTTCTTCATTTCTTTGTCGTTATTCGTTGCGGATAATGGAGCGGCTGTGGAGGTTGGTCTTTTTATATCCCCAGCACTGCCCAAAGGACGCAAAAAGAACTTGTGGTTTTTCTTCACAAAATCATCAAAAGGCATAAAAATTCTCAAAACGCGAGTGCGATGATGGGTATCAGCCTCATCGTCCGGCACAGTTTGTCGTGCAGAGCATCCTCTTGATAAGGTGTCGACGCGGCACGCCCTGATATTCTCTTGAACGATGGCAAGTGCTATCCGGGCCGTGTGGCCACCGTCTAGCCTGTAAGTCTACAAACAGACGGTCCTTTGAAGGGTTTTCTGTCGTGGCGATGACAGATACATACCGCTACCGCTCTCACTATGACTCTATCACACAGCGCGAGTGTGCCCTTCAAGTATCGCGGCGGGCCAGTCCGTCTTCATCCGTCCTTTCATTGCGCTCATCTTTCGAGTCTTTTCCATTGCAGCCTTTTCTGTATTGGCTTTGAAAGTCTACTATCAGAGTAGACCAGATATTTGGATATTTATTGAGAAGCTGCCGCATCGCTTTCAGAGTTTCCTTCTTTTTCCAACCCTTCTTACCATACACTCCTGTTCCCATACAATCCTATAATCACATCCTATAACCACACAATCCTATAACCACACAATCCTGTTATCACCAATAGCCCACAATGCCTTCATACACAGACGCTCCGGACCCTTCCAAAATGGGTACCAGAGGTGTCAAGCGAAGTGCCTCAAGAGAGCCAATGACACGCTATAAAACCCCTCGGTCTCAATATGAGACCTCTTCGCTTCGTGGGACCCTTAGACCTGAGTGGTATGCTCGCATAATTGCTCCCACGCCTGTATCCAGAGCTTCCACGGCTTCTTCCACGGCTTCTTTCACATCTGCTTCTACTGCTTCTCCCACGTCTTCTCCCACTTCTTCGCCCACTGTTTCTCCCCTTGTTTCTCCCCTTGTTTCTCCCCTTGTTTCTTCCACGTCTGCTTCCACATTTGCCTCCACAGCTGCTCCGGAGCCTACAAAGGCCGCCCGTCGTTCGGCGCGGAGCACTGCAGGCAGGACAAATACGACCAACAAGACACTCTTTGCGGACCGGTACAAATCCCGCGAGGACTACGAGGCGTACATTGGCCGTTTGGATTCGTACTGCGAGAGAGACAGCATGGCGGATCTTCCTGAAGCTACTACCCACAAGTACTTCAACGAGCAGAGCTTTGACGGCCACTTCCGCGCCAACAGCAAATGGCGTGTGCCGCGTCTAGGCGCTGACCCCAAGAACATCCCCAAGAGTCTGATCAATCCAGTTCGCGTGCCGGGTCCCGCTCTCATTGTGTCCCGGACACCCGAGGAAGAGGAAGCGATCTATCAGCAGTCGTGCGAACGGGCCTCAGTTGCGTTTCTCTCTGTTGCCAAGAATTTGCTTGACGATATTGAGGATCGCGCGGAGAGGGGAGAAGACCCAGACCAAAAGGATGATGAAGAAAGTGAATGTGAAGACTGCCGCGGAGGGAGTGTAGAGGCCGATGATAGGTACACATTGAGTGAGGAGGACGAGAACAAGCTCGCCGGTGCATGGGTGGCGTACGAGGAACTGCGCAAGCAGGAGAAGGAGGAGCGCAGACGGGCCCCGGAGTGATTCCAGGTCTTTTCTTCATTTCCCTATCGCAAGCCTTCCATGCCACTCATGTCACTCGTGCCTAATGTCATCACACTCCCTGTCGTCCCGACTCATGTCATCGTATCTCGTCGCCGTACTTATGTCATTGCCCCCATCCCACCTTGTCGTTGGACCTTTAAGCTCAAAGCTACTGAAATGAACAGTCAGCGCTGCCCAACGTGCCTACCCTTGTTTTTCTCTTGTTTTCGCTCATCCATCACAACCTTTTCTTTTGTACTTTATATCCATTCTCTTGTTCTCGTGTTTTTCCGTTCTTTCCCCACGCTTTCATTTGATGCCATGTTTTCTCTTCATAGAACATGCAAAGGGGACCCGACTAACGAGACACCCGCGCGCCAGGAGGAAAGCTTCCACAACCGCCCTTCCATCCGGCTCACGATGCCGGACCACGTCAAGGCCGCGCTCGTCGACGACTGGGAAAATGTCACCAAGAACCAGCAGCTCGTGCCGCTGCCGCACAAGGCGCCCGCAGAGACAGTGCTCAACGACTACCTCGCCTTTGAGCGCCCCCACCGTGAGGAGGGTTCCGCCAGCCTTGACATTTTGGAGGAGACCGTTGCCGGCCTGCGCGAGTACTTTAACAAGTGCCTCGGCCGCATCCTGTTGTACCGCTTCGAGCGCCCGCAGTACATTGAGCTGCACGAGGAGTGGGAGACGTCGGGCAAATCGCCGGTGGAAACGTACGGTGCTGAGCACCTGTGCCGGCTGCTGGTGTCGCTGCCGGAGCTGATTGCGCAGACCAACATGGACCAGCAGTCGGTCAACCGGCTGCGCGAGGAACTGACCAAGCTGACGACGTGGCTGGGCAAGAACATGACCAAGTACTTTGTGAGCGACTACGAGACGCCCAACTCTGCATACGCCGAGAAGGTGCGGGGTCTCTAGGTTTTGGTTATTCTTTAGTTTTTAGAGTTGGGATATTTGGTTATTTTTTCAATGTTTTTAATTTTCAATGGTTTTGTGTTTTCGTCTTTTCTTTGTCATGTTACTGCCTGTCGTTGCGAGGATGCAAGCAACTGTTCATTCATGCCGAGTACGACCGGCCCAAGCTGTGGCGGACAGGTCTAGCTGATCGTATTTCAATTTTAAAAGTCTTGTCCCAATGCGATATATTGCGTTGATTGATTTCTCAGTCATCAATGATTATGTGACGTGCGTAGTATTCGTCTTTTTTGTAACCACGCATCGATATAGTAATCACAGTCATACGGTCGAAATAATCATAATTAGTCAATTGCTTAATGATATCGTACATTCTCGTTAGATCCCTTTTCCATTGCACCCTTTGCCTTATGATGACTCGTCCTGTGCCGCCTGTGCCTGGTCTTGCCTCCGCGACACAACCTTGAAGCCAGGCGCCGGCCGCCGCGCCTCCTTGATCATCGCCATGGTGTCCGTGCGGTTCGTGCTGACCTCGGCCACCTGCACCAGCTCCTTAACGGCAAACACCAGACCGGCAATCGACGGGTTCACGGCGTGCACAACCACCTGGTGGCGCTTGCGCAGGCCCAGGGCCGCCAGGACATCGCGCGTCCGCTGCGGCAGGCCAATGGCCGAGCGCTGGAGTGTGATCTTGAAGAAGGACATTTTGGAGATGATGCGAGGAGCGTCGTGCGGGTGTCGTGCGGGTGTCGTTGGCGGTAGTCGGAACTCTAAAGCCGGCGTCAGTCGGGTGCGGGCGGAAATGCGGTGTAAAGGAGACTCGGAACGTGTTGCCTACCAATGCCCTAGAGAGGAGAGTCGAAAATATATGCCTGGCTGGCTTGGTGGTGGCGCAATGTGGATTTGCAATTGGTCGTCTACTCCATTGGCAGAGTGAGGTTGCGCTCGACACATCCAAGTGGGCAATTTTCGTGATATTTTCTGCTTAGTCATTGTATGGTAGGATGTGGGTTTCTGGCTGGTAAGTGGTCACGTGATTCGCTATTCTCGTGTTACAACCAACCTTTGATGGACTCTAATACGTCGATGAAAACGACCACCATCTTATCATTCCGGTTGACTCCGTCCAACACGTGCCGTGCCCAGCCAGAGTATGCAAACCCTCACATTCAAACTACAACATCTACAGCTCTGAGCGGACGATTGCCGACACCGCAAGATTGGGCTGCGAGCAACAGAAGCGGTAAAATTCCGGGTAAAGACGAGTAGTTGATTTGTAGGAAACTATCCAGTACTGAAGCGAGTGCATACTTTGTACAGAGTAGCGTGGGGTGTCTACTATGTACTTGATGTGGCGTTCATCTGTCTGGGGTCCGGGGTGAGATTGAGGGGTGTGTGAGATATTGGAGACGGGACAATACGATAAGACCCTTGACGCAGCTAGACACAACTAGACACAACTAGGCACAAACAGACATAGACTACAGCGAACCGAGACAGCCTATGACGGAATGGGAAACCCGGAAGCGTTGTCGTATGGGCAAGAGAAGAGTCGTTGCTCTGTAGAAGGGCCGTCTCGGTTGAATGCTGGCCGATGGGTTTGGTGAATGGAGGATATTTCTGCAGTAATGGGAAGGAGCGACGAGGAAGAGGAGACAATAAAAGGGAAGGAAATAAATAGGGAAGGAGGAGATCAACGGCAAGGCTACACCAAAGAGAGTAATTATTAGAGAGGTGCAGCAATAGTATGAGCTGTGGTTGGAGGGCATGTGAATAATGTGAAGAGCACCTGACACTGTCTGGTGTCTGTTGACCCTACCTTGCCTCTTGCCTCTTTAAATGCTGTGCTCTATTAAATCAGGCTTTACCTCTCAGCTGCAACTTAATCAAATTGATATTAAACTCACATAGACCGGTGATGGTTTGTTGTTCCAGTAATACCGCCTCGTTTTGTTTAACGAGTAAATTAATAGTAAATAATAATAAATAAATAAATAAATAATAACTGATCACCGATTTGCATCATGCATTGCTTATTGGCCGGCTCACCGCTCAACGAAGCCGATTCTTGATTTATCTTTTATTTATACAGATTATTTCTTGTATTTATTCTACTTGTGCTCGTTGCTCTCCTTCTCCTGAGCCCTATTTTCAATTTTCCTTATTTTCCTTTTGTCGTCCCAGTTCTCCCACTCCCAGTCCAGTACCGCCACGCGCCTTCTCCAGAATTTACCACCAATCACTGCTGCCCCACATCAGCCCCAAAAGCAACAGAGGGCCAAAAGTTAGACGAACAGCGATCTCGCTGCAGACGACAGATCACTAAAATCGTAGTCATCGATAGTGTATAGTAACGCGTATCAACACAGTCATGCCTAGCATTTGAGTGAAATAAAGTGTTTACTCGGTAGGATACACAATAGCTTGTATGCCGGCTCTTCCTCATAAGACCTTGTTCCCCTGAATCTTGTCTAGGAATTCTGTCTGGTTTACTTGATTCACTTGATTCACTTGATTCACTTGATTCACTTGATTCACATTAATTCTAGTCTTCCTTGATCTCTTTCAATCGAAAATTCTTCATACTGACTCAACTCGTCCCTGAATATTACCCCTTATTGCTGCCCAAAAGCCTGGCCATAGCGTCCCAGACGTTGGGTTTTGAAATAATCTAAAATAATCTAAAATAATTTAGGCCCTAGCTTCTAGGCTGTCAGCGCCCGAGTCCACTATCCTCAGCCTAACGCCAAACAACAGTCACTGAACAGTCCCATTGTCAGTCCAATAGCCACTCCAACAGCCAGAAAAAAGAACCAGCTCCGTCAACGGCTCCGCCAAGCTCCATCAACGGGTCCATCGCGGATCCATTGCTGTCATACTGGGTCATCACTGCCTGCTCTGGAGTCTACGCAGTACGCACTCAAATAACAAACCGCAGGCAACCCATTACTACTTCGTACCCAAGTCCAGGGATGATGATCGGGCATGCCAGTTGACCAGATCTTGAATTTCTTTGATAATTTTGAATTACGAGCCCAACTGCCCAATCGAAAACTCTGAATTCTTTATTGTTTTCTGTCTTTTTCTTTTCTTTTGTCTTTTTCTATTTATTATTCTACGCAGCCCATCTTTTGTCTGCATTCGTTTATTTTTCTTTATCAAGATCGGATCTCATCTTTAAATCCTTCGTCTGTCTCACACAAATACTATCACACACTCACACACTCACACCCATACACCCATACACCATACACATGACAGAACAAATGAAGCTCGTTCTCGACGTCGACAAGCCCCCCGCCGGCACTGCCTTCCAGCCGGGCGACCCCGTCACCGGCCGCGTCGAGCTCCAGCTGCCCGCCGATCTTGATGTTCCCGGTATTTCCTTGGTGTTCCAGGGCACCGCAAAGATCACCCTCAAGCCGGGCTTTGACGCCGTCAACCAGGTCGCCGACACTCACAAGCAGGAGACCACCAGGTTGTTCAGTATACAAAAAACACTCAAGCCCGCGCGCGCCTGGAAGACAGATGCCGCCCTGCAGACCTATTCGGCGCACTTTTCACTAATGTTTCCGCACTATGCCCAGTGCTGCTCTTCTGCAAACTCCCACACAAAACACTGCAACCTCCCCCCCTCATCGCGCATCAACGCCGCTGGCCTCAAGGCCTCCTTCACCTACACAGTCACTGCCCACTGCCGCCGCCCGCGTGCCCAGAACCGCTTTGCCCTCAACAACCTGCTCGGCCAGCGCACCCTCTCGGTGTGCCACGTCCTCAACTTTGCGCCGCCCGTTGACGCCCAGCTGCAGGCGCCCGACTCGTTTGCCCCTTCTTCTGCTCTGTCTGCTCTGTCTGCTCCTCCGTCCGCCCCTCCATCGCCGTCGAATTCATACGTCCGCCCAAATGCGCCTCTCGCCGGAAGCCAGCCCGTCTCGCTTCCGCGCCAGTCGTCGCAGCAGCAGCTTGCCCCGTCCTTTTTATCTACACCCACAAGTCGCAGCCCACTGCCGAGCCGGGCCGCCAGTGTCAGCTCGGCCTCTTCTGTTTCCCCTTCTGTCTCCCCTTGTGTCTCTGAAAACTCGGAAACATCCACCCTCGCCAGCCGCTCCTCCATCTCCGACGCGCCGCCGCTCTACTCGGCACCCGCCGACGGCCCCAAGATGGTCCGCAGCACCGCCTACCTCGACACCAGCAACCTCGGCATTGTCTCTGCACAGAGACACCAAAACGCGGCCTGCCTCCCTGCGTATACCCCGTCCATCACCCTCGAGGCCGTCATGCCCAATCCCCCTATTGTCACTCCCGGCCAGCCGCTGGCCCTGAGCGTCTTTGTCCTCACGCCCCAGGCCCTGCTTTCCTCGCCGACAAGGCTTGTCCTCAGATCAATGGACATCCGTTTGCGGCGCACCACATATGCCCGCATCGGCGCGGCCATGCGCGCCGACGACGCGAGCTGGCCGCTGTGGGCCTACAAGGGCGGCATGCCGATTCACGCAGCACGGCTGGATGCGGCGGGCCTGCAGTGGGACGCCAAGAAGGGCGCGCCAGCAGTGACGCCCGGGTT
This sequence comes from Ophiostoma tasmaniense, assembly GCA_022392925.1. Classification (NCBI taxonomy): domain Eukaryota; kingdom Fungi; phylum Ascomycota; class Sordariomycetes; order Ophiostomatales; family Ophiostomataceae; genus Ophiostoma; species Ophiostoma tasmaniense. The sequence goes on along the minus strand of JAKRGK010000008.1, from coordinate 1,067,948 downwards.
CTGGTCGTGCTCGGCATCGCGGGCGTACACGCTTGAAATCTCGGTCGGCGTGTCGACGCAGGCGGCGCCCGCCAAGGTCGAGTATGCGACGACGGCGATGCGCGTCATCGTGAGCGAGCCGCCGCCGGCGTATGTCGAGGAGTAGTCTTGTTTCGGTCACCTTTGTTCTTTCCTCAACTGTATACGATACCCATAGCATGCATAATTGAATTACTTGAATACTCCTTGCATGCATACATGACTCGATGCAACGGTCGGCGCGACTCCGTGTAAGTGATAAAGTGGGTCCGTATTGCCGTGCCACACCCGAGCCAGACCACTGGAAATGTACAACTACACATTACATAATCACGACTACGTTTTTGTTTCGAGGTCAAGTTTCGAAATCTGTCGGCAAGGATATATTCGAAGCGAAATAGACAAGCAAAGTATTTCAATATAATACACATCTCTTCCCATGGCAGCAACAAGTAGCGGAATCACGATCAAGTCAATTCCTGGTGACCCGCACAGGGCATTCCCTCCCCCCTATAGACAAATGAAATGAGAACAGAAGAAGGAAGAAACAAATAAAAGAAACAGAAAGAAACAAAAGGGTGATAGTAAGAATCCCTGTAGCCCTCGCTTTCACCCATCCATGTCCTCTCCATCTCCCTTTCTCCGGTTTTCCTCCCTGTTGGTCTCTGCCTCATTCCATCCATCCCAGGAGCAGAGTATCTTTCCCTCATAAGTGCGGCTCAGGTGGACTCCTCATTGCCACCAACAGTAAAAAAAGGGCGAAAGAGATGACAGCACCAAGACACCAGACTTTGTAAAGTGTGTCGTTATTTTGCTTTTCAAATTTTGAGATTTTTTTGTCTTCTTCTTTTGCGTAAATTACCATCCTCCGTTTTCCGTTTTACTCTTTACAGAGAGTTTGAGAAGAAGAAAAAAATTACCACTGGGCAGCAGCCTCCTTGGGGGCGGCAGCCTCGTCACCCCACTGGGCACCACCGGTCTCGGCGTTCCACTGCTGGCCAGGGGCGGCATCGTCCCAGCCGCTGGCAGCGGGGGCGGCAGCAGTGAAGCCGGCAGGAGCCTCCCAGTCGGCGGCGGCACCAGTGAAGGTCTCGGCAGCAACGGGCTCCTCCTCAACGGCGGCAACCTTCTCCTCCTCGGCCTTCTCCTCAGCCTCAGCCTCGGGGTCGCGGTCTGTTGGTTAGCTGTGTTCACATTCAAGGCAAAAAAAAATACATACAGAAGTACAGATCGACCATGACGTCCCAGGCGGTCTCGCGGTTGGGGATGGCACCGCGCAGGCGCAGGACCTCACGGGCAAGCATCCACCAGACCAGGCCGATGGCGTGGCGACCCTTGTTGTTGGTGGGGATGGCAACGTCGACAAAGTCGGTCGGCGAGTCGGTGTCGCACAGAGCAATGACGGGGATGTTGACGTAGCTGGCCTCCTTGATGGCCTGGGCGTCGGTGCGGGGGTCGGTGACGATGATCAGGCGGGGCTCCTTGAACGAACGGGTGATGTAGTTGGTGAAGGAACCGGGGGTGAAGCGACCGGCAATGGCCTGAGCGCCGGTGTGGTGGGCGAACTTCAGGACGGCACGCTGACCGTAGGGACGGGCAGAGATGACACAGACATCGGCCGGGTTGTCAATGGCGGCAATGATGCGGGCAGCCAGGAGAATCTTCTCGTAGGTCTTGCCAATGTTGATGATGTTGACACCATCGGCACGGGTCTTCCAGAGGTACGAGTTCATGTGAACCTGCAAGTTCTTGGAGCCGACATGGCACTGGGCGGCCAGCAGGTTCTCAATGTCCTGGCTGGTGGCGTTGAAGATCGCGGGAAGGTTGGCGGGAGCGGCCATCTTGATTGATTTTGGGATGGAGGGGGGTGGTTGAAGATGGAAAGTTTCGTGATGCTTACGGGAATCGGGAAAGGGAAAAGAAGCAAAAGCCAGAGGCAATCTCGACGCAGCAGAAAACACACCAAACTCTAGAGTGGGTGCGCCTGCTTTTTTCGGAGGGGCCTTATTTTTCAGATTTTCAGTTTGCGCTGGCGCGAAAATAGGGCTGCTTCATTCGCTGAAGCAATTTGTGGGCACCAGGGCTAGAATTCTTTGTCGAATTTAGTCTACACGTGATAGGATGAGTCATCCAAGACGACGATTTGCTGCTTGAATTGGATCTACAAGTATCTTTTTTACTTGTAGTTGTGCATTATGAGCGCAATTCGAGTCGTACAAAATAGCAGAAAATCTTCATGAAATAGCTGCTCTTCTCAACTTGAAATATGGGCTTTATTCTTGTTTAATGTCCGGTTTCACTGCAAATTACGCTCTTGACATGCTTTCGAGGATACATGTTGATGCCGTTGGCTCCTCGGCCGGGTAGGGAAATTGTATTTGCCGGATGATATAAGCACGCTAGCCGGATCGGGAACGGCCGTTCTCGAAAATTTTGGGAGCTGCATCTTGATATCCAGATATCGCGAGACCCGGTAGCTATAGACGGTATTGACGGTGCAATTGTTGACTAGTCACCCATATCAGCAACCATGGCTCCCCGTATACCAGGCCCGCAAGGGCTATCAGTCCTTAACTGTGAGTTTAATCTTAACCACACCGCCACCGGTGGTCCGATATTGTTTCCCGGCACGCGAGCTAACCAATGATGCAACAGTATGTCTGCGGCCGGCAACGAAACAGTCTACACCAACATTCCTACCATTAGTGCAGTCGGCAAACCTCACACAGCAGCAGAAGAAGCGGCTGCGGCTCCAGGAGCCTTACAAGTGGGCACAAATCCAGGCCCGGAAAGCCGCCAAGGTCGAGCGCCAGATCGTAATTAAGAAGGAGCGCGATGCCGCTTGGGGCAGCCCCATCCACGGCGTCCCGACTCCTTTTGTCGAGTCCTTTGACAGCGCCGGCCAAGCGCCCGCGTCCAAGTGGCAGCGTGACGCCAACGGCGAGCTCAAGGCGCTACCCACGTCGCCCGATCTGCTCAACTACGGCCTCACCAAGGAGGAGCTGCAGGAGTCCATTGAGACCGCATACCGGCTAAGCAAGCCGATTGTCAACCCAAATTCTGTCGTCGTCGACACCGTCGCGCAGCAGCAGGAGATTGACGAGCACGAGGAGCGCCACAGAAAGGCCGTCATTGCGCTGGACCGCATCACAAAGGTGGAGAACGCCAACGGCAAGACCCGCCTGCACATCAACATCAAGCGCTGCATTGACGAATTCGGCCGCCACAACACCGACAAGGTGCTCGCCCCCCGGCCAAGAGCACCCGAGCACCCGCCGCGCGAGATCCTGCAGCGCGGCGGCCCCGACACCGGCTCGCCCGAGGTGCAGATCGCCATCCTGACGGCCAAGATCCGCACCCTCGCCGCCACGTTTGAGGGCAAGTACGGCAACAGAGACAAGGCCAACCGCCGCAACCTGCGCCTGCTCTGCCACCGGAGGCAGAAGCTGATCAAGTACCTGGAGCGCAAGGAGCGCGGCAGCGAGAGATGGACCAACCTGCTCAAGACTCTGGGCCTGTCGCCGGCGACCTGGAAGGAGCAGATTGAGGTATAATTTGACTCTCAACTAGCTTTCAGCTTATCCCATAGCTTGGCCAAAAGAATGCCAACAGCTTTGGGCGACTCCTTCATCCTCTTGTATATTCCCATCCTCTCACGCCTCGTCGCATCATCGGCCTTCTTCTCCCCATATCATCATCATTGCATCCCTGGTTGGCATACGGTACATACTTTTGTTTTATTTATACGTCTTATTTCATATTGTGCGCAGCGTTGTTAGAAAAAATGAATGCCGATGGGTTCTGAAAAGATGTATGCAAGGCGCCTGCAAGGCGACTTAATGATGGAGAAGAAGACAAGATATAACGAGAAAATGTAATTATCTATGTACAATACAGACTAGACCAAGACTACCAAAGAACAAAGTAAACAGAGAACAGCACGCAAATGGTTAAGAGATGTAAAAATGCAAATGGCTAGCCCCATATGGAGAACCAGCAGCTATCCCAACGCCATCCCTCAAAGCTGAGAGATCAAACATTCAAAGACTAAACAATTGATATGGTGTATCGCTGTGGGCGTCGTCACTGAGCCCGGGTGAAAGAACAGACGAGAACCAGAAAGACATCTAAAAGACGGTAATGTAGTTACCAATCCGCTCCTTTTGGTTCTGGGCAATGCACTCGGCAATCCAGGTGATGTTGCGGATCTCCTGCTCGCGCAGCTTCACCCATGCATACACAATCGAGTACGTAAACTGGCGCGTAAAGGCATTCTTGGAAATCTCCATCTCCTTCTGGTAGAACATGTCCTCCAGGCTGCGGCCGTCAGACGACGAGCCGCCGCCCGTGTTGCCAGGACCAGAAGCACCGCCACCCAGGTTCACAGCCTCAAAGAAGCCGCGGTAGTCGGACTGGCCGTCGACGGCCAGGCGGACGCCGTCAATGTCGTCGGCGCGCGACAGCATCAGCGTGCCCTCGGGGTACAGGCGACCAAAGCTGGGGTACAGCTTCTGGCGATCGGCCTTGGACAGCTCGGTGCCAAACGAGTTGATGGTGATGTTGATGGCACGGCGGTCGGCCTCGAACTCGAGAATCTCCGACATGACCTCGGCGGTCGGGGTGCCGGCCATGTCGGCGTGGGTGTTGACAAAGTTGTAAAAGTCCTCGAGGTAGTTCTTGTACAGCGTGTTGCGCACAATCTCAATGTTGAGCTCGTCAAGGTCCTGGTGGCTCAGACTGCCCTTGAAGAAGGGGGCCAGAGGCGTCTCAATGAGCACGCTGTTGTACAGCTCCTCGATGTTGGTGGCCACGCACAGTACGGGCATGGTGTCGAACCAGCCGAGGGGGTGGCAGCGGTCCAGCAGCTCACGGGTATCGCGCTCGTGGAGGGTGCCGGTGATAAGCAAGGCGACGTTGTCGATCATGTAGCCGTAGGTGAGGTAGTCCATGAACTGGGCCAGCGAGCCGGTAGCATTGGCACGAACATATTTGAACTCGGAAACGAGCTTCTCGGTCGTCTTGGCGGCAAGGCTGGACGTCGACGGGTTCGGGGGAAGGGAGGCCAGGAAGTCGCCGTAGGCCGGGCCGAGCTGCAGTTTGAGATCTGGGATGGTGTTAGTCGGGACATGCATCAAGCTTCATCGACAGTCCAAGCACTACTTACCATCGACGGTCTCGCACTGCGTCATGTTGGCGTAGTTGGCGCCCGTCAGAAGGCCATTGCGGTAGCCCCGGACAATGCCCTCGATGTAGCTATAGGGAGACGTCAGCAAGCAATTCGAGCTTGGTATCAGAGAGGAAGCCGTCAATCAGCCAATTGCGCATACCCGTTGTTGACGTTGAAAAAAAGACCCTCCATCGTGACTGTAGTTGACGGTTGTGGTGGTGGAAGCAGACAGATGAGTGAGTATCTCGATGCCTGTTGCGTCAATAGAAAAAGGCGCAGGAAGCAGCAACACGCAGTACAAGTAGCTTGGAGTTGACAACCCGTAGTCCAGTTGCTTAGATACGCAGCCGTGATTAGATAGGTTTAAACACTGTGTTCACACGGACTGTGGCTTTGTGGCGGTGCAGATAAAACCAGCACTATACTTTATCCGGCCTAGTGTCATGCAGCAGCCACACCGCCCCACGCTTGCTCGAAAAAAGATTATGGCAGAAAAAAAATATTTTAGCTCTCGAGAAATCTTCTTCCCTTCTCCTCCACAACTCCAGACACCCCAAAACTGGCAGCATCCAGCACCATCACCATCCGCGCCCGTTTTCCTCCCAGTTCTACCCTCAACACGCCTCTTTAGGGACTGGATATCATTTACAATCGTTCAAAATGGCACCGGTGTTTCTCCTCACGGAGACCAGCGCAGGGTATGTTCTGCCGCGGCTTTTACCTGCACGCCAGCCTCTCCTTTTGGGGTGGCCGTGATGGTCAATTCGCAAAGATCAAAAGAGCCAAAAAGAACCAATTACTAACTATACCTCCAGCTATGGTCTGTTCCAGGTGAAGGACAAGAAGCTCATTTCGAGCGGCAACGTCAGCGAGCGTTGCAACACTGTCGACAAGATCTGCCAGGAGTAAGTCAAAAATTCGGCACGCGTTTTTGGGACCGCGATGGACGACGACGAGACACGATCGAGACGGACAAACGATATGAAGGAGAACGACACGTCCAGGCGCAGTTCATCACAATGCGACATGCAAAGTACGTTTCTAACACACACAGGGTCCAGTTCAACCAGTTCAAGAAGTGGTCCAGCGCAACCGAGGCCATCAGCGAACTCGACGGTCTTATCGATGGCAAGATCCCCCCCATTCTGACCCAGCTCCTCGAGGAGACCAAGGACAAGATGAAGAAGGCTTCCGTTATTGTTGAGGACAAGAACCTGGGTACCGCTCTGTCGAAGATGCCCGGCTTCAACATCACTGCCGTCACTGGTGCTCCCGGCACCCCCGAGGGCGAGATTTTCCGCAGCATCCGTGAGCACATCACCACTCTGATTCCCGACATTGATGAGGCTGCCTTCAAGACCATGTCTCTGGGTCTGTCGCACTCTCTGTCGCGCCACAAGCTCAAGTTCTCTGCCGACAAGGTTGATGTCATGATCATCCACGCCGTCCACCTGCTGGACGAGCTCGACAAGGAGCTCAACATCTTCATGATGCGCGTTAAGGAGTGGTACGGCTGGCACTTCCCCGAGCTGGGCAAGATCCTCAACGACAACGTTGCCTACGCCAAGGTCGTCATGGCCGGTGGCATGCGCGACAACATTGTCAAGACCGACCTGTCGGAGATCCTGCCCGAGGAGATTGAGCAGGCTGTCAAGACCGCTGCTGATGTGTCCATGGGCTGCGAGATCGCTGAGGAGGATCTGCTCAACGTCCACCTGCTGGCCGAGTACGTCGTCATGTACGCCGAGTACCGCACCCAGCTGTCGAGCTACCTCGACTCGCGCATGAAGGCCATTGCCCCCAACCTGACTGCCATTATTGGTCCCCTGATCGGTGCCCGCCTGATTGCCCACACTGGTTCGCTGATGAACCTGGCCAAGGCCCCCGGTTCCACCATCCAGATTCTCGGTGCCGAGAAGGCCCTGTTCCGTGCCCTCAAGACCAAGCACTCCACTCCCAAGTACGGTCTGATCTACCACTCGTCCCTGGTTGGCCAGGCCACTGGCCGCAACAAGGGTAAGATGGCTCGCCAGGTCGCTGCCAAGTCTGCCCTGGGCGCCCGTATCGATGCTCTGTCCGAGTACGAGGACGCCGATGCCGCCGCCGACGACGACGACGACATCCGCGCCACCCTGGGCCTGTCTGCCCGCACCAAGCTGGAGCTGAGCCTGTCGCGCCTGGAGCACAAGCCCCTGTCCAAGATCACCGGCGCCAACAGCGGCCCTGTTGCCACTGTCGGCAAGTGGGACGTCTCTGAGGCCCGGAAATACAACATTGATGCTGACGGTCTGACCGGCAACGAGGCTGCTGCTGCCGCCCCTGCTGAGGAGGTCGCTGTTGTCAAGGCCGACAAGAAGGAGAAGAAGGACAAGAAGGACAAGAAGGAGAAGAAGGAGAAGAAGACCGAGGAGGTTGAGGAGGCCGCCACCGGCCCCGCCAAGCTGTCCGAGGAGGAGTACGCCAAGTACGCCGAGGCTGCTGGCATCTCCGTCTCCAAGTTCCAGCGCAAGTACGAGCGCGGTGACGTCGAGATTGGCGCTGACGGCAAGCCCGTTGTGCACAGCAAGAAGGAGCTGAAGAAGCTCCGCAAGGAGGCCGAGAAGGAGGAGGCTGCCCCCAGCAAACGGAAGCGCGACGAGGACGGCGAGACCCCCAAGAAGAAGAAGAAGAAGAACTCCGACTAAGTGCGACATACGGATACGGCCACACGAGCATACTTTAGTACAGAGTATGGGCGTGTGGGGATCTAGCGTGCCATCTCCCCAGCGTGGCTCGCTTGTGTAACCTTATTGTCTCTTTTTCGTCGTCTTCTTTCGTTTTCTTTGTTTTACCTCTGTTCTTGCGGGCATTGTTTGGCGTCTCCTTTTTTGTTTTTGCGTCTTCGATTCCATCTTCTTGAGCGACATGTCTTCTGTCGAAGCATGTTGTTTCTCGTATCATTTTCTTGCCACCCCATCTTGGAGTTTACGGTTTCCATTTCTTTCCATCTTTTGTCATTTGTTTTTTCTGTTTTTTTGCTTCTTCCTTTGGAACAAAAAAAGGGACAGGGGTTCACGGCGTTATGTTTTGACATTTACATTTGTGTACATCTTCTTAGTTCATACCATAATTTTGGATCAATTGGTCTTTGTCACTTATTGCCTGCTATCAATGTGAACTAAGCAAATATATCAAATTTCCAAATGTACCTGCAGATTGTAAAACAGTATCGTGAAGCTAATGCAGCCGGATGCAGTGAGATGCAGCTCATGTAAATAGTGCACGTGACTAGGCTGTGGCCTCTAGCTGTAGCTACAGACCCATAATAAACTTTCATCTCAAAGCCTTACAACAACAACAGCTCAATAGAACGTCTTCCTGCTTGACAGCCCCTTTTCTTACAAAGTTTCCACATTCTCATATGGAGGCTGTATTTGCATATTTTCAATAAACAGCCAGGCGACACAGATTCACAATGGGCGACGAAGAAGCCTCACGGCCACGCTCGCCTGCGCCCAGCGACCAGCGCAAACGACCGAGCCGCAGCCAGTCGCCCGCTCGCGAGCTAGAGCGCAGCAGAGACGGTGGTAGAGATGATCACCGTAGTAGAGGCCGCGACAGCTACAGAGATCGCGACCGGGATGACCGTGGTCGCGATCGGGGGCGTTACGACAGAGATGACAAGAGAGACAGAGGCAGAGGCGGCCGCGACCGGTATAGATCAGACCGCCCAGATCGCTCAGACCGGTTAGACTACGACACACCACGCAATGCTGATCGCCACTCGGATCGCAACATGGGCCGCAATGCAGACCCGGACGGGACTGTCGAAAAGGACCCCGAGTACGGAAATGGCTGGGCGGCCGACCGGCCCAAGCCCAAGAAGCGGTCAGGCGGCGGCTTCAAGGTCAAAGAGAAGAAGCGCGACGACGACGCCGAGGATGCACGCGGCGGGCATTGGGACGACAAGCGCCGCGACCGGTCGCCCCGGAGAGACCGTGATGGAGGCAGAGATGGCAGAGATGGAGGTAGAGACCGGGACCACGACAGACGGGACCGCGATCGGGACAGCGACCGCCGTGACAAGGGCAAGGAAAAGGAAAAGGAAAGGGAAAAGGTTAGATCAGACAAGAAAGACAAGGCGTCGGACAAGCCGCCCAAGCGCCGGCTGCCGCCGCCACCACAAGAGTTTATGATTGTCAATGTCAACGACCGGCTGGGCACCAAGGCGGCGATCCCGTGCATGGGCTCGGATCTGATCAAGCAGTTCAAAATGATGGTGGCGGCACGCATTGGTCGTGATGCGAGCGAGATTATGCTGCGGCGGCAGGGCGAGCGGCCGTTCAAGGACCACCTGACGCTGGACGACTACGGCGTGGTGAATGGCGTACAGTTGGACCTGGAACTGGACACTGGCGATTGAGGTGTTTTGATGGTGTATCGTCGTCTGCATGTCTTCTATTTGTTTTGTTATCATGATGTTAGCTGCGTCCTGTTGAGTTTTGGGAATCGAAGTGGGAGTCACCACACATTGGTGATCTATTGCATGCAAGAACCATGTCATTTGTTAATTTGGTCTTAAATTGCACAAAAGCAGAGACGGATATAATCTTTACAAACTTGACATCAACAAAATTTATTTCAATGACCACAACAATACCAAAAATGCCTAGGTGACGCAGATTAATGCAGAGAAATAAGAAGATATTGACGACCGTCGTTGAGTTGATCTTCAAAATGACGCTTTTGTTGACTGCTTACATAATCACGCGATGGTTCCCAACAGAAGCTTCATTCAACGATGCAAGCCAAGATGCATCAGATAGTGTGTTTCCAATCTATTTTTATGCAGAAACAAAGACATATCAAAATAATACCTTGAAGACTGAAAACGTAGGGTGCTCTTTGTGCTGACGACGCGGCGGCTCTTCAAACAACGCATGGATTCCAATACGAGCCGACAATGCATAGCCTGGGCCAGTGGCACGCTGCTATTTTTTATGAGTTCTTTTTGCATTTCAAAGACATTCAAGAACCAACAAACAGTAGTCAGGCACCAAGACAAGCTGTTTTACCGTCGTCACTCGCGAGCCAGTCAACTCTCAGGGAGCAACGGCCCCTGGCGGCGCTTAAACCGGTTTTTGGGCGTGGTCTCAACGTTCATCATGGACAAATCCAGACCAACAAGGGCGGTGCTGATCGCGGTTCCAAGGATTTGCACTGTCGCTTTTCATTTCTCACGGTGGACTTGTGTAAATACTCATTAACCTACGTGTAACGGGTCTCACGGGCGAAAAAGAAACACGAGAAATAAATATTATATAATCAATGCCGTGCCGCCCGTGTGCGCCTTCCGCATCACAACCTTTGATTCATTGGAGGCAGGCGCAGCAGACATTCTTTCCTATTTGAGGACTGTCATTCTTGGGTCATCAACCCTTGCCTTCCTTCTTATTCTGGCCGTTCCTGCTTTTTTTGCTCCGTCATTGTTCATATTTGTTGTCATTCGCTCTTTCTTCTTTCGTTAATATCGAGCTCGTCATTGCATCGCTCATTCTGCATCGACGGCACTCTATTCTTTACAACATCACGCCTCACTTTGCGACAGGGTTTTTTTTACTTTTGGACAGTTCTACCACTGGCGCAGTTCCCACCAATTTCTGCACACATACACGACTTACACAATACTGCGGCTAATATGGTCAATTGTTCGGTAGTGCCGGCCAGCACGCCTAGTAACTCTGGCATCGCTGGCACGGGTGTAAGTTGTTTGCTTTCAAAAGTTCTGGCGAATTACTAACAGGCCAGGTTCTCCTTTCATTCATCATTACTGCAGCAATCGCCCTCGTTATCAGTGGTGCACTGATCTTGCAGGATACTTTCGGCAAGGTCGCGCGCGAGCGCAAGGCCAACGGCGGCATCGACCCGCCTCTCTCGGCCCTGTCGAACCAGCCGTCGTGCGGCCACGTCACCACCGTTATTGCGCGCAAGCTGCTCAACAGCTACTCGGATCAGCAGATTGTCACCGGCATCGGCATCCAGAGCCTGGGTCTGGCGCAGGCCGGCGAGCTCGTGCCGTACCACTTCTTCCTCATTTGGATGCTCGGCCTGCTGTCGACAGCCGTGCACAATGCCGCACTGCTCGCGCTCGTGCACGACTTTCGGCGTGACTGTATCCTGCGCTGGCTGCGCCAGCTGCTCATGTTTATCAACCTGGCCCTGAGCTGCGTGTACGGCGTCTTTGTGCTGCGCGAGCTGGCCGTCGGGCTGCCCCAGACGCTGCCTATTGCGTGTGCCTGGGACAGCGAAGCGGCGGGCGCGACGAGCAACATTGACTGGAAGAAGACGGCGGGCGGGTTCCAGTTTGTGGCGACGGTGGTGGTGATTGCGGGCAACTGCCTGGTGTTTGCACTGTCGACGTGGTACCTGCACAGCCGCATGCAGCGGTTCTACCGCATTGTGCAAACGGTCGGCCTCGTGCTGATGGGCGCGGTGGCGATTGGCGTCACGATTCGGGTGATTCTGATGTCACAGGCGTTTGGCAGCCCGTCGGTGGCGCTGTCGGACGAGGGCGAGACGTCGTGGAGCTTTGGGCAGCTGCTGTCGCTGTTGCTGCTGCTGCTGCCGCTCATCTCGGTCATTGAGATTGCGCGCGGCGAGGTGCAGCTGGCGCCGCCGGTCAGCGACAGCGCGAGCGATGTCGACGGCAACTGCGATACAGTTCCTCTTGTCGAGAACGTGGCCATGCGGCCGTCGGCGCGAAACTCGATCCACAATGCTTTCACCAAGAGAAAATAGAAGACGATCTTGGGCTTGAAGTGAACGGCACGCCATGTTTAAGATTTCTCGACATGTACAATGACTAGGGAGGCGTTTGGCGTTCTACGGCTATCTTTTTGATTTGATTTTACCTTTTCCCTTTCACTTTTACTTTTTTCTTTCGTCTGAATTAGAGATACACCCCTGTGGCGGTTCAGTCACATAATCCACGGTGCCATGGCGTCCTACATTGCGTTTTACTGTACTTGGTAGTGCGGAGTATTGGCTTGGCAGAGTCCTCGGTGTCGCAGGGTTTTCTCTGCCCGCACCGAAGCTGTGAGGTACTCGTACGAGCGGACGCACTCCCCGAAAGGATTCCCCTATGAGTATGTATAAGAGATAAGTCAAGAGTAAAGAGAAGCCGTTTCAGCTTCTACAGCGCCTTTGTGAGATCTGCTGGCATCGGAGGAGGAAATGTAAATATACCTCTGCACCCGACTAAAATCAAACAAGAAAAACCCCGATGTGTGAAAAGCTTAGCATATGATGTGAAAGGGAATACGTAGTAGAAGTAGTGTACTTGTATTGTTTGAATTTGTATTTGAATTTGTACCGTAGTATTATTGTTCGACGAGTTACGTAGATAAAGAGAATCATGATCCTCGTTGGTTGCTTCGGCGAGTTATGGCCCGAGCGTTTGATTAGAGAGTGGGAAGAGCGACATGGCTAGAGGTCTCCGCGGAGTCAAAGACAGAATAGAACATACTCAGTAGAGCATAGAACACGCATGGAACATGATACTGGATATTGAGATCATCGCAACGATTGGTAAATGGCAAAAGTAAAGAAAGCGGACGAGATGATGTGCTGCACCGTGAGACTGTGGGCGGCAGGCATCTGTCAGTCTGGTTTGCACTACTTTGAAATGGACAAAGATGGAAGAGACCAGGCACTCGAAAGTGGATGAAAAGTAGAACTTTGGAACAATTTGGAACAAAGGAGTGGCATGTCGATTATCAGATGAAGGACTATGTGGAAAATCGGGATAGCACGAAGGACAGTACACATGCGAGCAATAAAAGTACTGAGTACAGAATTTAGTCGCATGAGGGACCCCTATACTGGTAGAAAATAATCATATATCGCAGACATCCATGGAGTAATTTTGGACGAATATGCATCTGAAATGAGTGCAGAGTAGATTGCAGATACTTGTAGATTGCGGCTCGGGAGGAGATTTGATGTGTAGACACATGGAAGGTAGATGGAATGGAGCATTACAATGACTGAGTTAATCTGGGTATGTCTGGGGTATTAGCTATGATTACCATGTGCTGTGTTTCTTGTTGTGTTGTTTCGTTGTTTCGTTGTCTGTTCGGCTTTGAAAGGCTATTCACGGATCTACCAGTAGAATAGAGACAACACAACAGATTCCCTCTGCAGAGCACTTCACAGAGTACTCCAACTCACACCTCACCGTCTACTTCTTCCAGTTGCGTCGATAAATTCCGACAAGACGATCTCTGCAGCACGACGAGATTAGGCTGGATCCGCGATAATAAACTAGGGACACTGGATGGAGCCAGCAAGTGGCGTAATCCAGTAGTGACATGAATCAGTCGAGGCATTCGGGGAATTGCAAATAATGCATCAATGCAATAATGCAGATAAATAAGAAAAGAACAGCAAGTCGAATGTGAAAACTGACATGGCCGACACCCGCATCGACGATCTGGAAAGCGGATGTGAAAGAGAACCACGACCGACTGCGACATCGTAGCTAAAGACGGCCATCTTTGTGGAAATCAAGAAGAGAAGACGGTAAATCAACTTTTGAATAAATCATGCAATGGGATGATATGCTGACTTGGTAAACAAAATGCCATGAGCGAGTACAGGAGCAAGCCAGATGCTGCCTGGCGCTGCTACCACTTGCTCGAGTTTAGTCAAGTATGGCCGCACCAGCGGGATCGGAAGGAATAGTCAAGTATGCCATGCAGACACGGCCCAGACTCTATCAAACTCTATCAAGTGACACCCAAAATAGAGATGGTGATCGATGGTGATTGGCACATACACAGATAGACGTCGGGCTGTCTCTGTCCGTCGTTTGTCTGCCGTCTCTCCCGCGGTCCAGACTTCTATTTGGGGTTGTATCTGATATCTTTCTACCTGATATCTGTTTGGATTCTGTTTGGATTCTATTTGGGTTCTGTTTGGATTTGCTTTTGATTTCTATTTGAAGCAGTTTCAATGTAAAATCTGGAGTCGTCGTCGGGCATTTAAATGATTTGTGACTGTATTTGCACTAGAGCCGGGTCTCGATCGTGTTCTCCATTGGACACATTCAAAATCATATATATAAAAGCTAATCCATCTTGAACGTGTGCCATAGTCGTGATGGTTGGCCGATGCCAGCGGTTGTCAAGTGATCTCACAACCAAATAGGATACAGTGTGAACACTGTACAACACTGTCCAATATCGTCGGTTGTAACTCGGAATTGCAGCTGGATTGCAGGAGTTATCACAACTTTGGGAAGGCGCCGGGTACTGAGTATTGGCAATAGTTTGTCAGCAGCCTGATGTGTAATACCGGCGATTCATTGGCACGAGATAAGCTCACCACACACAATTGATCAAGAGTGCAAAGGACTGGCTTGCAGGGTGCCCAGGTTGACCAACGGTGATACAGCAGCGAGACACCAGCAAGGCGAGACATCAACGTTGAAGCATCGGCCATGTTGCGGCCATATGCACGTCAGTTGTTTTGGCTGTCGAGTCTTTCATTCCAGAGGAATATGAGCAAGTGACTCTATTGGGAGTGTCCATATATGGCGTAGCGCACTGTGGAGAAGCGAAACATGGGGTAAACAGTCTTGAACACTGGCCGGTGCCACTGATCCCACTGATCCCACTGATCCTTTGCCGTATTCCTCCAATCCTTTTATTGCTTATTGCTTATTGCTTATTGCTTATTCCTTCTTTTCTTAGCTCTTCATGTGAGCTTATTCCTTATGCAGTGTTTTCTACTGGCTGTCTTTACTTTGAAATAGGCCATCTTCTGTCTCAAGCTGCGTCCTCGGCCTCAGCTGCCACCAAACCGGCCACAGCCTATGCTGTCCTCCGGTCTCGACGCCTTCTTCTCTTTGGTCGTCTAGTGCACGGCTATTTTACCTCTTTATTCCTTTTTCATTGATTTCAACCGTTGCAGTGTCCAACGGTGATCTCTCAGTCGTCATGTTTGCCTCATCTCAACGCCAAAAGTACCACCTGTTGAGGATCTACTGATCTTTGTTAGCATCCAGCCTGCAGTCCATGGCTTTACATGCGAATGCATTTACATACTCTGTACAGCTCTTGATACCATGGATGACCACTCTAAACAAGATCTCCATATGCCATCGTAGCTTCACGAGGATGCACCTTCCATTTCCAGCGTGCCTCTTCAACATCGTGCCTTGTTCGTCATCCCTTTTTGCTCCTTCTGGATTGAGATGGATTGTTTACAAACAGTATCCTGTAACTACCAAATCAGTACTCAAATCAGTACTCAATCCATCGTGCCTGCCACCGTAATGCACCGCATGACTAACCGCCTCTCTGCCTAGTCCCCCGCCCATTTCCCCATTCTCTTTTGCCTCATTTTGACCTCTCCTCTTCATGTCTGCTATCCTCCGCCTCCTCTCCTACTCCTCTCTACAGACACCCCAATCTTGTGTCCCCTTTTGCCTTTTTGCGTTTTGGCGGCTGCCACACCATCTCCAATTAATTTGGGTGTGTTTGACATTGCCAGGCTCAATTGTGTTGGGTGTTGAGGGTCGCTTTTGACATCTCTACGGCTTCAAATCACCACGTCTTGACGCTTCACGTCTAAACAAGCCCCTCGTCTTCCATCGACTCATCTCACGCGACACTCTACAACTCTACCGCCAACTTCACCCTCCGACGTCCCGTCCCTCGCTCCGTCATCGCCCTTGTCCTCCCACCCTCTGCCTCTCCAACCGCCTCTCGCCCTCATCCATCAACGACAAATCAGCGTCTGTCTCTGACCGATCCTTCTCCTCCCTTTGTCGTTCTCGTTGTCGCCTCTCTCGCTCGCACCCGCACTTCATCTCTATTACATCTCTTTTACCCGCTATCCGCATACCGCCCGACTGCTCTACCACCAATCCCGCCCGTCCGACCCTACATCGCCGTGCCTGTGCGTTGTGCGCTGTGCTCGGTCATCTTATTCTATTTCGTCGCTCTCTCTCTCTAGCTCTCCCCTTCTTCACAAGACTTCACACTTCTAGCCTCCAATACTAGCAGATTACCACTGGCTCCGCCGCCGTGCTAGGCCTGGCCTTGAGATCCACTAACCCCGGTTTTGACGATCTAAGAGCTCCACACCCTTTCTCCATTTGGGACTGACTGTTCTGGGTCGTCTTTGAGTCGTGAGTCTTTGACTCTCTTTGCTCTTTGGGTTTGGGTCTGTGTCTTTCACCTTACTTTCTCTACTCCGTTTGGCCTGTTCTTCCTCCACCCCCCCCCCCAATCCCGGCCGTCTTTGCCTTTTACTGGTCGCAGGGTCACTCTGTCTACCGTCTACCTGCAGACTCCAACCACTTGAAGACTTGAACTCTTTGCTCCTTTGCTTTTTTTTGCTTTTTTTTGCTCTTTTGCTTTTTGCCTTCTTGCCTCTGTTCTCACCTACAACTCGGTCGCAACCAGTCTCGTGCGCAAACCTTATAGATAACTACCGCCTCCAAACTCTTGCGCCGCACCATTACCACGTCATTGCTCTATTCTGCTTCCAGCCTCCCGTTCACGCCAACGGCGCACGCTTTGCGCTTTGCGACTCCGACGTTGCAACGACCGCCGGCCTCATCGGCACTTTTTAACACCTTGAAACCGACAGTTTTCAGAGTAGACGACAACCAACTGACAGCGTCGACACCTCCCAGCAAATCAGCGGTCTGCAAACGAAACACAGACGCACATTCGAATTATTGAGCCTCGAGCTCTTGTACAATTGTTTCGTTTATATCATTTGTCCTCCTACGCCCGACTCCAGCATTCTCACTTCTACGTCGGTTTCT
This sequence comes from Ophiostoma tasmaniense, assembly GCA_022392925.1. NCBI lineage: Eukaryota > Fungi > Ascomycota > Sordariomycetes > Ophiostomatales > Ophiostomataceae > Ophiostoma > Ophiostoma tasmaniense. The sequence continues at coordinate 1,050,945 of JAKRGK010000008.1, read as the reverse complement.
TCTTCTATCCCAAATTACTCTTCCGAGTCTCTCTCTACACACTCATCCTGTGGCGTCTCTTCATCGCCGACTCCACCGGTCCTTTTCCAATTCACATCGCTGCTCAGCTACCACCAGCAGCACAAATTCGCACAAATCCTGCATACGAACCCGATCTGGCGCAATGGTCCGTACCGCCGTCGCACACTCGAAGCCCTCATAATCGTCACTTTGCCTCAAGCAGATATCGAATCACGAAGATCAAGCAGATCCCAGCGCGGAGATCAAGACGATCTTTTCTCTTACAGATCTCACAGCTCTTACAGCCGGCCGTGCAACCACAAAGTACGATATCCATGTTCACCACAGCGCCGAGAACCCGTGCATCTTTTTTTGAATCTACTTAAAACTGACATAAAAGACTATTCATCCCGCGACCTCGAGCCTCGTCTGCATTGTTTCGGATGCTGAGACCGTCTGAGTGCTGCTGTAAGACAACAGTAGCAACGTCGGGGCCATGGAGAACCAGGTCGCAGATGGCGATGCCAGTGGCGCACACGACTCACACCCACTCAACGCCCTACATGCAGGGGACATGACCGGAACAACCCCCGCAGATTTCGACTACCAGTTTGCGCCCTACGACGGCTTTGACCACGATGTAAATAACGCACTGGCAGGCGCATTTGACCCGGCTTCGGCAACGCCCCCAATATCCGCGCCGCACTCAATAACAGATGCTACCACAAACCTTGACGGCTTCATGCCTCCGAACGAGCATGTCAAGGCTGAAACGCATGGGCCAACACCAGCCGAAGATACACCAACAACAGACGCAATGCCCACCGATGCCAACATCGCAAACAACAACAGCACAAACAGTGCAGCTCCAGATCCCAATGAACTCAAGCTTGAAACCACAGTTTCCGACGACGGCAACCAAGACGATGCCAACAACCTTCCGGGCACCTCCCTGCTAGACGACCCGCTGGCCGACGATTTCGGTCTTGCGACAAACGACCCGGTGGCTGCAATCGAGATTCGCTTGGTTGGCGGCAGTGCCGGCCACCGTCCAATGGCACACGGAAAAGACGACAAGGCCGGCACCGACGCAACACCCGCGTGGAGCGAACTCAAGACAAAAGCCGGAAAAGAGCGCAAACGGCTGCCGCTCGCCTGTATAGCATGTCGACGCAAGAAGATCAGATGCTCGGGCGAGAAGCCCGCCTGCAAGCACTGCATCAAGTCGCGCACGCCCTGCGTCTACAAGGCCACCACCCGCAAAGCAACCCCGCGCACCGACTACATGGCCATGCTCGACAGGCGCATCAAGCGCATGGAGGACCGCATCATCAAGATTGTGCCAAAGTCCGAAGAGGCCAACGCTGCGACCACGTCCGTCTCTCGCGCAGTTGTCAAAGCGGCCATCCCAGGCACCGGCGGCGCAGATGCCGCATCGTCATCGAATGCTGCATCCGGAACAAAGGCTGCTGCAGCGAGGAAGCGCGCAGCCGAAGATGCATTTGGTCCAGAGCTTGACCACTGGGCCCGAGGCTCCAAGAACCGGCCGGGCAGCGCCGCAGCCCCCTCCAGCATGCTCATCCAGCAAGAGACCGAAGACAATAGGCTGTTCCAGGAAGGCAAAGACGCGCTGCCATCCAAAGAGCTGCAGGTCCATCTATCCACTGTCTTTTTCGAGAATATTTACGGCCAGGCCTACCATCTTCTGCACCGGCCAAGCTACATGCGCAAGCTGCACGCCGGCACGCTGCCGCCTGTTCTCATTCTGTCCGTGTGCGCAGTGTCGGCACGGTTCTCGAATGACCCCAGTTTCGGAAACACTCCAAACTTTCTACGCGGCGAAGAGTGGGCGTCCGAGGCGCGCGGCATTGTGACGCGCCGTTACGAGTGGCCCAACATCACCATCCTGACGTGTCTCCTGATTTTGGGCCTGCACGAGTTCGGCACCTGCCACGGCGGCCGCAGCTGGGCCCTCGGCGGCCAGGCCATTCGCATGGCCTTTGCCCTGCAGCTGCAAAAGGATCTCGGCCGTGAGTCGCCCCAGGGGCCGCCGCTGAGCTTCATCGACCGCGAAATCCGGCGCCGCACCATGTGGGCGTGTTTCCTGATGGACCGCTTCAACTCGTCCGGCACTGACCGCCCGACGTTTGTCAAGGAGGAGACAATTAAGATCCAGCTGCCCATCAAGGAGAGCCTGTTCCAGCTGGACACGGCGGGGTCGACCGAGAGTCTGAGTGGTGGTGTGGCAGCGGATGATGCAGACACAAAGGTGTCTGATGCGAACGCTGCCGAAACCACCGACGCCGGTGGTGTCGCCAGCAATCCGCCATCACCATTGTCAGCGAGCGAAAACATGGGCGTCGCCGCATACATGGTCCGCGCCATTGCCGTCTGGGGCCGCGTCATCAACTATCTCAACCAGGGCGGCAAGGAGCTTGATCCGCGCCCTATGTGGCACCCCGAGTCGGGCTATGCTATCCTGTCCAAGCAGGTTGACGAGCTGCTGTCGACGCTGCCGTCTACGCTTGCGTTCACTCCCGACAACTACAACACTCACCGCAACGAAGGCACGGCGAACCAGTTCCTGTTCCTCCACATTGCCATCCAGCAGAACATTCTGTTCATGAACCGCTTTGCCGTGTCGTCGCCCAAGGAGAACACTCCGCAGGGCTCAGCCATCCCCACGGGCTTCGTCACCAAGGCCGGCGCCAAGGCGTTTGCCGCTGCTAACCGAATTTCCTTTTTGCTCAAGGACTCGGACTCGATGATCCTATCGGCGCCCTTTGTTGGGTACTGTGCGTTCTTGTCCAGCACCGTACACATCTTTGGCATCTTTTCCGGCAATCCCGCCATGTCCGACACAGCGAAACAAAACCTCGGCATCAATGTTCGGTTTTTGGCCAAAATGAAGCGCTACTGGGGCATGTTCCACTTCATGTCCGAAAACCTGCGCGAGCAGTACCGCTCGTGCGCCGACGCCGCTCAGCAGGGCACTCCAAGGAGCGATACCGCGTCCGCGTCGTCGCCCATTTTCCAGTACGGCGATTGGTTCGACCGCTATCCGCACGGCGTCGCCGACTCCGAGTTTGGCGAGCGTGCCGTGTACAAGAAAAAGGAAAAGGGCGACGATGCCGTACTTGAGCAGAAAGCGGAGCTCAAGACTGTCGGCGAGTTTTTCGTTGCCGGCGAGGCAGAGCCTGCTTCTAAAAGTGGTAGCGCTGGCAATGCCGGCCCCGCTAGAGACGGCGCGCCCAGGCCCATTGCCAATGCACGCAGAAAGTCTGTCGTCAAGAAGTCGCAGGCTGGCAGTGTGGGTGCCGCGTCGTCGCGCGCTGCCGAGCCGATGCCGATAGACCCGCTGGCGACTGATTTGTCTGGGTCCAACGCGGTTGCTCTGCACGCGCAGCAGCAGATTCAGCTCCAGCAGCAGCAACGCGCTCAACCGTTACAGCCACAGCAGTCACAGCTTGGCCAGCATGACCAGCACCGCCGCCACTTCTCCATCAGCGGCGAGTCCAGCGGGCCGCATAATTTCAACGGCATGTCTCTGGCGCACTCGCACTCGCAGGTGACGGCGTCGGCCGTTGCGGCGGCGTCGTTTGAAGCGTCGATGACTCCCATTAGCCCTGTGGGTATGGTGCCGTTCAATATGCACCACCAGCAGCACCCGCAACATCCGCCGCAACACGCTCAACACGCTCAACATGTCCAGCACCCGCAGCTACCCCAGCATCCCCACCACCCACACCCGCATCAGCACCATCCGCACCAGCATCAACAACCATCGCAGTTCTTCCAGCAGGATATGCTGTCGCTGTCGCAGCAGGGTGCCATGCTGCCTGACCTGGACCGCCAGCTGGTTTTTGGCGCGTATGGCGGCAGCATAGATGGCGCGAGTGCCGCTGGTGGTGTCACTGGTGTCAGCGGCGTCAATGCCGACCATGCATCGATCGACACGGCCATGTCGTGGGATGCGCCATCCCAGAATCACCGCGCCGGCGTCAGTGCCAGTGCCAGCGGCGTTAGTGCGAGTGCGGCAATGGACCACCGCGCCGGCGTGGCTGCGGCTGCCGAGGCAATGCACGCTTATGCTCAGGATCAGTCGTCGGCGTGGTTTATGCCGTTCAACATGGACCCGCCAGAGATCACACAGGACCTATCGTCGATGAACGGCCTCGACCAGTTTGCCAACATTTTTGGAAGCAATAACGGGCCCGGACCCGGCCAAGGCGGTGGCGGTCTTGGGAACCTTCACTAATGTCTTTTTATCTTCTTGTACTTTTGATTCCTGCTCTTTTTTTTATTCTTTTTATTATTATTTGTTGGGGCCTGGTGGCTTGGGTTGTTTTGGTTTTGTATGCTTATGACTTTTGCACGATATCACCTGAGATGGGATCATCCCGCTCACTGCACGTCTCTTCTCTCTTACGTTTAATTGTGGTCTTGGTCAAATCTTTGTTTTTGGTTAGTTCTTTGGAATAAACAAATCCTGGTCAGATGATCTCCAGGAATCACTATGAAATTACGTGACAATGTGATGGAACAGCCAACTTTTATTTATGGTTTTGCCAAACCAAGCCGATTACGCCTCCCGGGTTATAGAAATAGGACAAGATAGAGTGTACAGCAGATACAACAGATGAAACGAAAACAAGACGAAAAAACAAGAAGAAACCGCTATCAAGATACAGGACTACTCGGCCTCGCCCTCCTTGGCCTTGCCGCGGCCAGACCGCTTGCGCTTCTTCTTGCCGGCCGTGTCGGCAGAGGCAGCGCCACCAGTCTTTTTGTCCTTGTCCTGCTTGTCCTTGTTCTTCTTGGGGTAGGTCTTAGCAGCAGGAGCCTCCTCCTCGTCGACAAACTTCTCGAAACCGTACGTCGGGCCCGTCTCCATGAAGTCGGCACCAAACGTGTCGCGGCGCCACTGCCGGAGCCGCGCCTTCTTGCCCAGCTTCTTCCGGTCCTTGCGCTTGCGCTCCTCATCGCGGAACGTTGCCAGCTTCTTCAGGCCCGCAAACTCGTTGAGCGCCGTGTCCGAGGGTGCCAGTAGAATGTCGCGCGGCGTGAGGCCAAAGGCCTGCGGGCTCGTTTCGCGGTAGCGGAAGCCGGTGCCGACAAGGCCGTCCAGACCCTCCAGGTTGACACCAGACGAGGGACCGGCTGGCGCGGCAATGGTCGGGTCGTCGAGGGCCATCTGGCGGTCGACGAGGGCCTCGATACGTGCGCGCTCGCGGCGGGCGTCGCGCTTTGCGTCGGCACGATCCTTTTTGTGCTCCTTGCCAGTCTTACGGCGCTTTGCGGGCTGGTCGGCGTCTTCCTCCTCGTTGTCGTTGTCGTCGCCGCTGGATTCAGCCTCGGCGGCCTCGGCTTCGTCCTCAACTGAAGCCTTGGCCTCGCCGTCCTCGAAATCAGGGACAATGTCCTTGATGTCGATATCGTCGTCCCACTTTGGCTTCTTTGGCTTCTTGTCCTTCTTTGACGACTTGGAAGTGTCCTCGTCGTCCTCGTCCTCATCAGCACTGTCGTCGCCCTTGCCGGCCATCTCGGCGTCCTTCTCGGCATAGTACTCGTCGCCAAACTGCTTCTGCATCCGGTCCTCCCATGCGTCGTTGTCCCACGCGTCGTCCAGCATCGACATCCACTCCTCGTCCGTCAGCTTGCGGCCAGCAATGCCCGCGGCCTTCTTGATCTTGGCCAGCTTGTTGTGCGCCTCATCCACCTTGATCTTGCGCAGCCGCGCGCGCTCCTCGCGCCGCGCCTGCTTCTCGGCCTCCTGGCGCTCCTTCTCGGTGTCGCGCTGGCGCTGGCGCGCCGATTTTTCGCTGCGGCGCACCGAGCGGTCGGCGACAACAGTACGCGAGTACGACTTGAGAACCTCGTTGCTCTTGGTGGGGTCCTCGAAGCGCATGTTGTAGGCCGACTCAAACTCCTCGGCGCGCTCGGCGCCAGAGCCCTCGTCGTCGTCGTCGGAGTCAAAGGCCTCCCAGCCGGCACCAGAGGCGGCGTCCTCGGGAACCCAGGCGCGCGAGGCCATAAAGTTGGAGAGGAACAGCTCTGGGTTCTTGTCGGCGGACTCGACGTCGTTCTTGCTGATCTGGATGCGGGCGGCGCGCGAGGGGTGGACGCCGGTGGAGGCAGCGACGGCCTTGCTTGCCTTGGAGGATGCCTTGGGCTTGATGAAGACGTCGTCGTCAGAGTCGTCGGAGTCGGAGCCGGCCTTGCTGGCGTCGTCGGCGGCATTCATCTCGTCAATCAGGGCCTTCTTGAGGTCGTCCTGCTCCTGCTGGTATGTCTTGGGCTGCTCCAGGGCGGCACCGCCGTCGTTGTCGTCGTCATTGTCGTCGTCGGCGCCAATGTCGCCACGCAGCAGGCGCTCACGGTGGTAGTCGCGCAGGTAGACGGGCTTGTCCTTTGTGTCCTTGGCGGCCTTGCCGGCAGCCTTTGCGGCCTCGGCGGCTTTCTCGGCCTCGGCGGCGTCGAAAAACTTTGCGTCGTTCTTGTAGACACGGGGGTCCTTGCTCTTGATAGCCTGGAGAGCTTCGGACATGCGGGCATCGAGGTCTTCGGTGAGGAGGTATCCGTCTTCGTCTTCGGTGCCGTCGTCGGAGGACGACTCGGAGTCGCTGTCGTATTTGTCTTCCACTGTCTGGTCAGCATACTTCCTCAAGAAAGGGCAAAGAAGGACTCACGCTTCTGCTTCTCCTCACGCTTCTTGTTGTGCTCGTAGCGCTCAGCAAACTCCTTGTTGATGCCCAAAGACTCCTTGCCTATTGTAGCAGAAGCCTCATCGTCGGAGTCGGCATCGTCGTCAAAGAGACGCTTCTTTGAGTTTGTGGGCGCGTCGACATCCATTGCGCCGGCCGTTTCAGTTTGAGCAACCTCTGGCTCCATCTTCCGCGAGAACGCACCCAGAACCTTGCCGATGAATCCAGACATGTAGATCAGGTGTATCTGTAGTTTGTTGAGGGAGGTTTTGGTTGAAACTCTCCTGGGGTCGTGGTCGTTGGTATGTGTCTAACAAATTGTTGGCTATGGTTGGCTGACACCCAAAAGGTCGTGATGAAGTTCGCGGGAAACTTTTTAAAGTGGAGACCAACTTTTTTCAGTCCTGCAGGGCGATAAGCGATAAGCTGGTCGATGTATCCACTCTGTAGTGAATAGAGCCACTCCATCTTCACCGCTTTCGTCGATTTCATTGATGGGTGTTCACCACCTACAAAGGTACACAGGTACTTGTCTACCTCCGGGCCGGCGTGACAAAAGTCCGACCCAAGGCTGCCAATCTGGAAGCAGCGCATGGGCGCTAGTCTGGAAGGAAGCTAGCTTCCACACCTCCCGATTACGTTGCGCGTGCTTGTGACTTGTAGGTATTACACTGTGCTGGTTCAGACAGCCCGCCACTAATCGCTCGTAATCACTCTCAGCAACAGCACCGCCAGGCTGCCCTCAATCTTCAACTTCAAACGTCAATCGCGAGCTTTTCTGCGTCCTTCTTCCACGACCATCACCGCACTATCAACGTCCTTTTTCATATACCCACACCGCTATACTGTTGGCAACAAGCACTTTAGCTTGCTTCTTTCAATTACACCCCGTCGGACAACACTGACGATCCCGACGACAGCGGAAGAGGCCGGCCTCGTTGCGCATCTTCTGATCTGATAACTCGATATCCGTCCGGCTGTATCTGATCTGTGATACCCCGGCAGACGACGTCTCTTTTATCCTAAAACAACCCACGCTACATCCTAGACCAACAACACACCGCCAAGATGGCTGATAACGCGGGCGCACCTAAGCCGAGCAGCAGCGTCAAGCTGGTGCTTCTGGGCGAGGCAGCCGTCGGAAAGGTACTTTATATCTATTGAGGCGATTCGAGTGAGCACAGCTAACAACCAGTCTTCCCTCGTGCTGCGCTTTGTCAACAACGACTTTCAGGAGAACAAGGAGCCGACCATTGGAGGTATGTATTAAATCGGTAGCTGTATCAACAAACAAACTAACAAACAGCCGCTTTCCTGACGCAAAAGTGCAACCTGCCGACGCGCACAATCAAGTTTGAAATCTGGGATACGGCCGGCCAGGAGCGCTTTGCCTCGCTCGCTCCCATGTACTACCGCAACGCCCAGGCCGCCCTCGTCGTCTACGACCTCACCAAGCCGACGTCTCTCGTCAAGGCCAAGCACTGGGTCGCCGAGCTGCAGCGCCAGGCATCCCCGGGCATTGTGATTGCCCTTGTCGGTAACAAGCTGGATCTTGCGTCCGAGACGGAGTCTGAGGACGACGCGCGCAAGGTGACGACCGAAGAGGCCAAGACGTATGCGGACGAGGAGAGCCTGCTGTTCTTTGAGACGAGTGCCAAGACGGGCACCAATGTGAGCGAAGTGTTCAACGCGATTGCGAATGCGATCCCGGAGACGTCGCTCAAGACTGCGCGGGGCGGTGCGGCGGGTGCGGGCGCATCTGCGGGCGGCCGGGCGGGTGCTGGCGACGGCAACCGGGTGAACCTGCAGGCGCGGGATGCCGCCGCCAAGGACGGTTGTGCATGCTAAGCACCAGGCAATGACCAATGACCAATGACAAACCAAACTGAAGCAGACCTCTAATGAGGGTGTCGGTCTGCTTCGACGTTGTTGGTATGGCTGTTGATGGTGGCTGCCGCTGCCAGCCTACCTGCCGCTGTCTTCATATGCGTCTCTTCCTTTTCTTTTGCTTTGTGTTGTGCAATTTCTTTTGTTTCCATCTTCCTGTTTGTTTCTCTGCTCTTCTTTGCTTTCCTCTGCTCTCTGTTTCCAAGTATCCCACGAGTTATTGCAGTTTCATCAGTATTTATATTTCATTATCAGCTACAATATTAAAGGACTGTTCACATAGATGCTGCACTTTGGCCATGCACATCTGCACTGCCACATGAAGATTCCATGTTTTGTGAAAAGTACACGAGAATAGAATTAAAGTGCAGTAAGTAGCCTGTATTACAGTGGTTGCAGGGAAGGCGATCACCCTACAGCAGCAGTTACAGGGAGATGACGACAGCCTTGTCTAGAGTAGATATCAAAGTGCTGCCCAATGTGCTGGATGCGGATGGATCGGGAAGGCGCAACTCTGCTGCAGGTTGCGACCGTATTGAGCAGGCAGATAGTGGTAAGATTATGTAGAGATACATTGGAAGTACATCTGTGCTTATAAAAGTACGCCTAGATTGCGCCGAAGCAGGTACCGGTACGAGTGATGCACTGCTTATGGTAAGAGAGGCTTGCTCCTTTTGTATTTCTGCACCATTCGAGTCTCGTAATCTTATTTCTCTCTGTTCTTTCTGTATCTGTAATTGATTATTTTGTCATCATTCTCTTTGCGACAGAAAGTGCGACTCAAGTGCCTGCCACAGCTGCACCAGAGACAAGATCAACAGCACTGCCCCTTGCAGACCTTGCGACCATTGCAGCTCTCCGCTTTCATCACTGCCTAGTTTTAGTTTAGGTTTTAGTGCTCCAGAGTCTAAAGACCGCCTAGACCACAATCCAGCCTGACTAAGGTCGCGCATCCTCGCATCTTCGCATCTTCCCTCAATCGCGCTCTCTTTCGACACTCTCTCGACATCAACTCTACACTCAACCATCACTACCACCACCATGAATACAGGCGGCGTCGTCGTTCTCGTCATCGTCCTTCTGCTGCTCGCAGCCGGCGTAGGCTGGGTCGTCTTTGCCCGTCTGCGCGCCCAGCGACTTGGCGTACGTCTGATCTCTGATCTCTTGACCTCTTGAAAAGTATACTGACAGATTAGCTCCCACCACCGGCATGGTCTTCGTTCATTCCGTTCCGCGAGCGCTCGACGTTTGGCGTCCAGCCCGCGCCCGGCGGCATCGGCGCCTGGATCAGCGACCGCATCCAGGGTTTCAAGAACCTGAACAACCGCACCGCGGCGGGTGCGTATGAAGGAGGCGGTGCTGCGCCACGCGGCCGCCGTGGATTCGGCCCGCTCGACCCCGACGAGGCCTGGGACTCGCGCGTCGGTGCCGAGGCGGATGCTTTCTATTACAACGAAGAGCAGGAGCTGGGCCTCAACCCCGGCCAGCACAATCAAAACCAAAACAGCAGACTGAACGTCAACGCCAACACCTCCTACCACGGATACAACGGGTCATCGTACGACATGAACGTGCCGGCCGAGGCGCACGACGAGCCGCGCGGACGGTCGCGCGACCGCAGCCCCAATACCAACACGGGCGGCCTCAACCCGTTTGACGACGACGCGGACCCGAGCAACATGAGCCTGCGGGGTGTGAGTCCACGGCCAATCACCGACGCGGGACCGTCAACAACCGACAATGCGCACAAGGCGGACAGTCCGACAGAACGCAAGTCGATGTTCCGGGAGAATGTGTAGGGGTTGACTTTTAATTGTTTTGTTAACTTTATTTTCGATTTTGTGTTTCTCCTGACTTTTTGTTGGCCGTGGGACGGGCGTTGGGCGCACAAAAGGCGCACGGCAGAGTATTCTGGTCTCTGGATCTCTTGTTTCTTTTTGTTCTTTTGTTCTTCTTTTCTTCTTTTCTTCTCTTGTTCTTTGGGTTCCTTTACTTGAAATATATTCTTGACTCGACACAACGCACCTGTGACATCACGCTTGGCGTGACCCTGGTAGCTTTAGAGAGCATTTAGTGGTTTTAGTGGGCGACCCCTCCCCCGCAACCCCACTATAGCGACAGCTGGAGCTCCTATAGCTTGACACGTTTATTCCTATTGTTTGTCGTTTGAGGCTCGTCTCTTGATTTCTGTTCTTGATTTCTTTTGATTGTTTCTTTGATTGTTTCTTGACAATCGCCAAGCAAAATGACTGAAATCAACTTGCAAGCGGTGCACGACACCCTCGTGGATGTCGCCTTTGCGGCCGGCCGCATGATTCTCGCCGCCGACCCCAACAACATCCCCAAGGGCATCAAGAAGAACTCGGTCGACCTCGTCACCGAGGCCGACCAGGCCGTCGAGAAGATGGTCTATGCGCGCCTGCGCGAGGCGTTCCCCGAGTGCCTGTTTGTCGGCGAGGAGACCTATGTCGCCGGCGAGACCAAAGTCACCGACGCGCCGACGTTTATTGTCGACCCCATTGACGGCACCACCAACTTTGTGCACGGGTTCCCGCATGCGTGCATCAGCCTCGGCTTTGCCGTTGGCCGCAAGCCCGCCGTGGGCGTCGTCTACAATCCGTTCCTGGACACGCTGTACTCGGCCATCAAGGGCCAGGGCGCGTACATGGAGCGCAATGCGGTGCTCAACCGGGGCGATGGTGGCCAGAGTCTGAGGCAGAAGCTGCCGCTGGCTGGACGCGGCGATGTGCAGGACGCACCCGCTCTCACCGGCCTCGGCTCGTCCCTCGTTGCCATTGAGTGGGGCTCCGACCGCGAGGGCAGCAACTACGATCTCAAGGTGGGCGTCTTTACGCGGCTGGCGGCCGCCAAGGCGGCCGGCACGTCCAACGCCATGGTGCACAGCCTGCGGTCGCTAGGCTCGGCGGCGCTGAACCTGTGCGCGGTGGCAGCGGGCCAGGTGGACTGCTACTGGGAGGGCGGGTGCTATGCGTGGGATGTGTGTGCCGGATGGTGCATTCTGTCGGAGGCGGGCGGGTTCGTGGCGAGCGGCAACCCGGGCGAGTGGGAGCCTGCGCTGGACAGCCGGGTGTACCTTGCAGTGCGTGGCGCGCCGAGCGGCGGGCGGGAGCTTGTCGAGGAGTTTTGGGGGGTCATTGGCGAGGGCGGTGTGATGGAGTACAAGCACTAGGTCTGTGGTTGCGATATCGAAAGCTTACAGGTCTAGTTGGACACATGTCCAGAGTAGGCAAGTCGTGCTGACATGGCACAGACAAATAGGATACAGCACAGCGTCGATATCGTGCCATGGTCTTGTCGTTGATTGTTCTTCTTTCTGTTATGCACATATCACATCATCGTCATGCTTCTGCACACATCACGTCAATGTTGCCAACAAAGCACATACGAGTATTGTTGAGCTGCCTTCATGTCCGTGCAAGTAGCAGCTGCACCAAGTACAGCTCCTGCATATTCACAAGCCGAGCATGATGCGTGGATGCGATGCTGGCACGCCATCTTGAAACAATCAATAAACGCAACATGAACACGGCCCGACGGTAGAGTGGTACCGATTAAGTGCCGTACTAGTAGAAGCATTGATAACACAGGCATTAGAAATAAGGAAAATAAAAGAAAAAGCCAGCTAACAACTCTAAGCTGCTGCATATGCATGCACATGCAATGCAGCTGCATGTAGAAGTGGATGCAGATAAGATAGAGCAGAGCAGACGTAGAGCGTAGAGCGTAGTGAACAGCGAGCAGATGGACAACACGGAACAGCAGAGTCGAGGTAGTCTCACCGATGCATGGTACGACGAAAGAAACAGCAGCCAATACGGTCGAGGTGTGAGCTGCCATGACAAAGAGAAACTGATAGGCAGTTGATAAGATTATGTTGGGTTTACTTGTACTTTGATTTATTTGTTTTGTTATCTTCATCTTCAATCAATGGTTCACTGAAACTGAACAAATTCTACTTCCCCATGGGGCCTTGCTTGCCTTGCTTGCTTGTGCTTCAGTTATTCCACAGAATACTAATAGGACGACTGGATAAAGATGCAAGACAAAGATTCAAATCAAAGATTGACAGAAGAAGACATTGCCTCCGTTCTCGGCTGGGCCCATAGCGTCTGTTGTAGATAGTCTATTAACCATGGTTAACCGTAGTCTATTAACCACAAACATGACGGCCACCTTACAGACACCGAGTACATGTAGTCGCTGGAGTTCGGCCTGCATCTCGGGCAGACTGGGTCTGCGGCTGTGGCGAATAGGGTCGAATGCAACGTCAGGGTCTGTAGGGATGCAGGGTTAAAGGGAAGACAACAGATAGAAACAGAAGAAACCCACTAGAGAAACTACGAGAAACAACCGAGCTGTGCTAGAAAAGAAAAAAGAGAAAAAGAGAAAGAAAACGAGCACACAGTCAAGTGAAGTGCCTCCATTTTCCGAACCAGTTTTTGATATTTCTGTGACGTAAAAGACTCGATTCATTCTTTTCTACAAGATTTAAATTTCCCTGAGCCTTGCTCCTACAAGACGCCGTCTAGGAGGCGATGCTCCGCGGCCAGTCCAGACCGCAAATTTAGTCGTATTTCGTATAGTGGGTTTAGGCCGCCTGGGCCTAGATCGCAAGCACTTGTTTTGATTTTCATTCAAGACGGCGTCTTTCAATGTTGCAGAAACTGTGAGAATCGTTTTCACAGACCGTGACCTGTTTGCCGGTGGGTGTATGAGTCAGGTTGGCCATCTGTACCCAACCCAGCTCGGCATCGCCTGTCGTCTGTCATTTTTTTCTTCTTTTTCTCTCTTTTTTCTCTTTTCTCTTTTCTCTTCAAGTCTCGTCTCCCACCATCTTTCCTCTCTTCTCTCGAAATTTCTACGCCCCGCTGCATCGAGACCCGATCCTCAGCACCATGTCAGCAATAATTCTGTGTAATAATCAATGCAGTAACTCCGTCGCAAGCTCGGGCCACCTGTTTATGCCCTTTTTCTTTTTCTTCTCTTTTCTTTCTCTTTTTTTATCTTTTCCTCCTCCTTCTTCATTTTATTCCTATTTCCCTAGCTTATTTCTCGTCATCCTCCTCCTTCTAACACTGTCAACGCTGTATATTTATCATCACGCGAAATTTGCCCCCTAACGGCTTTTGTTTCCTTTCCGGTGGCTAGTCTTTTGTTTTCATTCTTTTTCGTCTTGTGTATCCCCCCTATCTTACTGTTATTCCCGCTGATTCCTCGTCTGTGTTTCTTGTGCTGCGATTTTCATCCCAACCAGCAAACATTACATTGTAGACAAGCATAGATCAGTCAGTCGATCTGCTGCGAAACAAAACAAAACAAAACAACTATTTGTAAAAACAAGCAAACAACCAAAACACAACAGCCTGCATATGCACTGATAACATCGAGAGATAACCCTGCAGATGCCGTGCATGCTGTCAATACTGAGCAAGTACAAGTACACAAGAACCTCTTATCAGAGTCGCATAACATTGACGCCAACGAATCACAACGACTCTCAAATCATCCGGATGCCCTCCGAGTGCCTGGCCCGCTCGCTTCTTTAGCCAGTCTTGTTAGTCTCGTCTTGCTGATGATGCTGTTGCAGTCCCTGACCCACCTCCGGTTCGGCGTCTAGTGTTGTTAGTCTGTCTGTCGCAGTCCAGTCTGGTCTTTTCCATTTGTCTGAGTTTTGTCTTTTTTCGTTCCCCGAGTTGCCGTCTACGGTTTTCCTGTTTCCTGTTTTCTTACAGTCGTATTCATCTGCAGACGCAGCGTAGTTGTAGTCACGGAATGCAGTTCCACTTGACAAGATGGCAATAATCAAAGATAAAAGAAAGAAAAAAGACGAAAAAAGACAGACACACCCGAGCTTCCTCTCTTTTTTCGTCTCTCCAGACATTACTCGTATATTCTTTTGTGGTCATCTCTTTATCTTTTAATCTTTAATCTTTTTATATATTTACCTCGTGCCAATACTCGGCTTTCTGTTTCGTATTTATATCCATCCCGTCTCTTGTTTACTTGTGCCATCTCTTTCTGTCTGTTGTCTTGTCTTTTGTCTTCTTCTGTCTTTTGTCTTTGTGTGGTTTATTGTGCTGTCTAGTCTATCCTTCTATTCATCTGTCAGATATCCATCTCTTCACCTCACATCTTAAAGTAGCCGTAGCCGTGATCTCATCCTTACAACCCATCCTCCTCAACATGGGCTCTGCGCAGTCATGCCGCGACCCCGACGCCTTTCCGGCCTTTCAGCTATTCTTCCTGGGTAAGCCAAGTCATATGCCATGCTTCATGTATAGAAAACTAACATACAGCCATCGTCCGCCTTGCTGAACCAATCGCCCTCACTTCCATCTTCCCCTACGCATGGGCCCTCGTCAAACACTACCGTTTTGGCAGCGAGGCCGACGCCTCCTTTTATGCAGGCATCCTCATCTCCGCCTTTAGTCTGGCAGAGGCCCTCATGGGCATGTACTGGGGCGCCCTCTCCGACCGCATCGGCCGCAAACCCGTCCTGCTTGTCGGCTGCATCGGCACCATGCTGAGCATGCTCGTCGTCGGCCTGGCCCCAAACATTTACGTTGCCCTCGTCGGCCGCATCCTCGGCGGCCTGCTCAACGGCAACATTGGCGTCATCCAGACCATGGTCGGCGAGCTCGTCAAGAACCCTGCCCACGAGCCGCGCGCCTACGCCATCATGCCGTTTGTCTGGAGCATTGGCACCATTATCGGGCCGGCCATTGGCGGCACCTTTTCGGACCCGCGCGCGTCGTTCCCAGCCTACTTTGCCCAGGGCAGCCTGTTTGATCGCTTCCCGTACCTGCTGCCCAACCTGCTGTGTGCGCTGCTGCTGCTCGTGAGCATTGTGCTGGGCTACTTTTTGCTCGAGGAGACGCACCCCGACATGCAGAAGCAGGTGCAGGCCGACAGCTACGTGTCGGACGAGACGCCTCTGCTGGAGACGTCGGACGCGCTGAAGCGGCCGGCCGTCGACCTGCGCGCCGAGACCTACGGCACCTTCCGTGCGCGCTCGGGCACGCTGACCTCTGTTGTTGACGTCGACGCCGCCTGTGTCGACACGGCCGACACGGCCTCGGTCGACAGCAGCCCTGCCGAGAAAATCAACATCCTCTCCCCCCGCATCGTCTCCGTCGTCCTCGCCCTCGCCATCTTCTCCTACCACAGCATGGTCTACGACTCCACCCTGCCCATCTTCTTCGAGGACGACCGCGTCCTGCCCGTGCCGGCCACCCTCTTCGACGGCTACAACCCGCTCTACGCCCCGGGCGGCCTCGGCCTGTCGCTGCGCGCCGTCGGCATGATCATGGCCGTCAACGGCGCTATAGCCCTGTTTGTCCAGGCCGTCGTGTTTCCTCTCGCCGCCGCCTACTTTGGTGTTTACCGGCTCTTTTTGCTCGTGACCCTGCTCCATCCCGTGGCCTACCTCGTGCTGCCCGTCCTCCTCTACGTCCCCTCGTCCTTCTTGTACACGGCCATCTACGCCTGTCTGTCGCTCCGCAACCTGTTTGCCATCCTCGTGTACCCGCTGCTGCTGATCCTCATCAAAGAGGCCACGCCGTCGCCCTCGGTGCTCGGCCGTGTCAACGGCATGGCCGCCAGTGCCGGTGCCGCGTGCCGCATGGTGGCGCCGCCCATTGCGGGCTACATGTACACCGTGGGCAGCGGCATGGACTGCACGGCGCTTGCGTGGTACGGCGGTGCGTTTGTCGCGCTCGTGGGCGCGGTGCAGTGTTTCTCGGTGCAGCGGCCGCGCGCTGACGACGAGCACGCGGTGTAGTCCAAGCACTTGTTTTCTCTCTTTTTCTTCTTTGTTTTCTTCTGGTTTTAGCGAGCACCGGCGTTTGGTTTATGATCTGGTTTGTACGGCTGCATGGGTGGTGTTTTGATTGGTTAAACATGTTTATGATTGGTTATCGTCTTGCATTCTGTTTCTCTTTTCCTTTTTTCCTTTTTCTCTTTTCTCTTTTTCTTTTTCTTTTCCCTTCTTTGTTTTATATACTCGACACGCGCCGTCATCCGCCGTTGAGTCATCGGCTGGTCTGCGAGCTGTGCATGTTGGTTGATTTACACATCGATTAGTCAAATCGACTAAACAATAAAAGTTGACATAGATTTCAATCAAATAGAATAGTTTCAATCGCAATCACAATATTAAATGATTAATAGACCTACCCCGCTTAGTCATTTCGCAGTGAGGTCATAGGTGGGCTAGTGAAAATCCCACTATCAAAAAATCTAGACGCTTCGATAAGATAGCGTCAGTGGTGTAAGTTGCTATTAGCTTCTGATTTTCGTTTTCTCTTTCTTTTTTCAAATACAAACAACATCACACACACAATGGTTCAGTTACAAGAGGTTACCGACGACGCGGCCAAGCTCAGCCTGAGAAGCAATGGCGATGCCAAGTCACAGACACCGCCGGCACCGGCACCGGCACCGGCACCATCACAACCGGAACAGACAACGGCAACGCCAAGTCCGGCACCACCACCGGCTGGCCCGTCAGTGGCCGGCGCAGAGCTGCCCCCGTCTCTCGCCATGACCAGCGGAAAGACCGCAGAGGACA
Organism: Ophiostoma tasmaniense; assembly: GCA_022392925.1. Classification (NCBI taxonomy): domain Eukaryota; kingdom Fungi; phylum Ascomycota; class Sordariomycetes; order Ophiostomatales; family Ophiostomataceae; genus Ophiostoma; species Ophiostoma tasmaniense. Next base: position 1,033,764 of record JAKRGK010000008.1, on the reverse strand, counting down.
TCCTCGCCGAGCTTAACAAGTCGCCCCTCTTCATGACAGACCTCGAAGACAACGACGACGTCGCCGCTCTGCAGGCTCTCGCCTACGAGGGTTCGCCTTTTGAGAATGCCAGCGACTTCAAGGAGCGTGGCAACGAGTGCTTCCGCGAAAAGGGCTGGGCCGATGCCCGCGAGTTCTACGGCAAGGGTATCGCCATTCTCATTGGCGAAGACCGCCGCCGCGCGCGTGGCGAGCCCGCAAAGATCGACACCGACATCGACGGCAACCCCCACCCCGACCCAGACACCCCCGACCAGATTGCCGCCGCCAACGCCGTCCTTGCGTCTCTGTATGCCAACCGCGCCGCCTGCCAGCTCGAGCTGCGCAACTACCGCTCCTGCACGCTCGACTGCGGCGCATCCCTACGAATCAATGCGGCCAATGCCAAGGCCTGGTTCCGCTCTGCGCGCGCCCTGCTGTCGCTCGACAAGACCGCCGAGGCGGCCGATGCGTGCGCTGGTGGTCTGGCCGTTGACCCGAACAATGCCCCTCTCAAAAAGCTGGCCAAGGATGTGGCGACCCGCGCCGAGACCGTCGCCGCCCTGCAGCGCCGCGAGCAGGACCGCCTCGACCGCGAAAAGCGCAAGGCACAGCGCCTGCGCGCCGTCCTGCGCGCGCGCGGCGTGCGCACCCGCACCACCGAGCAGCCGCCCGAGATGGAGGACGCCGCCATCCACCTCGAGCCCGCCGACGACGGCTCGTGGAACCTCGACGTCAGCAAGAGCGTGCTGGCGTACCCGGCTGTCTTCTTGTACCCGCAGCAGCTGCAGTCGGACTTTGTCAAGGCGTTTAGCGAGGCGGACAGCATTGGCGACCATCTCGAGTACCTGCTGCCGACGCCATGGGACGAGACCGGCAAAGACTATGCGAGTGTAGCAGCGGTGGAGTGCTACATGGAGACGATCCCCGGCGGCCTGGTCAAGGTAGGCAAGAAGATGGTGCTGGGCCGCATCCTGGCGCAGGCCAACGTCGAGGTCGTTGACGAGGTGGTGCGGATCTTTGTGGTGCCGCGGGACCATGCGGCCGACTGGGTGCAGGAGTTCAAGTCGAAGAAGGCAGCGGAGAAGAGCAAGTAGAGTCATTTTTGGGGATAAATAAAAAGTAAATATGATAACGATATCCAAAACTAAGAAACAAATCAAATCAAAACAAACACCATCCAGATCCTATCGCGAGATATCTAGCCATCTTATGCATCCATTCTATGCCACATCATCCTCCGTCCTCTGATCAATGCCCATCAGACACCACGGCGCGTCTTGCGCGGCGCGCCGTCGTCACACAACAGCGAAGATATGCAGGCGGCAAAGCGCTCGGGTTGTGCTTGACTTGGAGCAGTCTGTGGAGCCTGCAACAGAGGAAGCGACTGCTGCTGCGGACTCGTCCGCACTCGGATGCTCTCCTGCACACGCTCATCGTCGTCGTACTCGTAGCCGCACGCTTCGTTCTCCCACGCGTCGTGGCCGTCGTCGCGAAGATGAACCAGCAGCTCTGCCGCGTCCGCATCCTTGGCGTTCCACGCCTCGCTCTTCAGAGCCCGCTGTCTCTCAACAAAGCGGTGTCGCCGCCGTGGCCGCGGCACAGACGACATTGACACTGACTTGCGGTGGCCTTTGTCCCTTTGTCTTTCCTTCAGTCTTTCTCCCTCCTTCTCGTGGGAGAGGACCCGCGGCGGCGACGGATAGCACGACGGCGCAAACCGGTCGTCGGGCCAGTGCGTTTGTCTTTCGTCATGCCCGGTGCGACTCTGTGCGTGTCTCGCTGTGTTTGCCTGGGCCTCGACTGGGCCGGCTGGGCCGGCTGGGCCGACGTGGCGGGTGTAATCATTGTACCCGCGGCCTTCGTCCACTTCCACGTCCATGTTGGAAATATGACAAGTGGTGTCCACATCAGCCATGAAGCGCTTGTCCTCGCAGTGTGTCTCAATCCGCGACGCGGGATGGCCCATGTTGGTGTTGAGATGCGATGGAGCAAAGCCCTCCCGAACAATCAGAGGCGGTAGTGTCGTGCCTGTTTGACTCTCTCTCGGACTCTCTCTCTGACTTTCTCTCTGACTTTCTGGACGTCTCCTGTCCGACAGTGAGAGGATGTGCGAAAACGGCGGCAGCTTTTCGTGCTCGATCGGCGACGGCAGCAGTGAGCCGCGATGCGACGTAAAGAGGCGGAGGGGGGCCAGTTCTGGACCTCTCTCGGGGTGGGCACGGTATTCATCACTCTCTTGGTGGTCATACTGATGAGCATACTGATGGGCATGCTGGTACCGGGTCTCCATGTCGTCTCGGTGTCTTTGCGGCAACGTCTTTTCCCGGTAGTCATACGGCCCACACTCGTACTGGTACTGCTCGTACCGCTCATACTCGTACCCATACCGATAGTCCAGGTCCAGCTCCAAACTCTGGTGACGTGTCTGCTGCATTTGCATCTGCATCTGCATTTGCAACTGCATCTGCAACTGGGACTGCATCTGGAATGGCGGCTTACTGGCTGCCCTGGCATCCTTGAGCGTCATCTGCCGCATCCGCTCCGTGTCGCGCGTCGCCGCTAGCACCAGAGCCTTGTCAATCACCATGCGCCCAAAGTCGGGCGACTGCGGCGGCACACACGCGGCGGGAAAGTCGGGGCCAAAGATGGGCACCAGCGCGCCGGCAATGCGGTAGCAAAACGTCGCGCACACCGCCCGGGCGCATTCATACGGCATCCAGTAGCCTCTTGGTCAGCTGGTGTACTTGCACAGATCAACTAATAATAAAGAAAACATACCCTGTGCCATGATAGACCCGCCGGTGATGCTGTGGGTAATCTCCCTCAGTCCGGGATTGAGGCCGAGCATCTTGGCCGGCGTCGTCTTGCTGTACTTGCAGCACTTGAAAAAGGGCGTCATGCGCACCAGGCCGACATTGTAGTCCCACATGACGTGGTACTCCTTTTCCTTGCCGTCGTCTGCCACCCTGAACATGTACTGGAACACTTCAAAGCTCTCGCGGCCCGTCTTCTCGTAAAAGTCCTTCTTGCCGCTTGCGTACGGAATGTGCCGGCAGTACTCGGCAATGTCGCCAAACGGGTAGATGTGAAAGTCGTCGACAATGGCGCGCACGGCGGCGGCGTCCAGGCCGGCCTCGAACGGCGGGAAGCGGACGCAGCCCTTGGCGTGGGCGCGGACAAACTCGACGGGCATCGGGGCGGGTCGTCTCGGAGATACTTGTGCAGTCGACGCTAGCGGCGCTTGGTAAAGACGGTCGCTGTACACGGTGACGGGCGACGCAGCCATGGCCGCAGTCGGGGTGGTAGAGCACGAAGCAAACACGGGTGATGGCGAAGTAGAAGTCAGAGAAGTTAATGAAGCTGAGGTGTAGGACCTCTTGTGGTCAGAGTAGCGAGAGTGTGAAGGAGTGGTCAAGGTGCCTTGTGATGGTCCCTCGGGGTAGCGATGGGCAGTGGACGGGGACATAGTCATGGGAGATGTGTAGATGTAGATGGGGATGGTGACTACAATGATGATGATAACAAAATAGATGACGGCGTAAAATCAAACGAGTGAACAAGCCGTCTGTGGCCACCAGGGCAGTGTGTGGTCTTGTGAGACGTGCTGGCAGAGAGCAGGAAATATGACAAAAGAGACGGGGAGAGAAGGATAGAGACGGAAAGACAAGACGGTCAGGAGAGACAGACACTGGGCCAGCCCGGGTCATATATGAGTAATGTGGTATGTGATAAAGTGTGATGGGCAGTGACCGACTTGATTCTGGCTGGTGTCAAGCGTTGATTTGATTTCTTTCTCTTGTTTTTGTTTTGTCTTTTGTCTTCTGGTGTGTCTTTTGATTTCTGTACCTCTCAGTCCTGTCGAGAAAGAGTTATACAAGTATAAACACGTTGGAACAGATCTCAAAAGGAGGAGACGCAGTAGAAGGAGGACACCAGATGATGTAGAAGGGAAACAGAAATAGATATCGGGAGTAGACATAGAATAGAGAATTGAGAGGTGTCGACAAGAGGGAGCAACAGCTTATATGGTCACACTTTCATGAAGAGAGTCGAAAGAAACAAAGGCATGATGGGGTGAGAGTGGGAGGTCAGGGCGGGAAGCTCGCGGCAGACACAGGCACTCAGGTAGAGACAGGCAGATGGAGGCAGAGCAGACCCAGACTACATGATACATGCTCGCACCAGCAACGCAGCGGGCAGCAGCGGGCTCGCCGTACCGACGGTGTGATCACTCTTTTTTCTTTTTTTCTTTCTTTGATTTGATTCATACTCTTTTTTCTCCTCTCCCATCCATCACTCACCTAGCACACCCCCTCGCATCATGAAGGGGTGCTTATAGTGCAGACGTCTGTGCCCAAGGTCCACCTTGAGCTACCTTTGTCTTATTATTTTATTATTTTATTATAGTCATTTATTTCTATTGACTCTAATCAACAATACTCACCTTCTCACCTTCTTTTATCAACAGATCTGCCTGCTAATGACATCTTCTTGCGCCTATAGTCTGTCGGTGTGCAAGAGTCCACATCTCGCCTTGTGCATCTGCATCTGTCTGCATCTTTGGTTGTCTGGTTTTTGTTTTTCTGGCATCTGGACGTGTCTGCAGTATCTGCATCTCGTCTGCATATCTGCACAATGCTTGAAAATGCTTGGACCGTCAGGTCGGCAAACTGGCAAGCTGTGGAGTCTACCACTTGACAGACTCTCACAGACAGACTGCAGGTTTCTTTGTCGTCGTCAGTCTGTCAGTTTTCTGTTTTCTCTCGTGTTCAAGCAAAAGTTGACAGTTTCTTATGCCGACCTGGAGTCGGCCCTCCTTTCTGTATTCTGGAAAGCGCCTTGGACCTAGACCAGAGTCAGAGAAAGAAAGAATCAAAGAGACTTGATAGCAAGGTGAGGGAGTGGTCACCGCCGAAATTGTCGGAGACGCACGTCTTGGTAGCTCGAGTGACGGAGCAGCCACATTATGACAGATGAGGAGAGGAGAACCTGCAAGAAGAGTCTACAGGTGTCTCTGAGTCGGTGTCAGATGGCTAGATTATGTTCATAATATCTACAGGCGGCGGAAGGGAAAGAAGCGAGGACTAATCTGTCAGATTTTGCAGATACAGCAGCGCAAATTGTATCAGAAAATACAAGACAAAATCTGACAGAATCAGACGGCGAGCAGAGGCACAAGTAGACGAGGGAAGATTCGGGAAAGCAAGACGACAAAAGACAAAAAGGAACCAGACAAAAGATGGAAGACGGACTGGAACTGCCGAGATGAGGTCAAGGTCGACTACAAGAACGGTTGGGGAAGAGCAAAGCAGGAGGAAAAGGAGAGAAAAGAGAGAAGACGAGGGGAAACGAGGCAGACACGATACATGTGTGCTCGCTACCATGTTTCTCCTCCTCTTTCATCTCTCATCCTTCGCTCTGCACAAGGCCAACAGGCGGTGGCCAGCCCTTGTAGAAACAATCATGTATATATTGACCCTACACATGCATGTCGGCTTCCGACTGAACCAGAATACAGACCAGACAGATACAGACAACTAGATAGTGTTGGGGTGGCTGCTGTCTACTCTCTGTAGTTTATTGCTACTGTGTAAAAATCAAGAGTCGGAGCACCCGTGAGACACGTAATAGGCGGAAAGACTGAAAGAAATGTGATATTCTACCTATTTATTTGTTGCGGTGCCACCGTCGATACTGTTATATCGAGAGAAGCACTGACAAGTGTCGGCCTGACCGAGGATATTCAGAGCAGATAAATAGGTGAAGAGATGAGAGAGCTGAGAGAGATGAGAGAAACGAAACAGACAAATCAAGGCGACAAAGACACCAGTCCAAGGTTATTCTCGGATCCATCAAGGAGAGGCAAATGTCTGTCTGTCGTCTGTCTACATCTTCTATCCATCTTCCTCTGCATCGCCCTGGAAGGGGCAAAGGCAGCGGAAGCGTGCAGCACCGACGCATCATGAACTGGCATTAACCGTATCTGATATTGCTGTCTCAGTCTATTTAATATCCTATTAGATATTGATTTCTCTGTCCCCATCTGGCAGACTTGACAATTAATCTATCCTGTGCTCGCCAACCTCGCCAGACTCCCTCTGCCACCCGCCTGCCGCCCATCCGTGGCCAACAGCAGTGTAGAACAAGCGTCTAGTGTTTCTTTCATCCTTAATATTTTCCTAATAAACCCTACAGCATCATCGCCTATACACTCGCCTGACTCGACACACGTGGCATCTGCAGCTACTCGTTAATAAAAGCTGCATCAAAGAGGATCAATGAGAGGCAGGTGAAAGAAACAAGAAGAAGAAACAAGAACCAAGAGTCAGAAGCAGACAGGAGAGAGACACTCCCAAACACCGCTACATTACAGTACTGCACAAGCCAAATGTGCCTGGGTCCCTCTTGAGAAGTCGGTGTGCACGCGGCCGACATTAGACACTGGATGGACGGATTAATATCAAGATATCATATTCTGTAAAGTAAATGAGCTGCAAGGGATATTCGCACAGAACCAAACTTTGGTATGGTTGAGTGTATTTTCAATGGGCTGTCTGTCTTGCGGTGCGGTGTTTGTCGCTGAACCCACCATTCGATACTTGACCACGGCAGTCTTGACGAGAAAGCAACGTTTTGGCCTGCAAACAACTCCGACACAATACGATCAAATCTAAAGGGCAAACAGAACCGCCTGTTGTCTGTTGTACAGATACCCCCATCTATGTACAGCGGCAGCCGGGTGGGCATGCGACAATATGTTTCCCTTCGCCTGTCTCCCTGCGTTGCCCGTCGCCCGCTGCAAAATGTGACTTGTGGAATTTGGCCGGTCTGCTGTGGCCCGTGGCGACCTCAACATTTGTATATCCCATTCTCTCGGCTCTATTAATGTGCTGTGGACAGTCTGTAGATGTTCAAGTTTGCATTCAGACTTGTTTTGCACTTGTAAATTTGCATCCCATCTCAGAATATAGTCAGCTCACCTCTGTGATTTCTGTGGCACTGCATGGCACCAAGACCGGAAAATAAATTAGCTTAAACGCCAAAGTTTAGACACTGCTGTCACTGACTGGCATGTTTGACAGTCTGTGTAGGCCTGAGTCAGATACACAAGACAGTGGAAGGTGGCTGGTGTTGAAGAAAGAAGAGAATACGCCGTTTCAACCTTGCAACAACGGCAACCTTGCAATCTTTACGAGGCGCCTGTTTCAGTTGCTTTTTTCATGCCGTTGGTGTAGTACAACGACAACAGCGGCCTCAAAGCAGTCGACAGTGTCTACAAGAAGAGAGAAGAAACCGAGAAACGAGAGAGAGAACAAGAACGGGCCAGGCGTGGGTATCTGTTGGTGGCACAAAGGTCAATGTGGTAGACGAAACGACAGACTCGCGTAGCACGACAACTGACGAGCTGATGGCTCTTCGATTCGCCATACACAGGATGAAAAACTATCAAAACTAGCCAAGGCTGGCAATACCAGGCCGTTGATCTCGGATCCCGGATCTCGAAAGGCTTGCACAATCAGACAAAGCTCTGCATACCAAGCGAGATGGCACATGGACGAAACGTTGCCTTTGTAGGGCCTGGCCTTATGGAGGTAGAGCAACGTTTAAAGTACTCTGTGAGTGCACTTCGTGCCGGAGAACAAAGTATCTGAGAAATGAAAATCAAACAAAATGCACGTAAAGAGGAAAACAAAATGAATATGGGTGATTAGTCATCATTGAGGTTATTGAATCAACACCATTCATCCGAGTAAATACCAATCGTTAGACTACAAGTTTCGGATGGTTTCCGAAGAGCCCCAGAAGATATCTGCATCAACTCTACAGCAGGCAAGATGCGATAGTCTGCCGGATCGACCTGTATCACGCTCATGCTGTGACTCGGTACAACCCTCGCCGCCTTCACGGTGCTGAGCCACTCAACCTGTCATGTACAGAAGCAAGGCGACCACAGGTAGCATTGGAGCAAAGCAGATCAAAGGATCAAATTCAAAAAAGAATTCAAAAGGAATCCAAATTATTCAAATATCATGGATTCATCTGATGGCCTGTCATCACCTCGTCATAGACTGCAACGGCGCACAACGAGGGGTCTGATCGGAGCAATGGCAGTTATGCCGATTAAATGACATCAAATCCATCAAAACAGTTATTGATACAGATACTACAATACAACACAATACTACAAGCCGGCTATGCTCCGAAGACGGACTGAGGTGGCAATGCCAGTGATGGTGCTGTCTGTACAACACTCGATAAGCGAATAACTCGGGGCACAGAGCGCAGTAGGAGCTGCAGAATCGACAAAAATGCCGATGATATTTGCGGTATCTAATGCACGTTTGTGGTGAGCAAGGCGCTCTCTCTTGTAGGATGCCATAGTCAGCGTTCGACTGGCTCTGGGCGACCGTTTATCTTTGATTGTAGGCTTGTTTTATTTCTGATTTATTTGAACTGTGTAGTTTTATTAAAATATGAAACTCATTTGTTTTCTCTTTATTAACAGGCATGTCTGCGTAGAATAAGAATTAAAACAATAAAATAAAACCCCAGAGGTTTTGTGAAAAAGAAAAGAAATTAAATAAAACGCTTACAAACAAGCAGCGCTACAACACCACTGCCGACACACGACACATACAAACAAGCTAGATTCTACACTCGTCTACACTCCCCTTCCACCAGGCTGCCCTCTACTTGCGCTTGATGACACCCGTCCCCTTTGAAAAGATGCTTGTGCTTGTGACTGTACTCATGCTGTGCGAGGAGACAGCTTGTCCATCTTCACCGCAACCCTGCTGTGCGCCGCTACCAGGTAGTATTATTCGGTTCTCTCTCCAGGTCAATGTCTTGACCTACTCATCTCCAAGGCCATGCTCAAGTGTTGACCAGATGTTGTCCGGCTGCTTGACGTCGGGCGTTGTTGATGTTAGAGTCCAAATATGGACTAGTGCAGGACTAGCGTTGCAAGCAAGAGGCTGATCATCCATACATTTTGTACATAGACACGAATCATGCATTTGCATACCAGTGCGTGACCCCACACGTGCCAGATGACTAAGTTGGCCCAAAGACGCGTTGCGCGTCGGGTCCCGCCAGGGCCTCGGGCTCCGCTTTGCTGGCAGTATCAGAACCGCCTTCTGGCAACTGTTTACATTGCAGTCCCTTCCTTCCCGATTAGGTATCAAAACAATAAACACAAGACAGGCCGAGAAATAGAATACCCACTGGCCATACTCTGCACTGACTCGGCTTGTAAGCCCCTCTTTTTTATTCACACGACCCATCGCTCTTGCCGTTCACGTTCACGCCGCGTCGTAAACGTCCTAAATCTTATCGCGACATCTTTGTCAACGGCGACTCGGCGACACCACGACACTCGACAACCCAACACCTACGACACCCACGACACCCGACCACAACAACAGCGCATGCCAGTATAGAGGACTGGATCCTTGACTGCTGTAGTTGTTCGACCTACATTCATTTTCAACCACACCGTCGTCACCATTCCGCTCTTTCGCCTCAGTCGCGCCCTCTTCTCCCCTCGCGCATCTACACTTTTCAGCTCTGTTCCTCTCGCTGCTACTCCAATCTCTGTAGTTTCGCGGGCCAAAGCTGGAGCATCTTTTCCTGTTTGCAGCGTCCAGCAGACGTCTCCCTTTTCTTCCTTCTCACCTCTCTCTTTTCCACGACACACACCCCCCCTCTTGTTGCCCAAGATGGATTCCGATCTTAGCGACTCGGCCTTTGAGATGGACAACGACTCCGAGGGATACGAGCCGGCGCCGGTAAGTCAAGCTGCATGCTACTTGCACACCAAACACTGCTAATACATCTCGCAGAAAGTCAAGGCCAAGGCCGCACCCAAGAAGGCCGCTGCTCCCAAGGCAGCGCCCAAGAAGAAGCTCGTCCAGTCCAAGATCACCGCAAAGCCCGCCGCAAAGAAACGTGCCAAGCCGACCTCCGACGACGAGGACAACGTTATGGATGATGACGACCTCGACGGCAGCATTGGCAACCTCTCTGCCACCCCGCCCAGCGCAAAGAAGCAGAAGAAGGCACCCGTCAAAAAGGCAAAGGCCGGCAAGCCGCTCGCCGAAATCTCAAATGAATCCGTCGCCCAGTTCGACGGCGCCTCCGACAACGACTACGACGACCAGCCATCCGCATCACAGGCAAAGTCCGGCAAGACCGCATCCGAGATGTACCAGAAACTCACCCAGCTTGAGCACATCATCAAGCGTCCCGATACATACATTGGCTCTGTCGAGCACCTCGAGCAGGCCATGTGGGTGTTCAGCAAGGCCACTGGCCAGATGGAGAAGCGCAACGTCTCCTTTGTGCCCGGTCTCTACAAGATCTTTGACGAAATCCTCGTCAACGCCGCCGACAACAAGCAGCGCGACGCTAGCATGTCTGCACTCAAGGTCACCATTGACCGCGAGACAGGCGAAATCAGCGTTGAGAACAACGGCAAGGGTATTGCCGTGGAGATGCACCAGAAGGAAGGTGTCTACATCCCTGAGCTGCTGTTCGGCCACCTGCTGACTGGTTCCAACTACGACGACAATGAAAAGAAGACAGTCGGTGGTAGAAACGGTTACGGTGCAAAGCTGTGTAACGTCTTCTCCACAGACTTTACAGTCGAGTGTCAAGACTCCAACAGCGGCAAGCGCTACAAGCAATCATGGCACAACAACATGTCCGTCATGGACAAGGCCAAGATCACCTCCAACAAGTCCGCCGACTTTGTGCGCGTCACATTCACTCCCGACTACAAGCGCTTCAACATGCCTAATGGCATCGATGACGACCTTGAGGCTCTCATGCTGCGCCGTATTTACGATATGGCCGGTGTGGTCGAGGGTGTCAAGGTCTACCTGAACGGCGAGCTACTCAAGGTCGGCTTCAAGAAGTACTGCGATCTCTACGCCAAGGCCATTGCCAAGGAGCGCGACGAGGAGGTCATGAACGGCGAGGAGCTCCCGCCCACCGCCACCGTCCAATTCGAAGACCCCAAGGCGCACCGCCGCTGGCAGATTGGTTTCACCGTCTCCGATGGTTCCTTCCAGCAGGTGTCCTTTGTGAACTCGATCGCCACTACGTCGGGCGGTACACACGTCAACTACATTGCCGACCAGATCTGCAACTTTTTGCTGACGGACCTGAACAAGAAGAAGAAGGGCCACTCGCTTAAGCTGAACCACATCCGCAACCACATCTTCATCTTTGTCAACTGTTTCATTGACAACCCGGCCTTCTCCTCGCAGACCAAGGAGCAGATGACCACCAAGGTCAGCGCCTTTGGCAGCAAGTGCGTCCTCACCGACGGCTTCCTCAAGAAAATCAAGAGCACCGACGCCATCAACAACATTATTCACTTTGCCGAGAAGAAGGCCGACAAGATGATGTCCAAGAGTGACGGCAACAAGCGCTCTCGCATCAGCAACGACAAGCTGGTCGATGCCAACTTGGCTGGTACTAGACACGGCCACGAGTGCACCCTCATTCTTACAGAGGGTGACTCTGCCCGTGCGTTGGCTATTGCTGGTCGTGCCATTCTTGATCCTGATCGCATCGGTGTCTTCCCACTCCGTGGTAAGATGCTCAACGTGCGTGATGCGTCAATCGACCAGATTACCAAGAACAAGGAAATTCAGAACATCAAGCAGTTCCTGGGCCTAAAGCACAAGCAGGTCTACACTGACACCAAGGGTCTCCGCTATGGTCATCTGATGATCATGGCCGATCAGGATCACGACGGTAGTCACATCAAGGGTCTCCTCATCAACTTCCTGCAAGTCCAGTTCCCCTCTCTGCTGAAAATCCCCGAGTTCTTCCAAGAGTTCATCACACCTGTCGTCAAGATCTGGCAGGGCTCCAACCCCAAGAAGCCCACCAAGCAGCGGGCCTTCTACACCATCCCCGAGTACGATGAGTGGAGAGAGGCGCATCAGGCTGAACTCCGCAAATGGGACTACAAGTATCTCAAGGGTCTGGGTTCGTCGTCCAACGAAGATGCCCAGGTCTACTTTACCAACCTGGACGCCCATCTGAAGGAGTTTGCGACCATGGAGACCGACGAAGCGCAGCTCTTTGACCTTGCCTTCTCCAAGAAGAAGGCGGATGCACGTAAAGAGTGGCTTGGCAACTTTGTGCCCGGTACCTTTTTGGACCAGTCCACCAAGAGCATCACGTACTCCGACTTTGTGAACAAGGAGTTAATTCTTTTCAGCATGGCTGACAACATGCGTTCTATCCCCTCCGTCCTCGACGGTCTGAAGCCCGGTCAGCGCAAGGTCATCTACACATGTCTGAAGCACAACTACGTCAAGGATCAGAAGGTGTTTGAGCTTGCTGGTACCGTGTCCAAGACTGCCTCGTACCATCACGGTGACCAGTCGCTGCACCAGACCATTATCGGTCTGGCACAGACGTTTGTCGGCTCCAACAACGTCAACTGTCTGGAGCCCAGTGGTAACTTCGGTTCTCGTCTGTCCGGTGGTTCCGATGCAGCCAGCGCTCGTTACATTTTCACGCGTCTTTCGCCCTTTGCGCGCCGTGTGTTCAACCCGCTCGACGAGCCTGTGCTGCAGAGCAACGAGGAAGAAGGCAAGACAATCGAGCCCAAAAACTATGCGCCCGTCGTGCCCATGGTTCTGATCAACGGTGCCGACGGTATCGGTACCGGTTGGAGCACGCAGATTCCCAACTACAACCCTATTGATATTGTCAGCAATCTGAGGCGCCGCATGGGCCGTGTTGGTGACGTCGAGGTAGAAGAGGTTCCATTTGAGCCTATGATTCCCTGGTTCCGTGGCTGGAAGGGCACGCCCGAGCCCGAGCCCAACCAGCCGGGCAAGTTCCGCTTCAACGGTATTGTGTTCCAGGATGACAATAAGCCCAACGAGGCGATTGTAACTGAGCTTCCGGTGCGTGTGTGGACCGATGACTTCAAGTCGCGTCTCGAGGAGGTGATTCGCGCCGAGAAGTCGCCGTCTTGGATCAAGGATTACAAGGAGTTCAACGACCACCAGAACGTGCACTTCCAGATCCAGATGGACGAAAAACACATGAAGGCTGCTCTTGACGAGGGACTGATCGAGCGGTTCAAGCTGTCTAAGACGATTGGTACTACCAACCTGGTGGCGTTTGACGCCAACGGACAGATCCGGCGGTACGAGAAGGTCGAGGACATCATGGAGGACTTTTACAACTATCGCTACAGCATGTACACGTTGCGCAAGGCTCACTGGCTGGGTCTGTACGACCTCGAGTACCGCCGCCTGAAGAACCAGTACCGCTTTGTTCTGGAGATCATGGAGGGCAAACTTGTTGTGTCGAAGAAGAAGAAGGCGATCGTGGTGAAGGAGCTGCGTGAGAACAGATACGAGCCCTTCCCGCGGGACACAGCTGAGCAGAAGAAGAAGAAGAGCAACGACGACGAGATGGAGGAGGAGGAGGAAGACGACGAGAACGGGTCTGACCGCGATTTTGACTACCTCTTGTCGATGCCCATCTGGTCTTTCACGCAGGAGCGTCTCGACCGCCTGAAGAAGCAGATTGAGGCCAAGAAGGACCAGTACGACGAGCTCGACTCGAAGAGCGAGAAGGATCTGTGGTGTGCGGACCTGGACGAGTTCTCCAAGGAGTGGGAGAACCAGCTTATGATGGATGCAGACATCCAGACGTCGATTCGCCGCCTGGGCCGCCGCACGTCGAAGAAGATTGGTGCTGGCCGTGGCCGCAAGGTCAAGGATGAGGACGAGTACACAGAGAAGAAGCCTGCCCGGCCCAAGATCACTGCAGCAATGAAGGCAGCAGCTGCCGCGAAGCCTGTGGAGAAGACGTCGGACAGATTTGCCGAAATGTTCTCTGCCAAGCCCAAGGCGAAGCCGGCTGCCAGCGCTGCTGCAGCCAAGAAGGCGGCCGCGCCCGTTGATGGCGGCGCTGACGACTTTTCGGACGACGATTTTGCTGCGCTGGCCAAGCCCCGCAAGGGCAAAGCAGCGGCGGTTCCTGCCGAGAAGCGGATTGAGGAGCTGAGCGACGAGGAGTTGGACGAGCCTGTTGAGACCATCTCTAGCCAGCGTACCAAGCGGGCTGCGGCGACCAAGGCCAAGAAGTGGACGATTGACTCTGACTCTGAGATGGAGGACGACGACGAGGAAATGCTCGGCGATGTCGGTGCCATGGTCAAGGGCATTGGCTCTGGTGCCGAGCCCAAGGAGACTGGTACGGCTGCGTCGGCTAACGGGCGACTGAGTCTGTTCTCGATGTCGCGGCCGGAGACGAGCAATGGAGATAGCAGTGGCAATAGCTCTACACTGCCGCGGATGCCCAAGAAGGCGGCGGCTGCCAGCAAGACTTTTGACTTTGACAGCCACGACGACACCAACTACGAGGCCCTTGCCTTTTCGTCGCCGCGCAAGTCGGTCAAGGGCGATGAAGACGAGGACGCACTGTCCGAGGACGACGATTCTAGACCGTCGGTCGGCAAGTCTGCGTCTCTGGGTGCTGGATCGACGCTGGCCAAGAAGGGCCGTGGCCGACCTGTTGCAGCCAAAGCCAAGCCCAAGGCGGCCGAGAAGGCGGCGTCGTCGCAGGCGTCGCCTGTGGCCAAGGCGCTGGCCGATGCACGCAAAGCCAAGGCCAGAGCCGCGCTCTTTGACAGTGACGATGACGATGATGAGGATGTCAAGGAGGTTGTGACAAAGAAGCCTGCGGCCAAGGCGGCTGCAAAGCCGGCTGCCAAGGCTGCACCCAAAGCCGCAGCCAAGGCGGCCCCCAAGGCTGCGCCAAAGCGTGCTGCGCGTGCGTCTGCAACCAAGAAGAAGTCGTACGTCGTTGACGACGACGATGACGACAAGGACGAGAGCGATGAATTTGGCATGGACTTGTAGAGTGTCTGTTTAGATATGATTTTGTTTGTTTATGTTTATGTTTCTGTTTGTGTCTTCTATTTACGTTTGTCTACACAGGTGTTTAGTTTGTGTTTTTCTGTTTTATTTTCGGGTATGGAGAATCGGTCTAGGTGGGATCATCTGTACGGGATGTTTGCTATTTGCAATCTTTTTCTTTACCAGTTTCGTTTCTGCAATTTGATTTACTTTGACCACAAGTGCTAGAGCCTGCCTGCAACCAGTCTTTGGTAGAACAAGACATGTCCGCCCAAGTCACGTCAATGTACAGATAAACAACCCGCCACAGATACGAGGCACGTCTGCATGAGTGTGCAACGCCATAGCCGAGTCAACTCTGCAGTCCCTAGCATATTATCTACTCTTGATACTCTCGAGACTGTACACTGCATGCAACGGACAGCTGCTGTTGGCCTCTGTTTTGTCCTTGTCTTGTCCTACGCGCCGAGTTTGTTATTGTTTGTTGTGACTGTAATCGATTCGGATTCGTGTTGGAAATCAAGTTGGAGTCACATGTCATGCATGTACTCCTGTCGCACAGTTTCAAAGCAGTACACATGCATGTCGATGTCAACAGAAAATAGATTGATGACAAAAAGAAAACAAGAAAAAACAGACCAAGTCGGGAAGGCGATACGAGGTGTCGGTTGGTGCGACAGAAGGCGAGAAGGGCAATGGAAGGAGTGTAGTTGTTCTACAGGGCTCATGCTATGTGTGATCGGGGGTGACTTGGACAAAGACACCCAGAATAGAAAACCTTTCCTTATATTTCCTGCCGCCGAGGAGCACTTCAACAACAGCTAATAAGCTCATACGGTCTTATAGTCTAGCGGTTAGGACACTGGATTCTGATTCCAGTAGCCCCGGTTCGATTCCGGGTAAGACCTATATAATTTATTTTTGTTTTTTTGTCTTTCTGCTAGGTCGTTTTATTTTGGTTAATTTCATGCTTCCATCTGGATTGTCTCACTGCTACTTGGTCTTTTGTTTTCATTGACCTGACAATCACTACAGTGCAATTATCGACCAAGTCTCACAGCAATACATCGGTTGAGCCTCATGTCATCGGCATGTCGCTCATAACAAGACACCACGTGGGACAAGAGCTGTCGAAACACGTTCAACGGCTGTTCTTTCTTATGTCTATGTCTATCTTTATATCATTTACAAACAAATCATGTATCATAGCAAGTTGGGCTGAGTCTAAAACAACACAAGAATAGCTTAAGCCTTTTTAATTCTTGGTGTTTATGATGGTCAGCAAACAGCAAGCAGCATTAGGCATTAAAATAAGACATTTCCAATAGTGTGATAGTTTTTATTTCATAGGCTGCATAGACGAGCAAGGCATTAGTCAAAGTATCAACAGAAGATGCAGCCCAAGACCGTTGCCGGCCTGCATACACACCTTCCTCCCCAATGACTCTTGCCGGCTCCTGTCAGATAAGGCACCAAGTGCCCGCCTGTCAATGTACACATGGCATCCGGCAGTGACCGTTAAGTCCTCAAAGCCAGTCGCGCTTCCTCAAAAATGAGTACTCCCGCAACAGAGACAGTCCGACTAACAAGCAAGACGACCAGAGTCGCCCCAAAAACTATAAAAAATAGATCCCACAGTGAGATTATGTTGTGAGATTGCATCGTAAGATCTCATCCATTTGTCTCCAAACATGTTTCACCTGCCGACTACCCTTCGAGCAATTCGTCGTCTTCGTTGTGAGCATCATCAGAAGAGCCTCGCAGACCAGGCGAGCTATTCGCTCAGCTCCCTCCACCTCTTCCAACTCCCTCCTTCTCCCCTCCTCCCCACCCTTGCGCCCTCAATAAGACTTAGGCCTCGTAGAAATAATGAAAAGAGACAAAGATCTCAGCAAAAAAAAAAAGAGTTGGGAATAAAAGGGGAACATTTCGTAAATGGATAAAACAAAACAAGGGAAAATTAAAAAAAAGCGACAGTCCAACAGGGGAGAAAATAATAGCAACCAAACAAACAAGAAAACCCAATCAAAGCAAATGACAACCTAAATAACAAACAACTAAAAAAAGGAAAAGAACCAACAGTCGGGTATTTCAACATCTCCATGCCATGCCTTCTAATCATATTGCGTCCAAGTCCATGTTTTTTCCCGATCCAAGGAGTCCAAGTGCAGCCGTTTCGAATGTGCGCGCCTAATAATGTTATTTGTTTTTGTTTTGCTTTGTGATTTTGGTGCGTGCTTTTCGAAAGTTCAAGTCATCCAAGCATGTGACGTGATCGTGGGAACGCAAGAAAGAAAGACCAAAAAAAAGAAAAGCGAAAAAGACACTATGACATGCTGATGCCAGACGTAGGACCGACCATCGAGGGATAGTAACCAGTCGAGCTTCCCTTGCCCTCATAGCGGCCGCAGCGGTTGGAAAAGTAGCTACCCGGGTAGTGCGGCGGCGGCGGCAGGCTGTCTTCGTGCTTGGCGCGTGCAGGCGGCTCATTGCTGCTGTTGAGCTGCGGGAGCTCACGGTACGTCGGGTGCGAGAACATGTCGACTGGCTGGCGCGGGTCCTGGGAGTTGTCACAGACCGGTGTCGGGTAATACTGGTACTCTTTGTGCTCCTGAATCGCCTTGACCTCGTCCGTCGTCATCACCTGGTGGTCAATCATATCGTGCGGCTGGTGCTGGTGGTGCGAGTGCGGCTGCTGGTGGTGCCGCGATCCGCCTCCGTAGTGGCCCGTCTGGCGAGTATCGTATGCGCCTCCGTAAGCGGCCGGGAGAAGTGCTGAGCCGGCACCAAAGTCAGAGCCAAGACCAGATGCACCGTAGCCGAGGCTGCCCGACGAACCACCAGGGCCACTGCTGGCGCTACCGCGGCGTTCTGACTGGTAGTGGCCGGGCGACCGCCCGCGGACAATCATCTTAGCAGACTTGCGGTGAGCGACCTTAACAAAATGCTCACCACCGTTGCTCGACACATTGGCCCAAAGTTCAACGAGTAGGTGGTAGTACTGCTGTGCAGCCCGGCGCTTGCCGTTGTTGGCCGTGGCCTGCTTGAATTGGATCCGCTCAAAGGTGTGCTCGCTGGGATAACCGGGTGGGGGTGGGCCGTAGTTGTGGTCGTACCGGCTGCCAACCGACATGCCATCGCCATACATGCCCATGCCATGGTGTGGCAACTGGGGGGCCTTGGCCACAAGGCGGACCTTCTCGGGGCGTGCGGTCGGGCCCTTGTCGCGCTTGGGAGTGTGCTGTACGAGATCGATGACATGACTGTCGCTGTCCGAGACAACGGCCGAGATGGACATGGCAAATCCGTTTATAGGGGTGCTCCGCGTGCCGTTGTTCTGCGTGAAGGTAATGCCGGCTGTGGGCGAGTGCGGCGTCAGTGTAAAGGAGCAGATGCACGAGAAGTAGTTCCGGCGGTAGCATGTCCACTCCTTGTCGGCCTGGAAAAAGCCCTTGTCGATTGTGCCGTTGATGTCAAGCTTAATGTTTTGGCCGACATTGGGACCGTCGGCGTACTGAAGCGTGCCAAACGTCGTCGTCTCCAGAAGAGGTGGGATCTGGGGCTTGCCACTGCCAAAGTTGGAGTCCATCTTGTACGTGGGCGTGAAGCTCTGATTGGGGCTGGGTGTAGGCGACAGTGGGTGAATGCGGACGTTCGGGTATGAGGGTGACCGGTTGTTATGCTCAGACACTCTCCGGAACGATGGTGTCGCAGACGAGTAATAATCGCGCGTGGAGATGGGAGCAGACGGGTGTGGTAGTGATGCACGATGGGCATGTGTTGCCATGCCAGTCGGAGAAGGGTTGCTCCTGTGAGAATGTGTTAGACGGAGATCAGAAAGGGAAATTGAAGACACAACTCACGTTGCGCCCAGTCTAGGCCGGACGTCCACCTGTGGGAAGATGTTGTGCGTCGGCGCCGACGGGGGATAGAAGGTGTTGTTGCTTTCCGGGTGGTACGTTCCTTGCTGGTTGAAGACAGCCGCTTGGGGATAAAGGTTGATAACTGATGACGACGAAGTCGATGTCTCCAGGTTCAGGGGTGACGTGTTGGACTCTTGGTACCTGGCAGAGAAATACCTGTCAGTAAGATATCATCAAGTGGCCGAGTACGTGTCCAGACTCGTATGATAGTGGTCCAGCGCAATCAGCATTCTTGTTAAACAGACAACGGACAGCCGTGTGACGCAGCCGGTGGGGAGGGTGCATCAACTAAGCCGCTGATTTCAAAGGTTGCTGGTGCACAACAGTCAACTTGCAGGGAACTGGCAGAAAACTGGCAGGAAATCCGTCGATGCACAATGCACAAGGACAGTACCAAGTAGCACTTGTTCAACGAACAGGAGACAGATGCTACCCCAGTGATGCAAGCGTGTTGTTGCCATCGTTGCGCACACAAGCACAAAGTCGTGGAACAACAACAGCAATAACAATGGAAATTATGGACAACAATGAAGTATGGGGAAAGAATATGCTGCTCACGAGCTCGACAACGCTTGCGTCTGTCCTTGGGTTCTTCATTCGAAACAGTGAGACAGAAGAGCCGGCAGATAAGCACCAGGAGTTGCGTTATACGAGCAAGAGCCCTCGCAACGCAATGAAAAGGAAAGAAAAGAGATAGCAGAAAGTGTCAGACTTACCGGATGTCACTGGTAGGAGCTGGGATGTTGATATAGTCCAGCTCGGCGCAGGATGGCGAGGACTGGTCAAAGTCCTGCTGTTGAAGTAGTTAGTAATGCCCGGGAAGCTCTATTTTTCTGGTATTTAGTGCAGTCTAAGTTGTGATGTGGTGAAATGACGGGCAAGACGAATGGCAGAGTTTTGCTCGAGCCTGTCTCAAGAACAAGAGACGAAGAAGAGTTGAAAACAAAAAAAGTAAAAACAAAAACATGAGCCGAAGTAGTTGCCGTTTCCGGGGGATATCCTGTCTGTTGTGCGGTATCGTGGGATGATGCTATATGGACCTTATTGTTGGCGATGTGAGTGAGAGTAGGAAGGCGACAAGATTGATGTAATTAGATCTGTAAGTAGGAGCCATGTTAGAATTTGGTGAAAGCAGACGATGGAATGCGACCCAGCCAGTGGGAAGACCGTTCTTATATAAATCAACGAGAGTGAGAGCGAGGACGAAAACAAATACAAGAGATAGACATAATATCTAACACATAAATAAAATGGGAAAAAGATAATAAAAAACATCATAAGACGGAGGTAGTGAAAGACGGCAAGAAAATAGCCAAACAAAACTGTCCAGATAAATGAAAGTAATGATGGCGAAGAAGAGATTCCGCTTCAAAACTCTGTCAAGAAGGGGGGTGTGAAAAAAGAAAAAGAAGATTTGAAACCCCAAGGCAAAGGTACTGTGATCTGCCCGAGAAGCAGGCACCAGAAGATAGAATTGCAAGCTGATTCTTGATTATGTAGAGGGGTGAGAAGAGGACTGGGCGGAGGAAGTGAAGAAGGGAGGGGTGTGTGTTGTCAAGAAAGGTACAAGGAGCTACCAGCTTCCAGTGGGAATGTACACAGGCCAGCATGCGTGGTACCTTGAAATTGAGGCGCCTTGGATGCGTAAGGGTGTGCATGGGAGTGACTGCGGGTGGAAGGTGTTGTGCTTCAACAGCAGCTATCTGTATTCCTTCTGCCCCCCCCCCCCCCCCTGCTTCTCAGCGGGCGTGTGTTGGGGTGTTTGATTCCGCAAGGCTGTTTGATGGAGAGCCGACGAAAACGGAGGAAATGGACGATAAAACACAGGATTCTCTGAAAGATGCAGATATGCGAGGCTGAAGCCCAAAGCGCATGACGTAGGAATGGGGATGTGGCTAGAGACAAAAGAGCGGGATACAAAAATTAAAGAGGAAAGAAAAAGGCAAATATGATAAAAGGCGATTGAATGTGACGAATAAACGGGAAGAGCCTCAGGCAGGCAAGCAGGAAGCCGGCCGTGTGTAATCGTTGAGGCGAAAACAAAGTAAACACCCCTCTTCTGTAAGATTGTCGGGTCGGCTCATACCCACGCTCTTGAGCACCACTTGAGTGTCGGATTGTGGAAATAGAAAGTGCTGAGAAGAAACAGAATAGAAAAGTGCAACAGAAAAGAAAAAGAGACCAAAAGAAAGAAAAGAGAGATACAACAAAACAAACTAATAGACTTACCGATTGGAGGTAGATCCGTTCGTAATCAGAATCTCGAGAACATTGTCACCGGCAGAGAAAGCTGTGATGTGCCACATAGATAATGTACTTGTGTCTGTGTTTGTTGAATTTGCGGGTGTAGACTGTGCGAGGAGGACAGCCGTCCGGTGGCGTGCTGTGGATGCTGTAAAGAGTCACAAGTCGAGATGATGTCCTCAGATGGGGGGACTGGCGAAATCCGAGTATGCCGAGACAGGAAACCCGAGGAAACGAAACAATGGACCGTATCAGCGCAACAAATTGCCGTCCCAAGACGGAACGTCAATAGTGCAAGGATACTTGGCAAGGCTATGATAGAGTAGTGATGGGAGATATAGAAATAAAATAAAAGAATACAAGGATACAAGGTTGTGAGAATGGTGGGCGGGGGGGATTTGACTAAAAAGCTGGAGATCTGGAGAGAGGCTGATAAAGGGTTGGAATGCGCGGTGGTACAACGGCCTCGGGGGATGGTGCCAGTGCAGTCGGTGCAGTGTGCAGATCAATGGTGGGTAATGTAAATAATGTACACATGATGTTGATACTCTGTGTGTAGCGGGAGAGAGTGTACAATGTTCCACACAGAAAGCACAGGAAATAACGGGATAATAGAAAGTCGTGTATGACATACCTTGGGTAGCGTTTGGTTCATCTTGTCGATTTGACGTTTGCTTTCAATATAGCCGTGTTACCGTACACACTGGGGCCGTGAGATGTGATAGACCAGCTGCGAGTAATAGCTGTGCTGGGCCGTGATTTGGTGGCCACTTCGTTGGGCTGACTGTGTTTGAACGTCTACCGACGTAACTCTGGGTTCCTGTTTGGGAAAGGTGTGTGTGTGTTGTCTATGGGTGTTAGTAGGATCTTCTATGAATGTAATTGGAGAAAGAATGGGAAAAGAAACAGAAACAGAACACAGAAATAAAGAAACACCCTTGTCGTCCAAGCCGGCCACCCTCGGGGACCATTGATGAGAAGGAAATAACGTGCCTCTGAGAATTTCCAAAGCTGTTTGAATCGTGTGCAAGCCGAATGGCGAGACGACTATTCTGATCTTGACGTCTGACCAACAGGGATGCTCTGATCCAGTGGGACAGCCAGTCAAAGTTGTGGGACAATCCGTTCGTGTACCGGAAGCGCAGACAATGTTGTGCAGGTGATTGCGTGTAGAGTTGTCGATGTCAGGCCGTTGGTGCTGAACTGTCTTGATTTGTTGGATTGATTTTCTTGATTTGTCTTGACTTTTGGTTAGCAGAGCATGTCTTTTGGGATGAAGCCACAGAGCTCACCAACAAGTTTCGATCAATTTTCTATGCAGCTGAGCGTCAAGACTCGAGATTTGTTCAAAATCCCCCACTCTGTGCGTGTCAGCGGATGTTCTCTAAAGTTCATTTTGCGTACGTGCAGCCCGCCATCTGACGGCCGCATGTCGGAGGCCCGCGTTCGCCCATGGCACGAGAATGACCAAAACAGAAGGAAAAAGAAGAAAAAACAAAGGAAAACACTGCGCATCATTGCAGGGCAAAGCCACAACTGCTTCTGCATATTTGTTGTTCAGCGGTGTGGAAGATGCAGCCGGATGGGAACTTTCTTCGGGTGCAAGTCTGGCCGGCCAGACCGTAGCAATGGAGGCAAGAAGAGCAGGGCATCCAAGCAATGCAGCAAGAGATGAGCCCAGACCAATTGAGGCGGTTGCCCTGAGGTCGTGATCAGAACATCCCCGAAGAGTCAATTTCGACGACTGGAAAAGAGTCCAGCATCGTAACAAGGCTGGCTCTGGGAGATGGCTATTGGGCAGATGTGGTCATGTGTGTGCTAGAGAACGACTGAAGAGATTCGTCGACCGTTGTTTGGCCCATCCTTGCATCTTGAAAAGTGCGTCTTTGCATCTCTGCATTTCTGCGAAGTGGTAGAGAGCACAGCTGGTTTGGGGCCAGCAGGGCTGCTCCTCCCCGTGGCTGGCGCAGCCGGACGCAGCGCGGCTCTTTGGGGATGCTTCGAGCAAGGGCGGCTCGCCGCCGAGCAAGTTTCGATATTCAAAAGGCGCCCAGAATGATGCTGGCAGTGAGGCTCACAACCAGTGGCTGGCAACAAAAGACACGACAGGCGAGACGATGAGACGACGAGACATGGTCCTCGCGTAGAGATGACAGATTATTCTTACCTGGAGAGTGAAGGTGCTTCAACTGGCGGCAAAGTCGACGCGGCAGTAGGCAGATGGTGAAAAGAAGATGGTAAAGGCTTGTGTGAAAGGATTGCAATGTTGTGGAAGGTGAGAAGTGAGAGAGGGAGACGAGATGTTCACGTAAAACGTGGGAACGCAATAGTAGAAGAGGGAGGAACAGCGCACAGCTCTGTGGCAGCCTGGGAAAGGGGGGAATATATAGAAAAGCACTCGTGTTTGAGAGGGAAACTCAAAGATGAATCTTGGAAACGGAAGGTGCGCAGCTTGAGGTTCACACAGAGGGAAGGAACGACTGCCCGTTGCTACCATTCGCAAATTACACTTACACGTTCCTTCCTTATATGGTATTCGGAAGCAAGGGATGAGTTTGGACAGACTGCTCTTTCCGAATTAGACCTATATCTTTAGACTCTCAGGGCCGAGATGTGTTTCGAGCAGATTCCACGGGGTGGACTGGTAAAGTCGTCCTGGTTAGGGAAGGCAGGTGCGGTCAAGCTGTGGTTCTTGCAGTGGCAGGTGCGACCGGCTTGGCAGATGAAGTTGTGCTATGAAAACTTGGTCTGGAAACAAAACAAGGAGGTGATTGCTGTGGTGATATGGTATGTGGTTTGTGGTATTTAATATTTGGTATTTTGCTGGTCATGTATGGTGCTCAAGATGGTGGTGATGGACGACAAAGTGATAGCATCAACGATAGGGAAGAGGCAACAAGAACAAAAGAGGATGGACTCAAGAAAGAAAAAGCTGGATTGATGCTGGTCAAGGAGAGTCTATATAGCAAAAGGTCTTGGGTGACCAAGACAGGAGTGGCTTGGGACTTTTGATCTTTATTTAGTCAGAATTTCACTTTGCATCGGACGGAGCAGGGCCAGAGAGACCAGAAAGGCTAGACAGGACCGGACGAGGTGGATGAGCAGTTATGTGCATGGCGCATCTAAGCGTAGCAGTGGGGTGTCATAAGGCAGATGGCGGCAAGCAAGCAGCAAATTTGTATGAATAAAAAAGACATAGGACATGAGAGGGTAGAGGATAGAGGCGGATGGGACCAATCAGCAAGAGAAGGGGGGCGTGTAGAGATGGAGTGTGCTCAAGGTAGACTGAGATGTACAGACCACAAAAGAAGGAAAATGTCGACAATAGAATCAACTGAAAATAAAACGAGAAATAGAAAGACAAAGGGAAGCCATAAAACAATATAATACAGATAAAATAGTGGAGTCTGAGGACAGTGAACAAGAAGACAGGACAGGACAGGACAGGACAGGACGAGAATGAGAAAACAATGTCTTCAGCCAATATCGGCCAAGGTGGCTGCACAAGTGAGACTCTGAACAGAGAGCAAGGCAACAAGGTAAAGGCAGCAGGGCGAGGAGAGATCAATAAGGGTGGTGAAGAGCAGGGAGGACCGTGGGAGGGCACAACAACGAGCCTCACCATGGAAGTGAAGTCTTTGCAGGCTCTGGACGTTTGGTATTGGGACTCATGTGATTGTATGTGTATTTTGGATAGCGCTCTACAATATAATGTGGTCAAGCTGCACTTTGGAAACAATACGAGAAAAGAAGTGCCGAGAAGTAACTATCTAAATAAATTATCACAACAGTCATCGGATAGCAAAGGCGATGAGACAAAGACATCTATGAGCGGACTCCAGGCTACCTCTATTCATCCACTCATTCACTCAAAGAATAAATAATAAAACAATGCCCAAAACAAAACACAATGCCTTTAATGCTCTCTTTTTATTAAAGGCATGCTCAGGTCGTGCAAGACGAGATCACTGAGACAGATGCTTGAGTGAGAAGCGGAGTCTCTTTTGCAGGGAGAAAAGAGTTATCGGGGAAGACGAAGGAAATGAGAGCTAGAGGAGAGGAGAGGAGAGCAGGAGTACGACGAGCTCGAGATGTTTTAACTCAGAAGGTGATTGATGGCAGATTCAAAGGGTTATTTAATGGTATACTGGACGTCTGGCATGAATACTTTGTAGGGTGGAAAACAATTCAAGCTTTTTATCGATTCTGAACATCCAGCAGTAAATGTTCATGTTATTTTTCAATGTATTTATGAGTCTTCTTGTATCTGTATTTATTCTCTTTTCAGATACTTCTGGGTTGATTATTCAATTTTATTTAATTTAAAACTTTATACAACTATGTCTTCAAGGTCTGCTTTTATTCTTAATACTCACTGTTGCTCACTTCATCTCAAAGCCCTCACAATAATCGTTCAATCCTCGCAAATACCAAGCCTGACAAACGGGACAAAACCAACATCCCGGCTTCAGCCCAGGTGAATATGTTCCTCGGTGCTTTTTAGGTTGTCTTATTGTCCTTTCTTGACACCCTCCGTCCTTTTGCAAAGCCTGTGGTACGCGGAGAAGACCGTGATAGTTGTGATTGAGACAGCAATACACTTTCGGGGCAGAAACTATGCACATCAAGGGCGTAGAGTAGGCGTACGGGCATGAGAGCTAATATTTCGCCAAAAACAATGCCAACAAAATACAACTGGCAATGGTGATTGGTGGGAGGTTATTGCCTGTCGTGACTGACTTTCGATGGACAACCCTTCTTAGAAAACAAATTACAAACAACCACCATGCCGCCCTTGTCCTCGTCTCTCCAGACCACCATGCACCGATGAGACTGAAATCATTTCAACCCCTTTATCTCCCGTGGCGCTCATCTTGGCCTGCACTGCAGAGGATGACGACGTAGACGAGCCATTATCGGGAGGCTGCATGGAACAAAAATTAGAATGAGGCAGCATGCAGTTTCGCCTATTTTTTCGTTTTTATTTGTACCTTTGAATAATTCAGAAAATACCCAGACCAATACAATGTAGCAGTACATACAGAGCAAAGTGCCGGGGTCGTTGAGAGATTCGCCACCGATCGCAGCCCGTATTGTGAGAGTGTGTCGGTTCCTAGCTAGCATTTGAACATAGCATACATCTTGTCAGCCCCCACCACACCATTCTCACTCTACGTGCTTTTGTATGTTTTGTTTTCTACTTCTTCTTCTTTTCTTTCTACTGTGCTGGCTTCCTCATCTACCCATCTTCCCTATTTGTCGATTTTCCATTGTTCAGGCCCGGCATACAACTCCCGGAAGCCGGTGCCATTACACAAGCGAAAGCACATGGAGCGAAAATGAACAGCATGCAGCTGGTGTAGTTTAGGTCGATCGACCATTCGAAGCTAGACAACGGTCGATTGATAATTAAGTAATAATCAAGGTCAAATTGCAATTTACAACGTAGGATTGTAGTCTCCGATAAATAAAAACAAGACTTCAGCCTGGTCTGGTCTAGCGAAACCAACAGACAGGGGCTGTGTCGATCTTTCTGGAGAATTCCGTCAGCGACAGGGAAGGGCAGCAGGTAGAAAACTTTGCAGAGTAATTAGTACAAAGTAGGATTGTGACAAGGACAAAAGGAACAAAAAATAGACATGGAACGACACTTGGAAGGGCAGGGGAGCAACGCGAGAAGCAGTACATGCAACAGGACTGGACGGCGCATCGACGCCAGAGAACAGAATAGCAACATAATAGCAACAGGAACATGGAACAAAGGAACATGACCGGGGTGTCTGTTCCATCACCGGTCATTAAAAAACCCAAAACAAATCACAGACCTTTGTCCTGGCAAGTCAGAGCTGAGGACTCTCCGTGACACGAGCTCTGACCCCTGTCTACTTGTCGATAAATATGAGTACTTGCAGATATTTGATCAATTGATTGAATCAGCAAAGAATCCCTACTCTTGCTTCAACTGCATCGCCCATGCCAAGTCGACGGCGCCCCGACATGTCTTGCACCAGAGACAACGAGTGCTCGCCGGGATATCATGGAGCTGGATCGCAGTAAGAATAAAAGAAAGTAGAAAGTAGATGGAGTGAAGAGGTACTTTCTGTCTCCTGGCACTAGCTTCTCTCTTCTCGTTGCTTATCTCGTTTTATATCGCGTTGAGTCTCTTACGACTACTTTCCAACACGCCTGTCTGAGATTGAGTACGAGTTTCCCTTTTCATCTAGAGGTGCAGTCTCCGCATCTTGACTACGTGTATATGCCAGTATTTACTCTACATTGTATGCGGCCATTCACTCATCAAGACACAGACACTTGATACCATGGCACTCTGATACTCGATCCTCATCTTAGGATGCCGTTGCCTGATTCCTTGTATACCCGTTCTCAGTCAACGTCCTAGACAGCAACAGAAATATGAAATGTGATAGACTGAAGCATCAAAGGAGAGACACGCACACAGTTTCAACGGCCGCAATAATCACAAAGAAGGAGTCTGTATCACTTGGAGTGGAAGTTACGGTTTGATTTACCTGATGCATCATCTGGGAAGGCCATTTCCCTCTCTTTTCCATTTTCCTTAATCGGACTGAGCATACCGTAGGAGTTCTAATGGGCCTAATCTATTGACTTTAAACGACACAATGCCACCAACAAGAAAACTTCCCTGCCCCCATGTGCTTTGTCCATGTACTGGTTAATTTGTGAATGTGCCAATCTTTGCCAACATTACAGAAAAAAGAAGCAGGGATACCTGGGATACCTAGACGCCGATTACGTGAATAGCCCTTACCATCGGCAATAATCTTGCTTTTTTATTCTTTAGAACCCGTTTAAGCGTGTCAACTGTGCTAATATAAGGGATGGAAAATAGAGAGAGGGGGCGAGGAGTGGAAAGTTGTTCTACCAACCGGCAGCTCGAGCTCTGCACCCGGGCCAATGAGATCTGTCCATACCCGAGACTGGCCAGCCTCGCTGTTTTTTCACTGTATATTTGCATATTACTATTTGATTTTGGCTCTGTGATGTGCAAAGCCCTTTTCAGTTCTTGTTCATGTTTATTTTCCTCGCGTTCGCACTGACACGAAAGGCTGTCTTGAAATGGTGTTATTCTCCCCGAGACTCGTATTATTAATATGGAATAAGCTGCTAGTTCTCTGTGCAAATCGCTGCATACCGAGAATAATAATAGAATGATTGTCCTGCAGGCAAAGGCTATGCCGACGATGACCCAATACGACTGCTCAAAGCTGGGTTCATGATATTTATAGTCCCGATATTAGGCGTATACGAAGTCCGGCCACTCGACTGCATACTGTCTCCTCGCCTCCTATTGGCGGCTCCCTCTTCGGCTGTCGACTGATTACCATTCCCGGGACTTCCTTTTCACTTTCACGCAATCTATATCAGGTCCAAATTAGTGAAAAGCAATATCTGGAAACCATATTGATATCAAATCCTCGCTATAATATTAGACCGCTTTGTCCACTTTTTGGCGGGCTGGTTTCATAAAATAGTTGACTTAGCTCGGTCCGGCCCGCAGTCTAATTCCATTGATGAAGAAGAATAATGAATTGATTGATGGGGCGGCCAAGGCTAGGATGAGACAGTATGTACAAGAAGAAAAGGAACCAAAACAGACGAAATAACAACTTCATTGTTTGCTTTGCATCTATCCACAGGCTCTACATCGTATTATAGCTGCAGTTTTGACTCCTTCATCCCTGCATTGCCTGCATTGCCTGCAGTCTTGGGGAGGACAAGTCTGTGCAGACCAACAAGCATTCATCAACGACAAAGCATCTAATATTAAATACATAAAACTATTCACCGCACCTGCACAACTTTTGCCTCCATAAATGCCGGGCTTTGATATTATAACGCCCCCCTCCAGATGTATGTGTTTCTGAATGTACCTTTTTGTCTTCTTTTCAGTAAAGTTGTCAATGTGCGTACTTTTGTGAGTGAGATGATGCAGTCGTTGCTACCCAACTCCCCAGTGTAGCTTACTTGTCAAAACAAACGAATAAAAGCAAAAGAAACAAGGTCGCAAGACAAAGACTACTAAAAGAAAGCAAGTCTATTGCAGACGTTTGGGATTGGAGATTCCCTCCAGATCTTGTACAATGTGACAGGTCGCGGACATATCGAGAGAGAAAAAGAAAAAGGAAAAAACATAGCAAGAAGGAGAGGAGCAAAGACACCAGCTGTCAAATGTTTGTGTACAGAATATGTTCTGTGCCCTCTGTGTTGTGCTATCGGTTTTGCTTTTGCCCCCCTTTGCCTTCTTTTGCCCCATCCCCGTCCACTCTCACTCTACAACTGTCAACTTGTGTCTCGTCCGTGTGTTGCATTGGCCCCTTTGTCCTCTGTTCTTGCCCGCTGCCTTTGTCCTCTCTGTTGTCTGTTGTCTCTTGTCTTTGTCTTTTGTCTCTTGTCTCTTGTCTCTTGTCTCTTGTCTTTTTCTTTTGTCCTGTCCACTGTCTACCTGTCTTGTGCACGGTTCTGCAGCAGGTGTGTCGAACGCTCAACGGAAGTTTAAACAAAAGAGATATATGACAAGAACTGTAGATGATGGGGGGGCAGTTTCTGGACATGTTCTTCCGAATAAAAAAACGAGAGAGTGCTCGGGCGCAGATTCAGGAGCGTCGTATTCCACGCAGCCACCCGCTCTATTCTTTGCTCTCTTCTAAAGAATTTTCTTTAGTTATATAAAATTGTATTTATCTATGCATAAGCCTGAGACTTTTGCTACGGCCAGGCCTCTATGGCGTGCAATTTGGATGCTTGTCTCACTCATGCTGCTTGCGTGGATCCAACGAAAGAAGAGCTGTGCCGATCCTTCTCGGTTATTGTCCAGAATCTTATTGTTGGTTGTTTGATTATGGTTTGGCTATTCTTTATTCAATGAACAGTTTAATGTTTTTGTGCTTACATTGACGGTATACTTTGTCGGCACTTTACTTTCAACGTTTTCGAACAAGCCGCCCAGACAGAGCATATATGTCTGCTTCTTGCACTAATTTCATATTATTGAGCAGCTGCAGGACGCCGAAGCCACCTCATGCGGGCGTCCATCTTGTCCGACAGTCCTAGGAACCTGCAACGTGAGCCTACAGATGGACATTAGAGATAAACAGGGCATATCAGATGCCGCGTGTCTTACGAGAAGACGGCCGCGCTATGCATTCACTAACAATGTCTACAATAGAGTGCTATACACGCTCTATGTGGCAGGGCCTTGATCGTAGAGCTATAGATAATTTATGCTGACATCGCAGATCATGTAAGCCCTGCTGTATAAAAATAACGGAAAAGCAACACATACAAGATCCAAAGATAGTGATCGGGATCTCCTTGGGTGCATGATCTCAAAGTCCCGTATAGGCACTCGCTGATACATACGAGCTGATACCCCGGCACGGTCTGAAGCCTAGTGTATATTTTCCAGACTTTATTTCTACATAAATTAACGCAGAGTCATGTGTTTGCAATGTATGCAAGACAGCAACGCACGCAGACCCGACTACAATTATACTATAAAACAAATGACCGCTTCCGAACGCTAGTTCTCATTAGGAATTCATCGGGTAGTGCACCTCATCATGCTATTATGCAACAGGCCCTGGTGGCAGGGAGTCCAACGTGTGCGGTCTGCTGGGAAATGATAAGTGACAAGTCACAGTCGATGCAGTACTTCAAAGTAGAGCAAAAGCCAACGTCGTAGCAGCGGCACACCCTCTTGATAAGCATACTTTTCGTTCAGGCCCAACCGCGGAAGATACTAATTTGTTGTATTCTGTAAAGCAGAATAAAGAGAAAACCAGGTCAATAGCCATGAGCTATTTACCGCTGATCGCTGCCGCAAAATAAACAACATAATCCCGGACTAACTACATGTGTGAGTCGACTTATATCCGGTGTTTTGTCAAGAGTTTGAAAGTGGCAGGTCCATCCTTTGTCTTTGCCCTGGTGCCCAAAAAATGCGAAAGCCTTGCAGACGGAAGACCATCGTGGAGACCTGTATGTAACAGGAAACAGGGCGTCCTATGACACAAGCATCTAGTACCAGAATGGCGAGACGACAAGACTACAGAACAAAAGGCACAAACAGCGGCTGGTCATCTGTGCCAAGTACACCTGATCGCGCAATATGTCGCTCCATACCAGCAGGTAGCCCGGGGCGTGTGATAGTTCCAGTTTCCATGGAAGGCTTGGGTAGCAATGTAGCTCGCAGATGCCCACGCTGTTTCGACTACTCAGTTGTGAAGACCCCAGGCAGAGAACCCCAGCTCACCATCGTCCCCTTCTCATTCTCATCCCGTCGGTATCATTGGATAGATCCCTCTGAGCATTCACAAAGTGGCGCTCTTCTTTCCTTGCTGATCTGCGCGGTGGTCCGTATATCACATCTCGATATAGCATGGTGGGCCTGTCTGTGCGACCGATTCCGATGGGAATGCCGATTTTTTTTATATGCAGTGCTGTATGGATGTAGATGTTTAGTCTGAAGTCGGATATTTACGATTAAACTTTAATCAGAATACAACAACAAAGACAAGGTAGTTTTGTTTTACTGCGAATGCTTTGCTAACTAATAGGCGCCACTGGTCATTGGCCTCACCGTGTCTCATCGCAGCTTCAGACGGGCGATAGCAAGATACACACCTGGCAAAGAGAGGTTATGGCTTTGCGCAGTCTAGAAAATGCTATTGTTCAGTCTCTAGACGCCGGTCAGTGATTAATCGTTTTAGGCTGGTTCTGGTTACTTGCATCAATATGCCACAGCATTGCCAACGGATGCAACGGTGAACAGCGGGCTCCTAGTTCTGCCATTTCTGACGATTGAGCAAAAAGAAGAGAGTGTAAAAGGAGACGGAGGACCAACCCAAGTGGGAATGTCTTGTATTGTTGCAACAAAGAAAGGACGAAACGAGAAAAGAACAGAAGGGAGCAAAAAGAGGGAAAGGCTGACGAGAGAACGGCAGTATTGGTCAGTCAGTAAGGCTCCATTCTGGCTGGAGTGCATTTACAAAAAAAGACCAAAACAAAAAACCAACAGACCGTATGGGACACGCCGTAACATATCACCAACATCGCGCGCTTGCATGCGTTGTGCTTCGTATTCCGATGTATTTATTCTCAAGACCACGAAACAGGAAATTCGTACAGGGACACTTACACGACGCGGAGACAGGATAGAGCACAGGAGGACAGACAGCAGGAGGCCGGACGACTCTGAACCACTCCTTTGGGAACGATCACAACAGTTGATACTGCTGTTGGAGTCATTTGGATGCCATTTGCGAGTAATTCTGGTGTTGTATGTGGTGGCTGGGTGTTGGAATGTCTTCGGGGAAGATGCTGTAACACGCGCAACTAGGACTGAGATCCAACACTTCGTCTGGATTTGACGATAATTCAATGTTCAGAATGATACTTGTCGTGTTGGCATCTTTCCTACAAACACCCCCGGCTGAATGTTACTGGTAATTCGAGGCGTGTTGTTCTACTGTCCAGTTGAGCTAAACCAGGAATATTTACAATAGAATGAATGAAAAAACTACGAGGAATAGACTGTCGACAATCTACGACCAGCCTGTTGACCGAGACACTGGCCCCCTAAGCCTTTCGCTAACCTTTCCCCAATCGAGACGGCGTTCTGCTTGAGGAGAGAGGCGATTCCGGAGTATATTTTGTGAGTGGACGTGGAATAATCAAAGTAAAGTGACAACGTACTTGTGTCAAACTTCATGCAACGTTGTCTTTGAATTGAGCATGAAGCCTTGATATTGATGTTCGGAAAGTATATTGTTTCTGTTCTGTTTCCACGCCGGATCTGCATTACTTGTGCAAACATAAATTGATAAATTATAGTCGAGCCTTACGTGCGAAAGCCGTTTTCGTTGAGGATGATGGCGTAATACTGCCTTTTCTCCATGGCCCTGTCTCATCCTTTATTGTTTCCACGTCTATCCACTCTCATGGTCCGTGCTTTGTCAAGGATAGGCAGATGATACATTGACAGTACGTGATGAAGAAGAGTATATGACATATTTACGACACCAAAAGGGTAAGGTGATGACTCCAAGGACAGAAGCCAGGAGACACAGCAAGGAGACACAGTGTCTAACCTTCCTGTTCTGATCTGGTGTGTTTACTGATTTGATGTTCAGGAGTATTGTTGCTTTGCAAATACACACAAAGCCCTATCGTGCTCACAAGGCCTGCATCGGTTCATGGTGGCAAACGTCTGTCACCTTGAAGCAATAACATGTCATATTTTGTCATAGTTTGATGGTCATATTTCTTATAGACCGAATCCCAAAATCTACAAGGTACGTTTTACGTGCTTCCCTTTCTGGCCTGGTCAGCATCCTGCAGCATCTCACATCAAACTCCTGTCTGCCAGGAATAGCGGACTTTATTTCGTACATTCTGTGCACGGCATCACAAGAACGCGTGTGCAAAGACATGCCAGTCAACGACTGGTACGCGGTATGGTTACATAGGCGTAGACAGAGATTTGGAGGTAGACACAATCAGATGGTAGACGCTGGACAGCAAGTACAGCATCGCGGTCGGAATGTTCTCGAGACAAGAGACAGAAACAGAGACAAAGAGACAGATAAACGGCCGATGTAGGAGCCCCGAACGTCGCGATGCCAGGCAGACACTCTGCAAAGGCGATCATGAGATGATGAAAACATCAACAACGCGTGGGTCAAGTGAGTTGTATGAATACATTCCCTGCTGCATGTGCCCGAAAGTGTCGGCTACCATAGTTCTGAAACGAAAAACTGTGATATAATTCAAATAAATAAACAAAATCAATACGAGGCAGCCCCCACTCAGTATTCGGCAATTACAATGTGAGGCTAGAGTTGCGTAAAGACGCCTACTGTACGGATGGAAGCCGTTGCATTGTCGTAGTGGTGTGGAGAAGCGTGAGCAGTTGGGGCCAACAACCAACAGTCAAGGGATTACTAGTACTTTTACATCCTGATACAGAGATGGGGAAGTCGACAGACCAAGACCAGAAGCACCGATATTGGTTGAAAGTGTTAATATAATCCAAAACAGAGCATCATGGGCCCCTGCAGCTCGCCTCCGCCTTCTAGACTGAGTAAGAAGCAATCTATGCATATTGCTTATTTATTCTTGCAGGCTGGGTGTTTCATTGTTGATTTATTATGGTGTGTATTTTATCTCACAAGCATGTTTAATTGCTATTGTTGTCTTTATCAACCTCTGCGCCCAGCTGTGCACCCTCGCGGATGAAGCAGAGAGACAGACGGAGAATTAGCCGTAGTTTCTTTGTCCCTATGTATTGTCTCTACGTTTTGTCTTGACTTTATGTTTAGTACACATTGATTCTAATTATACAAATTATACGTGCATTATCGTGTTTGTGACCCGCTGACCATGGCTGACTTTGACGGATACTCACCAGCTGACGCCTTTTTCGTCTTTGCATCTGTATATTGTATAAATAGACATCACAGGATCAGTTATATAAGTAAATATGCAATGCATAATTCTATTCTCGCCATGCTGGCGTGGTTCGGGAACTCAAAGGCGGTCTGGCCCTCGATCTCACGATGTCGTCGTGACGCACCCGTGCCGGACTGCATGTAAAGATGTTGTTGATCACCAACCAAACAAACAACTTTAACGTTGACTGCTGATTTGGGGTTGTATGACTTCCTGTTTTGTCGTCGGTCACCTCGCTTTCACGCTCGCACTCGATCGTCGCTGTCTCCCTGGCTGTCTGTTTCTGCGCGGGTCTTGTCTATATCGATTTCTCAGACTGACACATGTTCGTGTTGCTATCCTCTGTATAACAAGATAGTGCGGATCAGACAGTACACGACAGTTGAATTATTGACACAGGATCAATAACCAAACATGGCCATACCGTAAAGTAATCGAGAACTCATCAGCCAGATTAAAAAAACACCTTGGCTGCGAAAACGTACATGCGATGTACACAAAGCATACATACAGCAGGCACACGACTGACTAACAAACTGCATCTAAGCTATGTATTCACTCTTATACGCCAAATAATTCGCATCAACTCTGTTCATCTTCGTCACATCTCGTCTGCAGTGCCGGTAGCTGAGCCAGCTGAGCCACGTCTTCTTTCGTGAATGACTTGCAGAGATCAACAGGTCTTCTTTCGGGTAATAAACAATACGTAAAATAAAAAAATTGGCTTAGTATGATAGAATCCAAGATATGATTCGATTTCAGGACAAGACAGACCAAGAGTTGTCGCCTCAGCCATCAGGACAGTGTGGCAACAGTGTATATAGAATATATACTGTGTGCTGACATAATATTTCCTACGCCAAGAGGCAGCAAGACGACATCGCATCACCATCGCCTGGGGTCGTTAATCAGCATAGGCAGCCAGCACACTCTACCACTGTCGCCAGGCCAGAATACGCATTTGCCCGCAAGGCCCACATCATCGCAGACCCGGGGCACTATTCCAGCCCGTCCGATCCGCTACAGCACAGGCCGTCTTCTTCTTTTTGATTTCATATTCTCATCACCCCTCCTCTGCGTCATCGTCGCCGGCATTGCAGCAGACACACGGCATCGGCTTCATTGCTTATGTTGTTTTGGTATAATTACTCTAAATAATCTTATTTTCAAAGGATTGCTCGTCTAGTAAGTCCGCCGACTTGTAATGGGTTTCGCTCTTGTGCTCAGGACATTGTGAACCACGTCGGGGCATCGACTCATGTTATGTCGATACTACTTCAGATATTTTCAGTTGACTGATGCCACTAGGATACTGCGGTTGCATATCGTATTCAGGATTCTACTCCGGGCAGCCAGGTCTGCCTGGCCTTTGCCTTGATCGCGCCGTCGACTGTTGATGCTGGCGTCTGCAGACTCTCGCCCACCCTCATCCTCGTCCTCATCCTCTCTAGCCTCCTCACTTCTATTATTATTATCTACTTCTCCAATCATCCTCCTCCTATCAGCCTATCATCTACGTTGTGTGTCTCGGATCACTGTCCCATACTTGCTAGCATATTTCTTTCCTCTACCTCGGGTTTCACAACACCCCCCCAGAGTCTCCTATCTTCTCTCTCGTTTCCTCTCCCATCTTGATACACTCTACTCTACTCACGCACTCTGCATCCGCCATGCCCAAGAAACGGCATTATGCAAAGTATTCAAAACCGCAGTCTACTGCGCCCCACTCCTTGGAGAGCTCCGGCCGCCAAAGCAACATCCATCACGGTCAGTTTTGTATTTTGTTTTCCTTTCGCTTCTTATCTTAACTGCACCCCCTTTTGTCTTGTCCTCCCACCCTGCTGCACGCATCCTCCCTCCTCTCCTCTCTCTCTGCTCTCTCCTCCTTCTTGTGGCCACCTGCCGGCTTTCTCTTGTACACCTGCAATTCTTCCGCCTCCTCCGCTTTTGCCACTCTTGTCTTTCTTTTGTCTCTTTTCTCAAGTTTCTACTGAAAGTATTGCATCTCTTGGATTCATCAATTCCCTCCCTCTTCTACCTTTATCACCTTCCGATCCTCTTCCGTGATCATCGTGATCACCTCAACTAGCCCGAGCTAGGATGTCTCACCTCATTTATGCCTCTAGCCATTTTCTGATCATGATGTCTACTGTCCACGATCCCAGATCCTAAATTAATTTGAGTTCTGAAATCTGAAAATAAGTCTGACTGACACTTTGTGCAACAGAAGAACCACAATCGCGCGGTGTAAACGATATTCTGGCAAGCCTGCGTAGAACCGCTCTTGCTTCACATGCCAATGCTGCTCAAGCCCAAGCACAGGCTGCTTCTGCGGCCCTAGGGGCCTCTTCTCTAGGGACTTCTGCCACTACATTCAGACGACCAGGACTGTCGCCGATATCTGCCGTACACCCTACGCCCAGTGTTCCACCAGAGATAGCGCACATCCTGCTCCCAGGCCTGCCAGCCACCCCCATTGGCCATGCTGCGAACAATGCAAACACAAATGGAAATGGAAATGGAAACGCAAACGCAGCTGCTGGCGGTCGGCGACCAGCAGGGCCGGCACCTCCCCCGTCATGGCTTGCGCAGTCAAGACATGCCCCAAGACCTCTTTTAAAGAGCCTAAGCGCTGGCACGTCTCTAGGTGCCAATAAAGACAGCCTGGGTCTGGATATGCCGGGCGTGGCCCGCCCTACGCGAGGCAGTCTTGTGGACAGGGCCCTGCGGCGGATGGCCATTGACTGGCAAATACAAAAGCACTACAACCAATACTATCTGATGCAGCTCCAGG
The DNA here is from genome assembly GCA_022392925.1 of Ophiostoma tasmaniense. Lineage (NCBI taxonomy): Eukaryota > Fungi > Ascomycota > Sordariomycetes > Ophiostomatales > Ophiostomataceae > Ophiostoma > Ophiostoma tasmaniense. Next base: position 996,391 of record JAKRGK010000008.1, on the reverse strand, counting down.
GACCGCTGCGGGCGGCTCTAATATCCTATATGGGGATCATTAGTGTAGAGGGCGGTAAAGGAGTGTCGATCGGCGATTTGAAAGCGTTGCTAGTCCCGCCAGTGATTCCAGAGGTTCCAAACTACAATGAGGACGACAATGGCGGTGAGGACAAGGGTGACTATGCGAGCGGGAGCACCCTCAACGAGGACTTTCGGTATCTCGACCTGTCTGGATCCGTGGGCCAGTCGCTGTCCCTCAAGGAGGTGTCTGACCTGTTGTTCCCGGGCGGGGCCTCCAAGACTACCAAGGTTTCGCAGGCGTTCAAGGCAAACGACAATGCAGTCCTCGAATCGTGGGACTTGCCAAACGCCGCCTCTCCACCGCGGGCCCTTGTCCCGAACCTGACGCATCTATCCTTGGCGCTGGACAGGAAGTCGACATCCCGAGGCTCGTGGCGCCAGCTGCTCGCGTTTGCCGCGCACCTGCCCATGCTCACCCACCTGCGGCTCGCCTACTGGCCCGAGCCCACACTCACTCCCAATGCCAAGTCGGCCACCGTCGTGTCGCACGGCCGCCGCTTCCAGTACGGCGCCACCGGCTTCTACAGCCACTCGCTCGACAGCGACTGGGCAGAGGCGGTGCTGCTCGTGCGCAAGCTGGGCAAGGCGTTGTACGGGCTGGAGTATTTGGACTTGACAGGCTGTGCATCGTGGTTCCCGGCGCTCTCCACTAGAGTTGGAAGCGACCAGGTGGACTGGGCAGGCGATTGGGGAAAAATCACCACTCTGGTGCTGGGTGGTGACGACACGGTCGAGAGTGACGACGCCGAAGAGCGCACCAAAGCGGCGGACACGGCCAAGGAGGTTGAGCAGCACATCCGGCAGCAGCGGGCGGGCCAAGGGCGGTTCATCACTGTCGAGTACGAGCGGAGGAGGCAGTGATGTGTGATTAGTTATGAGTGATGATGACGACTGCATTGTAGATCCAAAAGTGAACAAACCGGCAATATATTTGCATTCTTTTGTGTTTATTGTGTTTTCTTCTTTTGTTTCTCTTTGGTTTCCTTTGAACACGAGACCTTTGTTTTTTCTCCGTGATTGTCTTTACTTCTTACCATCAATACCCATCCAATCCACCGGGTCGTCCGGTCTAATCCTTGACCGTGTGCTGAAAGATCGCCATGAATAATGTGGTGATGTCTTGGAATGCTGTTGCCCAGTCTGCTCCCAGACCGTTGCTGATTCGGGTCAAGTCGTGGCGGTATAATAGGATCGGCGGACGAGTTTGCAGGTGTATGCAAGAACCCATTTGTAGAGAAGCCACTCAATGAAATTAGACGGGTCGTCGTTGACGATGGGGATGTTGAATTATTCTTGTGCTGGCAAAAGTGGTGATAATAACGACGATGGAGTGTGGAGAAACCACCAGGACGACGACCAAATCGCCCACATAAAAGAGACCGGTTGTCAAATGTCTGCCCAATGTCTTTGCGACGATCTCGCATCTATTGAATTTTCATTCTGGTTTCTTTTCTTTTTCGGTTTCATCTTGTCCGATTCTACTAGCATACTGCTAGAAACGACACTTGATGTCTCACTCAAATGACTACCACTGTGGTGCATCGTCCTCGGTCGGAATGCTGTCGCTGCAGAGCACATTCCAGCCGGCGAGACGGCACCGTTTGCTGTCACCCTGCCACCCGCAAGCACGCATCCTGGCCTCGCCATTTATTCAAAAGGTAGCCCGTCCCTCTGGTTGACCAAGATTTGTTCCTATTCCGGCCATCTTTTCAATTTTCATCACGCTTTCTCGACTCGACCCCGACTATCCGGCACCCTCTCCGACCTCGACTGACACACTTCTTCTCGACACCTCCAGCTCCTCGACCCTCTTCGACCCGTAGATCTGTCCATCTCTACTGACTTGAGCCTACTAACTGCTACTAACCTGCAGTCACTAACCCTAGCCTCCAGCTGTCTCAACTGTCTCAACTGTCTGGCCCATCACGCACATCCGTCTGCTCCTTGATCCGGCTGTTCGACCTCCCGATTTAATATCGCCATCGCCAACTCACATCGACTCGATCTCACCTTTTTTTCTTCTCTCACATTATTTTCTCTTCATTGTCATACATTTGAGGACCCGGTTTGTTATAGTCGACAGGTGTAGCTAACCAATATCAACACCTTTTTTACTCTTTATTCTCTTTTACTTCACAATATCGTGGGATAGGTCCGCTCATTACTGTTTCTTTTGTTCGCAACATCATTTCGTATCGACACATCGACATCAATATCGACACATCTACAATTACAACCCTCAAGATGGGCCTGCTCTTTTACGTCCCGGTGTTGTGCTCCATCGTCGGCTTCGTGCTCACCATCCTGGGCGTCTTTGCCGGCAACACTCCCGGCTTCATGGAGGAGTACCAAATAATAGTCGTGAGTCTCATTGTCTTTCAAAATAAAAGATCAAGCAAGATTGCTGACAACGACAGCTTAACACATCGGCTCTGGGCCGAAATTACGTACCAGCTCTCAGCGCAGCGACAAAACGTGGCCTGTCACAGGTGACTGTGCTGTCGGACGAGTTTGCCGACGTCACGCTGTCCAACACCGATGCTGGTAGTGACGGCAAGGTCACGTTCCGTGCCAAGCACGCCAACGGCACAGAGGTGCAAATCGACATCGACCTCGACGACGCCACCGAAAACGACGCCGCGCTCTCCGACGACCACAAGCGCCTGCTCAAGCGCAAGCTCACGCTCGCTGCCGCCGAGGGTGTGCTCGCGGGCATGACAGCTGATGCCGCCGCCGACGACATGGCCGCGGTGCTCGGCATCAGCCAGTTTTACTCACTGCACATTATGAACGTCTGCGAGGGCACGTTTGCGCCCAACGCGACGGCCATCGGCGCGTGGTACAACGTCAGCGAGTGCACGACGCAGCTCAACGCAAAGCAGCTCAACATGACGGAGCTCATCAACAACGAGCTCAACGCCAACTTTGAGGACGGCGGCAGCATCTCGCGGCTGGGCGGGTCAAAGAGCCTGCAGGACGTGATGAACCGGATCCCGACGATTGGCATTGTGCTGGCCGTCTTTTACATTGTCGGTGCCATCTTTGCCGGTCTGTCGCTGCTGCTCACGTTTGCGTCGGTGGTGACGCGCAGCATGTATTCCAAGGAGACGGTGCTGGCGAACATGGGCGTGTCGTCTGTAGCGGCGCTGTCGCTGCTCATCGCCAGTTTGGTATTGACAGTCGCGTGCAAGTCGACAGTGTCGTCCATCAACCGACTAGGCAAGGAGACGATCGGCATGCAGGCGATCATGGGCAGCAAATTCCAGACGCTGACGTGGGCGGCGTTTGCGATGATGGCGCTATGCATGCTGTTCTGGATGCACGAGATGCACGCCGACAGCAAGCCGGCGCCGGCCGCCAAGAAGGAAGCAGAGTAGTCTGAAAGAAAACGTAACCGACAAAAATCGAAAAAATCGACAAAACCGACAAAACATAGATACCCTCAGCATCGCCAACATGCTCCGATGCGAGATTACTCAGCATCTCGTGTCGACACCGACCAACGCCGCTGACGACTGCGGAAGGAGCGGACACCATACGGACGCCAGGCGGCAAGAGCGATACACTAGCGCCCCAGCCATCCGATTTTGTCTTCTCTCTCATTACTCGATGAAGAAAGAGACGGGAGTCATCAGCCGCCACGTGAAGAGATCATTTACTGGTCTGTCTCTCTATTGCGTCTCGGACGTTATTCTGTATTGAACTGCACTGCACTGCACTGCGTCATTTGCATTTACATTTGATTTTCTTCTCTTCTTCTCATCCTCTTTAATATTCATTTTTTTCAATACAATCTCGAGACATTTTACTCTATTCCATCTCTTCGGCTTCAGCCGCTTGATACGTGATTTGCTTGAAATGTGACATACTGTTAGCGCTCTCTGTTAGCCCTGTACCCTGCTATTCTTATGATAATCTACTCATATTATGTCCTATTCTAACATATCTTGGCTTGGCTTGGAGAGTCAAAGTAAGGTTTAGCCAAAAGTTGAGGCTAGAGAGGCTAGAGAGGCTAGAGAGGCTAGAGGCCCGTGATAATGCACGTCGCTCCTTCCACCTTGGCGACTCTTGACCGCTCCTGCTGTATGTTGAGTTTATCCTTACCATCACGTGTGCATCGTAGATGATAACGTCTGCCGTCTGCTTCATCGAGTTCCAATATAAATCGCATATTATTGCATCAGAAAGCTTAACAGCATCCCTGCTTTCTACGATCTACTGAGCACTTCCGAGCATTTCTGCTCGTTGCCATGCAAGGGGTGGGGAGCTCTACTTGCGAGTACGACATTGACGACGGTGATGGCGCTACGGGTCTAATCTTACGGTATGCCCCGTCGAGCATCGGGGTTCGTGGAGTCCATCTCAGGGTAGATATATCCCCAACTATTGCATATTGACTTGCAAATATCAATTGCTGGTCATTGGTCAGTCTGCCAATATTCAGCCGTCGGCCAGGCGTGCATTGGCTATTGGCAGGCAGCGTATTGATGGAAGACGAGACAAGATAAAGAGGAGAGCTCAGCTCCAGCCTACGACGAAATAGTCTTCACAATAGTTATCCCCGTCTGTTATCGGCGTCATTTTTCGACTTGCCGTCTCGATTCATTTCCTGGTTGTTGCGTTGGATCCAACGTGATAAACCAGCCTCCTCTCATCTTGTGCGATCCCATCTGATACCGAACAATATACAGTTTGGTTTTGGTTCGTTTGCTGTCACTCGGCTCGACACCGACCTGATTACTCTCGTCTTCCGTCATCAAAGACCAGCATCAAACATCTTGATCTCTCTCATCCAACCTACACACTTTCTACACTTTGCTCCAGCTTTATTGATTGATCCATTTCGCACTCTGCAGCTTTCCCCATCCACAGCTAGCTGACCCCCCTCCTCGTCGCCTCCTGTAGCTGGCGCTGCACCTAATCGTGCTAGGAGCTGCACCCTTCCTGCGCGAGACCCTGCTTTTGGTTGCTTTGGGTTGGCTTTAGTGACGATCGGCGGGTCAGTCGCTCACTCTCACTCTCTCAGTGTCCTCGATCTCATCTCTCACCTCACTTTGTATATCAATGGGTATCGTTTCTCCGCCTCTTTATCTGAGCTTGATAAAGCTGGCCCCCATTGTGGTCCCTTCTTAATCTCTGTCCTCCTCTCTCTTCTTCTTCTTTTCTTGCGTCTCTTCTTTGTGCGTTGTCTTCGTTTTGCGTCTCTCCTTGTTGTAGCGTTGTGTCTCGTATTCCCTCTCTCCTCACATCCCCTCATAATGTCTGACCCTACATTTGGCGGCGGCCACACTGGTGGCCCGACCCCCGTCCACGGCATCTCTCCCGACCTGCTGCGCTTCCACGACGACCCCACTGCTAGCAACCCGTTTGCCGACGAGGAGGACCTGCACGAGGACGACAACGTCTTTGAGGTCGGCGAGCGCGCCGTCAAGCACATCTACCAGGGCTTTCTCGACTTTGCGCTGCAGGGCAACATTCTCGAGATTGCTTTTGGTCTGATTATTGCATCGTCTTTTACCGCGATTGTCAACTCGTTTGTCACCGACATTCTGCTGCCGCCGCTGTCGGTGCTGCTGCCGCTCAACAAGAACCTGGACGAGAAGTTTGCGGTGCTCCAGCCGGGGCCCAACTACGTCAAGGAGAACGGGTACAACACGCTGCAGTTTGCGCAGGACGACGGCGCAGTGGTGATGGCGTACGGCATTTTTGTGAACCGGATTGTGAACTTTATGGGCGTGGGCATGTCGCTGTACCTGCTTGCGGCGACGTACCAGTACTTTTCGCACGACCCGATCATCAAGCACACGGTCAAGTGCAAGTACTGCAAGAAGCGGATCAGCGAGAAGGTATGTCTTTGTCTACTCTTTTTACTCTCCTTGCCCTTTTCTCTCCTTACTCTCTTATTTTGACAAGTGCTGACGACAAATAGTCCCTCCGTTGTGTTAACTGCACGAGCTGGCTGGACGGCCGCGAAGAGCGCCATGCCGGCATGTAACCTCAACCAGTATTACCGACTCAATGTCTGCCGCGCTGCTACGGCCTTTTGCATTTCGCATGACTGAAGCCATTTCTCATAGCCAGATACCATAGTCTTTGTTGTTTATTTGCACTTTGTTTCATGTTGCTTTTTGTTTTCTGTTTTCATATCTCTATCATTTGCTACCACGTCGCCTGTCAGCTCGTGTCTTTCAATAATGATTAATGCTTTGCTTGATCACCCGTTATACTTCACAATGATCATTCTAGTTACCACGGCGTATCGCGATGATCGGCACTGTATCACGACATGTATGACGTCTGTGGTTCTGAGCACAAGCTACGCCTGAAACACGCACCACCTTGCTCTCTATTGTTCAATGTCAACAGCCAACTGCCGGTCCTTGCTCTGTGCTGCATATCTGAGCACGGCACGTTCACGGCGCATGCACAGCATCTGTGCTCTGTTTTGTTTTGTCTGCTCTATTGTTCCCATTGCCAATAATAGGTCCGACCACTGCTGACTGAAATTACTCTCACTGCACTCCTGGTAATACGAGGTTAACGGCAAAGCACGGTGGTCTTGGCAGGAACGGATACTCCGTGCATGGTTTGCTCTGTGGAAAAGATACTATTAGTTTGCATTGCTGCTCAGTATGGCTTGAAGATTCGGGATGATCATGTATGTGTCTTTTCCGGTGTGTTGCATTAGCGCCAGTTGTAGATACTATTTACACTTTGTTTTCTATATCTTTTGTGTCTCATAATATAGTGTTAATAGCATCTTCCGACAGGTGATATCGCCTTGGTAGGCTGACATGACCCATCGTCCCAAGTCGAACCGACAATAGACGAGATGAAACGAACCAGGAGATCCCATGTTTACAGAGTACTTCGCCGTATTGATATGTGTTTAGTCTCTTATGCAGTAGTCAGGAGTAAACGGGCTAATAGCTAGTTGACAGACCGGCCGTCCAACAAAGAATAAAGTGAGAAAAGTAAAAGACAAAACAGGAGACAGGTCGATGAAAGTACCGTGCTAAGACATACAGACATCTGGTCGTACTCAGTAGGAGTATCCAAGTGGGAGTGGTACAGATATGTCTGTGGATAGGTCATCGTGATGGGTGGTGTCTGGCATGCAGGGAGACAGGGAGACAGGGAGGTTGTTTGTCCTTGTGCTTCGTCTGACGTCCTGTCGTAGCATCACCCGCTGTCTCTGTCAAGGCCGTAAAGCTGTCTCGTTGTGTATTTGACTCGTTGAACCTATTATTCTCAGACCATCCAAATACAACAGGATAAACGCGAGTGGCAGCCAAACAAACCGGGCCATTGAATGCCTTGACTGTCGATCTTTTCTCTCGGGTCTTCTTCAGACAGATTGCTAGCCTTGCCGCCGTCACAAGCTTGAGATGTCACTGGCATTCCAACTCACTCGATTAGTTGAGCTGCCTTGTGCCTTTATGTCAACAGCCCGTCCTCTTCAGTCCTCTGGGCGTCACTTTGAGTCCCACCGCCGTGCTGACATCAGTCGTCTTTTAATAACCATTCTCTCGTAAAGGATGGCTCTCTCGATAGCTCATGCTCTCTCGTCAGCACGTACCATGGCACCCACTTGACTCTGTTTTTCTCGTATTCATTCCTGGGACCACCATCACATCCACGACATTAGTTGTGACATTAGTCGTGTCGTGTTTGTTTATTTTCTTTTTGCAGTCTTTTTGTCTCTTGTTTGTCGTTCTTTTTCTTTATCTTTTCCTGTTCTGCTTACTCTTGGTTATTCACTCTTTTGTGCTTGGGTCTTCATTCACTCATTTTCAGACCAGGCGTTTTCACAATCTCGACGGCATCACTCGTTCGCCGTCAGTCAGTTACCTAAACCAATAGACAGCATCAATAAGCGTTTCTTCATCAACTCCGGCTTCTTCAGAAAAACCAGCACTTGACGCGTTGATCGACCGTCCTTTCTCGCCATCCCTCGCCGATCAACGGCATCGACATCATCTACATCATCTACATCTACAATACAATATCCAAAACAGCTTGACGTTCTCTAAAACCAGCATGGTAAAGCTGCTACCGACGGCAGCCTTGCTGGCCTCTGTGGTCGCGGCCACCGACGACATCGCCAGCGCCGCGCCCAAGGATCTCCAAGTTACCAGCAAATGTAAGCTCTTTGTCATTCATTCTTTCGTCCACCCCCTAACAAAAAGTGTCCATCCTCGGTGTCGCCAAAACTCTGGCTACCGGCGTCATGTCGTACTACCCCGGCAACGCCTCTGCCTTTGGTGACCTCCCCAAGCCCTACTACTGGTGGGAGTGCGGTGCTCTGCTCGGCGCAATGCTCGACTACTCCTACTACACAAACGACTCAACATACGACGACACCATCGCCACCGCCCTCGCCGCCAACGTCGGCCCTGCCTACGATTTTATGGTCCCAGAGCACCGCCTCGACGAGGGCAACGACGACCAGGCCTTTTGGGCATTTGCCGCGCTGTCTGCCGCCGAGCACGGCTTTGAGCAGACGCTCGACGTTTCTTGGACGACAGTTTCAATCAATGTGTGGGAGAGCATGGCCGCGCGCTGGAACACGTCGAGGTGCAACGGCGGCCTGTCGTGGCAGATCTTTGCGGAGAACTTCAACGGGCTCAACTACAAGAACTCGGCCAGCAACGGCGGCTTCTTCCACATCAGTGCGCGGCTGGCGTTGCTCACAAACGATCAAAAGTACGTCGACTGGGCCAACAAGGTGTGGGACTGGACCGCCGCCATCGGCCTCGTCGACCGCGACTTCAACGTCTTTGACGGCACCGACTCGGCCGCCAACTGCACCGAGATCAACCCACTCAGCTTCTCCTACCAGAACGGCATTTTTCTGCACGGCGCTGCGGCACTCGCCAACCTCACCGGCAGCGATCTGTGGTCCAGCCGCGCCGCCGGCCTGCTCAACGCGTCGCGCGCCTTCTTCTCGCCCGCCGACAACGCGACGGCCGAGAACGTCATGTGGGAGCACGCGTGCGAGGGCGTCGACCGGTGCACCACGGACATGAAGTCGTTCAAGGGATACCTGGCGCGGTTCATGTACGCGGCGAGCGAGCTGCAGCCGGGGCTGGCGCCTGTCATCAAAACGTATCTGCAGACGACGGCCGTCGCCGCAGGAAACTCGTGTACGGGCAGTCTTGACGGCAGCAACGGCACCACGTGCGGCCAGCGCTGGTACGTCGGCGGCTTTGACGCGAGTGTCGGGCTGGGCCAGGAGCTGAGCGCGCTGGAGGCTGTGCACGGGCTGCTGACACTGGACGGTGTCGTGGACGATGTGCCTGTGGCCGAGCCGAGTGCAACGACAACGCCAACGCCGTCACCAACGGCTTCGCAGCAGTCGGGCACACACAGAGCGTCACTCGATCTGTGGGCAGTCCTGAGCATAGCGTTTGCCGTCTTTGCCGTTGGCATGGCATAGGCAAATGTGTATCTGGAGTTGGCGTACCAGTCATTATCTCTTTTTTTGTCCTTTTTTTGTTATAATTACTAGATTTATTTTCATAGCGTTGATAGAGATAAACAAAACACAATAGACGTTGCAATGCAAAATATATGCCGAGGCGTTCCCCGCAAACGACTTACAGCGCAGTGTAAAAAGGCCCCGTACTGGTGATGACGACCAACACACTGTCTGTAGCGACCGAGCTCTGGGAATAAGATGGATTGGTGTTCTTTGTCTTTCTTTTCTATTCTTTTTAGATCAGTTTTATGCTCTTCTGAGATTTTTAATATTTTTCAACATTTAGTTTCATAGATTCAAAATTGTTTAATTATTTAGATTTAGTTTTATTTCTATCCAGCTTGTTCTGTTGATTCTGTCCACAATTCTTCTTCCAACAACGGCATTGCGGTTTACATCCACCATCGGTCGGTCCGTCTTCCGACCAGCCTCTGCCTTGGCAGCGCGCCGACCAGCAGCACACCGTCTACCACCCCTACATCGCGGCATCTCCGCCGGCTCAGACCCCCGACCAGTCTGATGGACGCGTCCTACCTCTCAGATACACAGCTCCAGGTCCGCGATGCCGTCTTTCGCGTATGTGCAGACTTTCCCGATGACTACTGGATGGCCAGAGACGATGCTGCAGACAATTGCCGAGTCTGGTGCAGGCTTCGCCGGCGCACAGTCCATCCATGCCAACGTCTATGCGACGCAGCCGCTGGCTAGGTTTGGCACCGATGCGCAAAAGGCGACGTGGCTGCCGCGGATCATCTCGGGCGAGTGGCGGACGTGTTTCGGTGTGACGGAGCCGGGCGCTGGGCTGGACACGCGGCCGCTGCGGACGCGAGCGGAGCGCGTGGTGCGGGCCGACGGCAGTTTTGGGTACAGGATCACGGGGCAGTAGATCTGGATCTCGTCTGCGCAGGTGGCGGACCGCATGGTTCTGCTGTGTCGGACCTGTAACGAGCAGAGCGAGAAGAACGGAGGGGAACTGACGCTGCTGTGCATTCCGCTGGACCAGCAGAAGCCCGAACTGGCGATGCAAAAGATCCCCAGGATGGGCGGACGCGCAGTGGACGCCAACGAGGTGTGGTTTGACGGCTACGAGGTGGATGACGGCGCGGGCGCGCTTGTTGGGCGTGAAGGACAGGGGTTCCGCATTGTGCTGCACGGCCTCAACGCCGAGCGGTGCCTGATTGCTGACTGCAAACCAGTTTCGAATTGGTTGTTGGACTCGAATCGACCATTAGACTCGATAGTATGCCGTTGGATTAATCCTCAAGTGCAAACACTTGACTCGAGTCTTCGGACTACTCGGACGGGCGAGTCTGCTGTCAACTCCAACCGATACATTGTAAGCGCTTTATCACATGGAAAGGGTGCACGCAGAGAGGGGTACACTATTATGCATAACCGACGATTTCAAATATCGACTCGATGCAGCCGCAGTGCATTGCGTCTGATCTGACATCGTCGTCGACTCGTTGGTTGACCTCCTGGAAGCTGCAGCATGCATTGAATATGCGACTTAGTGGGGTTCCTGGCGCTTAACAGACAATGTATGGTAGATCATATCGTAGACTACACGATGCATGAGGATGGAAATTGAACCGCAATTGAAGATGAAATGGAAAAGATGGTTAGTTTGTCCAACTGTCGGCGCTTGTAGCTTCATGCACGCACTTACCGTCATTACGGGGCAAAGGCGGTGAAGGCGGTGAGCGCATTCCTGGACCACTCCAGCATCTGGACCAGGGATCAAGCGGCAGAAAGAAAAGAATCAAAATAAATCCGAAAGAAATCGCCAACATGCTGTGAGAGATGAAGACGTGTGTCGAAGTCGTAGACTGATATCGTTGTAGATGAAACTGTAGAAACTCAAAGACAATCTCTTGGAAATAACAAAAAAACAAGTCCATCGTATTCTGGCTAGCTGCATTGTCGTGCACCTACGCCCCAACCGCGATCAGCCCATTCTGCAAAAAAGTTTTTTACTCGACCGATCTCGCCGACTTGCGACCTCGCCTACACTTTTCTCCAGTGTCTTTGGACTCGACTTTACACTCCTCCCCACTTCACCTCGCTCGTCAAAATACACATCACACACCCAATGACGACTGCAACAAAGAGAAAGGCCGAGGCCAACCTCGCAAAGCAGGCCAAGCGCGCAAAGAAAGGTAGGCTCGACTGCAGCAGCATCTCCTCTCAACGGGTCCTCATTCAGCCGTTGAGGTCAAGTCTAACAAGTACCAGCTATCACTGCCCCCGAGGCCAAGAGCCGCTTCCGCAAGGGCCTCTTCGACGACAGCGTCCTCTCGACTTACACCTCTGAATACGCCACCTCCGCCCCCTACAAGCACGCCGTCATCCACGAGCTTGTCAACGACACCCTTTTGCGCTCCGTGCGCAACGAGATCCGCGAAAATGTCTCCTTCACCCCCAAGGAGACCGACATCTACAAGATCCACCAGTCCGGCGACCTCGCCAACCTCGACGGCCTCGATGACGCTGCCCTCGGCAAGCTCCCGTCTCTCCTGAGCCTGCGCGATGCCCTCTACTCGGAGGCTTTCCGCAACTACGTCTCACACATCACCGGCTGCGGTGCCCTCAGTGGCCGCAAGACCGACATGGCCATCAACGTCTACACCCCCGGCTGCTACCTGCTGTGCCACGACGACGTCATCGGCAGCCGCAAGGTCAGCTACATCCTGTACCTCACCGACCCCGACACCCCGTGGCAGGCCGAGTGGGGCGGTGCGCTGCGCCTGTACCCTGTCTCGGAGCAAAAGGGGAAGTCTGCCGAGGGCAAAAACGGCAAGAAAAACAAGGAGGTCTTTGCCAAGACGCCCGGCCCCGACCCGTCCAAAATTATCCCGCCCGCCTGGAACCAGCTGAGCTTCTTTGCCGTCCAGCCCGGCGAGAGCTTCCACGACGTCGAGGAGGTCTACCACGCGTCGTCGCCCGAAGAGCTCAAGAAGAACGGCGGCCGCGTGCGCATGGCCATCAGCGGCTGGTTCCACATCCCGCAGCCCGGCGAGGACGGCTTCGTCCAAGGCGCCGAGGAGGCCCAGCTCAAGAACAGCGGCCTCATGCAGCTGCAGGGCAACCCCGACCAGCACGACCGCCCACTGCCCAAGACTGTTGATGTCACCGAAGAGAAGAAGGAAGGTGACGACGAAGAAGAAGAGTTCAGCCAGGAGGACCTCGAGTTCTTGCTGCAGTACATTGCCCCGTCGTACCTGACGCCCGATATGCTGGCTGAGATCTCGGAGCACTTTGACGAGGAGTCGAGCATCACGCTGCCCAACATCCTCAAGACGGCCTTTGCCGAGAAGCTCAAGGCCGACATCGAGCAGCGCGAGAAGCAGAAGAAGAACAAGAGCGAGGCCGGCTGGCACGTCGCCAAGCCGCCGCACAAGCACCGCTTTATGTACCTACAGCAAGGCGATGCGCCGGCGGCGTCGCCGTGGCGCGAGCTCGTCGACGTGCTGCTGCCGAGCAAGCCGTTCCGCAAGTGGATTGAGAAGGCCACAAGCACGACCATTACAGCGCACGATCTAGTGGCGCGCCGTTTCCGCAAGGGCAAGGACTACACGCTGGCCACCGGCCACGACGGTGATGCGCGGCTGGAGCTGAACATTGGCCTCACGCCGACCGAGGGCTGGGGCGATGAGGAGGAGGAGGAGGAGGAAGAAGAAGAAGAGGAGGAGGAGGAGAAGCCCAAGAAGGGCAAGGGCAAGAAGGAGGAGAGGAACGGAAAGAGCAAGAAGGGGGCCGAGGCCAACAAGGCCGAAAAGGCCGAAAAGGCCGAAAAGGCCAAGAAGGCGGAGACGCAGGAGGAAAAGGAAGAAAAGGAGGTCGGTGGCCACGAAGTCTACATGGCCGGCGACGACGAGGGCGACGACGACGCCGCCATCTACAAGTCCGCCACCGACGACGACAACATCCTCTTCTTCCAGGCCGCCGCGTGGAACAAGATGACCATTGTGCTGCGCGACAGCGGCACGCTGCGCTTTGTCAAGTACATCAACCGCAAGGCGCCCGGCGACCGCTGGGACGTGTCGGCAACGTTTGACATTGAGGAGGAGGACGATGACGACGAGGAGGACGAGGAGGCAAACGGTGACGAGGGTGCTGCTGGTCTGGAGTCGAGTTCCGAGGAGGAGTTCAACGGCTTCTCGAGCAGCGAGGACAGCGACTCTGACTGAGCGACTCCAAGGTGGAGGTGGCATATAGACAAAAGGTGTAGTGATGAACCATGATTGTTTACTGTTTACTGTTTATAATTTATTGTATTTATTTATATATTCATATCTAATCGTATAGGCGAGCCTTGTCACAAACAGTCGAGCAGAGTAAACAAGCCGGCATTCGAGTGACGAGGCGACGGTGAAAAGGTATATAAAGAAGGTGTATTGCCAGTCGTTCAGACTCATGGGGTACCACAAACACCCTCGAGGATCAACTCGTCTTACTTTGAGCCCCAGAAACTACCAGCATTTAAAAACAACACCCCCAACTTTCGAAATGGTCGAGAAGGGATACGTCTTCGTCATCAACAACGTAGATCCTACCAAGGACGACACCATGGATACAAAATAATAGTAGCACTATGTAGCAGCAGATCTAGATAGTCCATTGTCAGTTCAATCGAAGATTTCCGTTCTCTTCACATGCTTGACTCGTATTCGTGTTCAATATATCAGTCTATTATTCATCACATCGTCACTTCCATCATCAGACACTGTCTACTGTCTCCGCGCCTCCACGGCTGCGCGCAGCTGTGCAATCACCTCCGACGGGTCCTTGGCGCCAAACACAGCAGAGCCCGCAACAATGACGTTGGCGCCCGCCTCGGCCGCAACATCAATCGTGCTGGGGCCCAGGCCACCGTCAACCTCAATGTTCAGCTCAGGATACCGCGCCCGCAGCGCCTGCACCTTGGGCATCTGGTCCGCCATGAACTTTTGGCCGCCAAAGCCGGGCTCCACCGTCATCACCAGCACCATGTCCGGGCGCGCGTCGGCGTCCTCGCTGTCGACGAGCGGGTACAGCACATCCACAGGCGTGCCGGGCTTGATGGCGACGCCGGCCTGCAGGCCCAGCGAGTGAATGTAGCGAATGAGCTCCGACGGCGACGTCTTGGCCTCAGACACGCCGGCAGGGGAGTCGGCGGCGGTCGAGAAGGCGGCCTCGTAGTGGAAGCAGTACAGGTTGGCACCGGCATCCTTGAACTCCTTGACCCAGCGCTTGGGCTCGGCGATCATCATGTGGCAGTCAAAGGTGCCGCGGCCGAGGGGAGCGTTGGCGTCGGCGGGGTTGGAGACGTGGCCGCGGATCTTGGCGACGACGGGCGGGCCAAAGGTGATGTTGGGCACAAAGTGGCCGTCCCTGGGGAGGTTAGCTGACGGGCAGAGACTTGAGATAACGCACAGCACTTACATGATGTCGACGTGAAGCCAGTCGGCGCCCTGCTCGATAGTGCGCGAGCAGTCATGACCGAGGTTGGCAAAGTCGGCCGACAGGATGGACGGGGCGATGATGGCTGGGGGAGGCATTTTTCTGTGATGTGTAGGTCTGGTCGATCTGTAAGAGTCTGGAGCAGAACAGAAGCTGTTGAAGTATCTTAAGACGAGCTCGGAAGCTTGACTGCGGGGATTTGCTTGCTTCAGCGCCTCGTCGCTGTATGCGTAGTGGGGTGTGTGGTGTGGCAACACGCGATATCGGGTCTCTTACAGGCTATTCCAGCTGTTCCCAACGGCAATTGGCGGCATTCAATCTTTCCAATTAGTGCAGCTCTGACGGCAAGTACAACAGCCCATAAAGTGGGTCCCTCAACCCCAGACCCCAACAACTCAACGTCATTCGACTCTTTAATGCTAGCCTTGCGCTCGTAAACACCACTGCCCTGTCAATCTTCAGTCTACTACCCAAAATTCACAAAAGAGCACAAAATGCTATCCTCAATACCACTCGTCGGCCGGCTTCTCAACCGCACACCGGCACCGCCGTCCGCCCGCGACCTCCCCGCCGTCCCCGTCGTCCACACCGAGACCGACCCCGACAAGACAGTGCGCACCCTCAAGTACCTCCTCAAGGGTAACAATGTCAACCACAGCCTCATCCAGATCAAGGGCGAGCACGATTTTTCATACAATGACATCGCCTACCTCTTGTATGCCACCTACATGATGGGCGGGTCGACCGAGGAGCTCAATGCCGTCTTCGGATCCAAGCTCGACGGGATTGTCGCATGGCCCTACTCCAAGGAGGAGATCGCCCGCATCGACTGGCGCGACTTTTTCGGACAGGCCCAGTACCAGCGCGCCTACATTGACTTTTTCGAAGACATCCTGGCCGAGCACAAGGTCGCCTACAACTGGCATACGGTCGTGCAACAGTACCTGCTGGGCGAGGGCTACGATGAGAGCAACGACGTCGCCGAGGACAGCAATGACACAGACGAAGCTTCTAAGCGCGGCATCTTCCTGCGCCACTGCCTTCTCGGTGCTGCAGGTGCACCGATCCTCCACCTGGCGTGCGCCTTTGAGCTGGAGAGCCGGCAGCTGGCCATGGAGGGACTCGCGCTGGCCTCGGCCACATTCCGCGAGGATGCTGCGAAGTTCCTGCAAGAGCTTCAAGTGGCCCAGGGAAACTCTGAGACAAATAACGCGTCTCTGGAGAGTGTTCTGGAGGCCGCCAGAAACGACAGCCGCTTCAATGCGTACAAGGACGGCAACTCTATAACAAACGATACCCGGTCCGACATCATCGGCGGCACTTTTACGACATCGGAGGCCCGGGCTGCCTTTGTTGAGTCCTGGCGCAAATGGGACCTGGCGGGCTCGGACGACCTGTCACCGAAGCTGAAAGAGGCGCAGCGCGTGTTCGTCAATATGCTCTTGGACAAGAATCAGGCGGGTCGCCACCGGTCGATCGCCACCGCACTGAGCATCAGCCACGGTGTCCGGGTTCTGCTGTCATTTATCCCGGCAAAGTACCACCTGTGCATCCTGCAGCAGTGGTGGCTTCTGGCACTCGCCATCTTTGTCGAGTCTGGACTGCCCGCTATCAAGCCTGCGGCAGTGGAAGCAGCTCATGGCAAGGATTGGCGTTATGTCAATGACTATCTGAACAATGACCCGCTGTACATGATGGGTATGTCTCTACAAACAGTATCTCTCTTACGCGTTTCATTTTACTAACCTGCAGTTCTTCAAACCATGCGTGCTGCGTCAAAAACTTGGGCTGACGAGTTGGAGTTTTACACTGCTGCCGCCGTACGCTTTGTAGACCTGTATCACGAGGACTTTTAATTTCTTCTTGCACGTCTTTTTCCTTCCTCCATACCTGCATATTCTAGCCGTTTCCTCCTTTCTTTCTTCATCTCTGCCTTCTTCCCATGTTTTCTCTTCGTTAAACAACACGCATACAGCATATGGCGTTGGCGATCCGGACAAAAGCTTTGTTTTTATCATCATTACATAAATATTCATCAATCATCACTATGAAACCACGCATCTATATTTACAAGAACTCCGTGTCTTTTACGATTCAAGCAACCTTTGTTTTCTGCCGTTCGTACCGTAGCTTAGCATTGGAAGCATCAATGGACGGTGCATATAGTTCAACTGTCCGCCGCAAAACTAGCCACACCTGTCGAGTAATGCCCCCACGTAAAGTAGGTGGGTCCCCTGTACCCCCTGTAAATTGCCCTCGGTTCGCTATCCCATCAGCCAAGCCGCCCAGACTCGGCACACCCTCTTTGTAGCACTCGGTTCTGGTGTTGTAATTCAGTGATCCTTCAGCTCTGATTGGCCCTACAGCGCCCTCGAGCCCGTTTACAAGCTTTTAGTACTGCCTTATCATGCATGGTCGTGCGTCACTCCTCCCAGCGTAGCCGTGCATATTGATGCCACGCCTCTTACAGAGTGTTACTGATAAGAATTGCCTGTTTGTAATAAGATTGCTATTGCAGATTGCTGCAGGTTATGTATCTGAGGGCTTTTTTATCATCTTCAAGGTGAGGCTTTATGCCTCGTCTCTAAGTGTCTGCATGGCAAGTGACAGCTAAAGAACCAACAGTGTCGTCACATGTTTTTGAGGGCATGCAAGTGTACTTTGAGGGCAGGCACGTTTTCGGATCGAGTCGTGTCGCGCTTTCCCAAACATCTAGACTCCTATTAGATTGAACCCACCTTGCCATCTTATCTCCCTTTGCTCCATAATAGCTCTAGCCTGTTAGTAGACTACACTTCGTCTGTGCTTTTTGTACTTTTGCTTTTTCTCTTCTTCACCATCGGCTATGTTTCAACCTTCAACCTCTCTACATCATACACGTTGAATAACAATTCTCACCCGCCATCTGTACACCCCCCGGAATGGCTTCCATCTCATCTTGCCCGGAGAGATATCAACACGCTTAGGATCGCCACGAGCATCCATCACGTCAACATCACAACAAGCTCGAAGCTCAAACCAAATAGCTTCAATCATCACACATTCCATTCATGCAGCCTTCAAAACGACCGGCGGCCCTCTCGCCGGACGACCGGCCAGTCTCTCACCAGTCACATCACCGTCCCTCCTTCCACCGCTCAAGGACAGCTGAAAGCATTCGCGATGGTGTGGCCGCAGCAACCGGCACAACAGTCACAGGCACAGGCTCGCCGCACGGCCCCCCACGATCACCGCGCGACGTCAGACCACGATCGTCACGCGGCGGTCCGAAACCACCGCCGATTGGATACCAGGGATACCAAGGATACCAGGCACCATACAGCGGCACCCGGCCACGGTCAACGACAACAACGTCCAATGTCTCGAACTCGGCCAGCGGTGCTGACGAGCGCACTGCCTTGCTAGGCACTCTACGCCGCACCTTTAGTCACGAACTGGAACCCGACCCAATCTATTCATGTACCACCAACCCGCACACCCACCTGCCCGTCTACACCAACATCCACCGCATCCGCCGCGATATTGTGTCCGTTGTTGAAGACTACCTCTCGCCCGAGCAGCTGCACGACATGCGTATCAACCTCTCCGTCGTGCGGCCGCTTGTCGACAAGCTGTACGAGCTCGATGATATCTCCATCGTCTACTGTCTGCTCGTCAACCGCGCCCGCTTTCTTCACGAGCAGTCTCACCTCAGCAACCGCCAGAATGTCAACTATACCCGCGCCACTCTTTGCGAGCTTATTGCCCATCGCATCCTGCGTCGCTTTAACGAAGACAACGAGGGTCTCGAGGGCCTGTTGGTTTTGTCGCACATCCTCGTGGCCGGCTTTGAGCCTTTTCAAAACGCACCCGCCGCGGTGCGCCCTGACGCCGACGAGGAGGGCGCTGACCCATCTGTTGGAGGCAGCTGGCTCTACCGCAAAACACTTCCAGCTCTGGAGGTGGCTATTCTTAGCGAAGCCAAATTCTTCCTGAGCTCGACATCTTGCCAGAAAGTCATTGAGGCCATCTACGTCGGTCGCGTCACATACACACCTAGCAGTTTGCTCGATATTATCCCGGATCGGTACAAGCAAAAGCCCATCGCCCTCTACGACCCCCGCCGCGCCTCCCTGCTGAACCAGTACCGTCTCATTGTGCCGCGCACGCGCAACATTCTTGAGGCGTGCCAGTTTACCGTCCTGCTTGGGCTGTATTTGCTGTTCATGGCCGAGCGAGATGCGTCTAGGTTTAGCGGTCTCGAAATGGCCTTTTCCGTCTTCTCCTTCGGCTGGGTCCTCGACCAGTTTGCCACCATTCTAGAGCACGGCTGGCACGTGTACACGCAAAACCTGTGGTCGTTTCTGGACGTCACATATGCTGTCGTGTACTGGATCTATCTCATTTTGCGCATCCATGGCTTCCGCACAGGCAATCTACCCGGCGGCGCTGGCCAGCAGGCACTCGATGTCATGGCCCTCGCAGCGCCTGTTTTGATCCCGCGTATTGCTTTCACTCTACTTTCGGACAACCTGCTCTTCGTGTCACTGCGGTCAATGATGGCTGATTTCACCATGCTGACCTTTTTGGCTGCATGGTGCTTTGCCGGCTTCTTGCTTTCGCTGGTGTGGCTAGGCGAGGGCGAGTACTCGGTCTTTGTCATTGGCAAGTGGATGGTCTATATCTGGTTCGGTCTCGACGGCACAGGCATCCAGCGATCAGCTGACTTCCACTGGCTGCTGGGACCGTCGCTTATGGTAGCCTTTGCATTCCTAGGCAATACCTTGTTCCTTACCATTCTCGTGTCAATGCTGTCCAACACATTTAGCACGATCGTATCAAACGCAACAGCCGAGATTCAGTACCGCCGCGCCGTGCTTACGCTCGAAGGTGTCAAGAGCGACGCCATCTTTGCGTACCAGCCCCCCTTTAACATCCTAGCTCTGTTTGTGCTCGTCCCTCTCAAGTTCCTGGTTTCTCCTCGCTGGTTCCACAAGATTCATGTAGCCTGTGTGCGGTCCATCAACCTGCCCATCCTGCTGATTATCGCCGTTGTCGAGCGTCGTCTTCTGTGGCCGTCATCACCCTACTCGAAGCACTACTCTCGGTACCGGTCAACCGCTGCCGCTACACCCGGCAGCCCCGAGTATGCGGCAGCACGTGCCCGTGCGGCGCGGAGCTCGTTCTGGGGTAAGTGGCGCATCACGGCCCACAGCGATATTCAGGCCGTGTTTGAGGTGCCGCCACCTGATGAGGTGGAAGAGGAAATTGCCGCCGACGATGATTTGACAAGACACATGATCCGGCGGCAGTTCACGCGGCAGCAGACCGACCAGGCTATTCCCCAGATAAAGCCGAGTGGCCAGATCAAGGACAGCAATGGCAATAAAGACGCATCTCGACCAGCCGGCACGGCGGCATCCACGCCAGCACAGCCTACAGCAGGCTCTACCACTGGGACCGATGCCGGCTCAAACAAAGGAACTCTAAAGAGAAGCGGGTCGACTGTCAAGTTTGCCGAGACAACAGCACCCAGTCAAGGTCAACAGGAGAATCGCACATCCCGTGCACCACCCAAGGCTGGAACTAGCCGGCGCGATAGCATTGCGTTCCCCGGCCTCGATCCCGATAAGCTGCGGCGGCTGTTGCAGGTTGAGGCGGAGGGCGACGGCAGCGACACACTGGACGATCTGCTGGGCAGCGGTGGTGCGGGTGTATCGCACGATGTGCGCGTGCGTCTGGGCGCCTTGGAAGATTCGATGCAGCGGATCGAAAGTATGCTCAGTCAGCTGCTGGGACCGGGTGGAAACTCTGCCCGTCTGTCAGGCGACACGTCCAAGAACAACTCGGGCGGCAACAGCGACAACGAGAACGGACATGCTGTGAATGAGGACGAGGACGGCAACAGTGGTGGCCACGATCCAAATCACGAAGGACACGACTCCGACGCGGAGGATATTGAGACTGCGCGTGCTGCCTGTGACGAGGTGATCGACGAAGACGAGGCAGAGGTGATTGGCCGCTCCGGCAGCCTATGGGATCTTGACCAGACTGCCGACGACCGGTAGATCGGCATTTGCCTTTGTTCTTGGCCAGTGAGATATTGGATCTCATCTGCATATTTTGATATTTTGTTCTTGTTCTATATCTTGCTCATTTTATTATCTACATATACCCAATTGACGTTTTGGTTTCATCCATCTGATGTACCTAAGTTGACGCGTCACTGGTGTCTTTTGCATGCTTTGGAGATATCATATCACACTTCTAGGCTTCTACTTGAATTGTTGTCATCGCTCACCTCTTTCTCAACATTGCCATCATCATCATTGTCCTGCTTACATCTTACCTTAACTCATTAACATGTGCAAGACGGCATTCTTTATGCACCCTTTTTGTGGCTGTCGCTGGCTGCAGGTAATGCAGCCGTGCGGGCCTGGCATGGGCCTGTCGACATGCCCATTCCTCCTCTCGTCGGCCTTTGAAGACAGGGCCGCTCCTCCGCCGCCCGTCTATGGCCTCAAGGAAAGTACCATCAAGAAACTCAAAAAAGACTTTGAGAAGACACGCTCCAAGAACAACACGAGTATCTTCTCATCGTTTGCCTTTGCGCAGATGGACCCCGACCTGGCCGTGTGGTCCAACATTCCTTGCCCAGAGCACACTCTGGGGTGTTACGACCGCAATTATACACGCATGGTCATTGATGTCAAGAACGGTGTGCGCTGGGGGCTGGGGCCGAACAAGACGGACCCGGGAATCGAGTGTCAGTGTAGTGTCATGTAGTTTGAAACACTATGTGTTGTTATCTTGGGTTGTCCAATATGTTAGGGTTTTTTATTTCTTCGTTTTGCCGACGGTTTTTTAGTAACTTATTTTTGTTTTAGATTTATTTGAAAAAATAAACACTTACAAACCTGATTGTACAGAATAATTTGAATGAGTCTTAAAATATATTGACCACCGTAGATACAAATTATTTTGAAATAACTTTGAAATCTGTAAAAAGGGTGTCATCGTCGATCGCCAAAGCATATTTATTTAGTGGCGGCGATGTGTCGATATCAGTGTAGTTAGCGATTTACACGCAAAAATACTCCAAAAATGCCCCTCTTTAAAATTTCACAAGCTTATGTGACTTTAATGACGTCTACAACTGCTACGGCTACTTAATGACCACTCACAAACAACTCACATAACACCGCCAAAATGCTCCCCACACCAGATACATCGCATGTGCCCTACAACCGCGTCTATGAGCCGGCTGAGGACTCGTTCCTCATGATCGACACACTGGCCCTGCCGGCTGAGACGGCCTTTCTGCAGACGCGGTTCTCATCCGCAGCGCCAGCAATGCCAGGCCCGTCTGGCGCCCCGTTTGTGGTTGAGATTGGCGTTGGCTCAGGGGTCGTTCTCGCCTTTGTCGTCGCCCAGGCTGCCACCCTGTTTGGCACTGGCACGTCGTCCGACGGCTGCATTCCACTCGCACTCGCAGTCGACGTCAACTCCTACGCCCTCAAGGCGACGACTGAGACGGTGCGTAGAGCTGCCCTTGAGGAGAAGACGGAGAGAGCGGCCGCTACTGGCAAGTTCGTGGGCGCAGTAAGAAGTGACCTGGTATCTGCGCTGCGCCCGGGCCAGGTCGATGTGCTGCTGTTCAACCCACCGTACGTGCCGACGCCCTCGCTGCCAGCGGTCGAGGCCGATGCGGCAACACAGAAAGACAATTTTGCCATGGAGTCGCATCTGCTAGAGCTGGCATATGCGGGCGGTCACGACGGCATGGAGACGACGGACCGGCTGCTGGAGTCGCTGCCGTCGGTGCTGTCGCCGCGCGGGTGTGCGTACATCTTGCTGTGTGCACAGAACCGGCCGGATGCAGTCAAGGAGCGCATTCGGCAGTGGCCGAGCGACCTTGAGGGTACTGCATGGCATGCAGAGACGGTAGGCTCGAGTGGGAAGCAAGCTGGTTGGGAAAAGCTGCAGATCGTACGCATCTGGAGAGAATAACGCTTTGTTGTTAAAATTTTGTATCATCACGGAAAAGGCGTCGGCGTTGGATCTAGATAATCTATATTTCCCATTTATTCTATTATTTTAAACTCTATATCAATCATAAGAAATTACTTCTTGTTACCGCTCGTGCTTCGGAGACCCTTGCCGTGAATCAACAGGGACGAAGCCAGCGCTATGCCAGCCACAACAGCCGACACCGTGAACGAGTACTGCAGGCCTTCATAGTAGACATGCCTCGCTGCACGTTGAAGTTCCGGTGGCAGGTCATACAGGGCCGCCACAGAGTGGCGCAGCTCATTGACAACCTGCTCCAGCTGCTCGTCGTCGGAATAACTGTCGCGCAACACCTCGGGCAGCCGCGTGCTTAATGTGGTCTGCACGATAGCCGATGTGATGGCCACGCCCCAGACCATACCAAAGGACCGCACCAGGTAGACAGCCGAGGCTGACACGGCATGGTCAGCGTGGTCGAATGTGGCTAGTGATGTGAACAGAGTCCCTGGGTAGATGATGCCCTGACCTAGGTTGGCTGGGATGGTGAAAACAAAGTACTTCCAGGCGCCTGTACTGCCCGTCTCAAAGCCGAACGAGGCGACCAAGCTGTTGCCCAACACCATGAGGAATGCTCCGGAGCGAACCAGCGTGGCCAGGCTGCCGTTCCAGCGCGACATGACGACGCCAGCAATAAGTCCACCGATGGGTGTCGCAAGCGCCGGAATAGCCAGCCGGGCGCCGGCTTTGGTGGGCGAGTCTTGCAACACCACCTGAAAGAAGAGCGGCAGGCTGAATAGATAAGCATATGCGGCGAGGCCGCCGCAGATGTTCGTTGCCTGTGTCGCTAGTGGCAGCCGTCCGCGCAGCATGCGCAGAGGGATGATGGGCGGCACTTTCTTTTCGGAAGCGGCATCGGGGCGCCTTTCGGCACGCACAAACAAGCCGAGCAAGATGACACTGGCTACCAAGCACAGCCACACCCATGGACTGCTCCATGGCAGCTCGTTGCCACCAAGACTGAGGCCGACCAGCTGGACAGAGATGCCCACCACCAAAAGAAACGCACCCATGACATCAATGCGTGACCACCAGCCAGACGTGTCCGGTGCCTCTATTTGGCCGTTGTTCTCCTCCACGTCTGCATGTCTGACAAGACCCTTCAATACCCGACCGCCCAAGATAAACGACACGATGCACACCGGCACCTGTAGCGCAAAACACCACCGCCACCCTATCGTATCTGTCATGGTTCCGCCAAATGACGCACCGCAGATGGCCCCGAACCCAAACACGCCATTCTGCATCGCCTGGTACATGCCGCGTCGCCGGAATGGGATCAGATCCGAATTGACAATCGTCGCCATTGTCATGAGTCCGCTGCCGCCCAGGCCAGCAAGAGCCCGCATGCTGTTGAGCGTGAACATGTCGGGTGCGATCGCACAGCCCAGGCAGCCGGCGGCAAAAACTGTCGTGGATACCAAGAAGCAGGCGCGGCGGCCAACAAGATCGGAGACGCGGCCATAGAGAGGCTGGAAGGCGGTGCTCGTAACCAGGTAGGATGTTGTGAGCCAGGAGGCGGCATTAGCAGCGCCAAACTCGGACGAGATGACGGCATAGGTAGATGCGGTGATGGTGCCGTCGAAGCCTGCGAGAAAGACGTTGGCCATGATGGCGAACTGGATGGCCGCGAATCCGGGCGGTGTCGTCCACTCGGGTTCCTCTTGTGTTTCGGCAGCATCGATGGCTTCGTTTGCATTGCTGGCCTGGCCGATGTCGATATAGTCACCGGCCGCGACGGCGACGGCTATTAGCGGCTGGTTCTCGTCTATCGAGTCATTGCGTGGCCGCTGCAGTTGCACATCCCGAGGTGCCATGTCGTCTACTGTTTGATGATCTTGAAGTCGAGATCATATAAGCAATAGCGTCTCAATAGTTTCTGAAAATCAAAAGTAACAGATTGTCAGCCTTTATCATATTTTCGGTGGCACTGGTCATGACCGATGTCGTAAAAAAATGTATAGACGGCCCCCTGCTTAGCACACCGGGAAAGCTGCCGCCATGGCGGAGTCTGATCAACCCAACTGTACCTTTCCAGTGCATTAGCTTCTTTAGACTGTGATTAGAGTGTGAAAAATAATGTAGAGTGCCATTGAATCTGTAGACGAACGCCCTGGTGACACATCCGAGCACATTCTGTGGCTAAAACGGCGATCAAAGATCTTTACTTCGTACTTGTTGCGCTTCACGTTTTTAGCTAGTTAGAGAACGCATGTGTGGACGCCGTCTAAGAGCTTCTGTTTGAAAGCTCCTGTTTGGTTGCAGTAAATCAATTCAACGCCAGTACTGGTGCTGGCTGATGGGAGAATCGCACTCAAGAATGGCATCATCGCGACGAGGTGGGCACAAGAACAGACGCAGCCTTTGTATGGCCGATCTTAGTAGAATGTAGAGGTGGTTGAACGGCGTCTTTGTTGATCAACTTACATGCGGCCGAGATCCGAGTGTTCGTCTTTTTCTTCAGGTGTTCGATAAAGCGTTAATTACTAAACAAATCATGAAATTGACTGTAGTGTTCTTTGATGTTTTCTATTTTTAAATTGGTCTAATTTATTCCTTCTGTCTTTTTTTTCTTGCCAATAACTCCTCCTTTTGGCCAGCATCTCATCTGAGGATGCCGCTGTCCTGTTCATATCCTCCTCTTCAATTCTTCATATCGAAACGCAAAGAAAAGAAAACAAAAACAATCGCTAAGCAAAGTCTATGACGGGTATCAACCAAGTGCATACGATGCTATGCTCGTTGTGCTTTTCGAAAGCAAACGCTCCCCGATGCTGTCAACTGCGAGCAAAACAAGAGGATGAGGGCTACAATACCCAGCTAAAACTCATTGGAATTGAGACGTTGCTCAGAACCCAATGTAGTCCTTCTGGGTGACAAAGTCGGCATCGCCGTCGGCATCGTCGCCGGCACCGACAAACTCTTCAACCTCGTCCGAGTCGACATCGTCGCTGTTTACCGAATCATCATCGCTCGACGGGTCGTCGTATATGCCATCCGCGTTGCTGTCGCTGTTGCTGTTACTTTGGTGCAAACTTTCATTCACATTAGCACGCCGCATGAAGCTGGCACGCTCACGGTGCG
This sequence comes from Ophiostoma tasmaniense, assembly GCA_022392925.1. Taxonomy (NCBI): domain Eukaryota; kingdom Fungi; phylum Ascomycota; class Sordariomycetes; order Ophiostomatales; family Ophiostomataceae; genus Ophiostoma; species Ophiostoma tasmaniense. The sequence continues at coordinate 970,276 of JAKRGK010000008.1, read as the reverse complement.
GCAGCTTGCATCCCTTGATTTTACACACGCCCGTGTTGCTAAAGTCAGGACACTCAAACAACACATGGCGCTCTGCACAGTCGCCACCCGCCGCACAGTACCCGTACAAACCAAACGGCCGGCAGACAGGCGCACCCGCAGAGACCTGAGAGTGAATATACTGGCAATTTTCTTTGGTGCAATTGCCCTTGGCGTAGTGCAGACAGTAAGGTGTCCGCTCGGGGCTCAAATCGTGCGAGAGGTCGCATTCGAGACCGTGGGCGCAGTCGCCCTTGAGAAGAAAGTCTTTGCACACGGCTACTTTGGAAGCGTCGTGAATGTAACGACATCTGGGTCCTTTGGAACACGAGCCTGAATATATAGAAAAGGTTAAAAGAACACACAGTTGGTTAGTAAAAAATAAACGGGGGGGATACTATCCAAGAAGGGTGAGAAAAGGGCCAATGATATCGGATCATCTTGAGATCGTATGCAAGACACTGATTTCAGGATCTGTCTCGTCCCGGTTCGAGGAAGGTATCTGGGTGCGAGGGGATGAAATATACCGGTCGTGGAGAACGTCTTGCACGGCTCGTCAATCTTCTTGACGATGCCAGTGCGCCTAGAATGTCCATGGGTTAGCAAGAAATGGCCACGAGGGTCGCGAGCCTCGTACCGTTGGGCTTTGACAACACCGTGACGGTAAAGGTTGCCGTTTTTGCTGCGATAGAATTTGACGCCGCCGATAATCGCCGTCTTTGGCGTGCTGGATGGCGGGTTCGGGTCGCCGGGCACCTTGACCAGTTTGCTGCCGTTCTTGGCAATGTAGAATGGAATGCCCTCGACAAACACTTGGTAGGTACTCTGGGGGTGGTTGCCTGTTGGTATTGTCCTTGCAACAGACGTTGCAACATGGTTGAAGTGGTTGCGCAGTTTGTTGCGCTCGCGGTGATCGCGCTGTTTTTGCTTCTGCAGGCGCGTCTGTTCAATGGCCTTGGCCCGAGCCTGCGAGTCCTTTGCGTACACGTCCGAGTTGATCAGCTGCATGTGCCGATCGGTGCGCGATACCCACGAGGGGCCCGCCCCGTTGTCCGAGTTGGACGCAGACTCGCTGCCGCCGCCATCAGGCGTGCCGCTCAGGACTAATGTGCGGTGCCGGAATGGTTTGGCACTTGTCGCACGATAGCTTCCACCATATCCGCGCCCCCGCATACCGGCTGGACCGCCGCGAGGAACATAAGCTGGGCGTTGGTACGGCGAAACGCGTGCCGAATTCGATCCGTGGTGATGGTATGAGCTATTGCTAGTATGCCTCGGAGCTGGTGCAGATTCGACTCCCGCACGCTGATTCTTGTGTCGATTGATTTCGCCTTGATGAGTTAGAGCTGCAGTAAGAAGATGGCCGTGTGACTGCTGCTATCGCTGTCGAGCTGTTGCTAACGACTTACCAGCGAGGTGACTGATCCGAGCCAGCAGTTGTTGGTCTTCGGAAGACATGATACTACCGAAATTATATGCTGATAACAGAAAGTAGAAAGTAGATATAATTAGTATGGCTCTGTGCTGGCTTATTGCTTCGTTGATTGTTGCGTTGATGGAAACGAATGAAGTTGAGGGAGTGGTGACAAAAGTTTGATGCACGTCACAGCTGCTTTTCTTTTGGGGCACCTGTTGATATACCCCATAATATTACAGTATACAGACTTTGTTTGAGCCAATCAAACACAAAAGTGGATTCTAGAAGATATGCTTATATAATCAAACCACCCTGACGTAATCTCATATCAACATGTTCTTCTGAAAATGCCAGACAATTTACAGCACAATTCATAGAAATTATCTTTAATGCAGTATGCTTCACTCTCAACTATGCAATTTACTGGAACTGCTCCCTCCACGTACGCCCGGCCATAGGCGCAGGACAGCTTGCGATCCCGTCCACTCTCATAGTAAGCCAGGCGACGACCAGCGAGTCCCTGTTGCTGTGCGTTATCCTTCTTTTTGTCGTGGTTTAATTTGTCATTCCTATGTGATTCTGTTGGTTTCCTTAAAGTATCAGCAAAGATCATTTCAGCAAACTGCGTCCTATTATCGTGTGCTCAACACCGCGTCTACACCTCATATTTTATCGGCCTATCTTATCGCACCAGCCTCAGCCTGTGGCGCTACCAGACGCGGCATTTTGTGGCCCAAGCTCATAGCTCTGCGGGGCGTGCAAGCTCATTGGCAGTGAGCACCGCGACCTAGCGTAGCCGGTGCCTAGGTGCTGTCTATCCCTCTATCAATCCGCTCATAGTGTTGGTATTGGTAAAGAGCAGCGAGCAGGAACGACCATCATAGCACTTGCCTTTGTCCGGCTGATTGAACCCATCAACCCATCAACCCCGACCATCACGAACCCGGAATTTTGGCCATCACGACTATCTAGCTATTGCACAGCCAGCTATAGCTTCTCTCATTCTTTAATCGCCGGTTATTAGTCTTCTGGCTAGCAGAGGTAGCATTTGCCCCAGCAACTGCCCTTGTGCAAATAAAACCTCAATCTCTCCTCGATATCAACAGCCCTTGAACCATTGCATCGAATCGACAGCCGAACATCTCGTCGCGCATCGACCGACCTGCCTTCACCATGTCTGTCGATCCTCCCACCTATCTCACTGCCCTCCAGAACAACATCCGGACCCGGCCCATTCCTTGGGATGGCGCTGTTCGGGCCGGCACCGTGCTGGAGTGGCAGCTCGCCAAGATCCGCGCTGTCGACAAGGTAAAGAAGGACGCCCGCAAGCAGGCTGTCGAGAGTGACCTGGACGGCTACCGGATACTGTTTGTCGGCGGCACCACTGCAGACCAGCCGAGCGTCCTGCAGTCGGCCGCACGGCGCACCGATGTCGTGCAGTACATCCTCGTCCTGCTCAACGACCTGCTCGAGACCATCCCTGCCCTCGCCAAGGCCATCCTCGCCGACTCGGCCTCGTCCACCTCCTCAGAAACCGACCCCTACCGCAACATCCTGCCCCTGCTGGCACACTCGACCAACTCGGACGACCCCATCCCACTGCTGACGTCAACTGTCCTGACGTCGCTCATGTCTGCCGCCCGCGACGAGTCGCCCGCCACCCTGACGCGCGCCCTGCCGTCGCTGCTGAGCTACCTGTCGACGCTGGCACAGCAGTCCGCCGATGCGGGCCTGCAGGACATTGGCGTTCTCCTGTCGTCAACGCTGCTCTACAGCAGCGAAACCCGCAAGCAGGTGTGGGCACAGCGCAGCGAGACCGTCGCGCCCCTTGTCAAGATCCTGCGGACAGCAGCCGGTGTCAGTACAAACGGTGGCGAGGACACATCGGCCAGCCTGTGGCGTGCAACGGGTGCCGAAGGCCAGAGCTCCAACGGCGTCAACGGCGATCTGGCTGCCGCCAGCCGTCTGCTGGAGGGCTCGATCAGCGGCGGTGTTGGTCTGCAACTGCTGTACCACGTTCTGCTGGTTCTGTGGCAGCTGTCTTTCGACGCCGCCGAGGTCGGCGATGACCTGAACGAGTGAGTCCTACTATTTGTCTATCTCTCATCAACAAAGCTAACATACTAGTGAATATGATATTGTCCTGCTGTACACACAGCTGCTGCGCCTGTCGCCAAAGGAGAAGACGACCCGCCTGCTGATCTCCACCCTCTTCAACCTGCTGTCGGCCAACCGCTCGACTTTGCTGCCAACCGCTGTGCTCGCACGGCTGCCGTCGCTGCTTAAGAACGTTGCCGGCCGCCAGCACGCCGACACGGACCTGCAGGAGGACCTGCAGCAGCTGCGCGACCTGCTCGACGAGTACACCGCCACCAAGACGACCTTTGACGAGTACGTTGCCGAGGTCAACACCGGCCACCTGCGTTGGTCGCCGCCTCACCGCAGCACCGTCTTCTGGGCCGAGAACGCCCGCCGCATCCTCGACGACGACAACGGCGCGATCCCGCGCAAGATTGCCGAGATCATGGCCAAGCCCTGGGACAACGACAAGGCTGTCCTGGCGATTGCGTGCAACGACATCGGCTCGCTCGTGCGCGAGGTGCCCGAGAAGCGCAGCGCCCTGGAGAAGCTCGGCCTCAAGACGCGTGTCATGCAGCTGATGGGCGACTCCGACGAGAGCGTGCGGTGGGAGTCGCTGCAGGCCCTGGGCGGCTGGCTCAAGTACAGCTTTGAGAGCAAGTAGATTCCTCATTTGAAAGCTTGTGCGGAAGCCAACGCTGGCCACCATTTGCTGTCTTGCTTTGCCACCTTATCATAATCTTGCGTCCTTTGCTATTTGCTGATCTGCCCGTTGTTTACCTGTTTATTTTCTGCTAGTCTTTTACTTGATCATTGGCCTTTTGTATCACATAGATTCAGTCACACTGTTGTGTATATTTGCGTATTGTTTCTGTTGTTCTGCCTTCTTTCTTTCTCTCTACCCTATACTCAATGCTTCTCTAATAGAGACATATCTACCACTACATAAAGCATTCAATACGGTCCAAGTTGTTATGCTCTAAATTTCATGTGTATTTTATTCTGATATTTTGGTACGTGATGGGAGAGCTGCCCTCCCTTTTTATGTCCACCGCCCTATTCATCTGCCAGGAACGCCGAAGAATACTGTGAAGTTGAGGAGGTTCTGGTGGCAAGTGTGCATGAGAAGAAGCCGGTAAAGAGGCAGAAGAGTAAACCGAAAATGAAGACGAATGATTGGAATAGATTGGCCCGCGATGGGCAACAAATGTAAAGCAAAATAACAAGACGAGACACAAGATGAGAAAACACAAAAACAGTTCATGCACCAAGACGTTACCGCAAAAACGAAAAGCAAAAGCGCCGGGCCTCGCGTCGAGGCGATGGGACTCTGGAAACCGTCTAACCGCGGCCGCGGAACCCTCTGCCGCGACCACCAAAGCCGCGACCGCCCCGGCCACGACCACCACGGCCGCCACGGCCGCCGCGTGCCGGACCACCAGCACCGGCTGTGCGGTCAGACTCCTTGCGGGCCTTGTTCTTGGGCTTGGGCGCGTCATCGACGAGCAGGGTGTCGAGGGGCAAGCTGTCGGGCAGGATAAAGTAGCGGATGGTGCTGCCGCGCAGGTTCATGGTGTCGAGGGAGATGGGGTCCTGGCCCTTGGGGGTCATCTTGACGTTGCGCAGGGCGGTGTTCATCTGCGGCGAGACGGACGCAATGGTGCCGTGAACGATGGTGCCTTGGTAGTTAGTATGGCAAGGATCAGGTGTGCGGCGTCACTGTCGGAGGGAGGCTTACCGTTCTTCAGCTCAATGGTCACCGTCTCGTTGGCGCATTTCATCAAGAACCTAGTAGGTTAGCAATTGTCCGTAAATACAGAAGGAGCCAAGCGGAGGCATATGCGACACGCCAAGTGCGAAAGAAAAAAGACTGAACGCGTACCGGACGAGCTTCATGATGACAATGTATAAACCCGGGGGGTGTGTCGTGCCGGGCGAGGTACAGAGAAGTGTGAGGGGGTGGAGGAGAGACTGCCGTTTCGCCGAGCGTATACGTCTATATTAAAATCGTAGATTGCTTTGCGTTGGTTGTGGCGCGTGCTGAAGACCGTCGCGAGGGTGTTGATTGGGATGCGATCTCGAAAATTTAGAGGTGTTTGGCTGCCCTTTGTCGTTGGCTTGCGAAAATGCAGACAGAGCTGCTAGTTTCGAAAACTTAGTCATCATGTGCATTTTTAGGCTAGGCGTGGCACGTCCAAAAGGCTGGTACTGGAAGCTAGCTACCCCGCTATAATTGGGAGCTATCACAAGTGCTGTAGTTACGACGCGTGCTTTTCTTTCATAGTTATCACACGAGCATGCGCCAGGCCTCTATAGGCGCCGATTATCTGTCAAAATGTCTCGATATTGAAATGTGCTGTAGATCTAAGACTCGGATACATGATCAAGCCAAACATAGGGCAAACGAGAAGCTGGGGTAATAACAAAGAGACGCAAAATCAGGTGGCTGGACTATGTAATACGGAACGGCGGCAGAGTGGCGGCGCAACATGACGGCAAGGTAAACAAACGGTAGATGGCGATAATCAGAGGCAGAGGCACGTCCGGCTTACTTGCTCTCATTGTCAGACACCTTCTCCCACTCGTCCTCGGTGTTCACACCCGACCGGCTCGAAAGGCGCTGGCTGTTGCTAGAGCTGCCCTGGCTGCCCGGAGTCAAGGTCTCGGGGACAGCGGTCGACTCTCTCTCAAGCGATGCCGGTGGTTGTGTTGCTGCCTTTGAAGCTGTTGCCGCCTTTCCACGCTGCCGTGCACTGCCGATATTGGCGCCTGAAGCCTTGGCTGTGGGCTCAGTCTTCTCCGCCTCGACCTCAGTGTCACTGTCGTCCTCCACCGCGGTAGCCGCTGCCACAACAGCGCGACGCCGGTCCTTGCGCTTCTGTTCCTCCTCGCGCTCGCCCCTTTCCTTTTCCGCAATCGCCAGCTCGTTGGCAAACCAGTTGATCGCCCACCACAGGCCGGCGCACAGTAACGACAGCACCACAAAGTGTACCGAATATGTAGCCACCAGCAATGCAGCCAGCACGATCTGCAGAAAGAAGAACGAGACGTTGGTCGCAATCAGCAACGAGGGTGTCGGGCCTGGGGTGAAGATAGACTCCCACAGATCCTCAAAGAACTTTGACATTGTGGCGGTATGCTGTCGGGAAACTGTGTTGGGGCAATACTCGATGATCGTAATTTGCAGGTGCAAATGCAGATGCTTCTGCACGTTGGGCCGGCGAATTGGTGACTGCGAGCACGGTGCAATCGCTCAGGCCGCAATGGGTGGTTTTAAGGTAAAACGGCTTGGAGGGGTGGTTGCAGCGATAGAGGCAGTATGGCAGATGTAAAGGTTGCGCTGGTGTAGACGTAGAGGTTGGTTGTAGAGAGTGGCGGGAGCGGCAGAAGTTTGTTAATGTCCTTGGTGCTTGTTGAGCGGTGCTGGTAATTGTGGATGTGGAATTGGGGGTCTAGGTGCGAGTATGGTAGCACGCAAATTAACTGGGGAGGCAGAAGGTTGTTGCACGTGTCTCGGCGGCGATACGTCAAATGTTGATAGCTGATAACTATCTGATAAAATTGGCGGGTTGAAACCCGGAAGAGCAACTTGGAAGATGGACAAGCTTTTGTATGTAGAGGCCAAAGAACAGATCTTCTTCTAGTTCAAGTCAAGGTTGAGGACAGATGGCACGGCGTCGACGAGGCGAACTGTCTTGCTGTTCTTTCAAGCTTCACCGATCGCTAGGCAGGTTGACAGTATTCGAAGTGCCTGGATGTCTCGTGTCTAGCTCTAGCTATTGGGCTAACGTTGGCACTTGTCCTGCTATCTTACTGTTGCCAGAAGGCAGACACGGGTCGTCGCAGGGTCTGGTCTGGCCCGGCCCAAGCTGGATTAGCGTTGTTGGCGGGCTAAGTCCTAGTCCTCTAGTATGGATAAGAAGGCAGTTGTGACTATTTGTACTTGTATGTCGAAGAAGGTTGTCGTGGTGGATGCGGATAGTTAGCGACATGTCAAGTGTCGAAACATCAAGTTATGACTGGAAATTGGAGATGTCGTCTTCATATCATGCCCGAAATAGGGAGCATTAGATAAGCCTATTCGAGTTGAAGGAAGGTGCAATGTACGTGACTTGGGTGTTGAAAGAGTGACTTCCTCTTCTGGTGGTATTACACGATAAGTCGTATATCGTAGGGCTGGTCATCGCTCCTTCCATGGCCAGCAATTGCCCCTCACAGCTTCTCAAAACACGCTTCAATGTGAAACTCTGTTACACAGCAGGAACCTTCCCTTTTTGGAGGTTGATTTGTTCCGTTTCAAACTCCGTACCGGAATCCGGCTTCCAGGCAGTCATCCGGTGCTATCTTGGCATGGTTTACTTACCGTGATTCATGAACATTTCCTTGCGCTATCAGTTGTGTCATACATCTTTCGCCGTCTTCTTTATCAATACTTGGCATTAGAAAACAGCCGTTTACACCTATTGGAAGCCCGCCTATCAGAAGCAGCTTATGATATCTTACATACATCGATTTAACGAATCAACAAACATGTGCTTATGCCGAGCTGCCTGATATCTAGGCGACACAAACACCAAGCATTGTCGTAGTCGTCCCACGCCCCGTAAATGGACGGAGCCCACTATTATCCTCTCACTTACAGCACATCCCGCCCATTTAGCGCTACTGCCCCATATGATCAGCCACTTTCGTACCGTCTTGTTTGCAACGTCGTTCGTCCAACCTCAGTTAACCAGGCAGGATAGCTCCTACCTACTCTAGCCGCTCGCCTTCTCCTCACCACTCCTTCTTCTTACGGCCACAAAGCCTCATTACTCCCGCCTCGTTGACCCCTTATTAATACCTACACCTCGTCGGCTGGGACATTGTCAACATCACATACTATTCACCTCGTCAATGTAAGTTTATTCCTAACAGGACCATAAATCACCACTGGCCGGCTTCTCCTACTAGCACAAGAGCCGCATCATCTGAGCTCCACAAACATCTACCAGCTTCGCCTCATTTCCAGCCCAACCCATCGTCACCTTTAGCTCTCCCGCCTCGAGCTCTTGTTCACTGCTTCATCAGCTTGCTTGTTTGTTGCAATCTTAATTTCACAGAATAGCTGATCATTGGAAACAGTGAATTCTTGTTGAGACACAACAGTTCCAGCTTGCCACACCGCCGGCCATCCGTAGGGCTGCCATCGCGTCATGTCCGACATCGCTCCTTCTGAAGCTTGTCATCAAGCATTACCAGAAGCTACGAGCAGCATGAACTGCTCAAACACGACCGCACTGAGCCCAGAATATGTGTCTACTACAACCAATATGGCCGACGTCCCATCTGAGACTTCGCCGGCCGCCGATCTTGCAATGCCCAGGACAATCCCAGATCCGCTTAGTGCGGAAGAGAGCGCAACAGAGCCAGCTACATCAAAATCATTTCCAACTGTCCGCGAAACGACTCTACACGATGATGCTGCAGAACCACAACCACCATCCGAAACTCCAGAAGCATCTGCCCAGGCGGCACCTGCCAACGCAGAGGATGTTCCACCAGAATCAGTTCTATCGCATATTGTAGAACCCGCTACGTCCTCCATGGCTTCGGGAGTGGTCCAGCCTCCAAAACAGCCTCCACAAAGCAAGGCACAGCTTCCTGCTAGTAAGCATACGCCCGTTATTGCAGACGACAAGGCTCATGCAGAATCGACAACCGATGGCAAACCTGCGGCTACCATAATCGAGGCGGAGACGTTGGGCAAGGGGAAAGAGCCGGCAACCGAAAAAAAGCCCCTGCAACTGCTCGAGCTCCCTGTCGACGTCTTGCAGCTGATTTTCAAAGAGGTGTGTAGTTTCTCGGCTTATTGTACTATCTTACCGCCACTAACATGTTTAGATTGGAAATTCCAACGACCTAGCTTCCATAGCCAAGACATGCTCAACCCTCTACTCTCATGCTATTCCAAACCTGTATGCCTCGTTCGATATCGTGTGGTCAAACTCTACAACTACGGACTCTGGCGGGAAAAATGTTGATGCACTCACCTACGGCTTGTCGACACTCTGTCTCGGAAGTGCGTTTGCCCGGACCGTACAGCGACAGAAGGCACACTGGTTCAACCACGGCCCAAATCAGAACCGACAGTCACCGCCTGGCACGAAGAAAGGAGTTGCTTCTAGCCCCAAGAAGTTCATAAGCCGCAACTACGGAGAGTACACTCGCAAGTTCTCTCTGGGGAATGGGCCTCCAGATGATGTGGGCATCTACAATGTGCACCGAGGGCGAGGCAAGTTGCTGGGGACACTCGTCGCCCTAGCTATAGCCAAAATGCGCAATCTAGAAACATTTATCTGGGATATGCCCACGGGCATTTACTCAGATGTCTTCATGGCCTTGAGCTCACTGCCAGACTTTTACCCAGACACCGGCGAATGCAAGCTGGACTACATGTGGGTTCGATGGCATAACAACAAAATCCAGTTTGATGTATCACCTTCCGTCTCCCGCTCATCAACACCGGAGCCACCAAGACCCCCCGGTATGGGGATGCCAGGATTACCACCGTCAGCCTCATTCAACTTTGTGATGCAAGGAAGCACCATGACAGAGGTTGGCATTCAGGTCCCATCCAACTACTCGCACCCTGAGCCCCAAGAGCAGTTGTCGTACGATGAAAGCGATGTTCAGTTCCCAACATTTAGTGTTGTTCCTCCTGTGAAGAGCTTAACCGTGCTTGACATCGATCATATATCGTACCTTGACGAACTCGCTGTCCTCGTCTATAACTCTCACTCTCGGCTTGAGGAGCTTCGCATTGGAATCGCTTCCCACGCCGCCAGCGAGTTCTTTGTGCAGAGCTGGGACAGTCCAGACCTGAAGCAGGTCAACGAAGTATCATGCTTCTATGGGAACACCGGAATTGGTGATAGGCGGTTAGGGGGTGTCATGGGAATCTTGGTCGGCCATTTATTCGACTTGAGATATCATCTCAACGCAAGAAAAGATGCAGACAAGGCTAAAACTTACGATGCAAAGACAGATACGACAATACAAGAGGTGGAGGAAGTTGTGGCTGGAGAATCGGCAGGAACGAATCAGTTATCTCAACCTGTACAGGAAGGCGACGTGCCAGGAACAGAAGCAGACAGTGGCGCTTCCGATGCGATGGGTGCAATCGCTGAGAATCGTGATGAACCAACAGCAGGCCTTGCAGCTATTGAAGACGAAGCGTCGTCCTCTTCGTCGCCTTTGATCGATCGCACGAATGTTGGCAACTCGGGTGATGGCGGTGACTTGGGAACAAGCCGTGCTGATACAGTTGACGCCGAGAACAAAGGCACAAGTGAGGCGAGAGTCCTAAACACGAGGTTAAAGCTCACGAAGCTTGAGCTTGAACGTGTGCCCATTTCCTTCTTCACAATGACGAGCGCTCTGGATTGGACCACGATCACATCACTCACACTCCTCGGCTGTCCTTCACAGGAACCCTTCTGGCGTTACTTGCGAAAGCAGTTTCGTCCCACTCCCGCTGCCACTGTACCGCCGCGTCCGTGGTGGAATCCCGGATCTCGCAAGAACTACCAATTGTCCCTCAAGTACATTCATACAGACAATGTCCGCAAATCGCTTTTAAAGTTCATCAAGGAAACTCTTCGACCACAAACTCTCGAAACGCTGCTCCTTCACCGGCAGCACAGCCTCAGAGGACCGCTGAAAGTGTCCATCGACGATTTGTTTAATTATGCCGTAAAGCCGCATCACAAGAGTCTTCGGAATCTATTGGTTAACGGCGATCAGCAGGTATACAGCGCCTCCGACGATTCCGACGAGTCGGATGAGTTCAGCCACAGACCACGAGATTGGGACTTTTCACGCGGCATTATCACCTTTATCACAAGCGGTCGAATGCGGGATCTACGGGAGCTATCGTTCTCGCTCTCATACTCAGACTGGAACCCGTTCTTGCAGATGCTACCCGGCCTTCCGAATCTGAGAGCACTTCACATACAAAACATCTCGGAGCATGTCAACAGCGAGCACTCGCTGGTCGACTCGGCCATGCAGATAGCCAACGTGGTGGGACTACGCATGCGTATGAAGCTATCGTGTGTCGCAACTGCAGCCAAATGCTACGAACTCATCGAGGTCATCAAGGCCGCCGATGGCTCCGAGTTATTTAACCCCGGCGAGCGTTCGCGTCGCGGCAGCGTTGCTAGTTCAGCCCGCTCAAGTAGTGCGTCAAGCGACAGCGACGACGACAGCAATAACGGCCACAACCAAAGTGAGAGCGAGGATGAGAATGGCGCGGCAGTCTTGGGCGTGAACGAGTTTGAAGAAAGGATGGGCGACGAGAGTGATGCCGGCCAGGTCTCCATGTCAGAGGCTGACGACGAGTATGCATCATCCACGGGGCGCTCCTCCAGAGTGCGTCTGAGAGAGGTCTTCTTCTCTGACGATAAGATCACCATATTCAAGGCTCGCCGCGGCCATCTTTGATTTTTACATTGATTTACGCATTTTCTTCATTTATAAACACACAGCAGTCCCATTTTGTTTGGTTGTTTTGTGCTTTTACAGGCTACTATCCGTGCTGTCTAACCATTTTGAAAATTATCTCCCAAAGTTGCGGCGACAAAGTTGTATTTTTTCCGCTCCAAATTTATTCAACTCTTTGACGTAATCACATTTTTCGGCTCTTCAATCGAGGTACAAGTTCCGAGTAGGCGTGCGTCTAAGAAAACAACATACAGCCAGTGACACGCCCATTTCGATCATCGGTATCCCTTCACATCACGGTGTAGTAGCCGCTCTTCATTACGGTGGCTTTTTGCTTCAAGTTATTCCACATGAGCTCTCCCTGCACGCCCCGTGAAGGAAGATATGTTCCTGATCTTCGCGATCCTTCATCTTCCGCTCCGTTCGCCAATACCCTTGGTTAGTGCGAATCAAGATACTACGCGGCAGGATGGGGGTTGGCGATAGACTTGAGAAAGGGTTTCCGCTGTTCAAAATCATTCGATACTTGCATCATCGATCGCCCGAAGCCTTCCACGCCGTGCACCAATCTTTGCCAGGGGTGGGCGTGCCCGTGATGGGGTTGTTCTAGCTTGCACGGGTGTCGTCGTGCCCGAGGACTTTATGGAATACCGAACGTATCCCTTGCCTTGTCTACGCAATCGCATCAACATGTTGCAACGCTGTCTTTAAGCTTCTTTTGTTTCTCTATTTCTCACATTCGATATATGATACATAGTGATATACTCAAGGGTGCCTCTAGCGAAACAACCCCCTCTTTCCCCGGGGTAAGATACCGTACACGGTGCTCTTTAGAGTCAGGATATCCATTTACGTGACCATAAACTTTGACCAGATGATGCAAAAGACTAGTGAGGGGCGTGGCTTGTCTTGATCATTTCAACGGTGATCTTCTTTGCTTCTGGCGCTCGTTGATGTACTGCGCGAAGGATGCCCGCCAATGTGGGATCGTGCTCCATGGCGTCTTCGCAAAGGATGAGCTGGAACTTTCCGGTGAGGGCCAAATTTCTATGCTGCCCCTTTCCCCCCCCATTTGCTCTTCTTGTCCACTTTCCCGATCCTCCTCTCCCCTCTCTAGCTAGCCATGGGGAGTGAACTCATGAAACAGGCCTTGCCAGCACACCGATGCAAGAAAAGGTATGGCACAGGGAAGCCGTCGATATGGGAGAATCTGGTGTTCGATGCACACTAGGTTGGGCTGCCTTGATGGCCATGTGTCCTTCTTCATTTCTGATCAGTCTTGGCTGACCAGGTAGGAAGGAGCCTAGCGACGGTATTCCTCTTTCCGTGATATTGCCAGGACTATTACAGGCGCCCCCTCCAAGGCCAGAATCGCAGACTTTGTAAGAGTCATCGTAGGAAGGCGAATGAGATGTCGTGCTTGATGAGGTTGAGCATGGGTATGGCCGTTAGCTCCCGCCTCATATTGCCCTAGTATGCAGTTTTGTTTGATATCATGTCATACCGTATCACTCGGTGTCGAGTGTCGACAATCTCACTTCACATGGCCCCCAACTACGACAAGAAGCTATGGTCTTGGTGATTACGTGAATTCAGTGAGACGTAGGCGAGTGCCCAGTGGTACCACAGAAGCAAAGGTGGAGGTAAAGCAAGTAATTTGACGAATATAGATGTGTAAAACTTCTGGTAGAATCCACCGCGCAAGGCGTTCTTCCGTCAAGAAGCGGTGCAACACAGGATGGCACCTGCATGCAAGCTTGGAGTAAAAATGCCTACTATGATTACATCTCTGTTACATCCTTGCAGCAGATAGATGGTGTTGAAAACAACGAGAGCCACATGAGCACATAGGGCTCATAGGAGGCACACAACTCACAGCACACGGCAGACAACGTACAACACACAACACGCGGCACACGACACACGATGCACGACACACGATGCGCGATGCTTCAAACAGTGTAGTCAAGTGAGCCTTGTACAACGACTTAGTCTATATATATGCAGGTGTCACCGCGGACAAAAACAGCTAATAAATGAATTGATGGTTAACACCTCACGTGTGGCACGGCATGTTTCTCTTCTCGACACTCGACGCCACCTCCGTTATCTCGATACCAGTCACCTTGAAGTGAGTCTAGTGGAAACGTATCTACTAGAAACATCTCACAAGACCTCCCGCAAGTTCATCACGACTGTTTGGAATATAGCACAAAAAAACAACTCGACGATAGACGTGGCAATTTGTGTAGCCATGCGTTTTGTATTTCGGCTGTTTTGTCATTCTCGGGTCTCTGGCAAAGCATTTATTTTGGGGGCTTTGTATCCAACGTTGTAAGATGTCTAATCTGACTGTGATGGGATGCAGAGTCAGAGTATAATATATATATGCATGAGACAACAACTGAATTTTAAATCTGTGCAGCCCTAGCGATCACGCAAGGATGCACACGCAGTTTGACCTGGGAACAGACAAGGCGAAACAAAGAACAGGTAGGCAGGCACGTGCAAAGACAGCAGTCATCGAGTTATCGTCAATGCCGAGTGAGCCGTTGCAGGTTATGCGGTGCAACCAGGCCATCACCACATCTAAGCCTATGTCTCTCATTACCGCCGCCGGCTCCTTTCTACATTCGCTCTGTTACTGACTATTACTGGAGCGCTGTCAAATAAATGCTAAACTTACTCCGGCTGTTGCACGCCTTTCTGCAGTTCATAGTCACACATACAGGGTATCATAGCCTGCCCGTGCATTCCCTTGTCTATACATGAAGCGTGTGCTTAATCGGCGACAACAAGCCACCGCGTCTCTACTTCAAACTCGCCTAGTCCTGAGAATGGCTTTACTCGAGATTATTTTGGAATTAAAGTAGTTCTAGAACATCGGAACTCGGAAAGCGGGCCACGGCCTTGATACCGTTGCCATGCGCTACGAGTATCACGATGATCCTGAAAAAGACACAAAAGAGTATTGCAATAGGTGGATGTATCTACCAGGTGCTTCTTCTTTCAGCCTGGGGCTGTCCATACGTGGTATGAAACAAAATGTCTAGCAAGTTGGGAAATTATCGAACAACATCGAAGATGTTAGAAGGACGAGGAAACAGGCTCAGCAGGACGAAAATAGCCACTCGCATTTCTTGTTAACCAGTAATGATGATGAGAACGAGTCTCTCTATTGGGACTTTATATTTGCTCAGTCTGGGCATGTGTCTATTTTGAACACAGATCACGATAGACTACTGCGTTGCCATGTGTGCTGAAGTTGAATTGGCAGGTTATTTTGAACGAATGCGAATGCGATCGTCAAATGGCTGATAGGATACGGACCATGTATGGGGGATGAAAAGAGCCAAAGCCCGTGATGGATGATGGCAAGAACGCCTTGACCAAACCAGGGTGAGTTGTCGGTGGATGTCTAAACCTGCTATGGGTAGGATCATGAGCCACAGACAGAGCCCACCAGGCCTCACCCGCTTCCTTCGACCTTCCCTCAGTACTACTTCCTCTTTCCCTCTACCTACCTTCCATGTAGCTGTTGTGGCTCTAGCTTCATGTCACCACGCATCAATATAGAGCTTCCACGATCCTAAATTTACATCCCACTCTCGTGTTACTCCAGCCTTATGTGGTGGAGGGTCTCCGGAAGGAATAAGGAGTAAATCAAGGGGTGTCAGGGGAAAGAAAGGACGCCTTGATGCAGCCGTGGCCTGGGCATCGTCGTCATATTGTCTCTGCGTTGTCTTGTCTCTTTCGGTTCCTTCCCAGCATATCCCCGGTCTTGCCACTATTCATGTCTCTCCGCCTTGTCCTTTGTGGCTGCACTCTGGTTTTGTTTTTCTGTTTCTGTAGTCCTAAATTTAGGGGAGGGGCTTAGCATCGGCACCGGACGGTCATCTTGAAACGTACTCAACTTAGCACTGTATACGTGTCTAAAAGTCATGCTGCGAAGGGCAAAGAATCCCTCCGAGGAACTGGCAGTACATATCATACAATTAGTGTAATCCAAGAACGAACAACCTAAAGGATTAAAATAGATCATCTCGAACGGCAATGTCGAGGACATCTGGGTAATAATGCAAGAATAATTGATGCATTTAGCTAAAGATCAGGCACTATGTATACGGTTAACTTCGTGACAGAGACGTCAGTGACGGCACGGCAGATAACCTCTCCATGTGGTCCAGGTTATCGTAAACGAAACAGCATTTTAAAGTGCATTTGGTCCCTGCATGTGTGACTTGAAAAAAAATGAGTAAAGCCAGACTATGGTCATTCGACCTCAACCCAGTCATATCTCCAACGAAAGCACGGCTGTTGTGTTAAGTTAACAAGCTGGAATTGTGTCAGTTTGGCCGTTTTATAACGTGCGTCCCAGCTCATAAATAATCCACACACTCGTTTCTAACAGTTTCCCTAGTAGTTTTGTTTCGATGTGCTTCTCATTGTTTTGGCTGTCTGTCTTGTTCTGTATCAAGGTAGTACTTGTCTCCCAATTTCAAGGTTGGGATCATGCACGGTAATGATTTTGAGTTTGCGGTACAACACGTCGAGATTCGGTACACTTCGACCGACGCGTCACACACCATGTCTTCGCCGTCTCGATTATGATCACCGGGAACCACTCAGTACTTTACCATAGTAGTTATCCACGGCGCGGCCCCCACGATTCAGACTCGATAAGCTGAGTGAAATACCGCCGCCATTTTAGAAATATGTTGCATCCGACACTGATTATCTTGGCTCTTTGAACTCGGTCTTGTTATCACGCAACGCCATTTACTTTGATATGAAAAGGAGCTGTGCGAACACAACTTGAGACCAGACATGCATGCACTACAGAAAGCTATTCTCGCGTACCCCGAGTACTATCAAGATACTGCAAGACTCTACGGAGTAGTAAAAACGCTTTAGATTAGGTGCTGTGGACAAGAGTGACCTTACCAGGGAGGGACGGGCAGTTGTCTTGGCTTTAGACCCCAACTTTTTATTTGCATGAGACATGCATAAGGAAAAGTACAGAATGCAACGGAAAGCGGGAAAAACGGGACAGCGGGACAGTAGAGACAGAGACATGACAGAAGCAGATGGATATGCAGACGCAGAATAAAAAGCAGAGGCGAAACTACAGTCGATAAGCAGAGTGTGACAATTCTACATCCAGCATATCGTAAGTAGAGCTTCTCGGTCTCATGTGCCAAAACTGAAGGCTGGAAATGTGGTCCTGTTTTTACGTTTTCGTTTCTCGCCCTTGTTCCTTTTTGCTTGTTTTTTTTTTGTTCAGGCCTTAATCTGTTTTTTGAGGAGCTTTGCAATCCTGCGAGCTTATTTTACTACACGTGCCGGAAACTGATCTTTTGAGACGGCTTTCGTAGTCGTTTCCCCCCTCTTGTATTCCGGTGAATTACACTTTACTCGGTATACACCATCTAGGGAATCATTATGTGGTTTTACGTCAGAGAATGCAGCCGTAAATGACCACAAAAAGCAGAAAAATGACAGCGTTGAGAGGATGCAGAAGGATTGCCCAGCCACACTGCTGATCGCCAGATTTGTTCTCGGTATGTCACCTTTTCGTCTGACGTTCGACAACAGCGTCTATGGCACAACGTTGGGCGCATCTGGAAGTGTAAAATATGTGCGTTCTTGAAGCTATTCTGGTCATCTCAACTGGTCAAAGGATGCAACTGGCTAAATCACCGGTCAACTCAATTTTGAACCGGTTTATCACTGGCCACATCTATAATGCTACTATCGGTGTGCATCTTCAGAATCTTGATAACTTTAGTTACATTTGAAAAGTTTCGCTTGTTTCTAATTTGTTTGTGGCTAGCTACAACAGGCAACTCGGACCATTGGCTGGAATAGACGCCGTCTAATCCGAATCATGTCTACGGCCTCGATAATACCCTTTGTCGTTCAGAGCAAATAAATCCGGAGCTCGAAGACAAGGGCCAAAGCACTCGTATCATTGTGCCGTTGAATGCGAATCCGCTATCCAAGACTTTAGCTTGAGTCTTGGCCGATGTACCGATTCTACGTAATTTTCTGGGGTTCGAATTGTGTTCTTATTAATTCTTGATAAGATATCCTCCGGACACATTGTATGCATCTTGTTTTGGCTCTTTAAAGGATTTGTATTGTGTTGTTTCTCTTTCATTTATTTGATAAAAACCAATGGTCGTTGTACCTCGCAAAGTGCATCCGAGGGGCCGAGAAACGTGGTCAGTGTAAATTGAGATGTACAGCAATACTGTTGAGCTACAGAATTCTATGTACATATGTATGTACCTAAACGTATGAGATATACAATTATCATCTTAGTGTAGCACAGTAGAGATTGTTTGTTAAATAGAGCCTCCACCAACGCTACACCACAACGGGTTTCATGCATAGGTCTTGATAGTTATGGAAGCGAGCTGTTCAACACACCTGAATCAACAAGTATAGATTTTCATTTGTCGGTTTTGTGTGATACATTTTGATTTATTTTTCTGCTCCATGCCGTACCGTTCAGCGTCTCTCAATCATACACCGGTCTGCAGGAAGCTACAGTAGGCGGAGCAGCGAGCAGAGGCTAGGGCTGCAGGGTGGCTTTAGTGTCACGGAGATGTCCGTGAAGCGGTGTCTGTTTTGATACTTCATAATAAAGCTGGGGAAAGGTTCGTGCGTGTGCATCTTTGATGATGTCTAGAGAGGCTTTGAGCTGTGCAGTGGATTGGGTTTGAAAGGTCAAAGGAATCGCATACGACGTATGATTGACATCAACTGGGTTAGACCAACACATAAACTAGACTGGCGGTCTGAATCTGTCACTTCGAATGCCAAAGGATAGAGTGCGTTGCGCATCGATCAGAGGTGGGATAAGATGGAATAATGTCAGAGAGTGCGGGACAGCCATATTCTGATGCCTTTTTTAACGTTCTGATGCTGTGGCATACTGTTTATTTGTTAATTCAATTTTCGAAAGTGGGATAGGATCAGTAGCTGCCGGTAGCATTCTTTATGAATAAGTTACGCCAAGAAATGCAGGCGTCTTTGATATCATCATTATGCGAGTTCAGTTTCTTTAAGCTTTTTAAGGCCTACTACTCTCCAATATGTTCATCATTCGTCTAAATATTTGTAAAAAACATATTCAAAGGTGTCCTTAACCTATGTGCGCATAGTAAAGTTTATGAAATAAGTTCAGCACAATGTTTCTTCCTTCTCGAAACCTGCTGAACGAGCTTAACATGATTTCGTGTCGAAGTGTCTTTGGCTTTTCCTTTTCTTCACAAATTTGGTTGATGTCTCTCAAATCGTGTTGCGCATAGCCTCTGTTCGATAGAAATGAGAGGCTGCAAGGATGTGTTACTAAACGATACAGTTGTTCCTCCGCCCCGGCGGTCTTCTTTCTTTTGCCAGTCCACGTTCTACATCCACATTTTGGTCTGATTCGCGATTTGTTATCCTAGTAATACTGCCCCAGTGAAACAAAACTACCATTGTTTACTCTTCACCGCAGTTAACAGAAAATGCAATCATTAGCTGCATGAGTATGTCGATTATGTGTTTTGGCCGAGAGAATATTCGTTCAAGTGGCTCGGACCGGATGTCAATAAATTGATGGCGGTGATACTGATAATATCCAGGCTGGACCGGGATCGGAGATATTGATAGTATTTGACTACCGATATGGTTGGCTATGCTCAAACGATGGCTCAAGACGGGTGCACTAGAGGCCTTGACGCCGCCCAGAAATCGAAACATAATTGCAGAAAAGTATGCTTCGTGCTGTATATCTTCTATTTCATATTCTTTGGCTTCGGTATTTTACACCACACAAGGGGATCACCAACCGATTATCGACGACTATCGGGATGGCTACATTTTTTAGGGCATGCGACTGGTGCAGTATACGCATATATAAAAGCGCACGGGGGCAGGTAGAAAATGTCTAGGAAAATCCAAGCCATTCATCAGTTTCGGGCAGGCTAAACAGTTCATATAGTAAGAGGTTGCAGTTTACCGAATTCACCGAAGCTTTGGATAGTAATTGCAGAGTAACTATGGTACTTTTTTGCAAGCGAAAGCGACAATCTAAAACACAGAGTTCAAAACATACGATTTCCAAGCCTTATTCTATCATATTTCGATATGCAGAGCTAGTTCCGGGACCAAGCCCCCATCCCCGGGAAAAATCAACTCTTTTGTCATTTCGTCAGTACGGGACAAGATCCTAGGGTTAAGTCACCAAGTCCCAAGACAAAGTCAACCAAGGAGCTAGGGCTTTGTACGAACAATGACGAGTACTTCGTGAAAACGAGACTGTTGATATTCGGAATCGTTCGTGGAAGAACAAAAAGAAATGTATACTCACTCAAGTAGAAATATGCAGGTGTGTTGGCTGGATCTGCAGTGAATTTGAATAGCAAACACCGAATCGGGTTCTGTTCTGCACGGCTCATGCTCTAACTCAGGCTCTAGAAGAATAAATATGCCGGTTTATGACTGTTTGTCTTTGCGCATTCGAATACAGCCAAGGATCTAGTGTATGTGACAGTATTTCCGGAGGTTTGGTGGTTGGCATTAATGTTGACCGATGGCAAGGTGGTAAAACAGGTGTGCCAACGAGGGAAAGGTTTAGATTGTTCTACTGGAGTCTACTTGCGATGTAGTCAACAAGGCAGTTCAAATATTTACGGCTCCTAGAATGACTAAAAGCAATCAGATAACTGCAGTAAAAAATGACAGCCTCCGACCCAGCATCAGCCCTCGCTTGTACAAAGTGCGGGAGGATTTTAGACGTCGCTTTACCGGGTGATCTTCTCGGGGTAAAGGTCTTGGGATCTAGTCTCACGATGCAGAGTCCTTCCTTGGTACCTATCACTGTTTTTTCTCTTGTTTTGATTCTGTATTTTCTCATCTTTGCCGGTGACTGGGCCTATTCGGTTTAAAACAACAGAGAAAATGAGCACATGTCGTCTATCCCATGATGGCTCACCCACTTTCTGATAAGGATAGCATATTCAGATGGCATCCACTTTGAGGAATCGACGGCACGCTAGATCGACTTGTATATTTAAGAAGTACTCGATAGCTGCGGTTGCACTGGGTCAGTGGGTTGCTTCAGCAGGGTAGAAAAATGGAAAATACACCAGAAAGTAGGGTGAAAGTGGACCTTAGCTGTAATACAGAGCACAGAAGGAGAGGCAGGGTCCAAGGTCAAAGCGGGTTAGGGAAATCAAGCGGAGTGTGAAGAAGAAAAAAAGAAGCCGCAGTCCGATGTCCGAAGTATTAGTACAGTACAAGCACAAACGAATCGTCATTCACGGACTGAATCGTTCGACGTTGTATGGATACATCGTTGCATGAAAGGGAAAAGATGGCTACTTCCAGGCACTCCCTAGTAGACGTCGAAGAGACACACAATTACTCTGTAGGTCGTCACAGATCTGACACCACACCGCAGACCGCCAACGATAACAGAAGAAAAGGCCAGCACCAAATAGGCAGGTTCAAGACTGACTCAATTACCGTCCCCTTCCAGCGCCTCAATACCTTGACTCTCCATCTTGACCGTTGCTACTAGGCACAAAATGGGGACATCGCGACGGGATCGCTCTAATTTCTCGGTGCCGACACTAGGGCACTCCTTCAGCCTTGAGTTGATAAAGTGGCCCCTTGGCATACAGAGAAACAAGCGCACACTCAGCTCTGTAGACCTAGCAATATAAGGCACTAGACAAAGCGCGCCAGCAAACCTAGCAATGGACAAAGCCAGCGCCATCTAGCCTCTTAGCCCCTTACCAAGTAGATCACTATCGTAATGGAAGGACGTCAAAGTAAAGGTCTGATTCCAATGATGAAGTGGAAGTAGACAAATAGTCTTAAGTTGCCTATTTGAGTGACGATTCTAAGAGTAAAATATACTAAACAGAGCAGAGACGTACGGAGGCTACTTCCGAAGCCATTGTTACATCGCACGCAAAGCTCTGCCAAACAGTGTAATCTACTCATTCCTAGGCAGGCCGGCATGCTCTGTAGGCTCCTCTTGCAGCCTAGTGTGCATGCTTTTGGTCTGCTGTAGTTCTGTATTGTTACATGGCCGTCGGCCTCGTGCGTGTGGCCTTGGCAAGTTTCTTCCCGTGTGCTTTCTCGCTTGCACAGAGTATTATTTTCATTAGTGGTTGCAAGAACATATGGGCGACGGTTATTGGCTGAAAAGGAAAAGGCCTTGTTCGACCTGCGTCGCAGCGATGAATGTCGGGTCAATAGCGAGAACACCGACATTATTATGTAAGAACGCATCCAAAGACCATGGCAGCAGACTACATGATAAACAAAAATAAATAAACACAAGACAGCTTAGATGGGTCAATCTTACTACAGGATTCCAAAATGATCGTCAACGGCTGCTCTATTCTAATGCTCCTTTGGGATCTGTCAGTAGTGCTCCTTTGATTAGTACCTTCTTTGCACTGTCCACTGTCCCCCTTTCGTAGCCCTGGCCCTTCTTTCGCTGTCTTTACGACGAACGTGGGCAGTGAAGGGAACGTACATAGTACGAATTTTAGAATTGATGGATGAGTCGAACCGGCACATGTCGGTCCCACGAAATTGGGTTGGTGCTATTCAAAATTTGAGATAATCGTGACTAGCGGCGGGCCGGCGCTTGCGAGCACAGGTGTGGTTGGATGACAGTACGGGTACAGATTCGCGTAATTTTGGCATTTGATCCCGTGTGTTTTTCTGCTGCAGTGCAGACGCAGCAATCGCGTACTTTGCATATCTATTTCTCTCATACGACCTTTACAAGTACGGTAGACCTTTCCTGCATGCACAGTTTGGAATGTGATTGACAGAGGCTGAACGCTGTTACGTGAAGCTAGGCAAAACGGCAATTAGTGGCTCTGGGTGACAGGCCAGCCGAAGTGCTCAGGTCGTTCTGGCTAGAGAAAAAGAACATAGTAAGTAGGATGCAAATCAACCAACAAGACAAGCTAGCTAATAATGCAGTCTATCTTGACTGCATACTGCGAGTCTTTGACTAGTAATAATACCGAGTATATCTCTATCTTCCTGGTTGTCTCCATACATGGCTGGCAACCCATGTTAGAGGTAGGGATGCAGGTATGTCCAATCTCTGAAGAAGATCAAAAGAAAAGAAAGAGAAAAAGAAAAGAGAAAATGGTAAGAAAGAGAAAGTACTGAGCAAGGAAGAGAAACAGCATGTGAAGAGTGACGTTGGGTCCGAGTCAATGTCGTCAAGCCATCAAGCTGCCTGCCGGTGCCTGGCAGGGATGAAAGGGTGGATAGGATAGGAATGAGCATGTTGTTGATGAAAGAAGAAAAGACCCGGAAATAGAGAAAAGCAAATAGAATGAAGGAAAGGCGGTGGGGATCTGGAACATGATTGATACGACAATAAAAGGCGGCCCTTCACGAACGGAGAAAATAACGATCTCGAAAAGAAGCCAATCGTATTACAAGAAACGGGAGGGGCAGTAAAATGGCAAAAGCCAAAACACGCCTGGTTGTTCATACTCCATAAACGGGTACGTCGTACAAGGCCAAGAAGAGGCATGTCGTCGGTAAGGGACCAATCGCGTGCCATTATGATGTAAGAGACGATGTGTGTTCGATGTAAAAACCAATGGTACAGAAAATCAAAATAGTCGCATAGTAGTATGAATGAGAAAAAGACTCGGGGATGGGGCACCGAGATTTTTTTCAAAAAAAAAAAATGATTTGTTCTTTGAGCATTCATTCAACTTTTCAACATTACCGAATGTTAACCAATTATGCCCGATGTTGGTATTTGTATTTAGTATTTGTGTTTCTCTACTAGGCGCATGCGGTACAACCCGGTGTGGTAGTTTCTTTTCTTTTGTCAAGTTTTCGTCAAGACCGCCTTTTGAGACCAAGACGCGGTGCATGATGATTTGAGTTATGCATGTCTTAAGATACAGTCTGACCTCCAGTCTCGTGAGCTTTTAGAATCACATTCGAGGTCACGATCGATAAATACCTAGACTTCATGCCGAGCCCACTCCTAGTAGTAGCACGCATCTTAGCTCCCTGAATTCCAAATCGCCACGCGGCAAAGACGCTAAATTGCACTACTCTGTACATGCAGAACACCCTTTGTCACTTTGTCGTGCTATGTCATATCTCTCTACTGACAAGAGAGAGCTGAATACTTCGAACTCATACCGTCTCTCTCCTTTATCTCCTCCGTTTTTTGGCCCTATTGGACCTCGTTCCACCTCACGTTATTATACATGCACTCTCCAACAGCCGGAGCCGAATCATCTTGATTCGCCTCAGTGCTCTTTTTATTGTATGCTCTTATATTTCTACTTGTGCCTGGTTAGGCTCGGGTTCTATGGAGTACTAGTGGTGACTTGGTACTTTATTTTGCGTGTTCTGGCTGACTCGCCATGTAACTGACTGACTCATTGTCGCGCATTGCCATTCTGACCTGGGTTTAACTTTTCGTTCCAAGTCTCATTTGTAGCCTTTT
Source organism: Ophiostoma tasmaniense (assembly GCA_022392925.1). NCBI lineage: Eukaryota > Fungi > Ascomycota > Sordariomycetes > Ophiostomatales > Ophiostomataceae > Ophiostoma > Ophiostoma tasmaniense. Next base: position 945,770 of record JAKRGK010000008.1, on the reverse strand, counting down.
TACACTCCAGCACGGTGAAGCCATTGAATACGTATCATAGACGTAAATATACACGCCCGTCGACACTCTTCCTATTGCGTATGTGTGCAGTTGGGAGGTGTCGCTAATTTCGAGAAGAAGGATTCACAGCATCCCACACAACATCCCACGATCTACGACTGCAGAATCCTATAATCCTCTGCCGTTGAACTATCCTACCTAGTTGCACAGCTGGTATCGTACTAAAAACTTCCCCGTGCTGCTTGCCCCTCTGGACTTTCGGGAGAAAAGCCAACGGGATTCGAGGGGGGTTTACAAAGAACATGGGATATGGCAAACGATGGGATGAACAAATCTCTCCAAGCACATAGTGCAGCAAGTACTAGCTATCTTGGGGCATGCAATCCAAATCGCCCCCTCATTGACTGTAGGGTAGGTTGAGAGTTGACAGGTAGTATTGGTGATTTGCATACACCTGAACGGGCGACAGTATCCGCCATACATGCTCCTTACTCCTCTTCTTGATCTTGTCTCTAATATGTTATTGCACTTTCGGCTGATGTTAATACACACGTTCTATTTACGGAGTCCAAATGGCAGTCTGTGATGATCTGATTTTAATGTCCGCTTCCTTCTTTCATTTTCGGTCCCTCCATTTTTTGCTTGAGTTTTGGAGGTTTTAGGTTCATTTTTGCTTTTAATCATGTTTCGCATCTCGGCTTTGCTCCATTTTGCACCTTTATCCCGTGGTCTTTGCCATTGTGCCGTACTCTTTTCGGTAATTTGGTCCCATTGACTTGCAAAGCCAGCCACCCCATGTCTATAGGCTATGAGGTTTTCGGTGTGGCTTTACTCCCCTTTCTCGATGCATTTTTTGCCTTTCTTAGCCGATATACCGGCATTCTTTGCAAATCAGAAAATAGCTATCAGCTCTGGCTCAGTCTGTGATGTCACCTCGCTCCCAGCCCGATCTTATTGCTTCTTTCGGCTGTACTTTCTATCGCATTCTTCCTCGAGACTTGGTTTTACTCATCTTCAAATCTTGATCTCGAACATCGTCCGAAATACAAGTCACTCTTTTTGAGCTCGGCTCATGGCCACCTTTGCATTTAGCTCATCTCCATCTTCGATAACCATCGGCTATTGAACGGTATCCCCAGTTTAAATTCCCCGTCTTCACAGCTACCTTGACAATCAAACGGTTTTGTGGTCTGTTACCTACCTAGTAATACTGATCCTTCAGCTAACATAATGACCCTCAGCAAGCTTGTTGTGCCATCGCTCTAGACTAGACGACTACTTTGTGCTAAAACACAAGCGAATACACCGCACAGTGCCAGGCAATCCCTCCCGGCTGCTCCTGGTATCCTTCTGTCTTTTTCTACATCTCTTGCACTACATAGTACACTACTAACAGGGATTATTACCTACTACCTTAGATACGGAGTCGACTCCTCGAGCTCTAATTCCTACGGATTGTCTCGACCAGCATACTAGGATGGAGAGTTCCACCAGCCAGCTTTAATTCTCCTTGTTTTGTCATTGTCGCCTGGCTAATTTACCCGTTACTCTGGTTCAAGGTGATTGTCCTCCTCGCCAGGATTAAATCCTTCGTTGGTGATTTCGTTTTATTCGAATTGAAATTATTTTATTTTTAATTTGGGTCATGTCTTGACAAGTAATGACTAGCTTGTACCCATATTTGGTTGCCTTCCTTGCAGGGGAATAGTTTGAACATCTTCTTCCTGGGAATAAGTCGTCTCTCTCTCGGTATTGCAATCATACTTGAGTTGATTCAAGCAGGTCTCTTATGTTCCTCGAGCTACGGAACGGCACCCGTACCACTTCCGATGGCCATTTCGGGTCTACCGCTGCCGTAAAGCGATTTTTCTACTCTGTGCGACGGGATCGCATCCCACAAAAAATACCTCTGCGACTCTACGATTCTGCGTCGTGATTCATACAATTTGCCACTGGCCTGCTTCTTGATGGGAACTTTCTCTATTTTTATTTTCAATTCTATTTCCTTGTTGCTTCACTTCCTCATTTCTAAATTTCGGTTGTCTTATTCCTGGAATACGCTTCATTTCTAACTGGGTTGAACAATACTTCTTCGCTGGCATTTTTACATATGCGGGACACTGCTGATATGGCCCCCAACTGTCCTTTTAACCTGTACGGGTTGACTATTTCATGCCCAATTTGCTCGCCTCTTCGCTCTCTTCTCTCTTTATTGTGCCTTTACTCCGATAATATTAGTTATTTTTATCTCGATGCATCCATCCTCCTTGCTTTTTCATATGTGACATCTCCTTGCACAGCCAGTGGCGGTGAGCTGTATCTGCGCAGTTTACGGTGGTCGTCGGTGATACTATCGCCTGGGATCTAAACTAGCCCACCTTATTGTTTATTCTATTCGATAAATATATGTTTTGGCGTGGTCTTTCAGAAATAACTTCTGATAAAAGTAATTTTTAATAGCAGCTAGATCATCCACGTGTTGTGAACAAAGTAAATCTACCCACGACACTGTACATCACTGATATGTTTATCCACAGCCATATCAGGACAGTGACCTGGCTATCTATTGAGCCCACTGCATTTTCTTGAACAATATTGTAGCTTTTGTTGTCAGTTTGCTCTGTAGTCGTATCTTTTATTACATCATGATGTTTGCCCTTAAGAAGGGTGTAGTTGCCATGTGCCACATGTCATATGCAACGTCATTTCTGCGCACGCGGCTGTTCTGTACTGTACGTTGCAGAATTTCGGCTACTCACACAGCATGTGCTGATATCATGCTTATGCGTGCTTATATGTGCAGTTTTGTGTAGGTCTTTATTGCCGCCTCGTCCACATTCATAGCTACGCATTCTGATCCTGTGCACGCCTGGCAGTGGCACCAGTAGCACGTGCACTGTATCGTATATGCTTGTATGAATTTTCATATGATACACTGAGTATCTCTTATAGAATCAACTTTGTTACGGTGTATGCAATGTTTTTTTTATCCATATTGCTACTATTCACTTTGGACTGGATATCGTTTTAAAATTTCATGTGAATTAATGCCCGTCATGATATTTCCATCGGCAACCTTTTTTCAAAAGTGTTTCTACTAAATATTTTTGCCTAAGTATGGGACTTGTTACCGGCATGTACAAGATATGATCACAACATCAATTTAGGGCTGGCCTCCACAACCGCGAAACGGCTGCCAAAAGGGACGTATTAACTTCCGTTCCCGCTATGCGGCAGATTAATTATCTTTAGATTTCATGTATTTGCATCATGGGCATCTTTCTTTTGAAAATAATAGAAAAGAAAAGAAAAGAAAAAGGTAAAAGAAACTTTTTTTACAATACAAAAGTAAAAAAGTGATTTATTCTCAGGCAAAGCGTATCCGCGAACAAGACCAAACGAAACAGACATCAGAGATTGCAGAAACATGGGCTTGGGACCACGCTGTCGTATTTTGAGACAATATCTCTGATACTAGTGCAGCTCGCAATTGAGCCAGTCACTGTAGAGCATACTCTGTATAATTAGCATTGACCCAGGAATATCCTACTTAGCATGGGTTATCTTCCTTTCATACTTTTGAGTACTATTTGTTCTTCTCATGTATCTTTATTTGGCAGGTCCAGCCACGCTTGAGGCTGATCACCGCCTTTTCCATTGTTGGCCATTCTTCATTTCGTATTATAAATTATTGAACGAAGTTGAAGTAAATACCATCCCCCCGTGCTGGTTTGCAGGCAGCTTGCATCAGCAGCAACAGAGAAGGAATATCATGGTGTTCCCTCGGCGTCATGTCTTCTTTCTTCTCATTTACCAAGAGACATTAAAAATAGAAAACAGCTTACAGCCCATATGTGTTCCTGATCCTTTGATCTTTTTTTAACACAGCTCATGGCGTATGGTATCTAAGCCAACATTACCCTGGACGAACGACTTACAGCCACAAGCTAAACACACAAAAAGACTACGCTTGTAACTCGGGCCCGGGGAATTGTTAGCGCAAGCACGAAACAACAGGAGGGTGCCACCATTGCCTTTGTGTTTGGTCCTTTGTCCTTTGTCTATTCGTTACTGTCTTTTGGTTTCCCGTAATAAATATTTTCAATCTATCAGCTATGATTGTAGGACTCCGTAAATATCCAAGATACAATCCTGCCAATCTGTGCCTACTCTGAGTAGGCCTGTCCTCCTCAATCCTGAAAAGTACCCGGATGCGGCAACCTCCATCTGTGGCTATTACACAAATCGTAGGGCTCGGCTATGTGCTGCGAGGAAAGTGGAAAGAAATAGCGGGCCCAAATAGCTGCGGCCACAGTGCAGGCATAGCCTGGCTCTGCAGAGATACCAGTGTACTCCGTAATGATACATAGGCGCCGGCGCCTGTTTCTCTGTTTTGCCGCGTTCCTTCCCTTTCTGTTGCATCTGATTCGAACAAAAAATAGAGATGGTGCAATCGGGCCTCGCATCGGCAACGTGGCTAAAGCATGTCGCTACATTTATTCTATATTTTGCATTTTTTGCAGCAATTCAGAAAGAGCGCATCAGGTCTGTGGTCGCTCTTTCCTATTAAGCTATCTAAAGCTATCAAAATAAGGCTGAATCTTCCCCCAAAAGTGCGTAAAAACGTGGTCTACACATCACCAGACAACTTCCTATTATGTAATGAAGTCGCTGTTTCTATCCGATTTTGATTTTCTTTCCTCCTAGCTTCACAACGATGGAGTATTACATGCTACAGCTTATGAGTGAACTACTGGAGACCAGATGTTATCGAGTGTGATATATTCACTCCGTGTTTTGGGTAATAAACTCAATATGGTCCTGATCTCCTTCTTCGGTATCCAAAGAGTTGCACACCTTATGGAAATTGGCATCCTGTTTTGTGATTGTGAGTTTTTGTTCCTGACTTCATCCATTCTGGTTTCCTCGAGGATTCAGACACATGAATGTGTAAAAACTCACCGTGGCTTGTCGGTTATGGTGGACTTTAAGCCTATGAAACGGAACCGATCGCTACCCGTGAGAAACACTTGGAAACGAAAAATGCCCCAAAACAGAAAACATTTCCAAATAGAGAAGAAAAGGTGATAACTGTAACAATCCATCTCAACACAGCCCTCGAGTAGAAGCTAAATTTGGCGTTCCGAATCTTGTATGTCGGTGAACTCGAGACCGATTAATTTCAAAGAGCTGACCGGCTTGGCGCGCCAAGGCCGCGATAGTCGGGTGTCGTGACAATAAAACAAAGTGCGAACAAGAGACAGGTAGATTGGTAAGTTGAATATGTAAATACAATGGGGTGGGTTTGTGGAAGAGCAACAGATTTTATTTCCTTGAGGCACTCTGTTTATAAATCCTTCCGCGACATGCTTATCTCTTTCATAAGAGTCTATGATTTTTATTGTTATTATTTTATAAAAAAAATTGACAACTAGATGAAGCCTCTCATATGGCCTAGAGCTGTTTGTTCATGGCCATCAGGCTTGATAGTTCTTTTTGCCTTTGGGGTCTTTGTGTCAAACTCACACGATCATTTTAATCCACATATTTGAATCCTCACGGGTTGATCTTTCCAATGCCCTACCCGTTTATGAACCACTCATTTGCGCCTGTCAGTACCAATCACCTATTCCTCATTCCTGAATTTTCACATTTTCTATCATTACATGTCATCCTTCCATCATCAAGAAGCTCGCATAGATTCCCGAATGTCACCAATGCAACATGTATTGTCCTTGAATGCTGGCGCATTACCCGACTTTAAGATTTTGTAAATATTTACTTTTCCCCCTGATCCCAAAGTCCCAAAGTCCCAAAGATGGTCGCTGTTTCGAACTGCATTATTGCTGTGCGAATACCTTAAATGTACAAGGATTGCCAGGGCCGAGCCTGCAAGCGTTATCACCTTTGCTTCTCGGTGTAGCTCGACCCATTTTGCTTGTCACTACAGAGTTTAGTTCTGCCGTGTCTTAACCTCCACGGTCATTTGTCAAATGATACAATTTTCGGGCCCCATTTTCTGCCTGCCCCTTTCACGATGACATGTTCGCGACCTATTTGTATTTCTCTGCATTTAAAGCCCGACATTACCTTTTTTCGGGTCGTCTGCTTGGTGTTATTTTCTTCCTGTTTCCCAAATCACGGCATAGGACGATCATTTGTGGCTCGAAAAGTACCCATAAAGAGCCCCCTGCTCCACGTCTCTGTGCTGCAATGATATCGTTTGATGTTTGCCTACGGTTGCACAAGATCAAATTGAAAGGAGATCAAGGGCCACCGGGAATTTTATTTTATTCTGGAGTTTTCATTACCTTGTCATACTCTTTCACTCTGCGACCGCCCGCTTCTTGACTACGACACTTGATCTGAGCACATCAACGTTATGTATCTTACCCGCCCCGTGTAAATCGCCTGGCCTGTGCCTTTCCGTTGCCGCCTAGCCGACTTTGCGTCGTTGCGTCGATGTGTCTTTGCGTCTCTAGAGAACGACACTTTTACTTTGCAGTTCCCACACACACAGGCGACACACATGAGGGACCGAAGAGGACGCAAGTCGGTCACTACATATCCCGAGCCACACGATACATATGCACAGACGCACTGATTTCGGTGCACCTTCTCAGTACAGTTCCCAGGGCCATGCTTCGACATCAGGAATACAAGCCCTGTCATGATCTATGTTTATTATCTTTGTGATTCAAAACCGAGTCTGAATCCTTCCATTTTCGAACAATCTCGACACCCCAAGACAGCCATAATATACATTCTCTTCCTCTAACACGCCACGTCTTTTACATGCTACCAAACCCCAAAAGCTTCTTTACTTGCACCCCTATTCTGTTGCCAGCCAAGTTGGTTTGCGACGCAATGTCTCAACCCTACAAAATGGCGATTAAAAATGTTTAATGGCTGACTGGGGCTTCGATATCCCCATGCACTTCCCCATTGTTCCCTTTCTTCTTTTCCACTTTCTTACGTGATCAGATTTTAGTGGCAACGATTTATTGCGCCCTAGGTGTACGACTCTGCCTTGTCCAGGTCGAATAATCGGCAGTGCAAGCGTGAGCGCGCCTATTCGCGTCTCATCTGATATTCACGACTATTTCCAGCGTACAGCTTTGCAAAATGAGCCCATGAGAGTTTACATTGAATGCCAGCCTAAGGACTTTGCTTGTAAACGCAACGGCTGTCTACCAACCGCAATAAATAACATTACGCGAACAGGCGTAAACAAATTGAGAACTAAACGCAGGATAGCAACGTTCATTTTGGCTCAGTCAGGGCCCACTTTCTCCCGTGTGTAATACTTCGTAGAGAGAGAGTAATACCGCAATTTATGTTATTTAGTATTTTATCTTTTATCTCTCTCTTTTTCTTCTTCTGTTCTCTTTTTTGCTTTAGTCGCAGGGGAGGTGGAGGAAGGAGGAGGGGGGGTATGAATAGACTCGGTCGACTTTGGGCAATGAATCTCAGCCTCAGATAATGGCAGCAAGGCCGATCTGTAGTAGAAGTATTCCCTTAATATATGTTCGGATTCTGAGTGAAAAATGCGCATGGAAGTATAATATGACAGCATTCCCTTCTCATCCTAAATCTTAAGCTCGAGATATAAGCACATCGACATCTCAAAGTTCTACTTGGCTCTGTTTGTCATCGGTTTTGACGCTCTTCGTTTTGCCCCAGTCCACCTTGGATTCCACTTCATCTTCCTTCCACAAACAAGCACGTTCTTCATCTTTAAATCAACTCCTCCCGAGTACATCCTTAACACTTACTCGCTCCTACTTCAAGCATAAAGCATTTCATCTTTTATATAAAGTAGATCTCATGTCCCACAAACTCTAGACCATACGCTACCGACTCCATACCCTACCCTCAAAGCCAACAGAAAACGAAGCGTCCTATTGACCTCGAAATGTATGTACACCTTAATACTATCTCCTACCCTGACCCCATACCTCCACGCCTTGCTGGGATCCATACTATTAGACGCCTTCATGCTCTCGTTGGTATAAGTACACCAGCTCACCCCAACCTATTTACAGACTCATCTTCGTCTCTTCTCGAAAGCCATTCAAGCAGCACACCTTAGGCATCTCAATCATATCATTTCGATCTCGGCAACCTCACTCTACGTCTCTACAGCTTCTCATCGGCAACCCCAACAACACCCAGAAGACTTGTTATTACTGTCACATTCCAGCTCCGCTTCCAACGGCTCCTTCAGTCCACCATCCCTATCGCCAACTCCAGCATCTCCTGCTTCCGTCATAGTCTTGCCAGCTCTGGTATCATCGCCTTTTTCCTCGACCTAACCGTCTTTGCAATCTCTATTCAATATTGTTGCATGCTGCAAATATGAGGTGAGAATACACCAACAATGCCCTTGTTATTCTTTATTGCAATTTTCGGTTGTGTTGCTTGCATCTTTTCAACCACTGTCTCTTGTGCCTTCATGTCCATATCTGTCTGCCTATAAATCCTGTCTCGCCTGGCCTTACACGTTTTCTGCCGTCTCTGTTTATGTACGTGCCGGGTTGGGCGCATTTTTCTTGCATGCATCAAAGAAACGCCCCTCTCTTTCTCGGCTCTTGCTTCTTGTCTCTAGTCCTGTCCTTTCTTCGTTTTCGTCTCGTCTTCTTTCTCCCTCCCTCTCAACCCTACCTTCTTAATCTCACACCATTCTTGCGCAGCGCTGTCGCTGCTCTCCACTTCGATCCTGTGTTCGGCATGGGCAGTAGACAAACCTACTCTTCCTGGCCAGGTACGACCAACTCCCTTTTCTTTGAGTCCCCCTTCTTGGTTTATGGGTCAAAGGGAACCGTTAAATTGCAGCGCAATGCTTCTCAACCCTCAACCCTCAAGTTAAGGTCAACCTGTAAATCTGCCAAATAAACAACACTACCGGCAACAGGAGACCAACGACCATCGCAACACAGCAGACATAGCTAAACCTAGACAACAAAACCCTGCATACAGACCAAGAAGACCAATTTGCCAGCACCAGCCAGCGCATGTAACGCACTTGCCACTAACACTCAGCAGTAGTCATTGAGTCGAACCAGCACAGTCTCTTCAGTCCTGACCTTGCTTCCAACTACGCTTCGGACACCAGCGTCTCACCACCTTCTACATCACGGTCCATTACTGGCAGTCCGCCACATTACAGTCTCTCCCTCACACCGCAGGAACGCGAGTTGAAGCACCGGCAAAGCCAAGCCCGCCGCCACGAAAAGATCATCTCGCGCCAGTCAACCTCTGACAGCAACATTGACAGCATCCTCACATCGGGCAGCACCTCGCCCAAGCATTCTTCGTCAATAATTGGCTCGCCCTCGTTCCTTCACTCGTCACCTACTGCAGTCACAGAAGTCACTATGGCTGACTTGGGCTCGTCTTCTGCAACCGGAAGCCTGCCAGGAATCTACACGTCCAGTGCGCCCTCGCAGATGCCCCTCATGTCCGCAGAGTCGGTGGCCACGACATCGGCCGGCCTAAATTCGTCATCTTACTACTCGCCGTCAATGCACGATAACGCTTCAAACCAGGGAGTTTTCTCAACTCCGGCCTACCACGGCCAGCAGTACATGCCTGAGTACACAACCGCTTCATTTCCCTCTGCAGCTACTTCAACGCTGCACTCTCAGTACCCGTGCGTTTATTCCTTCCAAGGAGCCCATCTCCAAGTAGCCCCTGCTCTGCCTGAATCCTTTCAAATCCTTTGCCCATCAAGTGGATAATAGGAAATATCAGGGATAGGGTATAGGAAATAGCAATTAGGATTCCAGAAAATACTAACAGACTACTACAGGCGCACTGCCATGCCTGACCAGCCCAACATGGTCTACCCAATGCACCAACCACACTCCTCTATCATGGGTGCTGGACACATGCACCAGCACCATCAGCAGCCTCCCCAGCACCATCAGCAGGCACAGCAGCAAGCATCAGCTCACCATAGCCCACTGCCACTCCCCATGTCCCAGCAGCACCGCCCACACCACCATAGCAATGGCAGTGGCCACCAGGGCCAGAACAGTCCACCCCTGTCCCACACACACGCTCACGCCCACTCCCAGACTCATCCCCAGGCACATTCTGAAGCCCATCCTCAGGCTCATGCCCACGCCCATCCCCACGCTCATAGTGCTCCTTCTCACCACCACCCTCACTCCTACGACGGTGTTGTTGGTAGCGCTGTTGGTGCCCCCGGATCGGCAGGCGTCCGTGTTGTTCAGAGTCGGCCGAAGCCGCAGTGCTGGGAACACGGATGTAACGGCCGCCAATTTTCAACCTTCAGTAACCTTCTAAGACACCAGAGAGAAAAGTCGGGCCAGGCAGCCAAGGCTGTATGCCCCAACTGTGGTGCCGAGTTTACACGTACAACAGCCCGCAACGGACACCTGCAGCACGACAAATGCAAACAACGGCAACGCAACTAAAGTTCTTACTTTTCCGTTTCTTTCACTCAGAAAAGGCAAAAAAAGCAGCACCGGCTGGCCGAAGCAGCTATCAAGACAATGCGAAGGATACGAGCAGCACGACCCGGATACCCTTCTTTACGTTATATACACATCATACAACAAAACTATACAAAAAGACACCCGCACATCACACTGCCATGTCGTTTCGGAGACCATAAAATTATTGGCAGTTGTTTGCTTTGGGCCTTTTCTCCAATTTTTTCTGTCTATTTCTTTTTATATTCTCTTCTTTGTCTACATTTTACTCCATATCTATCACAGTTCACAGTTATTTTCAGCATAGGTGTACCATTCTTGTTTATATTTCATTTTGTCTCTGGAGGTGGTAACGCACTGGTGGAAACTTGCTTTTAGGGTCTGGGGATGGAGCATTGCTCTGGATTGATATTTTGATTACTTATAGCTTCATCAATACTACTTGAATTCTCACAATCTTGAACTTTATCTTTAAGACCATGTGCCAAAGCCATGTGCATTTCTGCCCGTGTGTTATAATTCTCTGTGTTTTTTCTTCTTAATCGTCATCACACAAACTCTCGGTAGGTTCAAACCCACTACTTTCCAAGGCCATTTTTATTATTGGTTGAAATCACTGGTTCGGGATACGCGCGTATCGGCGTGCCGTAGAAGGTAGGTCCCGTGCTTATGTGTATTTAATAAACTGTGCAAATCAAATAATTCAAAAGCAACAATACCAATGACAACCGACCACAACAGCGCAGACGCTGCAGCATCATGACGCACCATACGTTGAAACTAGCCTGAAATATAAATTATGCAACACTCTCCTTTTTGCGTTATTTACACGGTGCAGACTAAACCATCCTAAGAACATGAAGACTGCAGAGCGACAGCATTGCTTTTTAGACAACCTCGACTAAACTAGGTCGAGAAGCTGAGCCAAGGCCCTGCTGACGATCCCGTCTATCTCCCTGTGATTATGCTTCAACTCCCACTTTTCGGATCCCGCACCCTCCCACTTCTTTCTCGAAGGCTACCCTCCCTTCCACCTTTCGAACTACCCCTTCTTTTCCCTGCCTGCCGTGTTTTCTCCCACTTCTGACCCTCTGACTTTCTATAGCATGCATAGAGCAGTGATTTGTTTGCTTTTTCCTTCTCATCTTTGGCCATTTCTATGATAGTGTTTATGTGTGATGTGATAACGGCAGGCTCCGGTACACTAATCTTTATTTTTGCCTAGATCTTCACTATCTACGTTTGATATTGTTCACTCTCTCCCTGTCGTGTATTGTCACCTTCCTAGTTTGACATTCCCAGAGACGATGATTCTAGTCCACCAAATGGCGGTAACGATGAACTGAACATGTACATCACGCCTTTTTTGTGCTATTCTGTTTTGACTAATGAACTGTTACTTGCATTTCCGGTCTCATCAAAAGATTTAGATAGAACACAACTTTCGTAGATACCACAAATGAGACAATGGGATTTGTGCTACAGACTAATAGAATAGCTAACAAAGTTGCATTACCGTATGCGACTGGTAGCTTAAGGTGCAATTAATAAAACACAAACGTTGAATTACTTACAACTATTCCAGGCATGTTCATGCCCTTGGAAGAACTCCTAGTATTCTGTACGAATTGCTCAGCGGTCAAGCAAGACGAGACTTACAGGCCCGCAGAGCAGGACATTTACAGAGTAAGCTTCATCGGAATACTGTGATAGCTTTGTCTTCTAAATCCGTTGTCATTATCGAAAGACAAATAAGTGTGAACAAGCCAGAAGAAGCTAAGATCTATGAATTAAAAAAAAAGGCTCGGCGCAGAGACAATTAGTGTGACTATGGCTAGGCTAGCTCGAGCTTGAGCCAGCTCGACCAGGGTCAAAGAATGGGGTCGGCCATGATGTGAGGCAGGGGGGAGAAAACATGCTGATTTTGTGATAAAATGATCACTAATGAAGAAGAAGTACTCCGTACACTGACCGACGTGAATTGGCAAAGTCACAAAAAGAAAAGAAAGAAAAAACGGGAAAGCCCCCCCAAAAAAGGAGAAAGACTTAACTGAGACACGCAGGGAGACCTGGCTACACGGCCGAACAATGTCACTACTAAGCCGTTGAGGCTTTGGCTGTCTGTCATGTCAGTTCTGCACGGAGTCATTACACTGCAGCGCTGTAAAGATGCGCAGCACACCGTTTCGTTTATGGAAAATGGTAGTATTTTCGGCCTCCGTCGGCTTGATTTAATACAACTGGGGTTGTTTGCCTAGGTTGCCTTACAACCACAGTACTTCGCACGCGCTGTGCACGGGAACAAGGCACACCGGGGTTAGGCTGTCATACAGCATATTCTTGCCGTTCTTATGTTTTTATCTCATCTCATATCTTCTATTCCCATTTGCCATTCAGCGTATGCTGCTACCGCTAAGGAAACTACATATCAAATGTAAAATATAAAGGGTCAAAGTGACGGAGGATAGACGTAGATACTGCGTTACTTCAAATTGACAAGAACGGTGCGCGAGATGCAGACTCGATGTAGAGCCGATAAAATGTAAGCTAACGCCTCACACAGAACCTGAAACATAGTGCGGAGCTGGCGACGACTTACGAGTAGACGACAGGCACAAGAACGCTACAATAGGCTAGCAATTCTCCGGCGATACACAACATCTCTACCCTTTCCTTTCGATCAGTGCCTATTGTGGTTACACTTTCCAGAATACTTGCGAGACGATTGGGTTCGCAACCAATTTTTTTTTGGGAGGTGAGCAATGCAAACTAAAATTATGAACAGCATCTTGTTAGCGAGGAAGACCTGCTACAAACTGTGGGATAATAATAGCAGCTTTGCCTGCTGGTTGCTCTGTGATTATTTGGTATTACTTGGTATGTGGCAAAGAAATAAAAATCTGGGCCCGTACAAGATGGTACTCCTGACAGTCCCGGGAAATCAGACCAATACAACACCGTTATGCTTTGCCAATAAAACTATCATTGGTAATATCATTGTTTGATATTGGCCGAGACTTGTGGTGCCCTGTGCTTTTCTGGTATGTCACTTTATTCAGTACATTGCACCCTTGTCTGTCGCTTGGGGTATGGGGTAGTAAATTGCATGTTACGCCGGCCGGCCGAGCCTGTGAACAAGTATGCAAAAGTAGCTACAGGAATACATCGTATGCTTAAATCGGGAACCTAATTCCAACTTGCATCGAGCTGCCTAGCAAGGAGTAACTGTATCGTCGACTTTTGTGTCGGTTACGAGCCGCCGAGTTTCTAAATTTTTTTTTTTTTTTGGCAATTTATGCCATACTTAGACGGAGATAGATGCTACAGGTGGCTTGGCTTCTACAAGATTAGCTAGAAACATTAGGGAGAGCTATGCTTTATCTTTTCTCCTTTTTCATTATCAGTATTTACTTTACAGGGAAATGTAGCCGCCTTTGTACTACTCAGTACTTGGTACATTGCATACCCACTCAACCACACACACTCAGGCCGGCCCGTCTATTGTAGTGCCGGTTTTGACTGTAGCTTTTCCGTCGTAGTGGAAAATGTGCCTGACTTCAGTGTGAGAGGAGGTGAATACAAATTGCTTGTACTGTCCCAACCACTAGTCGGACTTCTTTAAGACACTCGGGACCGAAAGATGATTAAGTAGAACAATAGGACGCATTACGAAGTACGCTGTGTTCACTAAGCTTGGAGGTTAGAAAACACCTAGACGACAGGGGCATAACAAGTCACCTGTGCCCTGTAGGGCATCATTTCTAAGAGATGGGCTGAATGGACGACAGACAGGCTCAGCCGATATAGTCATCAATACAGGCAAAGATCAGCACCATCAGACAACTGTGGCGGTAAAATATGCGGTAAGAGCCTGCTAGATCAAAGCAGCCCGGGCTCGAAGACCGAGGGTAGCGAGATGGACAAGTTAAAGCTGGGCGGGACATTTTTACCATATGTGGCGGACATATTTGACCGTCGCGAGCATGCGGGATGGTCGATAATTTTAAATAACCTTAGAAAGGCGGTCATGCCGGGCGGAAACAGCTTCCCGGGGCGGTCTCCCGTTAGGTAAATTAAACACCCCGACTTTACGAGAACAAATCTAGTAGCTAGATTATATTTTCCCATCCTGACAGCCTCACAACCCAACGACGCAAGAACGGACGATAATCCAAATTTGACGGTAGGCCGTCCCAGTAGAACAGCCACATGCCATAGACTCAGATGTGGTTATTGGAAACGGGCTTCAGAGCTGGCCAGCCCCCAGTCATCAACAAAGTTGGGTCGGTAATATAAATTCACCACAAGGAGCTGAGCTGAGTTTAAGCTAGTAGCGGAGCGTGACACTTCATTGTCCTTATTTTTAGGGTTGTCTTTTTTATTTAGCACCTGCACAACGGAGAACGTCGTAGACCGCCAGAAGAAGCAGGAGCTCGTCTAAAGAGGAAATAATTTGGTCCATAAAGGTTCCCATCATCTTGGCGGTTCAAAAAGAGACAATTTATCGAATTCATAGTGATGATATGTGCTGCAATCAGGGTTGCCTACAGCGAACTCGTGATGTTAACTACCTCGCCTCCTGTAATTGACTGGGTTTGCAGCCCTACAATGGAGATTCTTTATTTTTGACAGAATAACAACGTTCATCGAAATAGTTTACAACTGTCATACCGCTTTTTGTGCTGCAATAATCAAACAGAGATGACCATCAGGAAGCTAACTCCATGTCAACGCTCAAATGGCACTGTAGCATCTTATTTGTAGGGTGTAAATGCGCCATTTTAGTGTTGTTTTCCGAAAAATGCAATCAAAACGGGTATTTGAAAGGGTCAATACGAATACTTTGCAAAATGAGATGTAGGCTTCCAAAGTAATTTAGACTCGATAATCTGCCTCAACGGAGAGTGCCACCGCTAGTCCGAGGACGGGGGTAAATATGATGTATATGCTCTGGGCGTTCGAGCATGGCGTATATAGGCATAATACCATTGTTATTTGCAGTGTTGCCGTGATTTGGGCAGCTATTGTTATATGGATCAGTTGTGACTTTGAGAACATGAACGCGTCTACGTACTATGTACAAGTACACGTATTTGTCCCAGTGAATTAAGGGACTCGGAGTAATATAGCAAAAAAAAATGTTGGAGGGTATGTTGTGCTGGAAGTTATTTATGCGAACCAGTCGTCCAGGGTTCATCGGTCCATTGCGATTAATGCTGAAAACCATCGAGGCTGGCAGAGAGCTCTGTAAGCTATCAAGCCACCATAAGCTATCAATATTCTGGAAGTAGGTCAAGTTGCATGCCACGGTAGACCACCGTACAGCCGATTTACGACAGAACACGTTAGACGTTGTGTGGACTGTTTCTACATCGTTTAGCAGCCAATGCCAGGGAATTCCCCAAATCACTCTTTAAGTCGTCTTGTGTTGTTTCCTCCAATACGACGGCTGCATGGTGTAATAAAGCTGCAACAGAGTTACCATCGTAACATGTGAAGTATGCTCTATGTAGCGTGGCCGCTATGACAGATCCGCCACTGAAGCAACTGTAGACTAATTCCACGTTGCGTAGCTAGTGTGCTGAGTCGGGCCATCAGGTTCATCCGAGCCAAAGACATCACATAATTACCCACGCAGCGTTAAAGTTATTTGCCTTACATTGTTTTTACACGATCCTTTAGTAGCTGCAAATACGACTCGCGCCGGATCGCCGCTTTTCCGTACAGCCCTCCAATATCACAGGGTCAACGGTGGAGTGCCATTACTCTGTCGACACTGGACCTGTCGGACAGCGTATGCCTCGAATCCTCTACATTTTTATTTACTGCCTTTCCACTGTGCGCGGGCTCAGGCATGCTGGCCGTACCACTTAAGAAGATGTGATGGCCGGAAATGACCTACATTTGTTTCTGTGCAAGTGGCTTGAACGCTTGCGAATCCCGGGTTTAGCACAGACTGAACCCTGTAATCAACCTTGGTGACGCACGGTTGTTGGGCAGAACAGGAAGCCGATATGAATCCGGAGAATCTCTCAGCCCTTCGGAAAGGCACTCCAAACATAACCATGCAAAAAAATAGAATTTGCGCAGAATAACTGACGCATACAATGACCCTACTATGAGGAGAACAGTCTTACTAGCAAGGGCGTCGAAACGCTTGGCTCCTACGGTACAGGTATTTTTAACTTTACCAACCTGTCATTTACACCTTGCCATTATCGCCCAAACTCAACGGTCTGGTGCCATCTCCATTGAATCCTTCCAATATGGCCACCGGACTCAAGTAGGCTAAGTAAAACTGCCCGGTGGTATGCGAAATGGGGGATTTCAAGAAAGAACAAAGTAGAAGAACCGCCATACTCCGTACAGTGGATAAACCCCAGCGCATAACACTGGTGATACTACTCTGGACATGGAGAAGCCTAGTTTCTACCAATTTACCTGTTTTGCACATCCAAACAATTCCTTCATTGGAACAGTAAATTGATGATCTGCGGCGGCCTATTCGCTGGGAAGGATAAAGAAGGTTGCCGACCAATTTCTTGGAGAAGTAGGATAATTATTCCGGCGTACCCCATCCAAATACGGCAGCGGGAGGAAGAAGGAAGGAGGAGTGAACGGGAGCAAGAACGGCGAGAAACCCCGAAATACAAAAACACATATATGCATGCGGAAGCAACCTGACACATATCTAAAGTTTATTAGGGCCTACGATGTATGCAACTATCCATCCCATCAAGACCAAGGTAAGTGGGGTCGGTATGGAAAACGGTAAGATCGAGATGCATAACGTCAGAATAGGCATTAGACTGACTAGTATCACAGAAAGGATGCAAGATGCCGGCTCAAGTACGAAGTACAAGGCAGTTTTCGAGCACTCCCCAGGCAAGACAGGAAGGATCACATTCAGGGGCTGGAGGAGGAGAAGCACCAGAAGCTCTACGGAAGAGGTACAGAGGCAGTAGACGTCGCGAGAGGGGTGGTAACGAAGGAGCCGGAGTGAAGGAAGCAAGAGTGGGAGAAGGATGAGAATTGATAATAGAAAGACTGGTACACTACTCTATCTGGGTTATTGGAAACCACGACGTGAGATCTCTTGTTTGGATTTCAGTTACTTTGATCGTCCTCATACAAGAAGAGGACATGCATTATTATTTTTTCATCTTTCGCAGAACGAAATGTGTTGTTCCTGGCAATCAGTTGACAATCAGTTTTCTATTTCGAGCATAGTTACTTTCGGATAACACGTTGCTCTCGATCCTCTTTCAAATGTATAGAGCATTGCGATTTTCTTCCACGATGGCTGAGTAGCTCTACCGTCGAGACTTTGTTCTTATCACACTTCCTTATTTCCGATTTCAATTCAACCTGCTCTGATCATTGATTGTTCAGTCACTTTGTACTTCTGCGGTCATATCGCGGGGTACCATTATAAAGATCTTCTATCTCGTGCATGGTTGATCAAATCAGGATGAGAACGTGGTGGCATAGATACGACATTAGTTTGAGTAAAGACTTGCATTCATGTAACAACGCCGCTTAGTGTTTTCAGATTTACGCTTCACATCTTCAATGCTTAACCCTTCACTTGACTGGCTCCGCATATCCATCAACGCACTTGTCAAGGCTTACTGCAGCTGTCAACATAGTAGCCATTTTGCTTGCATATGTTGTGTGATTAACTTTAAGCTGTCCTGATGAGCCTAATCGGTTTTAATTGTAAACTGTTACTTTTCTACATCGACATTAGATCTCATCCTCGTTCAAATTTCCAATCTTTTATGCTTGTTTGCTGTTTGCTGTTTTCTATCGGGCAAACAAAATGATAACCAGCTTTTCGTCATATCGGTCTCGAAAACAGTTTGTCTTTGAGCTCGAGTACTGCTGCGCGATGTAACACTCAAGTGCTAGGCGAGCACAAAGTAGCGCATTGGTGTCGACTGGGCCTAGGTGTGATTCCATCAAATGAGTGAGGGGTGCACATCTGTCTTGGCGTGCTCCAGCTATGAGCATCTTTTGATCCGTGCAGGGGAGCAGCATCGGTGGTGTCTCTTCAACTACAAGTACTTGTACTCAGTACTCTAGGTTCTGATCATATATTATGCATATTAAGTTCTTAATTCGTTTCACATTCAAGTTGCTCCGAACGTTGGAGGGATATATTTGACGGAAACAACCCAGTGTGGGCTACAACCATGAGACCTTGCCATGTATCGGCGGCTCGTACCCGAGACTTGGAGCGACTCCCCGAGTACTGGGATTTTAAGTTGTTTCGGCCGCTGGTAATTGCTGGTAATTGCGACAGAAGGAAAAATTAAGAGCAGCGTTGTTGACGTTATTTAGTAATGCCAGCATGCAAAGTAGTTGTCGGAATAAGCCATGCGCGGCATTCTGAGTAGGATAAGAGAAAGAAATGCGGTGCAGAGTCCCTGTGAGGCAGCTAAAATATAAATCAACCTAAGGCCCCTATGTTTTAGTGTAGGTGAATGCTAGTACTTGTACGTTCCTTTGCCATGCCATGAAAACAAAGAATAAAATGTGAAGCTGGGCCTTCAAACCTTCAGAGCACCATGAGGATTTTGTCAAGTTCTGGGGGCCGTTCAATGTTTGAGACTCTTTGGACTCGAAACCTTCGTTACTACTTCTTAGTCTTACTGTGCTCATTTTACAATCGCAGAAATCGGCATCTGCTTCTGCGATCTTTTCAATATGACCGTGACTAGATGCCGCAGCTTCGAGTATGGTGCGGCATATCATCCTTCACCAAATCCTAGAAGACCATGGCAGATGTGAGTTGCCGCTAGTTGCAGGCTGGGTAATCTAATGGCTTGGGCAGGTTATATTCAAGCATGGGGCCAGCCAACACTAGGCAAACATAGCCAGCTTCTTCATGGTGAGTGTCACTAGCTGACCGTTGCGAATGCTCCTGCAGAGTACGCAAATCCATCCCGTCCGGATAAGACACAAATCCAACAAATGTCGGCTCGATCCGTCGTCCTTCGTCTCTCTTCCTTCTTCCTTGGACCATGCAGGTCTATCTCTAGCAGATGCCGAGCGCATATCTTTTTCATGAATAGTACTGAACAATCTTCATGGTTATCCTGCATGCTGTCGGCCATCCCGAGCGGCCTCTTATTGGAGAGTAATCATAGCCTGTGATGATACCAATGATAAAGACGATTCCAAATTGAGTAATTACGTCTCAAATTAGAAGAATAGTTGATAATCTTTTTATGTTTGCAAGGCATGGACAGATGTCAGCCAGAACCCGCAGCTGAACTAAGTCAGCGCCGTTGACAGCCTCCTAGATTTTGGTACCAGCTACATACAGACTACACTCCGGAGAATGCCAGCACTTTTACGGTGAGCCCAGGCTGCTTGCCTTTTTTACACATACATCGTGATATCATAGGCCGCGCCTCGTCGATACGTGTATTCGCGATTCTCGGGCCATGGCTCGATCTGGTAGCAATTACCCGCTTGTCTAGCTGGTTTGACGCTTATACTATGCACAAGCCAATGCGGCCGTTTTCCTTTGATAGTTCATCAATATAAGTCTTACCAATAAAAGATTCTATTCGTAATATGGGGCGGCATGTATTCTGTTGACATCAGGTGGCCACGCCAAACGCCTCTTCCTCAGCAGGCGCAGCACGCTTCTGTTAGCGCTTCGGCTAATTAGACGCGCTGAACCCTGTATCCATAGACCCATCAGCCATGATAATTATGGGGCCCTGGAAACGAGCGCTGGCGCTTAGCCAGGCTGCTCCTTCCCTATTAACAGGAGGGGCGTGCCTTCTTTTTACGGAGAAGGTCGACCGTAGACGCGTGCCCACCAGCCAATCACAGAGCTCACGTGCCAGCACAGCAAACACATCTCGAGCCGTGACGACTGTGCGATGCAGCCTTTGGCGCAGAACAGCTTTCATCACCACAGGCCGCGCCTCCACGGAATATCACCTAAGACAACTTGAATAGGCTAGGCTTTACACTGGGCGGCTATGCCAGTTGTTGCATTGTCATTCTTGCATGCAGCAGCTTCATTTTGTCGGTAGCTGATTCGACATCGAACCGCGTCCAAGCCGCCTCGTGCTCGCCTCTTTGCTTAAGCGCATGCACTTTGATGCAAACGTAGCAACCATCTACACACTGTGCATCTGCAGACTGTTTTACAGTGTTGCGTCGCGCTTATCACGCTTCCTACGGTGACAGGCCAACGTCGGCTCAAATGCGGCAGAATCCACAACGCACAACTGGAGAAACGAAGTCACGATATCTGATTTGACGAGAAAACGAGAAGCGCAACACACGCCATTCTCCGCCACTGTCTTCATGCTACATGCTGCATCCTGCACGATTGTCGCCAAATTGACGCCGCTCCAGTCTTATTACGCCCCCAAACAAGCTGTAGCTGCCAATCATGGCTGCCGTCGAGCCGGCCTTTGCTACTCTAGATGATGCACTAAGGTATGATGATGGCTTGATATGTCGATGGACGCAGCTGCGTGGAATTGTGGCCTCCGGAAATAGGCCATGCTGCAAGATGAATCCTGTTATGAAGTCATCAGGATACACCCGCCGGTAACATCGTGCAAAAGAAACAGCCACCTAAGCGGCCCCCAGTCACCGGAGGGGGGTGTCAAGGAAATAGAACGAGAGAGCCGGAACGGGTAATAAAGAAGAAGAAATGAAACAAGAGAAACACTAACCAAACAACAGGGCCACGTCACATCACCAGAGCGTCCAGGATGGGCATCCTGCATCTGGGCCTACAGGGACAGCTGGCGGCTGGAGAAGTAAGAGAAAACAGGCATTTTGTTCCGTCTTTCAGACAGAGATTACACAGCCTACGCCAAACGCCACTCCCATAGCTGGCTTCACTGCGCATGGCCAGCCTTTTGGGGTACCCAATGCTGCCGCAGCACTCAAGTCGAGTTTTACACAGTCACAAGACAGCGAAGACTTGGACCTGCCCGACGCTAATGACGAGGGTATGCAAAGTGCTGCTGCAACAACTGCTGGCCGGCTAGGCCCGGCGTCGGATGGAAACGACCAGTTCCGCTTTGATCGAGCTTGGCATGCTGTCACAGCCCGGATTTCATTGCCATCCTCGGTAGCGGTCGAAGATTCTTTTGGCACACTGGCACCAGAGTCTCAGCTTCCATCAACGCAAGATGCTGCCACAGAGGCTGAGTTCAACGATGATGTCCGCCTCGTCTTCAATGCTCGGACCCTGCTTCCAAGGGCATCACACACCGATGACATTCTTTTCTGGCACACGCATCAAGTCCGGCATCACTACACACAGCATGTACTGCCTATGCTATCGGCTTGTGTTTGCGAGGCTCCTGGGCCGCCGCCTCGCCAAGGAGAGACTGCTACATTGGAGGACCAGCGCTATTATGAGCACCACATGGCCGTAGTTGTCAACAGCATTCGAACCCTGGAGGCGGCATTCCGTCTCTATTTCTATGGTCTTATGCTACTGGTGCGCGGGATTCGATCTGCAGATGGCAGCCCTCTGGCACAAAATCCAGATGTCATCGTGTCTAGATTTCGGCAAGATGTCAATGCCTTGGTTGCTAACTCTACCCCCAAAGGCTTGACAAATTCCATCCGTGTGATTTTCACTCGGTACGCAAGTGTTTTTCTTGGATTCGAGTCGCCACGGAAGCTTGATGATAGCAGTGGCAACACTGCCAGCAGCACTCAGTTCATGCGGCGAAGCGCACAAGGCGCTCCAATCTCGCCCACGAGACAGAGGAGTAAGCTCGCCGCCACACCCAGTGCGCCTCCACGGCCGCCCTCACTCCCTGATAGCCGCATCGATGCGCTACAGAAGGAGATGCTAGAACTACTCCAGCCTCTACATGACGTAGGGCTCGCTGGGGAAAACTTCCAGATCTTGTTTGCCGAGATCTTGGACGAGAAGATGATCGATTTCATTCAGCTCTCGTTTGCAGGTCGATGGGGCGAAACAAATCCGAAACTCCTCGACGAAGGCTCCCCGGCCGGCAGTCTGGCGGCGCTCAAGTATTGGTACCGTGATTCGAGAAAGCTGCAAGCTCCTTCGTTTTGTATCGGTGTGGTGTACGACTGGATTGGTAACCACTTTGCCCCTTTCGCCCGGAAAGTGATGGAGAAGATCAGTCCACTGGCCGGCAGCGTAGTTCCAGAGTCTGATGTAGACAAGTGGAAAGAGGTAGCACTTGGCCGGCTCTCCATGCTGCGGATGACTGAGCTCTTTGACATTGTCCTTCACTGGCCGCAGAGCAGAGAGGGTCTTGAAGACTTGCGCGTCAGCGTCACCACCTCGCAGCGCCGTTCACAGCTTGTATCCACGTTCTCGGCAGAGATGCAAAAGCGGCTGATTCATCCTGCGTGCTCAACTCTCGAGATCATGCAGGTTTACGTCGCCATGATCCGCACTTTCCATGTCCTCGATCCATCTAATGTTCTTCTGAGCTCGGCTGTTGCGCCTCTACAGTTCTGTTTGTGCCAGCGCGAAGATGCAGTTCGTATTATGGTCGATGGCCTTCTTGCCGATCCGGAAGCGTCGCGCTCTGGGAATGGGACGGTGGCAGACAAGATTGCAAAGACACGGGCAGCAAGCTCCGCACTCCCAGATCCTAGTTCTGCCGCAACGAACTTGACAAGTTGCAAGCTCGACGAGCTGGCCACCATTCTCAATGACCCCATGCAGCACCGTCGGCGCCATATCGATGAGGAAGAGCTAGACTGGGACGACATGGAATGGATGCCTGACCCGATCGATGCGGGCACCAACTACCGCAGGCCCAAGAATGAAGACGTCATTGGCACTCTCATTAGCGCTCTGGGCTCGCGAGAAGCTTTCACCAAGGAGTTTCAAAGTATTATCGCCGAGAGACTGCTTTCGACGCAAAACTCTTTCGTGAAAGAGGTCAAGGTTCTTGATCTACTCAAAAAGCGGTTCGGCGAGGGCTCGATGCAGAACTGCGAGGTCATGATCAAGGATATTCGAGACTCTCACCTGCTCAATGATCACATTGACCCTCAAATCAACGGCAGCCAGGGGCCTTACTCTATGGATGAGGGGCCCGTAACGACTGGCAGTGCTATCTACAATGCCAAGATTCTGTCCCGCCTATACTGGCCGGGCCTGGACCAGGAAGCGTTCCTCCTTCCCAAGCCCATTGCGGAAAAACAAGATATGTACGCGTCGCTTTTTGAGCAAGCCAGGGAGGGCCGCAAGCTGTCGTGGCTGAACCAGTTGGGACGGGCCTCGGTCGAACTCGAGCTAGAAGATCGGACTGTTTCTCTCGAGTGCAAGACATACGAGGCCACGGTCATCTATGCGTTCCAGGGCAGTGGGAAAGGGCAGGAAAACGATGGCACGCCCGCGCACCAGTCGCTCTGGGATCTCGTCGAGATGCTCAGAATGGATGAAGACCTTGTAGCGCTTGCTCTGACATTTTGGGAGAAGCAGGGTGTACTACGGCAGGATGTACAAGATCCCGAGAAATACCACGTCATCGAAAACCTTGCGGCGGCGGCGGCAGAGGCCGAGGCAGATACAGAAGAAGATGCTACCGGCGTATCCGCAGAAGCAGCAGCAGCAGCTCCTACCGACACGCAGAAAACGCGCAAGGCGCGCTCTGACGATGCCCAAAGAACCGTCTACTGGCAATTCATCAATGGCATGCTGACCAATAGCGCCGCATCCATGCCCTTGTCACAGATTGCCATGATGATGAAAATGCTGATAGCCGAGGGCTTCCCATGGAGCAACGAGGAGCTGCAAGATTTTTTGGCCGAAAAGATAGAGGATGGCGACCTGGAGGTGGTGGGCGGCAAGTACAAGCGGGTGAAGAAATAGTCGAAGAACGCCGACAATGCTCAACAATGTCGCATACGGGAAATGGGCCACATTCCATCGAGAAAATGATAAATGTTTATGAAACAACCATTAAAACTGTTTATGCCCAGGTGTTCTCTTACTTGTTCAACCTCACGGCTTTGACCAATGCTTGCATGTGACACCGTTGGAAAACGATGAGTCAACTAGGATGAAGGCATATGCTCGACAGGCATGCTGATGCTTCGTTGCGGCTGATACTGTAGAACCAGCCATGCAGTGATTAGTTGTTGGTTTCCCAGCCCATGTCTGACAATCTATTTTATATGAGGTTGCGGGTACGAGCTACTGTGACAGCTCATGTACGGATGCAACTCGTTTGACAGCCACTCATACAGCTGCATGTTGATTTCCCTGTATCGCCAAACTCGGTGGGCAGGTCTTCATGCGTGTGTACACGTTTGTATATCAAGCAAACAACTTACAAGCCAAAGGCCAGCCATACGCATCACATGAAAGCGAGTCGATGAGAATGGCCAACATACCTCTCTCAATGCTGTGCAACAACTACCGCATAGAAATGATGGGTTGGCGGCCAGCTTCTCCATCTAAATATGCACAATCTAGGGGATAGAAGACAGGGGAGCAACAGCACACGGATACTCACGGGATAGTATTCGGGATAGTGCAGACCGGTGAGACTGGTGCAACGGAGTGGAGCTCAAAACATATTGAGCGGTCAAGATGTCGCCCACTACTTATTAAACAAGGCTTCATCGATGCTGGATGTATGGCGCGGTTGAGAGCTTCTGCACAATGTATCCAGAAGGCGAAATCACAGGCAAAGATGTGACCAACCCTCCAAAAAAGGGTCGGGATTTGCATGTGGCCGGGCGAATGCTATTTTTTCCTCTTACAGACAGTATGCCTGCTCGCGGGAAAATTGCACATTTTATGAGGCTTAAATCTATCCTAGCAAGGGCAAAGGCGCTCAAACATAAGCAAAGTTTGCTCACGAGTGGCCCCAGTCTGGGGGTAAGAGTATGTGATGCGTGCCAGCCGTTGATAGGCAGGAAATACCGAGCGGCGGCGGCTGTCTGTCTGTCTGTCTGGCCAGAATCGGGTTGTCGACAAAACGATACTTTTTGGCATCAGCCTCTGGCTATCGCCCAGGTAGTGTCTCATATCGATACAGTACAGAGTCTCTTCTGCAATTCGAGAGTATTGGCTGTGGTGATTTCGGTCTCGAGTATGGCTCGGATGCCACCCAATCAAGTTGGGCGTACATTTGCTTATTTGTTGCAAGCACGGCCTTTTCTTTTCAGTCTACTTCGCAACCCACCTCAGTCACAGCAGATGAAAACTGAAAAGGCACAGAATGCAAAACCCGTTTCCTATTTGATTTAATGATCATGGCGATAGTGAAACTGATAAGCTGCAGGGTTGAATGCTTTGTGCTCTGCACTAGGTTCGGGCAGGGCACTTCCGGCTGGGGGCTCGAATGGCTGTTATTGATGATCACTGATCAGCTTCAGTCTAGTTTGGCCACGAGGAAAGTCTGTTCTGGATCTGGTAGGCAAGGGGCTGCAGTAAGGCAACCCCAGCCAGACTCGTCCTGTATGCTTCAATATTAAACGAGCTGGACATGCAGTGTCCTTCTCTTGTTCTTGCAGCCCGTATTTCGTAGCATCTTAATGAAACCTACATATGGAATGCGTGTTGGTGTTTTGTATTCGTATTTCAGCTACAGGTGATAGATGGAAGCTCATAATCAATAGTCCTTAGTTATTGGCTTAATATGCCCAAACCAGCTGCTATATTGCATCTAGAGTCTCCGGTCTTCTGCTTTGAAAAACGCGAATAGATGGAGTATGGCCAATATGAGAAGAGACAACATAAGTTTGAATAAGAAAGCAAAGGAGAGCAATCGTTACATCATATAATTCCTGCATGGATGTCTGTGCGGTCGCTTTCTTTTTCGTCCTAATATTGTGTGAGATGTGATGACTGGCTCAAGGGATCATGGGTCCTTCGTTCCATGCCACTCAACCATAGGCGCAAATTCGGTGTTTTCATTCGGTCTCAGCAACACAATGACCTGGTCTTACTTGCTGCATTTCCTGTGTTCTTTTAATATTTTGGGTGGTATTTTACGCCTGTTTTTAATGTTTTCTGTCGTTCGCGTTTTTGTTATCCGCTCTCCTACGATAACAATATCCCAACGTTATCTTGCTAGATTGGTGTAGCAACCCTGCTTGCTTTGGTCATGGGGCCCGACATGGCGTATCAGCTGGCCATTCACAGGTCGGCATACTATTCGTTGCATTTGAATATTTGGAACGGTAAGAGAGTTGCCGCCCATCCGCGATCGTACACATTGAGTTCATCAATCTTCGGACAAGTCCATCAAGTTGCTATCGCGCCGCATCCGACTTTTGACGGCGTCGGCCGAAGTTAACTGGCGGTCTGGAAGCAGCTAGTGGTGGTCATTTGCAGGTTTCTCAGCTCCATAACTGCGAGGCCGAGTGAAAACCTGACAGATTCGACTGGCAACTTTGAGAGGATGATATCCAAGGTCAACGTCGACAGCAAAGCACGTGAGACGACGTCAACTACCACAGTAATTCTCTGGAGTGGGCCGAGTCTTGTTGCCGGCCTTATGCCTCGTCTCAATACTTGACACACCGAAGTACCCCATAATACCATCATGGACCGGCCGGCTACCTCTTTTAATGCTTTGTACTTATTCCCTCTAACGCTTTAAGACGGCAAAATGCCTAATGAGGCAAAAAATGCGAACTACGGAGAGATGCCTGTCTGGATATCAAATACTTCTCAAAGTTCATTGGGCCTCTGTATTTGATAGCCGTAGCCTCGTTAGCTGTCATATTGCAATGGTTTTATTTATTTTGATATTTGTTTTTTCAAAATAATTAACAAAGTATATATCATCGTGGATCCCAATCTACGGATCTCGCCATGATGCGTTCTTGCACAGTGCTTCAAGCAGTATTGTCAATTTCTCATTTCGTAAATAAAACCAGCAAATAGCCCTCCTCATCCGGACGATACGAACTGTGCACCTTGTCGCCTTACTTTGTATGTGAAGCTTCGTTCCCTCGTCCACCTCAACGAATCATCGCACGCTCTGAATTACCAGCACGCACGGTATAGTTCCTCATGAGTTCTTCAACTTTTCGCATGGGAAAAGACTAATTCGGAGGTCTTCATCGTGTTTTGGAATTACAAATATCTGTCAACTCTCACCGGTTCTCCGCTCATCAGGCTCGCTAATCCAGTCTACCTTTTAAGCGCTATGGGTAAAGCCAATATTGCCCGATATATCGAGGCTGCATCTGGAAATATTCTATTGCTCCCCATAATACACACCGGTTGTAACTTGCCTCAAATATGATGTCGTCGGTGTCACTAATGATCAGATATTCATTTGCATGCGTCAAGGAAGTTGCGACTGCCTCAGCCCTAATACTAGATTGCTTATAAAACTTTGCACTCAAAACGGAAGGCGCGTGGTTTGTAGTACCGGGTGGCCGGGACGGCGATACGCGATAGGACGCCGAATGAGGCTCCCGGGCAACGGGCCAGAATTCATCCCATACGAGGCAGGAACGATGGATACGGAAACCTTTTAGGAAGGAGCGTGTAAAGCCAAGGACGAATTCGTTTTTCTCCATTTAATTTCGGCATTGCCCTCTCTTTAAAACTGTCAAAAAGGATGGTAATTATCACAACTAGAGTTCCTCAAGCCAGCGGGTGGCAAATCTAGTCAGCTTCGGTCATCTCTTTCGCACTACCAGATCGCAAATGAACTTTAAGTAATGCACATAGAAAAGGCATGTGAAAAGAGTGCAGCGAAGGATGGTTAGTAATAAATGTCACGGCAATTAGTGGAAGTAGGCAGAATATTGAAGAGTACATGGTGATAGGATCGCCGAGAAGTGGATGGTAGTCACTGGCTCCGTAGCAGCCTTGACAAAACGAGTACGCCGTTGCTGCTACTGCATCTTTCTGGTTGCGTCTCTTTGTAGTTTTCCCGATGCAGCAATGTGTTGCTGAATATAAACGAGTCCAGTCCCAGTATACAGCACTAACTAATGAAAAGCTAATGGTGATCGCGATAAGAGTGCAAGTGTTAAGTCTGCTTCGGGTTTGTGAAAAGGTATCGCTGTTGTCAAATCGCTGTATCTAAATCGCAGGCGCTGATTCGGTAAGATATGTTGCAGATCACACGTAGCCGAGTAATGGGCTTAGTGTATGGCTTAGAGGTCAGCAAAGGTGACTTTGAAAGCTTTAAAATGATCACGAGAATTCCCAGTTAGAATTGGAGCTCTCCGTTGTGCATTGGTAGAAGCTACACTGACAAAACTAACCATTGCAACAGCTTACTGACGTAACATCCTGCGCCGAAGAAAGCTTTGTGGCTAGGTAGAGGCTCCCGATTCTGCATAACTCTTAAGGAAATAGCACCACAGCTAGACGTACATATCCACATGCACAGTTGTTCCAATACACGGTCTAGATTGCCATGGTACGAGCGGCCATCCTTCGTATCCAGCACAAGTCAGGCAGGCCCAAAAGAGGCAGCGGTCAGCCAATATTTGAGCTTCTGTAAGATGCAAGTTGCAGCGGCGCCCCAATATTGTTCCATGCACTGCGAAACACCGATAGGAGCACAAAGAACAACCAATGTAAATTCTATCAATACTCCGCCCGTATCCATCTTGCCTAATATCACTATCGCCTGACAGAATAGCCTGGGCATCTGGACAAAAGGCATGAACTCATTACGCCGCAGTTGCCGAAACTTGATTCTGATGTGTAGTAAGACTCGTAGGCAGTATCTACAAGCTACTTACTCGATCAGTAAGTAGTCTCTTGACTAATGTTTGTAAACTGGGCAAAGAAGGCTTCAGGCGACATGAGGGGAACAGGCGGCATTCTCTCAAATGGAGAGGTGGCACATCTTAGCTCAACCGACACCCTCCTATCGTCCTTTGCCATGTATTAGTATTGAAAAAGTCTCGTAGCTAGAACTACTACCTCTGTGTTCTACACAGAGTCTCAGCTGCGACATGTCGGCTTTAGGCCTGCTCATTAATTTTGGTCTCATTTGGTCACTCTCGGTTGATCACTTAATTATCCCGTTTCGGCTTTCTGTGCAGTGTAGTTGTACTGTGACATTGTCAGGCCTACTACATGTCTCCTGCTTATTTGTTTTGTAGTCGGCCGCAGTTTCCGTTCCGATTTACGTCGTACCTTTGCATTCGGATCGCTGCCTCATGTCTCCTTACTCTTCTCCTCTGTTTTCTTTCCCATTCGCCCCCGATTCGCCCTCGATTCGCTCTACTGTACAAAAGCCTATCCTACCCACGCTGGAACGACTTGTTGAAGCATCATACAAACCCCTCCCTCGACGAGCCACCCTCTGGATATTATCAAGAACCTACATGCGCTCAATCACCTTGCCGTCACATCACACTCACCACATCGATATCTCGCCACCATACAGTTGATAACACGGTCAGAGAAGCAAAGGGAATAGGCGTCAGCTTCGCCAGCTCACAACCTTGGCTACCCGCAACTTTCATCACAACAGGGTGCTGGGCTTACAACACAGCAAGTACGACACGCACAAAACAGACACCCACGGGGTGCGTATGCTTGAAACCATACAGCTCCTTTGCTCCTTTCGCAGTACGGTTTCTGCACAGCTCGCCCGCATACACTCTACTCGTTTGCGGCCACGCTCACACCCGGACTATCCAGTTCCTCGTCCAGCCGCTGGCTTAGAAACCCCTCCTTTCCTGCTTTCGGTCGTGGCCATCCACATCCTAATCTTACCCTCCTAATCGATGTGCTGTCTCGCCCGCCTTGTACCGTTTCTTTTTCACCTTTGAAGTGGAAGTCAAGAGCCACGAATTTGACCAAGGCGCAGTTGCATAGAGATATTGATGTCCTTTTGTCATCGCCCACATACTCTTCCGCCTTCGCTTTCGCCTGTACGTATTGGCCTTCAACACCCGGACTCCGTTGCCTTTTAATCGCTTTCCCTTACTCTTCCTTTATCTCTTCCTCGCCCATGAAGCGTTGGAGTCAACAAGATAATTCATGCAACCAGCATACACTTAGTTGTCTCGCTCATTCCGCATCTCCTTTCCTCGCCAGTTGTGATCTCACTCTCGTCGGCCATTTTCGCCCACGTTGCAAGCGCATCACATGCGCATCACATTCATATTAACTCGCCCTCAGCTTCGAATATACACACTCGACAAACATCATCATACTCGCCTTATTGCCACTTCGCCTTCTACCTACCGGGTCGCTCATACCGCCACTCTGATTGTACATGGTAGCTTTGTGCTAAACTGTCTTCAGCTTTGTTTGTTCGCCCAACAAGTCATTTACTTTCTACTGGCCTCTCTCGCCGAAAATCAATAAAGCCCGAGCTTCCCCTCGATTCTTTAATTTGGCACCTACTTCAACGTCATTTCTGTCTCTGTCCTCCTCCTCACCTCGCCATCTACTCTTCTCACGGTTTCGCATTCGTGCCAACGCTACATCGGATCCTGTCCGCCTCCGTTGAGGTGATATTCTTATCGCTCACGCGATTATATTGACTCGCGGGCTTCCAGAGTTGTAGCTGGCGTATCCTTAACTGCAGGCAGGACGCCTCATCTCGCTGGTCAACAAGTTATCGCCAACAAATGGGGCCTGGCTCAGATTCAGAAACTCGCCTTCTCCCCATGCATAGTGGCAGACACCTGTCATCTTTATTGCAACGCTCTCTCGCACACTTGACCTACTAAGAGACACCACACCCAGCTCATTGGACCCGACATGGACAATTCATCAATCTACAATGGCATGGCAAACCAGTCTTTGCCGCCAGAGCATCCACCAGTTGCATCATACACCACATACGGACAGCACACAACTTGCCCGTTCGTGGCCCAACAACAAGCTCAGCGAGCCCAGCAGGCCCAGCAGGCTCAGCCTGTCTTCGCCACAAACCAGTCCGCCACGGCCACATCTCAGTACAACGATCCATTTGTAAACTTGCGCCCGCCCACTCAATCCTTCTATCACATCGGTCAGCACCAGCACCCGAGCCAGCCGGATCTAATACTGCCTACACCGTACAACCAGCATCCGCCACCTGCATTACATCACACTTACTTCAATGGTGCTCCCGGGCTATTTAACATGTCCACCGCCGTGTTCCCGGCTATTCAGCAAAGTCCGGATCTGACACCGTATAATGTGCCGTCGATGCAGCCAACTTCGGGGAATGCTCCAGGGGGCTCACCCGCTGCAGTACCGAGAGCTATAGGACAGCAATTACCGGCCGGGGTAAGCCCTTCGTTTCAGAACAACACCTTTCCGGGCCTCCACTCTGGATCTGCGTCAACGAATGGTTCTGGTCAGAGAGACAGAGATATCGCGACCCTAAGAAGACTACATGAGGTTGCTCAAACCTTTTTTACGGCTAGTCCACCACCATTTCAGCATCCGGATCGGCAGTCACCTATATTAGCGGTGCCCATACCGCACGTATCGATGCCGCAAACTTCACCGATGCGCGAAACAGCTACTTCGGCAACAGGTCCCGCTACCGCTCGGGCCACGGGCTCAGAGTCTAGTCACTTTGAGTTCCGCGGCCGGGGCCCAAATAATACGTCATTTGCCGACGGCGCCTGGTCGTATGCCTTACAAAGACAAAGAGCGGGGACCCGATTGCCAGATCGTCGTGAATATTTGGCCGCAAGTCCAGAACCCGTTACCTACGGTGATGCGCATGAATTGCCATCACAATCACGCAGGGCAGATGAGCTGAGCATGTCTAGAATAACATCATCTAGACCTGGCCAGTCACGCTCGATGAGGATGAGAAGACGTCCTGAGAGGTTCATTCGACAGCAGTCGCCTCATGATGAATCCCCCAATCGCCAGGCCGGCAGCCCAACTCCTGGGAACGCTTCGGCCCCCAGGGGGTCAACTAACCATGCATCTTCCATGCCGGACGAGGGCCCTCGGCGACGCCGTGCTCCCCGTCTCCCGGTTCGCACAACAGCAAACGTTCCCGTCGATACGCCAGCGGCAGCCCACCAATCGCGCCTGGCTTTTCTACGCAGATGTACTGGCCCTCGCGGTGTTTCCGCGTCCGCTTTTGAATCTCTGGAAAGCGTTGAGATCAAGAGTCTGCCTGAAGAGGAGAGAACGTGCATCATCTGCTACAACGACTTTGGCGTGCCCAGCCCAGAAGGTATCAACGAGGCACCGCTTCGTCTGCCAAAGTGCAAGCACATCTTTGGTGACCACTGCATCAAGAAGTGGTTTACTGAGGCAACATCGTGTCCCTATTGCCGCGATAAGCTTCCGTCGAACGCACAACATACGCTTCAAGAGTATCTACGGGCCCGTCACCAGGGCAGACCCAGCTTCGATGAAGAAGTGGACCTACTTTTCAGGACAGCAGATTCATCCATGCTCGGAATAGGCTTGAGATCTACATCACTCTCGCCAACGGACTCGGCACCTGAATCTGCTACCGGAGACTCACAGGATGCTCACGACAGCAATGCTGGTAATGCTGTCCACCCTCTTTTTCCTCGCTATGTACAGACAATGAGACAGGAAGTTGCGCCGAGAGCGCCACCTTCGGGATCGACTGGACGTAGAGCAGCTCTGGAGCCATTGGAGAATGGTCGCCGCCGTCGCATGCGCCTCTCAGGGACAAGCTCGTCACCCCCGTCGCAGCTCTCAGTTACCAGTGCCCAGCAATCTACTCAAAGCAATACATCCATGTCCCCCAACGAAATCCAGTCGCTCATGCCCAACCCCATTACCAACCAAAGGCCGCAACCGGAGCCTCTCAGGAGTGCCAACGACGATCTGGGCAGGGTCCCGGCTGAGACTCCGAACATGGCTCCTAGAGCCTCAAGCGTTGTTCGCGATCAAGTTATCGACGGGTCAGTTGAGCATTTCATTCACATGACCCGATTTTCCATGGAGCAAAGACCCGTCTCGATGCATGTATCTGCTCTGTCTTCGGCATCAGCAGCATTGGGTACTTTCAGCGGTGGCCACAGCACAGGCACGGCTCAGAGTTCAACACCTGCGGCTGGTATTTTGCCTCAGCCACTCCATTTACGGCCTCAGTCACTTTCTGGTACTAGATCAGATGCCAGTTCCCAGACCTCCCCGCCATCCACTCCAGAAGAGCCGGAATACTAACCCAGAATATGTCGCATTGACACATTTGCTTGAGTTTTGTGCATTTTCTTTTAATACCCATCGATATAACATCATGTCTTCGTCGGTGGCTAGGTGTTTTCAATCTTTGATTTCGGTCTCGTTACGTCTATATTTGCATTTTTCTTTCATTCATTCTTCATTATTGCAGCGATTCCCACCCTCGTTGATTTTTATCTAAGATGGCTTATATTGCACTCATCACTTGCTCGCTCAAGTTCATAAACGTTCCTTTAGCTTTAGTTACTAAAGCATCACATTATTCACCAGACATCCGCCAAACGCGCGCGTATATGTGAACATAAACATACTCGTAAAACGTCTATCTATCCACATATGTGCTGTATCGAATCCTTAGAGTTTCGACTTTTCAGTGGTCTGCAAATCCCGGGCTTCCTGGCATAGCTGCCATGCAAACTCGGCCAGCGGTTCACGCGCTGCGGCATAGGCTTGTGCCTTTTCGGAGCTTGCCTGGCGGCCGGCATACCGTGCAGCAATTCCTTGGCAAATTGCAGCTTGTCGGAAAATATTAAACGCAGCAGCCCACCGCAGCTCAGATGCCGTGGGTGTCCAGCCGGCCTCAGCTGCATACATGGCCGTCACCTCGTCCTGTGTTGGTAGACCTACCAGCTGGCCCGGCACAAAGAGCGGGTGGCCGTTGTGAACCTTGTCGGCCAGATGTGCCGTTTGATATGGGGTCAGCATGTTCAACAAGTCACTCAAGGGGTGGCCTCTTGTCGACATTTCCCAACTGCGTATGTTAGAATGCAATCATTTCCTATTGCTGCTTGTCAATGGGCTTACTCTAGAATGCCGATAACCTCGGCTTGTGTCTTGTGAAAGACAAGGTTATCAATCTTGTAGTCGCCGTGGATAAGCGTCGATCGGTCCTGTGGCTGGTACCGCGGATCGCTGAAGAAGCCAATAATGTCTTTGAAATGGGACAGCTCGCCGACAGGCACGTCCGTCTCCTTGTCGCGCGTGGCGGCCTGGGCTGCGCAGATGGCCTTCCATGTCTCAATCTGGCGGTTGTAGAAGCCCGACGGCTTTCCATATGCAGCAAGCCCCACAGAGGCCGGATCGACCTTGTGTAGCCGTGCGAGTGAACGCACAGCCGCAGACCACATGGCCCGACGACGCGCCGGGTCGTGCTGAATCTCACCATCAGGGATCGCCGGGTCCTCGATAATGCGGCCGTCTAGAAAACTCATGACATAAAACGGTGTGCCGATAACATCGCTATCTTCGCACAGAATGTATGCTCTCGGAACGGGAACGCCCGTCTGCTTGGCGCGCTCCGGGGTGCCGCCGAGGGCGGCGAGGATGCGGTACTCGCGCTCGACCTTATGGGCCGTCTTGGAGACGAGCTTCCCTGGCGGCTTCTTGCGGATCACATAGCGGGCGCCGGACGGCGAAGTCAGCTGATAGGTCGGGTTAGACTGGCCGAAGCCAAACTGCTTGACCTCGAGCGGCAGCTCGATCTCGGGCACGTTGCCTCTGAGGTAGGCCTCAAGCCTGGCAACGTCGATTGGTTGGCGTACAGGGCCGGCCATTCTTTCCCTTGATTATACAAACAAACGTAAACCAGAAAACCGCGAATGTGCAAGTAGACAAACTCTGTACTCCGTACGTCAGATCGCCCTGTTGTGCAACAAATAATGTTCGCCGTCAAGAAGCTTGCGACGCGTATGTTTCCTAGAGGGGGATGTGGAAGTGGCAGAATCACTAGCAAGACCAGTGTATTTTCGTCCTGATAGTTTGTCGTCGGGCGTCGTCCAGAGTCAAGATATGTTCAGGTCGTCGTTTTGTATTGAGATGCAGGTCGCCGGCCCCGTTTTCAATGATCAAAGAGGGCCAGCCGAGGTCTGTCGTGGGGAGAGCTCCGTGCGCTTGTGAGTAAAAGTGGGTCCCTGTGCACTGGTGTCTGGGGTCGCGACTTTCCCCAACTTTTAGTGTGGATCCACTTCTAGGAGTGTTCTACATCATGGTTTTAAGCAGTTGCGGGTTATGATATCCGATGATGCCGGGGACTTTATCATGTTTTAGCGGGAGAACGGCGGCTGTTGATGTATTTCAGCATGTACCGGCCAGCCGAATGTCTCTTTTGGTGTATAAAAGCCTGCCGTTGTTTGGTTCTCATCTTCATGGTGACCCCCGTTGGCCCTCTCAAACTCACTTCCCAAGCATACAATGAGTATGCAACAGTTTGGACTCTGATACACCTTTATATATTTTGCATTCATAACCTCCCCTTGCTTATAGATGATATCTGACAACCCATTGAAACGCCGTGGTAGTTGGACAATTAAACATGACGCCATGTAGCTTGCAAACATAAGTGAAAACACGAAAGAAAAAGAACAAACAAAAACAAAGATTGTAAAAACATGTTTCCGGTTTATATCGTACAAGTGACGCTCCCTTAGTCGGAGTCCTCAATATCATCGTCGCTGAGCACAAGTTTGTAGATGGGCAAGCCTGCCGACAGCCCGTCATCTTCAACCTCGCTAGCCTTGCGCCCGTTTGTCGTATTCGAGCTGGAGCCGTTGCGTCCATTGGGTTGCGGTATAGGCCGTCCGCGCTTGCGTGGGCTCGAGTCGTCAGTCGGCTTGTCAGTCGCCCACGCATCTTCGGCGGGTATACCATTGCCTACTCTTAGTCCTGCATCGGCCACGTCCTCGTCAGCCTCCTCGGCACCCGTCGCTGCTACCACTGCACCAATGCCATGGAAGGACACCACCTTTTCCAGGTCTCGCATGCCCAGTGTGCCAAATGAGCACCGCTTTCCGCGCGCAATAAGTGCCATGTAGGGCAGGCGTTCCAGGACCATCTCTTGGCGAGCCGAGCTGCCTAGTGACAGAAGAGGTGTGGCATTGATGTTCTCCTCCTCCTCGGTATTTGGTAAGGCCTTGGGAAGTTCAGCTGCTTGGACAAGTTCTTTTGTCTCATCGGTCTCCTCTTCCTTGATGGTCGTAAATGGTGCTTTGCGGTTGGGGTCTTCTCCGCGAAGAGGGCGTCTCTGTGAGCCGTTGATCGTTTGTTGTGCATACTGGCTTTGGCTCGGAGTCTGACTGCTGCTAAAGCCAAACTTTTGCTGTGGTCGGCGGAAGGTCAGGGCTCGGGACGCCGGGTGACTTGGGCGCTGGCTGGATGGCAACAAGCCCTTGACGCCGCCAATTCCATTACCCTTGGCGATGCCGTTGGATCCATATGAGCCCATCTCGCCACGAAGAAGCTTCGAGGACCACACGTCCACAAGCGCCTCCATCTCTTCCCTACTTCTCCACAGCTTGAGGTACATGGGATAGAACATCTTGAACTGGTTGCCGCCACCGCCGCCACCATCTCCTCCATTAAAGGAATTGCCGCTACGCTGGTAGTGGTTGGACGCGGCCGACCTTTTGACTGGTGACGGCAGAGAAAACAGTAGGCCTCGGACAGCCACTTGGAAGGCCATCTCGTCTTGCCTCAACACATGGCTGCCTGAGTCACGGCCAAAGTTGTGCCGATTGCTGCCATTGCCGCCAAAGAAAATATCCCATGTCGGGCATAGCAAATCACTCTCTGACAGGTACTCGATGCATCCGTTGATGTAATCAATAGATGACATCGGGTCCATAGGACCAGTCTGCTCGCAGGATAGGGCGTAGTTCTCGTGTAGCGAAGAGATAAACGTATGCGTGTCCGTTCCCGTCTCATCGATCAAGGTGTCGACAGAAACGAGGGACGGCTTGGGACGCGAGTGGTGTGCCAGATATTCTGGCAGCACCTCGGCTAGAGCCTCTTCGCTGCCGACTGGTGGCGGCAGGTCATCGCGCTTGTTGTAGACAACCTTGCCGACCGCATGGAATACACCAAGACTAGCCTCTCGCCGCGACACCATCTCCAGCGTCTCCCGCTCGCCCTTTGTCATGGCAGCATCCTTGGGGCGCTTCCGGGTCTTGGTGAATGCTACTTTGGCACCCCAGTCGCCCTGGTCGTCGCCCTTGACACAGAAAAACTCGAGGGATGCAATAGCGCTGCGTACATCGCCCACCTCGCCTAGCCGCTTCAAAACAAGAGGGCCTGGTGTTCGCCGTCTCCCTGATTTTCTTGCCTCCTTTTGGACAAGAAGTTCCAGCGCCTTGGCCAGCAGCGATGGTGCAATAGCATTGAACTCGATCAGTGCAGTTCCCGGGTGCCGTAGCAGCTCAGGGCCCAGAAGTCGGTGGGCTGTGAAGCTATCTGCCGATGCAGATGTTGTCGTCAGAAGCGTTTCCGATACAATCATAACGACAGGTGCAATAGCCAGTGGGTCGGACAATGCTCGTCGCTGCGCGTATGTGGTCATGGATGGTGTGTTTGATGCAAGGTACTGCAGCACGCTGTTCCTGAACCCCGTCAGGGCACTGGAGGATCGCATAAACGTATTTGGAAATTCCTCGATTATGATGATCTTTCGTCGCTGTGCTGCATTTGGGCCGTTGGATGCCTCGTCGCTGTCGGAGGAGTTGCCATCTAGGTCGAGTTGCGCGAACCGTGAGCCACGATTTAGAAACTCGTCAAATTGCGCAGATGCAGACATGAATCCCTGTGATGTGAGTCCCGCTGCCGATGCTCCTGTTGGGTTTCTCCATTCCAGGATGTCCAGGCCCATATCCTTGGCCAACAGCCGCATGGTTGTCGTCTTTCCTGTGCCGGCAGCACCCTTCAGAACGAGAAGTCTTTGCCGGCTACGGCCACCCATTACATCCTCTATCCAGCGGCGCACATCTGCCACTTTCTTCTTATGCACTGCAAGCTCGTCGAGGTTTGTCGGCGCGAAGCGCTCAGACCATGGACGTGAGTCGTCGTCATTTGCCGCACCTTGTGCTGCACCCGGCGCCGCTGCAGATCCATTCGATACGCCAGGCCGAGCTGGCCGCTTAAATCTTTGGCTAGATGGTAAAGGCACCGCCTGCGAGGATGGAGGACCCATAGATGATGGGAAGGAAGGCGGTGGTAGCTGTTGACTGGACGAGAGCGAGGTGATGCCGCTGCTCTTCCAGCGCTTCTGGGCACGACTGCCGACATAGCTAGCTAAAACTGCGCTGCTCTCGGAGATCTCTTCATCTGCTATCTCGTCGTCTGATATTATGGGGTCTATATCTTCGGCGTCGGCGCTGTTCCTTGTGTTTTCGCTCAGTGTGACCAAGCTCGCCGTCTTTTTTGGTGGTGAGTTGAGCGCCTTCTCTGCTTGCTTCGTAAATAGCGCTACAAGATCTGCAGATTTTCCCTTCTCATCTGCAAGCTTCAGGCTCTTGCTGCCCCTCCGCTTTTCCGGGCTTGGGCATGGGCTCTTGCCATTGCTTCCGCCGTTTGTCGTTCCTTTATTGCCGTTGCTATCCTTAATACGACTCGTAAGTATCCGTCCAAATGGCGAACTAGCAGCCGGAGATGATGCTGTGATCCGGTCGGACTTGAGTGGTGACTTGAGAGGGGTCTTTGTCGGGGTCTTTGCTGTTGTCGACCTGGTGGTTCTTCGCGCGGGCGTCGGTGTCGTCGGTGTTGATGGCACGTCACCTGCTGTGGAT
Organism: Ophiostoma tasmaniense; assembly: GCA_022392925.1. Classification (NCBI taxonomy): domain Eukaryota; kingdom Fungi; phylum Ascomycota; class Sordariomycetes; order Ophiostomatales; family Ophiostomataceae; genus Ophiostoma; species Ophiostoma tasmaniense. The sequence goes on along the minus strand of JAKRGK010000008.1, from coordinate 906,648 downwards.
ACAGATGGTGAAGAAATAGATGCAATAGATGCACTTGCTGCAGCTGCCTTCGAGCTTGGTGAGAAAAAGTTCTGCAGCTTTGCCCTTCGCTGCTCGCGAGCACGTTCTTCTTCGCTGTCCGAGTCGTCCAAGACGGTCCGCTTCCGGCGAGGCGCCATGGCGATCAGGAAGGGACGGTGGACAGAAAATTGGCTGCTTCACTAGTCATTGGTATTTGACTAGTCCGTGAGAGTCAGGATATGCCAGGAGGTATATATAAGGCTATGAGGGCGGTCGTGGGGTTTCGTGATGGTTTCGTGATTCGTTTTTTGGTGTGTCGGTTCTGATTAGTCGTGTTGGCCGTTTAAACAGGAAGGAGAGCTCAAAGAAGCACAGTCGCCCCTTCCATCTTCAAAAGTCGCGTTCGTTTTCGATTTTCAGGCCACTTCCTCGCGATTATCGTGCTTCGTCGGTCTACAAGAGCAGGTGCGACCGGCAATGGTGAACATAAACAAGTATCAGATAACCAAGTGGAAGGCACGCCAAACGAGCTGAAGGCTGACTGGGGACAGTGTAACGCAGGCGTTGAAAGAAAGAGATCCACAACAACAGTGCGGTTGCGCCCCTCTTTCGTCGCTCTTTCCCCCTAAAACTGCAGGCAAGGACGCTATGCTCCTTCCTGCAGCCCGTAGTCTAGACCCACACCATGAACAAGCGGGTTCCAGTCCAATGGGCCAAGATTCAAGAGACAGCCAATCATCACGTGTATTAGCCTCACCAATATAGAATTCATGATGACATTTCTAACCACAATAATAGCATATAGATGGCTAAGCTTCTTCTGTCTATCTTCAGAATGTTCTGATTTTATTCTTTTTAATTATGAGAGATTTTTTTAAAAAAAAATGATGTTTTGTTGGATTAATTTAAATAAAGTTAATTTCTTGTGTTATTTTGGGGGAAAAAAGAACCGAAAAAGAAATACCAACCCATACTTATACAAACCTCATGTGAACACGATTAAAAAGCAAACCAGCACAGAATTTATCAAAACACAAACGAAATACAACGTAGACGTTGAGGAACAGCGCACGATCAATACATCAAGCCTTTGACAGCATATGGAATTTCCAAAGGCAGGTTCGGAAATGCAGTAAATCTAAAATCAAGTGCTCGTAGTCCCGGCACAAGCAAAGCCTTGACAACAACAAAGTGTCTCCATCATGCCGATATATTGTGCAGCTGCCTGCAAAGGTAGATTTCGAGCAGAAACTTTAGAGATATATCAGATGGGATTTCTACTGGTGCAAGATCACGCCGTAAAGTAGACACGAGAAAAGAAAGTGAACTTAAAATGCTGCTATGTGAAAATTAAAGCGGAGTTGTCGCAAGAGAAATCGATAATAGAGGCCAAAAATAACAAACAAGTGACGAACCAAAAAAGCTATGGACAGAACTGGTAATGCATGACAGTGAAAACAGAGAAAGAAAAGTGCAGCGACAGTCTATTTACGCCTAACCCTCTAGAGATGAGATGGCTCAAGTCTATGCAGGCACGCCCTGGGCCTGCAACTTATTCTCAGGTGGCGGGGCGTGTATTGCGTGCTGGCCGGCCTCGCTATTTGCCAGCTCGGGTGCTTGCCGGTAGAGAATAATCTCGGACTGCTTGAAGTACCTCCGGGCGTCTGTGATTGTTAGCATTTGGGTTTCAAGCAGACATGGGTCGCACAAAGTAAGGCGCGGGGAATACATACCCTCATCGATTAGGACCAGGCTAAGGTAGTAACGGGTAGAGAATTTCTTGTTGACATCCCGGAATGTGGGTGTCAGGTCGAAGCCGCCCAGGAACAGGCGGATGGGAATGGTCTCACCACGAGACGGCGAGCCGTCCATGATCTAGGAGCGTTAGTGATACTGTCGAATCGGAGAACTGCTGAACGCGCCAATAGCGCCAGAGGAATGGTAGGGTCGTAAATACCTCGAACCGCACGAGGGTTTCACTCTCGTTGTACTGGTTTGGTGCAGCACCTGTGGTCTCGCGCCGAATAATGGACAGCTCCATGTGCTTAATCTTGAGGCGCACCAGCAAAAAGTAGATACGCCCAACGATGACGTCCTTGAGATGGTACTTTGACTTGCTGTACTCGAATTCAATGTGCAGACAGTCTTCTATGCCGACATCCATCTTGATAGGCGAGTTCATCTCGGGCGGGATGCGGTAGCTGTAGACCCAAATATCCTTTTCGCGGATAACGTCGGCCATGCGCCGGGACACAGTGACACGAACAAAGTACCGAAGCTTAACGTTGATACCGTTGTACGACTCGTACTGCTTCTCGACGTTCTTGAAGTTGAAGTCGAATGTTTGGGGATGCTGCAGGTCGCCGGGGGCAGCAAGCTCCTGGACAAGAGAGAGAAACTCGTAGTGGTTGCCGCGATCGAAGAACATTTCTGCAGAATACTGTTAGAATAAACAAGAGACAAAGGACCTAGATGGCGTATTGCCGGAGAAAGCGAGCAGACTCACCGATGGTGCCGATGAACTGGACCTTGATGCCGGTGTGCTCGAGGCGCTTGCCATCTTTGGGCCGCACTGTCACGGCGCCCTTGACAGACTCGCCATCCATAAAGAGAGGCGCCTTCTCGCGACGGTTCTTATCGAGGCGAATGTCGACCATGGACCGATCATCGCTGTTCTCTAGAACGATGTCGATGTCAACGGGGGTGGAGAAGAAGTACGACATTGTGGCGGCTGTGAAGTCGTCGGGAACGAGGTAGATCGCTAGTAGTTGAAAGTGTGAGGCGACAGATTCGTCTTGTCCTGTGGCCAAGCTGACTGATGATTATCGCGACCTTGGGACTTGATGTGACGACGACGAGGGCGACGACGACAAAAAGTGGAGAGCTGGAGGAGACGAGAACAATCGGCTATGTGGTATTGCGCTCGCTTTCGGGTGGTCTCTGACTTTGAGTAGCTTGTCGTGCAGTGTCAGGGCCGTGTGATATTATTTGTCGGCTGCCTTGGGAGTTGACGTCGTTGGAATCAATGCGCAGAAAGTACAGGATACCGCAGTTCAACAGGGGCAGGAACCTTAGGGGGGCCAGGTATCTATTGAGCGTCGCCGCAAGCTCCGACCACACGCCGTTGCGAATGGCGCGGCTAGCAGCAAGTAGCTGCCTTGTTGAATTGACTAACCTAATCCTCGCTAGCTGCACCTGATACATCATGTGATGGCAGTACAAGGCTGGCAGGGATCTTATCTCCTGACCGCGTTCTGAGCGCTACTGAAGAATAAAAATGGAGACTTACGAGAGACGACCTTCAGGAGAATCACGTGGAGCAACCCTATGTGGCTGAAGCGCTGCCCGAGCCACTTTTGAAGTGGACCTCTCGGTAGACGGAGATACAATTTTCACTTCGAAATTGAAAGTGGGGTCACTACTGGTCGCACACCAAAATGCCATTGGTGGAGCAAGAGCGGGAGAACGAAGAGGGGAATGGCAATAGGTGAAAAAAATTCAAACCGTGTTAGTGGGAAAGTTTGTGTGAGAGCAGCCCCAGTACCCAGACCCAGCCCCAAAAGGTGAGGAAAAAAAAATTAGTTTCGCAGGGAAAATCGCCTTTCGTCAAAACTTCACGACTCTCCTCGTTCCATCATCTCCATCACCCAACGACGACCACCGCACACACATTTTCGGCCACACCCCCCGACCGACAATCAAGATGAAGTACATTCACTCGGAGGAGACCCTGCAGATTCCTGAGGGAGGTACGATTTTACAATCCCGTCTGCAATAGCAGCCCCCCGCTGTCAATCGAGACGAAGACCCGACTCTGAGCGCATGCGACGACCCAAGGCCGACATGGAAGACCGACGATAAAGAGAGATGAGCAGGAGGATTTGGCACGAAACAGGGCAGCAGCAGCAAGCAATCCGGCAACGACACGATCACCGGTAACGAACCGACGAATCTCGAATTGACGAATCTGGACAAAGAATTGCATATCACTGTCTGTTCTGGACACACACAGCATCAGCCGAGCCTTTTACAGTCTACAATTGAATAGGACACTCGCCCAGAGACCGTATCGCACCAGGCCAAAGTTAACGGACTACACGTACTACATATCGCCAAAATTTGCCGACCAGTTCTTCCGACATTTCAGAATCGCTCTACCATCTACGTCAATCCACCGTTTGCTTGCTTTCACTGCTGCCATTTAAACGACCTGCTTTCTCTCTTTTCGACGCCTCTGCCATTGCACTCGGACTCAATTGCATGCCTCAGAGGGGGCTATCTCGAAAGAATTTTCACACATCAACGCAAATACTGACTCATCCTTATAGTCAAGGTCCACATCAAGTCCAGACTTGTGACTGTTGAGGGCCCCAGAGGTAAGCACTGAACGGCGAAAGGATGGAGGAGGGAGTTTCCGAGAGAGGTTCCGTTCAAGAGAAGGACAATGCTGCAAGATTGCAACACGCAACACACCTGGACCACCAGAACAGGACGACCAGGGACAGCAGACAACGAAGATCAGGATCCTCTTGAACCTCGGAAACTCGACGATACGACAATCTCTATCGAAGCAGTGGCTAACCTCTCACAGGCAAGCTGACCAAGGACCTGAGCCACGTCGCTGTCAACTTCTCCCTGCCCGCCAAGGACATCATCCAGATCGAGATCCACCATGGCAGCCGCAAGAACGTCGCCACTCTGCGCACCGTCCGGACGCTGATCAACAACCTGATCATCGGTGTCACCAAGGGCTACAAGTACAAGATGCGTTACGTGTACGCCCATTTCCCCATCAACGTCAACGTTGAGAAGAACGCCGAGACCGACCAGTTCGAGGTTGAGATCCGCAACTTCATCGGTGAGAAGATTGTCCGCCGGGTGATCATGCAGTCCGGTGTTGAGGTCGAGATCTCCAAGGCCCAGAAGGACGAGCTGATCCTGTTCGGCAACTCCCTCGAGGCTGTTTCCCAGAGCGCCGCAGACATCCAGCAGATCTGCAGAGTCCGGAACAAGGATATCCGCAAGTTCCTTGACGGTCTGTACGTCTCGGAGAAGGGCAACATTGTCGAGGAGTAAACACACACACACACAATAAAATTTTACACTTTTACACACGAAAACTTTCAAAAAGGGCTTGCGAGGTTTGCGAGATACGAGATACAAGTTATCGGTATGGGACGGGAGGGGGAATCTGAGGGAGAGAAGGATCAGGGACTTTTCAAAAACAGAGGGTTCGTCTAATTTTTGCGCTCTTGAATCGGGTTGATTTCGGATTGATTTTTTTCGGCACGCTTTCGAGTACGGGTTTCTTTTTTTGTGTTTATCAACGATAAAGGAAAAGAACAAACTGTTTGCATCCATCTCTCTCACATGGTTCTCTTCTTCTCTCGGATCTGGCCTTGTGTTTCACCTTTCTGTTGTTTTTTCTTCTCTCTTCTTTTGCATCGCATGTTGTCCTCACGCCGAGGCCGCAGGCGATGTAAAGAATACCAGAAAAGGGGGAAACTGTATATCAAAAGGGAACAGCCCCAGGGACCGGCGAAAATGCTTTACTTCATGGATCAATAAAAACAATTAAAAATAACATGGCTGGAGTGAGGTTGGCGATATAGTAAGAGTACACGGTTATCATTTTATGCATTCTTGTATACAAGACGCAATTTGAGAATCTTTAGAGCACTCTGTATTCTGTTCACTGCTGCACTTCACAGGTTTCTAAATATTATGTTTCTTGTATTAACTATACTAGGGCATGGCATTAAATTCAATAGATCATCTGAATCAGATCAAATGTAGATCGTGTCGTGTTGTCGTTGTGTTGTCGTCTTATAGTAGTTATGTACTACCTTCATCTTGTCTTCCTTTTTCATAAGTGATCATAGCCATCGATAGGCCCTCCCAAAACGCCGGCGCAATGTATCTAAAAACAAACCAAAACAAAAAAAGAAAAAGAAAAAAATAGTAAAAAAAGGGGACCGGCAGTGACGGAGGTCAAAGAAGTAATGTAAAAAGTGTAAATACAGAGAAGATCAAGGCAAAATTGTCAAAAAAAAAACACACAAAAAAACAAGACAAACTACCGCCGAGATGCCGACCGAGAAGGACGGGATTGGCGAGATGGGCGGGATGAGCGAGAGACCCGCGAGGGATCACTGCGGCGGCTAGCACGGGTGCCTCTTGACTGGCGCGAGCCACGACTGCTGGGGTCGCTGTAGGTGAAGTAGTCGCTGCTGATTTCGCTGCGTGCCCGTGTGCTATGGCGGCGCTCAACCGTCTCACGCTGCTCTTTGCGACGGAGACCGAGAAGCAGCAGCAATGTGCCGGCCGCAGCTCCAAGACCCAGCCAGCGGCCACCGCTGCTCTTCTTCTCGCTCATGGGTGGTGGTGGGCGGCTGCCGTGCCACGAGCCGTGGCGTCCTTGGCGACGGTATTCCTCCTCGACGATGATAGTATCGTCACGCTCTTCGCGCTTGCGCAGACCCAGGAGAGCCATAACGCCGTGCCAGAGGCCACGCACAAGAACGCAAGCACAGAGGGCGATCAGGAGAGCGACACCGGCAATGACACCAATAACAATGCCGGCGATGGCGCCACCAGAAAGCTTATGGCTGGAAGTAGTGGAACCGCCTGTTGAAGTGGCAGCGACTGCTGTGCCGGTGCTTGTAACAGTGCCACTGCCAGTAACGCGGTAGGCCGGCTCATAGCTAGTCGTCACAACGACACCGCTTGTGGTGTACGTCGTGTAGTAGGTCTCGGTAGGGGTTGCACCAGCGGCAGTTGTCGTTCCAGCTGTCCAGCCAGCATTGGCAGCACACTGGCCTTCATAAGCACAGTACTGCCAGTTGGCGCAGCAAATGCTGCCACAGGCAATCTGACCGGAGCCTTCGACAGGCACACAGGCTTCTGTAGTAGCAGTGGTCGCAGCAGGGAAGATGGAGCTGTATGTACTTGTGAAAGTCTCCGTCAAGGTCCATGTGGTAGTGTACAGGTTGTAGCCGCCACCGGCAGCGGTGTTCTTGCAGCCTGCAATGTTGTTGGATGTATAGCACTCTTGGCCGGTAGCGCAGCAGTACTGGTTATTGTAGCCACAGTACTGCGCACAGTCGCGGGGCATGAGGAAGCCGAGGCCGATATCGTGCAGGTCATCCTTGGGATAGGGTATAGCTGCAGTGGGTGTGATCAGAAGGAGAAGAGGTGCCAGAGAGAGAAGGCTGGCTGCCTTTGACGGGCTAGCGATATGCTGCAACATTGTAAAGAGAGTGTGGATGAGATCCAGAAATGATAAACAACGACTAGAACCAAAAATCAGATGCCGTCTAGGCCACGCCGAGCCAATCTCACAAAGAGAAGCCTTTGCGATCCGTCCAGCCCACAACCGTTGAGGTGACTGGAATGTCGAAAGGATGTTGGGTGGGGTGACCGATGAGATGGTGTCGGTGAGTATGCGGAGAGAGTAAAGAATGAGCAGATATGAGAGCGCTGTAGTGGTTGTCCACGTTCAATGGCTGGCTGGCTCAGACAGGCTCTGGAATGCGGGAGCAAAGAAGCTTATATTAACGTGATTGGTGACTATGACTCGGACCTGCAGAATGGTGGTTTAACGATAGCCGGAGTGATAGAGAGGACGAAGTAGTTCCAGACACCCTGATTTTGACTCGACCGAGTTCGTCGGATCTGTTTGCTGCGAGGGATTTTGGTGTTGTGCGTTGTTGCTCAGCTATATGTGCTGTGCTAAGGGCTGTTCAAAATGTCGGTCGGGCTGCAATGTCGTCACAGGGCCTTGACTGGCTGGTGACAGGTAGGAATGTTGAAGGAAAGGTGAGGTCGAAGAGGTGACGATCGTGACAAAAAAGGAAGAAGAAAACAAAGGAAGAAGAAGAGGGAAGAGATCAGAAGGAGCAAGGTTGAGCAGGAACGGAATGCGCGTGGCTTTTACATTGTCTCAAAAAATCAAAATGAGCATGAGATGTCATTTTAAGCAATCGGGAAGGCGCGACTCACCCAAACTCAAAGCCTGGTAAATAGAAATGGCTGGGCGGCAACTGCGATTCACAGGCAATAGTGGAGGGCGAGCAGGGGACTCGGCGGGTTCGGTAGGCTTCAGACGGGGCATTATGACCAGTGTGACAGGGGTTACATTGTGCTCTGTGCTTGGCCTGGGCTGTCCAGCACAGAAGGCACTACCCTCATTTCCCCCAACCTCCTTCCTTCTGCTCCTTTTACGCCGCCCAACCTCGTGGATTTGTGGACGAAGTGGAAAGAACGTTTTTTTTTAGGGAAAGAGCGATCAATAAGCTCGAGTATCCTTATTAAAAAGCTTGGCGTTTTCCTGTAAGATTATCAGCATCCTGGTCAATAAGACGCATAGAGTGACAACGGCTCGAAGAGTTTGCAATCCTGTTTCTGTTCCTGTTCGCGATCCGATCTTTGGCAAGGTGAGTCTTTATCTCCCGTTTTAGTGTCGCTCAAGAATCGGTCATCCGTGCCAAGCTGCATAATACGAACACCCGCTGTTTGGGCCACATTATCCTGATCAATCCAATATTCTTGAGATCTATTAGTTTGTGCCATCCCGGTGTTCTGTCACCAGTGAGCTGGCAGTGGACTGCATCCGCATGATGTGCGCTGGGCCAATAGTGCGCGATGGTGATGTGGTAGTGGGATGTTTACTTGAGTTTGTAAGTGCTCGCGCGCCCCACTTCTGACTGGGTGACGAGATTAGTCATCTTTTGGTCTAGTATGGATAATGAAAAATTGTTTCACATTCACAATCAACCTCATCGAGAGCAACGCATTGGCCCATGTCATGTCTCCCATAACTTTAATTTCCCCTGCAAATCCTACCAGCGTGCTCAACCCCTGTTGGCGTATGTTATTGCAGTGCACACTGTGGGACAGAATACAGATGGTGATATGCCTGTGGCCTTGCTTTGGGTCCCCTGGAAACCAATAATATTGTCAAGAACGGAGCCATGTCAGCTGTACGATGCAGACCTTGGCAGATTTTTTAAGAGCCAGCATTTCAGAAGTGAGTTGTCGAAGATGAGTTCGACAATTCATCGACAACAGCTCGGATGTAATGACATACAGTGCCAAAACACAGTGCATATACCAAAGTATATACGGGCACTGTACGCGACGACAGCAGATACTATGCGAGTGCGCGATGCCAGTCAAAAATACATCCGTGTAAATTCAATTCGCGAGTGTTTAAAAACAAGAGTTTCACCGCTCTCGTTCTTACTATCAGACTTTTATTATATGTTTTACTCAGTAATACTGGTAATCCTTATTTCATTACTATTCGGTATAATTTGAAGTTACACGTGACCACTTAGACCGCCTTGGAGCATCTCAGCCTGGCTCTGGCAGGTACTGCCGGCTCCACTAAAAAAGTTCGTCACCCACCGACGTTCTGCATATCATAGGCTCTGCGTAGTCATTGACCGGTAAGCTCATATTTTCAACATTTTGGATTCGCGCTTTTGCGACAGCTTCAAATCTACAAACCCGTCATAATTACGAACCAAGCAAGCGGCAGTTTTCATACTATCATTGCTTACTCCCGGAATATCATGGGATACGCTCCAATCGCCTCATCATGACAGTCATAGACGACGGCTTTGAGGCCCTCCTCGAGCCTTTCTACAATGGCAAACGTTTAACCGACCCCATCTCGACCAAGGAAGACAAATACCAGCTGTTGCCAGCCTTCCTCAAAGTCAAAGGTATGTTGATACGGTTCTATCTGCTGGGAAGTGTTTATGAGTCAATGCTAACTGTCTACAGGTCTTGTAAAACAGTACGTACATCCTCGACCCCGCCATGTTCGATCCTCGTGATGCTGGGCGAAAAGCTTCTTGCCAACTCATGAAATATGCCACTGGCTGGATTCTAGGCTGCCCAATAGGGTTTCCATGCGTACTAACCATACAGGCACATCGACTCTTACAACTTCTTTGTTGAGCAGGAAATCAAGGAGATCGTCAAGGCCAACCGCACCATTCGGAGTGATGTCCAGAGCGGCTTCTACCTTGAGTTTACCGACATTCGCGTGGGCCGGCCAACACGTGCCGACTACAGCGACATCAAGGCTCAAAATGAGGTTACACCCATGGAGTGCCGTCTGCGTGACATGACGTACGCCGCACCCATCGTCGTCGACATCGCCTACACGCGCGACAAGAAGCGCGTCATTCGCCGCAACATTAACCTCGGCCGCATGCCTGTCATGCTCAAAAGTTCCAAGTGCTGTCTCAGCGGCGCCAACAATGCTCGCATGGAGATCATGAATGAGTGCCCTCTCGACCCAGGTGGCTACTTCATCGTCAACGGTACCGAAAAGGTCATCCTGATTCAGGAGCAGCTGAGCAAGAACCGTGTCATTGTCGAATCAGAAGACAAGAACAAGGTCATTTCAGCGTCCGTCACATCCTCCACCCACGAGCGCAAGAGTAAAACATACGTCACCCTCAAGAAAGAGCGCATGAACCTGCAGCACAACGTCCTCGTCGAGAACATCCCGATTGTCATTGTGCTCAAGGCTTTTGGCGGCTTGACCGACTACGAGATCATGCAGATGGTGGCCGGTTCCGACGGTCGGTACCAGGATGACTTTGCCGTCAACTTTGACGACGCTGCCAAGGCAGGCGTGTTCACCCAGCAGCAGGCTCTCGAGTATGTCGGTGCTCGTGTTAAGATGGGTGCTCGGGGCGGTGGCGGCGGCGGTGGTCCTGGCGCTCCCGGCGGTGGCCCTCGCATGATGGGTCCTCCTTCTCGGCGTAACAATGTCGAGGAGGGTCTTGATGCCCTCGCCAACATTATCATCGCACACGTTCCCATTGAGGGACTTGACTTCTTCCCCAAGGCTGTCTACGTGGCCATGATGGCCCGTCGTGTGCTAATGGCCGCCCACGACCCACGGCTCATTGACGATCGGGATTTCGTCGGTAACAAGCGCCTCGAATTGGCTGGCCAGATGCTTTCCCTGCTCTTTGAAGATTTGTTCAAGCAGTTCCAGGGCAACCTGCGGCTGAACATTGACAAGTTCTTCAAGAAGCCTCACCAGGGTGTCGCCTTTGATCCCCTGCCATCCATCAGCGCGACCGGTGGTAACATCACCCAGGGCATGTACCGTGCTATCCAGACGGGCAACTGGAGTGTCCGCCGTTTCGGTATGAACCGTGGCGGTGTCACTCACGTTCTCAGTCGTCTCAGTTACATTAGTGCACTGGGCATGATGACCAGAATTAACAGTCAGTTTGAGAAGACCCGTAAGGTATCCGGTCCGCGTGCCCTGCAGCCGTCGCAGTGGGGTATGCTCTGCCCTTCTGATACCCCCGAAGGTGAAGCCTGTGGTCTTGTCAAGAACTTGGCGCTCATGACACACATCACCACCCACGTCGAGGAGGGTCCCGTCCGCGAGTGGGTTTTCTCGCTTGACGACAGTGTTGAGCCGCTGCGGAATTTCACTGGTGCAGAGATTCATCGCCCTGGTGCATATGTGATTCACGTCAACGGTACACCGTTCGCTTTGACGCCGAACCCGAAGCGGTTTGCGGCCAAGTTCAGGACGATGCGGCGCCGTGGCTGGATCTCGCCATTTGTCAGCATCAACCTCAACAGCCACTTCTCGGCTGTGCACATTGCGACCGACGAAGGCCGCATTTGCAGACCCTACATTATTGTCAAGAACGGCGAGCCTCGCTTACGGGCGGAACACCTGCGGCTACTGCAGATGGGCAAAGTCACGTTTGACGATTTCCTGCGCAAGGGTGTCATTGAGTACTTGGATGTGAACGAGGAGCAGGATGCGCTCGTTGCCCTCTACGAGAAGGACTGCGGTATTGCGACAACACACGTCGAGATTGAGCCCTTTACCGTTCTGGGCGCAGTCGCAGGCCTCATTCCCTTCCCCCACCACAACCAGTCGCCCAGAAATACATACCAATGTGCCATGGGTAAGCAAGCTATCGGTGCTATCGCTTACAACCAGTTCCAGCGTATTGATACGCTGCTGTACACGCTTGTGTACCCACAACGGCCCATGGTTATCACAAAGACCATTGAGCTTGTGCATTACGACAAGCTACCCGCCGGCCAGAACGCAACTGTCGTGGTCATGTCGTACTCTGGTTACGATATTGAGGATGCACTTGTTCTCAACAAGGCGTCTATCGACCGTGGTTTCGGCCGATGCCAAGTGTTCCGCAAGTACGCTGTCGAAATGCAACGCTACCCGAACATGCGTGTGGATCGCGTGGGTGTTCCTGAGCGTGACGAGCAAGGCGAGGTTATCGCCAAGCATTCTGCTATTGATGCCGACGGTCTGGCACATGTTGGATGGAAGGTGAAACACGGTGATGTCATGGTCAAGAAGGAGAGCCCAGTAGACCTGGCGACGACGGGTATCGGCTCTGACCGTGGTTCCAACGACTACCGCGACACGTCTCTGACCTACCGCATCAACGACCCCGCCTACATCGACAAGGTTATGGTCTCGCAGACTGAAAAGGATACACTCATCTTCAAGGTGCAAACGCGCCAGACTCGTCGTCCCGAGATTGGTGACAAGTTCTCGTCTCGCCACGGTCAAAAGGGTGTCGTCGGCATCATTGTTGACCAGGAGGACTTCCCCTTCTCCGACAAGGGTTTGGTTCCCGACATCATCATGAACCCTCACGGTTTCCCCTCTCGAATGACAGTCGGAAAGCTGTTTGAGTGTTTGACGGGCAAGGCCTCCGTCGTGACAGGCCGCCGCGAGTACGGCTACGGTGACGCGTTCCGGTCACACCCTGTCGAGTCTATGGGCGAAGAGTTGGTGCGCCACGGCTTCTCATGGGAGGGCAAGGACACATTCACATCGGGCATCACGGGCGAGCCGCTCGAGGCCCATATCTACAACGGCCCCATCTACTACCAGCGCCTCAAGCACATGGTGCAGGACAAGATGCACTCACGTGCCCGTGGTCCGCGTGCTATTCTGACGCGGCAGCCCACAGAGGGTAGATCGCGTGACGGTGGTCTGCGTCTGGGAGAGATGGAGCGTGATTGTTTGATTGCGTACGGTGCGTCGCAGCTACTGCTGGAGCGGCTGATGACGAGTTCGGATGCCACGTCGCTGGATATCTGCCAGCGGTGTGGTCTCTTTGGCTACAAGGGCTTCTGCCAGACGTGCCGGAGCACAAAGGAGGTGACACAGATGACGATGCCCTATGCGGCAAAGCTGCTGGTGCAGGAGCTGATCAGCATGAACGTCGGTGTGCGGTTGCAACTCGAGGACGAGTTCCCGCACGGCGCGCCCAAGACATAAGCGAGCGTGTTGTTTCTTTGAGCCCTTTTATCTCATCTTTCTGTATTATGTCCTTGCATCTGGGTTGTGTTCATGTTCTGTTTAGACATCTGGTTACACATGGGTTTCTGGATTTTCGTTTAGCATAGGAGGGAAATAGACAATTTTGACCATTATCAAAATGAACGTGTGTTCTTGCGCTTCATTCTTCCCATGTGCAGCATTTCATTGTATTCATTATCCACCATGTATTTCATCCATTGGTATATATGCGTGGCTGTGCAAGCCCTCAGAGCGCCGCCTTGTAAAGAGAAAATAAAACAGAAAACGCCGTACGCCATGTCGTCCATCGTATGCCATGTGATGTTGGCTCACTCGATTGCGCACAGCCCGCCCGCTGTGACCTCAAACTCGACAGCTCGGTGTGTCTTTGGAGACGACTTGTGTTTTGCTAAGGGCACCGTGCCTGCCGCTCCTGCTTCAATCCCCGCGTCAATCTCTGCCGCGATCTCGCTTGCAGAACGTGCAGATGCTCCCGTCGACGCCACGTGCGGCGCAAACACAACCTTGAGCCACCGTCGCCACGAGTGTCGTAGTCGCGGCGCACCCATATTGTGCCGCTCAGCGACAGTCTCCTCGTCATACTCATCTTCATCGTCGCCCTGCCCATGCCGCACGTCGTGTGGCCCAGGAAAGTAGTTGCTGTCTCTAGGGTGTCGCCGGCTACGACCAATCCGCGGTGCCTTGATCAGTGCCACACGCATACCGAGCTGGACGGCCCACACGAGGCCCAGCGACGGTGACTTGTTTCGAAGGCCGCCGCCACCAAGACTGTCTCCCCAGCCAGTGAACCACCGCTGCTGGTGGTCTAGCTGGAGCACGGGCAGGGCTGGCGCTGTGGGAGGAAACTGAGACGGCGGAATGTACTGGGAGGATGCGAATGGTATAGACTCTGCTTCAGACACCTCATTCTTAACGAAAGCGACCGGCCGAGTGAAATGGGACAATGCGGCCTTGGTACTTGGATCCGTGACCCGCGCGGCGTTTGTTTCCATTGATTCGTTTGTTCCTCTTGTGCCTCTTGTGTCTCTGATGTTTTCTGTAGGTTGGGGCAGCATTGAAACCGGAAGTACTGCAGGAAGACATGCTGTAGGCAATGCACCTGTAAGTTCTGCTGCTGGTGCCACAGCTGTGTGCTCTAGTACTTCTCCATCCGGGGCCGGTTGCTGTAGCTTTCGGCTTCGTGCTGCCAGAGGGCTTTCTTGTGTGAGCACAAGCGAATTGTCGTTGGCCATGCCGTGGGACGTTGACAGTTCTTGTGCGTGTTGCACCGACATTGCAGCAGGCAAGTGTGGCTGAAGTGGTGCGGGAGTCTCACTGCCTTGTGCGAAATGTATGTCACCTTCTACACTTTTTTCTGGACCTGCTTCGTTCAAGGGTTCTTGACGTGGCTTCTTGGCTGACGCCTCGTGTTTTGGTTGGCGGATGCCGTTGTTTATGTTGCTAGCAGTACTGCCAACACTCCATTGCTGCGACAGGGACAAGAGGCCGCCGCCACTGTCGCCACCGTCAAATCCATCCCCATCACTAAACCGGTCGGCGACCTGGTTGGCAACCACAACAGCCAAGTTGTGCTTCTGTGCAAGCCCCCTCAATAGGACCCCTAGCCGCTGGAGCTCTAGACCCCGTGCTGCGAGGGACGTATTCCCTTTTGCGCCCCCAATGCCGGCGCTTTCTGTGTCTTTCGATGTTGAACCCATCCCCCCTCCTGTAGCAGAGCCATTTCCATTTTTAGTGGCTCGTCCACCAAAGAATGGCCGGAAATTGGCGGCAACTGAGTCAAGAATGACAAGCCCAAAAGACCCTGAAGGACCACCAAACATCTCGGCTTTGCTGAGCTGCACGGGCAGCTGGTGTGTCAAGATGTGTTCCTGGGCTTCGAGGTCTGGAATGTTGATGGTAACAATTGACTGCAGCGAGCAGTGCTGCTGCAACGAAACGCTGTCTGGGTTGTTCTTGATAATTTGTGCAAGCCGGCTTGTTGCCAGTGGTGCTTCTGTAGCAATATAGAGAGCTTTGCGCCCAAGCCCGCGCGGTGGCGGTAGTTGAACAGCTACTAGCAAACTTAGCAGCAGCTGGGTTTTTCCGACACCACTCTCACCCACAATCTCGGACAAGGTGCCGGCCGGAAAACCACCACCGAGCGCGGCATCGAGTGCTGGGTCGAGTGTACTGATACGGCCAGTCAAGCCAGGGGGAGGAAAATTTACACCTATCGGCACCGTATCTCTCAGCTCTTCGGGCTCCTCAGGCTCCTCCGATGGTCTTTTGGAAGCCCCATCTGCTTCTCCGTTTCCCACTCTTAATCTCCGCTTGATTCGAAGCTTGGGTGCTGGATTCGCGGACTTCTTCAGCAGCTGCTCTCGGATCTCGTTACATAGCCGCTGGAGGTCGAGTAAGGGAAGACGCGTCCGTTTGCCAATCTCGGCTGCATCGAGCGTCAGGAGTTCGCCCAAGCTCACGCGGTGAGTTTCGAGACCGGAAAGGAGCGAGGCATACTTGGCGATGGAAGGAAAATCCGGTAGCAGTACGTGAAGGTCGCTCATTTGGGGAAGTATGCGCGTGCGAGGGGGATCGGGGGTTTTATGAAGAGGCGGCGCGCATAGGGTGAAGCCGTGGGATACTAGTGACGTAGAAGATGCATGGGTAGGACTGTGATCATTGGCGATGGCTCGAGCTCACTGTCGTATGCCGATGCTTGCCGTCTATGGGCCTAAAGCTTGTAGCTATGGGTGAGTTGGGAGCGTGTAGAGGGGAAAACGCGAAAACACGTGGTCACGTTATCTAAGATCTAATGGGTGGGTCTTCGGGTTTGAGCCTCAACCTCAACGTGCAACGACGAGCATTGGCTTTTGACGATGGCTTCAGTAACTCTTTGAGAGTATACATATTAAATTGTTTAGAAAATAATTCACAGATTTCCAGATTTTTGTTACAACTATAAGACTGCTTCTTGTATTTTCTCTGATATTATTATTTAATTTTATTGATTTGACGATATGGCATCTCTTACAATTTTAACTCGTCTTCATAAATCTTGGGATTGTTAAATCGTTAGATATCCTCTTGACTTGATACATGCTCACAAAAACTCGCAATAATCTCTATTAAATTGTGAACCCTTTAGGAATATACTGTTCACAAAACTCGTGATTTTAATCGTTGTGCTTACAAACATCTCACGCAAAACCCTAACGTACGAACTTGGAAAGAGCAAACGGCTTCTGCAGATGCTCTTTCCTAGAAGGGAAATCTCAATAAACCAACAAACAAGGAAGGCACGATCCCGTTGCCTGGTCTCCCAGAATGTGTCCATATAAAATGCAGTCATTTTGCGACAGTCTCACAAGTTGAACCTTTCCTTTCTTCCTTCTTTACATACGAGCCCAGGCAGCATTACCCCACGACAAAGGTACGACAAACGGCATGTGTATCAACAACTCTGAACACACATACAACACACCTTTGAGTCTTGGCTAACATGCAAACAGTTGCCATCCCTGATAGCCATTTATTACAGACATGGCAGCTCCCCGCCCAGGCACAGACCCGGTGTCTGGGTTCATCCGCAGGTAACCATCATGTAATGGTTTTTGAACGTGGCCAATGCTGACACAAAAAAGGCCCAACAACAACCAAGCCGAGCGAGGAGGACCGAGAAAGTGAGTGACTCAAGTTCAACTCTGTTATGAAGACATTGGCAGATACTGATATGATAAGAATCCGATGCTTCACCAACGGCGAGTGGAAAGACCGGTCCGAGTTCTCCACCCGCCAGCTGGACCGGTTCAAACGTTCTGGCGCAAGTGCAGCAAACTCGCAGATCTCTTGTAGAGAGCACACTGCTCAAGTTCGTCGTGAACTCAAGTGCGAGGGACCCTGCGGCGAGTGGTATCCCATCGAAGTGTTCAGTCGGAGCACCCGGTCGCACAGCAAGACTGTATGTCTTTGATACTGTCATTGACCAGTATATTCAAAACAGGTCAAAACAGCTGACGAAATGTAGTGGTGCCTGCATTGCACGGAATGGCAGCTGAGTGTTGAGCCTGGCTATGCCCCCTTCAACCCTCCGACTGCTGCTGAGGTGGAGGATGACAGCACAGGAGAAGCCCGACTGCTTGAAGCCGTTGGGACTGATCAAATTTCCGAGGAACTAAACAGTCGCATAATTGACGTGAGTACCGTTATGCTCTCTCACGTGTTTATGTTTTGGTCATTGAGCTTCGGTTTCTAATATTTTGAACAGTGGATGCAGCAAAGCCCCAGCGAGAACGGCGACCCCGAAGAAGCCCCGTCGACCCATCTCGTTGGAGCTGCTTCCCATAACTCTGTCACTCCTTCCACAAGCCTCCTAGACGACAGCCCTAGCATCGAGCTTGACTTTCTCCCTGTTGCACTCAGTGCTGCCAACGCCAACCGTACCGACAACGCAGCCTCAGCCCGCATGTCATACGCTACTGCTGCATCGACAACTCCGATTGTAGCGCCGGGGCTGGCTCCTCGACCACTCCAGACACCACATATGCCAACAACAGGGCGGAATATGCCTGGCAACGGCCAGCGGCCCCTTCGTGCAACTGCCTCGTCAGATTCCTCTGGAGAGACAGCCCGAAACGTGATCCCGAGCCGGTCTGCTGCACCCCAACCGGAGACTGCTTGGGTGGAGAATGAATTCTCGGCATTGACAGTTATTGACCGCACAACTCAGAATAATCGGACTGGATGGGCTAAGCCGGTAGGAAGAGAACTTTGATGATCTGTTTTACCCTCCCCCAGAAGATGGTGCTAACCCACAACATAGAACCAACGCAAAACAAACCTTGTGACGCCAAGATATGTTGCCAACAGCAGAGGAGCCGAGTTCCAGCCTCAAAGCGGACATAAAGTCACTTATGCCGAGGACGATGACGATGACAGCGGTGACGAGTGCTGATGAACTCACGCGTTGAACCTGCCGGTGAATACTGATGAGGTCAGCTGTCATTCATTAGAAGTTTTCATTGATCTACGAACTTTTTACTGAATTTTTGCTTTCATTCTTTTGAGTTTACAAACTCTATGAGTCTAATGACATTGTCAAGTTGGCAATTCTGCACACGCTACGGTGCGGAGGACCGAAGTTTGAGCCAAGCCAGAGGTCTTAGCCTGACAGGACAGTTCCTACTGCGGGCCCCTATGGTTTAGAAAGAATCTAATGCTTGCTGTTCGGGGGTTTGCCTTTCTTTCCCCGAAGTCTGTGAAAGACTTACTAGGACAAAACAAACCAAACAAATCAAACAAGTCAAACAAGTCAAACAAGTCAAACAAATCAAAAACATATTTCATTTTAAAATAGAACAGAAACAAGGGATCTGACCAGTTCGAATAAGCACCAGGATTGAATTGATGCCTTCATCCAAGATGGATTGTAAGACGCGCTGGAATTATTCACCATTACGAGGTTGTAGCACTGCACTGGAAAACGACTGCAAACTGGAGCAGGCCAAGAGAAATAGCGAGTCTTGTATGACAGTGGAATAGCATCCGTGTTGCTCATCCTCTTTCACAAGTGTGGCAAGGTTGTCTTGACTGCTCAAGGCTATTCGGGCAATCAGCTATCCGCATATACAGTGCTCTGAGTCTTTAAATAATGTAAGCATTGCTTCGTCGTATATACCGCCGTTTCACAATATTCACCGTCCACAAGTCAGTGTGCGAGTATATGTCAGGCAATTTTGTGATGAAGGAGAAGTCTCCGCGGTGGAAGGCGCCTGTGTACCAGTTGGCCGCACTGCTTGCCCCCTTCTTGTCGTCGGTAAGAATCTCCAACGTGCGACGAGCTTGTTCCTGCGAAACATCAGTATAGTGCTTTTGAGAGTACCAGAAGCTTAAAAATGCACAATTGCGGCTATATGTTGACAGCTGACATTTACTGGATTCATATGTTGTAACGGGATAACATGGCGGGATGTATCTGATCATATCTGCCCACCAGAAAACCCGACAGTCTAGATGGGATGCTTCGACGCTCCGTATGACTCATTAATATCTATGATTGTTCATTCTGATATCGTTTTCGCGTTGGCTTTCTGCCAGCCTGTCGTCTGTCCACATTTCACATCTCATATCTTGCACTCGCTGGTGTATCGGGAGGGTTGCGGCGGGAACCACGTCAATCAATTTAACCACTTTGGAGGTAAAAGACAAAAATAGTTCGCTGTCTGCTGTCGTGCACACACCCGACTTTGACCCGACTTTGCTTTCTCTAAACCTGACTGTCGAAATGGGCCGGATTCAAAAGGCGGCGATGGTAGGACAGCTATGTCGTACAAGCTCATGAGATAGTTGGGACTGGACGAGCGCCCTCTTATGATCTGCATTTGCACATTTACTTTTTGCAGACGTCATAGCTAGCATAGATTGGGCATTGATGTATGACTACAGACAGTAGACAATGAGGAGAGTACAGTCTTAGATGGGCATAGATGAGGCACCTGGATGGACCCTGACGTGAATCTATCGAATGTCTCAAATGCCTTGGTATCTCTGCGACCGTTGTTGCTGATGCGATTCCTGTTATTGGCGACATACCCGATAACAAAAGATGCCGCGTAATATTCCTAACATTACAACACACCAAGGCCAGTCGGGAGTGCGAGTGACTACGATTGGCTAACTGACCGAGCGTGCATACATAGTGCATATCGTGTTTGTTGTCGGAACAGGATGCGGCTACTTGCACTCGTTGGATATCTACGCCCGACACCACTACATCCAAAAGGCCACCAATAGCCCACACCGCTACCCTCTTATCTTTGTGCCGTCAAAGTCGGTGAATTGAATAATCAGAACAGTGCCACCTCTTGATAGTAACTTGAGAAAACGTGAGAAGACAGAAAG
This sequence comes from Ophiostoma tasmaniense, assembly GCA_022392925.1. Classification (NCBI taxonomy): domain Eukaryota; kingdom Fungi; phylum Ascomycota; class Sordariomycetes; order Ophiostomatales; family Ophiostomataceae; genus Ophiostoma; species Ophiostoma tasmaniense. The sequence continues at coordinate 886,418 of JAKRGK010000008.1, read as the reverse complement.
CAGGTGTGCGGCTTATCGTCCTGTTGCCCGATCACACCAACTAGGCCTTGGATAACATTGGCAGTATGTCGCCCAAAGAAGAGCAATGCAAGAGAAAGAGAGTAGCCAAAAATAGGTTAGCCCAGCCGAGATCCATGAGTCCCGGAGCCTCACAACGTCTGCAGACCATTTGCAATGATCACAGTGGCTGCTGGCCGGTGGGTCTGGGAGCAGCTTGGAAGCTCGAATGAAGCTTCTTGACGTTATTTGTCTTATTTTGCAGCTGTTGTGCTTTCTGCAGTTTTTCAGAGGCTCACACATGTCTGGGATGATAGGAGCGGAATGGCGGAGGCAGACCGATCGCATATAGACGTAACAGACATTAAGATCACCGTCTATAGACAAGTTTTGACCGCTGTCTCTCGGGTATGTCTTGCTCCCGCCTTTTCTTTCCAGACAAATATACAATGTAAAAGAGAGAAAGAAACTCTGGAGCGTTTGGCACCTGTAGCACACACCCGTCACCGTGCCTTGATTGGAATACTTTTGCTTGGAGTTTAGAGCCTGCTGCATCTGCTTGGCGTGCCACTGAATACAGACATTGCCTCCAAGTGCGGTCATATTGTCCTCAGTTGCCTCTGTATTCTGGGAATTGCGTAGCAGAGTGTACGCTATGATCAGAGGTGCAGAGATCACCGGACTACAAACTACTTTGAAACCGTCACCATTATTAATTTAACGACACCCGGGACTCACTACTAGCAAGGGCTCATGTGATCGACAATATCAAGTATCGGAAGCAATTTCGGGGATCTCTATGCTCTCTCTTCCGCTCTCGCCACATGTGCAAGAGAAGCCATGAAGACAGCTCGTACGGCTGCATCCAGTGAGACCAATGATAAGCCCATCTCATGGCCCGGCCCAACTCGAACCTCTGGATGCTCTGTACACTTTGTGTTTTTGGTGCTCTGGTGTGTTGGTGAACCTGTACTCTGTTTCTCTGGCGTGTGGCATCTCTGTCCACACCACCTTGCATCTGTCCGCCTTTTTCCAACGGCAATGTGGCATGCTGATGCCTTTTTACAGAAGGAAGATGGTCTGGCTTAGAGAGCAAAGACGTGACACCAGCACAGGCCGGGACATTGCCACTACATCAAAATGGCGGAGTCTTGCTATTTGGATCAGCTCGGTGAGAACCGCGTACGGACAAGTACAGGAGGGCTAGGTCAAGGAAGTGCTCTTTTTTGTTGACAAATTCTGGGATAGGTTGACAATGTGCAATTCTAGTCTTGCCAGACTTGGAGTGTAACATCCTCTCTCTATGCTACATCGAGCTGCTACGAGGGGCATAAGTATATCATGGGATGTCCACCCCTAGTCCTCTTTCACACCACCTCTCATGCAGGATATATGAATCTGCATTGGGCGATAAAAACACAATGTATCGAGTATTTTGAGCCTCTCGTCAACAGTGCGTGTTCCACTCGACACGAGAATGTCAGCTTCGGTCTTGCCCGCCCATACTGTTCTCGCAGATTATTTCCGGGTCGACAGCCCATATATTACGGCACCTCTGGCTGCACTTGAATCCAGGGCTGTTTATCGTCTGCCGTATCAAAAAGACCTCAAGGCAGAACAGCAAAAAGGCCATAATAAAGAGCCTCAAGCAACAACGAAATCCACACAAGCAGAAATCCCAGTTCGCCGCAACATCGTTCGCTTCGCAGAAGATACCAAACCACCTACTACCAGCACTTTTAAAATGGCATCCAACATCAACAACCACCCCGGTCACGCCAAGTCTGCATCGGCGGGCAGCAACCGGTCGGCCAGCCGCCTAGACCCGCACGGCAACAGAAATATTGAGCCTCGCGAGTTGACAGCCGTAGACAAGAAATGGGGAGAGCTGTTCACCTCCGATGGTCTGCCAACAGCCCGCTTCGTTGACATTATGGCAAGCCTCTCGCGGTACATTGTAAGTCGCAAACAAGCCCGCGAACAAGTTGCAAACAGTTTCGGACGCCTTTGCCGAGTTGCATTGCACATATTAACCTGATAGATCCAATCATTCGCTATGAAGGAGACCATTGTGCTGATCCCGGAGAAGATGTACTCGTTTTACAGCTTCCACTCCGTCGCCGAAGACCCTTTCCAGTACAGAGGTATGTCAAGCATCAGATGGCAGGTATTCAGATCACAACTAACAAAAAAGACATATTTGAGTCAGTCCCAGGCAGCCACCTAACGCTCGCTGCGTTTTATCGGGATCTTGGATGCCCTTACCACCTTGTACAGCCTAGCCCATCAAAGGCGCCTTCGATCCCGGGCTTGACCCCCGACGGCTTTGCCCGATGGATGGCTCTGCATGCGCAGGCATTCCCCGACGAGCTCTATGCGCGCCTTGAGAAAGTCTTTTCTCTCTTCCCACTCGAGACCATCAGTGCCATTGACGGGAAGAGTGAGCGTCTGCCCAAGCAGATGTCGCGCTATCTGCTGCCCAAGACGCCCGACTACAAAATTCGGGCTCTGATGCAGCAGGCAGTCAAGCGCCATTTTGGCGAGGCGGCTTCACTGCCAGCCAAGCCACGCCGCAGTGTTTCAATCTCGGACGGCGAAGATGATGGTCGTCCCCGGAAGCACGACGCCATCATTGCAGAGCACCGTCGCTGCAACTCATACCCTGGCCCTGCACCTGAAAAAAGCCCCCGGGAGCGGGAACGGGCAAAGGAAAGTGAGCTTGAAAAACGGGGCCGCCGTGATATGAGTCGGAGTCGACCGCCTCAAGACCGCCGTAGCACGGAGCCAAGCCGACGCGCTTCGGAAGACCGAGACGACACTCGTTCCACACCTCAGCTGTCCCCAAAGACCCAGCCCCTGTACCGCCACCACAAGCACCGGAGCTCATACGACAGCAGCGACACCTACAAGGGCCGACACAGCAGCGACCGGCCTCAAAGTCCTGTAGGGACGCGCCCGCCGAGGTCGTTATACAAACGGAGCGCATCAACTGCACCTTCTCGGCGTGGCAGCCACGACAGCCGCGACAGTCGTGATAGCCGCGACGGCCGCGACGGCCGCGATAGCCACCGGAGCCGTAACCCGCCGCCTTCTCCGTCCAGCTCATTTCTTCCGCCGGGCCGCAGCACATCGACACGGCACACGAGCTCATCAGTGCGCGATGGCCCTGGGCCCTTGGACAGAAAGTCTAGCTTGTCGCCGCGGCGTGCATCAAGCCCACAGCCTCGAAGCTACAGAGCATCGCTTCCCGAGATTCACCATTCAAGTATGGAGTACGGCGGCAGTGGCTATGGCCACCGAGATAGTGCATCGCGCGATGTTCGAGAGTCACGCGGGCATGCGTCCGAGACGAGCAGCCGCCGGTCTTCTTATATTGGATCACCGAAAAGAGGATCGATTGACTCGCCCCCGTCCTCGGTATCCGACCGCGACCGCGTTGAGAGAGCGGACGACAAGAAGCCGAAGCTGCGCGATGTGTGCTACAAGGCACGCGACGACAAGAACTACCGCATGTACGGAACCACACTACCGCTGTCACCACTATCTACGTCTCCCGTTCTGCAGTATGCCACAGCCGCCAGCACGCGGGACAAGAATGACAAGAGCAACAAGGAGGAGAAGCCACGAAGCGAGAGTGCTAATACAAAGGCTAAACTTGTGGGAAGCGACACTCGCAAGTCATCATCTGCGCCTAGTTCTTCTGCATCTGGCCACTGGATAAAGGCGCGCCCACTGTCGTCGCTGCAGGCGTCTGTCGTGTCTGATGACCGCCACGACGACGACGGCAATGGGAGTGACAGCAATCAGACGTGGGACGAGTTCCTGCAGTCTGAGGACTCGCATTGAAATTTCTTACTTTCGTACCAATTACGTTTTTCTTTCTTTTCTTTTCTATTTACCTTTTTGAAGACAGATGCGGCTCTTTTGAACCGTTTAGTCCTTTTGATAGTTTAGTCCTTTTGATAGAATCTGCAAATCTACACCTCAAGTATTTAACCTGACTCATGTGGATTCCGCAATCATGATTGCATTCCAGCGTGGTCTGCGCAACTTCAACAGATAAGACTTTCAGACTTAAATCTCACATCGTCTGACAGAGACACTGTCTCTTATTACTTGGCCAGTTGCTTACCCTGCAAACGCTTTGCCGATTTCCCCGGCCAGCACAGTTACTGTCTTTAGACCCAAATTGCCAATCATGGCCAGAGTCTCCGGAGACGACCCGAGGCTGGCTCAAACACATGGTAGTTGCACACAATTCATTGGATTTGCCTTTAACCTTGACTATTATGTCTGAGGGTAATTCAGTGCACCGCTTGCACATGCCGCACGTCACTCACGTCGCGTCGTATCTTCAGGGTCTTGATGTCGTTCTACCCACTCGTCTTATCGGGCGCTCGTATGTAGAGCACGCGGGACAGCAGAGGATAATACGTTACCCGAGATAAAGGTAGAAGAGTCGGTGTAGCGCTTGAATGTACACGTTGGTACATCTAAATATGGCCTCCAGCATGTATTACGCTTGCAGTTACCCGGACTTCCGCGTGTAGCTGTGCGACATCTGCAAGCATACATACATATACGATATAAGAGATGAGACAGGCGAGATGAATAAGACAAGATTTACCTGAAAGGGACCGTCGCTTTGCCCGTATGCCTCGTGCTCTGAATCTGACATGCTCAAAGGGAGAAAACTGGAGCTGGAGAAGATGGGCTTGAGATACAGGAATACCCCGGATGAGGGGATGCGGGTGAGGAGAAGCTGGGGCGAGGATGAAGAAAGAAAAGAGAGAGAAAAGTTGGCAGGGCCCGCAAGTTCATATCGAGATTTTCCAGTGCTTCCCTGTTGACGGCCGAGCGAGATGCAGCCATTGGCTGTTGTGCGGCAGGGAGCTGGAGTACGGTTGCAGTCACATCAAGATCGGCACTGTCAGTCAGGGTCTGAGAGGAGAGGAAGAAAGAGAGGAGGAGAGAGAGAAGAAGGAGGGGATGAACGAGAAGAGTTGGTAGAGGCACACTCTGACAAGCCCACCCTTTGTTTCGCCGAACCTTTGTACGACTTTGAACGTATCTTACAGCCTGGCAAAGCTTCCTTTTGAATAAACAATTCGAGAAAACGATTTACAGCCTGCCATGGAATTGGCGTCAGCATCTGCCTTGTAGCCCGTCTCCGCGCGACATCCATCTGATGCCACCCCAATGAAGACAGATGATATCCATTGACTATCTGCTCGCAAAGAAGACCGAATTACCGAGATCCAGAGATCCAGAGTTCTCGCAGCACGTTTACCCCTTGGGATGTACATGCTGATCACCATGTGGTCTCTTGATCTTCACTTGCCATCTGCCGCACGACAAGATAACGTTACTCGTCGTCTAGCAATGATCAACCATCGTTCATTCTCGAGTTCAACACGACTATCCCTCGATTACAGAACCAATTGACTCCGTCTCCCCATCTTCTCCCTCTTCTCTCCACACCCCCCATCGTCCCCATCTTGCCCCCCTTTGACCCCATTTTCTCCAATCTCTCACATGCTCACAAGCCTACTGAATTGTACTGAGACAGAAAAATTATTCTAAACTGAACTCATTATATCCGGCACCGTTCCCGAACGGCTTCGTCTTCTTAGTAAGATAGCCTCCCTGTCCTCCTCGTCACCTGCCAAGCAGCCGTTCTCCGCGCCGGCGTTAAAATGCACACTCGAGCGCAGGCATTTCCCCAAACCGGCAACCCGACCACATAGTTGCAGTCCATCACATTAGCACAAGGCATGCCAAGCCCCTTGCCCTTGACGCTCACGGGCTCTCAGACATCATCTGCCCAGTCTGCGTGTCTGTTCTCCGTCTCTCTAAATTCACTCCGACACAGACCCATATTTACCAGTACGCTCCTCCACAATACCCATATTACTCATCCACTATGGCCAATCATGGAGTATAACCAGAATATACTCTACCCATATACGTCATAATACTGGGTCTACCCCAGTGTAATAACTGGGGCACGTCATCACGTTCCCGGACGGGCAATTTCCTTGTAAGTCGGCACTCTGTTTTCGTCGGCTCAGCATCAATGTTTTGGTGTAAATCGCCGCTTTTCTTTGATTTTGGCAGAATTTGCACGTACATGGAGTCTAAAAGGGCGGAGAGAAGCTGATCACTGCATCTTTGCATCTTTTCCTTGAGCCGAGCTGTGCCCGATGATACCCTGAGCGAGCCCGAAAACCAACAAATAAAAGCGCTGCAGTAATAAGAGCACATGTTAGAAGTTATTGTATTCTATCATCGATCAAGCGATTCAATGACGTCAAGCGGCCAAATTGAGCTGTTGGTGCTGTTATTGACGCCGTTGTTTCCAACGTCTTTTCGCGCCAAGCGACAATAGTAAAGTTTTTACAGCGTTGTGAGTTAGCCGTTAAGCTTTGACGCCAGGCTTGGAAGGAGCTTGTGAGAGCTTGGAAGGAGCTTGAATGGGCTTGGAGGCCGTGAGGAGTAATAAGTAAGGCTAGTAATAACTAAGAAAAGGGAAGGAACGACCAAAGAGAATTACCAAAAGTAACCCGATTCGACAAGGCTGCTCCCAACGACATAACATCAAAGCCTTGCCACACAAATTCGCAGAATAGGAAGGAGCGAAACCACAAATATATGAAGCAAAATGCAGATACAAAACACAAGACAAACAAACAATTAAACGCTAATAGGAAGAACAAGTTGATCCAGAGGTCTCGTGGCCTGACTGCCCGAGCAATACGCCGGTTCTCCTCTTTTCTTTCACTGATTTTCTGGTTTCGCATCCTTTTTTGGCTGTCTAGCCCCCATTATTTTTCTGGCGGCTATTACTTGTCTTTTTGAAAGCTGGGGAGACATAGCTGGGGAAGAAGGCGACTTCCCCGTATTGTTTGGCGTTAGAGACTCAGGTGCAGTGCGCCCGCTATTCCCGCAAACCCGCAATAAATAAGAACGAAAATATGGGATCCGGGGCAAAAGTACCTAACGTGTTGGGTGGATTACTACAAGGCGGAGGAAGTACAAGGCCGTGTGCGCCGTATACGAGCGAGGTAGACGGCACACAGCGTCTTTTGATTATCTGAATTTTAATCTGCAAGCTGGAGTTACATCTGAGGTACATACAATCACTGCTTGCAAGGGTATTCCTTCATCAGTATCCTTGTTTATTGTGCTTACCCGAGAGTGATGGAAATTAAGGGCAGGGAAAAGAGAGAAGAAAGAGAGAAGAAAGAGAGAAGAAAGAGAGAAGAAAGAGAGAAGAGAAAGAGAATAAATAGATGAGACAATTTGTCAATGAGACACCCGACAAAAGGGACCATGTGTTTGTTCTGCGTGCAGCGTAGTCAAAGGTGCCATGCAAACGGATTCAAAGACAATATTTGAGACCACAAGCAAAGCAAAGATCATGGGATGGCAAACGTTCAATATTTTCAACATCATCAGTCGAGCAAGGTCGGCAGCAAGGTAATTCACGAGCATGCAACTGGGTTCGACGCCACCAGCCCCCACAGCACCATGGCACTGCCGCTATGACGATGTTCCCTTCGAGTACCGCCCCAGCTGGCTACTACATCGCGCCCCATGGGGCTCGTTGCTTTTCATCAAAGTATCTACAAAGAAGTATCAATGTCTATTCTGTTGTATCGGACCACAACCGCCGCATATACTTGGAATGCATGCTGATCCTTTCCGTGTTCATTGGCGTCTGCTGGTCTCTCCAGCCTTTCTAGCCTCCATCTCGGTCTTGTCTTCGCTCTTATTTATCAATGAATTTATTAATTTAATGTTCATCTCACTCACTACACCTTAATTAATGTATTTATTTACACGCTCTCCCGTCCCGACCAAAAGTACATAAACCGTGACCCCCCCGAGCGATCATCCATTCTTCCCCTCATTGCCTCTTGATCTTCATTCTCATATTCACTTACACCCTGAACCATAAGGGTCCAGTCGACATCATCTTGCATTGATACCCTCTAGATCCCCTTTTCTTTGAGTATCTTAGACACCCAATCTCATCATCATACCCATTGGCTCACCTACACAATGTCGGACTCAGAGAAGCGTCCGTCCAACGGCGGCGATGTCTTCACCCAACATCATGAAGGCGCTGGCGGCGTCCTGGACCACAATGAGAAACACGCCTCCGCATCAACGCCCCCTGCTGGCGGCGTCGTTCGCGATGGTGATGTTGCCCACCAGAAGCTCAACATAAACAAGAAGCTCGCCAACCCCCTCGCTGGTCTCAGCACCGAGACCATTGAACAGATGGGCGAGGACTACTGCCGCAAGTACAACATTGGCGGCGCCACCGAGGAGAGCATTCGTGTTTTCCGTCTCGGTGCCGTTATCTCGTCCGACCCATCGGCCTACACCGGCGAGGGCGAGTTCGGCGGCGGCGGTGTCGTCTTCGACCGTCTTACTGACAACGAGAAGAACGTTTTGCGCCGCGAGGAGACGCACAAGTGGTCCAACCCCTGGCCTCTGTATTCGGTTATTATCATCTGCTCGCTCAGTGCCGCCGTTCAGGGCATGGACGAGACCGTCGTCAACGGCGCCCAGATCTTCTACAAGCGCGCCTTCAAGATTAACTCGGGCAGCGACCGCGACGAGTGGCTTGTCGGTCTCTGCAACTCTGCTCCCTACCTGTGCTGTGCTGTCATCGGCTGCTGGCTCACCGAACCCATGAACAAGGTCTTTGGCCGCAAGGGCACTGTCTTTGTCGCCTGCATCATCTCCGCCATCGCTTGTTTCTGGCAGGCATTTACAAACACCTGGTACCACATGTTCATCGCTCGCTTCTTCCTCGGATTCGGTATTGGCCCCAAGTCGGCCACGACGCCCATGTTTGCAGCTGAGTGTGCGCCACCTCGACTGCGAGGTGCCCTCGTCATGCAGTGGCAGATGTGGACGGCCTTTGGTATCATGGTCGGTTACATTGCGGACCTGGCGTTCTACTTTGTCCCCGACCACGGCGTCGAGCTCGGTCTCAACTGGCGCCTCATGATGGGCTCGGCCATGATCCCGGCCGTGATCGTCTGCTGCATTATCCACACCTGTGTCGAGTCTCCCCGTTGGTACCTGACCAAGGAGCGCCACGCGGACGCCTACGATGCCATCTGCCGCCTGCGCTTCGAGAAGGTCCAGGCCGCGCGTGATCTGTTCTACATGCACACCCTGCTCGAGGCCGAGCGTGAGATGAACATGGCCGGCAGCAACAGCACCCTTGCACGCCTCAAGGAGATGTGGACCATCCGCCGCAACCGCAACGCCATGATCGCCTCCGAAATTGTCATGTTCATGCAGCAGTTCTGCGGTGTCAACGTCCTGGCCTACTACTCGTCGCAGATCTTCCTTGACGCCCAGCTGTCCGAGGTCAGCTCCCTCGGCGCCTCCGTCGGATGGGGTGTGATCAACTGGCTGTTTGCTATCCCTGCCATTTACACCATTGACACCTTTGGTCGTCGCAACCTGCTGCTGACGACGTTCCCCCTGATGGCCCTCTTCCTGTTCTTCACTGGCTTCTCCTTCTGGATCCCGTCAGACATAAACGATCCGAACCCGGCCCACATTGCCTGTGTTGCCCTCGGTGTCTACCTGTTCGCCATGGTCTACAGCCCCGGTGAGGGTCCTGTGCCCTTCACGTACTCGGCCGAGGCGTATCCGCTGTACTTGCGCCCGCTCGGCATGTCGCTGGCCACGGCCACTACCTGGTTCTTCAACTTTGTGCTGTCCGTGACCTGGCCGTCACTGCTCAAGGCCTTCAAGCCGCAGGGCGCCTTTGGCTGGTACGCCGGCTGGAACATTATTGGCTTCTTTGCCGTGCTGCTGTTTATGCCCGAGACCAAGGCCAAGACGCTCGAGGAGCTGGACGCCGTGTTCTCGGTCTCGCTGCGCAAGCGCATGCACTACGGCTGGGCACAGTTTGGCTACTTCATCCGTCGCTACATCCTCATGGGCGGCAAGGGCATCGAGGCGCCTGTCGAGCCGATCGCCGACGAGTACCTGGAGCACTTCCAGGAGAAGCATCTGCTCTCGGCCCGCCAGCCGCAGCCCGATGCGACTGCCCGTGTCTAAAAACAAGTCAACTTTGTTGGTCTTTTGACCAATTCCGGACTTTTGATGGCCAGCTTTAGCTCTGCAAGCTGAGCCGTGTCTCCTTTTCCTTTCGTCTAATCTCTTGATTTCCTATCGTTATATAACCCGTCGAGTCATCTACCATGTCTGACACTCTCGCTTGATACCTATCACCGTTGTTTATTTTATAAAATTGATCAAATTGATTCAAACATTCATGATGTAAAGTGACGTATATGAAAATGAGCACATGCAAAGAAAACGTGATGAACATGAAGAGAAAAATAAAATCGAAACGTAAATCGAAACATAAACGTAAAAACGTAAACATAAACATAAGACAGACAAAAATCCAAATTGGGTATCATTATGCCATGTCAAGCATCGCCTGGTGACTGCACATGCCACCGCTGCTTTTCGTCGTTAAACGTTTTGCGCTAAACGTTAAAACGTGCTGTTATTTCTGTCGAAAGTAAACGTGTGTTTGTCGTGGCTGTCGTTGAAGTCGTGCTCATCTCGCTCGTCGCCGACTTGTCCGCGCAATGCAGCCCAGTCGGCCTTCCAGTTGGCAATGCTTTCGTCCAGCTCAGGGTTGGCACCTTTGGGAATGTACGGCCGGCACTGCACCTCAATACCGCGCAGCTGCAGGCGCAAGAAGGACAGCTCAGAGTCCATCTCGTCCAGGCGTTCCTCGCTGTCGTCGGCCCGCTCCGTCTTGACGGTCGCAACCGTGTTGTCGGACTTGTCAGACTCGGCCTTACCGGTCTTCTGCGTCTCAACTGCCTCGGCAGCATCGACCTTGTCCTGCAATTCCTCCACCTTCGCCTCTAGCTCTGCGTTGCGCTGGTTCGCCGCCTCCAGCTGTGCCATCAGTGCCTGCTGAATGGCATCGGCCTCTTGGCTGCGACGCATCAGGCTGGCGAGGACTGTCGAAAGATCGTCTGCCAGTGCCTCGCAATCACCGATAACTTTTGCGTCCACTACGTGACTGTCATTTGTGTCGTCCTTGCTATTCCTGATGCCGTTGTAGTCGTTAAGGTCTTTATTAAAATCATGGCTGAACTCGTCGTAAAAGTCATTATTGACGTCGTCGTTGTGGTCGTCCGTCTGTTCAGTCCGAGGCGTTGTTGGCTGTGAGTTGACCTCGGTCACCTCTGCAACATCCGACATTTGCAGTGAGAAGTCCCGCCGGGAGTCTAACAGCCTATCCATCTTGGGCGGTGCCGACTGGTTGCGGATTAGGACCGGTGCAGCTTCAAGGAATGGCCCACGCCTCTTTTGCGGGCTGCTTCTGGCACTGCCACCGATTCTGTCGTGGCGTCCATCTCTGTCATCCGGCTTCTCACTGCTTCCGTCTAGACTGAAGCTAGAGAGCGACATGGATGTTGGCCGCAGCCGCCGCTCAGATGAGCGCTGCCACGGATAGTGGCGGCCATGCTGGTTTTGACGGTTTCGCGGCGATGCGGCGGCAGCTGCATTGGCCGCAGCCTCGGCGGCAGCCAGTACGGCCTCCATCTCGTCGATGTGCGCGTGGAGAGCGTTCATAACGTTCTCGTCGGGCGTGTTGAATGACGCTGTCAGCCTTTGCGGTGTCGGGGTGTTGGCCATAGTGGCAGCCCCGGTTTTTGGTGTAATTTTGGCGGGCGTCGTGACTGCCATCAAACTCCTAGAAGCTGGCGTCGTTGCTGCGACCGCATTCTTGCCTGCAGGCGTCATCACATTGTCTCGCAGCGGCGAGCTCTGCGCTGATGTCGCGGCTGAGCGTGTGCGCGCCGAGTGCGAAGGCGATGAGGGAGTGTAAGAGGAGACGTGGCGAACAACGTCTTGGAGACGGTCGATCAAGACATCTTTGTCGTCCTCGGCCATGGACGTGTCAAAGTTGCCTGTGCCATCATTGTAGCTGTACTCGAACTCGCGCTCCTGGTCCTGGGCAAGCCTGAGGTCAAGGTCGTGGTCTGGCTCGCTGTCTTCAACGAGACCGAAATCGCTACTGTCGTTGGTGTATGCGACATCGAAGGCGTTGTCGTCATCGCCGTCGCCAGGACCATAATCCCTGAAGCGCTCCAGCTCACCGCGCCCACCAAACGCCGACCCGGCATCGCTGTTGCTTGCGAATGATATGCGCCGCTCGAGCGGGCCGAGAGGTGATGTGTTGATGCCAAGCGCATGGAGGTTGAGGCCACGCGACAGGTCGAGGTTGGATGTCTGGCGGTCAAATGAGCGCGCAAAAGGGGGCGACGCCTGCGTCAAGGGGGTCTTTGGAGTCCGGGGGTGCTCCAGTCGGAGCGACTTGTGTGTGTTGAAGGGCTTTGCTGGTGTTGCTGGGTGTGCTGGGGTCGCCGGGCTTTGGAGGTCTGCTATGTTGACAGGCTTGGCTGCTGGCGACTTGGACGCAGGCGTTGTTGGCGTTGTGGACTGCCGGCCCTCATCGAGACTGTCGCTGCTGTCGGCGCTGCCGATGCTGGGGATGCTGCCGATGCTACCGACACTGACCACGCTGTCACCGCCCTCGCCATGGGTAATCCTCGTGGCAACACGGTCGCCACCATCGTCAGATGCGTTCGGCATCAGGACGGCCGCATGTCTGAGCAAGGGGGATATGGTGTCGGTGTATAGAGCGGTAGACAGCGATATGACGACGTCGACGATCTGGCTGCAGCTATCAAAGTACCAGATGTACAGATACTCAGCGATATCAACGGAGCCGTTAGTGTTTTAGTGTCGCCGCAGATGGAAAATAGTTGGGTTGGCACGCGCCTAGTCCTAAATTAGACGCGCCCGGTGAAAGTCGTCTTGCCGCGAGATAAAGCGTCGCTAGCCTGCTGCGTAATGGCGGAAGCAGAAGCTAGAAAGATAGATGCTGGAAAAAAGGTATGAAAATGGAGCAGAATGGAACGAGATAGAGACAGTGATAAGGCGAGATAAAGTGCGATAAAGTTTAAGTGGTTGGGTGATAATGTAGATGACACATATGGTACCTGATAAAAGGCGTGGCTGGAGTGGAGATGTTTGTATACAGTGCGTTTATTTTAAGGGGAGAAAGAATTAGTCGGTCTGCACTGTGCCAACTGGGGTACCCGATGGACCGAAGACAGCCGCATTGGGCAGTTTCACAGTGCCAGCCGTTGAATACAGTGACGAGGCTCAGCGAAAGTCACATGTGAGCATTGGAATTACATTGATTGTTGCATATCAAAGAAAAGAAGCAAAAGCAAGGCGGCGCATACTATGCCGTGACAATTGCACATTTGAGGGATTAATATGTTCAACGACTCATCAAAAGGCCGCAATGTGTGTGCACTTTGGTCACGGTGAGCAGCACTGATGGCCGAGCCTCATGGTCCGAGCTGGGGAGTGGGAGTTGCCCTAGATGGCCGAACATGTCTGCCGTCTAGGAAACTTGTGAGCATGCAGCCAGTAGCCACATAACTAAAATCATAAACAAGCGAGTGATAGTGTAATGAAAGTAATGACTGGAGTAATGACTAAACAAGAGAAACAGTGTGGACAGGCCTCACACGGTATTTCCGGTCGCACTTGCCATCAATAATTTCTGTTGCACATAAAGTTAGTCATAGCTCGTGGGCCTCGGCGGCCAGGAAGAGAAGGAACGTGTTGAATGCATCGCGCTGCTAGAATGTGTGGGGTAGCCCAATGGGATGGGGCCAGCCGGAGGACACGACCGACGGCCGGTCTTGTATTACTACACATCACGGGAGACAGCCACTGTTGTATTGTTTGTCGTCGCTGGTACTCGCCGGCATGAGGAAGGTGTGCCTTGAGTTGGCAATGCCGACAGGCGCTCTTTCCTCGGGGTTGAGTTGTTGCCATTGCTCCTTCCTTTTGTATGGCGTTCTCGAGGCAAGAACCCCAGATTCCCGAGTACTTGGTTATGGGTGTAGTTTTACACTTAATTGAGGTACCTCACCGGGCTGTCTTTGATCTTGGATAAACTTTATATCGGCATCATCAGATTCTCGAGATCTTCATAACACAAAAGCACATCATATGGTCTCGGGGTTCAATCTCCACCAATCCCACACAACTCGGCCGTCTCATAGCCACTCTGTCGCCTTATCCTTCCGTTGCCCCAGACCGTACATTCAGCCTTGCTCAGCGCCCTCAACCCAGGCTTGGCCTTTCTGTAGAGCAATTGCATTATTGTGTACCTTGTTGAATATCATCTTTAAATTTTCTCTGATTTTTTGTCATATTTTCCTCAATCACAACCATCCTCTCACCACATGTCTGTGATTCCGCATGTCCTTTCATCCTTTCTTGTCTCGTGCTATCACTAGTGCGCCCGCTCCAAATGCTCTAAAATCGGCCGCATACAATCGTCCCTTCCACTTCCCCATATTTTTTCTGCACGTATCGCTCTTTCCCTGTCTATGACTGACTCTTGCTCTTTTTTTCGCTTTGTCACTTTGGCACCTGCTTCCTTGTTTCCCCTTCCATTCCCCCTTCTGCCTTCCTCTTCGTCTTCTTACATCTTTCTTTTCTCCTTTTCTTCGTTTCTCGACCACTTTTGCTTTCTTCTCATCATCACCGACCGCGTTGACTCCAATTGCACTGTGGCCGTTATCTCCAATCCCTGCCGTGCCTCTATTCGGTCGTGCTTATCCGCCTAACATCGGCTGCGAATCGTCTCCGCTCCTCCGCGCACGCGCACAACGCACTCTCCCTCTCCTCATACCACCTGCACAGCATTGCCTGCCATTGACAGCGTCTTGCATCGCAAAACCAGCCACATCAGACCAGCTCGTCGACCTCGATTCGACCTCGTACGTCCGCAAACACAGCGGTGACTCAAATACCCCGACGCTACCCTAGAGGGCCCTCAATTCGACCCGTGGCTGCCCGCACTGTCGTCATAGCCGAGGAAGCATAGCATTCACCCGGGACCAGAGACAGCCAACGCAACACAGATTAAAAGTCCCCAACGCACAAATACACACACTCATACAACTCCGACCTATTGCCATCATGTCGTGGAAGGCGTCGGAGCGCTTGATGGACACCATCAAGCACTATGCCAACTTCCCCGCCACCGGTGTCAGCTTGCGGCAGATGGTCCAATTTGGCGAGAAGCCATCGGTCGGTATGTTTCAACCTACTACCGGCATCGTTTTAACTAGCTGCACGATTGCCAGGCCCTTCAATCTATGTAGAAACTGTCTAACAATACAGGCACTCTGTTTCGCGCATCGCAGTTCCTTGCTGAGGAGCTGCCCATAAGATTGGCACACCGCGTCCAGGAGCTGGAAAATTTGCCTGATGGCCTCAGTGACATGCCGTCGGTGAGAAAGGTGCAGGATTGGTACGCACAGTCGTTTGAGGAGATCACAACCCTGGCTCGGCCAGACCTCAACAGAGAAACACGCGACCGCTTGATACAGCCTGCGCGCATCGGCGCACGCGGCAACTCACATCTAGTGCTGTCCGAGTCAACACCAAACCCCAGCCTGGAAGAGACCAACTACAGTTCACAATCGCCCTTAATACACGATCTGAGCGGCAACGGCAGCCATGCTATGATGAAGAAGCACACTGCTGCAAGACGCTACTTTGCATGGGTCGACGATGCCGCCGGCGAGTGGCCCTCGGACCTGCAGCTCTACAACCAGCGTTTCTCGCAGACGCTACACAAGATCAAGCGGCGCCATGACGGCGTTGTCACCACCATGGCACAGGGCATTCTGGAGTACAAGCGGAAAAGGCAGCGCATGCAGATCGACAACAACATCCAGGCCTTCCTCGACCGCTTCTACATGTCACGTATCGGCATCCGTATGCTGATTGGACAGCACATTGCCCTCACCGACCAGAGTCATCATCGCGATCCGACATATGTGGGTATCATCTGCACCAAGACCAACGTGCATGACCTGGCTCAAGAGGCTATCGAGAATGCGCGGTTCGTGTGCGAAGACCACTACGGACTCTTTGAGTCGCCCAAGATTCAGCTCGTCTGCAACCCCAACCTCAACTTCATGTATGTGCCCGGTCACTTGTCGCACATGCTGTTTGAGACGCTCAAGAACTCGCTGCGTGCTGTGGTGGAGGCGCATGGGCAGGACAAGCAGGATTTCCCCGTGACCAAGGTTATCGTCGCCGAGGGTCGCGAGGACATTACCATCAAAATTTCGGACGAGGGCGGCGGTATCCCACGCAGTGCCATTCCTTTGGTGTGGACCTACATGTACACGACTGTCGACCGCACGCCCAATCTTGATCCCGACTTTGACAAGAACGACTTCAAGGCGCCAATGGCTGGCTTTGGCTATGGCTTGCCTATTTCGAGATTGTACGCGCGGTATTTCGGTGGCGACCTTAAGCTAATTAGCATGGAAGGGTGAGTTTTTGTTCGAGTCCTTTTTGTTGCAACGAGTCAAAGATACTAACCTCTCAGTTACGGCACGGATGTGTACCTTCATCTTAACCGACTTTCGAGTTCCTCGGAACCTCTCCAATAGCAATTAGCAGTCATGAGAGACCCCCGGTCTCGAGGATTGACTTCTGCACAGTACACGACAACACAGCGGACACATACGACACCCCCACAACGGACAACACGAACGGAACACATTACACCCCTGCACATACAGGCGCAAAAGTTTAGAAACAAGGGAGCGCGTGAGGTATCGGAGCGACGCCAGGTTGGCGACGCAGAGACGCTCGTCAACTCTCACGGGCAGTCTCCGGGATCACACGGCCACGAGAGCGAGATGTGATTTGGGGGATGGGACAGGATTGGATCTTGAAAGAAACGGAAAGGACAGGAACGAAAGGGAATGCGCATGATCACAGGCATCATTGCGAGCATGATATCGATATGAGCATCAATATGAGCATGACAGCAGCATGAGCAATAATAGACTTGTACAACACCACCATCAACATGGCCAGTGATATGATGAGGCAGATGAATACCAAGGAGGTCAAAAAGTAAGCTAATTACGGCGTAATAGACAGCACCGGATGTCTCCGCCGGGGGCCAGTGGACAACCATGGCACACTTCCCCGCCACGCGGATAAGCCATGTATTTCTTTTGTGCTTTCAGTCTATACGTCCTTGTTTTCGCTTTGGTTCTTGCCGAAACCCTCGCTTGTAAGTTTTCGCGCGTGGTTTTAGTACACCGTCCTTGTCCCGGACGAGCAGTGGCATAGGAAGACAAGCGTGCAAGACGGCAAAGCAGGCACAGTCCACTTCGCAGGTGTGCGTCTGTGTGCGGATAGAATGTGTCGTGCTCGCGAGGTTGCATCAACGGCGCGGCTGGACGGTGCCTAGACGTATTACATAAAATAAAATAATAAAGACGGAGGTTGTCAGCCTCGTCTGTCTGCTCCTATCCATTATGACGTTGTTTCTTTAGCTTTAGCCGGCGTTTACTCGGTTGATAGAGTAGCCCTTATCAGACAGTCCGAAGCTGTTTCAGAGAAGCTGTTGACAGCCTCATGTCTGCTAGTGACCTGAGTTCGTGCTTCGCCCGCCAGGTCTCTAAAGAAACCCCGTCGTCAAGCTCCGCCGTCAACACGCGACATTAAACGTTGCCTCTGCATGTCTCGTTTGTCTTGCTTGTTTGTCGTTTGTCTTGGTCTCTGTAACATGTGACTGTGTTTGGTTGTGTCTTGATTTCCTGTTGGTATCGTGTCTGCCTGATCACCGTGGTCTCATGTCGTCTCGACGTCTCGCCGTCTCACCACGATGCAGTCTCGTGTCTAATGCTGTCACGATCGCGTTGGGATTTGGCGTCATGGAAGTTTAGACCGTTGGCATTGAAATTCCCGAGATTATTAATACCAACATCAACGGCGAAATCATCTATAGCATCTCAAAGTCAGATTTGATTTCGATTTGCGTGTGCTTTGCCTCAGGGTCTGGCGATCAAGACGGCATTTACACGGAACAAAGACGGCGCTTTGCATGTGATCTTTTTACACTTGGCACGCCGTGCCCACCGAGCCCACCGTACAGTGGGTGTATCTGCCAGACTCCAGTATATTTGGTACTGCTGCACTAAATCATCCGCTATATTGGCTACAAGCTGTAATTACAGGCAGCAAGGGCAGTCGCCGCGGACATTTGACGCGACCAACAAGCTCCAAGCTTTGTACTGGTGATTGTGGACGACACAACAACACCCAACGGCCACAAGTATCGCCATTTCGTGTAGATTTCAATGCAGAATCGTGTACAACTCTTAGTACCTCCGATATATGCGTATCAGCTTCTGCATCTGTCTTGCTCCGAAACGCCGGCGCGCGTGTCGTGATGCCTGGATGCAGATACTCCGCGATGACGGCACGGTCAGATGCTTGTCTGCACCGTATTACTGGGTACAAGCAAGTACACCTGCTATCGATCCAATCAAGCACCGCAGAATGCATCGACGTCGTTGCGACTCTGCTGTCCAAGTACCTCGCCATCCCCAGATCCATTGAATGGCTGGCTGGCACTCGTCCTGGCCATAGCTCCTGCCTGTTTTTGAATTCTGTCTGTTTCCTATCTGGGTTATGTTGCGTAGCTGGAGCAGCCGACGTTCTTGCCTTTGGCATCAATCAGCCGCTGGCTGCTCTTTCCTTGTTCTCTTTGGTGTGTGGTCGCACGCCCTCTTTCCTAATTCGCCCCAGCACTCTCCTTATCTCGACCTCCGTGTCCCTTCCATCCATTGCATCGCATTTTTGTGATATTCCATGCAACTTCATCCTCAAACACCGTTGACATCGACGTACCCTTCACATACCCTGTCCTCCATGCGCACTGCCGTAAACGCTAAATAAACGGGACCTCCTTGCCTTGCTGCAACGTCCGTCCAGACGAGCTGCCCACTCTTCTTTGTGTGCTACCTTTTCGCCTCGCGGCTCCTTACTACTTGCTTTGGTTAGTGACTTTCTTGCTCATTGCCTTGCTCTCAACTCTCAAATTTGAATAGACGCTACGACTACCGCCAGTCTAGGTTCAATATAACAACCTCCGAAGTCTTTCATCATATCTTCCGTGTCCGTTTACTCACTTCAGTCTCGGTGGGTCCTTCCCTTTCAGTCTAATTGCAAGCTGCTCTTGCCTCCTAGCTGTTACGGACTATGACACGCTTTGCGCTACCATTTCTTCGTCCAGGATCCTCTTCGCGGTTCTTGTCTCCGTCTCACTCACATACTTAACCCTCACAGTCCGCGACTTCCGACCTCAACTCCTCGACGCCTCACCCATTCTTCTTTATTTTCATCTATTACCCGCTGCTTCCTTCCTCTTTGTCTTGCATTCCTTGCATTCTCCTCTACTTTCTTTTTCTTGTCCTCCGCATCGTGCTTCGTCACACCCTCATCGGGTTCAGCTGCCGTCATCACACTCTTATCGACCCCGGCTTGTTTCTCGTTTGATGGTCGGGACTTTCGATATCCTAGATATTTCGACAGCCACACTTTAATTTAACAACACACACCCACCTTCACATTCAAAATGCCAGGCTCTTCAAGTATGCTCATCAGCCTGCGCGAGAACATCAGCAGCGTCCGCCGTAAGGGCGCTGGCGGCAGCCCGTTTCTCAGCATCGCTTTCAACATTGACCTGCTTCGCAACATCGTCTTCTTCTTTTTTGTTCTCCGCGCCGCCCGCCGCACCGTCTGGAAGCTAAGGGGCCGTGGTGTCTTTGGCACCATTGCCGAGCTCTACATTGATACCCGCCGCATCCTCTTTGGCTGGTTCCTGCGCATGCCTGGCGTCCGCAACAAAGTCCGTGAGCAGGTCGACGAGGCCCTTGGCAAGATGGAGGACAAACTTGTCCCTACCGGCATAACTCGCTACACCAAACTGCCTACCACCGGCTGGGACTTTGATGAGGTGCGCAAGCAGCTCGAGGTCCTGGCGGGTCTGGAGCACACGCGCTGGGAGGACGGCCGTGTCAGCGGTGCCGTCTACCACGGCGAGGACGAGCTTATGGCTCTGCAGACCGAGGCCTACGGCAAGTTCACTGTCGCCAACCCTATCCACCCCGATGTCTTTCCCGGCGTGCGCAAGATGGAGGCAGAGATTGTCGCCATGGTCCTGGGCCTGTTCAACGGTCCTCAGGGCTCTGCCGGTGTCACCACCAGTGGTGGTACTGAGAGTATTCTGATGGCATGTCTGAGCGCCCGCCAAAAGGCCTACGTCGAGCGCGGCATTACCGAGCCCGAGATGATTATCCCCGAGACCGCCCACACTGCCTTCCACAAGGCCAGCCAGTACTACAAGATCAAGCTGCACCTCGTCAAGTGCCCCGCCCCCGGCTACCAGGTCGACGTCCGCAGCGTCGCGCGCCTCATCAACCCCAACACCGTCCTGCTCGTCGGCAGCGCCCCCAACTTTCCCCACGGCATCATCGACGACATCTCCGGCCTCGGCCGCCTGGCGTCCCGCAAGAAGATTCCTCTGCACGTCGACTGTTGTCTGGGCTCCTTCATGGTCCCCATGCTCGAGAAGGCCGGTTTCGAGACGACTCCATTTGACTTCCGCGTCCGCGGCGTCACCAGTATTTCCGTCGACACCCACAAATACGGCTTTGCGCCCAAGGGCAACAGCTGCGTGCTCTACCGCACGACAACGCTGCGCGGATACCAGTACTTTGTGTCTGCCGACTGGGCCGGTGGTGTGTACGCATCGCCTGGCGCTGCCGGTTCGCGTCCTGGCGCTCTGATTGCCGGCTGCTGGGCCAGCATGATGGCCGTTGGCGAGTCTGGCTACCTTGAGGCGTGCGGCAAGATTGTCGGCGCTGCACACAAGTTTGCCGACCACATCTCGACGTCGCCGCTGCTCAAGTCGGACATTGAGGTCATGGGCCACCCGCTGGTGTCGGTGGTGGCGTTCAAGGCCAAGAAGGCCAAGTCGTCCGGCTCGGCCGTGAACATCTACTCGCTGGCCGATGCCATGTCCGACAAGGGCTGGCACCTGAACGCGCTGCAGAACCCGCCCGCGATCCACGTTGCTTTCACGATGCCCATTGTGAAGGCGTACGAGTCGCTGGTTGCGGATCTGGAGGCGTGTGTTGAGGGCGAGCGCGAGAAGGCGCGGGTGCGTGCTGTCGAGGCGGCCAGCAACGGTGGCAAGGGCAAGGGCGGCATGATGGCCAAGGCAGATTCGGACGGTGATGCGGCCGCGCTCTACGGTGTGGCCGGCAGCCTGCCGAACAAGAGCGTTGTCGTGGACCTGGCGACAGGCTTCCTGGACCTTTTGTACAAGGCGTAGTCTCTCCTGGTGTTTGTTGTTCTCCTACTTTCAGTTTACAGCCGAGCTTGTTTTTGTATATCTTTTAATGATTCCTTTAGTTTCAATACAGCATGATTAGACTACTATCTGAGGGGAGGGATTCAGGAGTGAGCAAGCGTTTGTTTATAGATCTGGATTATTTTATCATTTTCGAGTAATTCTATTGATTTCATACATGATAGACAAACGACAAAATATAGAGTATGAGTATGGAGAATGGTGAATTGAGCATGAACAGGAACATAAAGGACAGACAAAAAAGACAAAGCAAGAGTTATACCCTCCCATTGCGACACAGGACAAGTATATAGTATAAAATAAACAGTAGTATAGGACGATATAAACAAGAGAACGCCATCCAAACAAGATGAAGAAATCAAAATGTAAGATATAAAAATGGTAGAGAGAAGATGGAAGAAAATAAAGTAGGAGTGATTGAAGAGAAATGTCGAGTGCAATGCCAAGTGGCCATGGATGTATCACCTCCATACATAGAAACAAATATAAACACCCCGTCTTTGTAGGCAACGTCTGGCAGTCGAGCAGCCTTCTACTCGCCGCGCCACTTTTGGATAAACGGCTGTGCCTCGTTCTCGCACACCGCAGAGCTTGTCCGCACACAGCCCACAATGCGCACCGACAGATCGCCCGCCTCGTACTTGGTACCGTGCTCGGCCTTGCTGTACGCATTCAGCGTCCGCTGCGGCACCAGCGCAATCTTGGACAGAATCGTCGGGTGCCACTGCACAATGTGCTCGAGCGCGTGCGTCTCGGCCTTTTGGAAGTTGTACGACCGGTACAGCGGGTCGAACCACGTCTCGAACAAGAACTTGGCCCACTCGCCGTTGCGGATCACAAAGCTCGACGTCGAAAGGCCGTCAAAGTCCTGGGTCAGCAGGAACTCGACGTCCTGGCCCTTGAGGTGGCCGAATGTCTTGATGATGCTGTCCGGCGGCACAATGGGGAAGTCCTTGAGCATAAGCTCGTCCAGCTTGGACGCACCCATCAGGTCGCTCTCAACTGTCATGTCCATGTTCATGATAAAGGCGTTCTGGTCCAGGAACCAAAAGTACGTGCTCTCCGGGAACATGGTCAACGCGTGGCGCATCGCCACCACCTTGGTCCACGACAGCGGGCCGCCGTTGAGGTCGTAGTAGCCCACCTTGGGCGCAAACGTGCCGTAACCGTGTTTCTTGGCGTACATGCGGCGGTTCTCGCGCACAGTGTCGAGGTATGCGCGGTGGTAGTTGGTCTCGTCAAACACGGTGACAAGCACAACATTGGGTGCCTTGCCAAATGACGCAAAATTTTCTGTTGCTGCCGAGAAATCCGCCCGGTAGCCTTTGCTGATTTCTGCTGCCGAAGGGCCCTTGGGCTTGCCGTTCAGGCCGGCCAAGGTGCTGCCAGAACCCTCCTCTTTGGAGGCCTTGACGTGTGCTGCAATCCATGGGTTAGAGCCGCTGCGGCCCGATGGCCGGGTCAGCAGGTAGATGAGGCCGAAGAGCAAGAGACTGCCAATGGCGATAAACCGCTTGCGGCCGCGGCGCAGAAACGGCAGGCTGGGCCCAGAAGACCGCGGCTTGAACGCTGCCGCGTTGGAGTTTTTGCGTTGGGGGTATGCGAAATGCATTGTGATGTGTTGGTGTGAATGTAGATTTGTA
The DNA here is from genome assembly GCA_022392925.1 of Ophiostoma tasmaniense. Lineage (NCBI taxonomy): Eukaryota > Fungi > Ascomycota > Sordariomycetes > Ophiostomatales > Ophiostomataceae > Ophiostoma > Ophiostoma tasmaniense. The sequence goes on along the minus strand of JAKRGK010000008.1, from coordinate 863,420 downwards.
GAGAGTAGAGATGAGGGAGATGAGTCGGCTGGTTAGGCTCGCCTATGTCGATATTGAGATGCGGTCGCCTATATGTAGGTTCAGACGACGCGTTTCAATCGTGGGTGTGATACGTTGGGTAGATGGCGTAAAGCCCGTCGGGATGTCGAGCTGCAGCTAAGTATGCAGGTCGTCGACAGTCGCAAGGCTGCGGCTGTGTTGTGATGATGATAAGAAGGGGGTCGTATATTGTCCAACGTCTTTTGTCCAACGTTCTGACGTCTATCTAGCTTGTTCGTGGAGTCGTCAATTAAGCCCAGGCGGTGAGGAGCAGGGTGTCTAAGCTTGGGGTCGTCAAAGGCGATGCGCTGTGCACTTCGTTAAGTTCGTTCGGGGCCGATGCTGATGCTTGCAGTCAATCGGGTCATGAAGAGGATGGGAGGTCGTGGCGACGGGAGCTCCAGGCCATGCTATTTTGCGCGTCGCAGGGAGGATGAGGAGTCGGGGTCCCGAGGGGTTGAAGAGGTCGAGTAACGAGCGAAAGAAGCGAAGAGCAGCGGCGAAAAGAAGCAAAGATAAAGGTGTAAGCAGCAAGCAACAGCTGTGCTGGACAAGAAGAAACGAAGGTGGCAAGGAAATCAACGGTCTAGCTGGAAATCAGGGTCGAATCAGACGAGGCCGGAAGGGGGAGGGGGTTGCGAGACGGAGGAAGAAAGGTGAGATGTAGAAAGAGACATGTGGTTTTTTGGCGCCGGTGTTGGAAAGTCGCGATTGAATGGAAAAGGGGGGCCCGCTGTCAACTAGGACGGGGCAGGGGTGTCGGGGTACAGAGGTGCAGAGGTGTTTGTGGTGCTGTATTACTGAGTAGTGGAAGTGGTGAAAGTAGAAGTGAGGCAAACAAGGTGAGACGGAGAGAGCTTCAGAGAATATGTGAGAATATGTCCAAAATGCTGACAAAAATGCTGACAAGAAAGCAGGCGCCCCTCGTCGCAAATGAGGAAAGAAGCACTCAAGATGGCAGTCGCGAACGTCAGTTGAGCTCGTATGCGGAAAGAGGGTGTGGGATTGAAGGGGCAGGAGGGCGAAAGGAGGGAAAGAGCGAACGGCAGTAAACTGGAGCCTTCCCAACACGCAAAATGACGAGAAGAGGACAAGTACTACGAATGCCGTATAGAGGACTGATGATACAAAGTACTCTATGCTACGGTTACTATATGATAATACTTTGTGCAATAGAGTGTCCTCGAGATCCAGGCTGGGCTGGGCATCGGTGATTGATGACTGGTGATTCGCTCGTATTGAAACGGGAAAATTATGAATTAATGGATTATTACATGCTCGCTGCCGCATAGGGAAAGAGCGAGTGCCACTGTTTCCCTCCAAATAACCACTAGCCACTAGCCCCTAGCCACTGTATGTTATCTCATGCACCCCTGGCGTCGCGCATTTTTGTGGTTTTGAGTACGATGTAGGGAAGAGGACAGAGACACAATGAGGAAAGAACGAACGGCGCAGCACGTGAGTGGGGTGTTGCTGAATTACAGTTATGAGTTAATCCCTGGAATTGGAGACGAAACAGGGATGTCTTAGGGCATGAGCATAGTAGAAGAGTACCTATTGTGCAATCAGACCCGACGAAAAGGACGCTATATGAAGCGGACCCATAGCGTAGATTAGCTGATAGCACTGCCGATCGTGCTGATGGGAGGAATCTGGCTGGAATTTGGAGCGAATTTGGAGCAGGGAGCACAGCAGAACCCGAGAAACTAAGGTGCAATTGTTCTGCTGTTCTGCGAATAGGGGCATATTGAGGGATTACGGCATTGTACAAGGCTGAACACAACGTAACATAGAAGTGCACATTTGTGTCTTATTAATGAAGAAACGAGATCGTGCTAAGATCGTGGACGGGTAGATCACGGGTATCAGCCGGCCGCAGTCACGTCGTGATGATGCGATGAGGTACCTCGAGGGCGGAATAAGGTCGACGATATGACATGGGACGAGGCAGATCAGACGGGATCAGGCAGACTAGACTAGGCTGGTTTGCTATGAGATGGCTAGCCGTAACGGCACAGTCCCTTGTGTAAGGGCTTGTGTTTTTTGCCTGTTCTGTTGAGGTCTTACGACGACAGTGGCATGTGGAATAAATAGCAAAAGTCGATGATCCATGGCTACGGGAATGGTGACACGTTGATCAACAGAAGATACAAATAGCAGGTACTGATACACAGATAGCTACAAAAGATGTATGGCTCAGCAATCATACTCGTCCTGGCTAAGTGGTATGCAACGCGCACTGCTCGAGTTGGCAAGCAGTAGAATATGAAGACATAAAGAAAACATATAATCATGAGGCGGCTGATATGAATAATCCATGGGGGTCCAGGAGCAAGCAAACTCGTAAGAGAGCGACAAGGAGTCCGACTTCAGCGTTGCCGCCGTCTGTCTTTCCCCAGGCCGTGAAAGCATAAAGCCAGGTGACGGTCCCGACGAACCTCAAAGGAGTAACGCAAAACGCGAAACCCCAAGCAGAAGGACGCCATGCGCAGCTCAAAACGAGCTGCAAACGTCAAGTCGGAACCGTCGTCAATCTCTGCACACAGACTAGTTGGTCTCGACACGGTAGAGCGAACTTCTAGAGACAACTTAAGAGTGTGCAGGAGGGGGAGGGGGGCTTATAGAGAACACATAATCATAGTTGCAATGTACCTTTGAAAACAAATCGAAACCGGGGTTGTATTGATGCAAGTGGTTTACTCGGTATGCAGGTGGCCTTCCGGCACATCTTCATCTTCGTCCGCGTCAGGCCCGCCGCCACCAATATCGACGATGCCGTCTCTGGCGCGGTCGAGCAGACGCCCACTCAAATAGTCCATGCCTTTCCAGACAGCCTATATTTGTTAGCAGCGCTCGGGGTTGTATGAGAGACGGAAGCAACTTACTCCTAAAAATGTGGCCGCTCCAATAAAAATGAATACCCATCCCATATTATCGAAGCGGTCCCGTCCGCCGGCAGCACGACGTCTGCCCCGGCCCAATCCAACACCACGCAAGTTCCACCAGGTGAATGGCGACACCACCAGGAATGTCTTCAAAACACCCACAATACCGAGTGAGAAGAATCCTTTGAGAAAATGTCCGAGCCAGGTGCTCTCTAGATCGATGTCTAGGTCATCTTCAAACACAATATGCTTGGTGTTGCTACCAGAAAACATGTTCCAGATACCCGACAAAAAGGGTAGGTCATCATCGTAGTCATTCAGATCCGCCAGCGAACCCATGACTGTGCCGGCTGGGTCCGACCAGAGATCCATTAGAGGGTCGGCAATGAAGCCCAAGATGAACAATGTCAACATAAATGCCGTCACGGTCAAAATCGCACGCGTAAACCGGTTCGATATGTAGTGGCCCCAGGTCAACCGTTGCATCCTGTACTCGAAACCACATGTCGGGCACCTCCAGAAGTTGCGGTTGCCCGCTACGGGTTGTGCAAACCGCCACCGCTGGAGGCAGCCGTCGTGGACATACTTTTGCGATCCCTTGCAGTGGCATGGGCTGAAGAGCCGGCCATCGTTGGGATCCTCGGAAATATACTTCACACTGGGCTTTCGAGCAGTCATGTTCGAAATGGAAGCCGAGATTGCAGCAGGCTGGAGCGATGGCGGAAGAACCGAAGTGATCTTGTCGACGACTCTTCTGCGAATACCCTCTGCTACCGCGCCAATCATGCCATTGTCGGCCACATTTGCACCAGGCGCGTCGTCTGCATGCTCGTCTTCCGCATCAAAGCTAAAAGTGGGCTCGATAACTTCGAGGCAGATCCGGCATGTCCGCGCCTTATACATGCGGCGGAAACGCGCCTGCTCTGCTTCCTGGGGCGTGGGCCGGCGCTGGTCGTTGGCAAACTGTTCGTTGATCTGTTCATGGTGGTCGTCATGGAAGTCTTCATGGTGGTCCCAGTTGTCCGCTGGAGTCCTTGCTCCTGTGGACTCGGGCTCGGACTCGGTGGCCCAGGACGACGCGTCTGCAGCCGAATAAGCTGACTGCGAATAGGCCGAGTTTGCTCGCTGGGCCGAGAAGCCCGACGTCGACGCCCAGTCGTGGTGGACTGTCCTAGGAGTCTCGTGCTCGCTACTGGCGTGCGAGGCGTGCGCATCCGGCTGTCCGTGTCCTTGCTGGTCTGGCCATGTCCAAGTCGGTGTGTATCCGGTGGCAGCCTCTCCGTCGGCGTTCTGCCTGGAACGAGTGTCGTCCATCGTAGTAGTGAGAAGGGATGTTGGTTCGCAAGGACGATGTGCGCTTGATCAATGAGCTGCGTAGTCTAAACTATAATCTTGCGTTGCCGCCATCCAAGTAGATGTAAGCGTGTTGATCAACACGGTGCGTGCGCTTATACCTTTGGGGATTGGGATAAGCAACGCAGTGAGAGCTGTGTATGTAAGATATGTATATATGTGTGTGTAAGAGTATCGAGGTTGCCAGCTTGGCTTTGGGCAGCAAAGGGAAGGGTTTCACATCTTATGGCAGGAAACAGAGGAAGGAGCCAACAGCCAACAGAGGGAGGAGCAAGGGGATAAAAGGTGCCCAGCAAGGCTAATGTTACTTGGCCGGATAGATAGGACACGACACCAAGAACGACAGCACACCACAAGATAGCTGACAGCTATGATCTGGAGACTGAGGCGCAAGGCGTGAGGAGAAAAAGCGGAAAGGGAAAGGTTGATAGAAGAGAAGAAATTGAAACTCCGGCCGAGCTTTCCACCAGCTTCGATAATTTCGGGCAGATTTGTAGTGGAGGTCTGTTGATATAAGTGGGTTCAGCCAGATAATCAGGTGACTGGTCATGCCCATGCTGTTATATAATCCACTTTGAGCTCAACAGCCTGGCCAATCACAATAGCTCGACGCGCAACTGTTGCGGTGTGCCTGGCTGACGGAGGCAGGGCTGGGCTGCTGGCTGGCAATTCAGCAGGAACGAGGGAGGAGCTTCGAAACTGCCTGTGATCTCCGCCTCCCGCCAAAAACGTATAGCGACATCTGCCTGCCAACGACCATTGAGAAGATAGTCTGCGGCTGCGACGACGACACGACTTTCAACTTCTCTGATTTCATCCAATCCTAGCTTTCTCATCAGCACAATACTACACCACGATACCCAGGCCGGTAGTCTTACCCCGTCCACGACCTCTCCTCCACCACATCCCACCCACCACAATACAACCGACGACATCACCATCACGGAGCTGCTACCATGGCTGACCGGTACTCTTTCTCGCTGACGACATTCTCGCCCAGGTACGGTTGTCAATTTCCAGTTCGAGGAGGCTCTCGTGGGAGCTGAGGGGTCCTGACGAGGGGTCCTATGCTAATGACGTTTGCTAACATCTTTCTTTCGTAGTGGCAAGCTGGTGCAGATTGGTTCGTTTTCCCATACGATTCCTAGCTTCTTGTACTTGCTCTAGGGCATCGACCAAGCTAGGCTTCACGACAAAATACTAACATCGTCCAGAATATGCTCTAAACGCCGTCAACCAGGGCGTCACAGCTCTCGGCATCAAGGGTAAGCTGTCCTGAGCTCAGCCGAGCTTCCCATTTACAAACACAAACAGCGGACACGATCTAACGTCTACAGCCACCAACGGCATTGTTCTGGCCACTGAGAAGAAGTCGTCCTCGCCCCTCGCCGACCCCTCGTCCCTCTCCAAGATCTCTCTCATCACCCCCGACATTGGCATGGTCTACGCCGGTATGGGCCCCGACTACCGCGTCCTTGTCGACCGCGCCCGCAAAGTCTCGCACTCCGGCTACAAGCGCATCTACAACGAGTACCCTCCTACCCGGATATTGGTTCAGGACGTCGCCCGCGTCATGCAGGAGGCCACCCAGTCTGGTGGTGTCCGCCCCTACGGTGTCAGTCTGCTGATTGCCGGCTGGGACGAGGGCATCTTGCCCGACGATGAGCTCGAGAAGGAGGCCCTCAAGAAGGCGGCAGGCAAGCGCGAGGCCGAGGAGGAGGAGGCTGACGGTCTGGCATCGGGTGAGGCCAAGAAGCCAACGGGCAAGACGGGCGGCATCCTCAAGGGCGGCCCCATGCTGTACCAGGTGGACCCGTCGGGAAGCTATTTCCCGTGGAAGGCGACGGCGATCGGCAAGAGCGCGGCGTCGGCCAAGACGTTTTTGGAGAAGCGGTACACAGAGGGCCTGGAGCTGGAGGATGCGGTGCACATTGCGCTGCTGACACTCAAGGAGACGATTGAGGGCGAGATGAACGGCGACACAATTGAGATTGGCATTGTTGGCCCACCGGCGGACCACCTGCTGGGCACGGAGGGTGTCGAGGGCGCAAGAGGACCACGGTTCCGCAAGCTGACGCCACAGGAGATTGAGGACTACCTGACGAACCTATAAACGGGCGGTAGTCTGACGTCAGGGCATCACAGCTAGAAATCCTACGACATGATGAAGAGAAAATGAGTGTACTTCTTGTGATTTGTTCTCTGCAGTCGATAGCAAATAAAACAATGCATTAAGCGAGAAATGGTTGTTGTGAATGTGTTGCAATTCCTTTGATTTTGAATGTGAATCTTATAGTTGGAATTAAATTGAACTCTAGAAATTTTTACCGTTTCAAGTCAACTCGGGTTACTTTCTGTAATTTTCAAAATAATTATAAATGTCTGGACGATTTCGTAGATATAATTCAAACTTGAAAAGTTGATGTATTCCTGCTTCAATTAGTATATCCACCCAACTATGAATTGGTGTCTTGATTTGACCACCACAACATTAACAACACATACTCATTGGACGCAATGAAGCTCTTTGCTTCAGGCTTCAATGCTTGGAACCAGCTGTCGTTCGATCAGCCTGACGGCACACCATCTGAGCCAGATGACCTGCACATCTTTAGCTGTATCCTCGAGGACGCGCTCATCAGCAATGTCCGCTCATTTCCGACTTCAACGGAGGGTATGGTAGTATAAAACATGCCTGATGTTCGAATACTAACAACCACAGTCACGACCTCACGCGGAAGATTGGTAGCCGGCGCACCTCCACCAGAGCCGCCACTTGCCCCCCTCAGCTGCGAGGCCCTGAATGGACGCGTCGTTGTCTACGACGAGATACACGGCATCGTCCGGCAGCATATGCCCGGCGGCCATACTGAAGAGCTCTCATTGGAGTTGCGCAATATTATACAGCTGGTAGCTTACGATGTCGGCTTTGCAGCTCTGACGTCCGAGGGCCAGGTCTGGACGTGGGGCGACAGCCGGTTTCCCGAGTGTCTTGGCCGGGATACTGAAGATACGATACCAGAAAATCAACCAGGCCATGTCACTGCCTTGGACGATCTACCATCTGGGCCAGTTACCAAAATTGTAGCCGGTGGTTACGCGTTTGCAGCCGTAACGCGTGGTCAGGACATGTACTGCTGGGGACGCTACGTGGGAGCGCAGCAGCACGAGCATGTCTTACAAGATCTCACAGGCGATCCAGAGCCGGTAGTTGTATCCACAGACGACGGGCAAGAATTGGATGTGGTGGACGTCGGCATGGGTGATGCGCACATGATTGTTCTTGCCACAGACGGGTGCGTCTACGTTGTCGGAAGCAATAAAAACGGGCAGCTCGGGCTGGGACGAGATGTCGGAAGCACGGCGTCGGCGGCGTGGACCAAGGTCAAAGGCATTCCGGAAGATGGCCAAAAGGTTGTTGGGGTGTACGCAGGACGGAAAACGTCGTTTGTACTGATAGATGATTAATTTTACAAATAATGTCACGGAATCATGTCTATGGCTACACCTCGTTTGAACTTGGCCTGTCATTTCTCTTTACACATCGGCGAGTCTAACAAATTTATGGAGGAGCAGCACCAGCGGGCAGAGTGACCATGCCCTTGGCCTCCATGGTCTGCCACTGCAGCGCTCTGCAGAAGCCGAGAATAACCTTGAGCGTTGGCGTCGGGACACCCAGCCGCTCGGCCTCCTTGATAGGCGCCTCCACAATGTTGACATACTCGATAAAGTTGCCCTGTCTGTTAGTATTTGGTACATCACCAGGACTGTCTATAAACGTACCTTTTGCACATCTTGCAGCATGCTGGGCTTGCTCCAGACCTCAATCGGGTCAATGTTGATCGTGTTCTCGATAATGTCCGCAGGCAGGTCGATGCCCGCAGCCTTGGCCGTCGCAAACACCTCCTGCATCGCCGGCCGGATCAGATCGTCGACGGGCGTTTTGGCCAGCCGCATGCGCGACGTGTCCATGCGCGTGATTGCGGCCACCGAGTTGAACGACGTGTTGTAGATCAGCTTGCGCCAGCGGATAAAGTCGACATCGGGCTGGAACTCGCACGTCACCTTGCCCGAGGCGCCGTAGATATCGACAAAGTCCTGGGCAGCAGCCAGGCCGGCGTCCTTGTCGAGGCCCGGGTTCTTGAACGGGCCGACAAAAAGCGAGTCATGGAAGTCGTGCACAATAGTGCCGTGGCCGCGCTCTGATACGCCCATGAGGGATACGCCGGAGAGTACATGGTTCTCGGGGAACGCGGCGATGAGGGGCTGCTCGATGTTGAGGCCGTTCTGGACGAGCACAATAACGGAGTGGCCCTTGGTGACGGCAGGCGCAATGATCTCGGAGACGGTCGGCTTGATGTCTGGGCAGTTCTTCGTTGCTACGACAATGTAGTCGAATGGGACATGGCCTTCGGCGGTGGCGTCCGGGACCTTGTTGACGACTGTCTATTAGCTTCATTTCATCTCATACGTATTGAACTGAAAGTACACACTGCTGGCTGGCCGCCAATTCTTATGGACGCCGTAGTCGCAAGAGTCAATGTCAAAGCCGTCCTTCTCGACAGCCGCGTAGTTGGACCGGAGTACGGCCGTCACAGACGCCTTTCCGCCTGCCTCGAGGCCGAAGGCGCCCATGGTGCCAATCGCACCCGATCCCACCAGCAAAACGTTCTTCTTTGGTGCAGACATGATGTTGTCGTCAAATTTACTATATTTGGGAAGATGCAACAGCAAAGATGACTTCGTGTCGAGGACCTATCTTTATCTACTTATGGATGACAGGCTATCTACATCAAGGCGGCAGATAGGGCGTGGGTGGGACCACTAGGAAGGAACCGAGTCATGGCGGGTAGGCATTTCATGGATAAGGAAGGTGTTTGCGACGAGGATATTATTGTCAATAATTTCAGATGGAATTATAAACGAGACAGAGATTGACAAGATAAACATAGCTACGATGCGTCCTATGCGAATGATGTCATTTCAAGAATGAGGGGTGCCTGTATGTTGACTCGTGTCAGTAGGTACGCAGTGCTTCCTGTAACCGCCATTCCGTATATGAGCAAAACATATCGCTTTACATTCTCTGATACCATCGTCAGGCTGGATGCTGCCGAATTAGGCAGTCGCTGCGGGTGACTCAGCTCCGGCCGAGTAAGTCGAGCCCGGAGTGCGTGGTGGGGCATGCTCGCTCCGATCCCGCTCCGAGTCCCGAGTCCCAGATATTATTACCAATACACTTCTAGAATTTGTTCTCTTGTTTTATGTTTTTGGTATATGGAAATTAAGACTTAACTGTGATATGCAAAAGAGTTGATGTTCGCTATTTCACAGCCTTGTCCAAATCAATGACCATACAAAAGTGCTCGTTTGGGAAGGCACGCGCCTTCTGTATCACCTTCCCAAACGACCAAAGAAGTCTCGCGCAATCTTTTTGATTAGTAATTATATCTTGAGTGAACTTCGAAAAGTGAGAACTGTAGAAAGTTTGGGTTTGGAAAGCTCCAAGCTGAGTTTCTCGGCCAAAGCACGGTATGCCTTTCTTTATGGTCTGACTGTTCCTGGCCGCGTCAAGGCTGTAGTTCACTTGCGACAAGGATTGTCTTGTATTTAGTATGAGCTGACAAAGAATAATCATTAATTTAAATAAAAATTTATAGACATGATTCATGGCAGCATGGATTTCCAAGATCAAGCCGGGTAGTCCATTAGTAGGGCTGTTCCGGCACACCAACGCCGTCGGTGAATATTGGCCGTCTCACTGCTCCGTAAATATCTAATCAACCCCGACTTTGAGAGGCAATATCTATATCAACGTCTCTGATAATTGGCTGATCAATGTGTATTCAATTTCTTGATGGTTGAATTGTTCGTATGATATTCGTATATGATTACTGAACTTGTTCGGTTTCGGGTCGGATGTAGCAGTAGTCGGCAATTGCTACCTCTTAACGGACACCGAGACAACCGACAGTCCGCAATTTGTACAGCCCAGAGAAATGAGTGGCTCTTCTCAAAGCAGCACTGGTAACTAGACGTTGAGACCAAGGTACAGCGACTGGGGCTGACAAATGTATATTCCATGGGGATTTATATGCCGTATGCTGCGTGTGCGCCTTGATCATCCACAGACGGAAGGTTTAAGGTCCTAGAATACAATAATTGAGCTGCTGTGCCGAATATGTCTCCGGCCATTCAAGGAAATGTGTTGTATTGTATCGTTAAGCATGCAATATGGGTGATGCGTTTCATCATCCCCCACACCGAGACCCCGACCAAGCCGTTTTCGTGCTGGTGCTTCCTCGCAGTGCAATGATACCATGGCTGGCTCCATGATGGAAAGCTACTGTAGCTCTTAGAGCAACTCGAGTATAAGTATACGTGACACTTCATGTTTTCAGCTCTATCATATCTTTCTCATCAAATCCTTCAAATATCTATCTTCATACATCACATCTACTCACAATGCCTGTCGACGTCGTTTTCGGTGGTGCCTCGTTCGGCAACCGCGAGGGTTTCAACACGGACGAAGAGATCGCATCCATTTTTGCCACTCTCAAGAAGAACAACGTCAAGCGAATCGACTCCGCCCAGATCTACCAAAACTCACAGGCCACTCTCGGCCGCGTCCACGCCGGCGACCAGTTCATCGTCGACACAAAATGGGGCAGCCCCAACATCTTTGCCCAGCCCCCGGCCGCCTGGGCCACCAAGGAGTTCATCATCGAGACTGCAAAGAAGAGCATCGAGACCCTCGGCGTCAAGCAGGTCGAGACCTTTTACCTGCACTTCCCCGACGCCCTGACGCCCATCGAGGAGACCATTGACGGCGTCAACGAGGTCTACAAGCTCGGCCTCTTCAAGCGCTTCGGTCTCTCAAACTTCAAGGCCGACGGCGTTCAGAAGGTCTACGACTACGCCGCATCCAAGGGCTACGTGCTTCCCACCGTCTTCCAGGGCCAGTACAACCCCATTGTACGCAACTACGAGACCGAGCTGTTCCCCACCCTGCGCGCCCTCAACATTTCCTTTTTTGCCTACAGCCCGCTCGCCGGCGGCCTGCTCACCAAGACCGTCCAGGACTTTAAGGACGGCAAAGGCCGCTTCCAAAAGGGCGGCATTTTCTACAATATCTACAATAAGCCCGAGTACCTCAACAGTCTGGCCAAGTGGGAGGCGGCAGCGCGCGACGAGGGCGTACCGGCGGCCGAGCTGGCGTACCGCTGGGTGGCGTGGCACTCTGGGCTGTCGGAGGCGCACGGCGATGCGCTGATTACGGGCGCCAGCAGCCCGGCGCAGGTGGGCGAGACGCAGGAGTGGATTGCCAAAGGCAAGCTGAGCGACAGCGCAGTGGCGGCGATTGACTCTGTCTGGGAGGGCGTCAAGGCCGATACTGCTATTGAGGTGTAGTTGTATTGATTTAGTGTTTAGTGTTATTGAAACAAGTAGATCTCGAATTAAAGTTCTGACATGATCTGACATTTAACTTGACACGATGCTACGCTTACGCCGATCTCCATAAAACGAAAACTTTCTTCACTCTATTTTTTTCAATTCATTTCAATTCATTTGGATTCAATTGGATTCACTCTTGTTTGCGCGTCTCAAATGTGAAAGTACTTGAGTCTCTTCAATTTTCACCGTCGGCTCCGATTCTCGGCATCGGTATCGGTCTCGGAAACTTTTGTCTTGGCGGCCTGGAGGCCAAGCCTTCCATTGCAACACATACGGACAAAGCTACCAATCCAAAAAGTGGCACCGAAGCCGTCAATGTTTTGTTCTCGTCAGTGTATGTGTTCGTGTAGCCGTGACGTAGGCCGTGGCTGTCTCCAGTGCGTCATGGGCCAGCAGCGTATCGGGGTGCGGCCGGCGATGGGGTACAGTCAGCGTCGATGTTGTCGTCACCGTCGTTGTAGTCGTCAATATTTTTGCGGTCGTGTCTGTCGTGGCCGTGATACTGGGGACGACTATTGAAGTCAGATGGATGGTGCTGATGACGGTCTTTGTATGTGTTGCCGTTGTGTCGTGGATGCTAGTGGTCTCCACGACATGAGTCGACGTTGCATTGACATTCAGCGTCTGTGTGATGATATCTGTCGACACTGCTGTCACATAAATCGTATGCGTCTCGTTTGCTGTATTTGTGTGCGTGCTGTAGATGGTGGATGTATGGACATCGTCAACGGTCTTTGTTTGGGTCGTGTCGACCGTCTTTGAAGTTGTAGCCGAGACTGTTAAAGTTTGGGTTTGCGTCTGTGTTGTGTTGACAGTCCTCAACGACGTCAACGGGATGGTTTGAGTTTCATTCCGAGTCTGCGTGATCACAACCGTCTTTGATGTTGTGACCGGTACAGTCTGCGTTACTGGCACTGTCACATTCTGTGTTTGTGTCGTCTCAACCGTCTTCAGAGTGGTCACCGGTATCGTTTTCGTCAAAGGCACCGTCTTCGTCTGCATCAACACCGTAGTGACCGTCACATCTGAGGTGGTTGTTAAAGTGAGTGTTGTCTTTGCCACTGCGGTTGACGTGGATATCGACGTAGATGTCGATGTCGCCAAGACTACGGATGTGACGATATCCGTCTTTGTGAGTGTTGCGTTGGACCAGCGTGTCGTAAAGAGAGTCGACGTAGCTGTCTGGATGGCTGTCTCACGATCGGTAGTTGTAGTAGCCGCCGTACTTGTCGTCACTGCAGTTCTTGTAGTCAACAGCGTATGCACATCTGTCATCGTTGTTGTAGCTGTCACGGTTGACTGCTTAGTAAACGTCTTCCACGTAAAGTATGTCGACGAGACAGGTACAACACGTGTCACTGTCGTCGTGGCTGTCTCTTCAACAGTCGTGACGGCAGTGATGTAGACTGTCGATCCAGCGTTAGAACCTGAAGTTGTCGACACAAGCAGCCCACCTGCGCCTGACTGGCCAGGCTGCAGATACTGTGCATCGCAGTTTCCATAGCTCGGCTGACATCCGTCAAGACAGTGCTCCGTCGAATTTCCGCACCATCCATGCGCCGAGCAGCAATCGCCGTATTCCGAGCCAACACAAGTGACACTGAAACTGGCACCGCATGCCCCGTCCTGTGAAGTAGGTATGGCATTTGGGAACGCTGTCGCCAAGAGAGCCAGGCCGAGGATAACCCCAAGCAGGCAGCGAGTATTTATCATTGTGAAGGTGTCGTGCAGTCACAAAGTCAGGATTAAGATGCACAAAGGGGTGTCAGGTTGACGGCTTGACGAGAGAAACAGACTTGCATATCACAGACGCCAGAACACACATGGAAGCTAGTATCTCAGATGTTTGTGCCCTTAATATAAAAAGAGGTGCTCGGCGGCTGGATATGATGTTTGACATGCAATCAATTACAAAGTGAATAGCCAAAACCAATGGGTGCCTGCAATATGCAAGGCTATTTGCGGGTTCATACCGTGGTAGAACTAGCCGAAATAATACAGGTATTTTTAGACACCGCTCAATTATGTCTTTGCAGTGCATCTCCGACCAATATCTAGATATCAATGCCCGCAACTTCGCGTGCCGTCGCGAAGAACTTTTCTGGCAAGTGCCCGAAGCGGCCGAGAAACAGCCCGTCAACATCGCTCTCTCCACCACTACCGCCACCCAGCTGTTTGAATAGGCCGGGACCAGCACTGCCTCCATACAGGATGCGGGTTCGGTGGGCGCCGCGTCTCTGTAGTGCTGTGCAGGTTCTTCGGATTCCCCCGACAATGGCCCGCACATGTTCGGCACTGGCCGGCTCGGCCGCGCCAATAGCCCAGACGGGCTCGTACGCCAGCAAGACTTCGGCGTCATCGGGGACAGCCTCCAGGACTGCTGTGATCTGGCTTGCGACGGTCGCAACCGTGGCAGCTGTTGCGGCCGCATGAGCATCACCAGCCGTGTTAGGCTTGTCTACTTCGCCGATGCAGACGAGCGGTATCAAGCCCTGCTGAACAGCCGCGCGGGCTTTTGCCGCAGTGCTCGCATCTGTCTCGCCCAGGATCCGGCGGCGCTCGGCATGGCCAATCTCCACAATGCGCACGCCGACGTCGGCGAGGACTGCGGGGGACACAAAGCCGGTAAAGGCGCCGTAGTCTTCCGAGCCGCAGTCCTGTGCCCCCAGAAAGACCCTGCTTCCGGAAATCGACTCTTTCAATTGCTGGGAGACGGAAGCGAGCGACACAAAGTCGGGGATGACAAACAGGTCCGCCTTGTCGAGCACGCCGTCGGTATCCTTGTCCAGAATCTCGAGGACGCCGTCGACGTAGGCGCGTGTGCGGGCCAGTGAGAAGTACATTTTTGTCGAAACGCCGACAATGGGGCGGCGCTTGCCTGCGGCGGAACTGTCACCGGTTGATCTCATTGTGTGTGTTGGTGTGTATGGTTGTGGTGGAAATCAAAGCATGACGTCGATCCACCGAAATGTACAAAAGTGGAAAGCCGAAATAGTGTATATAGTAAAAGTGGACTCCAGAACACTATTCACACAGCAGCAGCTTGACGGCGAACATCACAGCACATATTCGGTTGGACATGTATTCTTTATATTGTGATCTTGAAACTTGAATTGACAGTAATCATCTAAAAATATCTAACATCCACCACCGGTCTCTTCTGGGCCGGTAGCAATGCCGCCGGCCTCGCCCTCGTACTGGTGGATGGCGTCGACCTTGGCCGCGCTCGCACTGCTTGGGTCGAACACGTAGCCCAGCCATTCGCGGACTAGACGACGTGCCAGCTCTAGGCCAACAACACGCTCTCCCATGCACAGCACCTGCGCATTGTTGCTTAGCACAGCACGCTCAACACTGAAGCTGTCGTGTGCAGTGACGGCACGCACGCCCTTGATCTTGTTGGCGGAGATGGCAACGCCGAGGCCGGTGCCGCAGATTAACACGGCACGGTCAACCTCGCCAGAAGCCACGAGTTTGGCAGCACGAGCAGCAATGTGAGGGTAGGCTGTTTTGTCCTGGGTGCCGTCGCTGCCGACGTCGACGACGGACACGACGCGGGGGTCAGCAGCGAAGTCAGCCTTGATCTTTTCCTTGTAGCCAACGCCGGCGTCCTAGGTTGTGAGTATGCACCCATGAGATAGAGAAGGAACCGACGTACATCGCAGCCGATGGCTATCCGCCATGATGGTTGGGCCATGTTGTGTATAGTGAGGTTGGTGTGATTGTGTTGGAGACTTCTGGATTCGACGAGTCGGTGAGAATGATGTTTGCATGTGAAGAAAAGAGTCAAACTGGTATTCTTGAAGGTAGAGCTGTAGGAGCAAGGGCAAGTTAAAGCCATGACATAAGGTCCAGTAATTGTCCAAGCTCGCACATGACAAGTATCAATCAACAATATGATAGACCAGTTCCAGCATTATTTTTCTTTGTTTTTTATTTTTAATTTATCTATCTTGAGTTTATCTAATCACTGTCCTATACATGGCCAGGGTACTTCTCACTCGATACAAAAACTCTCCAAGTCAGCAAGCATCACCCGGTAAGAGATCGGGAAGAATGATACCCCAGTGTCTATCTTTTGTTTTCTTTAGCTTTGCTTCTGTGCATTCTGTCTCTTCGTCACTGTTTGTACTTTTTATCTTGTTCTTTTCTTCCGTGTTTTTCTTGGCAAGCCTTGACCAATGTTATCTTTTCTCTGATGTTCTCTTCATACCACTGTCATATCCCATGTACCGAATTTCTACAATTATCAATGCTCCAGACTCATATGAAGACATTCTCTACCACGCATATCCGTCAACCGGATCGGACATATTTCAGTTGAAGTCCTGATGTAATAACTGTAGAGCCTTTGCTTCCACTCCCTGTGGCATCCTCCGGTTAATTAGCACGCCGGCACGTCTTTCCCCCTCTGCGGCTAATTTGAATTCTCATTACACAGTGGACTCTGCCGAATGTTTTCTTTGCAATTTCTATCCAATGTATTTCAAGTTGTTCTCTGTAGCTTATTCTTCGCTCAAGTAATCAGCGATTTTGACGTTGTTCTTGTTCTTTCCTGTTTCCTGTTGTTACTGAGGGATGGTCTGGGTTTCCTAATTAGGCAACCCGATTTCCCCAGACTCTGCACTCCAGAGTTTAGGAAGGCGCGATCCAGAGTCTAGATGCAAGTATCTTTCGCTCGGGTGCTGTATTACAGGATTGGCGGAGTAGGTTCTAGCGCGTAAACCCACTAAACATCTCGACACGAGCACACATTTAGCGCCTTCTCCATGAAATACATCAGTACATCTGTTTCAATACACCCGGCCCCATGGTTCCCCACTTTTCTCACTTACACCAAAGGACGTCCTTGTCCCTCACAGCTGGCCGGGATGTCTTTGACTCCAATACGTGTAAAGGTTCTACAGTAAATAAAGTTCAGATAAGTATAGTATACAGAGAATAAGATGCGGCAGTTAGGACTCCAATAGTAATGGCACAGTTGATACGGCGGCAGACAGGGTACGGCAGAAGGGGGATGGGCACGGGAGAGTGAGAGTGGGAGGGCAACACGGAAGATGGAAGGATGAATGGCACACATAAGAATGGATGGTGAGGAGAAGTGGCACACAAGAAGAGGGGAAATGGGATCAGCCAGGACAGACGTCAGACTCAGAGAAGCTGGAAGAATAATGACGGTAGCGAAAGCGGAGAGACCATTCTTGGAACTAGGTATGATCATGGGAGTGAGCATGAGTCGGAGGAGTACATTGCCGTAGTTTTGCATAATAGAAAGGCAGAGAGTAAACTTTAGTATTGAAGTACCCATTAAAGCTATCTGGAACTGTTCCTGAATTGGAAAGACGAAAATTGGCGTAGATTGGTATTCTAGACATGTTTTACGAAAAAGACAAGTAAATAGCAAGTTCGGAGTATTAGACCTAGTTAATAGAAGAATAGACAGAAATTGTTTCAGTAGAAAGAGATAAAACATCAAGTAAATATTAGAGTATTGAGAAACAGCTTTCGGTTCATCTTGTCACTCCGCAGCTACCCCGTCATAGCTGTGATCTCGTCACAATTTACCAAGTGCATCCTCGACACTTTACAGTGGCTCTTCCTCAAGTCAATTACAACGCAATAATAACTCTGCAAAATGTCAAAAGCTCACCTCTTCAACTCGGCCGACGGCCTCGTGCCAAAAGCCTTGCAAGGCCTTATAGCCTACAACCCGGCCCTCGCACTCGACATTCGCAACCGCGTCGTCTATGACACCTCCTACGACCGCTCCAAAGTCGCCATCATCTCCGGTGGCGGCTCCGGCCACGAGCCTGCTTGGGCCGGATATGTGGGCACAAACATGCTGGCTGCTTCAGCAGCCGGTGATATCTTTGCCTCACCCTCCACCAAGCAGATTCTCGCCGCTATCGAGGCCGTGCCGTCAGATGCCGGCACCATCCTTGTCATCACAAACTACACTGGCGACTGCCTGCACTTTGGCCTAGCTTCAGAAAAGGCCAATGCCGCTGGGCACAAGTGCCGTATGATTATTTGCGGCGACGACGTGTCTGTGGGCAAGTCTGGCGGTCGGCTTGTTGGACGGCGCGGCCTGGCCGGTCAGATCGGTGTGCTCAAAGTCATGGGCGGCTGTGCCGGCACGGCAAGCAACGCGACTCTCGACAATGTCTACAGCCTAGGTCTTGCCGTGTCAAAGCAGATTGTCAGTATGGCTGCAACACTCGAGCACTGTCACGTCCCCGGACGCGGCGATGAAGACGTCGAGACCGACGGCGGAAAGGTCGGCGAGAAGATTGAGATCGGCACGGGCCCGCACAATGAGCCCGGCTACAAGACACTCAGCCCAGCCCCGACAGCGCCCGAGCTCGTGAGCAACCTGCTCAAGCACTGCCTGGACGAGACTGATGCGAACCGCGCCTATGTCAAGTTTGCGCCGGAGGATGAGACTGCCGTACTCGTCAGCAACTTTGGCGGCCTGTCGCAGCTGGAGTTGAGCGCGCTCGTCGACGAGGTGCTGTCACAGATCGAGACGGACTGGTCAGCCACGGTGGCACCGCCGTCGCGCGTGTATGCCGGCTGCCTTGAGACATCGCTGAACGCGCCTGCTTTCTCACTGTCTGTGATCAATCTGTCGGCCGCTGCACGCGACCCGGACTGTGCCTACTCGGTCGACGAGATCAAGGGCTTCTTTGACGTGCGCACGAGTACCTACTGGGAGTCGTTTGCGGGCAGCCAGCAGACGCGGCGGCCTAGATCGGAGCAGATCATTCAAAACACAGCAGTCGAGGAAACTATCCCGACAAAGTTCGAGCACGATATTTTGGTGGACGCTGCACGCCTCGAAAAAGGCCTGCGCAAGGCGTGCACCGACCTCGCTGCGGCCGAGCCTGACCTCACAAAGTGGGACACGCTCATGGGCGATGGCGACTGTGGTGAGACGCTCAAGACGGGTGCGCTGGCCATGCTCGCTGCGGTCGACGACAAGCAGCGCCCACTCGCATCGTTTGGCTCATCGGTGTGTGTACTGCGGGAGCTTGAGTCGGTCGTCGAGAACAAGATGGGTGGCACGCTGGGCGGTATTCTGGGGATTTTCCTGGTGTCTCTGCGTGCATCGCTCGAGGCCGAGGTCCGCAAGAATTCCCAAATTGAGCCGTCCAAAGCATGGGCAGCCGCACTGCACACGGCCATTGAGCACCTGGGCCACTACACACCGGCCAAGGTGGATGACCGCACCGTCATGGACACGCTCATTCCTTTTGCAGAGAGCATGGCCAGCGGCTTCGCATCTGCCGTGAGCGCGGCTGAGGCTGGAGCAGAAAAGACACGGACGCTGACGCCCAAGCTGGGTCGTGCAACGTATGTCGGTGCCGGTCAGACAAACAGCGGCGACCTACCACCGGATCCAGGTGCATGGGGCGTTATGGTGGCTATCCGGGGCCTCCAGCAGGGTTTCAACTCATAGATGTTCAGTTGTTTTTGTGTATCATTTATAGCTATCAATAAGAATTTTGCAACGCCTGCTTTTCAGAATGAGTCCCGTATTGTTTTTACGACTAGCAATCCATGCAATTCAAATGCGTTTCAAATCTATTATATACTACCAATCTAGATCTATCTATGCCTTGCCGGCACTGCCAAACCATTTTGCATAGTTCTCAATCGCATCCTGCATCCGCTTGGTGCCCGCCTCGATCACGCTCGTCAGCGGCTTGCCTTGCATCTCCTTTTGCACATCCGCGTAGTGGTTGTTCATGCCCTTGTTGATGTTGATCTTGGTAACGCCCGCATCAATGCACCGCCGGAAAATCGCCTCGTCAAAGGGGTCTGCGCCGTGCAGAACCAGCCGCACGCGGTCGCCCACTGCCTTGTTGATCGACTCCAGGCGGTCGTACTCGAGCTGGATGCCCCGCGGGCCGTACTCGCCGTGCACATTACCAAACGCCGGCGCCAGCATCTCAATACCCGTCGCTACAAACTCTTCGGCTTGCTCGGGCGTCGTAAGCACCGCCTCGAGGTCAATGGTCTCAGCAACACCGTCCTCGCCGCCCTCGATGCGACCGGGCTCGGCCTCTGTGGCAATGCCGCGTGCATGGCAGTACTCGACAAGCTCGCGCGTCAGCTGCAGGTTCTCCTCCTTCTCGTAGTGGCTCATGTCACACATGATGCTGTCAAAACCATCTTCAATATCGGCGGCGCGGCGCACGAGCTCTGGTGTCTGAGCATGGTCCAGGTGCAGCGACACGGGCACGGACGCCTGGTGAGCGGCTGTGGCAGCAGCTCTAACGAGGGCCTCGCCGGCGTACTCGATGGCCCAGGGGAAGAGCAGGACCATGGCGGGCGAGCGAGCAGCTTCGGCGGCGCGAACAGTAGCAATGACCGATTCGAGGTTGTAGCAGCACATGCCTGGCACTGCATAGCCGCCCTCACGGGCAGCATTGAGGATGGCCATGGACCGATTCTTTTCCAACGGAGGGCGAACCATTGCGGCGATGTTTGTGGTAGAAAATAACGTGGCAGTAGCGAGTAAACGTGGCAATAGCGTGATAACGTGGTCTGATGTTTGCGTGCAAGTATAGAAGGTGCGATGGTGATAGAGATGATGTCAAAGGAAGGTGCTGAATAATGTTTCTAGTATGAGCTGCTAGCTGGCAGTGATCCGGAAAATTGCAGTGGCTTTAGCTTCATGCAGGTCAATAGCCGATGAGACGAAGCTGTTGTGTGGTGGTATGAATCAGTCGAGCAGATAAGTGAAGCCCAGAAAGAAGACTAAATCTAGAAAGATCACGGTTAAAGGCGCTTTCGTGATACAGAGGTGCTCGTCGGCCAATAGCTGAAGCTTTATTACTGCCGGGTAATAGGAAGATGAACAACAATTATGTTTGAGCTGAATTGCTATATTGGGACTAGAATTTTTATTGGTGTGAGCGGGAATCAAATCGGGTAGAAATGCTGAAAGATAACAAACAAAATTGAATGCGCGAAGTTTCGAATAAACCCCAAAATAATTCTATTAATTTAAACAACACGACAATAAAATCAGTAGAAAATTCATAACGTCTGACGAGCATCACAAGCATGAATGACGACAATACAAATGGAATAATGGAAGCGGGATGACAATAACGCGGGGCGAAGGCGAGGGATGCGGGTATAAGATGCGGGTATCAAGCTTGCGCGGGTAAAAGAAAATGGAATAAGATCGGACATATTCAGATCACTGCAGGCCGCTGTATTCAGTCTAAAACAGACGATTCGGCACCTGACAACATATGACTACAATACAGTGGATGGTGGCCCGACTTCGCACCGTTGCGGGTTGTGAATCCCGGCGGGATATCTTTACGATGCACATCGGCCGAGCTATGTCCCGAGTTAACCTAGAGTCTATGAGAGCAAGACGACAGACTAGAAGCTTGTTCATGGTTGCTAGTCTGTCGTGTGGATTGTACTTTAGAGAACGTACAGCGGCTACAGTACTTCTCCTTTCAGCCTGAATATTTGTCTTTAATTTACCATTAATTTTATTTTATTCTTCCTGCCATTCTATTCTCTAATTCTTCCATCATTGATCGTCCACGGTTGTTCTATTTTGGTATCTTGTATTTTGTTACTCCTGTATCGGATACGAACGACCGAGCTCTCCTCTCAAGGCCCTGAATAGCCGAACATCGTGATGTTGATCATAGCTTCGTTTTAATTCATCATTGCTCGTACTTGCCTTACAGTACTAAAAATCATCATCAAGAAACACACAACACACCACACAATGTCCAAACCAGAAATTGCATTCATCGGCCTCGGAGCCATGGGCTTCGGCATGGCTACAAACCTCGTCAAGCGGGGCTATGCCGTCACCGGCTTCGACGTCTGGCAGCCCACGCTCGACAAGTTTGCCGCGGCCGGCGGCCAGACGGCAACAACACCGGCTGCAGCTTCGGTCAACAAGCCCGTCTGCGTCTGCATGGTTGCAACCGCCCAGCAGGCCCAGGCCGTTCTGATTGACGGTGCCGATGCCGCAGTGCCGGCTCTGCCCCAGGGCAGTGCCATTCTGTTGTGTTCGACGGTGCCCTGTGGTTACGTCCAGGACCTTGCACGCCAAATTACCGACACGCGGCCGGACCTGCTGCTGGTCGACTGCCCAGTATCGGGCGGCGCCACACGCGCCGCTGACGGCACACTGTCCATCATGGCCGGCTCGCCCGATGCCGCATTCAATGCCCACGCACATGCCAAGGCGGTTCTGAGCGACCTGGCCGACCCAGAGCGGCTCTACCTCGTCGCGGGCGGCATCGGCGCCGGCAGCAATACAAAGATGGTCCACCAGGTGCTGGCCGCGAACCAGGTGCTGTCGGGCAGCGAAGGCATGGGCCTGGCCGTGCGCCTCGGCCTCGAACTCAACGAGACAACGCTCAACACGCTGCTGGCGGGGCCCGGCCGCAGCTGGATGTTCGGCCACCGCGGGCCGCGCATGGTGAACAACTTCCAGCCCATTGCGAGCGCGGTGCAGATTATTGTCAAGGACACGGCGATCATTACGAGCGAGGCGCGCCGCATGGACTTTATCGTGCCTATGACCAATACGGTCGAGAACATCATGTACGACGCCATGGCGCGCGGCTACGCGCTCGACGACGACTCGTCGATCCTGCGCGTCTACACCAACGGCCGCGAGCATGCACCGCCAATGCCGGCGGCTCTGACAGTCGACGACGCGGCCAAGTTTGCGCTGGTGACAGACCTGCTCAAGGGCATCCACCTGGCGTCGGCGGCCGAGTGCCTGGCATTTGCGCACCACGTCAACCTAGACCTGGATATGATTCTGGGGCTGTGCATCAACGCAGCGGGCGGCAGCGCGATGCTGGAGACGCACGGCCCGCACATTGTGGCGGCGTTGCGCAATGGAACGGCCGCCAGTGGATGGGCGCCGGCCGAGGGCGAGGAGACGCTCGAGTCTTTATACAAGGGCCTCGAGGCGGCCGTCATCGCGGCTCAGCAGATCAAGGCGCCGCTGTACCTCGGCGTGCAGGCCCTGACAGTGCTGAAGATGGCTCTCAGATCGTCGGGCCCCAGTGCGTCAAGTATTGCCGCAGGCTCGGTAGTCAAAGTGTGGCTGTAGTAGAGCAGCGTAATTGCACGAGAAGCAAGCATAATCCAATAAGAAAAAGCAAATAATTGATTGTTGCGAAACAACTTATGTATACAAGTAATAATAACAGTGACAAATGAAACAAGTCGAAGAGACATAGGCAGACTAATGTTACACAAAATAAAGTACGATTACCACAGCTCGCAGGTGGGCTCCTTGTTGGGGCAGCTAAAAGCCTCCCGGAAACCGCGCGAGTTGGCAATGGTGCCCTTGATACGGGCCGGGTCGGGCGAGTGCTCATCTGTTTGGACCAGGTTGGTGAGCGACTCAGGCCGGAACTTGCTGCACCATGCGTTGCTGTACGAAATATAAAACATTTGCTCGTGCGTAAAGTGCTCGAGGCCGGGCAGTGACTTGTCCTTGACCGATTTGGAGTCCTTGCGACGGGCGTCCCATGCAGAGCGTGCAGCAGTGAGGCCGCCCGAGTCAGCAATGTTCTCGCCCAACGTCTGGCGGCCATTGACGTTGATGGGGCCATCCTTGCCGATGAGCGTAATGTTGTTGAACTCTTCAACGATGCACTCAGCCTTTGCCTCAAAAGCCTCAATGGTGGCATTGGTCCACCAGTTGCTGTAGCGGCCGTGCAGGTCGTAGTGGCGGCCATTGTTGTCAAAGGCGTGCGACAGCTCGTGGCCGGCAACAGCGCCAAAGGCACCGTAGCTGACATACGAAGGCAGGTCCACGCTGAATAGAGGGAACTGCATGATGGCGGCTGGGAAGACAATCTCGTTGTGAGTCGGGTTGTAGTAAGCGTTGACCGTCGACGCGCTCATACCCCATTCCTTCATGTTGGTCGGCTTCGACAGCGACTCCCACTCGCGTGCAGTGTCCGAGTGCGTCACCGTCAGCGCGTTGTCAAAGTACGAGTGAGTGATGTTGACGCCGACATAGTACTTGCGCAGGTCCTCGGGGTCCATGATGTTGGGAGACTATTTGTTAGTTTGGGTCATTTACATGTAGGGGTACGGCTTGGAAAAACTCACCTCAGATGGGTAGCCGACCTTTTGGTCTATGTTGTGCACCTTCTGGGCAGCTACCTCTTCGGTCTCCTTGTCCATCCAGGAAAGGCTAGCAAAGTTTCTGAGGTACGCAGACTTGATATCCGTGATGATCTGGTTGCCAAAGTCCTTGGCGGCAGCAGAGAAAGCAGCTTCAACAAAGAAGCGGCTCAGGATCCAGCCGAGGGTATCGTCAGCGTGTCTGACACACGTCCGCCAGCGCTCAGGGTCTGCATTGGGGTCCTTGCCCTGGAGCACATTCTGGAACTGAGTGTAGGGCTTGATCTCAGAGCCCAGCACGTATCTGCTGTATGAGGTGATGATGCGCCAGTACAGGTAGTTGTGGATGACCTCTTTGGGAGCGCCCGAGACGATCTGCGAAACATTGGCCAGGCGCTCGGGGAACGCAGTCACAGTCTCCTTCAGGTCGTAGCCACTGGGAATCAGCTTCTTGAAGACCTCTTCGAGGTTGAACTGCGGCACCAGCTTGGCAGTATCCTTGACAGACATAAGGTTGTAGGTCTTGGTGACATCGAACACATCGGACCTATCGGGGCCGGCCTGAGAAATCTTGTTCTCGAACTCGACCAGGGCAGCAGCAGCAGCAGCAGCATCGCCGCCCTTGCTGAAGCTGGCGACCTTGGGGTTTATGGCACCGAGAACCTGAGTCACAGCATCTTGGTACTTGGCAACGACGCCCTTGTCATTGAAGTGCAGCTTCGAGGGCAGGCCAACAGACTGTTTGGGCGAGACGCTGATGATCTGGCGCTCAGGGTTCTTCTCGTCGTCGCCGACGCCAAAGTTGAAAAAGGGATCAATGCCAATGCCTCTGAGGAACAGGATGGCCTCGCTGTAGTCCCCATCGGTGCTGTTTAGGATGGCAGCCAGGTCGTCAATGAGGCCAATGATGGGCTCAATGCCACGCTTGGTGATGGCATCCACATCCATGCACGCATTGTACACCTGCTTCAGCTCGTCAAAGTTGTCCTGGTCGGTGGAGCTGAGCGCCACAACCAGGTTGCGAGGAGAAAACTCCGAATGGCCCGATTCCTCGGGGTAGTTGCCCTCAAGGATGCCGCGGATGTTGGAGGTGATGACATCGTTGATTAGGCTCAGAGCATCGACGCGGCCCTCGTCGGCACGCAGATCGTGAGCACTGCGCCAGCCGCCGCAGACATACTCCTCAAAGTCGCCACAGGGATCAAGGTTCTTGTAATTAGGCGACAGGTTGGTGAGGTAGCCAGACGCGGCGTGGATGCAGGCCGGAGTCAGGCACAGTTCAGCGGTGGTGTTGGAGTGCATCTTGGGGTAGAGGGCAGCAGCGAGCACGAGACCGACAATGATGGTGACACCAGCGATGCGGTAGAGGCCAATCTCGAGGGAGCGCGCCCACAACGTTTTATAGCCGCGACGCAGCCGTCCCTCCTCTTCAGAAGCATACGCATGGCCAGGACGAGGGCGTCCAGCCAAGAGAGGCGAGGTCTCGTCGTTCTCCGCAGCGGGAGCGTGAGACGCCATAGTGGGAAAGATGAATTGCGGAGTGGTAGCGGTAGAGGCAGAGGTTGGAGTGGACGCGGGATCTTGGGACATTCGAGAGACGGGATGATAGTAGCAGACGAGCTGTTGTCGATAATACACCGAGGCTCAATCAGACAGGTGAAAGCTGCAAGTCGCCAGCCAAGCCCGTATCGATCTGAGATGCCTGATGTGGAATAAAGGCCAAGCTCTGCTTGAACCCAAGACGGAAAGTGGTCGCTGAGCGCCCAGAGTTCAGAGATGGCGATAGTATCGATGGTATCGATAGCACGATGGTGTATCGCACGGAGATGGAGGAAAAGGCCGTGTGCCGTCGAGGATGGGTCCGTTCTCTCGGCTAATGAGGAGGACAAGCGACGGGACGAGATGAAATGGCAGATGCAAGTATCTGACCTGTATCTATCGTTGAACTCTTGATAGATGAAGGGGTGAAGATGCAATAGAAAGAGAAGAGAGAGACGAGAGTCGACCGAGACCGGACAGGGCGAGCAGACAAAGGCATCAGTCACAGGCACGATGTCGTAGTGCGGAGACGTCATACAGGTACCTCTGATGCTAGTAAACAGCTCCCACGGCAGGTGCCTGTGCTTAGACTCCAATGACCAGCTGTGATTGGCTGGTCCTGGCCAAGCTACGGGAGCTTAAGACAACAACTGGAGCACGCCCAAGGCCAGGCCGGAGTGGAGTCTACATCCCGATACGGAAGGCAGCTGTGAGCGCTTGACCACTGAAATCCCAGAAACAAGAATAGTGGATCCTACAAAAAGTGACATCTTGGGCCAGAAAGGTACAAGTGTGCTGCATATTTTCTCTAATTACACCGGAAGCAGAACAAGCTCACGGGCACAAGCACACTCCGAGAGAAGCCTTTTGCGATTTTATTTTGTGAGATACTTTGATTGCTTGGTATACAAAAATAATTTGGGCATCAGATTTGGTAGTAGTTATTCGTAATTTCAATCCATTTCGTAGTTTTTCCTCGCTACTTGCATGACTGCTATTTGTCACGGTTGTTGTACCTTTCTGAGAAGCAAAGTCACTATCGTTTGGCAGTATCAGTGACCATATATGGCTAGCGCTTCCCCAGAGGAGAAATAAGTGGATACCATCCATAACATCGTATCACATCGTGATTCTTCGTTGTCTGTAGCAGAATAACCTGAGCTTGACATCCGCGTCCACCGTCTAGATTTGAGAAATGGCTTTTTGATTCGAGTACACGGAAAGACAAGTCCTCACTAATGATCGAATTTTTGTGGCCTTACAGTCAAAGCAGAAATGGCGCGCTCACGTTGGGTACCATCCTCGAAGCGCCTCGTCGGCTGTGCTGCTTACCTGCAGCTACAAGTAGTAGCGCATGATAACCACAGGATGGCTGACGCCTTGGTTGGGCATATATGCCGCTACATTCGTCGCCTAATGTTGTGCCTCCCTTTTTTCAGCCTCATTATAGTATCAATAAGAGCAAGCAGATTAGCAGATGACTCTTCCGTCGGATCTTCCATCTCGATATCCAGGATATCTCTTTGAACATACTCAAAATTTCCGAAAAAAAACATCAAGATCTTAAGCGACCAACACAGAAAACATGGAAGCGCTCGTGGCGGTCGGGCTGGCAAGCAATATCTTGCAGTTCATCACGTTCAGCACCGACCTCCTGTCAACATCAAAGGAAATCTACTCCTCTGTGGGGGGTTCTACCAAAAAGGTTGACGATCTGAACGATATTTGCCAGTGCTTGGCCAATCTGACATTGCACTTGACACCTGAAAAGTCGCCAGAGTCCCTCGAACAGCTTGATCCAGATGTGCGACCTTCAGCAGACGACATCGGCTTGGTTCGACTATCAAATCGCTGCAGAGACACATCGCTCGATATACAAAAGAGACTTGGGTCCTTGAAGCTCGGAAAATCCCCGCCCACGCGCTCAAAGATCCAAAGCCTAAGGCTGGCCATCAAGCTCACACTCAGCAAACATGTGGAGCGGCTTCAGGAGAAACTGGATAAGCACCGCGATGATCTTATGCTCTATCTCCAAGTCGTATCACAGTAAGCAACCCATCTTGCTGTTTCCGCTGTACTATTATTGATCTAACCCTTCGCCTCATGAAACTAGACAGAACGATTCCTCCATCATGAAGCTCGTCGAAGAGCTAAAGCAAGTAAATCTTGGTGCGGTACCTGAACACCAGGAGAAACTGGACGAGATCATCAATCTTGTCACCAAGTTGCGCACTGAAACCGGTGTCGTGCTGAGGAGAGCAGAGGACCACAATGGCAACACTGTCCCTCTAAAGTCCATTGCCGAAAGCCTAAAGGAGATCGCTGCTGCTTCTTCGCGGGATTTGACACTCGAAACTGAGATAGTGGCCAGCCTCCACTTTGAGATGCTACAAGTACGCCACACTGCCATCCACGACGCACACAGAGACACATTTGAGTGGCTTCTCAAACCGCGCGGCCACAAGCGACACAGAGATGATGACGAAATGCCAGATGTCAACCTACTGGAATGGCTAAAGTCAGGCTCTGGGATATATTGGATATCTGGGAAGCCAGGCTGCGGCAAGTCGACGCTGATGAAGCTCATCGCAGGCCACCGGCGAACCCGGGAAGCGCTGGACGAGTGGGCCGGTGTGCCAAATGGATCTTCAGAAGGCGGCGACACTAGTGGGTGCATCACGGCGGCCTATTACTTTTGGAGTGCAGGCACACAGCTACAAAAGTCCATTGAAGGCCTCCTCCGCACATTGCTCTTCGACATCCTCAAACAAGCCCCAGAGTTGACCCCGATTGTCTTTCCCAAGCGATGGGCTGCATTAGGCACGGCTAATCTTAGACGCGCCCGCATACTAGAGAGCACCGAGTGGAAGAACTCGAGTCTCCCAGAGCTCACCGAGGCCTTGCGATTGCTCACTCGGGAACCACCGCCCGCAGCAGGCCAGGCGGCGAGAAAACGATTCTGTTTCTTCATCGATGGCTTGGATGAGTTCCACGGAGACCACCGAGAGCTTGTGAAAATCCTCTGCGAAATGGCACCAATGTCGGGACGAGAATCAACACTCAAGTTGTGCGTTTCCAGCCGACCATGGAACGTGTTCGAGGACTCAATTGGTGTCTCTGCTGCCGGGCAAAGGCTCCATGTACACGACCTGACCCGTGGCGACATCATGGCATACATCAATAAAACGCTGTGTGGCGATCGCAACTGGGTTCTCATGACTAGCGGCAAACCAAAGTACAATGATCTCGTCAATGAAATCACAAACAGAGCCCGCGGCGTCTTTTTGTGGGTTGTGCTCGTTGTGAAGTCGGTGTTGGAGGGCCTGAGCAATGGAGACTCGCTGGGTATGTTGGAGAAGCGCGTCAGTGATATGCCGCAAGAGCTTGATCTTTTCTTCCGGCACATCCTCGATTCCATTCCGCGCGAATACCACCGGCACATGGCTATATACTTTCGCGTTGCTCTCCATGCCAGCTCCTATCTCCACCCAGATGCCTCGGGGCAGTTCACGCTAATGCACTTCTCTTTCCTCGACGATCAATTAGAGTCGGAGATTCTTCACACACGTGGACTGCCCGTTCAGCCCATGAACGAAGACGACATCTCATATCGATTCGAATTGATGAATAGGCGTCTAAATGCCCGGTGCAAGGGCCTTCTCGAAGCCCACATGCCCCCGCTTAAGCGCCGACACCTTTTCAGCCATCAAGTCGAGTTTCTACACCGGACTGTCCATGATTTCTTGGGTGCGGCTGATATGGCAGACGTCCTGGACGATCTTGCTGGAAACACACCAGTCAACCTGTTGATGCTCAAAGCTTGTGTTGCGTTGTACAAAAGCCTCCCTGATCCCACTGATCCCACTGATCCTTTTCATAATATAGACCTGCTTCTATTGAATCAGGCAATGTACTATGCACACAAGGCAGAATGTGAGGCTGCTCTGGATGCTGAAGACGAGGTGCAGTCCGCGGCGCAGATTGAAGCTGAAGATGTGGTTTTCCAGGCCATTGATGACCTCCGCCTCACAGCATGTACAAGAAATCCAGATGAGCCGCCAGACATATTCGACTTTTCTCGGACGGTTGCTGAGAATGGGCTCTGTGGCTACATATCTGCGAACATTGATTTAGGCAGCGTCGATTTTACTGACATCCAGTCGCTCCTAGAATCTGTTTTGAAAGTGGTCGGCAAGTTTGAGTTCCGACATATAAACTTTCTCAATACGATTTCCATGCTGCTTCGCAAGTTACAACTGCAGGGCCGGCCAATTTCAATCAGCAGCAGTCTGTGGGGAGGCTATCTCGGTTCTGTTGCGCGGCGCTACAGACGGGGTTGGTATGCCGAGTCTTTAAGTTACCATAAGCAAGTCTTCGACCTCATTATACCTCATGTTGTCGATGTTAATGGCTATGATGCAGTCGATGGTAAAGCTAGGCTGACAGTGCCCTGGGCCGAGCTGTTCATTGCTTTTCTATCAGATAGAAACGTGGGCTCTCAACGGGAGCAATGTGACACTTGCGTGCAAATACTCCAAGTCTTGTTTTCGAGTGGAGCAGATCCCAATGGCTGCTATAAGGGCAGGATGATCTGGTCAGTTCTCTGCGAGATAATATACGGAACCGGTGACAGTAAGCAGAGGAACAATGTCGCGTTGAATTTCTTTGCAAGTGTTACTGTGCTGCTTCTCAAGGCTGGAGCAGATACATCTACGTACCCGCTCTCTGAAGACGTTGTGCGCAACGTTTTCCCTCCCCGCCTTGCCAGCCAGATTTGCAGCCTTCTTCCAGCGCACAAAGATGGCGTCAGCCAGGCCGGCATCCGCCAAGTCAATACCAAGCCAGTTGACACCATCCAGGCCGACACCACCCAGGCCGACACCACCCAGGCCGACACCAGCTAAGACATCAACGGAGCGGATTCTACGACCGTATTCACTTCGCCTTGCTACCTTCAATGGGCCATGTGATAAATAAGTCGTAGGAGCCCAAGTCTGTGAATGTTTGCGTGGAATAGGTATTCTGACTCTCTGGATAGATGGTGCAGTCGATAGGTCGATAGTTTCAAATAGACGTCTCACTTTGCTGTGCGCACTCATCTCCCTCCACACTCCGATAACGATAAGAAAGTAAGTGGTAAGCGTACGGTGTAGTAATAATAATTGTGGGGACCTCGTGGACACGCGAAGGACCCAGGCGCGCCTAACACAGCTGTCCCTGCTGACCCACAATTATTAACATGCAGAGTACAGCGAAAAGGGGAACAGCTGTCCAGACCTACACGACGACCTGACGCATCGCGACAACCACGATCCATTGACATTTGAACTTCCGACCGAATCATCCTCATCACAAAACCGACACAATGGCGCCTGCTAAGAAGAACGTTTACTCGGTCATTCTGCCGACCTTTAACGAGCGCCAGAACCTGCCCGTCGTGGCCTGGCTGCTCAACCGCACATTCACCCAGGAGTAGGTGCCAGACAGACACAGGCAGACATGGATGCCGTCAGACAGACGCAAAACACTGACATCACAGGAAACTCGACTGGGAGCTGATTATCGTCGACGATGGCTCTCCCGACGGCACCCAGGAGGTCGCCGAGCAGCTCGTCAAGGTCTACGCGCCGCACATCATCCTCAAGACCCGCACGGGCAAGCTCGGCCTCGGCACCGCCTACGTCCACGGCCTGCAGTTCGCCAAGGGCAACTTCATCATCATCATGGACGCCGACTTCTCGCACCACCCCAAGTTCATCCCGCAGATGATCGCCCTGCAAAAGACAGTCGACTACGACATTGTCACGGGCACGCGCTACGCCCCCGGCGGCGGTGTGCACGGCTGGGACCTGCGCCGCCGGCTCACCAGCAAGGGCGCCAACATCTTTGCCGACACCGTGCTGCGGCCCGGCGTGTCGGACCTGACGGGCTCGTTCCGCCTGTACAAGCGGTCCGTGCTGGAGAAGCTGTTTGAGACCACGGAGACGCGCGGTTTCGGCATGCAGATGGCGCTGGCGGTGACGGCCAAGGCGATGGGCTACACGATTGGCGAGGTGCCCATCACGTTTGTGGACCGCGTGTACGGCGACTCCAAGATGAGCGCGTCCGACATTGCCGAGTACGTCACGGGTGTCGTGAAGCTGTGGCTCAAGGTTTAGGGCGATTGATGGAGAGTGTTTAATATGGGGAGAAGAAGGGCCTGAGGGCTACAAAATACACCGCACCCTAGCAGAGGGATATGCGCACACTGGGACCTGGTAGTTTTTTCTTTTGTTTAAGCTTTGTTTTAATTCCTATCCTTTCGTCTGTTTTACGGCGCTCTATACTCTACAAAATACATGGCATATCACTGATCACTAGCGGCTGTGGCTTGTATGGTGAGCGTTAGATCTTTGAATTCGTATATACAGTATTTCATGATGTGAAGCTACAGCTTGAAAGCGGCATTGGACTTCTCCCAGCCACTGCTCGAAGATGCACCCATATCAGCGACCCGCTGCACAAGGCCCTGCTTGAGCGCCTTGGACCGGTCGGTGCACAGCTCGTACATTGTCGACAGGTTGAACAGCAGCGTGTGCGACGAGTAGCCCGCGTCCACCAGGCCTTCGAGCATCTTGCGGCCCTCCACCATACGGCCAATGTAGACCAGACACACCGCCAAGTTGACGCTGATCATCTCGTCCTCGGGCACGTCTTCGTGCAGCTCCTGCCACGACGCCAGCGCCGTCTGGTACTCGCCGTCCGCCATGTCGCAGAGTGCTGCAACGACGCGCGGGGCCAGGTCGCCGCCGTCACTCTCGGCCGACGGTGGCGATGCCAGCGCGCCCATCTCTACACCGCCACCCTGCACTGTGCTGCTGCCGTGGATAGCGGCGCGCGCTTCGTCGGCGTCGCCCAGCTGCAGCCACAGCAGTGCCTTTGCAATGTCGAGGCGGCGACTAGCTGCTGTCCGCGCCTTGGGCGGTGCGCCGGTAGCAGAGTGGTCGGCGCTCATGCTTGCAAGATGGGCTGCCGCGCCTGTCAGATCCTCCATCTCAATGAGGGCCCCGGCCACCTTGATGCCCAGCTCGGCCAGCCGGCTCTTCCACAGCTCACGCGCCGAGTTGTCGTGTGTGGCCATGGCCTCCGCAATCTGTGCACGAGCCTCGCGGGCCAGCTCATAATAGCTCATAACGGCACGGCGCGGGTCGCTGAAGCTCAGCGCCATGAGTCGCACGTGCAGCACGCGCAGCTCCCAGGGCGCAAGGTGGTCGCCGGTGGCGTCATCACGGTAGAATGCGCTGTTGAGGTCTTCGAGTGCCTTGGCCTCTTGTGCAGCAATGGGCGTCGCGTCGAGCAGCAGCAGGCAGGCGAGACGGGTGTATAGCAGGCTGAAGATGCGCGCATAGTCTGTCGGTTCTATTGTGCCATCGGTGAGCTGCTGGGCAGCGACAGTTGCGGCTGCGCGGAAGTGACCGGAGGCCAAAAGGTCGGCAAGGGGTGTAGCTGCATCGGGCTGTTGCTCGGCTGTGCGGAAGGGCTGCGGCACGTTGGCAAGTGTCAGTGGCTGGTAGATCTCGGGGCGCAGCAGGTATGCAAAGTTCTTGGTGCGCGGCGTGGCTGGTAGTGCAGACGCTGAGGACAGGGCTGGCGAGGCAAGGGCGGCGTCGATGCCCAGGCCAGTCACGCCTCCGCGCGTCAGAGCCGGCGACTGGGGGTTGGTTGCACGGCTCATGGGAGATGTAGGGCCGGGGCTGGGTCGCCGTGCGCTGGCGTATCGGGATGGTGTAATGCCGCCGTGTATGGATGCTGTGAGGGGAGGCGGTGATAGCGGCGATGGTAATGGCTGAGCCGATGACTGTGGGCGGATAGCGAGGTTTGGTGTCCCCAGAGGGTTCCTGGGAGAGGTGTCAGTTGGTGCACCAGCCAAAAGTACGCCGGCTAGAGGGGGGCATTGCTCACTCGTTGGCGTCCAGCGGTCCTTTTGTAGACGATCTAGGACGAGTCGCTGCACTGTCAGCCTGTGTTCATATGATTTATGTGCCCCAGTTGTTGTTATCTCGCGTCTTATCGCATCGACGTCACCTCGTCGTCGCCGCCAATGTTGCTGCCGGAGACTCACCCTTTGTAGATGACTTATTGCGCACATGCCCCTTGGAAGCTTGCTCTTGTGAACCCTCCATTCCGATTGATTCTCCGCGAATGAGTCGGTATCGTTTAGTCTATGCGTGTAGAGAGATAAGATACGACACGGCGAGTGCAAGCTGTCGAGCTGTCGAGCTGCAGCGGCAATGAGGTCCGTAGTGGGGCACGCCTATTTACGGGGCCCGCGTGGGAGTTGTTTTTAAAGTGGGCCATGCGAGAATTGTACCAACAGGCTGGATCTTGAAGCTGTCCTGGATGCAAACACTTTCGCGCATGAACAGTCTCTCGCTTTTTTGATCCAGGTCTACCTACTCTCGGGACTCAGAGCCTCAAAATCAAGGCATATGGATATCGCCCCCAGGCTCGGCGTCGAACTGCCAGCTAACAAGCCTCATGACGCAGGACTGGCTGGCTCACCAAGCTCAGGTGTCTTATTTGTGTATCCAGTCACTATCTAAGCCACTTAGTAGGATCCGTAAACTCTAAATAACAAGACGCGTCGAAAATAACTGGGCATACTGGACCCTGACGCCGGCATACGGACAACCTCCCTGCAAGCTCGTACAGGGATGCGACTGTGTGCTTAACGTTGGTTACTAAGAAAAATACTATTTACACTGCCACTATGCCTTCCTTCCTGAAAGAGCCACTTAAAGCCCGCGGGACAACACCGCTTTTTGTGTTTTTTCCTTGGAACTCGGGCATCGCCCCGGCCAATAGGTGTCTGGCGCATGTCGGAGAATGCTATTATCTTGGACCCTCGTGATCTACTTTTGCGGGTGTTTCTTTTCTTTGGATTCGAGTATTCGTCGCACTAAATATTACTGTTTTTCACCGGTTTTCTCTCGGGATCTGTCTCAGTCATCGTCGCACGCACCCTCCATCGCACCTTCCACTTACATCGTCATTATCGCTATAGCGGGGTTTCAGACGTCATCCCTCCCCTTTCCTCTGCTTCTCTCCTCTGCTTCTTTCCTCTTCTGTCATTATTGTCATATCTATCTAGGCGTGCCTTTTCCCGTGCTTCTACCGCGACGCGAGTTTTCAAATTCTAGCGTATTCGGGATTCAAACTTCACACCCTGCCCCTATCCAGTCTGCACCTACAATGCCGTCCAAGGCAGTGCTCGTCTCGCTGTCTCTTGTGCCAGTGGTCATACCCGCCGTGTATCTTGCCGTCGTTCAGGCTCTCGTGTCGTGCAAGGTCGCCTCCGCCGGCACGGCACGGCGCGTTCTCACGAAAAAAGATGAGCTGCTGGCCGAGACATCAACCGCACCCGTCGAGAAAGCTGCATTGCCCAAGTCTATCCCAGAAGACCTTCTCGAAGATGGTGCGCCGTACGTCGTCACGTGCGAGCGCGTCATATCCAAGCCTATTCCAGTCGAAGCCCTGACAGATCCTGTGTTGGACGACGCCAAGGCCAGCAATATGAAGAAGACGAGCTTCCTGCTGACAAGCTACCTGCGCGGTACCATGTCGGCGTTTGCATGGACGCCGCAAGGCCTTATTTTGAAAAGCATAGTTAAGAATGCGGATGTGTGCCACTCCTTCGAACCCGAACATATAGAGGGTTTGACGTTTGTGGCTGGTGATCTCGCGTGTGGTGCTTACCAAGTGACATACCGCGCCGGTGCCGAAGGTGATGCTGCACTGTCGCGGGATCGTGTCGAGCTGTCGATTGTGCCGCTGGCGGACCGTCCAGAGCTTGTCGTGCACGGTGTAATTGTGACCGAGATTGAGCGCACACCTACGCACGTCTTGTTTGTCAATGAGACGTGGATGTGGCGGCATGCAACCGACGAGAAGCCAACGATGCTCGAAGGCGCTGTTGGGCGGTGGCTGCATAGCCTTATTTCCGGTTGGATGATCGTCAAGGGATCACAGAAAGTGACCGCTGGTGTCAAGATCAAGGCCGAATAATTCCGACTCTTGTTTTATTCGCCATGGCTTTTTCTTTCTCTTTTCTCTCACGTCACTTCTCTTTTGTTCTTCTTCATTCGGTGTCTATCTTATCTTTTGCATTGCCTCACAGCTTATGATGCCTTATACCCGCGTTGTTTCTTCACAGCCCCTAGATTGGTAGGTGTTGCGTTTTGTTTGTGTATTTACATTGGTTATCAAAGTTCAAATAGAGTAAAGCATGCAAAAATGATCAAAGAATGCGCCGTCCTATACTGGCATCATTATGCCGGCTTTTTTATTATAATAATATAGTAATACAAGAAGGAAAGATGGACAAAGACTGGCAGGATCAAATATTAGGTACAGATGAAAGTAAAACGATAGACAATGACTGGTGTCATGGATACTCAGAAACTAAAAGAAAGACGGGCTTCTGCCCTTAATGGCTGGCAGCTTGACATAGGTCTCCTCGACAAGCTCACCGGGGTAGTAGGTACCGCCAATGATAGTGGCGTTGGTGTCGGCGCGGCGCTCGACGGGGGACATCTCTTCCTCGACAGCGGGAGGCGCATCAAACATGGTGCGCTTGGTGACAACCGTCGTCGGCGTCAGCGTAATGTCGGTAATGACAAAGTGGCCCGTGGAACCGACGGGAGAGTCGCACGACAGCACGGCCGTGAGGTCGACGTAGTAGTTGTAGCCGACCTTGGTGACGCCCGTCTGGCCTGCGACAATGTTGAGCGACCACGGGCCAAAGGTCGCGTACGTCGGGTTGCTGACGCCGATGTTGTAGTTGGGCGACGACTGGAAGCCGCCGTTGTCGCTCCACGTCGTGGGCTTGCCGGTAAGCCAGCGCACGTAGCAGTTGCCAGAGCTGTCAACGTTGGCCGAGTTGACCTGGTTGACGTAGCCCATGTTGAACTTGAGATCGTAGTTGAAGCCGGGGCACATCTTGACATTCTTCTGCTGGATGAAGCCGTGGAAGCCGGCGCCCGAGGACGGCAGGTTGGTCATGGTGACACCAATGGCATAGACGGATGAGCCTGTTGACGGCGTGTACAGACTGGGCGTGTACACCAGATCGGTACCGAGGGTGGTGCCCGTGTAGGCGCCAACAGTCCAGTTGGTCCAGGTGGGCGAGTACGTCGTGAACATGTTGTTGGTGACGCTCTGCTCGGGCGCGCAGGTGCCGGGTACGGGCTTGTAGCAGGTACCACTGATGCAGTAGTGGGGATCACACACGACACCGCACTTGCCGCAGTTGTTGGGGTTGCTGCGCAGGTCGAGGCACGTCGAGCCGCACTGGTCCTGAGGACAGCCGCAGGTGCCGCTCTTGCACACGGAGTTGGCGCCGCACTGGGTGCCACAGCCGCCGCAGTTGTTGGAGTCGCTGCTGTGCAGGTTGGCACAGAAGAAGTTGGTTGTGCCGGTGTAAATGCATGTGTCCTGTGGCGAGCTGCAGAAGCACGCGCACATGTTGCTCAACGCGCGGTAGTAGGCGTCGCGGCCCGTCGACGTCTCGGCAACACCCAGGTAGTAGACGGCCTGCAGGCCGCAGGCAATCAGCGACACGACATCCCACCACTCGTCGCCAATCTCGTCGGAGCACGTGAACAGCATGGCCGCGTAGAAGATGGTGTTGCAGCCCTGGAAGCTGTAGCCCTCGCACATGTCGTAGCAGTCGCTCTGCACGTCGCAGGCGTCACCAAAGTCATAGGGGCTGTACTGCCAGTTCTTGGACATGGCGTCACACAGGTTGCCGTGGCCCTTGTCGTAGGTGGACTTGGTCTTGGACACAAGATCAGCGGGCGACGACGGGCACTGCGGCGCGCTGAAGTCGCCGTTGGTCGGCGTGTACTGTCTCTTCTTGTTCTGCTCGCGCTTCTTTTGGAAGGCCATGAGCTTCTCGTACATCTCATCAGTGCGCTTCTTGTTCTTGAGCTTCTCGCTGATCGTCGGCATCGTCTTGGGAATGGCCTTCATGTAGTCGCCGTTGGTAGACGGGTCGCCTGCGACAATCGAGCACGTCGAGCCGACCGTGTCCCAGACGTACGAGGCGCCGTTCAGGGTGATGGTCATGACACCAATGCAGTCAATGTTGAAAATGGTGGTGACATGGCCGGTGCCGTCGACAGAAGGACCGGTAGACGAATCAACAAAGACAACCTGACCATCATCGGCCTTGGCAACAAATTGCTGACCAGAGCCGGAGTCGTAAACCAGATCGTAGGCATCGGCACCGTCAACGGCCTGCAAGTAGAAGGTGGTAAGGTCCAGATTGGCAGGGTCCAGCAGGGGATCGCCCGCAGCAGGGGCCTCAGTGGGCTGCAGAATAGGACCAACCGAGCCGGTCCGGCTGACCATGGGCACGAACTGCTGGTTCAGGATAGTGAAGGGGGCAGCAACGCCGGGAGTAATCAGGCAGGGAAGATCGGGCAGGTCGGTGCCGCTGGGCTGGGGAATACCCGTAGTGACTGGCGGCGAACCAGTAGCGGCCAAAGTCAGAGAGAACTCGGTCCAAGTGTAGGTCGAAATGAACTCGTTGTCATCAGTGGGAGTCACGAGGGCGCCAGTCAGGGTGTACGGGGGACTGTCGCTGGACGTCACGGTGGGAGTGGTGTAGTCGGTGAAAGTGACAACAGAGGTGGGAGTGGCAGGAAGATCGGGAACAGTGACGGTGGGAACAATCTTGGCAATAGTAGGGCCCTCAACGACGGGCTCGGGGCAGCCGGTGTCAAAAAAGACAGTCGGGCCGCTAGTGCCCGTGGTGAAGCCGACAGACAGCGAGCTGTCGAAGAGGCTGCAGGAACCGCCAGTCTCGATCTCAATGGAGAAACTCTGGCAGCCGGCGGCGGCATCACACTGGGCCTGGCAGCCGAGGAAGGTGTTGTCAGCGACAGTAGCAAATGAGCTGATGGGCGTGGCATCCTTGGCGCCGTAGACCTGGCAGATCTTGGGGTCTGCGGGCGTGCTGCTGACGGCAGGGTAGCCAGTAGTGGTGCTGGACGAGGTGGTTGTACCGTAGCCGGTGGTGGTGCTGGAGCTAGTGGTCGAGCTGGCAAGGTACGAGCTGGAGCTGGCACTGGAGATGGAGCTCGGAATGTCAGAGCTGGCGCTGGCGGCCGGGCTGGAGGAGCTGGCGAGGCTAGAGGAGCTCGCCGAGCTGCTCTCGGAGGAGCTGATCACGGAGCTGTTGGCGGAGCTCACCAAGCTGGAGCTGGCGGAGCTCACAACAGAGCTAGAAGCCGAGCTCGAGGCCGAGCTGATGACAACGACCGAGCTGCTGCCGGTACCAAAGGCACTGGTGGTGCTGTTGGAGGGCACGATGGGCTTGCACTTGCTAGCAGAGGCCAGGCCGAGCGACGCACCCAGCGCGAGGACAGTTTGAAGACGCATGTTGCCGGTGTGTCGATGTGATGTCGATGCTGTCTATCAAAGGTGTTGGTCTTTTTATTTTCCGGACATCTGGACGTCTCTTCAAGTCTTTATATCCATCTTCACATCCTTCTCCGCTCCATCTTCGCTCTCGCTTGACTCTCTTCACCACCTAACCCAGGGGCCTCCTTCTCCATACTGTCAATGTCTAATGATTTCTGCAGAGTATTGTTTTCCGCGTCGGAATGGGTTCCATCGTGACTCTAGATTGTGAGTTTTGCAAGAGAGCGGAGTCAAAGCCAATGCCAAGGAAGTGTTATGAAGAATGAGGCTAGAAGAATCAACGGCACGTCGTCCAACGTTGAAATAATAATAGTAAAAAATACGATTAATATGCTGTGCAGGCTATACAGCGAGTCTTTCGAGAGTCTCCCGCTCAGCTGTGAATAATGTGCCTATTTTGATCTTCTTTCGATATGCTCCATAGCTTGGACTGCGTTGGACCATTTTCCCATGGCTGGGCGTCTGGTCCCTGGCGCCCCGTTGTGGACGGCGATGTAGCGTTGATGTCTACCCCGTGTTCGTATTATCCGGCTGCTCTACTGTGTACGAAGTAAGTGTCAACCAGCTCTATGAAAGCCTGGAACTCAAAAGCACCCCAGACTCTGTCAGTACTCAATATTACAGGGGCCTGCAACACGGTCTAGTTTGGGCTATGCTGCGGTAAGCTTAATCTTAAACTACTGCATGTTACATCCGTTTTGGGCTTTATTGCCTTGTAAGGTTCTTTAGGACGTCTAAGCTTAAGAGCTTAAGCTGCCCGCGATGCCGCACTGCTCCCTGTCTTCGCCAACTCACCCTGAAGCC
Organism: Ophiostoma tasmaniense; assembly: GCA_022392925.1. Taxonomy (NCBI): domain Eukaryota; kingdom Fungi; phylum Ascomycota; class Sordariomycetes; order Ophiostomatales; family Ophiostomataceae; genus Ophiostoma; species Ophiostoma tasmaniense. Next base: position 823,740 of record JAKRGK010000008.1, on the reverse strand, counting down.
TACAGACTAATCTCCCGCGGCCCCAGAGAATTCGATAGTCCTGCGAGGCGATTCGAGAGCAATATTCCAGAAAGAGTATCAACTGTACCCGAACGTGCTTGGTCATTTTCGCGTTCTGGTCTTTTATTTTTGATTCTTTGTTCGTCTGTTTACCTCTCGCCAAGAAACGGGTACACGTCGTGTAAAGTGATTCGCCAGAGGCATGCAATGCCCAGGCACCGATCATCTTATGCACCGATCTGATAACGGCCTGCTGCAAAGCTGCTCGCTTCTTACATGACTCTTCACGTCAAATATTGACTGAACATCAGCCGACAGGCCTCCTTGTCGTCAATAGTCCATGTGTCCTATTTCTACATGCAACTCTTCAATGATGGTGAATAACTGTCACTGAGCTCATATATTAGGTTAGACAGAGAGTCATCCTCGTTTATCTATTTGATCAGACAGTTTCGGGATGACCTTGAAAGAGAGTAGAGAAAATATGGTAAAATGGCGTATATCGTATAGTGCGAATAGTCAACTGGCCAAAATATAGTGTGGCGAATCGCCTGCGAATATTGGTGTTGAATTCGTTCTCGTATCCCAACACAGAACCCCATTGTCGCGATTTTTAATACTTGATCGGGGTAGTCACATCCTCCTCGTGGACCACCTCGATACGCTTGACAGTCTCTACATCCTTCCCCTCTGCCACCCCCTCAGCCACCAACACCACCAAATCTCGCTCGTTCGGCGCGTCTTCTTCATCATCATCTTCGGAACTGGAACTCGAGCCGAGGTCACCTGCTCCTGCGTGGCGCTCGAGCTGCGATACGCGCAAGCCAATGCTAGAGCGCGTCTGGTGTGCGTGCTTGTACGATCCAAACTTACGAGCGGGCACACCCGCCAGCCACAGGTCCTCCAGCTCCTCGAGCGAGCGCTTCCTCGTTTCCGGCATGCAAAAGTAGCCCCAGATGACACCCAGGATGGCGACAGAGCCGTAAATAAAGCCGACTTTGCTTTGGAGATTGGCAGGGTCGTAGAGCAAAAAGGGCAGTGAAAAGCTGACGCCAAACTCGCCGAGGTAGCTCATAAAGTACGAGACGGTCAGGGTCTTGTCGCGCAGGCGCAGGTGCGGCACCTCGGCCGACACAATCATGCAGATGCCGTGGTAGGAAACAATATGCAGAATGGCAGAGATGATGTAGAGCGAGATGATCACGTTGCCGACCCGGTGCATGTCCATGGTGCCAATGCCGCCGATGAGGAAGAGGCATACAGCATACAGCGACGCGCCGGTTAGGTAGATGCTACGGCGGCCGATGCGCTCGACAATGAACAAGAGTGCCAGAGGTCCCACAATGCTGAGACTGCGCTCTAACAGCCCAAATTGCATAGGGTCCATGGCACCGATATTTTTGATAAAAATGGTGCCGTATTTAGTAACAAAAGCCTGGCCGGTGAACTGAATAAGAGCAATGCACATGACAACAATCACAGTGCGGCGCTGCCCGTCAGTAGATGTCTCTGTGCAGTAGTATTCCTGGACTGGCTTACTCTATTTGTTCCGTGGACTAGATCTCTCCACCGCCCTCTTGTGGCCATATCTTCGTCAATGGACTCACGCAGGAGGTTGGCCTCCTCCTCGGGCGAATAGCCGTTCTTGGTGCCATTAAGTCGACGCAACACACGGACTGCCTCGTCGTGCCGGCCCTTTCGGACGAGCCATCGTGGCGACTCGGGCAGCACACACGACAGCGCCAGGCATAGCAGCGGTGTCACCCACATAAGCCCAAACGGGATGCGATACTGCCGTGCATCCGCGTACGCGTGCGAACAAAAGTACGTCGTTATGGCGGCCGCCAGCGAGCCGCAGTAGCTGAAGATCATGTAAAAGGCAATCACCGAGCCGCGGACCGGTCCGGGCACGATCTCGGCGAGGTACATGGGGATGAGCCAGTCATGCCAGCCGGAAAACGACGTGAGCACGACACGCCCAATGGCAATCTGCAAGAATGTCCGGGAAGTAAACAAGACGGCCGCTCCCGTGATGCTGCCCAGCTGCATAGTCACAAACACGGCCCAGCGTCCATACCGTTCGGCAATGAAGAGGGCGACAAACAAGAGGCAGGCTCGGAACGGGGTGCCGACGGCGCTGAGGATTGACAGCTTGTATGCCTTCATGCCTTCTTTGTGGTTTTTGTGTTTGTACATGCCAAAGTCGTCATCAAACGCTGTCTGTCAGTTCTGTTCTCTGATCTTGGAGGTGCATAGGCCTACCGTCCATGGCCTGCACGAGACTCATGATGGAGTTGTCAAAGCCAAACTCGAGCACGCTCAAACTCAAGATGACAATGGAGATGAACGACACCATGGTAAAGTGTTTCATAAACGGCCAATTGGATGGTTTAAGGGACTTCATCGTGGCGGTGTGCAGGGTATGTTGCTGGCCATGGATCGTCTCTGTCGTCGGCGTCAACAGAATGTCATATCAAGTGATGTCGAGCACCAAAGTCAAGTGGCTATATCCCCCGAGTCATGATAGAACGCCAAGACTTGAGATCTCTTTATATTTATACCCCGACTTGAATTAATCGTCCCCCGTCTCATATCATCCAATATCAGGTATTAAAATCTGGGGAACCCGCTGCATTCTCCCTCATCTATAACGTGGCATGCTATCAAATATAATAGGTACAATGATTATCGTCTTCCACTTCCTTGTTTCCTTCTGGAAAACCAACCATTGTGGTTGTTTACAGATTGTTCTAAAGGTGGCCATATCAATCCAATATAGCAGTGCATGCCCATGTGCGCATCGGAGCCGGGCGTCGGCAAATCTCTATGCCTTTTGCCAGGACCCGACACATTAACAGAACATGACCAGGGCGTCTTTACACATGTATAAGATCACGGCATGAGGCCGGCAGACTATCCAATGTGCCGTATTCCATCTCTAGCTGACGCGTGGTGCAATCTGGATAAGTATCGTTGAGGATGCAGTCCACGGATGTCTTCTTCCAGGCCGTCAGTGGCTCTCGGTCAGATGTAGATGCCGATGCAAATTTGGCCAGCTTGCTCCTCGAGAAGGCCAAGCTTTCTCTCCCTTTCTTCCTATCTTCCGATGTTCCTATTTTCCGACGGCTTATTTTTTGTCTTGGCCAGAGCAGTCCTCTACTTTGTGTGTGTCGCTATGTCTTTACTTGATTGTCAATACCGGCAGATTTGTTGCAACCAGTCTTATTTATATAACATGTTCCGCCTCTGTGTATATTGCTTGCCTGTGTCCTTGCCAGGCGTACCAGTTCTCTGTGGTCCTAATAAAAAAGACCAGCTTACTCTAGTTTGGTCTTTCACTGTGATCGTTCATACATTTTATGGAATTTGATTTACTAGAAATACATCATAGACCTGTAATTTTAATGACACACAAAGATTTGTTCACTGGTAAGACATATAAAATAACCACTGCTGTCATGGCAAAGGTTTGAAAAAAAAAGTTGAATTTGAATTTGCAAAGATTATGGTTTTTGTTGCGCCGCCCTTGAATCCGTTGACATTTTTTTGAGAGTATCGTTCCCGCCCATTACTAACAAGAATGACATTGAAAAGTAAAAGAAAAGACTTAAAAGACTTCATAGTTCCCGAGTCCCATATCCCATATCCGATACAAACGTGAGAAGAAGAAACCAGACTCATGAGGAGCAACCAGTTGAACGCAGTGAATAAAAACAAAAGTGAAAACAGCGTAACGAAACAAGAATGAAAACGTCCGTCAAGAATCGTACAGTGTTTTGACAATGACAATAGTAGTAGAGAGAGCAAAATGCAAAACTGTTTTTGGTAATGAAAGAGACGGGACATAAGACGTGCATCTCATGATCTCGACCTCCCGGTGGGTATGATAAATAACAACCCTGGCCGGTGATTAGAATAAACCATAGAACGAACAAAAAATCGACGACAAAACAAAAAATATAATTAGGGTGAAGATGCAGCAGAGAAGGATAGACGTCACTAGAGGTGGATCCAAGGCACACGCGAAATGCATACGCAAAATCGAGAGAAAATATTGTTATTCGGCTGAACTTGTTTATTCTTTGCCTCGGCATCCCCTAGATGGCATCTTCTCTCTCCGTATCTCCGGGCCAGTCAACAGCTGATTAGTTTAGTGGTAGTTGCCACCCCAGCCGCGCTGCTGCTGGTTGTAGTAGCTGTTGCCGCCAAAGCCCTGGCCGTGGCCGTGGGCGTTGTGGCCGCCGTACGAGCCATACTGGTTGGCGTTGTAGCCGCCAGCAGCAGACTGGCTACCGTGCAGACCACTGTGCTGCTGCAGGTGCGAAGGGTAGCCGCTGTAGCCACCTGCCTGCTGGGTCGAGGACTGCGGCGGGGGAAGGCCAGACTGCGATGACTGGTTGTTGGTGGCAGAGCCAGGACGAACCAGGGACGGGGTAGCACCAGCGGCACCCTTAGCATCACCGTAGCCCTTCAGCTCGTCGGTTGCCGTCGACTGAGCGCCAACCTGCGACTGCTGGGCACCGTACTGGCCGGCCTGGGATTGGTACGAGGCGGTACCGCCACGGCCGAAGCTACCGTCGTGGCTGCCGCCGAAGCTGGACTGCTGGCCAACCGACTGACCGCCAACGCGGTTGTAGTCACTCAGGCCGGACGAGCCCAGAGTGCTGTTGTCGTTACCGCCGTGACGGAGAGACGAGCCGCTAAAGCCGGAGCCCTGCGAAGCATCGTAGGGGTTCTGCTGGGGGTTCATGCCGCCGTAAGGGTGGTGGTTGCCACCGTAGCCGCCCTTGCCACCGTACGGCACACCAAAGTTGCCCTGGTTGAAGGAGCCGTACTGGCTAGCGTACTGGGCATAGTAGGGGCTGGCGTAGTAGGGGTGGCCGTAGGCCTGCTGGTACTGGTTGGCCTGGTGCTGCTGCGAGTGCTGCGCCTGGCTGGCGGCACCGGGCTGCTGGGTAGCCTGCTGGCCGGCGGCAGGAGGGTTGGGGGTCGTCGAGCCACTGTTCTGGGCATCAGCACCAGTAGTAGCAGCGGCAGCAGCAGCGGCAGCGCCACCGAAGCGGGAGTTGTTGCTCTGGGGGTACTGGCTGAGAGAGTCGTTGAGGGGGTAGCCGCTGTACGAGCGCTGGTTCTGGGCATCCTGGCCCTGGGCGGCCTGACCGTAGCCCTGGTAGTAGTTGTTGTAGGGAGCACGGTTCTGGTCCGAAGTGAAGAAGTGCGAGTACTCGCTAGGAGCAGAGCTGAAAGCCGGGGGTGCCTGCTGGGAAGTGGCCTGGGAAGACGCGGGGATTCCCTGGTAGTTGTCGTACTGCTGAGCAGCGGCAGCCTGGGGCTGGCTCTGCTGGCCGTAAGCAGCTTCGTAGGGCTTCTGGCCGAAAGGTGCATCCTGGGCACCGGTCTGGCCGAAGCGGCCGTACTGCTGAGCAGCGGGCTGGGTCGGGGCAGCAGCGGGAGCGGCGGCGGCGGTGGGGAGAGCGGAGACAGCGGCGGGCTGCTTGGGGGCGGCGGCAAAAGCATCGGTGGGGGGGAGGGAGGCACGAGGGTGAGCGACAGGCGACTCATCAGGAGGCTGAGTGCGGGTCTCAGGCTCCTCGCGCTCACCGTCAACATCGTCATCAGCGGCACCAGTGAAGCTCAGGGCACCAAACTTCATGGTAAGATCGACATCACGGTTTGCGGGCATGCGGACAGCTTCCTCCTGGTCGAGAATCCGGCGCGAGTAACTAGGGGTGCGGACTGCGGTGCGGTCGGTAGCCTTGATGGCAGATGCGGCGTAGCCGCTGCCGCCAAGAGCCTTGGCGGCGTTCTGGTGCTGCTGCTGGGAAGCGGAAATGGGGGTGCTGGTTCCAGGAAGGCCGGCGGCCTGGGGATCCCACGAATCGTTAGCCTCGCTGTGGATTGTGTCGGTCTGAGGGGGTTTTGATTCGTCGGCTACCTGTTCGAGGTTCTGCTCAGTGAGCTCGTCCTTAGGGGGTGGGAGAGAAATTTCGGGGACTGCGACGACGGGGAGAGCTGGGACAACAACTTCAGGAGCAGGCTTCTCTGCTGCTGCCTCTTCTGTGGCGGCTGTCTCTGGGATGGCGGGGGCGGGAGCTTCGGGTGTAACTTCGTTGGTGGTATCGGCAGGGGTGGGGTCGGCATCGGTAGTGGTAATAGTAGGAGGGATGGATTCGGTAGGTTCGGGGGCAGTCTTCGGTGCAGCAGGCTTTGCGGTAGGCTTGGGGGGTGCGGTGACCTTGCGCAGCATGCTGGCCCATGTCTTGGCGGCAGGGGCAGAAGACGCCGGTGCAGCTTCGGCAGCAGGGGTCTCAATGGGTGCGTCCTCGACGGGCTTTGCCGACTCGTAAGCCTGGGACTCTTCCGTCGGGATAGACAGTGAGCTCTTCTCAGGGCGGGCGCCGTTTGTAGGGGGAGCCGACCGGCCGCGAGCGCTGCGACCACCTCTGTCAGCGGGTCTGGCATTAGGCCGTCCGCGAGTCTTGTCGGGGCCTGCCCCGGCATTTCTAAGAGCTCTGGTCATAGCTGAGTCGGCGACGGGGGCTGGCTCCTTGGCCTTAGTCTTCTTCGGCTTGGAAACTTCGTCCCATTGGGAAATGTGGCCTGTGATGGGGGGTGTTAGCAGGTAAGCAGATGGACAGGGGGTGGGCAGCGTGGAGCTAAGGGGGTCGACAGCAAAATGGACGATCCGAAGCTGGACAATGCATGCTGCATGCGCGATTGCGTTTGCTGGACTCGCACTCGAGTTCGCACAGTCTCTGGGTCAGATTGAGTGATTGCGGCGACTGGGGCCATCTCGATCTCTCAATCCGGGGTTGATCCAAACGAACCAAGGGAGGCCAGAAACTCGCGCGCAAAGCTGTCACGACAGAATAGCTTACCTTCGGCAATGCTAGTGACGGCGTGCTCAATATCACCGTCGGTTTCGCGAAGCGCAAACAGAATGTCAACCTCGGACCAGTCAGGGAACATCTCCTTAACGATTGGGGTCTTGTCGCCGTAGAGCTTCTTGAGCTGGCCAATCTCGCCCTCGTCCTCGAGGGAGTCTAGGCTGTCTTCATGCTTTGTCTCGCCGTTTGACCGGCGCGTGCTGTTCCGGCCGGCAAAGCCTCCTCTACCACCGCGTGTGGCACCCCGGCCACCACGTGAGGCAGCCGTTCGGGACTGTAGCTCAGAAGACATGTCTGAGGGTTATCTGAAGTATATGTGATTGAAAGGGGGGTTTGTTGGGAACCGAGAGTCGGATCCACGAGTTGTGAGATTGATGAAGCAGAGGTGACCTGGAGATAGATCACCGTCGTGCGTCAGAGAGGTCGAGAAGGGGTGAGGGGGTGAGCTATGAGAGGTCGAAAACGAGGTTTTTCGGAATCTCGCGATAGAGCAAGAAAAGGAGGAGCGACGACGAAAAGTCGGCAAAGCTGAGGGCCTGCTGTAGATGGCAATGCACCGAGAAATAGAGCCCGAGAGGGACGATAATCTGGCGAGAGGAAATGCGGTGATGCTCGTAGGCAAAGATGACGATGGATGTTGATGGGAAAAGGGTGTCAAAGGAAGGGATTTTGGGAGTCGGGAGTTGGGTATTTTGGAGCACTAGACTAGTAGGTACTTGGTGACTATCATGTGTGCGTGTGCTCTCGTGTTTTCGGATTTCTGACTAAGATTCAGTGGTCCCGCCTGAATTCTGAACGCATTTTGGGTGGAGGCTGGAAAAGTTCTGCGCTGGGCCCAAAAGACCCAGAAGACCCAAAAGACGAAGGAACCTCACGGAATAGGGAAGGAGCGAGCCACTCCACTCTGCCTGAGGAGTGCCTGAGACGGTTCCTCCCCTATTATTCTCCCTTCTTTCAGAGGGAAATGGCAGGCGCGACAAACACCAGCCTGCAACCGCCGAGGCAACAGCAGGTGGTTGAGATAGAAGTAGAGGTACATGGTGAGAAGAGAGGCTAGCCCCACACTCCGCTGAGTCTAGCCCCACAGTCCAAAGCTGGAACCAAGCTCTTAGCGGGCCCGTTCTCCCTGGCTTCGGCCTTTTGGTGTATGCTCCTGCTGCTGCCAGCAGTACTGTGCCCTTGAACCCCGCGCAAACGAGAGCTGGCACAGCACCCAGAAAATGCACAGTGGAGCTCTTCATATGTACCGGTACCTCTCATTGTGCCAAGACATTGCCAATCAGCTGCTGGCAGCCGTCAAGCGGGCAAATAGCCATTAAATAAAATAGTAAAGTAAAGTACTTAATTCAAGGCTGATCAGATAATAAACTTTAATGCAAAAATAAACGCTTTATTGATGATCACTGCCCACAGCGGCGAGCCCGCCAGAAGCATCCAACTTCTGCTCACTTTTACGTATTTCCATTCTTTTTGCTGTTAGTTTCTCTTATTTCTGCACTTCTGTTGGAGACAGGTGATCTGACGCTTTCTGCCTTATTTGCCTTTTTGCCCATGGTCTGCGTACGCCTTGCGTTGACATTGTGCCCGGTTGAATTGTCGTAGGCCTGATGTAAGCGATGTATCGTTTCGCGTGTGTCGCCATACAATCGGTACATGTAAAGCTCGCACAGACGCGGTTGCACTGAAAGGAGGCAAGAGGCAGGGCGCAGGAACAAAGCAGAAGGAGGAGGAGCCAGCTTGCGCTTCGCCGCGTTCGTACTAGTGCGATAGTTGATACCAAAGTCACGTGTAACGTGCAGTGGGGCTCTGACCAATCCGAGCGCATCAAATCGTGACTGCAAACTGATCTCACGTCAGTCAACATGCTATGCCATTGATTTACACTGATGGTGTTGACTATTGGTAATTGACGATACGACACACAACAACGAGTGCACATCCTGGGAAGCTGTCAAGCAGTGACACAGAAATGCTTCCAACAAAGCCGCTCCACTCCCTCAAGGGCCTGCTGCCCAACTTTAACCACCCCCTCCCGCTCAATGAGAAGAGCACCAAGAAGCTGCTCGATACGCTGACGACGTCGTTCCGCAAGAACCTCGACCGCGAGCATGGCTGGCTTGACGAGACGAATGATGGCGCCTCGATGAAGAAGGACAAGAAGCAGCGCGAGGCCAAAGCACTGCTGACCAGTGTGGCCAGTGCCGGCGGTGCCGTTTCTGCTACCTCGACCTTGGCTTCACCCGCTAGCACCGTCGCCAACCTTACAAGCAGTGTCAATACCGCCGCTGCCAGCACATCTTACACATCCTCCTCGTCCGCCACACCCACGACACAGCCAAGGCCAAAGTTCAACAACAAGATCTCGACAAGCATGAAGCAGACAATCACATACCGGCCAACAGACCGGCACATGCGGTCCATTCTGTCCAACCCGCTCTTCAGTTATGGCCTGGCGTTTGATGCGCCTGTCCGGTCCGACGGCGCCAAGCGGGACCCTATGGAGATCTTTGACTGGGCCGTTGCCCGCGGTACCATGACACCGAAGCGTGCCCTCGGCTGTCTGCTGGCGAAGCAGCGCGAGATTCTGGAGTCGTCGAGCACCTCCGTCAAGGCGGCCATGGTGTCATCGGGGGCAGGTCTCAAGGTGCTGGCCTGGCTGCAGTCGGCAGGTCTGGAGCGCAACTTTGCCTTTATCAACCACGACCGGCTCACGGCAGTGCTGGTGCAGTTTCTTGCAGCCGATCCAGGCTTGGAGGAGCTCGTATGGCACTGGATCGAGCGGCTCAAGCGCGGCGAGGGCCCCGAGTTTGTGCACTGGAAGAGCCCAGTAGCCGGCCAGGGCGAGGCTGCCATGGCCGGTCTTGGGGCCTCCGCGGGTGCTAGCCATCAGGTTGCCGCAGCGTCTTCGCTCTTGCACAAGCTGCTGGCAGCCAAGATCGCAGATGCGACGACTCTGGACGACGCCTACCGGGTCATGTGCCGCGGCGCTGATCTCTTTGACAAGCAGACGCCCGAGTTTGAGGGCAACATCTTCTGGCCCTGGTGCTACCTGTCGTGGGAGTCGACATTCAAGATGTTCAAGGACCTGGACATGGACACTGCAACGCCGCGGCTGTACGAGACATTTGTGTCGGTGATGGACCACGACAACCGGCCAAGTATCCTGCTAGAGCGGGCACACTTGGACCTGCGGCACCCGACCAACCCGACGCCGCTGCCTGCAGTCCAGCTGCTGGCTGACAACCACCTGCTGCGCGACGTTGAGGCCAGCACGCCCGTGGCCGAGCCACCGCGCGGTCTGCGGCCGACATACCGCAACCGGATTGTGTCTCTGGGTCTTGACACGGCGCGGCACCTGTCGTCTATTGGCGAGTCAGAAGAGGCACAGCGGATCTTTGACCGGTTACGAGAGCAGTTTGGCGCTCAGTTCCAGACGTTGCATCTCCAGACATAACCTCGTTGTTTTTTTGCGCTTCTCACCACCGCTATGGCGGCACCTTACGATTGCATTTGCATTTGCCTCGGGCACACTGTATATAACGACACTATACACATATCTCCTTTGTTTCTCTTTTATATCCAATACCAGAATACATTTGCCTTTGATTTACTTGTCTTCTTTTGTCTCACTCTCTCACACTGCAACACATTCTAAGTAGATCCGTCGTAAGTCGTCATGTTACTAAAAATTGCTATATACTGATCAAGTCTGCCCTCCCCGTTGTATGACTCCATCAAGATGAGATGGACTAGTTTCGCAGCCGCCGTCCGCCGCTGCTCAGCTTCGTGTACCACGATTGTCGCCGGTTGGGTGTCGGTGTGACGGGTGCCGTGTCGGTTGTGGTGGCCGTGCTTGCTGATGTCATGGAAGAGCATGTCTCGGATGCCGTGATCTTGGTAAAGCCCTTGGAGTCGGCTGCCAGTGGGTATGCCGTCGGCTCTGCTGCCATCTTGGCCAGCGACCAGGACATGCGCTTCTTCTGCTTTGGAGCGGTAGGGCTGGTCGTCGTAGATGTTGCGGTGCTGTCGCCCTTGGTCAGCAGGCTGGACAGCATCATGACCGACGACGGGCGCTGCCGCCGCGGTGCGTCCTGTGCCTTCTTCTTGCTGTCCTTTTTCGACTCCGTGCGCTGGTGAATTCCCATTTCCATGTACACCGAGTGTCTGTTGTGGCGCGCACTCGAGTAGTTGTTGTCGTAGGACCGGTCGGCCCGCTCAGTACGCTCGGCCCGCTCGAATGGATCGCCGACGGCGCCAGACCGCTGCATGGGCGGCAGAGGGCTGCGCGTCAGGACGGCAAAGTCAATGGCTTCTGAGCCGTGGAGCGGAGGCGCGGCCACTCTCGATGTGAGGTTGCCCATGAGGGGGCTCAAGGCCAGCGGGCTGGGCACCGCAAAGACTGTGCAGGACATGTTTGGGCTGAGTGGTGGCGTCTAGAAATCAAAGAAGAGACGGCATGTTTTTGAGAAGATTAAAATCAAAAGAGCGAGACCGCAAGCAGGACTACATATTCATAACTACACCGACATCCATCTCAACCCTGCTCGGCCGACGCGTTAAGAGAGGCGGGTAGAGAGTCAACGGGTGGTCAACAGCCCTGGATTGCTATTGCGATGAGTTTGGATGTTTATGCGCCGATCAGTCATTAAACTTGGGCTGTCGGCCCCCTTTTTCCTTTTTCCATATCCCTACGTCTTCCCTTGCGTAGAGTTTAAATGGCTGTATTTGTCTGCAAAATTGAATAGTTGCTACCATTACCCCAGGCTGTAGGACCTCCAATCTGTCATTTTCGGCATATCCTGGCGTGTTAATGTTTCAAGTGCCATCCTTGCTCGGCCTTGTGGCTTGCAGTGGAGGACGTGAGGTCCTATCTAACACTGCATTATGCTTGACGTCGGTGATCAGCATTCTCATTTCCTGTTGACCGCCTCCAGGTCTCACAATTGCCAGGTTGTGTCAAATAATATGCTGACAGTCTGGTATAGCAGAGTGATCAATTAATATCAAACGCATCGCGAGTGGCAGTCTTATCACCATGTCCTTTGTAGAGCTCACTTTGTCATCAATCAACATCTCTTCAGCATCTCACTAGCTAAGCTTGATGCGCTAGAGATACACTACGGATGACACTACAGATGGCAGGGTTTTAAACGAAGGAGACCGAGATTGGGCCAAGATTGTTGGCAATCGTTGTCGTGGTCACGTTGAAACAAACTACAGCGCATCTTGGGTAGAGTAGTGTAAGTGATTATCATTGAGACTATCTAGTCTAGAAACAACAAGTCAAGGTAAACAGATCTAAACAATCGAAACTTGGATCAGACAAAATTATAGACTCGCCATAGACGGTCATCGCAACAAAGAACGAATATCAAAGCCTTTCCAGCAACTAATCTTATCACACCTAGACCGCACTGACAGTGGCCGAGCTCTGCATCGTGCTCATCGTCAGGCTCTTCTGCATCCGCGGCAGACGCCGGCCCTCCTCGTCCCGGTCGTCGCCATAGCCAGTCGCAAACAGACCCAGCTCCCGCTTCGTGTACTTCCAGCCCTCGACGGCAAGGATGAAAATCAGAATGCCCGCAAACACTAGGCCCCATTCCCACGAAATTGGCTTGTGCTTCAGCACCTTCTCGCCAATCACCGGCACGTAGACCAGGATCAGCGGCGGCAGCAGGCCAATAACGACCGAGAAGAACAAAAACTTGTTGGCCCACAGGTCCGTCGCCACGTTCATCGGGAATGCACGCGGGTTCTCGGGGTTGAGTCGAAACATCGACCGCCGCAGGTCCTTATACTCCCAGGCCGAGATCAGAATCAGGTACGTGAGCTGCACAAACACCGTCGCACGGGCGCGGAACACGGCCATGCACCCGTCGGACCAGTGCTTGTTGCAGTCGTAGCCCAGCTCGCCGCCGTACTTGCCGTAGACGACAATGACAAATGTCAGCAGCGACACCGAGCCCATGACGATACCGTAAATGAGCATATCAACGACAAGCTCGGTCGTGAAGATGCCGCGGCCGTGCGGCGGGCGGTGCATGACAGACAGCGACGCCTTTTCCATACCCAGGCCCAGCGCCGGCGCGGCCGACGTAAAGATGTTAATCCACAAGATGTGCAGGGCACTAACGGGGAACACGGAGAAGCCGGCGTCGTCCTTGAACGAAAGACCAATGATCAGCAGGATGACCTCGGCAATGTTGGACGCCAGCAGGTGCATCATAAATTTTTGGATGTTGTCAAACATGCGACGGCCCTCGCGAACGGCGGCCACGATCGAGCTGAAGCGGTCGTCGGTCAGCACCAGCGCAGCAGCGCTCTTGGCGACATCGCTACCGGAGCCCATGGCAATGCCGACGTCAGCACGGCGCAGACTAGGCGCATCGTTGACGCCGTCACCGGTCATAGCCATGAATGCGCGGCGGCGGCGCAGGGCCTCGATCATGCGAGTCTTGGTTTCGGGCGTGCAGCGGGCAACAACTAGGGGCAGCTGGGGCAGAGCGTCAAGCTCGGCGTCAGACATGGCATCAAAGGCTGTCGCAGGCAGGACAAGAGATGTCTGGCCAGTAGCAGCGGCAGCAGCAGGGCTGCCCTGGTAGCCGCGGGGAAGAATGCCGACCTCGCGTGCAATAGCCTCAGCAGTGGCAGGGTGGTCGCCCGTGAGCATGTGCACGTTAATACCGGCGTCGGTGCACTCGCGAATGGACTGGGCAGTCTCCTCGCGCGGCGGGTCGTAAATGCCGACGAGACCAAGGAAGACGAGATTGCGCTCGACATCGTCGCGCAGCAGCTGCTCACTGTTCTTGAGGGGCTCGGAAGACTTGTGGTTCTTTTCGTTGTTGCCACTGTTCTCAGCCTCATTGCCCTCGACATCTTCGTTGACGCTGCCAATGTATGATTCGCGCCGGGCCTTCTCGTCGGCACCCGTATCAAAGAGGCCGTTCCAGGGGCGGTAGGCAATAGCCAGCACGCGCAGGCCGAGGGGTGCAAAGGTGTTCATCTGGTTAAGGATATGCTCCTTGTACGCCTCGGTCATAGGCACTTCCTCTTCGTCGCCCGAGTTTGCGGCCTGGGACTCGCTAAGCTCAACACCGGGTGCAGACGTGTTGACAGACGAGCACCGTTCCAGGATGCGCTCGACAGCGCCCTTGGTCAACACGATGCTGTTGCCGTTGTTGTGCGGCGGCAGGCCCGACAGGCCACTGTCGTTCTCCGGTGCATCGTAGACGACGCTCATGCGCTTAACCGTGCTGTCAAAGGGGAACTCGGACCGCTGGATCCAGCCGGCCTCCTCGAGCGTGCGCTTGCTGAGGCCAAAGCGCTTGGCAAACACCTGCAGGGCAATCTCAGTAGGCTCGCCGACAGACTGCCACTCGCCAGTCTCGGGGTCCTGGCGGACCGTGGCAATGTTGCAGAGGGCGCAGGTCATGAGGAACTTGCGCAGCGCAGGGGTAAGCTCAGTATGGGGCAGATTGTCTTCAGCCTCGGCGGCCGCTCCGTCGGCGGGGGTGGCAGCAGAAGATTCCTCGCCCAGGTGCTTGGGAGGGACCTGGATCTGCAGAGTAGTCTGTCTCTGTGGTTGCTGGCCCTCAGTCGGCTGCTGCTCCTGCTGCTCGGTGACAACCTTGCCAGCGGTCGGGTCGTTGGGGTCGCTTGCGCCGCGCAGGGTCAGGACGTTGGTCATCTTGCTCTTGGTACTCTTGAAGAGCGGCAACCAGGCCTTTTTAACAATCATGGCGCCCTGGGTGAGAGTGCCAGTCTTGTCGGAGCAAATGTTGGTGACACCGCCGAGGAGTTCGAGTGCGGCGAGATCGCGCACAACGACATTGGCCTGGCGCATGGTGCGCGTAGCTTGCACCATGGTCATAATTAGAACAATTGACAGTGACTCGGGGATCAGTGCAATGCCGGTAGACGTAGCGTAGAGCACGACCTCGCTGTTGAGATCAAACTTGTGGACGCCAAAGACAATCAGGGCAATGGCAACAGCGAACACAAAAAGCGAGTAGGCCAGGTACGTCAGGCGGCGCTGCAGGGGAGTAACATCCTGTAGGCCAATCAGGCGCATGACGAGATCACCAAGACGGTGTGCACCGCCAACGACGGCCTTCTTGGGGCCATACTTGCGGACATTCATGGACCGGTTGGGGCCGCCCTTCTTACCAGAGGCGGCGGCGGCAATACGGCCAACAGCCGTGGCCATACCGGTGGCAATAACGATACCGCGGCCACGACCTTTGGTGACATTAGTCGAGGCGAATGCGAGGTTGATGCGGTCGCCGTCGGTCACACTCTCTTCCGAGGTAGCCACGGCATGGGATGGAGAGGTTGGGTCAATGATGCGATTGTGCGTGATCTTTTCAACGGGAAGAGACTCGCCAGTCATCATCTGCTCGTCGCAGCTGAGGTTGACGGACTCGAAGAGGCGGAGGTCGGCAGGTACGGTGTCGCCCGTGTGCAGGATGACAATGTCACCGGGGACTACTTGAGCACTGTATTGTTAGTTTCGGCTTCGTGTAAGTAATGAACAAAGGTAACGCTGGGAAGAGGACTTACTTGGGGATGACATAGGAGTGGCCGTCACGGAGGACAGTGGCACTGGGCGACGAGAGCGAACGCAGAGCGTCCATCTTCTTCTCGGCACGCGACTCCTGGTAAAAGCCAATGGAGACATTAATGACGATGACAGCGGCAACAACGCCGCCCTCAATCTCATCTCCGATGCCAAAGGATACACCGAGAATGATAAAGAGGACCAGGATCATGGCATTGCAGAACTGCTTGGTGAGGATTGAGTACCAAGGCGTCGGTTTCTCAACCTCGAGCTCGTTGAGGCCATACTGGGCCTGGCGGTCGGCGACCTGCGCCTCGGTTAGGCCCTTGTCGAGGTCGGTCTCGATCTGCTTGGCCACATCTTGGGTGGACAGGAGGAACGGGTGGGCAGTGAAAGCCGGGGCAGTCATATTATAATAGAATAAAAGTGAGTGTCTGTTGTGTTGTGTGTTTGTTTATGTAAGTTCTAGAGTGTATTCCATTGAGATGAGGATAGCAAGGTGCTTCATCAAGGTGATATGTGAGGGTGCTGTCACGATACCAGATGTTGATACCGATCAGGTGTTTGATATGTTGGATGTTGAAGATGAATGTCTTCTTGGAATATCTTGGAGATTGATACAAAAGAATCAAAGGGATGTCTTGCAAAATCCAAGTCAATAAGACGGGGGATCGTGCTTCCTTTATACACGAGCTCGATTCGGAATGTCAACAATGCCGAGCCGTGCCCAAGACATCGGGGCATCAAAGATAATGAGCTCATGATAAAATCAACGATAAATCAAAGATAAACATGATCAAATAATCAAATAGCCCCCCCCCAAAGTCACTAACGGGCCTAATACCAAGAAGCCAGTACTTGCGAGCGTCATCATCAGGCTCGCCAAGGCTGTTGGATGCTTAGGATGTTGTGGATGGTGATGGTCTGAGAGCCACAATGGCCATGATTCGAGGCTGCTGTCGAATGAGAGGAACCGATGCAGATCACGGTGTCCTTTTGCAGTAATAAGAGCCGTTATGCCCAGCCTCATGGCATGCTAACCAATCATTCATCGTGTAGGCTGCATCTAGCTATGCATCTAGTCACCATCTTCTCGCCAACCCTCATCAATTCTCGTCATCTAATCACATTCTCTGACCACACAAGGTCATCCGTTGCCTTCGGGTGGATATCCCAAGCGGCGCCGAGCCTCGTCGGACGACGGCGCCGGCTAGGGTGCCTTTGTTGCCACTATACAATGACTGCAAGACTCTTGGTAGGGTTGTCTCTGTTGTAGGCTGTGTAGTGCGGTCAGGTGACGCTGTCACTCCATTCTTTGCTTGTTCTCCAGCTGTTCTTTGGTATTTCTCCCCTAGCGCGGCGTGGCATTTCTCGGCCGGTCTTGGCGGATTATAACCGGGCTTGGCACGCTCGGCATTGCCCCCCCGAAGTTGATATCACACTCGTGCCAAAGCCGAGCACTCCTCTTCCAAGAAATAGCATCGCGAGAGTCCCAACAAGATGTCAACAGGGTGCAAAATGCAAGGTGACGTCGTGGCCGGTGATGACTGGTGTGGGTGGTGATTTCGACGGCATATTCAGGCTCACGGGCACTAACCGGCCTGTTTGAGGTCAAAGACGACGAGCTTTGTTCTTGTAGATGTCGGGCAGTGGTTATAAATCCACTGGCTTCAGCTTCAGCCTTGACATGTTGAGCCGCAGATAGAGTGTTTATCCAGTTTACTAATTTCCAAATACGAAGCCGAAGCACGCCGTCCGCGCCTTCCCTTGGCGTCCACGCGGCTCCCATATTTAGACGCAGGTGACTTTCCATGTGATCGGATATCAGCTACCAAGCATGTATAAAGTTTTGATCGGCGACATATTGTTGCCATGATAGGATGTAAGCGAGTAAACAAATACTGCCTATCATCTTGACCGAGAATTGCACCTGGCCGCCGAGCCACTACCATGTAGCCGAGACCTCCAAGACATGCCAGCATTCTTGAGGCATCTTGGTAGAGGATTCTAGAAGATACTCTGTGTTGATAGCAGTTTATGATTACATATACGAGAATACGAATATGTGTGACGAAAACGAGTAGTTGATAAGATGGTCAAGTGATGCCATGAGATTGCAGATGCTGAAGAGCGCTCGTTGACGGTTCCCCAGGCGATCAGTGCGCTATGCCCCGATCGGGACACGGCAAATGCACGCCATTAACCCGCCGATTTGGCCAATCAAATTGCTCAAGGTCCACTATTCTATTTACACTGCTACCCCGCATGTTGCCCTACAGCTGAACGTCTCACTCGACGCTTATTCGCAGTCCACCGTGTGTTTAGTACCAATTGTAATAAACACTGTATAATTGCACCAAAACACACGCATTACACAGTGCACATCCACTTCCGGCATTCTCACTTGACATCAACTGTTGAAGAGAAACGAACATCTCAGGTAGTCCTCGACGATGCATTCAGCCATTGTCTTCTTTCTTTCTACTTGAGATCTCAGACTCTTCCTGTCCGAGGTCTTTGTATCCCTTTGTGCCATTCCTATATACGAGACAGTTCCATCTCATACAACGCATCTTGCAGGATTGTGTTACATGGTGGTCGTCTGTGTCCCGTCGCAGCTCCTGCATTTACGATCCATATTTGCAGTGTATTTCAGTCCATTGTATGTCTACTATCTAGCGGGACTTACTCCAGATTCACATCTCTTTCACTTGGCATTGAAGAATCTCACAGCGTCTCGGCTACCGTGAAGCGGGCCATCGCATAGTAGTCAATGTCATCTCAATACAACCCAGCACTTTCAGATTTAATACAAGCTTTGTCAAGAGAATCTAGATATGTGATTAATATGCCATCGGCTTGGTGTCGTGTCTGTGTATCCCACCCATCTCGAAACAGACCATACCACGGCCGGTAGAGCTGCAGTGATTATCTAAGATTGGTCGCTGGGCTGTCTCCTTCCGATTAAGCTTTTTGTCATTCTTTGTCGGTCACTCTTTCTTTATTTTGCTTCTCCTTCCTGCTTTCCTTTTGTTTTCCCTCTCGCCATCACCCGCCCACTTCCCACTCTTTCCTCTTTCGGCTCTTTACCTTCACTAAGCATCTCATCTGGCGCCGCCCGATCTCCCACGCTTCCGTGCGCTCCAACCACACGTTATTCCGCTCTCCACCCCGTCCGACTCAGCTGAATAATACCGACTATTGGTATATCGAATATTTTTAAATATTTTCATAAATATTTTCACTTAATATTAAATCCAAACTACTAGCCAAAGGGACCCGAAGCTTGAGCTCTTTCCCTTGGCCATCCCCTCTTTCTTTCCTTCTTTCCTTCTTTCCTTCCTTTCTTTACTCTCCTTCTTTCCTTCTTCCTTCTTTTGAACTTCTCTCTCTTCAATCTGGTGACCTTGATCTCAGTTTCAACGTTCATCACTTCGGTTTCTTCTCCCACATCATCAAGAGCATCACCATCCTCACCAGCAGCAGCATTTACAGCTGGGTCTCCATCTCTTTGCATACATCCATAACTCCATTACGTCATTACGCTACTACAATGACAGCTCCAGCAGTCAACTCGGGTACGTAAAGCAATGACAATATCTCTCTATTGTTGAGTCTGTCGGCTTTTGCTGTTTTTGTTATATTTTGAACCCTTGTCCTTTTGCCTTGACATCCGGCCTTGACACCTGTTAATGGTGTATTTGTTGGGGGCAAGCTTGGTAGCTCGATGCTAGCTCCTCACCATCTCATTGGTCACAGCAACCTCACTTGACTTCAGCATCATCACCAGTCTCTCATCTCTCTCGGTCACCTCTCAATACTCTTTATAAACGACTATCTCAATAAAATACTAATGTATCAGTCATCGACCCCTTCAAGGCAGACGCCAACAGCGTCCCGGTTGCCACCAACACAAATCTCACGTCTAACACCGGCTTCAGTTTCGGCAGTAGCACCCCTAAGACAGCCAACGATGATATCACCAAGCCCGTGACGCCGGTTAGCGACCACAGCGACAGCAATGATAACTATGGAAACGACAGCTCGTTTCAGTACTCGCTCATGCCGGCTGTTGGCAGACCGGGCATCACCGATCTTAAAGACATTCCTAAGGAGAGTGAACCAGGCTCCGACAAGGATGCCACCGGCCTGCCCGACAGCGCCAGTGTCGCTCAGCCCGCTCAGCCGGCCGACCTAAACCCGACCGGCGTCTTTAATAGCATTCCGGGCCTGGGTCAAGGTGTGAATGCCAGCTCGTCTACCCCGTCGACACTGCCTGCGAAGTCGACTCCTGCTTTCACGCCTATGGGCGCCATCACCTTGGATAAGACCAGCACCACCGACAAGGACAAGACCACTCTCGGCGGTCCTGTAGCCGGCGAAAAGCGCAAGGCTGAGGACAAGGTGGAGGATATCAAGGCCGACAATCTGAAGAAGCCCGAAGAAAAGCTCGAGGACAAGCCAGGTGGCTTGGACAAGCCCGAGGGCACGGCTTCCCGTTCTCTTCAAGCCACTATGGAGGACTTTGATTCGAGTGCGGAGGGCAAGACCCCCGAGCCCCCTGCAAAGAAGGCCAAGACGGACGAGGTTGATGTCTCTGCAAAGCCCGCCGAGACAGAGGTGCCTGCTGCAGCCACTGAGAAGAAGAAGCCCGGCCGCCCCAAGAAGGGCCAGGCCAAGAAGAAGGCACCGGCGCCCGTTGGCCAGACGGCTCGCAAGACTCGCAGCCAGGGCCCGGCCGCTTAGATTTTTTTGTTCGTGTTTTTGGGGGCTCTCTATGATTTGATTTTATTGTTATGTATATAAGGACAGACCAAGGTAAGGATATCTTGCAAACGGACAACAGGACTCGGACTATGGGTTACAGGTATGGGACAAAAGAAGCATCGCATGGCGATGAATTCCGTCAAACAGAAGAATAGTATCGATGGTTAATTCAAGCGTATCCAACATTAATCTCGCAGGCGTGACTTGAACAGAAATATGAGTTCAATACATGTTTGTTTTTTGATAAAAATGTAATTTTGTTCATCTTGTTTCTTTAATTTCAATGAAATATTCACTTCTCTCTTTAATTCAAATCTATACGATAATTGATGTGATTGCTTTTGAACATCACAGTTTTTTTTTGTTTTATAGTAAAAGATGATCTCTGTCTTTGCTACCATTTGGCACTATCCCATCGTCATGGACACTATTTTCTTTTTCGTATTCACTTTCACCTACTGTCGGGTCCGAAACTGCTATCTTGAAATAAGCTCTAACCACCGAGCCTCGCATCGTTTATTTTCTGGGCCTCCGACTCGTATTTGCCAATTCAGATCTGCTTTGATTATCCGGCTGTAGTCAATCATCATCCCAATAACTTTGCACATAAGTACTAAGGCTGAGGCTGTGCTTGACCCCTGACGGCTTGCATTGGTAACAGGGGACGAGCAGGCATGATGCAATGCACAACAGAGGGACAATAATAGCATCAGTGATAAGGCCAGCACTGGAGGGAGAGAACAAAGTGAAGGAAGAGAGGAAACGAGAAATCCATCGGTCAACCTGTTATGTAGAATGCCATCTGCAACGCTACATTGCGACTGTGACTGTACGGCAGAGCCGGTGGACCTAGGACGGATCTACTTTGCACGATTGATAGGCTGAGCAGCGAATAGACACTGCCCGGTTGTCCCATCTTGTTTCGCGGCGTTACCGCTGGACCCTGAACTCTGCTCTGTCTGATGTCGGCAAGAGCTTATCAGCCTCGTATATTCTATGTGCAAAGTAGTTTATGCATTTCTGTTGGGATGAATGCGCTGTGGCTCAGCCATCCTGCCATTGCTTTTCTAATGTTCTTTCTCGAGGCTGTGGCTGACCACACGACCTGGATGGATAGGGTACTAGAGATCTGATACTCAAGCACTATGGCTTGTGCTTGTGCCGCGGACAGACGTCTTGGACTCTGGGCAA
Organism: Ophiostoma tasmaniense; assembly: GCA_022392925.1. Taxonomy (NCBI): domain Eukaryota; kingdom Fungi; phylum Ascomycota; class Sordariomycetes; order Ophiostomatales; family Ophiostomataceae; genus Ophiostoma; species Ophiostoma tasmaniense. Next base: position 802,338 of record JAKRGK010000008.1, on the reverse strand, counting down.
GCCCCGTACAGAGAGGTTTTGCGTGATGGCTCCGTTTTGAGGTGTACTCTGTATGGTACTTTACTGGAGGCACCGTGGAGAAAGACAAAAGAAGACAAAAGACAAAAAATGACCGTTTCTGCAATGACCTCATATCGTCGAGCTGCATATGAGGCTTATACTTGCAGGCGTCAAAGTCAAACCAATGACAGAGCATCCAGCAGAACGAGCTATGAGCATCAAATCAAAATCAAACGACGACGCAACTTGATACAAACTAACATTGTCTATCTGCTGTGTTGATGGATCGACTTCCTCGGCTGGTGCTGTTCATTGGCCAAGCTGCTGACGTCAATTTCTACCAAAATAGTAAACACGCTACGGAGATATCAATAAACTCTGTACTCTGCGTACAAAGTACACTAAAAAATCGATGACAGAAAAACCAGTTGTGCTGCGTGACATTGGAAATCTCGTATCCGTGCTGCAGGCCGTCGACTTGGACTGGCGAATGCAACCTCCATCTTGTGTTTTCATCAGTTCAATTTTCACCCATGTCTAGTGCGGTATACAAATAGAATGTAGATGGAATTCAAATGGAAAAGATAAACCAAACCGTCAAGATCGAATCATGAGCCGGAATCTCGAATTCTGGTGTCTGCCGTAATAGTGCAGACAGTCGGGAGTGCACGTATTTTTGCTATTTGCAGCAAAGCTCCAGTTTATTGCAAGAGATGGAGCCGCGGATGGCAAAAATAGAAACGCTAGTCTGGCCTTATTCTCTTGTTTGTCCACCCTTCCCTGTTTTGGCCATGGCTCCCACTGTTCTGGCTGGCTTCTGGCTCGCTGGGACTGGCTCGAACACCTGTCGACTCTCACTGTCTAGCGTCTCCACTACCCTTGCCTCTCCGTTTTACCCCTTGACCAACTTTGCACACAAAATGTCAAGATGAATACGACAACGCGTTGGCTCGTTTGGCGTGTGGGTCTCTTTGTCTATATACTTTCAGACGGTGGCTATTGGTCCAACTGCCTTCCGTTTTAGTTGGCATATTGACAGTTTACAATCAAAGGGGGAGGCGTAGAATCGCACCTGCCCTGAAAATTTGGAAACGTTGCGATGCTCTTTCCTTTTTAACAAAATGCTCTAATACAAGCTGCACCAAATTGCTGCAACAGTTTGCAACTGACTACAAAAAAGGGAGGCGCAATCGTCGTGCTCTTCAACCGAGGCAGTAACAACTGCTCGTGCCTGCCTTTTACACTTGCTAGCAGCACCACTATTCGGTGCTAAATACATTCTCCCGCCAATATCTTATGTGCAGTGCAATATGCAGATACGTGCAGATACGTGCAGATACGTGCAGATACGTGCCTGCATGCCCGCGTGCCTTGCTCCTTCCCTTTTCTTCTTACTGAACACACAGCGTTTCTTTCACAACGATCTGACGTCGTAGAACATCCTGATACAATAGCATCTATCTAGTCGAAACTACAGCAGGTGCGACTCGTCATTCTGGATGCCACCTTCTCGATCGGACTGTCGTCGCTCGTCTCTTCTTCTGTTCTTTCCTTTGTCGATCTCGACTCCGTTTTCTCTGTACATGCTCCGTAACCTCTTCGTAGCCTCTCCATAGCCTCTCCATACCCTCCGTAACTGCTCCGTGCCTTACGTCGTCCACGTCGTCTCTCAACCCCTGGTCTCCACTACCCAGATTCTAGGCCTCCGTCCACGTCAACGGCATTACGGAGTCGACACATATGCTTACCGTACAGGTACAGAGTAGAGCCTTCCACAGTTTTTCCCTTTCCTGCCGTTTCGACCATCGTTGTCGACCCCTGCATCACATCGTTTCTCCATCTCCATACCATGCAGCATTAGCTCTGCTTTCCACCCTCCTTGCCATCCCCAATCCTTTCTCGCCGCGCATTTCTCCTCTTCCTCCCAACCACTCACCTCATGTATTGGATGGTCTTTTATCTTTTTAATTGATTTTTTATTATCTTTGTGCTTTTTTGCTTTATCTTTTGTCCTTTGTGCTCGTATTGCTCGTCCTTGCATTGCTGTCGCTCGTTGCATCGTCGTCTTCATCGACTCTCTTTATCTCGACATCTCTCTCTTTATCCGTCTCTCGTTATTCTTCTCTTTATACGCCTTTATTCCCAGTTGCTGTCCCACCGGCATTGCTTCCAAAACAGATCGGCCTGCCAGACGGGTACCCTACCTCACCACCGCGCATTTCGACGATCATCTACGAAACTCCCTTAATCGCCTCCTCCGACAAGCCGACGACACAACAAAAACAAAACACGCTCTCTGCCTTGCTTCCACAGCCCAGACCACTCGCAGAACAGGCTCGCCTCAACCCAGAAACCCAGTCCCAGTACAGAGCAGCACTTTTGGTAGCCACTCCAGCATATTCCTGATTCTGCTTGAGACTCGCGTCACATCAGTCTCTTGTCTTTGCCTTTTGCACTGCGGCACGCCTCTGTCCTTGTATTGCACGAGTATCTGCATAGACAGCCCCAAGACATCCCGAGGGTACACAGAGCACACCGAAGCACACGCACGTCTGCAAACAAAGGAGGTCACACCAGGACACCTCGTAGCCGTCAACATTCTGTCCTGACATCGAAGCTGATTGCACATTGACTGCACGTTTTGTCTATCTTGTCTACACCACGACCTTTGACGCTCTTTGTTCACTCCTGTGACAGTGCCCAATCTGCTTCCGTCGCCCCAAGCTGCACGCTCGTTACCTTCTTTGTCCAGCGCCTTTCACGCTCGTTTCTTCGTCCCTACGCCGTTTCCAAAAACAGCCACACGCGATCACTGTCGACTTCAGACGTCTTCGAGACTGCACGACATCCCTTCTATATACCCCTTGTCGCCAGTCCTCAATCTTTTCTTGATCACGACCACCACACAACTGCAACACTCCCGCACCGAATACGAAATCAGCCGGTACTGATCATTTTGTTTCTTGAAGAACCAGACGGCTGAGCCACAAAATCTACTTTATCCCTACACAGAACCAACGCAAGAATACGACATTCTGGTAGACCCTTAATCAAGACCCTTTACATCGAGCCGCTCGCGAACTCGCACGGCCTCATCACATCTCTCGCCTCCGAAATCTGCTGTCCTTCGACAGTTGGAAACACACGCACACAATGGAGGCAGCAACAAAAACACTACCACTTGTCTTTGCACGAGACTCGACAGCGACGTCGACAAACGCTGCTGACGAGTTTTTGCTTCTGCTCCAGAATCCTTTTGGGTCTCAGGTGAGTGCCAAGCGTACTTTTGCACTTTTGCACTTTTGCACTTCCGCATTTCTGCATTTCTGCACGCACTTCTGCTCTGTACTTGATTCATGACATCATATGCTAACAACCGCAGCTGCAAGTTGGCTCCATTTGGGCCTCTATCGGCACATCCTTTGGTGTCACGGCCGGCATCGCCCTTCTCTTCTCCCTCATCCGTCCATACCACACCGTCGTCTATGCGCCAAAGCTCAAACATGCCGACGAACAGCACGTGCCGCCACCAGTAGGCCGGGGCATCTTTGCCTGGGTCGGTCCGCTATGGAAGACCAACGAACAAGACCTCATCCGCATGGTCGGCATGGATGCCGCCATCTTCATGCGCTTCACACTAATGTGCAGAAACATCTTCCTTTGCCTGGCAGTCGTCGGCTGCGCCGTCCTCATCCCGATCAACTACATCAACAGTGTCCGCTACGGCGATGACGTCTGGATTTCTATGCTTGGCCCTTCCAACGTCTTTGGCACCCCCCAATGGGGCACTTCTGTCGTTACATGGTCGGTCAACATCATTGTGATTTTCTTCCTGTGGTGGAACTATAGAAAGGTTCTCGTACTGCGCAGACAATACTTTGACAGCTCCGAGTTCCAGATGAGCTTGCACTCGCGCACCCTGATGCTGTACGACATTCCCAAGAAGCTCAGCTCCGACGAGGGCATCGCCCGCATCATCGATGAGGTCGCACCCAACTCGTCATTCTCACGCACGGCCGTTGCGCGCAACGTCAAGATCCTGCCCGAGCTGATCAAGGAGCATGAGAAGGCGGTGCGCGCGCTCGAAAAGGTCCTGGCCAAATACCTCAAGGACCCCCAGAACCTGCCTCCAGCCCGCCCATTGTGCGCCCCTTCCAAGAAAGATCATTCATACGAAACCTACCCCAAGGGCCAAAAGGTCGACGCCATCGAGTACCTGACCCAGCGCATCAAGAACCTCGAAGTCGAGATTAAGGAGGTCCGCCAGAGTGTGGACAAGCGCAACACGATGCCGTACGGTTTTGCCTCATACTCTGACATTAGCGAAGCTCACTCGATCGCCTTCGCCGCCCGTAAGAAGAGACCAGAGGGCACGACCATCCGCCTGGCCACGCGCCCCAACGACATCATCTGGGACAACCTTCCGCTGAACGCCGCCACTCGCAGCCGTCGCCGGTTCATGAACAACCTGTGGGTCGCGCTGCTGACTCTGCTCTGGGTCGGCCCCAACGCCATGATTGCCATCTTCCTGGTCAACCTGAGTAACCTGGGCCTGGTGTGGAAGGCTTTCCAGACGCAGCTTGAGACCAACACTAAATTCTGGCAGTTGGTCCAGGGTGTGGCCTCGCCTGCTATCACCTCGCTCGTCTACCTGCTGCTTCCCATCGTTTTCCGTCGTCTCGCTATCCAGTCCGGTGATCAGACCAAGACTGGTCGTGAGCGCCACGTGCTGGCCAAGTTGTACTCGTTCTTCGTCTTCAACAACCTTGTTATCTTCTCACTCTTTAGTGCCGTGTGGGGATTTATTACTGCTGTTCTCGACAAGACAAACGACGGTGTCGACGGTTGGCAGGCCATCCTGCAAGAGAAGCCCGGCGACTATGTGCTGAGCGGTCTGTGCAACATTTCTCCCTTCTGGGTGACCTGGCTTCTGCAGCGCCAGATGGGTGTCGCTACCGATCTGGCTCAGCTGTGGCCGCTGTTCTGGGGCTTCATCATGCGCAAGTTCTCGAGCCCGACGCCTCGCGAGATGATCGAGCTGACGGCACCCCCATCGATGGACTATGCCAGCTACTACAATTACTTCCTCTTCTACTCGACCGTCGCTCTCTGCTTCGGCTGTATCCAGCCACTTGTGCTGCCGGCCGCCGGTATCTACTTTGCCATTGACGCCGTGCTGCGCAAGTACCTGATCCTCTACATCTTTGTCACCAAGACCGAGTCTGGCGGTATGTTCTGGCGCTCGCTGTTCAACCGCTTCATCTTTGGTCTTGTCCTCTCCAACCTAGTCGCCTTCCTTGTCGTGTTCGTCCGCGGCAACGACGACCATATCCAGGCCTACGTCATTGCCCCCCTTCCCTTCATCGCCGTCGGCTTCAAGTTCTACTGCGCCAGTGCATTCGACAGCAAGATGCAGTACTACACGACGCACAACGTCATGGCCAACCCCGAGGCCGGTCTGGACATTGCCAGCAAGGAGAACCTACGCAGCGATCGCCTGGCTGCCCGCTTCGGTCACCCTGCTCTGTACAAGCCTCTCACGACGCCCATGGTACACGCCAAGGCCCAGAACATTCTGGCGAGTGTGTACTCTGGACGTCTGACGGCAGGCCGTGAAGCTGAATCGGGCGACTCCATGAGTGTTTCGGGCTACTCTGACACCTACGCCCTGGACCCAATGAACTCAAAGCGGCCCGGCAAGGCAGCTGGCTTCATGCCCGGCTTCGAGGTCGTGCCTGAATCGAAACTTGACTTTGAGTATTACAAGAACAGAGAAGAGTTTGCCGACGAGCACGGTGGTGGCGACATTTTTGGCACATCGCGCGATATCATCCGCCCTGGCACGCCTGGCAGCATCATGGGTGCGACAGATTCGAGACCAGGTACACCTGTTGGTGGTATGACTGGTCGCCGGCAATACTCGGTAGCGACGGCCAATCAGCCCATCTATGGCAGCGGCAGTGCGATTGCAAACAACGCCGCAGCGGCGGCCGAGTCGGGAACTATCTATGCACCCGGGTATAGCAACCTCGGCGTGTCCAGTCCCCCAGTCGTACCCTCGTATGTTGCCAGTCCCACTCGGACACAGTCGCCCTCGCCCTACGAGGCCATGCGCAGCCGTTCCAAGTCGCCCGGTCCCAACATGGTTCTCGGCGGTCCTCTCGGTACAGCCCGCTCTCAGTCGCCCATGTACAGCGCAGGCCTGGGCGGCAACGACAGCTCGAGCGATCTCGTAGGCAACGCGGCAGCCATGCCCGTTGCTGCACCGCTGCCGCGCTCTCACGGCACACATGCCGGCCACGGCCCGTCTGGCGGCTCATATAGCGCACGCGTGACCAACCGGTCTGCGACGGGCCCGACGCCTGGTCTCTATGGCGGCGGTGCACGCGGTTACGGTAACCTGCCGCAAGAAGACACGGACTTGGAGCAGGATCCTTCCGACTACGACTACTTCCGCGGCCGTGCGCCCAGACGTGACCCGAGCACGCAGCACCAGCCTGGCGCAAGCAGCTCATGGAACCGCAGCAACACCATGGGCGGCAACGGACGTGCGCCGCCGAGCTAGTTTCCCGGCCAGGACCTGACGTATCCCCCGTTAACATACCGGCGACACTGATCTTTTTATATTTTTGACTACTCTTTATTAATTGACATGGTCTCGATGCCGAACTGGATGTCGGCACGATGACCATACGGTCCCTTCTCCTATATTGTCATATATCGGCGTTCTTGGCGATCCTTTCTACTTTCGCATGTACTTTCATATTTCGATCACATCATCTTGTTAATCTCTTTGTTTATTCTCTTTTGCGTCGATTGCACATCATGGACATCATCATGAGCACTTTGGACAGCTCACGGTTTATTGTTTTGCTTATTATTTGATATAAACTTGGCTTACATGGCTGCGTCTTTCACAAGCCGGCAGTCAATGACATTATAGACCATAAATTTTCTACGTCTCATGAATGAATCTACTGAGCATTGTGAGTGGTGATGCTGCTGCGCTACGATGCATTCCTCCGTAGTGTTTACTTTGGCTCATTGTGTATTAGCGCATGTTATAGCGCATACAGCCTGTAGCTCCTGTCGCACCTTCTATTCGACGTCACTTCCCCGCAGGCCTTATCTTATCTTGGCGACAAGCAGCACAACTCACAACATCACAACATCAACATCACAGTATCAACAACATCAGCGCGGCAACACAGCATCGCCACGAGTATAGAAAGGCATCATCACTCCACCAACACGATATATGGACTCATAGCCCAACAATGCCCCCCCTTCGCGGACCATCCCGGGGCGGCTGGGGCCGGCTCAAGCCCGTCGACGTCGACCCCCTCGAGGTCTACGGCCTCCCGTCCAAGGGCGAGACGCGCCTAGCCGATTTCAAAGTCCAGGAGGGCTTTTACGCCAAGATCATTGAGCGGTACCTACAGTTTTGTACCGAAGCCAAGGGGCGCGACAACCTGCTCGAGCGGTTTGCATCGCTGGAGCTAAACCAGAGTCAGAGTCAGAGTCAGAGTCAGAGTCAGAGTCACAGTCAGAGTCAGAGTCACAGTCAAAAGGCGCCGTCGTCGCTGTCCAAGTCGGCATGGAACTCGGACCCCTGGAGGCAGCCCGCAAGGCCAGCCCAAACGGCACCGGCAACGACATCTTCGACACCCATTATTCCCACATCCGCCTCCGTGTCGGCCCTCGCGGCCGCTTCACAAGACCTCACGCTCGTCCTATCGGCCCTGCGCAAGCTGCGGGAGGCCATCGTCGCCACCGACCGCGCTGATGATTTCGCCGTCCAGGTCTACCTCTTCTGTATCCGCCTTGCCATTCTCGCAAAACACCCGCAGTCGTACCACCCTGCCCTGCTCTACCTGCTGCGCCACATCCACCGCCGCCGCCCACTGCTCAACGTCGAGCTGCAAGAGGTCGCGAGCTACCGCGTGCTCGACGCTGCCTGCCGCCGTGGCGACCTTGCCGAGGCCTACCACCTGCGCTGCCTCTACAAGCTGCGCTGCACGACGGTCGATGCCGCCCTGCATGCACTCGCGCACGACGACTGGGTGGCCCTGAACCGGCTGCTGCAAAAGCAGGTGCAAAAAACGAAGAACGACCATCCTGCACGCCGCACAGGAACAGCGGACGCGTACCAGGGAAAGCTGCTCGAGTATGCCGTGCATAACATGCGCGTGCATACGCTCAAGTGTTTTGGGCGCGCGTATCTGCGGCTGGAGGATGTCGGGTACCTGGAGACGGCGACGGAGCTCGACTGGTCTGAGCTGCGGGGCAAATACAGTGTTGGGTGGGAGCGCGAGGGCGATGCGGTGGTGATTCGCAAGGTGCAGTCACGAGTGGCACCAGCGGCGGCACCAGCGGCGACACCATCGGCGACGGCGACATAGGATTTTCAGCGCCCGCTGCTGGCTACAGTCAACCCTGGCGGTCGGTAGCCATTGGACATTGGACGTCGGTGCGCTTTCGCCTTTTGTCCTTGTCTTTGTTGATTGGATATTATTATTTTATGATTATGGAGTTTGGCAAGGGCCTACTTTGGTGTATACTAGAACAAAGACTACTGCAAAGCATTGTATTAACTACTGATTATTGTTGCTACTGTTCCTGTTGCCTACTGTTGGCGCGACGTCTACAAGGCTCGTGATCATTCGGAAGCATTCCGCATCTTGAGCCCAGGATCGATTCTGCCCAACATCTCGTCACTCGCAGTGCTCTTCATCACGCCAACATGCTCATCTATGAGCGCATCGACCGCAATAGGAAGATACATGCGCGTGTTTGCCGTTGGAGATAACTCCATTTCTTCATCTTCCCTTCTTTAATTCTCAATATCTCGTGTCGTGGCTTAACGGCGACTTGACCTGATCCGGCGAAGGCCCCCAATCTTTGGCTTGGATTTCAGAGTAGAAGGTGCGGAATCGGCTTCTCATACCTTTTACAAAAGGTGGCTGGATACAGCCGAAGCAAGGACGCATTACCCAGGGATCAAGCCACGCAAGGACGTTTTGTAGGTAGGGGCCTTGCCACCAACCACTATCACCGCCAGAGTGGCGATGCATCCCAGCCGCATCGTCAGCGCATCAGCATCAGCGCCCCAGAATCACAACCTCCCTTGCTTGCTGTGGCAACCATTGGGTCAGGATTAGACAGTACGGAGCTGGCCACTGCCGAGCATGTTTTCGATTCTTCTACAGAGTAGAGATAAACATCTAGACCCTGACGTGCCACTCGATGCACACCCTGTTTCAAGAAATTGGACACGATGCATCCCAAGGATGCAGCCTTTTCGTTTCTTGACGCCTTGTTTTTATCTCTGGCCTCGTCTACCACTGCCATTTCTGCTTCTCCCTGCATTTCGCAACGAGCCGAACATCACAGTGTGGCACTCGTGACCTGCTTTCTTGGGCCCGGGGTTGGAAGCTCGTACACTGATGATGATGTTGGCCTGGCGCAAACATTCCGCTCTCTCTGTCTCTATTTGATTGCACCCAGTGCGTACACTCCGTCTTGATGTAGAGTGCTCAACGCACAGCGCACAAGCCATGGGGGCCGCGATAGACGGCAGCCTCCTATTCCGAGGTCTCGGAACCTCAGTATGTCATATCATGGAGATATCCACACACTCATGAATACGAATCATGAATAGGACCAGGATGTGATAAATCCGAGGATTCAAAATCAACAGACATCACGGCCGTCCTCCGTCATCCCAGGCGTCAGGCAATGCAGGGCGTCTTTGCGTCTTTGTCTGCATGTTTACTTTTGTTTGTTTTCTTTTACCGATCAGCTTCCCTCAGCCGTGACCTAGGGCTGACGTATAAAGAAATGAAGAAATGAAGAAACGAAGAAACAAACAGAGTCAGTGACGCTGTGTCTCTGCCTCCCTGTGCGTAGCTGGCAGACGCCCTTGCATTCGACGGCACATTACAGGGTCTGTTTCACACAGCCTCCGGGCTCGTGATCGTTCTCTCAGAGTCTGTTTTCTGGATCTCAGACTGGACTCCAGCTTTGAGTCTGACTGTTCCAGGTTTGATTGTTACCTGTCTTGGAAGCCTTGGGCTTTGCCTGTCGATCCAGGGACGAAGTTGGAGGATGGATCAGGATGGAACGGCCCCAAAAGTAGAAGTAGAAGCAGAAGAAAGCAGGAAGAAGAAGGAAGAAAACAGGAAGAAACATAAAGAAAGAAGCCAACAGCCAACAGAAGAAAGTCCAATACAGTACAAAGTATGTCCACACCACCCTTGGTATTCGGTGACCTCCACGACCTTGACAGACCCATTCTCATTGTCAAGTCCCCGGGCACGATAATCAAAGCTTTTGACAGCCTGGCTGGCAGTCGCCGACGCAAGGGGTCGATCAGTATTCACGACTGCAGCGGGCTCTTGCTGATCCCGTAGATGGCAGTAGCCCTAGCGCCGGCGATGATGCTGACACTTGACAGAAGAAATCACCAAAGAAGAAGAAAGTAAACAAAGACGCGGTGCCCGAAGGAAGAGAAGAAGGAGGAAAAAGGAAGAAGGAAGAAGGAAGAAGGAAGAAGGAAGAAGGAAGAAAGAAGCACGCGAGGACGCCGAGGACCATGGACGCCGACAGGATCGGAGCGGGCAGGCCTCTCCGAAACGTCCCGCGCATTATTGGTCTTGTTCGTGTTTGTTCTTTTTCTTCAAGCAGTTTTTATTGACATTCCCGTGATGAAAGACCACGAGACGGTGCTGAGACCTACGTAATATTGGGTGCTGCAGAAGCCACAAGCCAAAGAAAGCCACGAGCCACACCCCTACACAACAAAATCAATACCAATACGCAAAATGCTACTGGATTTGTTGTCTGTTGTCGTTTACTGTCCTTTGTCATCTCCTGTCCTTTCTTTTCCTTGTATGCTTTTTATTGGGTTTCGGGATGTCTCGTCTACTGTGTCACTCCTTGCTTCGTCCTGTTCTCGTTTCTGTTTCTTGTTCTTTTCGCACCGAGAAACGGTACTTTTGTCTGCTGGGACAGCGGAGACCGCGAGACGATGAGGACGTGTGGACGTGGAACAGAGCATCGTAGACACTGGAGACCGGCTACTGGGTCTGTTCAGCTGGGATGTCCATTGCATGTTGTCAATCTTTGGCTCAGTCCATTACCATGCATTCGGTGCTCTTCAGAAGTATTCGGCGAATGCGTTCGGGGACCTTGTGGCATTGAGCTGAGCCAGATACTCGCTGTAATCCAAGGTCATACTCTGTGCAGAATACATCACCAATCGTGCGGTGATGCACTACATCAACGTTGATATGACTACTGATTTGTTGATTTTTGTTTGCATTTTTCTTTCCGAAAATTCTGACAACGGCGGCTACCGCGCCAGAGGGCTCGCCGGGGTGGCCGCATCCGCTGCCGTGGCCGTGCATGGCACATGGATGCACATATCGCCGCTGGCCGCCAATGATCGCCGATGATGTTCCCTGCCGACGGACGGGACTTTCTTATTCTTTCCTTTTGATATCTCTGTTGATACGTTATTTGTTATTTGTTACTCGTTGATATTGGCGTTCTTTCAACTTCCACGACGCGCAATGCGTTACGTCCTTTTGTCATGCAGCGTCCATCCATGCAAGCCACGACCAGACCAGGATCAACTGCAACATCAGCAATGATATCACTTGTTGAAAGTCCACAGAAGGTGGTATCAAAAGCAAAGACGCTGGCTAAGAAGCAAGCAAATTACGATGTAAACAGAAGAAATCAACACCAGTTCTCGGTCCTTTGGGATGTCTTGTTGCCGTCCGTATGGTCTGTGTTTCGACGGATCTGACACGCGCCTCTATGCACAGTCTTTTAGAATGTACGGTAATCAAAATCAAATGTGATCACAAGATCACACCCTCGATGAACTCCCTCACTCCGCGCATATGCACATATGCAGTGAGAAAGTGGAAGTGGAGGATCTTCACCAATCAGCCGCAGTGCGCAAGTAAATGTAGGACATTACGGCCATCGGTCAGCATTGAGCATGGCCATGGCATGACCATGAACATGAACATCAAAAATAACAAATGGGCAGAGCGCCGTGTGTGTGGAGATGTGATATGGGTAGGGTTTCTTTTGCTGTCTTTAGAATATTACGCCTATGTTTCGTTTTGTTGCGTTGTTTCGTTTTAGTTTGTTTCGTTTCTATTAATTCTTAATACGTGTATTATTAATTACGACATTTGATTAACCGTTCTCACCTCTGCGCCTCGATATGAAAGGGCCGATCGAAGCATGAAGCAAGGGATTGGGTTGCAACGGTACTTTTGGTTTCTTCGTTTGCTTCTTTTTATTCGTTTTTTCTTCTTCTTTCAGCGGTTAGATTATTGTTTGGCGTTTGATTATCGAGACTGGGAAAAGGAAAAGTCTGGAAATGCCTCACAACCCTACGTCATGAGACATCCAGTGGCCTCGTGGACGCCAGGACGCCAACGGAGAAAAGGGCGGGCGAGACATGGCAAAGGGGTGGTGTCGTTTGTTGACTATTGATTATTTTGGGTATTTTGATTACTTTGATTAATTGGAGTGTCATCGTTGCTATTCAATCCTACGCAACCAAGGGATGCTTCAAGGGAGACCGAGACAGTCAGAGACACGATGGACACGACACGATAGACACAACCACTCCTCGCATGCCCCCGCACTGTCAAGTAATAAAACTGTTTAAAACGTTAATAGAATAAAATACTATTTTCTTTTTCGTGTCTCTCCTACACCGCCTGCTAGTCTGCCTGCCTCTAGCTTATGCTTTGTTTGCATGGTGCATCATGTACGAGCATGCTAGCTCGAGCACGTCCAATAGCCTTTGTCGAGACTGAGACATCCTCTGCGAATCTGTGAGAGACATCAGGAAGAGTGGCATCCTCCAGCCTAATGCACGCCTGACACCAGCCCTCGCGCCCTCAAACAAACCGCGCTGTCTCACTGGCACAACGGTTTCTTTTGTTCAATGTGATGATAATCCTACCCTTTGATAGAGTAGATTGGGCTGGACTGAAAGGTGTGGCTGACGAGACATGTGAGCAAGTATCCGCCCTCCTCCTGCTGGCAGTCTAGAATCCATAGCACACAAGTCCAGCCACCCACCGGTTGCTGACGGCATCTCCATGATTGGGCACCCGTGCCGTTATGCAGCCTCTTTGTTGTCGTTGTCGTATGCACTTGCAGCACTTAATGCACCTTGGACGCACCTTGGATGCAAATGCACGCTGTCGCTTCTGTCATTGGCCGTGTCTCCAATTTAGTCGTGTGCGCTTGGTTCACTGCAACGATATCATGCCGATACTACACTTGGCCACGGCGGCTTGCCCTGCGTGCCACCAATCCCGTAGCAAGGCGTCTTTTCTGTAAACATTGATGGCTGTGATCTTTTCTTCCTTCTTTGTGCCTCTCTTTCATGCCGGCCCCCATCCTGCCTCTTCCTTTGCATCCTGATCCTCAAGACTACCACCACGACCCAAGGCTTAACCGACGTCCAACAGCGCCTGCTTTTCGTAATTCCCTGTATTTGCATGCCATGTGAGCCATACCCTGGTTCCAACACCCTCACATGCCTTGTCGTCTCCCTGTCCAGCCGGTTTCCTTTCATCTTATTCGTGATCGTTTGTTTCATACCCTGTAGGTATTAGTAGTCAGCAATCAATAGAATACATCAGCACATCAGCACTCTACTACAGGCTACATGCAGTATCTCCTCTCACAGACCACAACTTTAGTCTACAATATTCTCCGCCAGATGGTCACAACGGAACCCGGTCTGCGTCGACACATTCTCCCTGCCATCTTTTTTGTCAGGTTCTACTCTGCGAGACCAACGGCTGTGTTGTCAATATTGATAATATTGATGTTTGATAATCGTCCACCTTGCCTCGCTGTCATCGTCGTCGTCGTCGTGAGTGGCGCTGTCTCATGCACTGGCCTGCTGCTGTCCACTACATTCCAAGGGCAAAGCATACCTCCATCCGCATCGACAAATCTGACTCCGTACATTAATTTTCCGCTCTAAATACCCCAAAATGCATACAAAGTAAGCATAAAGCGATCGTCGATATCTTGTTTCTCATGTCGTCTCGTCGTTATGTATGCACAGTGTAAAGCCGTGCAAATCGTTTCCTAAAGACACTGTAGTGGTGTGGAGAATTTATGCAGCTTTAACCAATCATATTGCACGGCTGTCTCACCGACTATTGGCTACCAACCAATCACATCGCTAAATTGGTAGCAAAGAATTCTCATTATCGCCATTCAATATCAATAAACACATCTGTCGCTCATAAACATAAAACCAATTAATTTAATTGACTCTTTTAATCTAGACCTCTCATAGACGATGTTCATCAATACGGAATGCGGAATAGAGAATGCGACGCTGATCCGCCCCATGCACATCTATTGGTCCTCGGGGGTCTGACATTCAACAGTTCCCGCCTCGTTTTAAAATTGTTTCTTTTGCTTCTTTTCTTTTATTTCTTATTTCTTTCTTATTTCTTTCTTTTTGTCTTCATCGTTTCGTTCCATCCGCCGAACTGCTTCTCCTGTTGGTCACTATTCCATGTCGACCCACCCCTTTGAGTGAGATGTGACGACTGTGCATATGCTTTCTTTTTCGGTTTGTTTTCTTTTGCTATGCCTAGACTGCATTATTGAATTTATCTTCTAGAAATGCTGCTGCGACGCTGGTACTATCTTAAGCACGACCACTGATATCATCACACTCGTTTCCGATTGGCCCAGCCGAAATGAAGGACGTCGTGTCGTCCATCTAATGGTGTGAACCGTGAACTTCATATTGTACTGATAGCAGCAGTGATGCATGCATATACCAGTACTATGCATGAGTAGTATTATCGTACAAGTGTTAGTAGCACTGAAGTCGGTGTATGCGTGCATCGTACATGTGTGTGCTTGTTCATCGACTGCACATCGTATATCAAAACAGCCGGCGGTGAGGCATATCCTACAAAGGTCTGGATTGGATGTTTGAATGAATGCCGAGCCAGTGCATTGCAGTAGCAGCACTGCCATCCGTGGGGAAATATATCTGTGTCTTTTCTTGAATCTTGTCTTGTACTCGGTATGCAGATCAAATATCTGCTCACTATGGTCTACAATATCAGTCAATATCGTATCCCCTGCGTTGATATTCATGACTGATAAGCGCCAATATAGCCGTAAATAAAGCTGTCACCGCTGGGTTTTATTGTCATCTAGTACAGCTAAAGATTACAGAAATAAACGAGAGCACGCAAAATGGATTAATCTGTATGCAGCAGCGAGGAGCTATCAAGAGTGAGACACAGCTCCCATCAGCTACCATCCAAGCAGTGATCGCCCGTGGAGAACAAAGCACCTTGTTCCTTTTTGCGTACATCGTATTGTTTAATTCTATTTTCATCGACATTTTGTGTATCGGTACTCTGTAGGGAGTTGGCCAGCCCCGACTTGAGCGGAGCTTCCTCCGCTCAATTCCAATCGGACAAAGACACTGGTTGCATCAGAGGCAGGAGATTGTTATTCGACTTGAGTTCATTGTTCATGTTAACGAATGCAGTGGTCAACGGGTTATGAATGCTGTTTACAAGTAATCAGTCACGAATGCAGTCAGGTAGTCAAGAGAAAAAAAATCAATTCTTCTTTTTGGTATGTCCTTTTTTAGAACAACTTTTGTAAAGAGAAAGGGTAACGTAGTAACTACTAATCGTAGCAAAAGGTTGTAAAAAATAAACTCCTTGGGGTGAACCCCTTCATCCCTTTCCCTGATATCCTGAAGCGCCAGTGCCGAATTTTTTTGAAAACATGAAGAGTATATCCACCGGTAAACAAACAAACCACCCAAATTGTGTAAAGAGTAAAAAGAAAAGAGAGAAAAACGTAATGAACAAGAAGCGAAGAAAAGGTAACGTAATATCGTCTTGAGAAGAGTAAACAAAGGAAATGTGAAGAGAAAAAGAAAGGAACGCTGAGTGCTTGCAAAAAATGATGAAGAAAGAAAGGGCCGTAAACGTGAAGATGTCGAGTTAAAGTGTTGTAGTAATAGAGTGGTGAAGTAAAACGTAAGTTGAGAGTAGAGTGCTTAGTAGCTGGTGAGGAAGACTTGGTTCTGGAAGGTGTGCATGTGGTTGATCTGCGGGTGAAAGTTCATCTGCAGAGGCTTGCCAAACCAGCCCCAGAACTTGGAGCCGATCGGTTGCTGCTGGATGGGTGCGACGGGCGGCAGGGGCTTTTGCTGTTGCATGTGCGTCTGCGAAGGCAGGATGTGCTGCTGCGGCATCTGCTGGTGAAACTCGGGCATTGGCTGGTGGAAGACAGGCGGCGCGTGGAACATGAACTGCTGCTGGTGCTGGATCTGAACCTGCTGCTGCTGGACGTGGAATGCCGCAGGCGCAGGCATGTCCATCATCATCGACGTGTCCTCGTGCTCGTAAGTGTACAGCATCTCGGTGACATTGTGAGGCGGCGGCGGGTGGGCTGCAAGCATTGGCGGCGGTGGTGTCAGAGGCATGTCCTGCACCTGGTTGACCATCTCGGGCTCTTCCTCGTCGTCAATCAGCGAGCAGTCGTCGGCAGTGCTAGACATGTCGGACTCGGTCTCGCAGTCGGACTCGCCGCTGGACGAAGAAGCAGGCGACGAAGGGCCGAAAGACTCGTCGATGTCGTCCTCGAACAAATCCTCGTCGTCCTCATCCTCATAATCCTCATAGACGGCACAGTCGGAAGCGTCAGCGACAGACGATGCGACAACAGGCGACGAGCACACGATCACGGGCTGCTGGGAAACAACAGGGACCTCCTGGGCGACCTGCTGCTGCTGGGGCTGCTGGGTGAAGCGAGGGCATTCCAGAATGCGCTGTCTCAGCTCGGACAGGCTGATGCGCTGGTCCGGGTTGGGCGTGAAGATGCGGCCAAGGATGTCATCAAGCTCGTTTGTCAGGGGCAGGATGGTCTTCAGGAAACCCTGGTGGCGCGTGTATGCGCGGTAGGTTGAGTCCTCAACCGAAGCCTGCTTCCACGGGTTGCGACCGCAAGTCAGGTTGACCAGGATCACACCGAGGCTCCAGACATCGTTGGGCGCGCAGTAGTAGAACGGGCGCTTGGAAGTCTGACCCAGGCATTCTGTCTGGTTAGATGTGTTATAAAGTAATGGGAAAAGATAACTTACCAGGCGACATGTAGAAAGTAGAGCCACATCCGTAATCCTCAGAGCGGTCCGATGCGGTTGCAAGGCCAAAGTCTGCAAGCTTCAGGGTTTCGCCGTTGTCCGTAACCAGGATGTTCTCCGGCTTCAGGTCCCGGTGGTAGATGCCCGAGTTGTGCAGGTACTGGACAGCGTCCAGGATCTGCAGGAAAACCTTGCGCGCAAGCTCATCCTTTCCAACAAACTGGCCACACTCGGTAATGTTGTAGAACAGGTCACCTTCCGGGCAGTACTCAAGCACGACGTAGAGGCAGTCCGGGTAGGCATCAATAATCTTCAGCATGGAAACAACATTGGGGTGCGCCGATGCGTTGTAGTGCAGGCGGATTTCACGCGTCTGGTACTCGACCTGGCGGGCTTCCAGTGGCGTTCCATCCGGGTTGAGTTTGCTGAGGGCCTTGACGGCATACCGGATGTTTGTCTTGGTATCGACAGCCTCATAAACCACTCCATAGGCGCCCGTTCCAATAATGCTCTGCAGCATCAGCGAGCTGGTCAGGAAGGTGCCTATCCGGTCCTCAGGTGCCACGGGAACATATGGCTGCTGGAACTGGGGGCGGCTCTGAACTGGCGATGCTACCGGCGTGGGCTGCTGGGCGAAGAACTGTGGCTGGTTGAACTTTCCATTGTGGTTGAACGATGCTGGTGATGCGGGAGGAGTAGGGATGCCGCCTGGTGCGAAAACATTGTTCGGCATGTTTTAAATTTAAAAACGTAAAAATGTAGAGAAGAAAAGGCGATTATACAGTCAAAGTCCTCCGGGATCCAGACGATGACAAGAGAAAGAAAGAAAAAAGAGAACGTAAAAAATCCTTTCCTTTTGGCGACAGTCCAGGTTCAAGACGTAAGAAAATAGTACAAGCAAAGATATATCTCAAACAACAACGTTGATATGATGAGATATGTCTAGATGAATGAACGTGAAAGTTATTGTCCAGGTAAGGGTTGAGAATCCGGTTCCAGTCCTAAAGGTTCGATTATATCATTGCAGTCCGGGGTGAGAGCAAATGATGAGATGGTGAGAGTCAAGTGAGTATGATATATTGAACTTCGAGTGAACGAGTCAATAAGATCAAATAATGAAAGGGGACGAGTTGATATTAAATCAAGACGAGAGTGTAAGTGGAAGAGATGAGAGAGGTGATATGGAGATGAGTAAGAGCACAGCCGTAGTCAAGGTAAAGGAGGGTAAAGATAATGTGGTTGTGAATGACAGTGTAGAAGATCAAGATGGAATCGAAGGATGGAAAGGCAAAAGAAGACTCAAGACGGCTGTTTCTCGAGGGGGATGAGGTTGTAGATATCAAGATCCAGAGTCAAGCAGAATAGGTTGAGAAAATGTACAGGTTAGTGCAGGCCCCTGGTCTTTTGTAAAGTAGGGTGTGGAGGAGAGATAGGCAGTATTCCGTACTCTTCTTGGGCGCGGTACTGGTGTCGTCTGTCTTTGGGGGAGGCGGTGTTCGAGGAACTCCAGAGTGCCGTCCAAGTACAAAGTACCCATCTTGAAGACGACATCTTTTAGGATTAAAGTATTTTATCTATTTTATCGACGTGTTATTATCTTATGATATTATCTTATTATTACAGAGTGAGATCCAGGAATACTCCGTAAGAAAGGGGCGTGCGTCAGAGTGGACAGGGTGTGAAAATCTTCACGACTGGCACTGGAGACGTCTAATCGAGCCTGGCGTCTGGAGGAGACGACACGCAGAAGGACAAGGAATAGCAGAGAAAATGGAGAAATGAGGGCGAAAGTTGGCCGTGTAGCGTGGTTTCGAGGGCAGAGGGAGAGAGAGAGAGGAAGAAGGGTGGGTGGTCGTTTGACCAGGGTGTGCGCCTTGATGTTTTACTGGACCAGTCAGAGAGTGGATGTCGGATGGAGACAGGAAAAAGGAAATACGGGCTAGTGGTGATAGTATTCTGTAAACTCGATAAATAGATAAATCCGTGTCTGGAGATAAAATCGATAAATTATTTTACACAATCAGAGTCAGGGCGGGACGGCAAAAACAAAAGGACAGCAAGGAAACACACCTCAAAAGAAAAGAAGTCCTTGCATGGAAAAGAAAGACATGGTCCAGGTTCAATAAACGGCCACACCACTTGTGCTCCACACCCCCCTGAAGACGAGGGCGAGTGAGGCAGAGGCAGACAGAGACAGAGATGCACTGGATCAGAAGGCATTCTGGTAGGCTTCAGAGTGAGGCAGAGAGGCAGACAGACACAGACAGCCACAAAGGAGGCCACAGAGACTGCATCCAGAGACAGGACAGCGGCCAGTCGCGGCGGCCTACTGCGTGTCTTTGTTTGAGTATCGTGGCCGTCTGTTGTCAAGTATAGACATGTCTACGACGTGGTTATATCGACTGTAGTATCGTGATTATTTTTGTCAAGTCAAGGTGTCAAGCGTCTAGCAACCGATATTACGGCAGGCTTTCACAATGGACGGCAAGTGGCTCGGTGGCCACTGGATGGGAATCGGCGACGGCGAGAACAGGGCGAGACAGGGCAAGCCAGCGGGCAACAGCGGGCAGAAAGTGCAAAAGAAAGGCAAGATATACAGAAAACACTGTGTAAGACGCAAATAAGAGACGTCGACCTGTGCACTTTCTCACTCGACGGGCAGACAGGGCACAGTGCACTGGGCACTATCTTATCTGAGGCGGAACTGTTGTGAGGGTGTTGATTTGTCTTGGATTTCGTATTCTTTCTTTTTGTTCTTACTATGTGTTCCTTTCTTACTTCTTTTTCCATTTTGCTTACCATTTTCTTTACTGTCTTCAGGCTAGCCACCAGTCAAGCCCCAGTCAAGACGCCCGAATGGAGACTCTGCATGCTAGAGCAGAAGCAGTCTAGTTGATGCTACGCTATTTTGCTTTTCATCATGTTTTCTTTTTATTAATGTGACGATACGAACGGGGCGAGGCGAGCGTTCTCACTCTATCGCCAGCCAGACTCACGCTCACAGCGAGGCAAGCAGAGGCGAACTGGGCGAGTCAGAGATGGACATGGGTATGTCTGACACACAAGATACAACCGGGGTCCCTCTCCTCTGAGCTGTTACAGAGACAGAAGGCAAAGAGAAAATAATAAAAAGAGGCTAGAGAGGCTAGAGAGAGGCGACGTGATGTGATGTGTGATCACTCTCATATGTGTGCAGTGTGATGCGTGTGATGGTGCCACAGCCACTCACGGCCTTCGGGGCCTGCCACAGAGCCACTGTTTGTTCTTGTTCTGTCTAGGATTCTGGGGCTGTCCGTGTGGCAGTCTTCGTCTTGTGGTTTGGTTGTCTGTGGCATGCGTCAAAGAAGAGGAGGAAGATAGTTGACGCTGACTACGCTCCAAAAGGCAATGGAGCAGCATGTTTCTCTTTATTTTGTTTATTTTGTTTATTTCTAAAGAAAATACTGAGTAAATCAAAAGATGATCCGGGCCAGCCCCTTTCTTTTGTCTCTAGCTCTATCGATGTCTGTCAATCGCTGTCTCGCCAGCCTTTGTCATCATGGAAAACTACGACTAGTAGTAGCCGGACACTCTCATAGCTGCCCTATTTCTTGTTTCTTTCACATAATTCAAAATGGCCATGATCTCCTACTGGCGAGCGACGGACAGTCGATCATAGTATTAGTCCGTCTCGTGTTGTTAGTGCGTTCTCTTCAAAATCTGCTCTCCGTGGAATGTTATCAAAGTCCAGTGTGTCAGCATCCTCTGGAACGGTTCTTTCATACACCTTCTCCTCAGCAAAGGCTTGCTGTTGTCAGAGTTTGAACATTCGATATCGCACGATCTCTCTTAAACTAAAACTTACATGAGAGGCCCTGTGACTACCAATATAACATGTGTGTCTGCAGCTAATAATGCTTTGATAGTCGTTGGTTGTTCAACCATGGTCTTAGCGATGCAGCCATCATCGAATTTTCTGAAATAAAATGGTTTCAAAATTAATTACAATAATTAATACTGCATTTGATATCACATTAGAAAAGAAACCAAAAAATAGTAAGAATCAAAAAGAAATGCGCCACTTGCAGCGGCTGAAGATAGTTGGCTGCATGCCTCTCATCGACGAGACGATCACACCTCTTTTCAGAAGAGACTCCGTTCCTCACCCAGGTATGCGCATATTGCAGGTCACTCCTTCGCCCATATTATCTTACATCGTACACTTCTTTTCACCAGCCATCCCTTCTGCATGCACTAGCCTCCTACTCCAAGCACAGCACACCACCACACAAGCCCCTAGCATGCTATGCGCATACTACTGCATACTAGCCATCAGGCTGCGGTATTTTGATGCACTTGACCTTCTAGCCTCGAGCCTAGCCTCTTGTTTCTAGTCTCTGGCCTCTAGCCTATTCTTGGTTCTTCAAACTTGCTCTCTGCGTTTGCTGGAGACGTATGCAGGGCTGGGCAAGTCAGGAGCGAGCACTCGGAAAAAGCGTCGAAACGAGGGAGGATCTTGGTAGAAGGACGACGACGACGACGACGACGACGAAGAAGACGAAGACAGGCTAGGGAGACCCGGCGCCTGATTCGCAGGTCGTCGGCTTATCTTGGCGTCATAGTGCTGCATAATGGCCCTGTTTTGTTTTGCAGTTGCAGTCCTCAGTCCAGTTTCTAGGCCGTTCTCAGCCCTCCAGGCGGTATTTCCTGTTCCTCGTCCCTTTTTCCATGCCAACAGCTCGTGTTGAGCGGGCTACGTGTTAGAAGATACCTGTAAATGGAGACTCTCGACTACTCCTCGACTGAGATCACAGTCAAGGTTGCTCATACCGAAACATGTTCGCCTCAAGATGTGCTTCGTGTTTCGATAGGGCAATGCTCCAGGGTCTTGTACATTGTAGCTTTGGCCTTTTTTTCTGAATAGTGTTCTCGCATTTGCACCGGTTTCTTCTTTCCCATCTCAGTAAGGCATTTCATTTCCATCGACTGGATCGAGAATAATACCGACATATTATTCGTGATATTAACAAGCAAAACAGTAACTTCAGAAAAAAAGGGGGAAATACGACGTCCCGCAGGAATGAACACGTAAAATCTCATACGTCGTATGTGCAAGACAAAACAACAAGCTGTCTCCTCTTATGCAAGAAAAGAGGAGCTCAAAAAGCGGTGACAGCGCAGCATTTCTGCGACGTAGCCTACAGCGTACGATTGGAGTAACTGTTCGCCTCCTATTCGTTGCGTTGTGCATTGTTGCCCGTAAGCAGGCTGGGAATAGCCAGTCTCAGTCGTACGTGTGTGCTGTATTACTGGTGCTCTGGTGTGGTGTGCTGTGCTGTGGTGCATGATGCAAGCACAAGCACGAACATGCAGCGTGTAGAGTCTAGAGGAAATTCTCTGTATGCAGCATGCACGAGTGTGCATAGAGCAGAAACGTCAACGAATAACAGCCGAGTAACAGCTGGCAGGGAAGGCGACGGAAAGCCAAAGAATCGTAATATGAAAGGTATGCATCGCGTAAAGCTGCTGCATATTTTTATTGCATTGATATTGACCTGTTATCAATGGTTGATCCTTCTACAGCTGTGGCGTCGCTGATGCAGGCATATGATGCTTGTTGACATTTTGATATTTACATCTACTCGTACATCTCTATCAATTACCTCTTGATGCTTGCAAATCATAACTCCGGTCTGCCGAACCATCTTTGCTCCCTCCCTGTCCGATACATTTTATTCCACCGTGGTCGTCAAACTGGCAGGGCTATTTGTTTCAACAGCACACAATAGGCAGAGGCCGACATCTCTCATACAGTACAGTAGTTTATTTTGATATACGAAGCTCGTTTCTGAAAACTTTCCGTAGTCCGAACCTGACTGCATTAATTCAGGGTGCTCATGCACACTTTCTACACATCAACAAGGCTCGTAGACAAGGGCGGAACGATGGCAAAAGGCAAAAGGCGGCGAGTCTGGTCACATCGAATCTGAAATCATCAAACATCGCCCGAACCCGCTCTGCAGATGCCAATATCCGTCTTGCAAGACGTATCTTACTTCGTACTAAGTATGCTCTCTTTCGCACTCTCTTTTCTCGAATTGGATTCGATTTTACATTTGCCATCCTTGCCCCTTCCTCCCGCATCCTTATCCTATGGCTCGCTGTCCATCGAGCTATCCTCAATATGTCCTACGCTGTTGACAATCGTCGATTGTCCTCTTCTATTCCTAATCCTAAACCTAGCCCCAGCCAGCCTTTCTCTGATTGGGGTTTCCTCAGCACATCAGATAGAAGAAATATGAAAGAAATAAGAAGAAAAATCAGAGAAAACAACGGTGGAGAAAAGAACCACATGGCCCGTTCCCCTTGTTCAAATGAGAAATTACGCAGTGCATATGACGCTTTCCCCTTTTTATCTCTCAATACGACGGTGGCAGATATTGAGCGGAATAACGAGTAAAGTAGATGACCTTGCCCGGAGTTGTCAATCGATCGGGTTCGTACTTCGTACACAACCAACATACGAAGTACGGCGTTGTTTATTCTTGAAGTAATTATTCAGCGTTCGGTATTTTCTAAGCATATTATAACTAGCCATACGTATTTATCTAGCCTGCTTTTATATTTTACACAACATTTGATATTTGGTGAGAGTATCAGCGATTAAATAATCGAGATATATCGTTCAGAAATAGATATGTCTTCTCACGGAAAAGATAGAAAATACTCTGTTCTATTTATCTGGCGCAGCCAAGACAGGAGCAAATAAGACGAAAATACAATACTGTGATGGGCAGCGGCAAGCTGGGGTGTCCTTGCACCCCACTGTGCCTCATTTCTTTTTCTTGTCTGTTGGCTGCTATTCTAGGCCATAATATCCCATGTCATGGGTTAAGAAGAAGAAGAAGAGCCTGAACTAGGTTAGGAAATGGGCCGAAACTCACGAACTATGGCGGTTTTCTGAGTTGTGAAAATGATAGTTCAGATTTTGTAGTCGTCGTATCAAGCAGGTTTGAAAATATGCGCTGTGGTGTTTGAGATGGTCTTGGTAGTACATTTCGGAAATAAAAATGCTCATACGAAGTACAAAAAAGAGGCCGATTTTCCGATTTCGTGCTGACATAAGCATATTATTCGGGACCCACCTATATAGTCTTCATCTCCAACAGTCCACTCTGAAATGACTGCTTCCACCTTCACCGGTTTATTCAATATTACTGCTAATGCAAATCTTGCACAAGATATTACTCCGTTCCTCCATAATCGTCAATAATATGTAACAACTCAAGCTCAAATACCCATAATTACAGTACACCACTGTAATCCTTCGAGCCTCTTTCTCCGCTCCCGTCTTCCATGCGAGGCGGCGAGAAACCAAATTCAGAGACCGCCTCATCACTTTGATCAGTAAACCACCCCCTGGTCTAGCAAAAAGTAAAGCGGGAGCCTCGTAACTTTCGAAGAAGAAATAGTA
Organism: Ophiostoma tasmaniense; assembly: GCA_022392925.1. NCBI lineage: Eukaryota > Fungi > Ascomycota > Sordariomycetes > Ophiostomatales > Ophiostomataceae > Ophiostoma > Ophiostoma tasmaniense. Next base: position 777,700 of record JAKRGK010000008.1, on the reverse strand, counting down.
ACTATGAAATTGAGGACCAGTGCATCCAAGGGTGGTCAGGTCAGTTACTGAATGGATAAGTAGAAATATTTACATATCAGGTGTATCATACTTGGTACATCGGAAGCACTTCGCATTCAGGAATCATGGCAATGACGAGTGATCTTCTAGAAAAACTAAAATAAAATTAAACCCAAGTGATGAGTGTGCAGGTGATAAGACGAGATGTGATGAAGTGACGAACCAGGTAATTGCATCAAACAATACTAGTTTTCTGAAGTTTTGGGTGTGTCCAGACTTGTGGGATGTGTGGAACGATGCATCGCATGGAGAATTGCTTTCACAAATCAAAGTATTACTTGCTGATATTGTTCATTGCATATCGGTGTTAGTTGTGCGGTGTGTTCAATATCGAATAAATTACGTATAAAATTAAGTGTATTAAAATTAAATGTGTTATTAACAAAAATACGATCTAGAATCATTCGTATCCGCCGGTCATAAGAAACACATACAAAATACAGCATTAAGAAAGGTGAATTCGATTCTACATCGTAATGCAAAAATGCATAACGTGTTCACATCTGTGACATCACTGGTAATGGAGTCCGTGCAGAGAATGGCACAGTACAATTTCGGTAGATGCTAGCCTGACCACCAGTACGTGGAATAACAAGGTTGTGCCGCCACAAGATATTTCCATTGCCCCTGAATGATGGGCAAATGACTTGAAGATCCTACCAGGGTGCTATCTGAATCTGACTATCGCCCGGAGCATGCCACTGCGGAATCAGGGCTGTGGCTTGAGAGAAGACGAAAAGTGACCTTGTGACTAGCGGTCAGCGTGGACAGGGTGGTGACGGCCATTGACGGCTCAGTGGATATGAGAGTGTGAATGGTGAGTGGCTCAGCACTCGTTAATTACAGAATCAGTGGCGAATAACCCCGGCCTGCAAATCGTCTGCAAATCCTTACGAGTAGTGGTTGTCTGTGCAGAACGAGGCAAGCCCGGGCCTCCGACGGGCACTGAGGCTGTTTTTCAAGTTGAGTTTCTCATAAAAGTTTCAAAAGCTTGGGGCATCAATGCAGGCCGGTTCAAGGACAATTGAGGAGATAAAAGCTCGGGGATATGGTTGTGAACGGCAAGATGCCGAATCTCTGATTAGAGTTGCGATCATACAATCAAAATAAAATCAATCGACTCTCAGACGCAAAGGATCTGCCTGTCAATATCGGATATATCAACATAATAAGAAAGACAGAAAATAGAGCGACCATGCCCCTACCCTTAACGAGATGTCGCAGGCCGGTCACTGCCACTGCCAGTAATACGACGGAGGAGACGGATTCGATATACTCGTACATTGTGCTGTCGCAGCTACACTAGAAAGAGAAACAAGCTCAACCTCAACAAGAGTCGACGTCGCAGTCTACTGCATGTAATATAACTCCGTATTATTTCTCGACGTAGGTTACGTTAGAGTCTAGACGAGATATGGGACGGATACCGTCGTAAGATTCGTTGCGACGCAGCGTCATATCTTATTATTAGAAAAAATATAGAGACAAACGAGATGAACTCATGGCGTTCGAAGCGCTATTCTCTATTGAGACTCTACTAAATATTCGCATACGGTGTGGCCAGCCTATGAAATACAAACATGCGACGTAAGAGGACTGTTTTTTGTTCTCTCCGCAGCGTGCCATCGTTCCATTTTGCACCTGGCTTGGCCAGGCCACCCTAGTCTGCAGGTCTTTGTATCTTATGTTACGCCATGGGAACTCCGTGTTCTGTTCTTGCGTACCTCATAGGGGTAGGCCTGCCGATAAAAACCGACGCAGCTGGGTAAAAAATAAAAAATAAACAGCTGTTCTCTCCATTTCACAGAGAAAACCAAAACCAACAAGAAAACAGGCAATTCAGGATGTGAGACAATTCTCAGATATCATGAATATGAACCAACATTAAGCCCACTGCAACGCCGTTGACCGAAAAAGCAAACAAGAGAATGAATATGATAGAAATTACTACAAGTCATAAGAAAGTTGAGGAAGCCAAAAAAGAAACCCATCATCAAAAGAAAGAAGAAAAATTGGGCGAATAGAATCACTAGGAGTCCATAATTTCGAGAGTTTCTCAAGTTCTCCAAGCCTGGTTCTTTAAAGACGCTCCCACACTGCATTCCGTAAGATTGCGGTGTGCTCCCAGCGGCAAGTGCGGGTGTTCTGTAAAAGAAGTGACAGGGTTAATGGGAAGACTACAGTACTTGTATGTAAGATACAAAGTACCAAAAGCAAAACCAACCAATACTGAGAGCCTTAGCGTGCACCAATTCTAGACTGCCTATGAGAAGGCGGCAGCCCCGGGCGCCATCACCAGCCAGCGAGAAACGAGCTGCGGAACAAAGTGGGCATTGGGGGCTGTTCTTTGCCTTTTCTTCTTTGGCTTTGCGTCTTTGGCGTCCTTGGGGGTGCAGACTAATATGCTCGATCCTTCCAGAGCGAGCTAGTTGGAGTATGCAGCGCTTGGGCACTCTTGCGTAATGCTTCGTACTTTGTGCAGACCCTCTTTTACAGAGAGTGTGGTCTGTGTCGATGATCTCTGGTCTGTGGCCTGACGCCTATGTCTCTGTAGGAGAGTCTCCAGGATCACAGAAACACAGCCAACTCGTTTCGACAAAACTGGATCGCATGTTGGTGTCTGATCCGTGGATGTGGAAAACTACTCTAGAGCCACATCGCACGGTGGCTAGCACGAAAGCCCATACCAAAACTTGAATAGATTGTTGCTAGTGAGCCCATAAACGCAGCATCGGTACAACTAACAGTGCTGTGTTAGTCGGCGATGGAGAGGCTCCGAGTGGTGTACCTTTGGCGGCTTGGATCGGATTGACAACAGCATAAGGAAAACCGGATATCAAGGTCATTTACTGATATGCATGGGTAGTAGACCAAGGTAAGGTGATGGTGATCAAGGTGGCCAGTCCAAGGCATACTACTGAGTATGTTAGATGTTGTCGTCCGCGGATGCTGCCCGTTCCAATCAACTCGTGGATCTCAGCCGGTGATATCATGTTATCATGTTATCTTGTTTCTCTCTCAAAATGCAGTTGGTTCTGCTATCTTTGCTCAATCACACGACCGATCGTTCTCCTCACGGGCACACCACCATTTTTTTCTTCTCCTTTTAATTGATATCGATATTAACCCATTCCGCTTGCCACGGCTAGAAACTCATCGTCGATTTGAAATTCGCCTGCCTATCAGCGTCACCTGCAGCCGTCAATCAATCCATCAGCCATCAGAGCATCAGCCATCAGTTTGCCATCAGTTCAGCCAGCCCAGCCATAAATCCAATAGTCGGTGACCAACGCCGAATAAATACCCCATATGTTCATCGGGCTTTTATTGAGTGAATTGAGTATTGAGTAAATTGAGTATCGATCTGTGTAAATAATCTGAAAGTCGGGCCATTTATTTGCTTTTTCTTCAGCCATCGTCAGTTCAAGTCAATCATTCAATCACTCAATCACACAGTCACACAGTCAGGCTGTGATCCTTCTGCGGGCGCATCTGTCATTGGGTTGGTTTGCCTGCATCTTGCCTGCTCGCTCGTACCCAACCTCGGTCGTGAACGCTTCCACGCCGTCTCACCGTAAAGAGAGATATTCTACTTGTCAGTTCATCCCTTTTCCATCATGGCCGGTCTCCTGCCCTTTTCGTTCTCACGAGTCCTTCAGCCAGTCCAGCCGGCCAGAAGCCAGCCTACTACTGAGTAGTAGATGCCCCTGACTAGATCCAGTAAGACTGTATTGCTGACGACGCACGGTCCTCTGGCTCTGGAGAAGCGGTCACTTGTAGTGCTCTACAAGTAGTGTATCTTACAGTGACTCGAGACTTTGTCAATACCGATCCAGTACTACTCGACTCCTCGATGCTAGTAATAGTAGGATCGCCCCTTATTTTTGGATCCCGTATTCTGCCAATATTTAGATAGCGATAGTGCAGTGCTATTGCAGCTTTGCCACCTCCAACTTGGCATACTACCGCGAGCCTAACGATCGGCTACAGTAGTGCATGCAAAACACACTGATACTGAGTGGTGGCAAATACAATTTACATAGTAAGATAGTAGGCTTGCTGGCTGGATGGAGTCGAATTGCTGTGGCTGCTCATCGCTGTGGCTAAGGAGAAGACGGTGCTAATACAAAAGTACTGACTTATTCTGAAGGTAGATACCGGATCGACGGCTAGCATGAACGAGTTGATTGCTTGTAAATAGACGATGAAGTCAAAGAGAAATGAGAGAAATATTTCAAGTGAATCAATATAAACTTAACCACAAGGAAGCCAAAGTAACTAAACGGAACCGTCACATGTGCAACGTAAATACAAAACTTAATTGCCGATGCGCCCAACATGTGCTGGGGCCGGACTTTCAAGAGCACGAACCATGGCGACGGGTTGTGGAAGACCCGACTTTGAGGCACTAGGCTTTCAGGCCGCAATAACCAACGTCGCCGGTGCCCAAGCGCCCAATGGCTGCCATTTGCCACCAGTAGTGAGATTCTGGCAGCCAATGACATGTTATGCGGGTTGCACTGTCTCCAGATTCATCCAGTCTTTTCTACCGTTCTTCTGCTCTAGTTATCGTCTACCTAGTACTATCATGAACATCTAGTTGAAGTCTTTCTGGTCTTTTATATTTGGAGCCTTGTCTATTTTGATTTTCGGGTCGTAGCTAGCCTGGCGCCGGGCACGCCACTTATTTTTCGGGGTCCCATCTTCAATCTGATATCTATGAGTACTCAAGGTCATCACTCAGCAGCCACTTGCTTTATCGATTATTATCCCATATTCTTGATCACGTTTCTATGTAATGGGCAGGATTCAGACAGGCTGGATCCCCATTGTCCTTTTAAGTGGCCATTACCCCAGGAATTAAATGTCACTAGTAATTCTAGAAGGTGCTCGCGTCCCTCGTGTCCAAGTGTCTTGTCTCCTAGAATGTCTCGATGTACTCGTTACTGGTTACGTACATACACTGTCCTGGGCATACGCGTATGTGTGGCATTACTACGCGCGGCACTGTGCGGATATACTATCGAGATGGCGGCCGGCCGGGGCGATGATGTTACCGATAGAACCTATGGTATACGTCGACAAGTCATGAACAAGTATTTAAATCCGGCGCAGTCGGAACGAGGCGAAGCCGTATACGCCAGTGCAATAGTAATATTGGTAGATCTATCTACATTCTGCTTGTATTTTTGTAGTAATGATTATTGTTGTTATTTTTATATAGACAATAAATTAAATTTAAAACAGAGGAATGTTATAGAAACAAATCGCAGCAATTTATTATAAACTCAAATAAATACCTGTGAGTCTTTTTCAGTGACAAAATATTGCTAGAAGGAGAGAGTCACCGCGGCTAGTATCGCTCTTGTCCAAAAATTGAGGCTGGCGATAATACTCGATTTGTGGTCACCTGGCAAGTCGTGATGATGTTAATTATTCAGAGAGGCCTCTCAGTGGCTGCCTTGGTCAGGAAGGCTGCCTTCAGGCTAACCGAAAGAGGCGAGTAATAAGAATAGCGTGGTCACGGCGCCTCGGTGGCTCAGTGCAGTGGCCACCACTGATCAGTCATGACAGGATCACATCTCACCGGGCGTATATGCAGCACAATTCCAGCGAGAGGACAACCTGTCTTTCTTTTGCTCTGACTGCCTGGAGCGGGTCTGCTTGACTCTATGATTAATACCATTACAGCGGAGAAACAGAAATAAGATGCTATTACGCCCCATCAGAACAAAGAACGGCAGCGATATGACTCGATCCAGTGGCTCAGCGGCAAGGAGGAAGAGGCCACCCCCTATTTTTGGAACACTCCATTCTAGAGATAGAGTTATGGGAATTATAGTGAGATATAAGTGGTCAAAGCCGACGATTTGTTATTGTTTAGGGCATGTGACCACTAAAGGCCAGGCCAGGCTGTTTGCATTTTACATTCGCCACTATTATGTCAGAATTACGGGACTCATAACGGAGCCTCACGACTTATTCCATGTCTGTCTTTGTTCTCACGCGTTAATATATGCATCGAGGGATATACAGTATTTTGAGTATGAGATATATGGAGATAGAGATATGGAGAGCCCACATACCTGTGCCAGAGCCATCCTTCGACTGCCGACAAGTGCAATGCCTGGTGCCAACGTGAGACAAAAACAAGGTATCGGCGCGTCCCCATCAACATTCCAGTGAAGCGAGAATAATATATGGAGAAGAGAGATGGAAGCAGAAGAATGCATGTGTCCAACGCTCTGGGGGCGGTCAGCGTGAACTAAAGATACAAGGAATGAAAGTAGACACGCGAGGAATGCTATCACGTATGTCGAGACAAGATGTGCATGTCTCTGAAATGCATTACAAGAATCCCATGCTTAGCCTGGCTGGCCGCGTTTCGACGTTAAAAAAAGTCAAGCGCACACTGAGACAAAAACAATAACAATGGAAATAATGAGGGATGGGCTTGGCTGGGCGTGTCTGTTTCAAGTGAGCATGTTTATCGTGTGGCCATGTATTGTTATCGAATGCTGGATATTACTCAGTTTGATTGCCACTTACGGGTATAATTTGATTCAATAACCACAATATCAAGACACAGCTTTCAGGCCTCCATCATGCCATCGATGTCGACACCTCAGATATCCTGCCGTGGTGCGGGATGTCACGGTAATTTAAAACTGACGACATGCCGGGAAACAGAGTTCGAGACACAGATAAGCATGGCATGAATAACAATAACAATATCAATATGGGATAACATGAGAGAGTCGGGCACAAGACCGGTAAAAATCAGTTTTGGAATGCACTCTGGGTTCTGGAAGACTCATACTGTCATACGAGTTGTGATATACACCAAATACGCCTGACGCTTGCTATTGTTTGATTGTCTGGTTGAATATTTTTAAAGACTCTGTCTAGACAGATCACCGTGGCACAGCTCTTTGTCTCGAGCAATTTACTTTTAGAGTCTCAAGTCGGGCATGGACTGAATGTGTAGTGTCTTCGATGCAGCTGCACTGGCGATGATCGGCCGGCCCCAAGGCATTGTCCTCTCATGAACAATAAAACAGGCCACAACAGAACAATAAACACCGTAGCAAGTGCAACTTCGGTCCCATCTGGACGTCGATCTCGTACATTGGATTTATTTATATCAACCAATATCAACGTTGATATAGATAGATATAGAGCACTTAGTAAGAGCCCTGCAAATCTCTGACCGCCTCAGTTTGACATCTCGGGTGTTTCAAAATATTCTCTTTCCACTTCACTTGCTTTATGATGCACGGTTTTCAGTTGCCTTGAGTTGCCCTGATGGCGGATACCAACACGACAAGGCTGCACAGAGGCCGGGCAAGACAAGCACGGACATGCCGTATCGACAGAATAACAAAACCGACAGATGTTAGGCGCCGCTGGATATTGTGCCATACTGGAAGCAAAAATGCTGAAATCTCTGCAAGTCACAGCATATGCGGCGCCACCAAAGGTGCACTTTTGCCTGTGCCCATGCTTATGTGCCTCAATCTACACATACGCCCGGTCTGTATGTAATTTGTGTGTGGTGGTGACGCCTGCGAAATACAGAGGATACAGAGAGACAAAGAAACCAAGCAAATATGAAACGGCTCTCATACAGTGAGGTAGCATCGATGACGGCAGCAATCAGAATATAGTGATACGAAACATGCTGTTGTCAGTAAAAGTTAATATCAATGTTATTGGCCTGTCGATATTGAAGAAAGGCGGCAGGTTGATGAAGCACACTGCGGTTACTATGCCTTGATCAACCGTCGATCCCGTCTTCTTTGTTTTCCTTCTAGATGATGGACATTGGCAGTTACAGTAATGACAGTTGTAACCACGGGATGTGTCCTTGTTGATGACTGACGGCCCTTCTCTAATCTTTGATATCTCTATTGTTCAGTATTGCGACAAAGAGCATCTCAGACATAAAAAAACAAAGACACGGGATGTTGATCATATTCTGTCTATCCCCGTGGGATGCTAAGTCGGCCGATAATGAAAGTTGATCTTGAAAGAAAATAGGGAGGCGTTAAGAAAGATTAGTGTGAATGAAGACAAAGTTTAGACATTTTACAGGAAAGAAAAGCCGTGAGTGAGACATGCAACAAAGAGGTATTATCAAAAGGACGGAGAAGCACTACCATTTCTTTACCATAATTATTATCCTTATATAACTGGCTAAATCATTGGATAAAGGAAAAGATGTGTTGTACAGTGATGACCTGCATCATGAGATTGCCCTTGATAGACGAGGGGATAGGCAGATGGACGATAACGGCCAGGCTAATCATAAAGCATAGACAGACAGACAAGACAAGGGCTAGACCAATCTGTCTCAGCCGTCGGAGAAGATGACTGTCGACAGAGAACATCGACCGACTTGCTGCCGTTGACATGCCATGCGGGCATGATGTGAATCGGGGTGCTCGGGCTGGCGTAGCACACAGCAAGGAGTGAAGCTGAGCTGAGCTACAGAGTGGAAGCTATGACCTCTTGAGGTAGTAGTGCCGGAGCCTTGTCCATGCTAGTGAGCGGTGAGTGCTGCCGATTTGGTTGCTTTCTTTTCTTCTTTTCTTTTTCTCCTCAGACTATTGAATTGATCATCCCTTGCCTACATTTACATCATAGCTAAACTCATCGACTAACTAAAATGTCTGAGATGACCACCACTACAACTTTAAACTAATAGACAAAGAATACAAAGAATCGTGGCAGAAACCAGGTGATAGAAGACGCTTTTCTGTCGTCGGGGGCGGCTAGAATTCAGCAATGATTCGCTGTGCGACAACGACAGACACAGAAGCTGCGCATCCTGATGTCCGACTTAGCCAGCTATTGTTGATAATGTGAATAGAGTTGACTACTAGCACTGTCTGACTTACTGCGTTATTCTGATTTATATCAGATTCAAATTCAATATTGACTATCAAACAAACAACAGTAGTCATAGCAGGTCTCAGACGTTGACTGCTGCCAGTACTATCAACGGCCAATGTCAAAAGTTCAACTCGCCGTGTGATTACACCCAACACGATGTCCATGCATGTTGGCTGCTATCGGGGTTTGGCCATGCTCCGATGAGGCAGTTTCTTGGGATTACTGTTTGATTACAAATATTGCAATTTGCCAACTCAAAGACTATTTGTCCCAGCAGTTTGTTCGAGCTTGGACACTTCAAGCCACAGCCGTTGTTGCTTTGACCGTCGGCATTGGTAAAAGTCACGTTAATCACATCCAGCACCCAATATCTCCTTGTGTCTTACGTGTCCAAGCCTCGGCCCTCGTTTAGTGGTTGTTTCTGAATGGCCAATATTTCGGCACCACTGCGGTTGGTGCTGCTCCATGTTGTTGGATGTGCTAGCACGATGTTGGTCTCTGAATAGTTGATCGGCTGGTGGCCGCCCCGTGCTGATAGAGTAAAGAGAATCATCCCTGGCTCCCAGAATATGGATCTGAAAGAAATAGTGAGAGCTAGGCCGTAGGGTACCAGCAAGGTGGTAGTGAGCCTCCCTTGCACATCGTGGGCCTGTTGGTGTGTAGATTGGTAACCTCTTTCTTTGTCTGACTTGTGCGATTCTGTCTAGACTCTGTCTCGATGTTGCAGGAGGACAGAAGACTATTCCGCCACTGTACCGACCAATCGTACAACATGAATACAACCACGGCGGCGCTAACAGACCCAAAAGTCCTGATACCCTGACGCCACGACATCGCTCTTCCCAGTTCAAGATTGCAAAGTACAGTGTGCAGGGAGACGGAGCGTCCCAATAGCCCGAGTGGTGATTCGGGCCATTGCAATCATGGATTTAGCAAGTCCAACATTGTCAGTGCGTGTTGGTTGTCATCACTAACACTAACACGCGTGGCTGATGGCGCATTTCCGTACGAGCCATACTCTCGGATTTTTAGTTTCCAGACAATAGAGTAGTCTTGTGTTCTGGCTACTTGAACAGAGATGAGTTGGTCGTGTCTACGAATGACATACCCAAAACAGAAGTTTGATTGTTGTGAGAGAGGTTATGAGAGGCTAGAGTCGGGCGATGGCCGCACATTGCTTATTGAATCAGCGACTATCACTGACGACCGTCAACCATTCGTCAATCGTCAATCACCAGTGGCGATGCTAGGCCGGCCATCGTAGATCAAGGGAGCCGTCTCGCTGATGAAGGGAGAAGAAGAAACGACAGGGATGATCAGCCATATGACCTTTGATCTCCAACATTTTGATTCTATCAACGTCTTTCTTGGATATTTTCCCATGAAGAAGGACATGGCCATGACTACGAGTACGTCGGCTGGAGTTGACCATTCAAAGACCAGCTAGAAGGACTGTACGACAGGAGTTGCCACCAACAAGATCGAGAGTGCGTTTCGTCTTGATTGACCACGAAAGTAACACCGACTGTAGCCGCCGAGTTGAGTTGAGCTGCGAGGTGAATGTGGAAGCCGGTCCATGGTGTCTCAAGCCCAAGAGGCTTGAGGAATGGTAGATTATTGTAGAGTGTTGACCAAGCGGCAAGTAGCAAGCATCAGGCAAGAGAGAGGGAGAGGGAGAGGAGACCACGCCACAGACATAGACATCCTCGTGGGAAAGTCGTACAGAGAGAACGCAGAGAGGAGGAGGACTCATATGAAATGCAGGTGAGATGGAAGCGGCCACCTTGCGGCCGCATCGCCGCCGAACCACGGTCATGACGATGGAGTGCTTGATCAGTGATCACCAATGCTTGATGCTTGATGCTAGGACGCACCGACAAGGATCCAGGGATACTTGCTATATTGCTATATTGCGTGCCATGTGAATATGACAGGTTATATCAAGAGCATAGAGGAGGATACGTGAGAAGCAGCGACAGTATCACAAGGGTTGCCTGACTTCCGACTGTGCATGCTCTTCAGTAAAGCATCGAGTTTAGAGGTACGTTTTGGCGATGAAGATGCCCTCTTTATTCTCGTATACTGTTGGTTCTGTACTCAGAAGGAAGCATGACGCCACACTTTGATATCGCGCACTCTTGATTCAGGCTTGAGGCATCTGCAGTCAATCCATTGGAGCATTGCACTGGTCACCTATCACAATATTATAAACTGCGCGTAGTTGTACACGACCATGGGTGCAGTGTATAATCAACAAGCGAGTAGAATAAATATGATATTAACAAAAGGTGGCTGTGGCGGACGTACGTGGCGGACGTGAGACTGCATCTATGGAAACATGTGTTATGCAATGTGCAATGTGTGCAATGCGTGCAATGTGGTGAGAGTTATGATCATGGGGAAGGCCCTGAAAGCACCATACGATGGTTATAAAACACTATGGGATCGGTCACGTACATGCATGGTGCATGGGTGCAGTGCAGCTTGATGCTTTGATGCTTTGCTGTTGTTCGCATCTCTATACCTGCTCTAGGATTACACGATACTAGGCAGGCGGGGAGGTGTACGACAGCTACATATAAGCATTGTATAGCAAGGCCGGGACCTGATATCGGAGTGATAGCAACGCACTATGTCCTGTCATATTGTCGCTAAGTGGCATCGCAATCATACTCACAACCCACAACTCAAAATGATAGAATAGACAAGTGTCACCGATTGATCCATGTCGATGTCTATGACTGTGATTACTGGGACAGCTCATCCTTGCATTTTATGTTCGTCCTGTAGGCTTCCATTTTGTGAACCACAGGTGTGGTGCTGTCTCGTTCACCGGAAAGAAAACAACGGCAGCAACAGAGGCCACCCATTTGGTTACGCTTCGCTTCGCTCTGGCAACTCGGATGTACTGTAGGCTGTAACGGTCGACGACTGATAGCGACAGCGCAGCAACATATGTGACAGCACTTACCGTGGACGACAGACGGAACATGTTTGATGCAGCATGCCAGCACATCGCCTTCAGATTGAGATTGAGATTCAGATTAAGAAGTCAAAGAAGCACATGATCGCTGGTCCCCCGTGCCACTTAATCTCCCGTGTATCACGCTCCTGCTTCTCCTACTATGTATGACTGTTACCGCATACTACCACTGCACCTTCACCGCCACCATCAGCTGTCTGTGCTCCGACCCGTTCCACTCGAGTAGACGCAGGTAATGTTGGAGGAGTAGAGGAAGGCAGCTAACCTCCGGGAAGTGATAGCTCATGCTACATCACGATATAATTGGAAATTTGGGACTGAATACGAGCCGGCGGCAAGCAAGACGAGGAAGAGGAAGAGGAAACGCACGAGTAGGAGTAGGAGTTGGATGTAGTGGGAATGCAGTTGCATATGCGCAACAAAGTGGGTGCATCCGCCTGCATTTGAACTTTCAAACATAAATGCATTATAATGTAAACAAATGAAGTGGCGTAGTCTGCATCGACACCTCGGGAAGAGTTGCTAGGACTACGTGGTGGTTACGTGTGTGGCTGGGCTGTTAGAGGCTGGCGAACACGACGTAGACAGAAGCGACATCAAGAGTAGAGATCACATGGGAGGACGAGCCTGCACGGGAGGCGTACACACGGGAGAGGGTGCATCGGAGTTGGAGTAATGTGAACTGTAAACAAGGCCAAGGCCGCGATGGGTAGACCGGCCGCTATAATTAGATGTATGCTATTCTCTATGCTGTTGACGAACAAGTAGATGAAACTTAACCCTGATAACCAAAGGAAAAAGAGACAAAAGACCGGCCTACTTCTTCGTGAAGAAGGGGTGCTTGAGGGCATCGGCCGGCTGGATCCGCTTGTCCGGGTTGAGACTCAGGCAACGGTCGAGCAGGTCGTGGAACAGGCCAAGTTCCTTTGACTCTGCATCGCTCATACCCGCAGATGCGGCCACCAGGCGCGTGCGCAGATCGCGTGTCGGTTTGATGACGGGGAGTGTCTTGATAGTAGTCTGTTTGTAGTTAGTATGTGTAGACATGGGTAAAACAATGAGCAATGAGCAACAGGGAGAGCTGGTCTGGTCTGGCCAGGCCATTCTATCCCGTGGCCTACAGAGCGGCCAATTTCGAGGCCGTGATGACTGCAGATTGCAACGCTCGACAGGGTTGAAATACTCCGGGCGTCAACAGCTCACTTGAGACGTGCAACTCGACCCGATGGCCGTGTGAATGTAATAGAAATAAATAAAAAAGGCAGGGCTGGAGATGACGACGAAAATAAAAGTGCAATAAAACGTGCAGAGCGAATGGTTGTTGGTGATACCAAGACCCATGCGGCATCTGCGGCGCTTAGATGCAGGTCATAGTGGGGATCAGGAAAAGGAGGAGGCAAAGTAGGAAATGCAAGGAAATGTATATGTAAGAAGAATCCAGCCCCAATGCAACAAGATGAATGAAGGAACTGTGATGCATGCAGCGTAAATGAAATCATATCAGGTGTCGGGAGTAGATGAGGATGCAGGTCGACAGAAAGGGAAGAAGATGGCGGGTAGAGTAGATGTGGCGAGAATGAAAAATGAAACGAATGGAATAGCAAGAAAAACAAAGACGAAAAACAAAAGAAGACAGAAAAAAAAAGACGAAAAAAAAGACAGAAAAAAAAAGAACGTACCTTTCCTGAGAACTTATCCCGCTCGTAGCTGAAGAAGCCGCCGTTGTCGTCAAAGTGCATCCGCCACAGCTCGCCGCGCCGGTACTGCTTCGCGCTCAGCTTGCCCCGGATTTCCATAATCGCCCGCAGCATCTGGTTGTTGCTCTCGCCCGTGAACAGGATCTTGCCCGTGTACAGCTCGTACAGCGTGCACCCAATCGACCACATGTCCACGCCGTAGTCGTACGGCATGCCCAGGATGATCTCAGGCGCGCGATAGAAGCGACTCACGAGGTACGGCGTGATCTCCGTGTGCGCCGTCGCCGCGTCCGACCGGTCAATGGCCGTGCCCAGATCGCAAATCTTGAGCGTGCTGCGGTTCTCGTTGACCAGAATGTTGTCGGGCTTCAAGTCTGCGTGCACAATGCTGCAGCGCCGCATGTGCGCCAGCGCCACAAAAATCTGGTACGCGTAGACGCGCACGCCGTGCAGGTTGATGCCGACGTTGTTGCCAAACTTTTTGAGGACCTCGCGCAGGTTCATCGACAGGTTCTCAAAGACCATGCACAGGTGGCCGCGGAACTCAAAGTAGCGCTCAAACTGCACAATGTGCTTGCGGCTCTCTGGGTCGGCCTCGTTGAGCTTTTGCAGAATCGCAATCTCCGTGTAGCCGCCCTTGCGCAGCGCGTCATTGTTGCGCATCATCTTGATGGCCACCTCGCGCCGCTCCGGCGTCGAGATGTCCCATGCACGTGCAACGCCCGAGAACATGCCCTTGCCGAGCGCCGACTGGATCTGGTACCGGCCATCCAGGATCTCGCCGCGCCGGATCTTGTAGTAGCCCTGCATGTCATCGCCCTCGAGGATGCCGCCACCGTTGGCTGCTGCGGTTGGCAGTGCGCCATCTGCGCCTTCGGCTGTCGCTGCTGCATTCTCCTTGGTTTCGTACTTTTTCTCGACAAAATCCTCGGCAAACATGTCGTCTTCATCGTCGTCGTCATCGTCATCGTTCTTGTCGTCTGCCTTGGGCTCTTCCTTGGCCTGTTCAGCCTCGGCGGGGTTCTCGACAGGCGCTGCAAGAGACTCGCGACGATCTCCGCCATGGAGTCCAGCTACGGTGCCTCCATTGCGAAGCTCGTCACGCCGCTCATCCTCCTCCATGTCGGCAGTGGGATCGTAGTCGGCCGCAGACGGGCCGTCTTCTGCTGCAGGGCTGCCAGTGGTGTTGCGTGCGTTTTGCTTGCCGAGCATGTTGAAAAAGTCTTGGTCGTTGGCGAGATTGAGAGACTCTTCGGCTTGCGATCTGGGCGAGACACCATCGGTTGCCGGTGTCGCCGGCGTGTGTGGCGTTGCTGGAGATGCAATAGATGATGCTACCTTGTCTCCGAGAATACCGGCCGCAGCAATCATGGGTGTCGAGGCGCGCGACTTGCGGAGAATCTCTTCTCGGCGTTTGCGGCGCCGCTCGATCTCGGCATCTTCGTTGACCGGCGTCTGTTCTATGGACGATTCCTGGATAGTTGGAGGTGGTGGAGGCTCAACTACAAATAGTTCTAGGTTGTCTTTCCTGGGAGAGCTCTTCTCTGCGTGGCCGTTGCGCCTACCATTCTGACCGTTGGTACCATTTGTGCCATTCTGACCGTTGGGACGCCGGGCCTGGTCTCGGTCGGACCGGGCTCCGCGGTCGCGATCGTTTCTGTAATCTCTGTTACGGTTACGGTCAGTCTCACGGTCGCGGTCGCGGCGGTCTCGTTGGTCACGGTCGTTCCGGCCACGGTTGCCATTCGTGCTGTTGCTGGCAATGCTGAGCGCGGGCGAGCGGCTGCGTGTGCGCTGTCTCTTGCCAGAGGAAGACCGACTGTCGTCATAGTCATCGTACCTCAGCTCGCCGCGGCGGTCGCGAGAGTCACGGGAGTCCCGAAAGTCGCGGTCGTTACGGCGATCATCTCGACGATCATCGCGGCGGTCGTAGGAGCGGTCGTGCTGGCGGTCGTACTGGCGGTCATAGTCACGCCGGTCGCGTCTATCTCTATCATAGCCGCCGCCGCTGCTGTAGTCGTTGTAGCGGTCACCCCGTTCGAATCGCTCAGGGGGTCCGGCGCGGCGCTTCAGGCCGCGCGGGGATGTGTTCCGGTGGAACGGATGGAGTCTGTTGCGACGGTCAACACTTAAGATTTCCATGGTGTCAGTATCATCACCGACAAGGCGGTTCTGATCAGAGACAGAATGAGTAGAGGCAAAGGCAGAAGTGGAAGTGGAAGTGGAGGCTGCTGCACCAGTAAAAGAAGTTTTTGCCTTGTAGGTCTCGCGACCCTCGACAATCTCGCCTTCGTCGGCGCTCGATCCAGGAGAGGCCATTTTATATTTTGACTTTTCGTGATCCCTCTCTTTCTGTCCTTGGATGGTGATGATGATAAAGTATCAAGTAGCAAGTATCTTGTGGATGTCGGTGGTTTGCTCGGCCGTCACAGCAGGAAGATCCGCGAAAGCTGCAGAGAATGGGGAAAGGATGCGCGCGCCCCAAGTGTCAGCCAAGTTACAGTTCCTTGATTTTAGAGAGCGTGAGTGTATGCTTATGCCTGTAGGTCAAAACCGCGCCAAAAGGACCTTGTAGATTCTAGAATGAATCTCTGAATAAGCTTTGCAGAATACTCAAAGGGCCGAATGTCAGGGATTCGACGAAGCGAGGGCACAAGCGAAGAAGAGAGAAAGTAGGCGGACCGGAATCAAATCCTCTGGATGCACCAAGGCGATCACTCGAGCATGACCTTGTGGGCGAAGAGGGGAAGATGATGTGAAACAAATGTAGACGTAATAGCGTCGCCGTGCTTGATGTCTGTTGTGTCGTGGTGTCGGAGTTGGTGATGGATTGTGCCGATGGTGGAGGAAGTCAAAAGTCGAAGCGCGACAGGAGAGCGGCAGGCGGATGGTGACGCTGCCTGAGCCTAATCAGCATGGAAGGCTGGCCCGTAAGTTTTTGGGGCCAGCCTTGGAAAGACGAACCGTGATTGGTCACTGTTCATCCAGCGCGATAGATGAGTCAGCAAAATTTATGGCAAGCGGGGCAAAATTGACCAGTCGCTCCTACTGTGTTTGGCCGCAGTGCGTGGTCAGCCTAGTCTGGCGATAGCGGGGATTTTTTCTGTCACAGCCTTCTCTCGTTCCTTCCTTGTTCTCTTCTCTTCCTCAAGCACGACATACGTCTACGTCAAACCACCATCACTCCCACACACACTCTCTACTGCACAAACCGTCAAAATGGGTGGTCAGAACCGCGAAGGTACGGCTTTATATACGGTCCCGCGTCCATAGACACGAATCACGGCTAACACTCGCAGGTGGCAAGGTCAAGCCTCTCAAGTCCGCCAAGAAGGACAAGAAGGAGCTCGACGACGACGACAAGGCCTACCTTGAGAAGAAGCGCGCCGGTTAGTTGTCTTTACGATCCATTGCATTACTCATTACTGACACCAGCAGAGGAGAAGGCTCGCAAGGACCTGGCTGACAAGGCCAAGGGCAAGGGCCCCCTCAACACGGGCAACCAGGGCATCAAGAAGAGCGGCAAGAAGTGAGGAATACGAGCCAGCAGAAGATCCGGCGTTATATCGGCCGTTGGCTGTGGGCTGGGTTGGCGTGACATACTGAGTAGGTCGACATGGGCCTAGCGGAGGAGCAGAGAGCAAAGAGGGGAAGCGTGGATCGGCAGTCGAGTCCGGGGTGTAGACGATGTCGATCCCGGGCCGTCGTTGCATTGCGTCGGTGAGTTATTCATGAGAACATGAGAACACATGAAAAGCTTATGACACTTGTGTCAGGATGCCGAGCCCTTACCCATCGCCAGCTGCTAGTTGCCAGTAAGATGCCTTACCCATCCCCTTCCCCTGCGTCATGAGCGTTTTGCTTTGATGCGCTTCCTTGTTTTCTTTCTTGTTTGTTTTTAGTCTTGGTCACGGGAACGTGAAGTCGGCGCAGGAATATCAATACACATTATCTTTTACGAAGAAATCTTCTGTCAAGATCGTCGTCGGCCCTTTTTGATTTCGAGTCAGTTGATGACGTCTGTATTGTGTGCACCATGTACTGTTATGCTCGGTTCGACATGCCGTCCTAGTTTTCGTATTCACGTACTCGGTCGCCATCGGTCATCGCTCTCGCGTAAATTCTCATTGCAACTGTCGTCGCTCTTGGCATCACAGCCACGCAAGACAAAACTGATTTATGTAGTGCTTTCCGTGTTGGAGATGTCCGGATGACTAATCACGCATGACGATGAATCGTTACAATGGCCTCAACAACTTCAACGACTTACGAATAAACATGCCAACATGCGCATGCAAATGACAAACATACGAAGACCCGAAAAAACACACCACGCAATCTAAAACTTCACATGTTAATCTTCTAATTTCAGACAGGCTAGACCCTCGTTCACAGGCGGAGCACTGCCATTCGGTACCTACCGAGGCCGCTAGCAGCGCAAAACACGCTATGGCACAGGCGCTGTAGTGCTAGCCCACTTGCCCGGTCCCAACAAAACCAGCCAGCACTGCCGGTTGCCCCAGAAAACCCGCTGCTAGGCCCTAGCCCTCCCTAGCTCTAGGCTGTTAATTGCTACGCTTTAGGCGTGTTAGATAGTCGACAACGACTGTTGCGGCAAAAGAAGCTTAATTGCTGTAATTGTTGGGCTTGTATTTTTCTACTTTTTTTCCTCCTCGGATTCCTGTAACGGAGGGAGTCGCTTGCATATTGTAGCATGATTTATTCGGAAGCCTAGATTGTGTTTCCCGTGAATATATACCATCTTCAGCTTTGACCGGCTGCTTACATCTCGCTCCTTCCTCGACTTACACACCGCAGACATTGCTTACATCATCTTCACTCACGTCACGTCACGTCACCTCACTCACCTTGCAGACATGCCGCCCAAGCATAAGCCCGGCCGTGGTCGGCCCAAGAAGACGGCTATGCGCGACGACAAGAGTGACCGGAGCGACAAGAGCGACTCGCCGTCCGAGGGCAGTCCGACTGGCAGCACATCCCCGACGTCGCCTCCAATGACACCTCGCAAGACTCGCCAGAAGCGTGTCGCTTATGCGCTGCTGTCCTGGGACGACCTGCCCGCCTGGCGCCGCGACAACGTCTACATCCAGACGGGCTATCGGCCGACATCGCACAGCTACATTGCCTCGTTTGCCAGCATCCTTGCCGTCCACAACGAGTCCGTCAACATCTGGACACACCTCGGCGGCGCTGTTGTCGCCGCCCTGCTGGGCCTGACCCTGTACATTGAGTCGTCGGCCATTGCGGCGTACTGGGCCACACTCAACCACACGCTGCCAACCGTGGCCTCATGGCTGGCTGCGACCACCGCGACAGCTCTCACAGCGACCGGCCTCGACGATCTCGTCCAGCCTCTGGTGGCGTCTTCAACAGCCGCAGGCGACCCGTCGGCAACGCTCGTGCTGTCGTGCTTTGCCGGCGGCGCCATCGCCTGTCTCGGTATGAGCGCCACCTACCACGCGCTCAGCAACCACAGCCCGGCCGTCGCGCGCTGGGGCAACAAGCTCGACTACACGGGCATCGTCTTTCTGATCGTCGGCAGCTACGTGCCCACGCTGTACTACGGCTTCTTCTGCCACAAGTGGTGGATGACCGTGTACATGTACAGCATCGGCATCATGGGCACGGCGTGCCTCGTCGTGTCGTGGCTCGAGCACTTCCGCACGCCGGCGTGGCGGCCATACCGTGCGATGCTGTTTGTCGGTCTCGGTGCGTCGGGCGTTGTGCCAATCGTGCACAGCTTGCTGTTCCTGGAGCCGGGCGCAACGCTGGGCGCGCGATATGCGAGCATCAACGCCAAGATTGGGCTGGAGTGGGTGCTGCTGCAGGGCGCGCTGTACATTGCGGGTGCCTTTTTGTATGGTGCGCGGTGGCCGGAGCGGCAGTGGCCCGGCAGGTTTGACATTTGGGGCAGCTCGCACCAGATCTTCCACGTGTTTGTGGTGGCGGCAGCGGCGGCGCACTTGCGCGGCGTGCTGCAGGCGTATATGCACCACCACCAGCAGTACCACGTCCTGGGGCAGACATGTCCGGCTGTCTAATCTTTGATTTGCTTCTTTTGTTTGATGTATTTTGTGGATATTTCTTTTATTCCTTGCCTCAAGATCCCTTCAGGTTGTCTTTTCTCTTTCTTTCCTGCACATGATACCAGATAGAAGTTTTTTGTTTTGTTATATTGCTTGTTTCTATTCATTATCAATAGATTCACACCCGCTTCATATCACCGATAGAACTTGAGTTTGAACGTCTCGCCTGATCCCCATGGTCCCATTGCTTTCGTCGGTGACCGCAAGTCGCAGCCTCGGTTGAGAGCAACCGCGATTCGGCGCGCCGACTCTGCGCGCGCCTTGGTTAGCCACTCGCCTTCGGTCTTGTCCATGTACTTGAAATACAGCCGTGGCATGTACCGCACGCAGTTGGCACAGTACTGCAACAGCACGCCGTCCTTGTTGAGCGGCTCCAGCTCGTTCGTAACCAAAAACCGCTCCTCCAGCGTGCGCCGGCACTTGGTGTTGTAGTCAAGCTCGACTTGGGGTAAGCGCAGGTCGGCTTTCAGCACCGTTTCAATGCTTGTGCTGAGATAGAGCTTGCTGGTCTTGCGCGCGGCGTTCTCAAAGAGCTGCAGGTCCAGCCCGTTCTGCAGCCGGATGCCGTACTGCGTCCAAAGCATGTCGACGGGGTCGAACATGTCCCACACGATTTTGGGGATTCGCGGGTTTTCTAGGAGGGCCCCGAGCGAGTTGTTGCGCTTGGACAGCGTGCGGCATGTCATGGTGTTGTGGCCACCGAGCTCATCAATGTCGACGACAAAGATATTGGGGTGAGGGAATGCGCGCAGTACGACAAGGGCCAGCTGGCCGCGGGACCCCCAACCGCGGTGCATGCGCTTGTGTGCGAGGCGGGCGCGGGGACTATAGTTGTAGGCGATCTGGTTGTGGCCGATCAGCTCGAGGTAGACCATGGATGCCCTGGCGGAAATGGTGAGCATTTTGCGGAGGGTCTTGATGGTCCTGACGATGACAATGGCCGACATCGTGGACGAGGTGGCCTTGTCGAAGGAGTCGTAGGACGGCATTGCGCATTGGGTTTATTGGCTGGAGATGGGTAGTCTGGCTGCCCGAATGACTTTGACGAGCATCTCCAGTATATCTACATGTTTTACCAACGTCTACACGTGTAGACTGGTGATGCATGGTGACCCATGATGTGCCTGGTGAGTTGGAGGTAAGGCCATGGTGAGGGCAACATAAGGTATTGTTGAGTGTCACTTTTTGTCAAAGTCTACTGGCACATTAGTAGACGACAAATTAGATGCCAAAGCTCTCTGGGATCAAAGTCATGAAGCTGTGTAGATCGTGGAATAGGTCACGATGTGAATGTCGATGAAGCTGACGATGCTGGCTTACATAAGAAATATGAGAAAGATCCCAAAAGGGCAGTTGCAGTCGGCTTCGTCTTTGGCTTACACAAATCAAGATGACATAATCTGCATGGCCACCTGAGCTTCCGGAGTATGGGACCCGGCCTTGTAGTGTGAATAGTGAATCAGCGGCGGCATTGCGATATTGTCGTTGCGAGTGGAGTGGTGTCAGTGAGCCTAGCGGCAGCTAACAGAATGCGGGGGTACCCGTGGTGCATAACGGCACAGCTACAGTGGATTTACTGCGACCTGGGGAAGCGCGTCGTACCTCGGCAGAACTTTTACTGCTGTAGTGCCTGAAACGGAACTGGATAGTAGGCTCAGCGAGGAGGAAACGCGGAGAAGAGCTCGCGGGATTGAATCAGACGACTGGAATTACTCAATGTTGGTTTAGATATATCCTCGGCCGTAATCTTTGTCTGCGAATATTTCCGTATTTATTCGTATTTTTGAAATCTCGTCTTCTCACCTTGAACTGTTCGTTTCGTTGCCATCATCGTCATCATCGACGACTTATATCACAACTCATTCAACTCATCCAACTCAAAATGGCCGACCGTCTTTCCCAGATTGCAGGCCACCTCAAGAGTGGCAACCTACTCCAGGGCCAGGTCGCCATCATCACCGGCGCCGCCCAGGGCATCGGCGCAGAGTGCGCCCGCCTGTTTGCCGCCGAGGGCGCCCAGGTCGTCATCTCCGACATTGACGCCCCCAAGTCCCAGGCCGTCGCCGAGGCCATCAACAAGTCCGGCGGCAAGGCCCTTGCCGTGCCCGGCGACCTGCTCAAGCAGGAGTACATTGACGAGCTCGTCGCCAAGGCCGCGGCATTTGGCAACGGCAAGATCCACATCATCATCAACAACGCCGGCTACACGTGGGACGGCGTCGTGCACAAGATGAGCGACAAGCAGTGGGACAACATCCTCGACCTGCACGCCAAGGCCCCGTTCCGCCTGATCCGCGCGGCCGCGCCGTACTTCCGCGTCACCGACGGCGAGCGCCGCAACATTGTCAACATCTCGTCGACGTCGGGCGTGCACGGCAACGCGGGACAGGCCAACTATGCGCTGGCCAAGGCGGGCGTTGTCGGCCTGAGCAAGACGATTGCCAAGGAATGGGGTCCCAAGTTTGGCGTGCGCTGCAACACGGTGGCGTTTGGCCACATCCAGACGCGGCTGACGCAGGCCAAGGACAAGGGCGCGTTTGTCCTGGGCCCCGACGGCGAGAAGATTGCGCTGGGCATTCCCAAGGCGCACAGCGCGGCGGGCGCGGCGGCCGAGGCGGCGGCGATGGCGGCGATTCCTCTGCAGCGTGCAGGCTCGCCGACGGAGGCTGCAAGCGCCGTCCTGGCGGTGGCCAGCCCGCTCTTTGACTACGTTACGGGCCAGCTGCTGATGGTCACTGGCGGCCGGAATATGTAGAGCAGGGGTTGCAGAAGGACGTAAGTGGGAAGTGGGAAGTAAGAGTAGACAGACTCCTGATAGACTAATTTACATTATCAACCGACGTCGCGCAATGCTAAAATATGAAATGGACGGAGAGGAACGAAGACACCCTAAACAGGCTTGGGAGCAAGCTTCTTGATAGAGACCATTCCAGAGGCCAGTCCGATGGCACACCATGTGCCGTACTCCAGGTTCGGGTTCCATGCGACAGAGACTACGCGCGTCTGCGGGTCGTGGATGCGCATTAGAGAGGGACCGCGGAATGGGTATGTTGCCGACGGTCCGGTCGCCCCGGCCGTGTCTGCCTCGAGCTCGGCGCCCTCCTCACCCTCGGCATCACCGTCACCTTCTGCGTCGTCATCATCGAGCGTGTCGTCGCCCGTCGTCTGCGCGGCATGCTTGGCTAGGCCCAGTGTCCCAAGCACGACGCCCTCGTACGCAGTCGTGTTGAGCGTGCGCACCGTCAGCGATCCGACGCTAGGCATATTCTTGGCCACAGACCGCCACTCGCTGTTGAAGACATAGTGCAGCACCGCCTTGATCTTGTTCTTGCGCGCCGACCGGAACATGCTCTCCAGCATGTTGACGACGACGACGCTGCCGTCGGAGCGACCGACAGCCAGGTATGGGTGCACGGCGGCGGCGCCCAGGCACGTGGGCAGCGACGCGCTGGTGTGCGGCACGAGGAAGAGCGGCAGCGGGAAGTGGGTGACGGGAAAGAAGTCGAGGCGGCCGTTGACGGGGTTGTTTGTGGCGGCGGTGGAGGCGAAGCCCTGGAGGTGGTCTGACCAGGCGAGGAGGGCGGGCTGGAAGCCGACGGAGGGGTTGGGATGGTAGGTGTGCTCGACGGCGGGACGGCGTAGGTCAACGAGGCGGGGCACGCCCTGGACAGGCCGCGAAGCCACCAAGTAAGGATGGGACGGGTAGGACGAGCAGATGTCAAGGACGCAGTCGTCGTGCACCGGCAGGCGCAGCAGCATCTTGGATGTCTGTGACCCAATGTCCCACAGAGTCAGAGAGCCATCGGTGTGGCCGACGACGATCTCGCTGATACCGACCCACGACAGACACGTAGCTGCGGCACCGGGCTCGTCCTGGATCTGGAGGGTCGCGATCGGAGGCGTGTGGATGAATGCTGGCTGTGCCGAGTCCGCCGAAGAGCCGGTCTTGATGTCGATGACGCGCACAATACCGTCGTCGGTCAGCACGGCCAGCATACCGTATGTGTGGCTGGTGGAAGGCAGCTCTTCTGCATCGTAGACAAGCGGCACGGGACACCACGCCATGCGTTTCGGCCAGCCCCAGTCGAAGCAGACGACAGCCCCAAGCCGTGGCAGGGTATCAGTCTCATCGTCGTTTAGCGGCATGGACCACAGCTGGATGCTGCCTGGGCTGGGCTGGCCCATGCCCATGCTCGTCCCCATAGTCAAGTCTTCTGATAGTTGTAGTTGCGGGTCTAGCACGCCGGACGCTTCGGGGTCCTCAGGGTCTTCGGTCTCGGTCTCGGTCACGGCATCGCGCTTCGCGTGCGGTGCTGCAGCAATGGCCAGCAGCTGTGGCTGAGACGAGCCCACGGGTGCCCATGCGACTACCCGGATCTCACCGCCTGCATGCAGCAGGAATGAGTCGTTCTTGTTCTCAGTTGTGTTGGCATCATCCTCGATAGGCCCGCCCCCCAGGTCGGCAACCATTTGCTTGACGGCGGCATCGCCCTCGGCCGGCAGCCCAATGCACTCGCCTGGCCGCAGCACGCGTGTGTCGTCGCTTCCTACCGGCAGAATGTACGC
Source organism: Ophiostoma tasmaniense (assembly GCA_022392925.1). Lineage (NCBI taxonomy): Eukaryota > Fungi > Ascomycota > Sordariomycetes > Ophiostomatales > Ophiostomataceae > Ophiostoma > Ophiostoma tasmaniense. The sequence goes on along the minus strand of JAKRGK010000008.1, from coordinate 753,392 downwards.
CGTGCCCTCAAAGGGGTAGTAGTCGTTGTTTGCTGCCACTGAAAGATGCTCGACCGGAGCGGACAGACGGCTGCCGTACCACCGCCGAAGCGCATCGACCTGCTCGTCTTCAAAGTGCTCTGGCAGCCAGGGACTGGCAAGAACGCCTCCCTTTGCGTCGCCCTCTGAAGCCAAAGGCAGCAGGCCAGACCAGCGCTCGCACATGTCACTAAAGAGAGCGGCGCCGGGGCCGTAGATGGTGCGCGCAATGTGCCGTGGGGGGTCGCCGCGCTTGTAGGGACCGGAGGTTGTGCGGACGACGCGCGCAGCCTCTGTGTATGTCGGGATGCGGTGTTTGTCAGCACTGGAGTCCTTGGACGGGACCGAGGCCTTTGCACTTTTTTGTTTCTGCTTGGACGGCTTGGACTTTTTGGACCTGGGCGCATCGCTGGCGTCGCTGGCGTCGCTCACAACACTGGCATCGCTGTCGCTGTCGTTGTCTCCGTCCTCTTCTGCGCTGGAAGCATAGTCGCTGCCATCACTATCCTGGCCGTCTTTCATGGCAGCGTCCTTGGTTTCATCGTTGCCGTCACTGCCCTCAGCGCTGACATCAACATCGTCGTCGTCGTCAACAATTCGCCGTGATCTGCCTCTACCCCTCGCTCCTCCTCTTCCTCTTCCCCTTGCACTGCGTGCCGATGCCCTCGGAGGCATTTCTGTTTATTGTGCAGTTGTCAAGTGACCTAGTGCATTGCTGTGAGCCGCATGGGCGTGTTATGAAAATTAATGAGAATTATGAGATGTGCGAGAATGCGTTTAGCGATGCTGTATGACGAAACTCTGCGTAAAGTGGGTCGCATTGAGCACCTTCGCGCTATGATTGGCCGGCGCAGCTGTCGCATAGCTCAAGCCGTTGATGCTCAACTGTGTTGTTTGCTTCTATGCGATTTCATTCTTCAACCAATTGTCCTGCTCTCGTTTCGCTATATGCTTTGCAACTGAATTCTAGAAATTGCTGACAAACTCAACTCATCTCAAAGCTGCACAACATGGGCCTGGGCTGTCAATCGCCTGTCATTCTGGAGTAACTTGGACCTGGAATTTCGGCGACATTGTTTATTGTTGTAAATCAAGCTATATTGCAGCAATAAATATTATTAATTAATAGCAGACGCTCGTAGGTACTATAACAGACAACCTCTCTCCAACCTCAACGACTAGAGAATAGAGACACTCTACAGCATCGCCAGGGCAGCAATCAGACCGCCGACAATGCCGGCACCGGCAACAGTCTCGCGGCCGGCAAAGTTGACCGACGCAGTGGTGGTGGCAGAAGCAGTGGTGGCAGCAGTCGAGTTGCCAGTCGAGGCAGCAGTGCCGGTGGCAGTGGTGGCGGCAGCAGTGCTCGCAGGCGTCGCGTCGGTGGCGGTGGCAGAAGCGCCAGAAGTGGTCGTGGCAGCAGCTGAGGCGCCGCTGGCCGCAGACGTGGCCGTGCAGCTAACAGCCGAGGGGACAGTGACGCCCTGGGCAGCGCACAGCTGCGAGGCAAAGACGACGGCCGAGGACTGGTCGGCGGTGTCGCAGCCGCCGGGCTGGGCGAGACAGCAGGCGATGCCGGCGATGAAGTCGTTGTCGGAGCAGATGCACTTGACGTCGACGCCACAGTTGCCGATGCCCTTCTGGAGGTAGGTGTTTGCGCACGATTGCTGTTTTGTTAGTGGTGTTGAAACATGGGGTGACTTGGGTGCAAACGTACAGCGCAAGTGGGCAGCTGGGAGAACTGGGCGGCAGCAAGGCCAGCAAAGAGGAGGACGGCAGACTTCATTGTGAGTGTTTTGTGGCGGCGAGTTGAACGACAAGTTGAAGGGCAAGATGTTGAGCTGGTGAAGAAAAGGGAGAGAGAAGAGAAGAGAAGAAAAGAAGAAAAGTGTTCAGAAAAAGAAAGCAGAATATCACTGCGACAGCGGCTACGAGAACTATGACCACTCCCTTGAACGGGCAGCTAGACTGACTCTACAGTATTAAACTCTATTGATTCTTGACCATTGCTACATAGTACCACATTCTTCTATAAAACGGAGAGCTCCGTAATGCGACCCGGGAGACGGCCAAGCTTAAAGTGTATTGGCTGTTTTGCTGGAAAAACAGCAAATTAGCTCTGGATAGTCTGATTTCTGTTGTTCGTCTAGGAGGTGGATTGGACAGGGGTAGTTTGTTAGTACCAAGTAGACACTCAAGGTAGGCTGCCAAGAAGGGGACGAAATGTTACTCTGGAGAGGAGATCGAGGAGACGAGGAGACGAGACGAGGGGACACTCGGATAGAGAGGAGACAGAGGATTGTGACCATATGCCATCAAGATCAAAGGGCCGATCATGAGCACCGTTTGTTTTGCATTACTCTGTACAAAGTGAAAGGCATCTCGCCCCGAAAGAAAACGGCCGTCTTCTCAGCTCATTTGTGGCGACGGAGCACTACGGACCACGCTATGGGATATAAGATGCGAATAACCAGTAGCTCGGACTGATCTCACTGTTTATTGCTTACCATGGGTCAGTATTGAGGAGTCAATGAGAATTCTTGAGATCAGCCCTATCCAAGATAGGTTCAATGGAGAGAGGCTGTCCAGAGATTTTGAACAGCCACAGATGCCAGCACTCAGTACTCTGTAAATAGATGCCAACACTTGATGTGGGCTTTCTTCTCTCAGATTGCGTGTCTGTTCCTCTTCTTCTATGCTGGCTGTTATTACACCAATCTCGGGGAGTAGTAAGACGCCGCGTGTCTGAGATCCGTGGAAGCCGCAGAACTATCCGACGGAGACATTCTTGGATGCGATGTCTGACGCATAAACATTGCATCTCAAATCAAGTAGAGTATCTCGAGCGGACTCGTATCTCTGCCTAGCTATCGGAATCAGATGAGATCAAGTGGTGAAATACAAGTAGGAAAATCAAAGAATCAAACAGAACCAAGAAAACAAAGCAAAAGCAAATCAAACCCAAAGTACAACGGCTGCCTGACACTACTCTCACTTGTTCTACTTCAATGGCAAGGTTAAACTTTAGGATTAAAGCCTGTAAAATGGAATAAACATCAAGTATTGATCATATCCACTGGGCAAGTAGAAATACAGAGGAAATGAAATACCAGTAACCCCGACCATTGAATCATCACCACCACCACCACCACCACTATCCTATTCTCTACACCCTTTCTTGTACAAGTACTTTTCAAATTGATTGCCAATGTGTCACTCTCCCATGCCGTTAGATATCTGCTTGGCAGTCTTTGTCACGGTTCTTTGCTTCTTTGCTTTCTATCAACTCCTGACGGCATATCCCGATCTGACTGCATTCCATCTTCCAATGTGCATCCATCCACTGATCACCGTCCGTTGAGCCTGAACCTGCTGAATATGCTGCTGCTCCCTCTCTGTCCCCGTATCAACGTACACTATTGATGCTCCTCTGTCTGTAAAGCTGATCCACCCTTCGGTTTCGTTCCTCTCAGCGTCTTATTGCTTCTTCTTCTCGGCCTATCTCCGTCTCGTCTCACTCTCCCTCTCTTCAGCCCTGGCCAGCTTTGTCCTGGCCAGCTTTGTCTCTGACTCCCGTCGTCCGATCATTCTCAGACCACCTGAAGAATCAACCAAAAAAGGAGAAAATAAAAACCAGAACGGAGAATTCAAGCAACGCGATAGTCCGTTCCCCGATTTCTCGATCAACATTAGACTGTCACTACACTGCAACGTAACTGTAAATATATTAATGAAACAGAAACAACTGTAATTACTCCGTCCCAAGAGACAAGAGAGAGAGAGAGCGAACCCAAGAGTGACCCAAGAACTCCAGACGCCCCGCATCCTTGTCTTCTCTGTTGCTTCTTTTTCCTTTTCATCGTATCGCCCAGAGTTGACTGTTATTTGTCTCTTGGCGGCTGTAATTTCAAGACCGTTGCTCTCCGTTTTGATTTGATTCTGGCTTGTCCGTCTGTGACACCGTTTTCTCACAGCGTTACGGGAAATACCACTCAGCTCTCCTCCTCTTCGGCTTCTTTCTGGCTGGTGTTGATAATTCGATCCTTCTCCTCCAATTTCAGCCACACATCACCACATCCAAGCCGACCTCAACTACACCGTCATCATGGGGCTTGGAATCCTTGAGGACCGGGCCATGGAGCATGTCCCGGGCACCACCCGCTACTTTGACGACCCCGAGCGTCCTGCAGCTGCCCAGGAGGGCGACGTCAACCTCGACACGCTTAGAACACACACCGGACTGAAGTGCGACACCTCCGGCCCCGTGCCCATCATCCTCGTGCCGCAGCCCTCCGACGACCCAAATGATCCCCTCAACTGGCCCTTGTGGAAGCGCGACCTCATCTGCTTCGTCTTGTCTGTGACCGCCATCTTCGCGACCGCCCTCGGTCCCATCCTCGCCGCCAACACAATCACCCTCTCGCTCTGGTTCCGCCGCGACTTCACCCAGGTCGCCCTGTTGACCGGCTACTTTCTGCTCGGCGTCGGCTTTGCCGGCACCTTTTTCGTGCCCTCCAGCCGCATCTGGGGCAAGCGCCATGCCTTTGTCTTCGGCACCTGCCTGCTCATCGCCAGCAGCGCCTGGGGCGGCGCCACCGGCCGCAACTACAAGAGCATGCTGTGGGCGCGCATCGTGCAGGGTGTTGGTTGTGCGCCCTTCGAGGCGCTCGTCAACGCTGCCGTCGGCGACTTGTACTTTGTGCACCAGCGCGGCAAGCGCATGGCCTTTACGAACCTGGCCGTCTTTGGCGGCTCCTTCTTCACGCCCATCATTGTCGGCAAGATCACGCACACGATCAAGTGGTGGTGGACGTTCTACCTCGTGGCCATCTTCTGCGCCGCATGCCTGCCGGCCATCATCTTCCTGTGCCCCGAGACCGCCTACCGCCGCGACACAATGCTCAACCTGGACATGCTCGACTCGGACGGCCAGCCCGCGCAGACCAAGCCCGAGCACTCGGGCGACGAGGCGGCCGTCCCTGCGTCGGCCGCCCCGCCCGCCAAGGTGTCCTACTGGCAGAGCCTCGCGCTCTTCAACGGCCGCAAGACCGACGAGAACTTTTTCAAGCTGCTGCTGCGCCCCTTCCCGCTCTTCTTCCAGCCTGCCTTCCTGTGGGCCGCCCTGACCCAGGGCACCATGATCGGCTGGACTGTCTTTATCGGTGTCATCATGGCCGAGTTTTTCCTGGGCTTCCCGCTGTGGTGGGACGAGGTCAAGACGGGCTACGCCTACACGGGCGCCTTTGTCGGCGCCATTCTCGGCTTCTTGATCGCCGGCCTGCTCGCTGACTGGAGCGCCAAGAAGCTGACGCGCATGAACAAGGGCATCTACGAGCCCGAGTTCCGCCTCGTGCTGATCCTGCCGCAGCTCGTCTTTGGCGTCATGGGCCTCTACGGCTTCGGCATCACCATTGACGGCATGCTCAAGACGCAGTACCACTGGTCTGTTCCCCTGGTGTTTTTCATGTTTGAGGTGTGCGGCATGGTCATCGGCGCTGTGGCCAGCAGTCTGTACATTGTCGACGCGTACCGCGACCTCGCCATTGAGGGCTTCACGTGCCTGCTGATCTTCAAGAACTTTTTCAGCTACGGTTTGACGTACAAGGCGTACGACTGGCTCGTGGCCAACGGCACCAAGGCGACGCCCGTGTTCAACGCGCTCGGCAGCGTGCAGCTGGTCATCTGTCTGCTGGCCGTGCCCATGTACGTCTTTGGCAAGCGGAACCGCAGCTTCTTCTACCGCAACGACATTCTCAAGATGTGCTGGCTGAGATAATTCGGATTTATCGATCTACGTTCATTCTTTTTCTTTCTGTCTTTTGCCTTGTTTTATGTGACTGGTGGCTCTAAGCCTTAATACTGGAGTTATGATATCCCAATTATACTACTTATATACTGGTAATTTGAATTATATTAATTGTATGGCACTGGATCCCTGCTTAGGCGCTGCTGCTGGCAGCCTTGCCGGCAGCGGCAACGCCCTTCTTGACAACGCGCAGGCCGCCCACCAGTAGGATCAGCGACTCCAGACCCAGGATCACCGCCAGCGTCACCAGCGCGCCAATCACGCCCGCCACCGGGCGCGAAATACCGCTCGACGAATCACTTTCCGTGGACGACGAGGTTGCATTGGCTGTGCCCAGGTTGCTCGGCGAGCACACACCCGTCGTGTTGCCGCACGCGCTGCACCACGAGACCGTGTCATCAATCGTGAACTTGAGCATCTCCTCGGTAAAGGTTGTCCACGGCAGCGGCGTCACCGACTGCCCAAACAGCGGGAACTCCTTCAGCCCGCCGTCCAGGCCCGCCGAGCCGTTGGCAAAGAGGAAGCGCACGGAAATGTCGCTGGCATCGAGCGCAGTGTCGGTGACGGTCGAGTTGGTGACGAGCTCAAAGACAATGGACGACGCGTAGTCGACGACGCCCATAAAGTCGGTGGACGCGGCCTGGAGGTCGGCCAACCCGAAAAACGACATAAAGGAGCCGTAGGCGCCAAACTGGAAGTTGAGGCGCGAGGCGGACTTCTTGGCGGGGGCGGTGAGCACGGTGGTGTTGAGGCTCTGGAGGATCTGGCCGGCGAGGACGGCACCGGCAATGGCGCGGACGGGCTCGGACTCGTTGTAGGCGAGGCCCCACTCGTGCTGGTCGGCACGGGTCTGCAGCTGGAAGAGGGTCTCGTTGGTGAGCAGGCTGTCCGAGGGAATGGACGTGTTGTGGATGGTAGCGACGTGGATGTAGTCCCAGACTGTAGGTTAGCACGAGCAAACGAGCGCATAGAGGTAGATAAAACAAAGGAAGCGAGCGCAGCGAGGAGACAACAGAACATACTGGTGTAGGCATTCTTAAACGAGTCCTGGGCAGACGTAAAGGTCGTGTTGATCACGGGCAGCAGGCTCTGGTAGAACTCGGCCGTGCTGTTGAGCGTCTCAAGGTACTCGGCACTGCTAAAGTACTGGTTGCTCGACACAATGGCGTTGTTACAGCCGGAGCTGCCCTGCAGCCATCCGGAGCTCTCGCTGCCCGACGTGCTGGCGGCGCTGGACACAATGTTGATGGGGATGTACTGGTAGCCGCCGAGCGGGGCCTCGGTGACGGTGCCGTTGGCCAGGGTTTGCTGGGCGGTGGTGCCGGCGGGCGGGTAGAGACCCTGGGTGAAGACATTGGCCGAGTTCTGGAGCACATTGTCGACGGGGGCGGTGATGCTGATCTGGGAGAGAACGGCGAGGTCAGACGACAGGGTGGCGATGCGCGAGGTTGCGTTGGTGGCGACATAGCGGTCGCGGAAGTAGGTGCCGGAGGCGTAGACCTGGTCGGCGCCGAGGGCCGTGAGAGAGGTTGGGGGCCATGACTTTGGGGTGCGGTCGCCGTGGCGGTGGAAGACGTAAATGCCGAGGACAGACTCTTCGGCGGCCGCAGCAGCGGCCATAGACAAGATAACGGCAGACTTCATTTTATGCAGTGATCGAAGATGAGATATCTTTGACGAGCCTTTGTTGTGCTTGAGGTATGATAAGCTTAAATTCAATAAGCTCAATAGCTCAATAAGCTTGAATAAGCTTTGCTAGTATGACTCGGGCGGATGAGAGATGACGCTGAAGACAAGAGACTCAAGAGCAGAAATCAAACATGAAGAAAAGAGACAAATAAATCAAAGGAATTCAATCAAGATAAGAACAAACACCGCACTTATTCTAGACTACGAGTGGAATGCGATAGCTCCCGCCGACGAGCCGGCTCCGGCACTATACACTTTTCTTTTACACTTGGAGATGCATGCAACTTTGTGTTAGTCCGTCTTTAGTGGTTTTTATTGTTATCACAGCTCCCCTCCCCCGCTGTTAAGTTTCTGCATTTGATTGCAGAGGTGACTCAATGATTGGGATTTGATGAGTCTTTAGTCTTGATCATTACGCATTCGAGATTCGACCATTGGGTGGGCAAAAAAGAGTCTCTACTGTAGTGGACGGCTTACAGCACTCATCCGCTCCGCACGGCTCGTGTCTTTGCTTCTTTAAGCTTAGCTGTGATACGACGTTGCTGCTGTGTCGGGTAGAAGCTTTCTTAGTGATGAAGATGCAGCCGGATGCACGTCAGCATGGCCTCGTTTGATTTTCCTGCCTCTGTTTTTTGTCTGATCACCCTGGAGTTTCTACAGTACAATGTTCGTCTTCTCCTCTATCTCACAACACTGCTTGTTTTATTAAACCCTCATCGTCAACGGCTTCAGTCAGCTGTTGAGCTCGTGCCGATCGGACCACCCGATGGCAATCTAGCGGGTCTCAACGGGCCACAGCGGGCCTGTAACACCCATAGCGGCCACAAAGAGAAAAAACACACAGTAAACCATGCCACTAGCACTAGCAGTCTCACAGCCAGCTAAAGACCTCCATCACCTTGACTTACAGCGTCCATCGGACCGCCCGACCCCCTCCGCCCCTCCGCACCGTTACATACTACCGGCCATCTGTATGTACAGCAATACCACCTCTTGCTCACGGCCCGGCACACTTTCCACATCAGGAAACTTTCTTCGTTCATGCCCTTTATTGTATGTATTCGGCTATTCTATCCTTTCTTCCATTATCCCTCTCGATATCCCAGTTATCGGATGTGGCTGGCACTCGGAGTCGAGCGACTTCCTAAATAAGAAGGAGGCCGGCCTGCGCTATGCGGCTGTCGGTCGTCAGCCGTGGCGATCAGCGGCTGCGTGCATATGGGATATCATTTGGAGTTTATGTGCATGCATGATTGTATATTTGTGCAATTATTTTGATTTACATATCCTGCTCGTGATTCTTTTTAAACTTAATAATAACGTGTTTGCCTTGCAATTTACAAGGTGCTCAATGACAAAATATCAATGATGACTAATCACAACGGGAATAACTGATGAAGTCGAGATGAATAAAACGGTTATAAACGAAAGATAGACGACATATGCAAATGATAAATGAATAGACAAGACCGGAACAAACCACCTACAACTTGCTCTTGCCACCCTTGAGCTTGCTCGAATGCTCGCCCGCCAGCAGAAAGTTGGGATACTCCATGCCAGGGTCTAGGCCGACGCCAACCGCCATGCCCTGCCGCCGCCATGCACCGCCGTCCACCACCAGCACGTGTCCGTTGACGTTGTCGCCCGTCGCGCTGAACAGGTACACCGTCGCATCTGCAATGTCCCGCACCGAGCCCCACCGGCCGCTGGGAATGCTCGGCGAGCCGCCGCGCGTGCCTGGCTGGCGGGCCGATCTCTCGGCCTGGTCGGCAATGTGGTCGGGGCTTGCCAGCCGGCTCATGCCCTCGGTGCCCTCGATGGGGCCGGGCGCAATCACATTGGCCATGACACCGCGTGGTCCGTACTCGAGCGCAATCGACGCGACGATGCTGTCGACGGCGGCCTTGGCGGCGGCGACGTGTGCCTGCAGGGGCAGGCCGGTGTAGTGAAAGGTGGCGGACACGGCGATGAATTTGCCGCCGGGGATGGCGTTGGGTTCCGCGTCGGCGGCACTGGCGCCGGGATACTTTTCGGCAGACTCGACAAGGTAGTCGATGGTCGCCTTGACGGTGTTGAAGGTGCCGAGGGTGTCGATGTCCATGACGGTCTTGAAGGCGTTGGACGACAGGCCGGCAATGGGCGCGACAAAGTTGCCCGCAGCACCGGCGCTGATGGTCAGTTCTTTCTTCTTCTGTTTTTCGTAATTGTAGTCATGTTCACTTACATGACAAAGTCGATGCCGCCGAGCTCGGCAGCACACCGGTCGGCCGCCGCTTTCAGATCGTCAAACTTTTTGTTAGCCCAGAACAGTCTTGAGTCCTCGCATTTATACTTACTTTCCGCACGTCCACGCTGCCGATGCCAATGACCTTGGCGCCCTTGCGCACTTGGGCAATCTCGCGGGCCACCCGTTCCGTCTTCTCGGCGTTGCGGCCAATGATGCAGGCATTTGCGCCCAGGTACACCAGCGCCTTTGTCTGGGCACTGCAGATATCACCCGCGCCACCCGTCACGAACGCAACCCGTCCATCTGTTTGTTAGTCTTCTCTCTGTTTGCATATCTTTCTGGCGGATCGCCATGCTGTCCTCCTCATCACGCACTGAAAATGCCCTCGCGCCACACGGGGCTCACAAACTTGTGTGCCTGGATCGACATGTTGATGGGTTTATTAAGACAGATGAAAAATAGAAGACGAGATGGATGACACTGTATGATATAAATGAGATGTGCCGTCAGCAAAGGTGTCGCAATGCAATGGCGGACGACGTAATGGTGGTGTTATTTTTGGTATTTAACTTGCAATAAAATAAATTCGCTAATAGCACATCTCCAGCTCCTCTAGCCCCTAACACGCAGCCTCGGCACGCAGCCTCCCCACTGCTTCCCCGTCTTCTCCACAGACTAGCAATTTTCGAATTACATCAGCAAGATTATATAATCATTCAAGCTCAATAAGCATAACGGAACTAACCAATCATATCACAGTACCCGTGTCTCAGGCTAGCCTGGCTTGGCCAGCCTGGCCCATTTGCAGCCCACTTCGCTGTAGCCCACTGTAGCCCACTGGAGGCTCTAGGGACCGTTGAACCATGCGAGCCTTCTCGACATGCGATCAGCCTCGAGCTCTGGTCCTTTTGTCGTTTGCATTTCTTCTCTTTTATATTTTCGCCTCTTGAGCCTACCATTGTAGACTTGACGCCTTTCTCTAGAAACCCAACTCGGCCACCATGCGACATTGTCTGGCCATCGAAAGCCATGGATAGACCGACATCGATGCTGATAACCTCGACACAGATCTACAACAACCGATACTACATACACCACAGCTGCACCACAGCAGCTTGACTCACCAGACACGATGCCGCAAGGCTTTATGCCTTTCCTGTCAGCCGTGGGCATGCTCGCCCTCGGCCAGCTGGGCCCGGCCGCCGCAGCGGAAGCCTCTTCAGGGGCGGCGGGGAGCAGCCGAGGGGCAACTGAGACGACCACCGCGATATCGACAGGCACAGCCTCGTCTATATCGTCAATAATACCGACAGCGACAGTGGTCGCAAATGTGTCGGCTGCAGAGAATACGTCCTCATTATACACCCCCTCATCCTCGTCCATCTCAATATCTGTCACGATGACGCCATCGTCAAACTCGACACCCTTCTCAATATTCTACGACACCGAAACGTGCCAGTCCAAGACAATCAACTACATCACACATACACTGCCGCAGCAGTGCTTACGAACGAGCTGGTCCAGTGCCAATGCAACAGCCACCACAACGACAGACGGCGAGGCGGCCGAGACGGCACCGGCAGCAGAGGCCGAAAAAGAGCGGCAGGAATCGGAGCGGGAGAGAGAACGGGAACGGGAACGGGAAAGAGAAAAGAAGCTCGAAGAAGATAAAAAGCGCGAAAAGGAGGAGGAAGAAGAGCGCGAGGACCTGGCGACTGGCTCGTTCATGTCGTTTGAAGAGTGGAAGGTCCTGCAGCTCAAAAAGGCCGGCCAAGACCCGTCCGACATCCAGCGCCGGCGGCAACAGCAGCAACAGCAGCAGCAACAACACTACCAGAACCACGGCCGCCAACACGGCGCAGGTGGCGACATCAACAATATTGACAGTATTGGCGACGACGGCGAGATCTCCCTCGACTTTGACGTGCTCAACGAAAAAGTCTCGGAGATTGCCGGTGCCGCATCGGCCAAGGCGCCGGGCTACAACTACAACTACGGCTACGACAATGACAAAGGTAGCAACAACAATAACAACAATAACAACCAAAACAAAGAAGATGCGCCGCCCCCGACGACAGAGGACGCCATCGTCTACTCGGGCGACGGCGGCGCCGCGGCACAGTCCTACCGCAGCAAGGACGCCGGCAAGACGAGCAAGGAGCGCTTTTCGTTTGCGTCCTTTGACGCCGGTGCCACCGTGATTAAGACCAACAAGGGCGTCAAGAACGCCAAGGCCATTCTTGCCGAGAACAAGGACTCGTACATGTTGCTCGAGTGCGGCACGCGCGACAAGCACGTCATCGTCGAGCTCAGCGACGACATCCTCGTGGACACCGTCGTGCTCGCCAACTTTGAGTTTTTCAGTAGCATGGTGCGGCGGTTCCGTGTCAGCGTCAGTGACCGCTACCCGGTGCGCAAGACGGACGGCTGGAAGTCGCTGGGCGAGTACGAGGCGCGTAACTCGCGCGACATTCAGCCCTTTTTGATTGAGCACCCGCAGATCTGGGCCAAGTACATCCGCATCGATTTCCTGTCGCACTACGGCAGCGAATACTACTGTCCGATCTCGCTAGTGCGGGTGCATGGCACGCGGATGCTGGACTCGTGGAAGGAGAGTGAGAACGGGCGCGACGAGGACTTTGAGGACGAGTATGAGGAGGCCAGACACGAGCGGCAGACAATTGAAGCGCAGCAGTACGAGTACCAGCAGCAGCAGCAGCAGCAGCAGCAGCAGCAGCAAGAGTACGAGTATCAGCAACAGCAGCAAGAACAGGAGCGCTACGAACAGCAGGAGCAGCAACAGGCCCACGATGCTCAGGCTCTGGCAGACAACGCCCATACCCAACAGCAAGTAGACACTGCGCTGCCCGGCTTCTCCGAGTGGGATCCCATTAAGCTGGACTCCAAGCTGTTCCTTGAAAGCACCTCGTGCATGCTGCAGGATCCCAGTTACGCTGCCCATATACACAACGCAGGCCACGCTCGTCAAAACACCTCGTCGCACGCGGCGGCCGAGACACAAAACCAGACTGCAGCCGAGTCCAATGTCTCCTCTGCCGTCTCGGTGACTGTCTCGTCGGCTGCCGTGACTTCCACTACCAATGCTTCTTCTGCGTCTGCTTCATCTTCTGATACCCCTTCTGTTTCTTCTGTTCCATCCAGCTCTGTATCTGCGTCTCCCACCAACACTCCCGCTACACCCCCACACTCCTCTACAAACTCTTCTCCAACATCATCGCATGCACAGAGTGCATCTTCATCAACTGCAAACGCATCTGGCGCTGCATCGTCTGCCGACCAGGACCCAGCACAAACCAGAGCCTCGTCAGCAGCTAGTGCGGCATCTTCGTCGTCGCCGCCTTCGTCGTCGCCTCCACCAACCACCGTCCAAACGCCGCACTCTAGTAAGAACAGAGCGTCGTCAAACTCTGGATCTGGATCTGGATCTGGGTCTGGTTCTGGGTCTGGTGGCAGCAACAAAGACGGCCCGACCAACACCCACTCCAGCGGCCACTCGCACTCCGCACACTCGCACCCGCCACCGCCGCCGCCGCCGCCGCCGCCGACAGTCCAAGAGTCCTTTTTCAAAACAGTCACAAAACGCCTCCAGCTGCTCGAGTCAAACACGTCGCTGTCTCTCCAGTACATTGAGGATCAGTCGCGCTTCCTGCAGGACGCCCTGCGTAAGATGGAGCGTAAGCAGGTAACGCGCGTCGACTCGTTCCTGGACACGCTCAACCAGACCGTCTTTTCTGAGCTGCGCAGCATGCGCCAGCAGTACGACCAGATCTGGCAGTCGACTGTCATCGCACTCGAGACGCAGCGCGAGCAGAACCAGCGCGAATCCGTCGCGCTCAGCGACCGTCTCAACGTGCTGGCCGACGAGGTCGTGTTTCAGAAGCGCATGGCGATTCTGCAGTCGGTGCTGCTGCTGTGCTGCCTGGCGCTCGTCATCTTCTCGCGCGCGCTGTTCTCGGCCGACCAGCAGAATATCCAGTATCTGCAGCAGCACTACCAGCAATACCCAGTGTCGCCCGGCCCAGGTGGCAGCTCGCCGTCGCCGCCGCCGAGCCTGGGGTCGACTGTGCGGTCGTTCCGCAACGGCCTTCGGAATCCCTACTATGGCGCTGGCTACGGCAATGGGATGTCTGCCGGGTCGCCGCCGCCGCCCAACCAAGGCCAGCAGCAGAACCAGCACCTCCACCCGCAGGGTGGGCTGCAGGCGGCCCCTGTGCTCCATCCGAAACAAGGCGCCAACGGCCTCCGGGCCCCACCACCGAACAGAGACAAGGTCCTGCCATTGACGCCCATGACTCCCCGGACACCCATGTCACCGGAAGCCCCGGCCACACCTGAGCCTCCGTCGCTGTGCGAGCCTGAAGTCGTGCTTGATACAGTCGAGCGCGACGAGGCAGACGACACTGCTGAGAACAGCCGGCAGGGTGGCGAGGACACCTGTAATGACAATGGTGACGAGGACGATGACGATGCCACACCGCTGGCACCGTCGGGGCAGTTGTCGCCGCCCGAGTCTCTGTCGCTGAGTGACATTGAAGAGGCCGCGCCGGGCGAAGAGGCCAAGGCCGAAGCCGAGGCCGAAGCAATGACCACTGCTAACAACGGCGGCAATGGCAGCGGCGGCAGCGATGATGACAATGGCGTTTACACGCCGACGTCAGGGTCGACGCCTACGCGTGCACGCAGCGTCAGCCGGTCGCGCCCGCCTGAAGAAGCCCCGCCGCAGATGCCCGACCTGGAGACCATTCCTACCAATTCTTCTGTGACTGAAGACATCCCCCCACTTGCCTCTGTCAACACCATCTAAATGGGTGAAAACCAGACTACCCAGTACCACTGTCTCATTACCTATAATTTCTGTTTTCCAAGTGTCTTTTTACTTATTCTATGCCAGACTACAGTGTCTGCCAACTTGCATCACGATAGCCAGCGTTGTTTTGTTTTTATAGCTTTTATTGTTTAAATTCTTCCTCAATTTATTGCCATTAACAGTCCCAGTTATTTGCATAACAGTTCCCGTAATCTAAAAATGAGTTTGAATACTCGCCTAATTTGCCTGACATGCTTGAACTATAATAATGCTGCGTGGCCTATAAAGGCATCATTGTAGAGGACACGGTTTAAACCATAGAACCTCGAAAAACGAGAAGTCGGAGGTCAGAAGAACCAGCAGAAGCTGACATCTGTTTTGAAATCCGAATCTGGTAAAGAACAAAACATTGCAAACCGAACAAATATAACATATCGAGAATCCCTTCCACCACACTTCCAACCTCTTTTGAACACCTAAAAGCAACACCCTACTCCTGTCCAGGCTCTGTATGAGTAAGAATACCATAAAGTGCATGTCCAGACCCAGGGTATGCAACACCCCCAGTAGAGCCTGCCCCAACCTTTTTATCTTTTTTATATCTTTTGTAGAAAATTGCAAAGAAAAGCAATGAAATCAGAAAAAATCAACGACGAATGAAATAGCAGACACCAACCAACAAAGCGACAAGGCACTCAACAAGGACTTGCATCCTCTCTTGGTAGACCCCCATGACAAGACGAGCCTGACACGGGTCCTTAAATGGTAAGGAGGTAAGGAATATTGACTGAGAAGACAAGATGTGTAGAGATCAATCAACTGTGTTGGGGGTGGGGAAAAGTCAAAAAAATCAAAGTGAAAATCAAAGTAAAACGAAGCAAGCAGGCAAATCGGCTGCTGCACCCGTCCAGCAAAACCAAGGTTTTTTTGGGTCCAAGTTGACAGCAATGGGGTCCAAGCCATGTCACGATCGCATTGATCTCATGGAGGCCACAAAACAACACATGTCAGTGATCAGTTCTTGGGGGGCTGAGGAGGCATGTAGATGCGCTGCAAGGTCGTATCATATTCAAACTCCTCGAGGGCGGCCATGCGGGTACCACGATCAAAGGTAGACCGGCGGCGGCGGGGGTCATCACGAAGGAACCCATTGAGGTGAGGCGTGAAGAGACCTGCCCTGTTAGTTTGAATCTTCTCATCTGCGATAAGAAGCTCCTCTATACCTACCGACATGCTCGGCGTTCTCGCAGCTGCGCTTCATCTTGGACGGGTTGTCCGGAGCAGGAAAGTCCTCCTCACGACCAGCCAGATCAGGATTGGAGCAGCTGATTGTGTAGTAGAGCTATTGGGGGGACGTCTTAGTACATGATTCCTTTGCAAAGGGTCTTGATACGGGGCTAGCTTGCTTACCTTGGGACGGTAGTGAGGCGCCTCAAGCATGACCGAGCTGTTGCGGAACTTTTGCACGAGGCAGTCCCGACCCTGGATGGCTGTAACAATGTTAGAAGAGGAATTGTACATGATTTGTGAGCGGTGTATTGTGTGGAACTTACTGGCGTAGGAGATCTCGGCGACCTTGTCACTGCGGAAGCAGTTCCTATCCCTGTTAGTTGAGTAATCGAGAAACAGTCACGGTACGGATTAGGGGAATACTCACCAGCGCTGGTTGTCGCGGGCATTGGCAAACTGCAAGAGGTTAGATGTCAGTGTCACACAAACTGGATTAATCACGAGTAATACATACATCAATGACATCGAGTGGCTAGAGGCAATTAGTAACTGAACCCAGAGAGGACACACTTGGAGAACTTACATCAGCGAAATTGATGAAGGCATATCCGACACTATCAGTATGTTAGCATCGCAACGAGATGGGCCATACGAATCCAAAGTATGATGTGGACAAAACTTGTGTACTTACTTGCAATCGTTGGCAAAGTCAATGCGCAGGTACATAAAGTCGTACTTGCCCCAGCTGGACTCATCAACAATAGCCTTGAGCATCCGCTGGTCGACCTTGTTGGGGATGTTGCGCAACATGATCTGTGGGAGTTAGTTGCATTCTTTTACATTGCTAGGCGGAGTTGAACTTACCGTGGTGCGCACGTCGACACCCTCGCGGATTCGGTTGACATCAACTTGGTTGTGGTTGTTGCCATACTGCGAGCCTCTATCGCCGTGCAGGCCGCGACGGCCACCGAAACGGTTGACGAGAGACATGGGGCGAGAGGTGCTGTCGTAGCCCTGAGCACCAAGGATTGGCGGCATGGCACCACCCTGGGGGTACATGAAGGGCGCGCCACCCATGGCGGCCATTGCCTGACCATGCGGACTAAAGGGATCATAAAGAATCTGGGCATTCGGGGTGTAAGGGTTGCGAACCATCATGGGCACGAGAGCAACATGGGGCGGAGCTCCAGCGCCCGAGGTAGGGGGCGTCGGCTGGGCTCTAACGGGGACCATGGAGTCGGATCCAGGAGGCGGCGTAGGCCGAGTGAAGGGGGCACTCTGAGGTGCACGCCAGTTGGTAGCGGTATGATCCTGCGGGGCGGCAAACCGACCCGGGGTAGGCAGCGGGGTGGCCATGGCCTCGTTGCGGGGAGTGGCCCGGCCAGGCTGGGGCATAATGTCAGGCTGGTAAACCCCAAGGCGGATGTGGAGGCCCTGTGACGTGTTAGGCATGTACGAGTGGTGAAGACGGGTGGTGTTGATAAAACTTACATCTACCATGACACCGTTCAACTTGTGAGCAATGTTGGCGGCCAAGTTGATGTCGGCATACTCCAGGGTGGCCTTGACGGTACCATCATCGGAGCGAGGATCCTTGACAAAGCCAAATAGATCACCCTCGGCCTTGAGCACCTTGAACAGGAGAGGCTCGACCTGGGACACATCGATGGGAGCGTTGTGGAGGAGGACTGCCAGCAGGTCGAGCTGGCCCTCGTGGTTCGAAACAGGGGCCTCGGCGGGATTCACAATCTATGATATTTTAGCTTAAGGAAGTTGCAATTAGTGTTGAGATAGTATCATACCTGAAGAAAGTCCTGTGGCTTGAGGAACTTGGCAGACCAGCCAACACCGCACATTTGTATGTTGCGGTGGATGAGGGTGGAATCACGAATGTTTGTGAAGCGAGCGTAGATCTTGTTGTTCATGGGAAACAGCTGCTTAGGGCCCAGGCAGGGGGATCCCAGGGAGATGAGTTTCTGTTTGTTTGTGTTAGTGAATAGTTGGTTACATAATGACAAACAGTGAGTGAAGGGTGGATGTATAGATGGATGATTGACACTTACAGCGAGGTACGCATCGAACTCGGCCATGGTCGCATTCTGAGGGATGTTCAGCTCCACGCAGCGAGTCATTCCGACATCAATGCTGAGTATATTGGAGACAAAGTCACGACGAATGGCAAAGTGGGCTGGGTCAAAGTCGTCGATGCGGTCACGAGCATCAAGGGCCTCACGGGGCTGTGCCTTGATGGCGACATCCGGCTCGTTGGAAGGAACACCTTCATAGAACGAACGGTAGCCATCCTTTCCAGCATTATTAGCAATAGCAGCAAGCTGCTGGGCGAGGTTCTTGGGCACAGCCGTGTTGGAGCCAAAAGGGTCAGTGTCCGGGGCATGTCCAGGGGCAGGGCGGTAACCACCACCGCTGGCATGGGCGGGGGAGAACATGGGAATACCCTTGTTTTCGGTACCCTCGATATGATCAGGAGTGTGGTTGATTTTGGAGGCCGACATGGGGCCAACCGTGGGGGAAAAGGCGAGCAGTCGAGAGCCGGGAGTGCCGCCGGGATTGCCAAGTTCAGCGCCACCGGAGCCGGGGTACGAGGCAGCCGGCGAGGCCTGGGAGAATTGGTGCTCACGGAACTGAGCCATTGATGCTGTGGGTGTTAGTATTTATAAGAATGAATAGATGCTTTGTAGAGATGTGGCTTGCCTGTTTAACGAATGGTTGTCTCCGAGCCAGAAAATGGACAATGGGGCAATATCAAAACGATGAGGGCGGTAAGAGAGATACCAAACACGGTAAAGAAAGATGCAACGATCACGAACGATGTAAGTCTATCGTGACCGACAAAATAAAAAGGGATCAAGACGTGAAGGTCAAAAAGTGTGAGTGGGTGAGGGTGAGAGGATAGGAGAAGAGGGTGAGGAGAGAAGAAGGAGGAGGAGAGGAAGAAGGAGGAGAAGAAGGAGAGTATAAGAAGAGGGAGGAACGGAAAGAGCTGGTCAGATATTCTTGAGCAATGGCAAAAAAAACAAAAGATGAAAGAGCGTCTCTTTCCATAAAAGGAAAGAAACGAGGTACACGCGAGGGTTGAACTATTGTTGAGGGGGACAAGATAACGTTTGAGGAAGGAGCGATGGACGAAGACGCCCTGGCGGGCATCATGGCACTTGTTCTGTCCCATATTCTGGCCTGAATTTTGACTACATTGGCTCACATCTTGGAAATGGGTGGAACGAGACAGATAACGTGCTCATATTGCAACAATGGAGCGGGAAGGAGCGACCGGCATCGAGCTCTTGGGGGCTGGTCAATGTCATGGATGTGCATGGACGAGCATCGAGGGAAGGAGCAGACCGCAGACCGCAGACCGAAGCAGGTCAGCTGCAAGCTGTTCTGAGAGCTACAGACTGTTCTATAAGATGCGTACCCGGAGAGGTAGTCTAGACCCGGAGGCAAGGGAATGTATTGCCCAAGAGGCTTGAGTTGACGGCTGTATGTTCCGTAGAAGGAGACTGTCAGAAGACTTTAGAGGACTGCAAGAGTTTGAAATTGTTTATAGCAGAGATCGAGTCAAGACGGGGCTCACCATTAAGCAAAGAGACATGTTATCTGTCAGCTGCGGTCCTGCGTTAAATTTGAGAGCATTGAAGACAGATGATACATTTGATCGAGCTCATAGTTCCCTCAACAGTGTTTACGAACTTGTACGTCTCAAGATGATCGTTATGTGGATGTGCCAGCAAAGTGGCTGTTGTATTGGCGAAAGACTTCATATAGTTGCTTACATTTACAGACTAGAAGAGCAAAACTGGACGGTAAAAATAAGAAAGAGCAGAGATGCGTACCTTCCGGAACAAGGCAGACTCTCCTGGTGACGTGTGGACTGGATGTTGTTTTTGGAAATCAGGAAAGAACGAGCTGCAGGATCATGGGCACTTTCCATTTCGTCAGTCATGCCAGAGTCAGTAGAAGAAACAGGAAAGAACGAGCTGGACGCTCGTGGGCCTCCTTCCAGACGGAGATGAATGATGGAATATAATCATAGAATCAGGAAAGAACAAAGGGGAAGCTTTGTGGATTCCTTCTTTTTTGAGAAATATGCCGGACGGACGCGACTAATGGACTCACGGGTGTGTGATGTAAAATAGAATCAGGAAAGAGCGAGCTGAATTTTCATGGGCCCTTTCTGAATCAGGTGTCGTGACAAACGTGTGCTGGGCTTGTGACTAAATTACGTGAGCCAACTTGGGTCCAAGCTTCCGCAGACTTTTATCGTGAAAGTGTTTGTGTGGAAGACTCTTGGGCTTCATTGAAGAAATCACCACAGAGTAGACAGCCGATCGTGAGGTATGTAAAGGACGACAACGGCAATATGGGCTTGAGTGCAATTCCATACGATAGACGTTGCATTGCTTGGGGTTGCAAGGACGAGGTGTGGCGGTGATGTGAGCATGGATTTGATGAGAATATGTCTCGTAGATGGGAAGTTGTTGTAGAATTGTAGGAATGTCGAGGAGAGTCGTAAGGGAGGCTGAGAGGACATTTGTCGGTGTTATGAAGCTGTAGATGGACAAGTTGAGGGAAGCGAGGCTGTGTAGGCGTGTGTGCACTTCTATGAAGTGGTGTAGATTCATGAGTAAAGGTGCCAGACGGTGGCCAATTGATAAATTCTGTAGCCCAGATTGAGCTTAACAAGATTCCGGCCTATTCTTACGGAAGAAAAATTTACTGGCATCGTAAGCCACAGGACGGCGAATTGGCTTTTAACGGGAGTATGAAACCCGTCGAAGAAGGAAATGATCGAGGAGATGTTTAGTACTGGCAGTTTCAGAAAGGAGAGAGGAGAGAGGAGAGATGAGAGAGAGAGACAACACGACTGCAAACGAGGCCACAGGCGATGTTTACCTGGCCCCATGCATAACTCTATACATCGATATATAACTTTGGGCATCAAGTGTGTCTGGCATCTCATACGCTACACACCAAGGCGAGTATACTATGATTGTGATGAAAGAGCTTCACGTCACTAGATGAGGAGCATGAAGAGAAGCATGATAGAATGAAGATGAGTTGAAGAGAGATTCAAGAGATTCAAAGTGTTTCTGAGTCGTTCAGGGCGAAATGAGATCAAACGGACAACAAACAAGTCCTTGGTCGTGTCTCTTCCTTGCACAATCTATTACTCACAACGACAATTCCTGGCCATCAACCGTGAGTCGAGATTATCTATAGTCGTGACCGGTTCGGACTGTCGAGGGATATTGTGAGCATCGAGAGATTCGTGGAGGACAAGTTTAGACGCGCACAGGCTTGGATGTAAGAGGGCGAGAGGTATACGAGAATAAGCAAATTCCTTGATGTTCATACTCCTCTCATGCTTATAGTCACATCTACCGTTCGCTGGTCGTTGTGGTATTTCTGATCGTGGATTGTCGTAGCATCGTGATGTCGTGATGTCGTGATCCAGAACGAGAAAAAGAAGGGATTCGATGAAGATGAGATTGACAAGACGAGGATAGTTGAGAGGTTCGTAAAGCCATAGCATCGGCTGATATAAACGACATGGAATGTAGAATAGTCGGAAGCACGCAAACGATGCAGTAGAGGCCATCTGCTTGTAATTCATGCGTGTTTGTTTACATTGCTTCATGCTGTATTTCGCTTGACAAAGTAATATTCACAGTAAAGACTATTAAATCACATCCGGCAGGTGTGGTAAGCGAGTCTATAACTGTTTACACCAATTCTCCCCAATGTGGAAGTCACCGGAAGGAACAGCATCATGTAAGGCAGTCACGACGATGGGCATTTGACGACGTGATTGGCTACATGTGCTGTTCATCTTTGGACATTCATGCTGGCCAGCAGATGCCGACCGTCAACAGCTGTTTCTGGTCTTGTTTGTGCCTTACTCCTGTTCTGTGTCACCCGATTTATTTTCGATTTTTGGCTTTTTGTTTGGTTGAATAGTTACATAATCCGTGTAAGTCGGCTCTGCACGTCTGCCGTTATGTATGTATGCAGCAAACAGATATCACAAAAGAGAACGAATAAACCAATTATATATTATAAGAAAAGAAATAAGAAATAATCATACTCTCTATTCATGCATGCGGCCAAATCGGCCTTCTATCATCGCTTCGCTCGTTTGCTCGCTGAAATGAGTAATCATCGCGCACTCGCCTGTACTAACAAGGAAATGAGAAATGAAGAGAAAATAAAAGAAAATGAGTAATCACCTCTACCAGCCAAAGGCCTCCTCAAAGTACTCAATCTCGTGGAAGCCAGAACGCATCGCCGTAAACACCGACTTGCGCGCCTTGTCCGCCATGTGGCCGGGACCGCACACAAGCACGGCCACCGACGTGTTGGCCGCACGCGCCTCAGCCACCGCCTCGGCCGTCACTGCCTCGACGTCCGGACGGCCGCTGGCCAGTGTGTACGGCCGGCTGGGACGGGTCTCGCTATCCTTCTTCTCGGTCTTCTCGTCGCTGCTGCTGCCGCTGCTGCTCTCGGCCTTCTTTTCCTTTTCGCTCGAGATCTCGACCTCCGTCTCGGACGCGCTCAGCAGACCGGCCCGGCGCTGTGCCTCGATCGCGCGGTCCTGGTCGTCGGCCTCCTCCTCGAGCGTCGTCGTGCGATGCAGCTGGCCCAGCGTGGACTGCGTCAGGTGGCACGACAGCTGCACGTCGGGGCGCTCGAGCGCCTCGGCCAGGTCCTTTTCGAAAACGTGGTCAAACATGTCGCGCGTGCGGTTCGACCAGATCAGCTGCACCTTGGTCGTGCGCGTCGAGTTCTCGGCCTTGCGGCGCAGGTAGTCCTGCATGTAGGGCAGCGCAGCCGAGATACCAGTACCACCGACAAACAGCAGGACAGTGTCAAAGTGGTGCAGCGCGGCAGCCTTGCCGTAGGGGCCCTCGAGCAGCATGCGCGGCTGGATGATGCCGCCGTTGACGCCGGCTGCCTTGGCCTTCTCGCACTGGCTCTGGAGACGCTTGGTCCAGCCGTCGTAGGGGCGCACGTAGAACACGATGCGCTCGCCGTTGTGCTCAGCATCCGAGGCAAACGAGCCGAGCGTGAAGGGGTGGGACTCCCAGCCGCTCAGGGCCGCGGGCTGGTAGAGGTAGTAGTACTGGCCAGGGCCGGTGCGGAAGGGGAACTTGGCGCCGGCAGAGCCAGGCGTCATCTCAATGCGCAGCAGGTTCGAGTCGGCAATGTACTCAACAGTGGTCTCGTTGCGGACAATGTGCTTGCCGAAGCGGACGTGCAGGTTGCAGTAGACGAGGCGGGCAAGACGCAGAGTGCGCTCCAGGGCCCAGATGGCGACCAGGGGGAAGATGCGCTTCTGCAGGTCAGGCTTCTCGACGTGGCTGTTTGTTAGTTGTTTTCTTGCATTCTGATCAAGGGTGACTTACTACCACACGCCGTAGATGGTGAGAATGCCCATGGCAATGTGCGCGAGCAGAAAGAACTCGTACGACTTGCGGCGCACCCAGGGATGGGCCGTCAGACACATCAGGAACATGGCCAGCGCGGCAATGGCGCCCATGTATATGTACGTCTCCTCCATCAGTTCGGGCATCTTCTTCTCTGATTTGTTAGATCTGTTCCCCCTTTTTTGTTTGCTGGAGAGGCCGACTTACTGTACTTGGATTCGTACTGGACATAGACGCCGACGTGCACAACGGCCATGACCGTCGCCACAATCGCCGACTGCCGGTGGAAGATGTTGAACGAGCGGAACGAAAAGTTGGTCGCCCACAGGAAAATGTTGTTGCGGCCGGCAAAGACCCAAACAAACACCAGCGCCATCTCGCACATGTAGCCTGTGCGGTTGCCAATGTAGTTGAGGTTGGCCGCTTCCAGGTACGTAAACTTGACGTTGCCGGAAAACGTGTCGTAGCTGACGCAGGACAGCGCAATGCACACGATCCAGTAGCCAATGACAAGCAGCAGGTCCAGACGGCGCGGCATAATGCCCATGCCGCCGACAAGGCGCTGGTGGCTGTTGTAGAAGGGCGCGAGACCGGCAGGGATCACAATCCAGGTGCGCACCGTGTGCCACGCGCGGCCGACGGCGCCAAACCGAGACGTGTTGAAGACGGTCGAGCTGCGCGTCGTGCCGCCCTCAATGTCCTTGTGCAGCTTGCGTGCCTCGATCGTCTCCATTGCAACGGTCCACAGCTTGTGCGCCATGGCGAGCACGAGGATGCCGGCCCAGTAGCCCATGATGCCCCACGAGTAAAAGTTGTCAAGATCACGCGAGTAGTCGTTTGCGCGCTGTCTGTTAGTTTTGGTCTTTTCGAGGCGAGAGAAACATGGAAGTACATACATAACTGTGGTAGGCGAGCTTGTAGTAGTCCTCCTGGACAATGACGGTCTTGGTCAGCGCCTTCTTGGTGCTGTTGACCGTGGGGTTGATCCACGGCAGCGATGCAATGTATTCGGGCGTTGCCTCGGTCTCGACCTCGTCGAGGCTCATGAGCGTCGACTTGGCCGACTTGCACTTCGTCTTCCAAAACGGAATGCCCTTTTCTATCTCGACCTCGTTGCAGTACTTGACCATGGAGCTGTAGATGCCGAGCACCTCGGCCTTGGTGGTGCACATTGTGGCTGGGAGGGCCGAGCTGGCCGCGCGCCGT
Source organism: Ophiostoma tasmaniense (assembly GCA_022392925.1). NCBI lineage: Eukaryota > Fungi > Ascomycota > Sordariomycetes > Ophiostomatales > Ophiostomataceae > Ophiostoma > Ophiostoma tasmaniense. The sequence goes on along the minus strand of JAKRGK010000008.1, from coordinate 728,946 downwards.
GACAGAGTCCGACTGACTTGGGTGCTGGTGGCGGTAGTGGCGGCCGTGGTGTCGTTGAATGTGAAGGACTGGAAGGTTGCGAGGATGCTGTACATGCAGTAGTCATCGTAATCCGGTGCGACCTTTGCGGCCGAGACGACCTCGGGCCACAGGCCCAGCGCCAGTGGGAGGATAAAGAACTTGGAGAGCATCTTTTCTTTCCTCTATGATGGGTATAAGGGTATGCGGAGAAAATGAAGAGAAATAAAACAAAAGGGATGCTGCCTTTAAGCCAAGATCACGACAATTCAAAATGTCCAACTCTCAACTCTGGACTTATAAGAAATCTTATAACTGACTGAACTCTGGACGATCCCAAAATTCTAGAACAGCAAGGCAGATGATGAAGAGTGACTTTCGCTGCGGGATCTTGGATCTGTCGAGGCATGGGGTAGGACGGCCCGACTATAAATAAGAGCGACTGAAGATTCGCCGATCCCAGCTTCCACGGGATTTAAAAAATAATGGAATAAAGAGAATGAAATACTAAAGGCAAGACCCCAGTCACGGCAACGGTAATGACAATGACGGCTAATATTAGTTGACGTTTTGATTGTCTTTTGTGTTGGAGCCAGAAAAAAGGAAGAAAAAAAGAAGAAAAAAAGAAGAAAAAAGAAGAAAAAGTCGATAATCTACATTCCCACGAGGACTATCAGCATGGCTCGACTGATGCAGTTCGCTTAGAGCAATGGGTGTATAGAGTACATCTGCGGTCTACGAGCTGTTAGGTTTATCTTTCTCTTTTTCTATACATGTTTCCATTACAGAACCATCGGCCGGTCCTATCACGGACGCCTGAATACAACATTCCGTTTTGACTTTCCGATCGGCACACCTTATGGAGCTGCCATATAGAGTTGGCGTCTGGCCAAGACGACGACAAGCTCTGCTTACAAACGTTGCATAATATAATGTGATTAATGGCTGGAGAGGGATACGAGTACATTGGGGCAGAGTGGGCATTGCGGGCTGTATCTGGTTGTTTTGTCTCTTTTGTCTTTTTTTTCTTTTTTCTTTTTTTTTTCTTTTTTCCTTTTTCTTTTTCACCCATTTACCTTCACTTTATCTACACTTTATCTACAGTTTTTAATGATAGTCACGATGCACCATACTACGTGACGGCTACCACCTTCTCTGCCCTTATCTGTCGTCATCTGGGTTGTTGACCCGTTGCCGATCAGTCATCATGATTCTTTGTCCTTATTAGCTTGTGTTACATGTACTCTAAATAAGGTTGGCCACCGATGTGCCGTCACGGTAGGAGTCATTCTAGAATGTCAAGCGGCAAGCATAATCTTTGCACTCCCGTATACCCTGTATAGACTACATGAATATGCATTTGTCCTTCCTGATGCAGCTCCTCCGCTGCCCTGTGCTGTGGCTCATGATTTCGGAACTCAGCTTGGACCCGGGACTGGACCATGCGGCGTCCAATACTCAAGTCCCACAGTCAACAGTCGGTTATCCTATATAATCCGTCGTATTAGACCCATTCTTCAAGGCTGGGCCGAGAAGAGGAAGACGTGTTGAGAGGCGAAGACAAGAAAAAGAGAGAACAGACGAATATGAAAGAGAAAGAGAAAGAGAAAATTAGAATAATAAAAAGAAGACACAGATACGGCGGCATCCGTAGCGGTGGCGTGGGCTGTCTGCCGGAGCCAAATATACTTTCTACTTCATGATCACTTTATACTTGCATCGGTTTTCTTTGATTTTTCTTTTACTTTCTTCGAGTTTTTCAGCAGTATTCGCTCAAGGTTCCCTGCAGTCTCCCTGGAGTTTCCCTTTAGTTTCTTCTCTTGGCAATGCAAGCTTCCATCTCCCGTCGCGAGTACTCACTGCCGATCCTCCGTCAGGAAATATGGATTCGGTTCTTCGTTGCCAAGACTATAGCAGTGTTTCTCTTGCTTCTTATACTTGCTACGACTAGTAAAGAAGGGGTCTCACATTGGGACGGCTTAATAAGGTGGCTTGTACTGGTGTTGGCGGCTCGGCTCTGCGAGAAGAAGGCGTTCATTGCAGAACCTGCACGCATGAGTACGTGGTCACACAGACATAAGCAAGAACATTGCAAGAAAATAACAGAGACAAAAAGAAAGTGACGTTAGTTTCTTCGGCGGGCCAGTTCCATTGTTTCATCTGATTAGATTAGATGATGGGTCCGTTGCGAGTACTTACGACGGGTTTGAGTTTTCATTGTTTCTTTGTATTTTGTATCATTGAAAGTATTACTTGTCATCCTCCTCCTGTATCGGGTGGGATCACCGCATCTCGCGTGCCCAGAGACGGACAAACTCGTTGGCCAGAAGCCGACTTGTCCCAGTCTAAAACTAAAAAAGAAAAGTGCTAAAATATAGTCTGTGATAGTCTAGCCTCTCGTATTATCTCAATCATATCTCAATCATATCTAATAAATCTCTCTATCAATCAGATAATTTTCATCCTCATCCTAAGCCGAATCCTTTCTCGCTAGGCGTGCAAACGCGAATAAAAGGCATAATGAGAAGCAGGTAACAGTAACAGATATACTTGCAGCTGGGAGAGACTAGCATGAGTTAGCAGCAGCTTAGTCTTGTGTGGGTGGGTGTGGGTGGGTGTGCGGGTGTCGTGGGATGTTTTCTATTTTCTGTGTTCTGTTCTCTGATGTTCTTGTTTTTCTCTCACATTCTTGATGCTCCGTACAATGTACAGAATACAAAGTACGTCCAACTCGTCTCTTTGCCATTTTCACTTTTCGCGTCCTCTGCTCCACCTCGCTTCCACAGTCCACATGAGGGTTGGCTTCTTCTTTTCTGTTTCTTTGATTTTTATTTTGTTTTGACTTTGATTCTATGCTTCTTGCTTCTTCTTGGCTTCTGTCTCACCTCGTTAACCTCCGCTGCTCCCGAGCCCTGCATAACTTGCACCAAACAAAGCCGCAAAGACAGAAGCTTTTGCGCGGCTGGGCATCTTCTCCCGATAAACAAGACATGCCAAGCTTTGCAAGTGCCTTTGAAGCATTTAAAGTGCCCGAATAAAACTCTACCAAGGCCCTAATCCGACTCTAGTCCGACTCTAACCAGACTTGATCCTCTCTTGATCCTCTCTTCTTCTCAATTCTGTGCAAAACTGTCACCTTAATGCTACTTTGTGGTAGCGATGCCACTACCTGTTACATTACCAACCTAGCCCTGCTTGGAGCCAATTATTTTGCCTTTTTTCCAGCCATTACAACGCTCACTTATTTTATTTCTGTTTTATGTATTTTATGCAGCTTGATCCCCTGCTACATGGTCTTAACACCGGCATTTGTCGCGGCCCTTTGTCGACTAGACCCAGGCTGTGGATGTAAAGCCGCACTCCGAGGGTGTAATTATGTCTAACGCTGTCTACAACGAAAACTAATACGCGGCCATCACTGAAGTGGCTAGCAGACGGGGCAATTCTCGCACCTTATTCCATAGCTCAAGATCATACTTCGTACGCAAAGTGCCGTGGCCCACCACCAAGGCAAAATACGATACTACAAAGAACTCGTGCAGATACTTTGTACTTTGCTGTAGAGAAGGCTCGGTTTCTAAATGTGTGCGTGCGAGTACGTGGGCGGACAGTACATTGACAGATGGGAATAACTGTTGAGGTGGCCATCGGTAGGTCTCCGATGGGGCATCGGCCGAGGTTGGGTGCCAATATTGATAAGGAAGTATTTATTTGAATACTTGAATGAGAGAGTAGACAGAGTAGACAGAGAAGAACAGAGGACAAGGCGTTTCAAGTCGGCATAACGAGGCGTTCATCTCCGATCTCATAAGCCCGAGTACTTCGTATGCAATACCTGTAATAAGATTCATTTTCCTTCAATTTCAGGGCACAGGTCGTGAAATCCTACTCCAAATCACCCAAATCCCAAATCGCGCCTCATCCTCATCTCATCTCAGGGGTCGCCACCAAATCTTATTCTTTGACACATGCCTGTTGTCGACTATATCCCAGCCACTTAAGACCGAGCTGGCCTGTGCGTTCACTGCCACACGCGACCTGCCTTTCTGATCTCTGTCTGTTGTCTTACTGTACTTCGTACTCCTTGATCTCTATTATCTTTCTATCAGATGTACATCGTAGCCGCAAGTATCTTGTATCTCGGAAGGGTCGAGTGGGGGCCTCCTCCTTCAGTTTCTCGTCTACATAGTACGACGGCATGCAGCTCGTACTTTGTGTCTATTTTCTCGCTCTTACTTCGCGATAATGTACAGAGCACGATGTACTTGATCTTTATCAAGACTTGTTGGCGTGTACTTTTGATTGTGACAAGGTACATCTACCTCGGCGGAGTGCAACGGAGCTTAGAGGATCTTGTACTCCGTACATCTCCGCCAGCTCCGTACACGCCTGAATGTATTTATTGACGTTGTAGAATCTTGCAAGACTTGTATCAGTAAAGAGATACAAACGAACAGGCAAACAAATCAAATGCCGCATGCCAGCCCCCACTACACTACACTATGGAGTGTCTTCTCGCTGCTAGCGTAGTCCGTCGCGAAGACGAAGCTTTTGTACCAAGAAAAAGAGGAGAGGGTGAAAATATTGATTCCGAACGGCTGGAAATAAACAACTATGACCAGGTTATTGCATGACGGATCAGATAGGGAATGGGCCAAGATAACCTCGATGCCAGTGCTTTTTCGCCTTTTTTCTAGTGCTCAGCATAATCACCATCAGTTAAGATCATCTGATAGACAACGGGGCATTTGCCGTCGCGATATGGGGCGCAGGCAAATTTGGCAGCGTTAGCAGGCATCGTTAGCAGCATTAGCAGCATGGTCGGCTTATCTGATTTCGGTGACAGGTCAAGAAGATCAGGGATATAGGGTCTCCAGTAATAAGTATCCAGTAGCCAGGGATGTGCATGCACTTTCGCAGCATTAGCTAGGCCAAGAAAAACTCTATTTCATGGGCACGGCCTACAGGATACGGATACGATGTATGCGTCGAAAAAAGAAGGTGTGTTTTCTCTTTTCCTCTCTCTCTTTTCTCTTTCTTTTTTAGGCACAACAATTGCTTGCATCATATCTATTGTCACCAATGTCAGCTCAGACTGGACAGTAAAATGCAAAAAGAACAGGCAGAGCAACTCAAGAAGGACAAAAGAAACCTCACACGGAGTTAACATTTTAAGTTATTAGGTTTTATGGTCTGGCCCCATACGAAAAATGGAACGGTACTTGCTTTTATCCCGTATTTATCTTTTTTATTACGACTTGTATAATTACACTTGTCCTCTTGCGCAGCGCTCTCGGCACAAGGGGCCAATCATGCTATAGGGATCAGTAAAACTAGACTATAAACCGGAGAATCTGCAGCATGCCAATAGACTTTATAGACTATACAGGTAGATACTCCGTATTAGTGGGCAGACAAGCTTTGCGTATCGACTATTGCGACTATTGCACACTGTTATGAATTGTTTCCTGATGTAGATAGCAGAAACGGCCCTTCGTCTTCCGTATTCTGTAGAGAATGCATCGCGTACGTGTGTACGACTCGTACGCTTGTGGATGTCAGCCATCTCCGTCGAGAATCAGGTCGGACTGCCTCACAAAATTCAGCAGGACCAGCAAGTAGCAAAACTACTCTGTCCTCACTCGTTCGGCGCCGTGTCGGCCAACACCAGGCCGTCCCACCAGTGCCCCCGAGAGAGACCGGCCATCGTGAGTCGTCAGGCGTCACTTGCCGTCAGTCAGCCATCAGTCAGTCATGAGGCTTGTCGTACGGTCTGGTCACAGTCTGGTAGCTTAGCCAGAGTCTGACACTCTGGGTCGGAGTCTGCCCGAACTCATCAAATGTAAAGTGGTTCTTCTCACGTCATGGCTATCGTTGCAGATGCACATCCCACATCTCCTCATGCCCACCGCTTATCACTTCCAAAAGTCCTAGGTCACACGCGTGGGATGCGCATGTCTTGATCTGGGCTGCATGATCTTCGGAACGACGGCGTATTCCGTCTCTAAAAGTATCTTTGAAAGTATCTTGAGCAAGTACCTGAGTAAGTATGCTCGGACAAGCAGCCTCAATGCAGGTGGTGATAGGCACGGCTTGGCAGCATGCATTTGCCATTGCCAGCGTAAACAAAGTGTAAACAAAATGTAAACGAAATGTCATTAGTCTTATTGGTGACATTGCCAATGTCTTGTGACTGGTAGGCTGACACAGAAAAGGACGAAATGGGACGAAATGGGACGAAATCAACTGCCAAACCAAGGCGATTGCTGTCCAAGTGGCTTGTTCTGGCCTTATTTTCTATTTTCGGCGATACTCCCTCGGCTCGGGTTTATTGCGGTGGCTTTGATGTTCCTTTCTTCCAAATATCTTGGAGAACGGCTGCTTCATCTCGGTATTCATCCTTGTTTCGCGATTTTGGTTATATTTCGGGAGATTTTGGTAAATTTGAGGAGATTTCTGGAGATTTTACGGGGAATTTGCCTTCCAACGCATCACGAGCCGTCCGGGGTAGGCATCACTTGAATGCCGCCTTGGCTGGCATGGAGAAATGCATGCAGAAAGGCAAAAAAGTCGTGCCGAAGAGGACAGCGAGGCACGATCATCGTGGAGAAAGACAAGGATATGTGCCGTGAGGGGTAAACGGCGATCAGAACGGCCTATCTGCCAGCGCCTATGTCATCGATTGCAATTGATTGACAAGGTAGACAGAAATGAAAACACAACACGATATTGAATATACAAACTTTGTGCATCGCGAACGTTGAAATATAGTTGTGCAGCTGACTCATCGGCACCTGCCTCAAACGGCTACTACTTAACTGCCACGACCAGCCTCCGCCCTCAACTTATTACAAAGGCCCAGTGGCGTAATGGTAACGCGTCTGATTCCAGTGTATGAATTGGAGCTTCCAGAAGATTATCCGTTCAATTCGGGTCTGGGTCATCTTTTTGCTGTTTTGAATGCAAATACTGTTTAGATCTTGCAATGTACATTTTGATATCTTTGTACCTTTTTGCCTGTGCTTTGTCCCAGCTATCGTGCCTACCACATTCCTTTTTTGGTGGTGATCGGTCTACTGTAGTGGGTCTCGTGGTTGGTCACGTGTTCGCAACCGTCCCTATCGATAGCTCCAGAGCTGTTTTAGATTGCGTGGGATGCGCCTTCTAGATCAGGAATCTCGACAGCTGACAGCACCTTCCTAAAGCTGTGCATGATACTCAACCTTAATTCGACCGCGCCTTGCATTGGTTACTATCACCGACGGCCTTGCCACCCTGCCATCACCAACCCTTGCAGCTCTATTTCGCATTACAAATCAACATCGCAGCTCTCGCGCACTCACGCACCTCAAGCACGTCAAGCACGTCAAGCCCCTTGACGGGCAAGGCAGCATCCATCGACACGCCTTGATACCACCGCCACACAACCTCCCCGGTAACGATCCCTCCGCCATGCCTCGACGACCACAAGCATATGACGACTATGGCCTAGCCGTCCAGGATGTAAGTTGTCCCTCGGTGTACCTATCATTTCTGGCAGCTCGTTAACCTTGTAACCCCTCCATCAGATCATCCTGTCATCCTCAGATACCGACTTCATCGACCAGCTCATCCCCGTCCTGCGCGATGCTACCCTTGATGGCCGCCCCAGCAATCTGACCCAGAGTCTGGCCCAATATGTCGAGGACCGTGAAAACGAGATCGAGACCATTGGCCTGACCAAGCACGAGGAGTTCCTGGGGTCCGTCAACCAGCTGCAGGTCGTCCGCGAGGGCACGGTTACGCTTACCGCCGAGATCCTGGAGCTCAACCAGTCCATCCAGGCCAGTACCGAGAAGCTCGCCAAGCAGAAGCGCAATCTCGTCGACACGCGCGCCGTGCGCCAGAACATCTCGGACGCCGCCGACGCGCTGCGCGAGTCGCTCAAGATCCTACATGCTGTCAACAATGCGCACGAGCTGATCCGCAAGAAAAAGTACTATGCCGCACTCAAATCGCTCGAGGACCTGCAGAATGAGCACCTGGTGCCTATCATCCAGAATAAGTATGCGACGCAGCACCAGCTAGCCGACCTGATCCAGCGCTCCATCCCGGCGTCGCAAAAGACCATTTCCGAAGCCGTCATGACAGACCTCAACACGTGGCTGTATCGAGTGCGTGAGACGTCGCAGTTCTTGGGCGAGGTGGCCTTTTACCATACAGACATTCGCCGCACGCGCATGAAGGAGCGCGTCGAGCAGAACGGCTTCCTCAAGCACTTCCGCCTCAACTCAGCCATTGAGCTTGTGTTTGACGAAAATGACGAGTTTGACGTGCTCGACAACGACGAGGTCAGCGTCGACTTTACGCCGCTATTTGAGGCGCTGCACATCCACGAGGCCCTCGGCCAGAATGACCGCTTCCGCGCCGACTATGCAGCGACGCGACGCCAGCAAAAGGACTTGCTTCTGCCGACATCCGTGAACCTCGAGAGCGACGACGATGAGGCGTCGCTCAGCAGCTTGCTCGAGGGCGTCGCAGGCTTTTCTATCATTGAGAAGGCGACGATGCGCAAGGTGCCACAGCTTCGGACCTCGGTCGACGTCGACGAGCTGTGGGATTCGCTGTGCCAGAAATGTATCAGCCTCATCACCAAGTCTCTGCGCGACATCAGTAATGCCGAGGTTCTCCTCAAGGTGAAGGGTGTCATCTCGTTGTTTATCCAGACCATGGAGGGCTGGGGCTACTCGGTGACGATGTTGGACAACTTCTTGCTGCGGCTGTTTGACAAGTACGCCGAGCTGCTCAAGCGGCGGTTCAGCGAGGACTTCCAGGAGATTGTGTCGACCGACGACTACATGCCGATGACGATAAATACGCCAGAGGAGTACGAAAAGGTGGTCAATGTGAGCTGGTTCGCGCAGGAGAAGCCGCTAGCCGAGCTCACGTTCCCGCACGTGCTGCCCTTTTCGCAAATGTACCCGCTGTGCTGTATCGACATTCGCAACTTTCTGAACCAGTTCTACTTCTTCTCCGACGACCACTTCCAGCACGCGACTGTCATTGACGAGACGTTGCGCAAGTCGCTGGACGAGCTGCTAAACGCCAAGATTTGCCAGTCGCTTGTCGAGCGGCTCAGCTCGCAGTACCTGGGCCAGATTGTGCAGATCCTGATCAACCTCGAGCATTTTGAGACGGCGTGCCAGGAGCTCGAGCAGCTGCTGATCCGCGCGCGCTCGTCGACATCGGCCGGTGGACCGGTCTCTCTGACGGCGACGGAAGAGTTCCGCAGCAACAAGAAGACAGCTGAAAAGCGCATCTTTGAGCTGGTCAACTCCAAGATTGACGACCTCGTGGACACGGCCGAGTACGACTGGATGGCGCCGACAGAGCAGACGGAGCCCAGCAACTACATCCAGACGCTGACGCGCTACCTGTCCAACATTATGAGCAGCACGCTGCTGAGCCTGCCGCGCGAGATCAAGGAGCTCATCTACTACGACGCGCTCAACCACGCGGCCGACCGCATTTTGCTGCTGCCGCTGTCGCCCGACGTCAAGAACATCAACCCCAACGGCGTTGCCGACCTCGCGCGCGACGTGCAGTACCTGACCGAGTTTGTGGGCAGCCTGGACAATGCGTTTATGCTGGAGCAGAACCTGGACGAGCTGCAGCAGTCAGTGGCGCTGATGCAGACGGAGAACGCCGACGAGTTCTACGACATTACGACACGCAACAAAAAGTACGGGCGCGTGAACGCGCAGAACGGTGCGATCCTGCTGGAGAAGCTGACGCACACTGTGGAGGCGAGCGCGAGCAGCAGCAGCACGGCGCGGGCGGCCCAGGGTCTGGCCAACTTTTCGTCGCGGTTTGGTCTGCGGTAGACAGAGGGGATGACGACTATACGATATGTATACGACATGACGGCGTTTGGATTGTATTTTATTTAGTTTTGCTATTAAGCCGGCGTGTCATTTCAAGGCATCTCATACCAATACACTTTCTTATACTTGAACAATTCAGCAGATCATTATATAATTGAACCGATCATCAACAATAAGAATAGCCGACGGTGCAAAAGAGACCAGCGTAAAATGCAGAAACAAAATGTAAGAGAGCATGGCCGAGACTGGCCAATATCCAGGATGGAGCCTTCTTCCAACAAATGACGTTAGGCATGAACAATACAAAAAATACAGCATGAAAACTAGAACAATACAAGAACAAGAACCAAACGAAAAAGAAAAGAAGCGCCTCGAACCACAGGTATCTTCACGGCCTCCACACGCGCGAGCAGAGAGAGCCTTGAGGGGGGTATGTCTTTCGCAGCTCGCGTGAGGCCAGCCTCGTCAAACCCAAACCAGACGACAGTAGTGCCGTCTTCATAACAGCAAGCAGTAACGGGTAACAAACAATAAACAAACAAAAAAAAAAGCATGTCCGAACCCGTCTATCCATAGCCATAAACCTGTATGCAGATACATGTGCTGCTTCGGTAATAATATACAGATATCCAGAGACGCCGTCAATATGACAAAACGCATCAAGCACCGCCCTTGTTTGTTAGCGCCTATCACACGAATCTATGGTATCTAATCAAGAGAACTCACCTGCTGAGGCGGCATGTACGTGCCGTACATGCTCGGGTCCATGTCGCCGTAAATCTGCGGTTGCGGTTGGCCGTAGCCCGCCGCGCCGGGCTGGCCAGGGTACATGTTGGGCGTTTGCCGGTAGTCCGCCTCGCCACCCAGCTGGTGCGTGCCAATACCGGCGTAGTCAGCCAGGTGATTCTGGGCACCGCCAGGCACGCCTTGGGTCGCGGCGGCGGCGGCAGCGGCTGCGGCAGCGGCAGCAGCAGCGGCATTGGCCGCAGCGGCCGCATTGGGAGCGCCCGGAGGGGCAGCACCGCTCGCGTTGCCGCCAGCAGGGCCGCGCTTGGCGTGACTGGTGGCCTCCTCACGCGGCACGATATCGATGAGGAAGTCAAACATGTCGGACTTGGCCAGTGCGGACGCGATGTCGGAGCGTTGGAGGGTGCGGCGCTTGTTTTCCTCTGCGTGGATCCAGGCGCGCATGGTGAGCTCGGTGATGAAGATGTCGCAGCCCTTGGCGAACAGGATGGGCGCCTCGGCGGAGATCATCTTGACTTCGGGGTCAGCCTTCATGACCTTCTTGATGCGGGCCAGGGGCAACTGGTGCAGCTTGTAGTCGTGGGTGTCTGATTCGAGGTGGACAATGGTCTGCTGCCAATATGTGGTCAGGATGTCCTTGTATGGGCCGGTCAGACCCTGGTGAACCTGTAGTGGGAGAATGCGGTTAGCTCTGCGTCGGGAATTGCGCTCAAGCGATGATAGGTCGAGATGCAGGAGTGACGTACATTGGCCCAAGGGCCGGTGTAGAGCTCTGACGGGGCATAGCCTTGTTGCGACAGCTGCGGTGGTCAGTAGAGTTCGCGATTTGAACGACTATCAATGTAATTCAATTGGGCGCATTGCACATTGCGCGCAGCATTCGCGTCTTTTGTTTTTGACGGTTTGCGAACGCGCTGGCCAAAGCGAAAGCGAGGGGGAGGATGTGTTATTTACCGCTGCACTGGCTCCTGTATTCAGAAAAAAGGTTAGCAATAGGTCGCATGATCCAGACAATCGGCACAGAATCGACAGCAGCTGCAAAAAGCAACGCGCGATGCGCCAGGCTCAACTCACCGTAGTGGCCGACGTGAGTGGTGTCATAGATGGGCTCAGGACGAGGAGGCGCCTGGTTGGGCGGCTGTGGCTGGTTGTGAGGGTCCATGGTGTGCTGGTGTAGATATTAAATGAACGCGCAATTGATATGTCGGGCTGTGAGCGTTGAGCTATGGGATTGGCGATGCGAATAAGCTCGACGAGATGCGCGAAACGGGAGACGCGACGAAATGGGTGGCTCGTTTTTAGTGGTTGGCGGAGGAGTGAAGCTGGAAGCTGAACGGGCCGATTTTCGGTGGTTGCGGGGAGGAGTTGGAGTTCTGAAGAACGGGGGCTACAGAACAATAATGGGTGATGACTGGAAAGGCAGGTGCTAAGTGCTGTGCTGGTAGCAGTTAGCGGGGTTTTTAGTCTTTTTCTTCGCTGTTGGTGGACTAGTAATGGCTACTAGGAGCTAGAATGGCAGGCGCGACCGGTGACAGGTTGATCGATCAATGGAGTTGGGAAGGAGCGATGGACAGCGCGGGATTACGGTGTAGGATTAGGAAAGAGCGAGATGGATGATGAAAGGATGACAAAGATCATGTATCTGGTTAAGCAAAGCAAGACAAACTGACTGGGAAGAGGGAAGAGGGAGGAAAGAGGAGCAGAGAGCAGGGAAAAGACGAACAGAAGAAGAAAGCAGTGCAAAAGCACGCGATTTTAATGCGATGGCTTTATGCGCGCGCTGTTGCGAAGACGTGAATATGCCAGTTCAGTGATAGAGTGGGATTGCAAGAAAAAGACGAATCAGATGCTATATATCTGCTATGAAACAAGTGATGAAGATATGACGGAGGCTTTTGTGATAATGTCGGTCACGCATACTCAGTAGAGGGAGTGTGATAGACTGACGAGAATGGGAAGGCTGGGAGAAACGTGCGGGGCGGGGGCGACAGCATAGAAAGGGAAGGCGCGACGGAGGAAAGTGAAAGCAAAACGGCAAGAGCAGATGGCAAAACAAAAGACACGAGGGGTAGCCTTGCCGCTCCTTCCTGTTTGTTTACTTCGCGATCATGCTGCTGCATCTGACATAAGCACGAGTCGGGCGTATTCTGTAAATAGTAGAGCCGCCTCGCGCAGTGCAACGGTCTCATCCACTTCTTCAACTTCAATTCGACCTGATAACTTGATAACCGTTTGATGGTCCCATCCCGTCTTCAAGCTAGAGTAGACAGAACGGCCAAGAGCAGAAAGTAGAAGACAAAAGAACAGAGAACAGAGAAAGGCCCTCTTCCCTACAAGATCTGATTTGCCGATTGATAGCTCGAAAGCTCGATAGCTCTATCGATAATCAACGGCTCTGCGTCGCGAACTGGCTGGTTTGCAATCTTGATTGGCTGGCCGTTCAACGCCCGTCGCAAAGTTGAGGGCGCAAAGCTCACGGACGAAGAGGATTGGGCGAGCGACAGTGGGGTCGGAGAGCAGCAATGATGGCAATGGGAGTGAAAACACGATGGCGATGTCTGGTTGGACAGGGCCTGGTGATCTTTGTCTCCTTCTGTCTCTGTCTTTTGCCTCCGTCTGTCTCGTCCTCTTGTCTACCATCCAGTAATAAAGAATAAAGTCGGGACTTCACTCAAGGAGCCACTGGGCTCGCATCTTTGATCTTACTCGCCAATAGACGGCTTTCTCTGTTTCCTATTTCATGCTCTGCTATTTGCCTGTTGCCTGGATGGACTCTGCTTGCTATTTTGCTATTTCTAGCCAGTCTCATATTACAGAAATGGGCAAGCTACCCGGCAAGCGAGCCAGTAGAACGCGAGAAAAGTCCAGTCGACGAGCGAACGAGAGCGTGTAGCTGGTGTTTGGTTCGAATGGATATGATTCGAAACGAGGAGCAAAGCAAGAAACAAATCAAATAGACGAAAGAAATGAGCACGAACCTATTGCTGCGTTTCGTTGACGCAAAGATGGAGGAGGAGGAAAGAAAAGATGCAGGAGACCGCAGAGGGAATACAGCATATATTTAGTAATAATTTAGCATTTTGCAGGAAAACCAACAAGTATTTCATCCAGGAATTGTTTCGAAAGCAATAAAAATCTATAAAAAGCGCAAAACAACACACAAAAATAACAAAAATGACGGCAAGGCAGCAAGTAAGACCCGACAACAAAAGCTAACAGATTCCAGGGATGCCCGTAAAGCAGGAACCGCCTCGTTTCGTAGGCCTCTTTGGCCGTTCCGTCGTCATAATAAGAGCGGTCAAGATGAGTGGTTGGGCATCGAGCATCTGATGCAGCGGAACGAGAGATGGATTTAAATTAAATCAAAATTTAATACAAATATTTCTGCTTGCTTTTGCATGCGCAGTTGGGCGTGCCACACCCTGCCAGCACGTAGAGTCTACTCAGTACGATGATATTTCGATTTTGTCACTCCATCTGCACTTTACAATGACGAGTATTCATGTATATTTACCTCGTCTGTCTGATGCGTTGTGCAGTGTGGGTGGTGGCTATGGCGGGTTTCCCGAGAGTGTGTTTGTTGTGAGTATTTTAGTTAAAATTGACAGCAAGTTTAAATACTTAAATCCTGTTTGGTGGTCTGCCAACTCACCCACTCCGCAGGCTGACGGCCGACTTGCATAATGGAGTTGTGCAGACAAAACACGCTAATGCACGTTTTGGTGCCTATTTTGCAAGGCAGACATTGGCTGTTTCCAAAAGTGCAAAAAGAGCTAGCTGGTCCGTGCATAAGTGACTAAGCTCTTATCTTATCGCAACTCCGCTTTAATTTTCACAGCTCCAGTAAAAAAACCTTCAAATTACTTCAACTTTTCCCGTTCCTGAACTCTTCCTTCTTCTCTCCTTCTCTCCCATACACACCCTACTACTCTCAACCACCCATACAAGTAACCATGGCGCCGGTTGCTGATCTGACCGAGAGTCAGATTGACATTCTCCTGCGGGAGGCCGAGGAGCGTCTTGCGGCGAAGAACACGCAGGTCGTCGTGGCCTCGAAGCCGTTTGAACAGGCTGTCGCAAAGGCGTCCAAGAAGGAGATTGCAGCGGCTGAGGCTGCTGCGCCCATCAAGGCCGATCCCAAGGCTGCGAAGAAGACGGACGGCATCACGCTGCGCATCGCGTCGCTCCCACAGGCCAACGACAAGGTAAGCCGCTTTGCTCTGCTTGCACTGCATTTTCCCTTTTTTCTATCCTCTATCCACGATCAAGAGATGAAAATATCCCATTACCTTATTGAGGCATACGGCGTCCCCGTTATGGGTGTCGCCCTTGCAACCACATGATTTTTATTTATCATAGTTACTCTGATGATCCTTTGATTTCCCCCCTTATGTTTTTGTGCTTATCTACGGACAACACTAACATCTCAGAAAAACCCAGACAATGCCGGTCCCGACTGGTTCGGCCTGCAAAAGACCAATCTCACTGCCGAGGCAAAGCGCGACTTCCAGATTCTGCGCATGCGTGGTATTCTCGATACCAAGCAGCACTTCCGTAAGGACACCCGCAAGGACATGATCCCCAAGTTCTCCGTCTTTGGCACCATTGTCGAGGGTACCGCCGAGGGCGAGAAGGACCGTCTGACGCGCAAGGAGCGCAAGCGCACGATTGCCGAGGAGGTGCTGGCCTCGCAGGCTGGCAACAAGGTCCTCAAGAAGCGCTCGCTCAAGATCCAGGAGAAGAAGCAGAGCGGCAAGAAGGGCTTCTACAACAAGCTGGTCGCTGGCCGTCGCAAGCGGAAGTGAACGGATTGATTGCTTTGTCGATTGGACTGTCTGTTTTGATCGACAAGCCGACAAGACAAGAAAGCATTCATACTCAAAAGTGCACCACTCGGAATCGATCCGATCAGGGCGTCGGGCACAAATGCCCATGCTATGCTCGCGCCTTACGCCCAGCCGGCCGCCCCCATGCTGCACACTGCACATTGCACATTGCACATGCTGTTACCCTGAGATAGCTGATGCAGGTATGCCCAGGGCCGAGACGCGCCGGTTCTGCTTGCACGTTGCCTGCACTTTGCCTGCACTTTGCAAGATGCTCCATCCACTGTATCTTGCACATTTTGCACATTTGCACTGCTAGTGCAGTCGCTGGCCCATGGCTTCTCGGCATGCTGATGCAGTACTCGTCCCGATCATTCGGTTCGCCTCACTCTCGTCGAGCCCAATGTCATCGTGTAGAATACATGACATGGCTTTCGCGAGAATGGCAGGGTTACTTGGTAGACGCAGGGATGATCCCACTGCGCACTCGTGCCCGATCCAATACAATTAGGCTTCAAGCCATTTATTTCCCATTATTTGATATCTGCGTGCTTGTGAATGTGAAATGAAGACAATATCTGTGCAGTCTGTTAGAGCTCTTGATTCACGTCGATTTGGGCGATGCTAATACAGTGCAGACACAGTGCGAATCTTATCGATTACTGTGGGTCGATTGGCTGGCTCGGCTCGCGCCAAAATTTTGCAGAGCATCAAACTCGACTTTTGGTGGTGGCTCACGGGATCACGAGCTCGACATCACGTCAAATCAGCAACGATGAACGCACCACCATTAATACGGTCGCTTCGGCAAGGCCTTGCCAGCCAGATGGTAAGTTTAACCACTTGGCCCTAGAAACAAGATGGCCGTGGCCCTGGCTATTGCCGGAACCCCACGGAAGCCGGCCGGCCGACGATGACGACAACGACGATACCCGAGACAAAAAAGCCAATATGCTGACTTTACCTCTAGCCGACAGCAAGATGCGCATGGAAGCAGTCTATGGCTGCCCGCCCTACACAGATCGCCGCCCGGTCATTGTACGTGTCCACGACACCACCTGACCCAACCGACAGCATTCTAACAGCGTCTAGATCCTCACAGCCACCAGCAAAGGCGAAACAGTATGTTCTCTATGCGAATCCTCAATAATAAACGACACAAACTAACAGCCAGGTCTACTCCCACCCCCGAGACAGAGGACAAGACCGACCGCCTCCCCCGCTCCGTCCAGGCCCTCTACATGCAGCCCCTCCGCCGCGAGTGCGAGTACGGCGTGCCCTCGTGCGACCTGCAGCTGCGCTCCTACACCCTGCCCAACCTCCAGTTCTTCTCCGACTTTGCCCTGCGCGCCGCCTACTACCTCGGCCTGCCCGCCTACGGCCCCGTGCCCCTGCCACGCATCATCGAGCGCTGGACCGTGCCGCGCTCCCACTTCATCTTCAAGAAGTCCCAAGAGAACTACGAGCGTATCACCCTGCGCCGCCTTATCCAGATCCGCGATGGCCACCCCGAGACCGTCCAGCTGTGGCTTGCGTACCTGCAAAAGCATGCGTACCCCGGTCTGGGTATGAAGGCCAACATTTTCGAGTTTGACAGCCTCGACGTCGGCAAGACCATGGACACGACCGTGCAGGGCCTGAGCAGCCAGCTGGATGCCAAGTGGGCACACTTGGGCGAGGGCAAGACGCGGGCGACGGCCGAGAAGGCAGAGGAGATCCTGGCGGGCAGCCCCGAGTTCCAGGAGGCGCTCCGGGAGGCCAAGGCCAAGCTGGCCAAGGACCGGCAGGCCATGTCTGCCGGTCTGTAAGCGCCTATTTTGGATGCTGTATAGACTTGTGCATTTCTGGTTTGCTGGACTGGTGGACTGCCATGTTTGGACGTCTTGCGTGTTGCTGTTGAAAATGTCATGTTGGGCCCAAAAGAGGCCGGCATGGAAGCCTCTGTATTTGTATAAATTAAAGTTTCACATATAAAATAATCATAACGACATTACTGAATTAGATTGCAAACTGCATTGCTGATTGTAAGCACTGTTTTCAAGATTTGTGAGTCGAGTTGGATATATGCAGGTAGGTTAGATGATGACTAATCCCGTCATCCACATCACGCCGACTCTGACTAAATCGTGATGTCGATGCTGTTTTTCATTCATAATAAGATCAGTCAACACCACAAATCCGTTCTATATTTCATACACATCTCATAACACCTGAGAGCTTAGTCTCGTTAGAATGAGAAATCTACAGTTGCTGTCGTTGGCAGCTGGCGCCGCCGGCCGGCCCAGCCTCACAGCCTCTCGGATCTCAACATCAAGAATAGCTTCATCCGGACAGCCTCTACTATCATGCCGCTCCTTTTCCCACACATCCCGGAGGCGGAATGAGCCAAGTACAAGCGAGTCAGACAGCCAAACGGCCAACCCGTATGCTGCACCAAAGGGCGCCGTCGTCTTCTCCGGCATCCAGCCCACCGGCGTGCCGCATCTCGGAAACTACCTCGGTGCCATGCAACGCTGGGTCCAGCTGCAGAACGAAGCCTCCAGTGACCCGACCACAAAGCTCTACTACTCCGTCGTCGACCTGCACGCCCTGACGTCGGTCACCGCCAGCACACCCTCAAGCCTGCTGCAGCACCGCCGCGAGACTTTGGCTGCCCTCCTTGCCGTCGGCCTCGACCCGGACCGCTGCGTGCTCTTCTACCAGTCTGCCGTGCCAGCGCACTCGGAGCTCATGTGGCTTCTAAGCTGCACGGCGTCGGTCGGCTACCTGTCGCGCATGACGCAGTGGAAGAGCAAGCTCGACATCCAGGACGAGGGTGCGACCATTACCGACGCGGCACGGTCGGAAGCGAAGAAGCTCAAAAAGTTGAAGCTGGGCCTGTTTTCGTACCCCGTTCTCATGGCGTCGGACATTCTCGTGCACCGCGCAACGCACGTGCCCGTCGGCGACGACCAGCGCCAGCACCTCGAGTTTGCGCGCGAGTGCGCCACCAACTTCAACCACACCCACGGCCAGCCTCTTCTCGTGGCACCAACTACCCTCCTCTGTACGTTTTTGGTTCTTCAGTCACTTTCCTAATAGTATACGACTGACAGATAGCCCCCGCACGACGTGTCATGTCACTGCAGAATGCGACACAGAAAATGTCCAAGTCGGCCCCCGACGCAAGGTCACGCATTCTGCTGACCGACGACGACGCCGCGATCCGGAAGAAGATCATGGGTGCGCGCACCGACTCGGTGTCGACAGTGAGCTACGACCGCCAGGCGCGGCCGGCCGTGGCGAACCTGCTGGAGATTCTGGCGCTGATGGAAAACGGCAGCGCGGGCCTCGCGGGGTCGATCGAGGATGCGACAGCCAAGCTGGCGGCCGAGCTCGAGGGCAAGCCATTGAAGGATCTCAAGGAGCGGACAGTCGACGCCGTCATTGGCCATTTGGGCGGCATCCGCGAGCGCTTTTTTGAGGTGCTGGCACGCGACGACGGCGCATACCTGGACCGTGTGGCCGAGCACGGAGCAACGCAGGCGCGGGCCAACACGGCAGAGACCATGCACGACGTCCGGACAGCCATTGGGTTGTAATCAAGAAAAAAAAATTAAATGAAAGGATTAACAAATCAATGTAGAATAGACAAAAAGGCAAAAGGCAAAAGGTCAAAGTTCAAAAAGTTCAAAAAGCTCAAAAAGGCCATGTATTATATCGTCAATCTCGTCACACACATCGTTTCCAGCCACGTCCCCAGCTCCCATCAATTTGTCCTGGTGCACCTCGCGCACCGTGCCGCCGTGCCAGCTTTGCTAGTTTTCTATGCAAGTTTTCCTCCCAGTTTGTTGGGATCGACGGTGTCGACGGGGACCGCACAGTCTCTGCATCTATCTACGAAGCATATGCAAAGTTGGACCCGCGACACGCCGTCCAGAAGTCCCGCACAACTGTGTTTGTCTGTCGGGCTCCCCGGAGGCTGTTTATTAGCAATGAGCAGCATTATGAAGACGGACAAAATGCAGAAAACTTACTTCATAATCTTCTTCAGGAAAACGGACTTTTCGCTGGCCGTGACGCGGTCGCTCGGGAACGACGGCGCCGCCAGGGCTTGCTCCAGCCAGCCCTGTGCCCGGACATGCTGCACGACCATCTTCTTGAGAGGGTCGGCGAGCTTGTCCAGCTCACTGCGTGAGGCGTTGCCGCCAAAGTTGTTGATCAGCGAGCGCGCCAGCAGCGGGCCGAGGTGCTCCATGGCGTTGCTCACGGCCGCCTTCAAATCTTCCTCGGGCCGGAGTGTGATGAATGTTGACTGCAAAGTTAGTTTTTGTCGTTATGTATTGACTAAGAAGACTCACCCAAAACTCGGCTGCTGCAGCCTTGGGCAGCGGCTCATTACCGTCGAGCACCTTGAGCGTGAACATGAAAAAGAACTCGAGCTGCGACGACGGCTCGACGCGGAGAAGGGCCGCCGCGTTCTTCTGCATCACAGAGTCCACAAACTCGATGCCTCTCTGTGTCAGCTCCGTGTCGGCCTCGGGCTCTGGCAGTTGCTGGAGGAGACCAAAGATCCACGGCACCAAAGTGCCCAGACTCCGCGCGGCGGCTTCACTCGTCGCGTTCTTGTTGTTTGCAAGTGAGCTGACAAATGACTGTGCAGTGTTCACAATCGACCCAATGTACGGCGTCACCGTCTTGGAGGCGTCTCCGGCGGTGCCACACTGGCGCACCAACATGTCCGTGACCATCTCGGGCGGGAACACGAGGGGGCCTGGCTCGGTCTCGGAGAAGCCTGCTTTGAATATGTTGCATGTAACATCAATCACTTCGCTGCTACGGGGAAAGGCAGACTGGATGGCTAGAATCATAGACATGATCGTCGACTGCAGGCCCTGCAGCTGCGGGTTACTGACAAGAGCGCCACCGTTGTTTTCGGCGTCGTCGTCCGAGTCCAGCTCGATAGCGGCCTCGGTCGTCGACTGAAGACCGCGTGCCATGCTCAACAGACAGCGCAGTGGAATCAGTACAGCTTGCAGGAGCACTTCATTGACCGACGGTGCTGCGAAGTCTTGGCCCGGCTGCAGGCTTTGCTGCTGCTGCTGACACTGTCTCACAGCCTTGGAAATGAGAGGTGAGTTTGTGTCCGGATTCGCGCCTGCACCCTCATGGTTGAGCGTCAGGCAAATCTCGACGTCGCGCACAATAAACGACAGAAGCTGCTGGCACAGCTGGAACCGCGTCGTTTCGTCGGACGTGGCCTGAATGATGGCGGAGATGGCATTGACGATCCGCTCCTCGGCAAGCGAGTCAAGCTGTGGGTTGTCGTGCAGGAGCTGATACTGCTGGAGGAATGCACTGGCCTGGGGCGTCAGCAGCGCACGGCACGACGAGCACAGCGTGGAAATGGCCTTGGAGGCCTGCATGGCAAGCGGCGGTGTTGCCACGGCCTCGAAGAGCAGGTTAAGAGCGGCAGGGAGGTGTGCTGGCTTGCGCTCAAAGTATTCCGAGTACCGCTCAATAAGCGACAGAGCTGTCTGGCGCAGGCGCACGGGAAGCTCCGACTCGCCCAGCGCCAGAAGGCTGAAGAGCGGCGACGAGAAGATGCTCTCGAGGACATTGTCGTAGCTGTTGTCGTCGGATATGCAGTCTGAGAGGGCAGCCAGGCAGAACGCAGTGGCCTCGATCTGCGGCCATGCCTTGTCGTTGATGGACCGCAGGAGCAGATCGGTAAAGATGGTGAGAAGGTCGCGGCCGGCGACCGAAAACACGGTTTGCAAGAGATCGCCAACGTCCTTACGTGCGTCTCCGAAACCAGCCCGGTCGGACGAGTCCCAGCTCATAAACTCATTTATGGGCGGGTACTGTATCTTTTGCCAACAGTGGCCAACGACCTCTTTGACGAGGACGAGCGCCGACTCGACCCAGGGTGCGTACTTGCCGCTGCTGCCGTCCTCCGACTCCGAGAACATGGAGTCCAACATCGTCTCGATGTACGTGCCCCAGAACTCGAGTGCAGGCACAAAGATAAAGTCCTCTGCGACAGGGTGGCCCTGTGTTGTGAGAAGTGCCGACAGCGAGGCCAGGATATTTTGTGACCGGCCACCGTCGACGGAAGAAGGCGTTGTCATGAGAAGTTCGACGCGGGCATCGCCGTATGCTAGCAGCAGCAAGCCGTACTGCAGCGGCTCGAAATCAAAGTCGCCACCAAGCAATGCCTCCATGTGCTTTGCGCCCCATTGGCTCTCGAAGATGGATGCGATTGCGTCGTAGTGCTCGACTGTGAAAAAGTTTGAGTAGTTGGACAGAATGTCGCTGAGAAGCTCGATAGCAGCATCATATAGTTCTTCATCCTGCAAGCAGTTGACAACAGGGATGATAAGAGAGCGCAGGGGGCCGATGAGGACTTCGCTGTTGTTCGCCGGAAGCCTTTGGGCGTACAGAATCCATGACTAGAGAAGTTAATAAAATAAAAAGGTGTGCGTATCATACATCATCTTACCTGGAGACACTTGATGCTCTCACGGCGGATAGTAACAGTCTTGGCTGGGTCTGAGACTGGAGACGCAAGCCCGACATGGACCAGCTCAGAAACGTCTGCTGCAGTCTGGAGGAGCTGCGAGTGGACAGCTGCAAACTTGGGGATGCGCATATCAGTCTTGGCGACATCGGACACGAGGCTGTTGGCAAAGATGAGGGCGGCGCGCAGCAGCCGCCAGTCGAGACGAGCGACAATCTCGGACACGCCTGGTGCACGGTCGACATCCTCACCGACGACACCGCTACCTGTGTGGAGGGAAACGAGTAGGCTCTTAGCACACTTGGGCCACAGAGACGGGAAGTGAATGAAAAAGGTCACCAAGGCCTGGCACAGTTTCTGCGTTGACAGGAAGCCGAGGTCTTCGCGGGCCGAGGATGCCAGCCAGCGCAGCAGGTTCTGGAGCAGTTCGCCTGCATCCTCTGGCGATAGAGCGGAGCTGTACTGTTAGTACGCCATAGATAGAATAGAGACGAGCTGCATTACCTTTCCGTGTTGAGCTTGACGATGATGGTCAAAGCACCAAAGAATTTGATCTGGTCATCGGCGGTGCTCTGCACAGGCCGGTCAAGGAATGTCTGGGCCAGCCGCCACCCCTCGGGCGAGCGCTGCAGACGCTGGAGCGTATCCTGTATAGAACCAATGGCTGTGTGAAGGGTGCTGGGGCTGTAGAGCGCGAGGACCAACTGGCGGTGTCAGTATGGGACTATCTGTTGCCGTGTTGCTGGCGTTTGCTGTGGACTTACAGACTCGACCTCGGCTAGCGACGTCGGTAATGGGGCTTGGTTTTCCATTTTGAGGCTGGCGTATAAACAGGGCTAATGTGTGAGAACAGATGTTGAGCTGCAGGATTATGTCGAGTGAGGTAATGTGTTGATGTCGTGTAGATGCCGCGCTGCCAGCAGTGTTGCTGTATTCAGACTGGCATAAATATGTCACACTGTGACGGTCGGTCGGGATCTAAGATGTCGAACCGTCCTGGCTGTTGTTCTGGATGTTATGCGCGCGAGAGGAGGACGAGAGGACGAGGACGAGGAGAGAAGACGAGGCTGCTGGCGACGACAAGGTAGTGCAGGCCGTGGCGCGTGTCAAGGCCGAATGACGTTCTTTATATGAGCTACAGGGCGAAGAGACGGGGCGGATAGAGGTATTCTATGAGGTTCTGCGAGCTGTACGAAAGCTAGGGCGTGTGCGGCTGTGAAGTGTGAAGCTGCAAGGCTATGGATGGAGCCCCAGAATGAGTCGAGGTTGAGGTATGTAGGTCGCGGTTGTGAGCTGGTCCAAAACGGAAGGAGCGCCCCTCTAATCAAAGTGTAAGAAAATCAACAAAATTACACCGTCTAGAATGGGACGGCAAATAGTAATATGAACACATACATCAGCGCTTCGGAGTTTCTGTTTATATTGAGGGATGCCATATGAATTAACAAAAAATCACAAAAAAGAGTGGTGGCTTTCCCGTTTAGTGCCGTGATCTCTGTCGCCTGGAAGCCCAACTGTCTGAAAACAGGACGGCTTGCTCTGCTGCAATTTATTTAATAATGATAATATACGAGAGGGGACATGCATAGAGATGTGTGTAGGATCTATGTGCGCCGTTGTGCATCCGCCTCGTGCACAGAGCGTCTGACATCGTCGTCGCCGTGCTCTGCTGTTTTCGCGTTGTGAATTTTGTTAGGCCGCTGCCCCACCAAACCCACGGGCTGCTACAGTGAGACACTTTCCGGGCGTAGTGTCCGTCGACGTCAATAGGATCACGTGTGATTTAAACTAATTGCAACTTTAATTGGTAAATCACAACAGCCAAACGGCCATGTTGTGCAACCTGCAACAGCACAACAAGGCTGCCGTTTGTTTCAGCATTCCGGTCGAATAGAATATGAGGTGTTAGCATGTCAAAAGTGAGGTTGATTCAAAAGGGATGGGAGTTGATGCAGCCTCTATCATTGTCGTAAGTAATAGTTATAACTCTTGAAAATGTCCGAAAAACAAACAAAATGAAACCAAATATAGATCTGAATAATTTCAAGAAAATTGATATTATCAAGTCAACAATAGATAAATGAGAAACCTATTGCTTCTAATTAGATATAATTTCAAAAAGTCAAAAGGCTCAACCAAAATCCCCACCGAGACGAACAGAACACCGAAAAAGACGACACCATATCAGCTGCCATGTTGAACACTCATTGTCCACTTCGCATTAGGAACCTTGATCTGCAATGCCATCTAATCGTATCATGCAACACTGAACAGCCGCATACTTTGTAGTCTCTTCTTGTACATCTCAAACTCAATCTGAATTACCTAATCAAAGCCGAAGCTGGCCGGCCATGCTCCGTATCTGCCATGAATCGCTCCTTCCGTTTTGGAAGCTCTCACTATGACCATAAACCCGGCCGACACCCCACCTCCCTCTTCTGGAAGCTGTCTTTCACTATGAAGTGCAGACCAACAGCTCAGAGCACTTGAAACAGTGGGTCCTATGTCCGGCGAACAGAATAGTGTCAGAATAGTGGTTATAGAGGGAAGCAGAGGAAAGAGGAAATAGAAAGAAGAAAGAGGAAAGAGGTACAGGGCCCAAAGAGGGACAGAACAAACGAGAGAAAGCGGAGGAAGGCGCTATCCACTGACGTTGCTGTCCACCCGCGTGCCTTCCCAAACAGGTAAAATCCAGTATCAATCCATCCATTCACGTTCCCAACCAAGCAACTCGTCTCCTTCTGCCCCCTCTTCTTTCCTCTTCTACAGATTACTCTTATCTGCCACTCTGTTTGCCTCTCACTGCTATTTGTTGATATTTTGGACCTTTGGGACCTCTATATTTTGGACTCTCCCTCCCTCTCCCAAACCCATGTCCTTTCCATCCCCGAGCACCGTGTCTCGTGCCCTCCCACGCCTTGTTGGTACGCATACGCAATCGATCCCAAAGTCGACAAATCGAGCGATCGTCAAGCTCGCAACCCTCCGAGCGGCCACTCTCCCGAGACCTTTTTTGACATTCTCGACATCCTCGACATCCTCGACGTCGGCTACACTCTCGACACACTCGTCTTTGTACCACCAGCGTCGTATCAGCTCTTATCAACAATCTCTCAACTGCAAACCCCGCCGTTGCGCCCACACCCAAGCTACCTCACGACCGAAGAGAAGCAGCCCCCCCGTCCCCGAAATGGAGACCATTGCTACCGGCGAGCGCCTCGAGAAGCTTCGCCAGCTCATGGTCGAGAACAAAATTGATCTCTATAGTAGGTTCCAAAGTCCCCCTCTTGGAAGCTCTTGCTCACCTTTAGTCATCCCCTCCGAGGACGCACATTCGTCAGAGTATATTGCACCATGCGACGGTCGCCGTGAGTTCATTAGTGGCTTCAGCGGCTCGGCTGGCTGCGCCGTGGTCTCGTACGACAAGGCCGTGCTGGCCACCGACGGTCGCTACTTCAACCAAGCCTCGAAACAGCTCGACAACAACTGGACTCTTTTGAAGCAGGGAATTCAGGATGTGCCTACGTGGGAAGAATGGACGGCCAGCGAGGCAGCGGGTGGCAAGGTGGTTGGCGTCGACCCCACGCTTCTCTCCAGCTCAACGGCCCGTAAGCTCGCCGATAAGATCAAGAGAAGCGGCGGAAAGGAGCTGCGCCCAGTGACCACCAACCTGGTCGACGCCGTGTGGGGCGCCGAACGCCCAGCGCACCCTACGGAACCTATTCTGCTGCTGGATTCGACAAAGTTTGCTGGCAAGGACACCAAGACCAAGCTGGCCGAGCTGCGGGCGGAGCTGGAGAAGAAGAATGCTGCCGGCTTCATAGTGTCGTTGCTGGACGAGGTGGCATGGCTGTTCAACCTGCGTGGCAACGACATCCCGTACAATCCCGTCTTCTTCTCGTACGCCATCGTCACACCCCTGCATGCTTTCCTGTACGTGGACAGCACGAAACTTGACGACAAATGCAAGGCGTCTCTGGAGGAAAACAATGTCACCATCAGACCGTACGATGCCATCTTTTCGGACTCAAAGGTTTATGGAGCCGGGCTTGCAGAGCAAAAGCAGGCCGCTGTCAAGGCGGCAGCGGGCGAGGCTGGCAAGTCGGCAACGGTGAATGTCAAGAAGTTCCTGCTGTCTAACCGCACATCGTGGGCTCTCATTCTGGCATTGGGAGGCGATAGCTTTGTCGAGGAGGTGCGCAGCCCGATTGGGGATGCCAAGGCGGTCAAGAACGATGTTGAGCTGGAGGGCATGCGGCAGTGCCATATCCGTGATGGCGTTGCGCTGATCAAGTACTTGGCATGGCTCGAGCAGCAACTCACCACCGGCGTTGCTCTTGATGAGGTGGAGGCAGCCGACAAGCTGGAGGCGTTGCGGTCGGTCCAGGAGCACTACGTCGGTCTCTCGTTCCCTACTATTTCGTCCACGGGTGCCAAGTAAGTGTTAACTGCTCTCGGTTCTCTTACTACCTATGCTAACCTTTAGCGCGGCTGTGATTCACTACCAGCCCGAGCGCGGCAGCTGCTCGCCCCTCGACGTCAACGAGATTTACCTTTGCGACTCGGGTGCGCAATACTACGACGGCACCACTGACACGACACGCACAGTGCATTTTGGCACACCGACGGACGCTGAGCGCACAGCGTACACGCTTGTTCTCAAGGGCAACATCGCTCTCGATGTCGCCGTCTTCCCTAAGGGCACGACTGGCTTTGCACTTGATTCGTTTGCTCGGCAGTTCCTGTGGTCCGAGGGACTCGACTACCGGCACGGCACAGGCCACGGCGTCGGATCGTTCCTGAATGTGCACGAGGGTCCCATCGGCATTGGCACTAGAAAGCAGTACGCCGAGGTGTCGCTGGCTACCGGCAATGTCACGTCGATTGAGCCTGGCTACTACGAGGACGGCTCGTACGGTATCCGCATCGAGAATATGGTGATTGTGGGCGAGGTCAAGACCACACACTCGTTTGGCGACAAGCCATTCCTTGGCTTTGAGCACGTCACAATGGTTCCCTACTGCCGGGCTCTGATTGACGAGTCGCTGCTGTCACCACGCGAGATCAAGTGGCTCAACGACTACCACGTCGAGATTGTGGCCAAGACGAAGCATCTTCTCGGCGACGACGAGGTGGCTCTGGCCTGGCTGGAGAAGGAAACACAGCCATACTAGAGTGTATGATGGTATAACTTTTATTTTTATCATTTGCCTTTTGTCTCTTTAGTCTTTTTCTCTTCTTTTTATGATTGGTTATTAGTTTTGACTACGCATTGCATAGCATGCATGGTATTATGGCTTTATTATTATTATTGGCTACCATACCGATGGACTTTGAATGCCCAAGGTGGATTAAAAGTGCATGACAGACGACATCATGAAGCAGATGCCGAAAGCAAGCTTGAAGGCGGTGTGCTCAGAGAGGGCAGTCAGGACACGCGACGAGTTGAAACGCTCCTTGAGCTTGAGGTGATGCACCAGGTCGATGCCGGCGCGCGAAGCCATGCTCTGCACAGTGATGGCCAGGCCGAGCACAAGAACAAGCGACTTTGAAAATGTGCTGACCAGCAGGCCGATGACGAAGCCTACAGATTAGTTTTGTACAGAAACGACAGAGGACAGGATGGCATACCAATGACGCTTCCTTTGGACACTTCGGCGGCGAATTCAGGGTTCAGAGGGAGGTCATAGCGGCTGTAGGATGAGATGGACCGGCGCGGAGGAGCCGTTTCGTAGGTAGGTGCATCGCCGGGGACGACCACCATGGGAATGGCAGCCGCCACGTACCATGGCGAGAAGGACGACTTTGAGGACGATGACGACGAGCCGCTGTGGCCGTTGTATCTAAACTTGGGGGTTGTCGACAGGTGGAAGCTGCGGGATGTCGAGGCTGGGGGCTGCAGCTGGAAGAGAGGCTGAGGGCGGAAGAGGGACTGGCGGAGGATGGGCTGGGCAATGGGCTGGCGAAGGCCCAGACGAGTCGATGCGGCAAGTGGCCGGCAGAGCAATGATGATGTCAAGGAGTTCATTGTGTTGTGGTTGTGTGGTGTGTAGTGGTGTGTAGTGGTGTGTAGTGGTGGTGAGTTGAGGAGAGGGAGAAGCTTCACAGGAGATCAGTATTTATTATTATTATTATTATTATTATTAATAATCAACGCAATAAAACCAAAGAATGGACCGTGAGACAAACGGAAAGAGCGCCGTGTTTTGTTGACTGCACTAGCTTGCTGACGTCATTAAGAGGAGCTAGGTTAAGGAGAGGTTCTTTCCAGATTGAGACGAGTCTGTGGATATCATCAATTGGAATTGGTATGGGAATCAAACATGGGATTTATGCAGATTAAGCATTGGAAAGTGTTTTAGAGTTTGAACACGGTGGTACTGAGTAGCTGCATAGAAGCTGGCTGAGGAAGCTGGTTGAGGACAGATGTTGGGTCAATCGGCTTTGCTTCAGGTGAGATGCATACATTTGCTTGCCGTGTACGCAGTGCAATGCCTATCGCTGAGGGTTTTAACAGACAGAAAGCTGCAATACACGTTAAAGTCTATTCTGCTAGCCAAACAGCAAACAGCAAATCATTTCAAGCAGTTCAGGCTCGTGGAAGCTGAGTGCCGAGCTGGACGACACGAGGTGAGGGCTCTTGGGATGAGCCGAGGTGGAGACAGTAGAGACAGTATTAAGATACCGTGCCGCACTGCCTACACACCGTGCTTGTATTATTGCGACTAGTTAACGCGTCGCGTCGAGCTACTCCAACGCGACGCCACGTCTAACCCACGCTCCTTCCTGTATTTACAAGATTTATTAGTCGAATATTCTCACTCGTTGCCAGCCGACTTGCGATTCACCGTGACGACGATATTGTCAACACTATTCCCACACGCACGCATATTTTCTACAATCAGTCAATCAACCAACAACACATACAACACACAATGCCTCGCCCAGCACGGCGTACACGCGCCGTCGTGCGCACCAAGGAGCCCGAGACCGAGGCCGTCGCCGTCGAGGTTGTCGAGGTCACGGCAACGCCTGGAATGGCTGTTGTAGAGACAGCGGCAGAGACTGCAGAAGCTACAGAGACGGAAGCAACAAACACATCACCACCAGCGCCTCGTCGGTCACGCCGTAGCGATGCCGCATCCGCATCACAAACCCCCATCACAGGCAGCCGCCGCACGTCGGCTCGCCATGCCGCAGTCGCCTCGGCAGCATCTTCAGCCGCAAAATCGGCAAAGGCAAAGCCAAAGCCAACATCAAAAGCACCGACGCCTCGGCTGGCGCGCGGTCCGGATGCTTCTGGCCTCGACATTATGGACGACACCTTTGCTGATATCGACACCAACTTTGGCGACCATACCCTCGGCGACCTCAGCGACCTTGAGAACCTCGAGAACTTTGACAACCTCGAAGACACTGACGCCGGCCTCTCGCCCGCCGCGGCAGCTACTGCCGATACCACTGCCGCTTCGACCTCGTCCTTCAACGTCGGCCTCTTCCGCCGTGGCCGCCCCCGCCAGTCCAGCGTCCACAGCCGCGACGACGCGCCCATCCGCCCCAGCAGCCGTGGCGGCAACTCGTCCGCCGCCACTCCCGGCTCGTCGTTTAGTCTGGGAACCTTTAAGCGGCGCGCGCGCGAGCCCAGTATTCTCGGCCGGCACCGGCGCACGCGGGACGACTCGCGCGCGTCCCGCGGCACATCGCGGGGTCCTTCGCGCGATGCGTCGCGCGAGCCCTCGCGCATGCACTCGCGCCATACCAGCCGCGACCGCGGTGCCGACTCGGAGAGCGAGCTCGACAACACGGCCGTGACAGCCCCGCAGTACCACTCTGACGCAGAGTCGTCTCTGTCGAATGCGCTGCTCAACACACGCCGCGCTGCCAGAAGCACGCGGTCGCGTGCTGGGTTGCGTGCTGCGAATGTTGCCGCCGACGTGTCGGTCGCATCGAGTGCCAACACGACGAGCATGCTGCTGATGGGCCGGACAAGGACGCGCGCGGCGGCCGAGCCCAAGGCCAAGCCAGCCACGACGACCACGACTACGTCTAGAAAGCGCAAGTCCCAGGATGGCCAGCGCGAGGACGAGCTGCCGAAGCGGCGGTCAAGGGGTGCAGAGGCTGAGATGGAGGTTGATGCGGAAGCGGAGGTGGCAGATGCGGTGGAAGCGGCAGAGGCGGAGATGGAGGTTGTAACAGAGACGCCTGCCGAGCCGATGAGCGATATTAGCATTGTCCCATCAGTCGAGGCTCCAGAAGACGCCGTGGCACTGTCGTCGCCTCTGTCGTCGCCCGCATCCTCTGCATCGGTACGCCTGTCTGCAGCCGAGCTGCGCCGGCGGTACACGACCCCGGGCGGCCCCAACGACGAGATCATGGCACCTCCGATGAGTAGTGACTCGGAGTCCGAGACCCCGGCGGCGTGGCCAACACTCAAGGGCTTGACCAAGGGCGTGCGGCGCGGCAAGACTTGTGCGCCTGTGCCGATGTTGTCGCGCCAGACCCCTGATCTGGTGGACGATGAAATTGCGTCTGACATTTCGTCACCGCCGTCGCTGACGCACTCGCCCAACTATAGAGCTGCGCCTGTCAAGAAGACGCGCGGGCGCACTGCTCCTGTGCGCGGTCCAAAGGAGAAGGATGTGGCGTCGCTGACGACGGCCGCGCTGACGGCTCTTCTGCCGCAGCGCCACCGCCGTGCCAGACCGCAGCGGGCTGATTCTCACAACGACAACGACGAGGAAAACGAGTTTGAGCGGTCGGCGCTGCTGAGCGAGGACGACGACGAGCTGGCGCACCACTCGCGGGCCAATCTGCGCCGCGGGCGTAGTGTCAGTGGTCTGCGTGCGTCGTCGCAAACGCAGGCGCGCAACGACAAGAACAAGAAGCGCAGACGCACGTATGGCCGCATGTCTGACAAGGAGAATGACGACCACCAGGACAGCGTCGAGGCCGAGGCAGTGGACGACAGCACCTTTACACCGGGCGAGACTGTGGCCGAGGACGACACCCTGCCATCCAGACCCGCGCGGTCGTTTGGCGACGAGCTGGACAAGGCGGCGCTCAAGTTCAAGGAGGTGGACAAGTGGTCGCTCGAGTACGAGAGCGTTGTGCGGTCGTCGTCGCCCGTTGATGCACGGTAGTTTTATCTTTTCTTTACTTTTCTTTACTTTGCCTCTGATCATGTTTGTTTGCTGTTTGCGGCTTGTATCACGTCGTTATTTATTTATTGGCCGCTATGGCTTATGTTTGTCGTAATAAAGACGATTATGAAATGCACATGCTCCTGACTATTTTGGTGTCCTAAACGAAAAGAAGTGTTACCGCCTCGGGATGATGGACGGTGCGGGCATGGATGTCGGGGATGGTCTGCCTGTGGGCGATGGGCGTCCTGTCGGTGCGGGCATTGACGCGACTGGCCGCAGGGGCGCGGGCATGCTCGATGTGGTTGTTGCCGATGGGGCTGGTGTTGAAGAAGGCGTAGACGTTGGAGAAGTGGTGGAAGAGACTGTCGTCGACGACCCGTCGCCCAGGGCCAGCCGCTCCATCGTTGCGTCGACCACCGGCAGCAGGTCCGCCACGGCGTTGGCGTCGCGCATTGCCACCATGACGCCGTCAGCCCGCAGGCCGCGCGCGGCCAGTTTTTCCTGGACACGCGCAAACGAGTCCTCGCGCGCCGTGTACTCGCGCAGCACCTCGTCGGTGGCAAAGTCGACGTACACGCGCGTGTCCCGCACGCGCACGACGACGTGGTCCACGCGCAGGTAGAAGCGGCTCAGCAACAACAGACGCTGCGGCATGACGCGGACCTTGACGCGCAGAATCGAGATGCCGTTGTCGTCGAGCTCGCTCTCGTAGAGGATGACGTCGTCGTTGAAGACAATGGGGTCGCGGCGGCGCAGCAGCTCGAGCGGCAGCGAGTGCTGTGCCGTGGCTTCGAGCTTGGCGCCACCGGCGGATTCAGTACCGCGGTAGTCGGTGGAATAGCTCCAGTCGTACGGCCGCACGTCGGTGATGCCCTCGACCGAGGACATCTCGCGGCTGCTGGCCCAGTCGCGCGCATACGCAACCTGCAGACTGGCGCCCTTCTTGTCCACGAGATCGAGCGCGTCGGCAGCGTCAAAGGTCAGCGTGTACCCTGACGGCGCGTGTTTCAGCGACACCAGGTTGTCGCCAAAGATCATCTCGGGAATGGGGATGCCGATGCGGTCGGCCATTGCGTCGATGGCGCCCGCGCGCGAGATGGGCAGGGTGCGGGACGAGATGTGCCAGTTTCCCTGGACGTGGGTGCGGGTGGCCTGGTCGTCGGCGCCATTAGGAAAGGTCTCGAGCGGCGGTGCCGTCGGCATTGCGGGTGGCACTGCGGACGTCATCGCGAGGGTCGATGTGTGCAAGGTGCGAAATAGGAGCTGTCGCGGAGGGGCAGCACAGGGCTTGGCGTGTTTTGTCACCGTGTCGAGTGTCTGGTGGCTTCTATGGCTGTTCCTATCAATACGCCTGCCAGTATAGAAAGCAAGCTCAACGTTGTTGCGCGTGTGCGGCTTGCAACGAGGCTGGAGGTGCAAGATTATGTCATGGAGCTGAGGTGGGGTGAGCTTATCGCTTATCATGAAATAGTGCATATAGGTAGTATTGTATATAAAACACTATATACACCGTCTGCCATGAAGCACAATGTTCAACGTTTCTATATCGTCGACCTTAATTGACGATACAGCTCAAGAACTACAAAGTATGTGGCTTGCGGGCGTTATTCAACTGTACATACATACGATTTAAACATGCAAATGCTTGATGACAGGCCTGGTATTGATATAAATGTACAAATCGCAAAACGCCCAATCATACAATGCCTGTACTGACCGCAAGACATTCAAAATAATAAAAACAACACCGGCTTTTACTGGAGACCATTGCTTACTTAGTATGTCCGCTTCGGCTTGTCCTGCCGTATCCGCTTGACAGGCCGCGACCCGTCGGCGTTGAACTCCCCCCGAACTGAGCCCGAACCCAGACCCCGGATGCCCTGGCTGCGCCGCCGCGCGTCGTCGCTCACATCCTCAATGTCGTCGTACACACTGCTGCCGCTGGCGTCGTCGGGGTGCCACTGTGCCGAGCCGAGCGGGCGCTTCTTAGTGCGCCGGATCTCGCCGCTGGCATTGCGCTGCTTGGCCAGTGGCGACGAGGTCTCAAAAGTGCCAAAACGCTTGGCGGCAGACTTGGAGGCCGAGGCCGACAGCGGCTGGCCGTTGGTGCGCATGCGGGCGAGAGCGGTGGGCTGATGCTTTGCAAGGCCGGGGGACAGCGACTGCGACATGTAGGTGTCGTTTGTGTTTGCGTGTTCAGGGGTGTCGTCGGAGGTGGTGGCTTCCGTCTCGACAGAGGCAACAGCACTGTCGGCGGCGGCCATACTAAGGTCGACGCTGGGCTCGCGGGTGCTCCGGGACTTGGCCGAGGACTTGGCCGCAGCCTTGTCGCTGTCGGCTTCAGCCTCGGCCTCGGAAGCATCCTCAATGTCTTCAGGTTCTTGCTCTTCTGCCGGCTCTTCCTCTTCCTCTTCCTCACCCTCCTCCTCCTCTTCAGACTCGGGCACCTGCTTTTCAGCGTACCCGCGGACGTTGCGCGCTGCCCGGTGGTGCTTTGCCGGTTTTGGAGTCCGGCTCGACAATGTGTCAACGCCCTCGTCGTCATCATCCTCTTCCTCCTCCATATCATCGTCCACGGCATCGCTGTCGGACTCGGCCACGTACCGGCTGCTCTTAGCAGCCTTGCCGTTGGTCTTGCCGTTGGTCTTGCCGTTGGTCTTGCCCTTGGCAGATTTGGCAGTCTTGCTTTCACCCTCGTCCAGGGCATCCCACACGCTCTGGTCCTCATTGTACGCAGCAATCAGCTGGTCGCAGATCTGCCGCACCGACTTGCGGTGGTAGTTGGGCAGCGACCGCTTGAGCCGGCTCCAGACGAGCTCGCGCGCCGCGCGGCTGTACGTTTTGCGGAACTCGGCGTCTGTGATGCGCGGCCACGGGATCATGTCTTCGCGGCCGACGTTTGAGTCGCGGATCGACAGCACGAGCGCGTGCTTGTCGGCGGGCGGCATGGCGCGCACCTGCTGGCGCGTCTTGTCGTTGATGGGGCGGTCGGTCTCGGGCACCGTGCGGCCGTTCTCGTCGGGCGTGATGCCGAGCAGTGGGATCACGGTGCTCTTGCCAAAGCTTTCTTTTTTGGAAGCAGACTTTTCAGCGGACTTGGGAGTTCGGGTCTCCGTCTTGATCTTTTTCTTTGGAGTGGCTGCCTCGCGCTTGGCCATGAGGGACTGCACGGTGCGCGCCGCCTTGGCGGCAATCGCGGGACCGGGCGACTCGACGGTCGACCACACCATGTTCTTGAGCTTCTCGGCCTTGAGCTGGCTCTGCGTCATGTTTTCGGGCTCCGGCGGGCCCACGAGCGCGCCGTCCGCGTCAAAGTGGTACGACTGGTGGATCACGCGCCACTTGATGCGGCACTGCCGCGCTGTGCGTGTAAAGTCCATGCGCTCGCTGATGAGCTGCCACGGCAGGTCGTTGATGGCGTCCTCCTGGGGCTCGTGCGTTGTTGTGGTGTCCTCGCCGCGCGACGCCTGGATTTCTTTGAGGACCTCGCCGACAATGTGGCCGAGCCGCTTCTCCTCGTCAAAGCGCCAGTACGACTTGCGCATCTTGCTGCCGCACACGACGTGCTCGTCCCAGCGCTTGCGCACGTCCTCGGAAGAGCGGTCCATGAGGCCGCCAATGAGCTGCCACTTGTTGCCGTACTTGCCGACCAAGTCAGCGAGCTCGCCGTCGTGCTCGGGCGTCCAGTTGTATGAGTGGGCAAAGTTGTGGTAGATGCGGCGCAGGCGCAGGATGACCTGCAGGCGCTTGTGGTTGGGGAATTCGGCCGACATGACCTTCCAGAACGCCAGGTGCTTGGTGGCGTTGTCCTGGACCATGACGTTGAAGTCGCTGAGGCGGATATTGTTGTCCTCCATGTATTGCTGGGCCACGCGCTTCATCTCGTCCACCTCCTGCGGTGTGAAATTTCCTTGGGGGCCCTTCTTGAGCGATCCGGCCGTGCTTGGGGCCGACGCGCGAACTCTTGGTTTTGGCGTCTTTGGGGTTGCCTTGGCGGCAGTGTCGGTTGCAACCGCGTCTGTTGCTGCTGCACCGTTTGGTGCGCCGCCAGGAGTCATTTGGGCAGTCTTTTTTGCGGCCTTCTTTGCCGGCTGTGCCTGTGCAGGTGTCTCGGGGCCGGCGCCGTCTTCCAGTGACTCTTCAACAGGGCCTCTCTTGCGCTTCTTTTGTGATGTAGGCTCCTCGGGTTCGGCTTCTTGGGTCTTTTCAGTTGACTCGGCGCTGTCGATTTCCATTGGCTCCGCAGCCCCCCCTGCATTTGTATCTGCATCTGCATCTGCATCTACGTCTGCGCCTGCGCCTGCAGCTGAGACAGGCTCAGCCGCAGTCTCCTTCTCAACAAATGGCACCTTTGCTCTCTGTTTCCGTGCGCTCTTTGTCTTTGGTGTTGGTTGTGACGATGGCGTTGCCTGGTCTTGTGATGATGGGGCAACTGATGCGCGCGCACGGGCTGCAGACTTGGGAGGGGCAATCGGCGTTGCGGGAAGCCCATCAATGTCATATGGCGACGCACGCGGGTTTGCAGTTGTGGCGGGAGCCTCAGGCGCTTCGGGCTCCTCGAACTCGGGCGCCTCAATGTCGGGCACCTGTAGAGATTTCTCTGGTACTGTTGATGGTACCTCGACTTCGGCCTCAACCTCGGCCCCGACCTCGGGCGTGTCCTCGACGTCTGCTTGTGTCCCGGGGGGCAGGATGGACGGGATCTCGTCGAGGCCGTCATCTGAGCTGTCAACGTCGACATCGGCCACGTCCCCCTCTTCGTTCTCTGGCGCGGGCTTGGCCTCGGCCTTGATGTTGGCCTCAGACTCCTCAGACTCGTCCTCGGGCTCGTCTTCACTGTCGCTTTCGCTGTCGCTAAACGTACCCCGGTCCACCTTGACAACCTTGACAGCTGCTGGCTGTGCGCCGCTGTTGCTGTCTGCGCCGGGCTCGCTCTTGACCTGTTCCTGCGAGAGCGAGGGATATGCGGCCGACTCGTCTGCCTCGCCTGCCTCGTCTGCCTCGCCTGCCTTGTCTGCCTCGTCTGAGCCGCTGTCAGAGGACGAGCCAGAGTCCGAATCAGAGTCAGAGTTGGTGCTGGAGTCCGAATCGTCCGAGCTGTCCGAGTCGCCAGACTCATCCTTGTCCTTCTCAATGTTCTTGTTCTTCGTAGAGGCACCGCCTAACCGCGGCATGGCCGAGCTGGGGAACGGGATGGGTGTCTGGGAGAGCGGCTTGGATGTCGACTTGATGGGCTGGCTGGAGAAGAGCTGCATCGGGGGCAGGTTGTCGTCGTCGTCGTCGTCTTCGCTATTGTCGCTATCGCTGCTGTCACTGCTGCTGTCACTGCCACTGCTGGCATCCTCGCTGGATGGGTCGTCCGACTCTGTGCCCTCGTCGGCCTTGCGACTGATAAACTGCGCAGAGTCCGATTCGTCGCCCGAGTCCGAGTCCGAGTCCCAGATCGCAAGGGCCATCTCCTTGGTCTTGGCCTTGGCCGCGAGCCGGCTTGCCTTGTCCTGCGACGTCCTCATCGCGACGCGCCGAGATAGAACGACAATGCACGCGTTGGTTGGTATTGATCGTGAGAGCCGCAAGTCGTATTGAAATTGATCTAATTGAGCCGTTCTCTTCTCAAGAAATGCCGGTTGCACAACTGAACCCGTTGGACGCGCGTGGGTAAGGGTCAGCGTGTATGTTCGCGACTGCACTCTGCTTGGCTGAGGATGCCGGTCGTCTGTCGCTGCCTACCCTCGTTTTTTTTTTGGCGCTGTCTCCTGCGTTTGCATTAAAGTGGACCCTTAAAGACTCTAGACGCGACGGCTTCTTTCACTAATGCCAACAGCCCCACTTTACTTTCACTTACACCTCGAGTCGACCTCTTGACCATCTCACGGCTCACCACTCGGCTCACTTCACGATCTCACTTTACTTCACTTGTACCTTGTTTATTTTATTCTTATTTGCTATAATCTAGCCGAGTGCTATCTACCACAACATATATAATATGACTGTGCAACGACAAAGAGAGCGCTACTCACTCTCAACACCCTCCTCTTCCTCGACAATCACCCCCTTCCATCTCCATCTTCATTTGATAAACCTATTCATCAATAGTAACCTCAAATACCATTGTAGCTTGCTTCCCTTCATCGCTTGAGTGAGATTCTTCAATGCTTACAGCGAGGCATGGATTCACACCACTCTCTCTTCTAGCCCGGTCAATGCCACCGGCCACATGCGACGCGGGCGACGACGGCACATCGTCGCCGTCGTCATTACTTGTCCCATGCTTTGCCGAATCCGCGCTATTCTGCGTCTCGCCCTCAAAGTACTTTTCTAAAGCGTCAAGGCTTGCAGTGTCTGTGTCACTCTCTGGTAGAGGGTAAGCATTGGCCACATCCCGTGGGCCTGACTCCGACATGCCACGTGCGGGCGAGCCGACCCGGCAAAACACATCCCGGGCTGTCGGGATAGGCGGCAGAGGAGACGTAGGTGGAGGCGAGACGGGAGACAGAAGCCACAGCGGCCGTGGCACGCCTGTGTATGGCGGAGCTTGGACCGCGATCGGCGACATTGGCAGCGGCACTTCCCGGGGGTTCATAAAGGCAGAATCATCAAAGCCCATCGTAGCCGGCTGCCTCTTGGGCGGTTTGATCTCTGCTGCCTCCTTCTCCCCACCATTAATGGTACTCTCGGATGCTTTGCGTGAGCTGTCTCCCGACGTCCCGTCAGAGCTGTCCGGGCTGCTTGCAGAAGGCATCGGCGCCGATGCCGCACGCTTCTCGGCCAGCTCTCTCAAGTCCAAGGTCGACTTTCGCGGCACGAGCATGCGGCTTGCACCGCGCTTCAGCGACGACCACGCCTTGGACACGGACGACGGCGGCGGCAGCGCCGTGTCCGGCAGGATGATCTCTCTGGGTTCGTGGGATGACATTTGCGCAGGCTGCTTGCGCTTCTTGCGGAGGAACTGCTGCTGGGGGTGGTGCTGGGGCTTCAGAGGTCGCAGCACCTGGAGGGGCTGCACTTGCTCAGTTGCATCCTCTTTGTCTGCCTGCTGGCGGAACCACTGGCTGCGCTTCTCACGCAGCGCCTTGGACTCCTCGGGCATCAGCGTAAAGTAGCCTTCCATCTCCGGGGGCACGCGCGGCAGCATAAAGTCGTCCATGGCAGCACATGCGCCCGCCTCACTTTCCCGGCCGTGGTTACTGTTGGAAGTGCCAGTGGCAGTGCCAGGCCGCGAGTACGTCGTCTTTTGGCTCGTGGACGACGGCTCCCGGCTGCGCAGGCCCATCCGAAAACTGAAACCGCTGCTGCTCGCATGCGCGCTGCCGCTGCCGCTGCCGCAGCTGTTGCGGTCGCTGTTGCTGTCTTTGAGCGAGTTGAACGGCTGTGTGATGGAGCGCAGGTGTCTTCTGCGTGACGGGCGCCGCGGCGAGTGAAAGTAGCTTTGGGTTGGCGCTGCTGAGCCGCTGCTGCCACTGGTCGCAAAACTGTCGCCCGCCTCCATGGCTTTGGTAAACGAGCTGTTCGCGCTGAAACTGCTCGTGCGGCTCGTGAAGCTAGTCTGTGTGCTGTCAAGGACGACAAGCTGCCCCGGGTGAGGGCGACATGGTTGCGGATCGGCGTCGGGTGCACTTGCTTCGACCTGCTCTCCCTTGGTATCATCCTCCCTGTTTTCTACTTTGGCATCCTTGTCCGCTAGATCGCCCTCGTACATTAGCTGTAGCCGCTTCAAATTATCGCCCTCAATCTGCTTCTTGGCTGCAAGAAGGAGAGACTGCCGCTGGAAGAGCTTGACATCGAGATCGAGGTTCTTGCGCGACTCGGACATGGCCATTTCAAATGCCAGCTTGCCCAGTCGGGGCGTAAAGAATGCGTTCCGTCCCAGTGTGGCAAGGTGCCTATCTTCGTCTTCATCCTCATCCTCATCCTCTTCCCGGATCTGGCCATCACTGATGTGGTCGCCGTTGTCAAAGTGGGTGCTCCTCGTGGCGGCCGATGAGGCGGGCCGGTTGTCGTCCATGCTGGAAATGCTCTTCTTCCGAAAGAAGGTCAGTGGCCGTGTCTTTTGTCTGGCTATCGACGTAGACATATCCTGTGCTTGCAGCACCGAAGACGACTAGGCTCCGGCTGCTACTTGCGGCCTGCTGGCGAGCGTTGATGGCGTCCTGACGACCGTCTTGGTCGATGCCGTGCTGTCACTTGACACTGTCCGCAGGCCATTGGGCATGGCTGCAGTCTTTGCAGCATTTGCGGAAAATGCAGAGAACGCGTTGCGGTCGCTCGCCTTGAGCAGGATTGGCGGGTTTCTGGCGGTGCCATCGGGGCTCACAAACCACTCGGGTGGCGGCGATGGGAGAGCACACTCGCGCCCGTCCTGTTCTGCCTTGACCTTTTCGAGGAGGTAGAACCTGGTATACTGCCATGGGTCCGGCGGCATAAAGAATTCCGCCTTGTCGTGTGTAGCCAAAGTTTCCGGTAGATTAAGCGGGACATCCTCCTCGGAGAACCGAACCACCTTGGACGGCCGCCGCGTAGATAGCGGGCGAGTCTCGGGTTCCGGGGACAATGTGGTGGGTAAATCCGGGACATTGCTTGGGGGCTCCAGTGCAATGAACCTTGAGAACAAGCTCTCGGTAGACCGGAGCCGTGACTTGATGTGTCTCAGGGTGCGCTCGCCGGTGGACAGCGCCGCCGTGGGCGAGCTGCTCTTGAGAGTTGCCGTAGACTTCATGGGCCTCAAGTCAGGGAACGGAATCATCTGGCTCTCTGGACTGGCATGGCCTGGATGATTTGGCTGATTCGTCACCTCATCTTCAGGGGGCTGCTCGTTTGGCGTGCTAAACACATCATCTTCAGAACTCGCACTGACAACCATCTGGTTGTAGCTGGACGCCGAGTTGGCAGAGATCAAGGGCCGCGAGCCGCGCGACGACGGGGTCATTTGAAAGTCTTCCCCAAAGTAGAGCTGCGATCTCAGTCTCGCCTGGGTCATGGGCGACGCGCTCTTGCTGTCAAATGAAGTTTGCTGGCTACGGGTGCCGGGGTAGATTGCAAGTCCCATGCGCTGCAGCTCCTGCTCGTCGAGGCCGCTCATTTCTTTGGCGAGTGGGTGCATCATGAGGTCCGAGTTGGAATTGGAGTTGGAGCCGTACGACGACCGGTAGGTGGACATGCTCTGGTTGGACATTGACGAGGTCGAGTTTTTGAGGATCGGCTTGATGGACGGGGTGCGTGAGCTGCCCGAAGCCGGTGCTTGGCTGTTGATGGAGCTGGTGCGCGAGCCTGCAATAACCTTGTCCTGGCCAATGTCTAGCTGACCACATGCATCATGAACAGCCATAAAGTGGTCTAGATAAGCACAGAGAGCAGGCCAGATTTCGGCAGACCAGCCATGTTGGATGCCAACATGGCACAAGAGGTCTTTTTGGATGGCATCCGAGCCCAGACTGGTAGTGCTTCCTTCACCGCTGAGACCGTCAAAGACCTTGGAGGGCCCCATAACGATCATGTACGTCTTCTCGCGGAGAGCGCGGATCTCGGCCGCTTGGATACAGGGCGATGGGTAGGACATGAGGTAGGGTGGGAACAGCGAATTGAGCAGCTGCAGCATGAACTCGGCCTTAGCCTTTTCGCTGATATGGTGGCAGATGGTCTGTTGGTTAGTAAGTATCTAGTGATATAAAATCAGTACATACGCAAATTCTCGTTCCGAGATAGACTGTACGGAACAGCACCTGGGCCTCGGTGTTTTTCGCAAGGAGGGGCTCGATAATGTCGAGACTAGGGTCCATGCGGTGCCGTGCAACCTCGAGTTGGACATCGTTGCAGATGCCCAGCTTGGCGGCAATGGCGTCGAGGTTGCGGCGGCGGCGGCCCTCGAGGTTGTTGATGGTGTCGATGCCGCTGAGCAGCTGCAGGTTGGTCCACACGACGTCGTCTTCGTCTTGTGGAAAGACATTCTCCAATAGATGGTCTCTGACGCCAGGAATGTCGCCACGCTGCAACATGTCCAGGTCCTGCGCGGTACTTGTAGGACTGCGGGCAAGGATGCTTAGCTGCGACGAGTTTGTCTTGAGCGCCTTGATGGCGGTGACGACGGTGCTGAGAACGGACAAGTCCGAGTCAAAGGCGGCCAGGCGGTGCTTGTGGGTGGTATTTTCATCCGAGTTGTCTTGTGCCTTATTAGAAATGCCGAGACTGTCGATCACGACGCTGGGCGGACGCAGGAGGCCATCGATCAGCTTCTTGGTCTCTTCATTGTTGGTCCATGCCTCGAGGAGCAGAGACGCCGGCGACGGGAGTCTGGCTGTGGTTGTTAGTAGTTGTGGCTAGAAGATGAACCCAGCGAGACATACTCAGTGGAGGCCCAAAGAGAGGCGCCATTTCGACCCGAGACACGCCCCGTGCCAAGAGAGCGTATGATGCTTGATTTCCGGTCGATGCTCGACAGCGGGGAGCTGAAAAGAGAGCTGAAGAAGTCGATTATTGTCGATAGTTGGTGCAGGTAGCAATACTGCTGTCTACGGTTATAAGTCAAGTATCGTTTTTTGCTGACGTCAATATCTAGTTCAATCAGAGGTGTGTCTACCTGTTGAATGTGGTGATGTTTGTCAATGTGTCACGCATTCAGGTTAAAAGGTCAAAAAGTCAAAGGTCAAAAAGTCAAAAGGAGGTTGGCAAATGGCATACAAACGGTTACAGTGGCTGCCTATGGCTGAAAGTATTGAAAGGGAAGGAGCAGACCGTTTGGGCATCATCTTGGATCGCTCCTTCCCTCTATTGCATATCGACTTCAAGCCAATGCAATACGGATGACAAGTACAGTGTATTGATCGCGACGTTGGATGCAGACATAAGAGGAAAGAGCGACCCACCAGCGCGTGTCAGTGAATCGAGCCCCTTTCTCCAGTTTTTACCTTTCTTGCTCTTTTTAGGAGGAGCTGAGATTTGGCTCATACCTGCTATTTTATGGGAGGCAACCAGCACTAGCTCGTCGTAATATTGCTGTAACCCAGGCGGGCCCGTGCCTGCCAAGCCTAGAGTCGGCCTGATTGCGATGGAAGTGAGCAAACCTGGACAAATACTGAGCATTACTGAGCAAAGAGCGCTGAAGCCAATCAAGCCTCTCCCACCAGCGGCACTGTAACCTTTGCACGAGCTTGACGCAATCCACCGCTACGCAGTAATGTGGATTACAGCGCTTGGCGTCTAGATAGCTCTAGACATTAGCGGTAGTTCAGCGGAGCAGCTTTAATACATTGGTCGCGACAGCGTCAATCGCCAGCACTTGACGTGGCCAATTACTGATTCGATCGTGCTCAAGGGGCTTGGCTTTTTGAGTATTTTGTAGAGTATTTTATAGAGTGGCTACTCTCCGACTGTGGCTATGGCGAGCTTGTACTCTGTCCAGTCTTGTTGTTTCTCATTTGTGTAGAGTGCAGGTATTTTTCTACTCCGAGACATCCCTCGTCAACGTAATTTGTCGTGTTTTGGAGTAAAGTCAGCCGACTTTCTTCCTACATCGTTTGCATAGCGCACGTCGAGATTGAGTTCTAGCTATCACAGAGAGCTGCAATTGCTTGAGCGCAGATCCAAGAGCATGGAATCGCCATAAGCGGCTGCGGACGACACGACACGCGACGACCTCTTCACTAAACACACATCACGGCCACGATCGCACATCGCACCATGCGGACTCCGCTTCCAGGGGCCTGGCCGGGCCAAGCACGGGCAATGCAAATGCAGGCAATGCAGGCAATGCTTCTGGGGTCGCGCTCCACAAGCGTTGCATGCAGGATGCGCAGACGGGCGGTGCCGCCGTTCTTGCAGCCGCGGTTCTACTCGGGGCCGACCTCCGGGCCGGAGGGCTCCAAGCCCGGCTCGGACAAGTCCGAGGCAAACTCCAAATCTGAATCGAACTCGAAATCGGACGAGCCCAGCATTTTTTACAAAATGCTCGAGGCGGCGGCGACGTCGGGCGCCTCCATTGTGATGCTCGGCATCGGCTTTGGTATTGCCGGGTACGGCTACCACCGCTTCTACAAGCACCTGGTGCTGGCCAAGATGGACCTTGCGTTTGAGCCGGGCGACCCCGTGCTGGAGCTCGCAGCGCTCGGCCGCGGCGTGCCCAAGCACATTGCCGGCAGTTCTGTTGGCGTGCTGCACCGGGGGGCGGGTGACGAGTCCGAGTCCGACGAGGGCGAGGCGAGTGCCAAGAAAGACTACTGGATCGAGCGCCCTGAGCAGCAAAAGGTCAACGACATTATTGCGGGCAACGAGGTCGGGCACTACCACCTGTTTATCGGCGAGAAGGGCACGGGGAAGAGCAGCATGCAGATGGAGGCGATGGCGCTCGTCGACGCCGAGGGCGTGGCCATGTTTGATGCGCACTCGGATCTCGAGATCTTCCGCATCCGGCTGGGCAAGGCGCTCAACTACGAGTACAACGAGGACTACATTGGCGGCTACTTTTCGGAGAAGGGGCCGCGCGAGAGCACTGCTCTGCTGGACATTGAGCGCGCGCTGAACAAGCTGGAAAAGGTGGCGCTGCGGCGGCGCAACGCCAGCAAGCCGCACCAGAAGCACCGGCCGCTCATCATGATTGTCAACCAGATGCACCTGATCCGCGACGACGAGGACGGGCGCGACCTGATTGAGCTGCTGCAGCAGCGCGCCGAGCAGTGGGCGGCGGCCGGGCTGGTGACCATGGTGTTCAACAGCGACGACTACTGGGTGTACGAGCGGCTCAAGCAGCTGGCGGCGCGGCTGGAGGTGCACAGCATCCAGGACCTCGCGCGGCACCAGGCCATGGTCACGCTGCAGCAGTTCCGGTGGCGCTACTTTGGCGAGCACCTGTCCGAGGAGGCTGCGAGCGAGATCTACAGCCACGTCGGCGGCCGGCTGACGTTTCTGAACCGCGTGGCCCGCAGCAGCGACATGCTGGCGACGTGCCGGCGCATCATGGAGGCGGAAAAGACGTGGTTCCTGAACCAGTGCTGGGTGCTGGGCATGGACATGGACGACGACGTCATGGACCAGCAAAAGTGGGCGGCGGCGGCCATGGTGCTGGCCCAGGCCCTGGTGGACAAGGAGGCCGAGACGAAGGCCGAGACGAAGGCCGGCGAGTCGGACGCTGTAGTGACCGACCCCGAACGCACGCTGCTGCCGTCGTTTGCGCTGCACGAGGCGCAGCAGATCATGACGCGCGCGGACTTTATCCGCGAGATGGACCGCAAGAACCTGTTTACGATTGCGAGCGACGCGCAGGTGCGGGCGGCGTCGGTGCCGATGCAGGAGGCGCTGCGGCAGATTGTGAACGCGCCCGGGTTCCGGCAGCACCTAGAGGACACGGTGCAGCGGATTGCCGACATTGAGTCGCTGGGCCGCACGCGCGAGCTGGTGGCCAAGGACCTGGTGCTCGGCGGGCAGTACGCCTTTGCGTCGTCTGCGTCTGGTCTCCTGAAGAAGGGCGAGACGACGACGGTGCGGTTCCGGGGCTGGAGCCCGCACGAGCGGCCGTCGCGGGATCCGCCAGAGGATGACAAGGAGTAGTCTTTTCTTTTTGTGTTTCTTGTTGGATCCTTTTCCCTGGCCACCTCAGCCATGTCTTACATGGTCACATGGCCAAACGGTTGTCTCAACGCATGTTGTACTGAGGCCTTGTTGTCACATTTTTTCCCTTTTTTCTTTTTCTCCTTTTTTTCCTTTTTTCTTCTTTCCTTCCTTCTTCCCTCAAGTCATTTCTTTTGTCTCTGCAATGTCCTTTTCATCACTCATATCACCGTCTACCTCTTGTTTATTTGGCTTTGCTTCCTTCTTTGTCATTTAGATATGCATGTCTTGGATTTATTGGTTTCTCACGAGATGGATGGTCGGGTGCGGCGTTGT
This sequence comes from Ophiostoma tasmaniense, assembly GCA_022392925.1. Lineage (NCBI taxonomy): Eukaryota > Fungi > Ascomycota > Sordariomycetes > Ophiostomatales > Ophiostomataceae > Ophiostoma > Ophiostoma tasmaniense. Next base: position 683,978 of record JAKRGK010000008.1, on the reverse strand, counting down.
CTTTTCTTTCTTTCTTTTCTTTCTTTTCTTTCTTTTGTTTCTTTTGTTTTTGTTTCTTCTCCATCTTCACATCAAACACGGAGTGCATGCATTAAACTCACTCGTGCATTAGCTTATGCGGCTGTTGTCAACAATTTGATCAAAATGAGAATAAGAAAAAAAGAGGTCCCACGACGGATGCTGTACGTAGATGAGGACGGCTGCCGTGGTTGTCCAACATCGGGTATTTCTTCTCTTGTAGGATTCTGATGCTATCAATACAGGCGTCTGTCCTCCGTCGGCAGGAGTTTCTCTTTATTTTGTCTGCTGCTCGGACTGCATCGACATCGCCGTCGTTGTCACGAGCTCGCCAATATCCAACGACAACGGTACAAGACTACGTCATGCCGCCGCCGGCATCCACTAAATATAGTCAATATTGGTGGACGAGTCGAGGGCGCAAAAGTCCATTGCAGAATTAGATGCGTATGCATGCAATATGCAATATGCAATAAGCAGTGAGCAATATGACAAGTTAACTCCATTGAGCCTCGAGGTGTAAGCGAGAGACAGCGAGCAGAGAGCGGCTGATAAAGATGTGTGATAACAGCTCTCTAATACAGACTAGCATTGCTCGCCATTATCGTGTTGGGGTGGCGGCGTGAGACAGTATGCAGTCATCTGAGACGGCGTTGTTGGTTGTGAAGAGTTGTCGGAAGAAGTCGGTTGAGGAGGTGAGAGACAAGAAGAAGAAAGAAGAAAGAAGAAAAGAAAAAGAAAAAAGGAAAGAAGGAAAAGAGAAAGGTCGCCGACATGAACTGTCTTATCCCCTATTGCTTTCTTTTTCTTTTTTTCACTTCTTTTTTTTTTCTTTTTCTTTTCTTCTTCTGCTCCCATCAACAATACGAAGCTGATAAAGTAAACAATAAACGGATCAACTCTACACATCTCAACCAAGGGACCCGCGAGTCAATGCTCTGAAATCACCAACCAATACAACGCACGGAGTAATGCTCGCTTTCTCTCCGCACCGGCCACACTTGTTTGCAACTCTTGGTCTACTTGTAGCCAAAGCAGCCTCCAACGCAGCCGAATCGGCGATCTTCCTCTGTTCCTCAGTTCCCTACCTTGTTTGTGTGTAATTCGGAGGCGTTCCCAGGTCCGGATCGACTGGGTTGCCTTTGGAAACAAGTATTGAGGATACAAAGAGGAAGAAGAAAAGAATACAAGAACAGCGTATGGATTGCCACACGAGACATGCAACAAGAGCGAGGCTCAAGGGCAAGTAGAAGAAGAAAAGGTTTCTTTCTTTCGAGCCGTATTGCTCGGATACGAAGAACGTGTGGTGCAGACAAAGACATTAATATCAACATCAGACAACAACACTAACATCAACATAAACTGTTCGATCAGATATCCGTAGTGCGGGGATCTGATGGATTCGTGGATAGAGACGGCTGACAGAGGCACGGTGGGATGAGGTTAAGGGACCTGAGTTGAGATGAAAGACGAGACCATGATCAGTGTAGCTCTCTAGTTAGTAGTCTGCAAAGACTGTCATCGAGCACGGTCTCTGCAGTGCACGGCCTTTCTTTTCTTTCTCTTTTTCTTTTTCTTCTTTTTTCTTCTTTTTCTCTCTTTTTCTTTCTCTCTTTTTTCTTTCTTTCTTTTCTCTCTTTCTTTTCTCTCTTTCTTTTCTTTCTTTCTTCATTTTCTTTTTTTCTCTCTTTTCTCTCTCCCCTCCTCTCTCCTATTCACATTACCTGATGGCTGCATCTAAGCGGACCCGGAATATGGCCTCGCATCCGAGTGGGATTGCAGAGGGTTGCATTTGATTACACTTGTACAAGCAAGTCAATAGGAATCGTGCCGTGGGTGCTGAGAGCCGTAACAGGCAAGCCGGAGGTACTGCTGTATTTAGGATTTACACTGTAGTAGCAGGTTCGATTGGCCGGTCATATTCAGGTCGGCATACTGTGAGTGTAGTTCTGGGGTAGCCTCGATGAAACGGATGCAGCGTTGAGATGGATATCGTGACTACTGGATTCTAATCTCCTGTCAGGTCAAATCAAGCATCAAAGCGAATACTCGCGAGCTGACACAAAGACGACATCAGCTCAGAGACAGCAAAGCTTGCACAACTCGTCCAGGGTAAGGGAGATGAGACGATCGCGGAATAATGCTCCTTGCACAGATGCAATCATCCGATGCTGGTTGTCTGGTAGTTGTGTCTATTGTGTCCATCATTGCATCACCATTTGCATCTCATCTACATGTATTATTCCACTTGCATTCTACAACAGGATATTCCACTTGCGAGAGACAGACACGAAAGCTCGGATCAGCAGGTGACCTCTGCTAGTGCTAGTTTGACTATGCCATGATGGGATAGCGAGCACGGCTGGTGATCAGAGCATGTAATTTAGTACGTAGTACTTTTGTATTGTATTGAGTGGAAGAGAAGAGGGAAGAGAAGAGGAAGAGGGCGGAATGGCCAAGGCAAGTAAACGAAGCTGACGGTTGACGCAAGGGGGAGCTGAACGCGGAATTGCATATGTAAGAAGTAGTTGATTGAAGTAATGTATGAATTATGTTTGATAATAGGGTTTGATCAAGATAGATAATATAGGTATAATATAGATAATACAGGTACTGTAAGTACTGTAAGTACTGTATCTTACAGGTACAAGTAGGTACTGTAAGCAGTAAGTACAAAGTAAACTGCACCAACAAGACCCCAGGATCGTGAGATGCAACACCTTCTGCCCCCAACCTGCTCATCCACCAATATCGACTAGCATGAATTCGGAGTAGACAAAGACCAATACAGAACAACCAGACCAAGTATCTACTAAGTATGTGAAAGGACTGTCTTTCGGCGAGGGACGGCCCAGACGACGGCCCATGGCGCGTGTTGGGGCTAGTGCTAGTGTAATTGCTCTGTAACTGTACTGTAACCCCTGTAGTAGTGATGTAAGGACAGTCAGTGCGCAATGCAAAGCGTCATACTTTGTAAAGTACTCAGTAGCCGTTCGGCTACTCAAGGTGGCATCTGTATGGTTGTTCTTACGCTGTCTTTAATGTTCTCTTGTGTCGTGTTCTCGTCGTCGTCTTGCATCTCACATTCTTTTATGAATACATCGGTTTTGTTTTTCAACAATCTTTCTGGCTTCTTTTCTTTTTCTTTCTTTTTCTTTCTTTTTCTTTCTTTTTCTTTTTTTCTTTCTTTCTTTCTTTTCCTTCCCTTTCTTTTTCCTTTTTTCTTTCTTTTTCCTTTTTTCTTTCTTTTCTTCCTCTTTTCTCCTTTGCTTCTTCCAACACTCTCTAATACATACTTGCATCCACACCACCTCGACTACAACTCCACTGATTGTTTTGGCTTCACACCCTCTTATTCTCGACTGGTGCTATTGATTTTTTGATATTGCTGTGATTCAGGTTCTCTTGTGCATTGTAATTTTTTATTTATTTATTTCTTTTTCTTCTTCTTCTTCTTACTTTTCTTTTCTTTTCTTTTTTCTTTTTTCCTTTTTCATTCTCTCTCATCTTTACCTTGATTCAAGTGCCCATCTTATCGAGTACATCTTACAAGTAGACCTCTACAAAACACTGACCCTTCAATACGACGGACCAGTCATATATCACATTTCTGTTAGCCTCTTAGGCTTGCCATGCCATTTGTTGTATTGGCGAGTATTGAGTGGCTGAATACTCAGTATTACTCTGTACTGAAGGTGCTGTCCTAATACCCTACCTGCACCTGCACCTGCCTGCACGTGCCTGCACGTCGCCCACGGAGCTAGTGCTGCAACCATTTACCCTGGTCCGGACATATCTCTTGCGACACCTACCAGTACTCTACAGCTTACATCTACAGACTCTATCTCTACTTCGTACACGGAATAGTTCTCTTAGACTAGTCTCATCTAATTACAGAGATACAACCCTCCAACTTTACTGTCAACCGGTCGCTTTACTGCCTGTACTCGTAGATATCGTGTATTTCGTATTCTGTCGTAACTTCACGATCCTAGCGAGCCTCGTCCTCTCTTTCTCTCTCTCTCTTAATATTCACTCTTTTCTCTTAATTTTATCTCTTATTATCTTCTCTATTCTCTACTCTTCTCTACTCTCTACTCTACTCTATTATATTCTCCCAAATCTAAAAACTCACAATTGATTCAGCCGCTCCTTCCATTGTGCCTTCTTTTTGACTGGTCGCTCCTTCTACTTGGTCCCCTCAAATCAACGTCCCAAATCGCGTCCCCACCACCCACGCCGCTGTACTCTTACAAAGTAGCCCCATCTCGCCGTCGCATCGCATCGCATCCTTTCTGTCCTTCTTCCATCTCACCATTCACTCACCTTGGCCGGCTCCGGCATCCATCGTCTCTTGGTTTGCCTTTGCTTCTCACCCTGCTCTCTCTATTCCATCTCATCTCATCTCATTCTACATCGCAGCTCATCTCTTCTCAGCTCAACCACAGATCGGCATCACATCCTCCTCCGGCCTACCCCCCTTCAGCCTCCCTCTCGACTTGACTCTGCAGACCATCCTCTCTATCAGCATCGACCACTCACACTGAAACCTGTCTTACCTATATTGTTTCTTCTCAGCCCTTCTTTTAATCTTTTATCTTTTATCTCTTTTTATTTATCTTCCAATCTTATCTATCCATACTTCATATCTACATATATCCTCTTGTTGTCTCTACTCCGGGTATGCCGTTGTCCGTGACCAGCAATGGACCATCATCTCCCACTCCATGCCACATGGCAATCGCAATCCAATCTGCACAATCATACTCATAATCATGTTGACCAAGCCGATCTAGATCTCAACATGCAGCACCTCGACGTCAGCAGCCAGCCCCGCTCCGACGTCGTCGGTGACGTGGATGTGGATGTTGCTGTTGATGTCGACGAGTCGTCCGAGTCCGACCGGCCGAACCAGTGGATCCGTGCCGACTCCACGTCCAGCAGCCGGTCGACGCTGCTGTCCGACTTGTCCGCCGACATGCCCGTCGATGCCGTCGATGCCGTCGATGCCATGGACAAGTCGAGTCCCGACATGCAATGGGAGGTTGTCGCAGGGGGTCATCATGGTCATGACCACAGTCAAGATGGTCACGACAGTCAAGACAGTCAAGACAGCCAAGACAGCCTTGGCCACGACATCTACCCCCCCAAGGCGGAGCCCGACGAGTACGACTTTTGCCTCGAAGACGTCCAGCCCGTCCCGCTGCCCGCCAAACGCCCGCGCGGCCGCCCACGCAAGCCCAGCATGTCCTCCGGCACCGCCAGCGCTGCCAAAATCGCAAAGGCCCGCTCAAAGACCGGCTGCACCACCTGCCGCCGCCGCAAGAAAAAGTGCGACGAGACCAAGCCCGCCTGCCTCAACTGCGAAAAGAACGCCGTCGTCTGCGAGGGCTACAAGGAGAAGCACGTCTGGAAGAGCGGCCGCGAGCGCGCCCAAGAGCTCAAGAGCCAGGCCCAGACGCAAAACCTCGACATCACGCTGCAGCCCATCTTTATGGGCATGGAGGGCCGCGAGGACCGCCTCATCTGGAACTACTACCTCGACCACGTCAGCAACGTCTTCACCGCCGACTACGCCCGCGACAACGTCTTCCGCACCACCGTCGTGCCCCTCGCCACAAACCACCAGGCCATGATGCACTCCGTCCTCTCGCTCGCCAGCCGCCACATCAACTTTGACAGCGACCCCGTCCAGAAACTGCTGCGCCGCAGCCCCAAAGTCACCCCCGAGTCGCTGCAGAACCGCGGCTCCCACCACAACAGCGAGGCCCTCACGCGCCTGTCCAAGGGCATGTACCACAGCATGAACTCCGCCAGCAACGCCCAGTACAAGACCCCCGACGCCCTCGCCGCCCGCTACGCCCAGATGCTCTTTCTCGTGCTCGAGTCGCTCGCCGAGGGCCAGCGCGACGGCGCGCAGCGCCTGCACTACGAGTTCTTCCTGTACATGCTCGAGCGCTTCCCGCCCGCCGAGTCCGACTTTTACTCCTTCATTACCGAGATCTTCCACTACCACATCTATGCCGACGATCTGCTGTACTGCCCCCTGCAAAAGGCCCGCCTCGTCGTCGGCGACTGGGTGCCCGCCATGCCGCTCGCGCCCGCCCGGCTCATTGGCGTCCTGGACGGCCTCTTCAACTACCTGTCGCAAATCACCTCCATCCGCATCCGCATCCGCGCCCGCGTCCAGGCCGGCGCCGACCCGCGCATCGACTACGACAGCCTCTACCGCGCCTCCGCCCTCGAGTGCCACATCCACGACTGGAAGCCCGCGTGGGCGCCCGGCGACAGCCGCAACCGCGCCACCCTGCTCTACCAGCAAATGGCCTGGCTGTATCTCAAGACAACCGTGTGTCCCCCGCAGGTGCACGCACACGTACGATTCCAGCCACGTGCCGACGACTGTGCGATCCAGTCGGGCTCGACGACGTGTGCGTCGTCGCCCGTGCCGGGCATGGCCGGCACGGCCTTTGACGCGGTGGACATGGGCATCGACACGATCCCCGCCGCCAACAACTTTAGCAACCCGCGCCGCCACTCCATTGCCAATCCCAGTCTTGCCAGCGGCTCGCGCCCGTTTTTGCCGAAAATCGTCTCGTTTGCCGAGGTGCCGATTGACGAAGACGGGGAGATGGAAGGAGGGAGAAGAGGAGAAGGGAGCCCGCCGCCGATCCGCCGGCCGGCGAACCACGAGTCGGCCGTCAGCGTCGCCGTCAAAGAGGCCGTGGCGCTGCTGGAAAGCTTTGCGCCGGACGACCCGTGCCAGACGCTGCTGCTGGTGCCGTGCGTTGTTGTGGGCACGGCGTGCTATGCGCCGGACTACCAGGCGCGCATCCGGGCGGCGGTGCACAAGGTGCACGCGTACACGGGGCTGCGGCACACGGATCTTGCGCTGGAGCTGCTGGAGCGGGTGTGGCAGCTGATGGAGCAGGGTGATTTCCTGGGGGCGTGGGACTGGCAGGCGGTTGCGTACCATTTGGGGATGCAGCATTTGTTTTGATTTTTTTCTTACTTTTTCTCTGTCTTGTCTATCATGTATACCCCCTCTTTTGTTGTTTATTATCTCCGGGGGCGCTGGTCGGATGGGAGAGACTGTCGGTTTGGTCGGTATAAATTGGACAGTCTGGTGTTTTGGTTTTGATTGTCATGTACTACGTTTATTCCAATGCTTGTCTTGGGCATTTGCAGACCCTCTCGATACGACTACAGATTTGTTATGCTTTGATTGTTATTTGTATGGTGGGTGAAATCATGCTATGAACGAATGGATGCTGCTTTCTGCTGTACTCTGCGGGGTAATCGTAATGGTCAACGGATATCTTTCTTGTTCTTTTCCTTTTCCTTCTTCAATCTGTTTTCTCTTTATTGTCATCTTTCCACCCGCACTCAGGCACCCCGCTTCTCAATCAGAGGCTGGCCGACGGGCCGACCGCTGACGAACCCGTCCGTGCCGGCGCCCAGCGCGAAGATGTGCTGTCCGCGCAGCCACGTCGCCTGCACCCGGCCCTCAAACGTGTGGCCCTCCCACGGCGAGCACCGGTTCTTCCACCGCATGTCGCCCTGTGTAAACGTCCACTGCTGCGCGTCGTCAAACACGCACACGTCTGCGTCCAGGCCGACCTTGAGTCCGCCCTTTTGGTGCGCAAGGCCGACCTGCGCCGCCGTCGCCTGGCAGCACAGCCGCACAATGTCGACAATGTCGGGCACGTTTGGTTTTGCGTCGGCACCGTCGACGCAGTCGGCATCGTGGCAGTGGTGGCTTTGTGTGCGCCGCGCCTGGGCGGCCGTGTAGAGGATCGGCAGGCCCAGCCCGACCGACGAAATGCCGCCCCATGCAGCGAAAAAGTCGCCATTCGTGCGCTTCGCCGCCTCCTCCTCAGCGGCCGACACAGTCGTCGTTGTCTCTTTGGCTCGTGTCTCCTCCGGCAGCGTCATATCAATGCCCGAGTCAATGTGCCGCATCGACGGCTCTTCAACCTGCAGAGCGGGCGGCGCCGCCAGGTGCCCCGGCAGCAGCTTCAGGTCGGGCGTGCACGGCGAGTGGTCAGACACAATCGTCCGGATCACGCTGTCTGTGCGGCCCAGCTCCGCCCACAGTCCGTCCTGGTTGATCTGGCTGCGGATCGGCGGGCAGCACTTGTGCCGCGTGTCGCCGTCGGCAATGCCGTCGGACGCCAGCCCCAGGTAGTGGAAGCACGTCTCGGCGGTGATGTTGATGCCGCGCGCGCGCGCGTCGCGGAGAATCGGGATGCACTCCGTCGCCGACAGGTGCACAATGTGCAGGTGCAGCTTGGGCGCCGTCGGCGCGAGCCACACAATCTCCTCGACGGCGCACGTCTCGAACACGGGCGGTCTCGACTCCAGAAACGTGTTGTACGCCTCGAGCGCGCCGTGCGGCGCCAGCGGCGCGTCCGACGTCTGCACGGCGTCGCCGACGGAGTCGGCAATCGGCGGGATCATCTCGGCGTGGAACATGAGCGTCGTGTCGGCGTCTTTGAGGGTCTGCATGGCGAGGGCAATGTCCTCGGACGAGACGGCAGGAAACTCGTCGACGCCCGAGTGAATCAGGAACCCCTTGAAACCGCGCACGCCGGCCTCGACGAGCGGCAGCAGCTCGGCCGCATTGCCCGGCACGACGCCACCATAGAAACCGACGTCGACCCAGCACTGGCCCCTGCTGGCGGCAAGCTTCTCCTTGAAGCCGTGCAGCGTGGTCGTCGGGGGAATGGCATTCAGAGGCATGTCGACGACGGTGGTGACACCGCCAGAAGCAGCGGCGCGCGTGCCAGTATAGAAACCCTCCCACTCTGTGCGGCCTGGCTCGTTGAGGTGGACGTGGGCGTCGACGATGCCGGGCATGAGGACGCTGGGGGAGTAGTCGACATATTTGACGGAGCCGTCGGTGGGAAAGCTGGAGACGGGCAGGCGCTCGCGGACAATGGAGATGATCTTGCCGGTATCTGGGGAGACTGCAATGGTTGCGGGCGAGAGGGTGAGAGAGTTGTCGTCTTCCGTGAGGACGGCGCGGGTCGAGGCGAGGACGACAAGCTGAGGCTTGGCCGCCTCTTGCCGGGTTATAGATGCCATGGTGTGAGGTTGTGTGGTTGTACAAGGTAAGTACTGCTCTTTATAGAGCAGGGATCTGTTGACAAGACGTTGAACTGATGAGGTAGGGTAGGGCTGAGATGTCGACGGCGGGCTGAGCTGAGCTGAGCTTAACCATACAGAAGCAACGGAGATCTGACAGAACTAGGGGAAGGATAGGATGTTGGTAGGCGAGGGACGAGATGGATGGAAGAAAGGGTCTCTTTGGGTATCTTTAATCCGGGGTAGTAGCCTGGGGTAGATGGAGAGATAAGTGAAGATGGGTAGATGAGGGTAGCAAGATGAGGGAAGCAGATTTAAGAGGACGAGACGATAAGAGTGAGGAGGGAGTGAGAGGTATTAAAGGATGAGGTGATAGAAGAAGAAGAAGAAGAAGAAGAAATAGATCAAAATACAAATATAAAAACAAAATATAAAATACAAAATACAGAAATAAAGGAACGAGGGGCTTATCTCAGGAGGGGGTGGGTGTCTTGAGAATGAAGGATGAGGAAGAATAGGAAATAATAGGAAGGAAATAACAGGAAGGATAAGAGGATAAGAGGCGTATTACAGAGCAAAGAGGGTGTGTGAGTGAGGTCGATATTGAAAGGCCGAGAGATAAGGAATCAAAGCGAGAGTGGTCTGGTATGACTGGTATGATAGGGTGGGTTTGGATAAAGAGTATGTAGTGAGTATGGAGTAAGGAGTAATACGGAGTGTAGTAGAAGAATAGAAGAGAAATGGAAGAATAGAGAGGTAGAATGAAAGAAAAGAAGAAAAGAAGAAAAGAAGAAAAGAAGAAAAGAAGAAAAGAAGAAAAGAAGAAAAGAAGAAAAAGAAGAAAAAGAAAAAAGAAGATTAAAATAGAAAATAAATCTTTAAATAAATAAATTCAAAATTAAGCACAACCAAGGACCGCCGCACTGCGCGAGAGCGTTATACCGGGCAAAAGAGGGTCTATAACAATCAAAGAGCAACCTGCAGAAAAGTAGAAATAGAAGTAGAAATAGAAATAGAATAAAATACAATCTGAATAAAAAGACAGGACAACGGACGTCTCGCCGGTTCGTCTGCGGTGGCAGCGGCCCGGTACACGGGCAACGGGAGTTGCTGTAGGATGCGTCGGTTATTATGATTTATGATTTATATCTTATTTTATACTTTGTATCTCTAGTATCTGTTCCGTTTCACTCTGCACTCCGCTTATTTACTCTGTATTACTCTTGATCCTCTTGTTCTTTGAGTCTACTCAACCGCGGGCGAGTTTCAACAAACCCGCTCGTCAGAACTTGTAGAACACTATCAAAGCATACAATATTCATACAACAAGCATTGCACTGGTCTATGCTTTGTTCCTGCTTCTTCCCGTTCAGTCCCGTGCGTCAAAAATGCCAGATCAACTCACGATGCCCGTCCACTGCCGACAGATGCCGTCACTCGGGCCTACTCTGTATATCGTACTGCGGCACCCCATTGCCATTGCTCCGAGGTATTTGTTTTATTCGTCCATTCCATAGGTTATCATCCCTACGTTGTCGAGTTCAAAGGATCGCGATAGGGGCAAATTCAAGAGTTTCTCACGAATCACGGCCTCGCTCCCACTCGCTTCCCGATAGGGACATGTAGGGAAAGTACCTTTTGGTACACCACGGCCTGCACTCCAACTGTAATACCTCGCTCTACTTTGCACATTCGCCTCTGGCTATCTGTTCTCATACTCAGTATATCTCCCTTCAGTCCAACCACCCGGACCCTGCGGCGACTCTGCATTGTGTATCATTTCCATTTTGCCGTGCTCCGTTCTCCGTGCTCCAGGATTTGCTCGTCCATGGGGGTTGCTACCGGCAGCATGCCTTATCTTTTAAATTGCTTGCATCGTCTGTCATACATGAGATAGTCGATGGTGAAGTCTGTGCGATGTCGTTGCACGTGGGAGACATTGATGGACAGAAGAGGCAGTCGCATGGATGATGTCGCGTGTCGCGCTTTCCTCTTCTGGCACACTTGTCATCTGATTTCTACCGCCTGACCTCTTGCCCTTTCATCGAGTCATTCATGTATTGTGCTAACCGTCATTGAGTAAGCATAATACGAGCATCAGAGTATCGCTGCATTGTGCCATTTCAATCGCAATCGCAAGAGAATAAGCTCGTCGTGGAGGGGACCCTTGCTGGTTTCCAAAGTAGACTGCACTCTAATTCGTATGCGGGGTACCTGCCACATGCAAGACAAGAACCTGGTCTTTTTGGGTTCTCTTTGGGAAGGAACGACCGGGATTTTCTCGAAAATCTGTACTCTGTACCACGCTGCCATGGGCCGTCGGCTTTGGCCGAGTGGCATGTACCTCCTCATACAATATGCAGAGAAGAGTACATTTCTCCAAACTAGCACGATGATGAAGCCCTTTAGCCCTGGCCCAACACGACTCGACGCTAGGAGGTCGCCGCTGGTAGCGACCCGTTCTTGCAGTGTTACTTTGTGTTCTCAATGCCAGATTACGTAATCTTACATGAGAACGACGAGAACGAATGTCTCTGAAAGCCAACAGAAAGGCGTAGATGTATTACGATAGACATAATGCCTATATTGCCCGACGAGACAATCACCTGCATTGTCGCCGGAAATGTCGAGCGTCGACAATGGCCAGACCCTCTGCGCAGCAATACGCCAAATCGTACTCGTATCTCTGTACTGAGTAGCGCTAGGCCAGCCTTGCCTAATCGGGGTTTTGATCGAGTAACACAACAGCAATCCATCGAGTAAGCGTCGAGTAAGGCGAGTCAACGGCGAGTTAGAATTGAGGATTGAGGAAGTAATAGGAATTATGAGGAATTAAAGAATTCTCGCTCTCGTGAGTTTTGGCAAATACATCGAGTAATATTCGAGTAATACTGTCTGCTAGTCTGCAAATTTAGTTTTCAGTTTTCAGTTTGATTTGCAATTCCTGGCTTCCACTTTCTTTTTGGATGCGAGGCTTTTCGTTTGTGCTTTGACTTGTATTTCACAGATTGACATGCAGATTCAGTGATCCTCGAACCGACATGCCTTTTGATAGCAACAACAATACCAATATCGAATGAGAGAACCTGCGTCACCTAAGCCGACATCCGACACCCGACGCTTTCTTTGCGTCTAGATCCCTCTCCTTCTATTCCATTTGCACTTTGAGTATATATTTCTATTTCCAGTCTCGTGATCGTTTCCCATTCCCATTACTCGATCGTTACTCGATAGTATCAACGATAAAGAATCAAAAGACCTGTTTTCAGTGACATCTCGTGCGCTCACTTCCGTCTTTACTTCTAATATCGAAAAGACACGGTGACGCTCGGTTCCGGCACTCGCTGCTGCCAGTGCATGGCATGTGTGGCTTACCGCTCGCCTGGATGCAGTGACAGAGGATGCAGGGATGCCACGCACTGCTCGTCATTCGTCATCCGGTCACCCAGACGGGCCAGCCGAAGCTTTCAAAGTGCAGTCTGCTTCTGCTTCTGTTGGCTGACACCGTGTTTGATTCCCTTCCATTTGCGGCTCGGCGTCACGTTCAAGAGGTCTGTATAGTGATAGTAACAATGGTAAGCCGGTGAACGAAAAGGGTAAAAGAAATCGACCCGAGAATGCACACCGGTGTTTGCCGTCTGTAATTGACTTTGACTTTATTTTACGTCTATCGTACACCGCCTCGTGTGTCTATTTAGGAACAACAAATACAGACAACAACTGGAACTAGAAAACTGGAAAGTAGAATGACAAATCGAGAAGCTGAGTGAGTAATGTATGATATGTGATATGAATGCACAGTAGGCGAATGCGTGCTGTTGTGATGCTGATCGTGATGATGTTGGTAATATGTTCATGTATATTTTCAAACTGTTCTTCTTTCAGCATCTACTTTTGGCGCTTCAGCGTCTTGACAGCCATCTCAATGAGACCCTCCTTGGCCTCGCTGTCGGGGAAGATGCTGATCGCCGCAATCGCGCGCTCGGCATAGTCCTGCGCCAGAGCGCGCGTCTGCTCAATGCCGTCCGTCTCCAGGACAATCTCGCGTGCCTGTTCGTTAGTATCTATGTCACAAATGAAGAAAAGAAACAAAAAGAAGACGAAACTCACCCTCCGTGCATCGCCCGGCTGGCTGAACTTGCGGCCGACGAGCTCGCCCAGTTCCGGCCGGTCGCGCCACGCAAACAGCAGCGGCGCCGTCGCCAGACCCAGCTCCAGGTCCGCACCCGCCGGCTTGCCCAGGTCCTTGGCCGACTGCGTGTAGTCCAGCATGTCGTCCACCAGCTGGAACGCCAGGCCCAGGTTCTTGCCGTACAGGTACGCCGCGTCCACGGTCGCCGCGTCCGTGCCGCCCAGCAGCGCCGCCGCGCGGCAGCTCTTGCTGATCAGCGACGCCGTCTTGAGGTACGTCTTTTGCAGGTAGTACTCGAGCGTCGCCTCGCTCCACGCGGGCCGCGCCTCGTCGCGCGCCGTGTTCTTGAGCTGCATGAACTCGCCCTCCACCAGGTTCGCAATCACCGTCGCCAGCAGCTCCACGACCTCGGGGTTGCGCAGCCGCGCGAGCGCCACCGATGCGCGGCCCAGCAGGAAATCGCCCGCCAGCACGGCCATCTTGTTGCCAAACTCGAGGTTCGCCGACGGCGCGCCGCGCCGCGACTCGGAGTGGTCGATGACGTCGTCGTGCAGCAGCGACGCCGTGTGGATCAGCTCGGTGATCTCGGCGAGGCGGCGCTGGCTGGGCTGGATCTCGGGCGTCGCCGCTTCCTCGGGCGTGAGCGACGCATTCGGGTTGCCGCTGGACATGAAGGAAGAAGGTGTGGTAAAGGGTGCGTTGGCCGGGTTAAAATCGGACAGCACGTTGAGCGGCGAGATGGACACGTCGACGCCGGCCGACGCCTGCAGTGTCTGCGGGACTTGCTGTCCTTGCTGTCCTTGCTGTCCTTGCTGCGGCAGCTGCGGCACCTTGGGACACAGGTACGTGGCACGCGACATCAGCAGCACAATCAGCGGCCGCATGTGCTTGCCCTCGGCCTGCGTGTAGTACTTGGCCGCGCGGTCCAGCGACGGGTGGCCCGAGCCCAGCAGCTTGCGCACGTCGCCGATCAAGAACTTCATCTCCTTGGCCACAACGCGCAGCGGGTCAATCGTCATCTCTGTCTTCTTGGCCCGCGTAAAGGCGTTGTTGACAATGTTGCCGGCCACGCCCACAGCAGCGGCCCATGCCGACGACTGTCGTGTCTGTTGTAACGAGCTGAGCGAGGACGAAAAGTGTGCTGCCGGCCTTGACCGGATCCGATGTGGTTGTGAGGGTGTGGCGGATGTGGGGGAGGTAGAGGTAGAGGTAGAGCTGGCAGAGCTGGTAGAGAAGGCTACTAATCTTGTAGTTCTTCTTAAAGCAACAGAGGTAGCCGACAGGCGGCACTGACGCTGCAGCATCGACGCAGCCCGCTGTGCCGGGGTCAATGGCACGCCCACGGCGCCGCCAAAACACACCATCTTGTCGGTGGGAGGTGTTTTGTTTAGGTGGGGGAGGTAGAGAGGGAAAAAAGAGCTCGGTAAGCTCTGGTCTCGGTTTCTAGTGACTGGCGTCGGAGGTCGTCTTGAGATAGCGCCCGAGTCGGTGCCGTCGAAACAAAAGTAAGATGGCGGCGAGGTCGGTCAGTCCAAATCCGTATAAGTAAGCGTAAGCAATTGGATGCTCTTTCCCGACGAAATCCAGGCACGTGAAAGACGGCTGCAGAGTCCAAACTGGTGTCCAGCGATTCCTCACAGGTCAATTGGGCGGGTGGGCGTGCGGAAGAGGGTCAATGGCTCTGCAAGGTCCGGGCGGAGCAGATTGAAAGCAAGGCGTGTCGGGTGCGGCGTGTATTTTTGCTTTTTGCTCCGGCGTCGTGATCTAGTTTTTTTTGCGCTCTGTGCAGCCCACTACTGATTACAGAGCCAGGCTAGGTGCTCCGCGTACAGCGTATTGATTACAGATTACAGCGCTTAGATGTGCTAAAATAGCCTAGGGAGAGACATAACAAGACCGAACAGCCAATTGGGGAGAGACTTTAGCTCTACTGGCCAATGAGGGGCCGCTACCTGCATCCCGCCCATTCCCGACGGAGCTTAAACTCCAGCAGCAGCTCAGCTTACCTCAGACGACCCACATGAGAGCTAGGCCGCTAGTTTACAGTGGCAGAAGCACAGATGACCACTGTATCTTATCGCTATCGCAGTCAGGGTCGAGACATTTCGAGATTTCGAGATCGAGAACAAGAGACCAGCTCGCGATTTCGAGGACAGCAACATCACACTCTACACTCTAGGAGGTGATTGCATCTACAGCCATGGTTCTCCTCACGATAACGCCCTCTATTTTAGAGGAGCTGCAAAAGCTGCAGGCCAAGACGCCGGCCTCCAGCAAGGCAGAGGCTGAGGCAGAGGCAGACAAGACGGAAGGTGACGAAGCGCCAAAGACGACGGCAGAGTCGACAGATGGGTCTGCAGCAGCCCAAACCAAAGACACAAGGGCAGCCCTGCCACCAAAGACGACCGAGCCGGATCTCAGCAATCCCTCGCTCGGCGCCCCCATCTCCCACAGCCAGATCATCGACCTCTGGACGTCGCTCAAAGCGAGCGAGCGCGACAGCACAGCCGATGGACGAGAAGAAAGCAGCCAGCCAGCAAAGACGCCGTCTCTCGAGGCTCTCCTCTGCGGCTCCAAAATCTACGTGCCGCCGCCACCCCCCAAGAAGGAGCCGGTACGTCTCTCCTTTACAACCTTTGCTACTGCATACTAATCAACAGTCCCCCGAGTACAAAGCCCTCATGGCCCGCCTGCGCCGCGACGAAGAAGCCCGCGCCTACGACCGCATGCTCAACCCAGACCCCTACACAAACATGGCCACCGCGCCCCTCACGTCCTCGTTCGCCCAGGTCAACCGCCCCGTCAGCGCCGCCGACATGGGCGACGACGACGTCACGCTGAGCGACGTGAACCGGCAGGTGATGCTGATTTTCAATTTCCTGGTGACGATTCTGGGCGTGGCGTATGCGCTGTGGGTGCTTGCGCGGTGGTGGCCGACGCCGTCGCGGCTGTTTCTGGCGCTGGGGGGCAGCATTGCCGTGGGCATCGCCGAGTACGGGCTGTATGCTGGCTATGTGTGGCACCTGTCTGAGGCGGCCAAGAAAGAGAAGACAGCGGCGCCCAAGGAGGTGCGGGAGGTTGTCAAGACGTGGGTTGTCGAGCGGGAGCAAAAGACATTTGCCGTCAAAGTGCCAATTCCTGACAGCACGGGCGCCAGTGGAATCGACAACACGCAAGCCCGGAGGAGAAAAAAGGAGGCTGGACTGTGAGAATAGACAGACTAGCCGCATAACCTGCATAGAACGCGTTCATTTCACGTCGAGTATTACATATTACCATTATCAAGACTCAATGTCGTCCATTCGAATGTGAAGGGGTCAATGCTGTAAATGACATCACGTGGTACACGTGAGGACGCGACACGGTTGGAGAGACGCGTCAAATTAAGAGATCGCGTTGTAAAGCGGGGCGCGTCGCATTTGAGGGCGGCTCTCACATATTTGATGCTGGTCTGTCAAAGTTATTTGATGTTTTCGAGAACAAAAGTACGTTGTCATTGTTCTGCGCATAGCCTTATTGCTCTGCATTTCAGCTTTGAATTTATCTCCCATTTTACGAGTCAGCCTCATCACCAGCCCCGCAGCATCGCGACCACTTCAGATCTACATCGACGACGACGACGACGACGACGACAGCAACGCCTTTTATTGTCATACACGTTACACCACTACACGGCCTCGGCCGACATCCCACAAGCATACCATGCGATACGTGACCCCCGACACACCGAGCACCCGCATGCTCGAGTCCCGAGAGAAGAACACAAGACGGGAGAAGCAAGAGGCCAAGATGGCCACTGTGACGCCGACGCCGACGCCCAAGCAGTCGCCCGAGAAGGCAGTCGCTGTCATTGCGCCTGTACAGCCAAAACGGCGACCCATCCGCACATACGGCAGCAAGAAGCGCACGCTCGAGGATGGCAACGACCGCGCAAAGAGGCCGAGGCTGTCTCTGTCGGCAGCTTCGGCAGTCCCCGTGTCTGCCGTATCGACACCCACAACATCTACAACACGGCCATGCACAGCCGACCGCGCCGACCGGCTAATGGACGAGGTCTCGCGACAACTGCAAAAAGAGGCAGCCGAAGCCGAGCGGCGGCAGACCGCCGACGCCAGCCAGGATAACAAGCAGAAGGAAAACAAGGAGAATCAAAACATTGTGGTCAAACGGCCACAGACACCCAAGAAGACCAAGAGCCCGCGCAAGGCACTCGGCATTATGCGCTACTTCCAGCCGGCGGTCCCACGGCCGCGCACTCCGCCGCAAGCAGCGCCAACACCAACGCCATCAATACCGCCAGCGGCATGCTCGCCGGCGGCTTCGATATCGTCCATGTCGTCGCTTTCGTCGTGTCCATCGCCGACGCCGTCCGAGTCTGCCAGCGCCCCCTGTTCGAGCAAGGACGCGAAGGAGGACCCCCTGTCGCCAGTAGTGTGGCGCGCGCAGGCACGGCCGAAGCGGCGGCTGACGATACGGCCTGAGCACGTGCGGGAGGACGAAGCCGAGGCCACGGGCGAGGCGGACAACGAGCATGAGAGCGAGGACGAGGCCGGGATGCTGGCCAGCACGCCCATTGCCAAGGCGTTCAACGGGCTGTCGTCGAGCAGCCGGATGCGGGTCCAGCTTGGGCTGGCGTCTTCTTCGTCTTTGACTGCATCTGCATCTGCATCTACATCTTCCAAAAAAAAGGCCAAAACCGTCCAGACGACACTGAGCCTTTCCATGGGCGACTCTGGGTCGGTGCGGGAGTGCAAGGCGTGCAACATCCTGTACAACCCGCTGCACGACAAGGACGCCAAGTTCCACGCGCGGTACCACGCCTCTGTTGTCGGCAAGAGGAGGTAGTCTTTTTTTTTCTGCTCTGCTCTGTATTTCATTCTTTCTGTTCATGACACGCATATACCCTAGACGAATGACTACGACTGACTTAGTGCAAATTCATAAAATTCTATATCATTACTACATAATCGTACATATCAGCAAACGTTGACCGTTGCATTACAGCTTCGGCTCAATGGCCTTGACCTCGACCAGCAGCTTGCCCGTGTTGATGCCCTTGAACAGGTCGACCAGCGCCTGCTCGGCCACGGCCAGACCGCCGGGCACAATGTGCACCTTGCTCTTGAGCTTGCCCTCGGCGGTCCACTTGGCCAGGTCGCCGACGGCCTTGGCGTTCTCGGCGGCGTAGTCCAGCACGATGAAGCCCTGCATCTTGATGCGCTGCACAATCACCTGCAGAATGTTCTTGGGGCCCTGGACGCTGTCGACGTTGTACTGGCTGATGCCGCCGCACATGACAAAGCGCGCGTGCGTGTTGGCGCGGCCCAGCGCCAGGTCCAGGATCTCGCCGCCGACATTGTCCCAGTAGACGTCGATCTTGTCCTCGGTGGCGGCGCGGAACTGCTCGGCAAAGTCGGCGTCCTTGTAGTTGAGGGCGGCGTCAAAGCCCAGCTCGTCCACCAGCCACTTGGTCTTCTCGGCGCTGCCGGCAATGCCGACAATGCGCTTGGCGCCCAGGATGCGGGCAATCTGGCCGACGACGCTGCCGGTAGCACCGGCGGCGCCCGAAATGACAACAGTGTCGGTGGGCTTGATGCCCTCGGCGACCTTCATGATGCCCCAGTAGGCAGTCAGGCCGGTCATGCCCATGGTGTTGACCAGGTCGGTGGGCTGCAGGCGCGCGCGCAGCTCGGCGGGCATGGCGGCAAAGGGGTTCTCGACCCAGCGCTCGTTGACAATGGCGACCTCGGTCCAGCCGGTGAAGGCGACGACAATGTCACCCTCGGCAGCCTTCTTGGACTTGGAGGCGAGCACGCGGGCGACGGAGACACCGCGCATGACGGCGCCGATCTGGACGGGGGGCAGGTAGGAGGGCTTGTCGTTGATCCAGCCGCGCATGGCGGGGTCGAGGCTGAGGTAGAGGGCCTCGCACAGCAGGTCGCCATCCTTGAGGTCGTCGGCGGTGGGGACGGGGCCGGACTCTATGCGGAAGGTCTGGCCGGGGATGATGTCGGCGACGGGGCGCTCGGCCAGAACGACGGAGGTGTTTGTGGGAGACATTTTGTGTTTTGTTTTGTTTGAGCAGATGGATGGAGATGAAGATGTTCCAAAGTGATGCAAAGTGATGCAAAGGAGGTGGGACGTCGAGCTTATAAGTCGGAGGAGGAGCTAGGATGGCCGGTCGAGTTGCCGTAAGTAGATATAAAAGATGACAAGAAAATAAAGATAAAATCGAAATAATTTATAAGCTTTAGGGGCAATAGTGTGGAGGCGTGAGTTGAGAGCTCGCAACATAAAACGAGGTACTGACTATCAAGAAAGAGGAAAAAGGAAAAAGACCAGGACAAGGACGGAGGGTGGCAGTTGTCCCTCGGCAGCCGAGCCTGGTTTGTCACTGGCCATGCTTGGTACAAATGGAGGTTCTGCAGCTAGTTTGGGTCTAGAGTACGTCTACCAGGTATGTGTTGAGCTCGGAGGATGCCAGATTCATCATGTCGTTTTCGTAGTACTGAAAATGGCGAGGCTGGCCTGTCTGTGAATACGTGCGGTGTACAGGACAGGAGGTACACGGATATAGAGTATACATGTGCAATAATTACACATGCAACTGTACACTGTCGTTTTCGTTTATGTAGATTTGATTTAATGAAAATCAAAATGAAAGTGAAAATCAAAATAAAATATCAAAATAAAATATCATGAGAGACGTCGAGGAGGGCTGCATTGAGTGTGGTGTGACGCAGTGTGCTGACCTTGGCAGCATTAGAAATCAACATGCAAAAATCCAGCATAAATTTCTCTTTCAAAACGGCTCTCAAGTGAACGGCCAGAGTGACAGACAAAAGGGTCAAATTCAAACAAGGACAAAAGATACCACCAAGACCCCAAGAGCATCGAGACTACGCGGGACTAACAGAATCGGCTTGCAAGAAGCTTCGGGGCACTACTACCGCTTTGGGAATGGGCGTCCGCCCCCTTTTATTGGGGCATTGAGTTTTAGTTTTCTCTTTTCTGTACGTACAATGAATGTTCTGTTCTTCTTTTCGTGTTCTCTAGTCTTTTATTCTGCGGATATTCCATGGATATTTAGAGATTTATGTGAATTAATCTATAATAATCGATCATCTCTGAAACGCCCCAGACACGGAGAATAAACTGATCCGCCACGGTTGATGGATGACGATGCGGTGATGACGAAGAGTGTTTGTAGGATAAGCAGAATAAGCAGTTTAAAATAACTACAGAGAAGACAATGTTGGATAGTACAGCTCCTTACGACAAGACGAAACAATAAACTCAGCTCATGCAGGCAAAGACGAGGCACGTCAACGGCGAATGGCAGATGGGAAGCTATGAGCTCCGTGGAATAAGGTAGTCTGAATAATAGAATAAAATAAAGAAAAAAGAAAAGAAGAAAAAAGAAGAAAAAAGAAAAGAAAAGAAGAAGAAAAGAGCCCGGAGACTTGATGACAAAGCCGGAGAGTTCTCGACGAGATGCCTCGGCATTTCCAGAGCTTTGTCATCACGTTTAAATAGTAAAAAGAGAAGAAGTAGAAGAAGAGAAGAAAAGAAGAACAGTAGAAGAATAGAAAAAGAATAGAAAGACGAAAGAACATGATACACCGATATTCCGAGCCCGCACTGGGGCCGACTATCACCGCTTCGAGACATCTGCTCCGGGAGGGGCAATACGAGTGGCAGGCCATCCTCTGTATGCTACTGTAAGTCGTAGTAGTACTGAGCAGACTGTAAGACGTTGATGACTGGTGAATTGCCATTTGTGCTGCGACTTGCCGTATTATCTTTCAAACTTGACGTGGCTGTCGGAGATTCAGAGGATCACTGCCAACGTCTGACCCTATTGTTGTATTGTTGTTAATTATATGTTAATTGTTGTTGTTTGTTGTTGTTGTTAATTGCCCAATCATTGCTTGCGGACAGTCAATCTGTCGCCGTTGTTGGTCGTGCTGTCAGACTGTCAGATTCTTACTCCTATCTCTTACTATTTCCACATGGTCTCACTGCGATTCATGCAGCCTCTCGGAGCAGTCCATGACCGTGTAGACACTGGCAGTCTACCGTTCTCACTTCCCCTTGTACCCCGTCACCTTGGCTATCGCACTGCGCACCGCCACATTGTCCGTGCCGCCCGGCCTGGGGAACCCCTCCACCTGCACGCCCTCCCGGAACAGCAGCACGTGCGACGAGCCGCCGAAATGGAACATGCCAATCTCGTCGCCCTTGTTGATGTGCTGGCCCTCCTGCACCCCAATGTCGCACGTGCTCACCTCGTCCATGCCCACGCCGATAAACGCCATCAGTCCAATGTCCGGGTTGTCCGCCTCGATAAAGATGATGGCGCGCGTCGCCAGTGCCGTCAGGTAGCCCTGCGCCACGGTGATGCCCTTGACGTCAATGGGCGCGTTGTCGTCGCTGCTGTCCTTGCGCTGCCGCTTCGCGCCGTTGTGGTCCGCGCTGTGCTCCGCGTGGGCCCGTCGGCTCGGATCCCCCACGCCCTCAAACAGCGGCTCGCTAAAGTACGTGCCGTCCTGCACAAACGCCCGCTTCACCGTGCCCGACACCGGCGCGTGCCACCGGTGGTACGACAGCGCAGACAAAAAGGCCTGGTACACCGTCGCGCCCGCAAACGCGTGCGCCAGCCCGTCGTGCGCAAGCATGTCCAGCACGCTGTACGGCTGCCCCTTGATCCAGAACCGGTCGCGCAGCTTGGCCTTGCGCGCGACATGGAACACGCGGCTCTCGCACGCGTTGTTGACGACCGCGTCGTCGTCGGGCGCCGCCACCGGCCGCGCCTCCTCGCGCACGTGCCGTGTGAAAAAGTCGTCCCACGACGTGTAGCCATAGTGCTCGGCCGTCGGGTCGCACACGTACATTTCTTCAAACTTGTAGCTGGTCTGGTACGGCGCGTTGGCGACCTGCATCAGGTCCTTCAAGCCGACCGGCCCGAACCACCCGGCATCGTGGCCGCCCAGCACGCACGCCGACGCGGGCGTCTGCAGGTACTGCCCCCACACGTTGAGCACTTTCTTGAGCATGCGGTTGACGTCCGGGTCCAAAAACGCAGCATGCCCGCTGGGCGTGCCCATCACATAGTCAAAGATGGCGCACAGCGGCACGCCCACCATGCCAACCTTTTCGGCCTGGTTTGTCCACTCGGGCGCCTTGCTGAAACTGTGGTTGAGCACGTCGAGCATGTGCATGTAGTCGCGGATCTGCCGGCCGCCCGTCGGGTCGCGGCGGTACACGGGCGTGTGCGGCACCTCGTCCCACATGGACGTAAAGTACATGTGCACGCGCGGCGTCGTCTCGATAAACTCTCTGAACTCGAGCAGCACAGGCGTCAGTGCCGCGGCCTTGCCCGACGAGCTCTGCGCGTCGACGTGCTCAACGACCTGGCGCAGCCACTCGTGCTGAACGCGGTGGTCAGCCGGCAGCCAGTTGCCGGGGCTGTCTGTTAGTTTTCCGTCTTCCTCTCCGCGTCAAGATGGAGAACTTACTGATGCCGCCGGAACTCGTCGGGCACTTCATGCTCTTCGCCAAACTGGTGCACCATGTTGACTGTAGACGTAGCGTAGATCGATGAATGTGTAAATAAGTCGTAGATGCCAAGATGCCAAGCTTTGTAGATGTAAGTGGAAGCCAGCTTTTATATACAGTCAAGATGTGCAAGCAACGCCTTTCTAATCTTTTTCTTCTTTCTTTTTGCTTTCAACTCCTCAATTCACCCAACTCTCAATTGGAACTGTCTTGGTTGCTCCTGCCAAACATGGCGGCAACAGCTCCTTTGTGCTGACGTCATGACGCGCTCTCCAGAACCTTTCGCACGTCTATGACGAGTCGGACCATATTTCTGCAGGCTTTGTGCTCTAGCAGACCGATTCGATTGATTCAGTTCAATCTTTTACGTACGAGTATTAGCTTTGTCGATTGCTTGCCAATTGTCTTTTTGTTGCTGGAACATGGCTGCGTGCATTGGTACTTTTGCCGACGCTGCGCTGTGAGGGGTGTTGATGACAAAACATGTTCTCAATCAGGAAGGACAATGCTTGATTATCTAATACTCTCTAGCACTACAGCCGGCACGCCTTGTCCCCGCACGACGTCATGGTGTGCACGTACCGCAGCCGACCGCCCTCCAGCCAGAACTCGTGGCTGTCGGCCGCGTGCATCATGTGCTCCCACACACAAAAGATACTGACACTCCCGGCACGCTCGTCAATGACATACCGTCGGTGCGTGTTGGGCGCCTGGTTGTGGTTCGACGGGATGCCCGGCCGGCACGAGTCGTCGGCCCGGCCCGTGCCCGTGTACGCGGACCCCTCGAGGCGCGTGCACGGCGTGCCCCAGGGGACGGCCTGCGCGGCCGTCGCATTGCTCCACATGTCGAGGTAGGCGTCGCCGGCCGTCTTCAACACGTCGCGCGGCTGGCTGTCGGCAGCCGTCGCGTTCCAATTTTCCTGCAGGACATGGCCGAGGGTCTTCTTGGCGTCAAACAGCCAGGCACCGGTTGTGGCGACGACGGAGTCGACCATGGCTACCTCGTCTGTGACAGAATCATGGCGGATCTGCGTGGCAATGGTGTACGGGTTGGCGGCATCCGAAGCCGAGATGACCTCGGTGTACGTTGCGCAGGCCACCATGTCGTAGATGGTGCGACGGTGGTCGACGGGCAGGGCTTTCGCCAAGATGCTGTTCGAGGAGTCGACGGCCTTGTTGTTTTCCATGTAGGTCCAGTTGGCAGCCGCAAACGCGAGCAAAGGACCGAGCTGGCCTGCTGTCTGCGCGGCAATGTAGGCATCGGCGGCTGTCGACAAGGCCGTGCGGTTGCAGGCCGGTGCAAGAGCAGCAGCCGTGGCCAGTACAGCTTGCAGAGTCAGTGTGATGACGAGTGGCAGCATTTTGAGTCGGCTGTGGTTGCCGTGGTGGAAAGTGAAAAGACGATGACCGAGAATCACGACCGCTTATCACGAGAATGAAAAGCCTCACTCCGGGTAATTGCCACTCACACCACATACACTGTATATTAAGCCAATATAGCCTCTATTCATAGATTGCATCACTTTAATTTCATGCACAATACACTTGCATGTCAGATGTTTGGATATGGTTTGATTTGTTTCAAGCGGATATAAAAAGAGGACAACGACACGAAAAGAAGAGGAAATGTGTCGTTGGTAAACGTTGAAGAGAAAAGAGAAAATATAAAGAAAAGAGGCGAAGAAAGAAAAACAATAAGAAACCCCTCTGGACTCCTTCGATGCCCATACCCCAACAGAAAGCAGATGCAAACAACGGATGGGTAACAAGATAGCAAACAAGCGGCAAACAGAAACAAAAAACAAAACGAAAACAAAAACAAAATCTAAAACAACAAAAATGTGCTGAGCTCCTGATGCTCCTGATGCTCCTGATGCTCCCAATGATCCTCCTCTACCGTGCGTGTCGTGAAATCATGCTCATATCGTGGCCGCTGCCCCCTACCACTACTGCGTGCGGTAGAACTTCTTGTACAAAAGATGCAGCAGCAGGTTGACATTCAGCCGCAGGTTGTTCTCAAACAGGTTCATGAACTGGTGCGCCTCAAATTGCGCCTGCAGCAGATCCTCAATCGACACCATCGCGCTCGCTCCGGGAATCTGGATGTGTCCGCGCGACCCTTCAATCGAAAACACACCCACCTCGTCGCACGAGATTGTCAGGTTAATCCGGTCGTAGTCGCGGTCCGACACCCCGTTCCACAGAACAACAACACCCTTCTCCGCCAACGCCCGCACGCTGTACTTGTACGAGCCAAACTTGGGCACACGGCCGCTGCGCTCCAGCTCGCGCTGGTGGTAGTACTGCTTCGTAAACGGCATCAAAAACTTCTTCTTGCCCTTCTTGTTCTGCAGCGTCGCCATCGCCTGCTCAATGTAGTCGTCGTAGCTCTTGCGCTGCTGCTCAAGGTACTTGGCCTTCTCGTGCAGGTTGCCCAGCGTCAGCCGCACACCCTCCAGCTCGCGCTGCCGCTGCACACGCCGGCGGCTCTTGGTGCGAATGTCCGACGCAATCGCATTCAGCACGTCCTGGTAGTGGTTGTGCTTCGAGATCCGGCCCATCTGCTCCAGACGCAGCACGTTCTCCAGCGCCGTCCGCTTCAGATCGTAGTAGGACATGCGCGTCACGTCAATCATGTTGGCATCCGAGTACGCGCCGCGTGTCGAGCCGACCGCGAAATCGTCTCTTAGCAGGCACTGCCACTTGTGCTCGTCCTGCGGGTGGATCGGCTTCACAAGAATGTCCAGGAGACTCGAGCCACTCTGCACACGGATAATATACAGAATGCAACGCTTCGTCTCCATAAACAGAGCCTTGACCTCGGCCTCCGGATCCTCCATGTCGTGTAGCTTCGGCGTCAAGAACATCTGGATATCCGATGAGCCCGCCGCCGTCATCTCGCTCTCGTTGCTCTTGGCGCTGCCGAGGTCCTGCACAATCTCGCGCAGCACATCGTCGCGGTTCGGGCACATTGACGCCAACTCAGAAACAACCACATTGTGGATCGCGAAAATATCCGTCATCTTGATGTACAGAGTTGGCTTGTTCTTGGCGTACAGGTCGTTGTACTCGTCAATGTCGAACGTGCTCTCCGCATCCGGCACAGAGATCAAAGACTCCATAATGTGTGTGAAACGTGCGACCGAGTTGTTGATAAAGGCGTTAAGCGGCAGCAGGTGGATGTTGTCGCCGCCAAAGGCACGGCCGCTGGCAATCTGGCCCAGAACCTTGGCCACCTCGCCCAGGTTGCGCTTCTGCAGAGGGCTGAGCTGCTTGTCAATGACACCAACATTCTCGGGTGTCGTAACAGCCGGCTGCAGGTAGAACCGCCACAGCCAGTTGCCCACCAGCTGCAAGAGGTACTGCGG
The DNA here is from genome assembly GCA_022392925.1 of Ophiostoma tasmaniense. Taxonomy (NCBI): domain Eukaryota; kingdom Fungi; phylum Ascomycota; class Sordariomycetes; order Ophiostomatales; family Ophiostomataceae; genus Ophiostoma; species Ophiostoma tasmaniense. The sequence goes on along the minus strand of JAKRGK010000008.1, from coordinate 657,815 downwards.
CGGGTCGCGCTTGAAGTGCTGGCACAGAGAGTTAAACATCTGCCGGCACACAAAACGAACACCGTAGGGCAGGCGAGGCAAGAGATCCTCCAGCGAGATCAGGAACTGGTCGCAAATCTCTCTGAGGTCGCGCAGGTGGTCAATAAACAGTTCCTGGGTCTCTGCGTCCTTAATCGCCATCTCCCGCGGCACATCGCGCGGCCGGTGGCTGGGCTGGCCCGTCCGGAGCTCCTCGTTGTTGATCGCGGACCGGTAGATTTGCAGCGGGTCACTCTCCAGGTCCAGCGCGGGGTCTTCGATAATGTTGTCGCGGATCATAGGACCAAGGAGGTCGCGCAGGTACTTGCGGTCACGCGGTGACCGGGTGTAGTTGGAAAGCAGCTTCTGCCAGAAGTAGTTGCCGCGGACGTAGTCCTGGATCGAGGTAGAGCCATCAACCTCCTCGCTGATCGAACGAGCCATCAGCTTGAGCAGGTAGTACTCCTCTCTCCGCTTCTGTGCATAACCAAACAGGCCCATGATAAGAAGCTCAATGCGTCTCAGCTCCTTGTCGGCCATGCCTTGCAGGCGAATGCGGCGGAACAGGCGCGCCAGGTACTGGGGCTGAGTCTGGAGAGTAAAGAAGAGCTGCTGGTATGACTCGAGCTTCTTGCGCGAGCCCTTGTTGAGCGCCTTGAGGTCAAACTGGTTGGTAGACGACATGGGGGTGCTAGCCAAAAAGTTACCGGCATGGCCACCAAAGTTGTTCTGATGACGGACGACCTCGTCCAGCGTGATCTTGTTCTTGACGAGGAGCGCAATCTTGATGTCCAGCTGGTCAATGTACTGCTCCAGCATCTCGTTTTGCCGCACCTGCTGCACCACAGTCTTGCGCATGCGCTCAAACTCAATTTCCTCGTTGAAATCAAAGTCACTGTCGTTGAGCAGGTGCACAAAGTTCTTGACCGCGTTGACAGGTGGGTTCTTGCCGGTTGTCAAGCTCTTGTATGCCTCGCCCTGGATCTTGGCGCGCACAAAGCTCTGGATCTTGACAACCTTTTGCATGTTCTCGTTGAAGAACCGCTTCTTCTCGGCAAACTGCCGGCGCACAAGGTAGGCTCTGGTGGCCGCCTGAAGAGCAACGATGGACTCCTCCTCCTCATCAAGCTCGCTCAGCAGCTCACCAATCTTGCCGCGCAGGAGCATGGCGCGAGCCAGACCCTGAAGCTCGGTAATCTCGGGCTCGTTCGACCGCAGATCAGCAAGGAATGCGTTGTGCTGCTGGCGGAAAATGAATGCACGAGTGTGGGCCTGGAGACGAGTGATAGCAGGCTCCTGTGTTGAGAGAGCAGTCTGGTCTGCCTCGATCCGGAGACGCTTCAGCATACCACGGATGTGGGACTGTACGTCAATAATCTCACTCTCGCATTCGTCCAGGCCATCCAGGGTCTCGGTGACACTGCGTCTAACAGCGGCGGCCCGAATGCAGGCCTGGAGCTGGCCAATCTCAGCAGAGTGCTGGCGGAGCTCAGCCTTGGTCGCAGCAACAGAGTTGCGGGCAGCCTGGCCGCGGACAGCCGACTGCAGCTTCTCCCATTGGGGGCCGAAGCTGGCGAGGGCCTGCTTCTGCACGTCAACCTGGTTTCTCGTCAGCATGGCTCTTGCAGCCGCCTGGAGTTCGACAATGGCATCGCTCTCTGCGTCCAGAGCCATCAGGTCGTCCTCCAGACGCTTTCTCAGCAGCATGCCCCGGGCAGCAGCCTGCACAAGCGCTGCAGAGCCAGCCGCGTGCTTGACATCCTGCTTCTGGGTAACCATCGCCTTGCGTGCCAGGTAACCGCGGAAGACAGCTTGGATTTCACGAACAGGTCCCGAAGCCGCCTGCAATTGCGAACGAATGTCCCGTACCTGGTTGCGGACCTTGTTGGCCCGGATGAGGCTCTGCAGCTCGAGAACATCACCCTCCACGCTCTTCCAGACGTGCTCCGACTGCGACTGGCGCTGGCGGACGAGGAAGCCGCGTGCGGCACTCTGCAGGTCGGTTGCAAAGCGCTTCATCTGGAGCCGGTAGTCGATAATCTGTCTGGAAAAGTCGCCACGAATGCGTGCCTGCAGATCGATCAGCCAGTCCTCGTTATCCCAAAGCTTCTGCATGGTGTTGCCGAGCTGCATGCGGATCAGAGCACCACGTGCCTGTGCCTGCAAGTCGACAATCATGGCTTCGTTCTCGGCCAGCTCACGGTCGATCCGCTCTTCTTCCGTCTCAACGGGCTCGGGGGGCTCCACCTCAAAGTCGGCGCTGATGTTACCAAAGCTCGGCATGTTGGCTCCCAACTTATCAAGGCCCTTTTGCACGGCCTCCAGCTCGTGGTGCTCAAACTCCAGCTGGCCAATAAGGTTGCCAATACGGAAGTCGACGATTCCCTTGCGGAAGAGAAGCCAACTCAGGGCGTGGATGCAGTAGATAACTTTGGGGATGTTCTTCTTCTCGTACAGGTCGATCATTTCGAAGCGGAACAGGTCGGGCAGTCCAACTTCGTCAAGGTAGCGGAAGAAATTGGCAATGTTGTCGGAGTAGAGATACTGGAGCTTCTGGTGGCGAATGATTCGGAAGGGCCGGTCGGGGTTGAGGGCTGCGACCACCTCAGCCAAAGTGACGCCGTCCCGCAGCGCCTCCTCGAGCTCGACAATCGGCGGAATGGTACAGTGGATGATATCCTCGATCCACTCCTTGGCTTCGCCGATGTGGCAGAGGTACTCGTATGCTTGAAGGAACTGGCGCTGCTTGTCCATCCAGTTCCAGCCGCCAGCGCCACCAGCACGGTTGCCGTTGCGCGCAGGAGCCGCATCGTCGGCTCTCTGTAACCTGCGGCGGCCCCGGAGACCAATGACTTCTTGTGTAGGTGCAGCCAGCGCGAACTCGTCGCCAGACCCGGACTGGGCCATTCTTGACAGAGTGCGAAGCTGGTTTGTGGACGACTTGCCAAGTGTCTGGAGGTCGGGCGCAACAAGCGATGTCGAATGCGCATGGTGTGGTGTGGGCGGAGGTCCGTTGGCGTGCGCCACTGCAGCGCTGCCTCCGCGGTTGACAGTGTCGGACCGGGCCAGGAACATGGAGTTGGGACGCACAGACGACAGCGGCGCTTGTGGCTTGTTGGCAAACCGGTCGTTCTCGGCGCTGTTAATCTGGAGCTTTGCAATGTCGACACTCTGGCCGCGGTCGCGGCGAGCCAAGGTCTTTACTGGTGATGTGGGTGGTGAAGGTGTGCCAGCCGGCGCTTGGGGTAGTGGCCGCAGCGATCGCCGCGCGCTGCCGTAGAGATTTTCATTTGTGCTTGTCTTTGTAGGTGATGTTGAGACGTTGAGGTGGGAGAAGGAGGAGGTGAGTCTGCTGGCCTCGCTCTGGCCGCGCTTGTGCCCTGGTGACAGGTACGAGCTGGAGTGTGTAGACATGGTGGTGGCAGTAGAGGCGTAGCTATGGTCGGAGACGTTGGAATAGCCAGAAGAGGCTGATGATGAGGCAGTGGATGGCTGCCGCACGACGTTGTAGTCTGTAGTTTGAGACTGTCGGAGCGGATGTGGTCGGTGCATTTTTGGTGGTGGATGGATCGATTTCAGTGACAGGTAATGTTACTGCTGACAGGTTCGTCGAATCCCATGGATCGATCGCGTAGTGGTGTATGTGAGGGGCTGCCGTCGAAAGATGTGGCAGCTAGGCAATAGAAGGTGAGCTCAGCAAAAGTGAGGCGAAAGTGAAGCAAAAGTGAAAGATCGCGAGAATCAAAACAGAGCGACACCTGCGTCGCGCTTGTATCTGAGCGACAAGTGGAAATAGAGGCGTGCTAGAGCTTGCAAAGGGACCAGCACGCAAAAGGTGTAGGAAAAATAAAGAGAATATGGCTTCAAAAAGGATGATGAGAAATGAAACTTTGCATGCCAGCGAGCAGAGGCAGTGGAGCGATGAAAGCAAATTCGAGGCAAAAGTCTGAATTTGGTAGACGCATTTCCTCACAGTGCCGAAATTGCAGGTTCTGCGATAGATGGAAGGTGCGGGCGGGCTTCGAGGGGTGCTCTTGCTCGTTTTGGCTGGCTGTCACCGTGGAGATCGGGTTGTTTTGTTTGTTTACATTGCGCCTGCCAGTATTAGTGCTTGTACGTCACAGGGCCTAGCCACACACACGGCAATTGGGCAATTTGGCTGAGACCTTTGTATGTTGCACGGGCCGCGCTGGACCCACATCCAGACGAACCACTGGCGGCTAACCCGTTTAGTCTATCTCTGCTATCGATAACTCAATTGCTTTTATCAGCACGTGCACTGTCACCCCTCCGATAATCTGTCCGATTGCCCAATCTTTTGTCAGCATGATAAACGGGGGCCCCACCGCGTCTGGCGGCGATAAAAGAAAAAAAATTTGAGCCCAGAAATTGCAAGCGAACTTCTCTTTTTCCTTCTTTCTTTTAATGGGGAGAAGACATCTACGAACGGTACAATAAACTGCCACTGGTCGAAAGTCCAAATTCGCTTGAAGTCTTCGAACTCAGAGTCACACGCTCTTTTTACAACAAACACACATCTCACAAGGTCAGTGTTTTTGGCATCTCCTCGCCGTCGACACCGTCGACGATGGTCTCCCTGGCTTCGCCCAAGGCCGCGGGGTAGTCCATCAAAATCTGCACCCGTGTGCTAACTCGACGCAGCCTCCAACACGGTAGAAATGCCTGTCGAAGCTGTCAACGGCAAGACCCAGTTCCTGGATGCCTCCCAGGCTGTCGCTACCCTCGGCGAGTACGAGGAGCGTGATGGTCTTGGCATCAAGGACCTGATGAACGCCCGCGTTCACGGTGGTCTGACCTACAACGATTTCCTGATCCTGCCCGGCTACATTGGCTTCCCTGCCTCTTCCGTCGTCCTCGATTCGCCTATCACCAAGCGTATCACCCTCAAGACCCCCTTCGTCTCGTCGCCCATGGACACTGTCACCGAGCACGAGATGGCCATCCACATGGCTCTCCAGGGTGGTCTAGGTGTTATCCACCACAACTGCTCTCCCGACGGCCAGGCCGAGATGGTCCGCAAGGTCAAGCGCTACGAGAACGGTTTCATCAACGACCCCGTTGTCATCAGCCCCGAGACCACCGTCGGTGAGGCCAGAGACCTCAAGGAGAAGTGGGGGTTTGGCGGTTTCCCTGTCACTGGTATGTTATATTCATCTCTCTCTCCACATTCTCCTCCTCATCACACTCTTCACGTCGACCGCCGCTTTATGATTATTTCTCTTAAATTTATAACTTTCGTTCCACCAAATTTGACATAACGTCATGGGGAGATCACAAGATTTTATGACAATCGGCTTACGCACGCCACTTTTCTTTCACTTTTTCACACTCCACTTTCATCTGACCATACAAACATACATTGGAAGCGGTGTGACTAACTGAACTACAGAGAAGGGTACCCTGGGCTCCAAGCTCGTCGGCATTGTCACTAACCGTGACATCCAGTTCGAGGATGACTCGAGCGCCACCATTGCCAACGTCATGGTCAAGGACCTGATCACCGCCCCTGACGGTGTCACCCTTCTGGAGGCCAACAAGATCCTGGCCCAGTCCAAGAAGGGCAAGCTGCCCATTGTCGACAAGGACGGCAACCTGATCTCCATGATCTCCCGCTCCGATCTGACCAAGAACCTCTACTTCCCCCTTGCCTCGAAGCTGCCTGACTCCAAGCAGCTGCTGTGCGCCGCCTCCATCGGCACCCGCCCCGAGGACAAGATCCGCCTGCAGAAGCTGGTCGATGCCGGCCTTGACATTGTCATCCTGGACAGCTCCCAGGGTAACTCCATGTTCCAGATCGAGATGATCAAGTACATCAAGGAGACCTACCCCAACCTGGACGTCATTGGCGGAAACGTCGTGACCCGTGAGCAGGCTGCTGCTCTGATTTCTGCTGGTGTCGACGGTCTCCGCATCGGCATGGGCAGTGGCAGTGCCTGCATCACCCAGGAGGTTATGGCTGTCGGCCGTCCCCAGGCCACCGCTGTCTACAACGTCTGCAGCTTCGCTGCCCGCTTCGGTGTTCCTTGCATCGCTGACGGTGGTATCCAGAACGTTGGCCACATTGTCAAGGGTCTTGCCCTTGGTGCCTCCACCATCATGATGGGTGGTCTGCTTGCCGGTACCACCGAGTCCCCCGGTACCTCGTTCGTGTCCCGCGAGGGTAAGCTGGTTAAGGCTTACCGCGGCATGGGCAGTATCGATGCCATGCAGGACAAGAAGGCCGGCGGTGGCGGCAAGGACAGCCAGAAGAGCAACGCCGGCACTGCCCGCTACTTCTCCGAGGGTGACAGCGTCCTGGTCGCCCAGGGCGTCTCTGGCGCCGTCGCCCACCGGGGCTCGATCAGCAAGTTCCTGCCCTACCTGGCTGCCGGTGTCAAGCACTCGCTGCAGGACTCTGGTCTCCAGAGCCTGAGCGAGATGCACGCCGGCGTCGCCGAGGGCAAGGTCCGCTTCGAGATCCGCACTGCCAGCGCCCAGCTTGAGGGTGGTGTCAACATGGACTCGTACGAGAAGAAGCTCTACGCGTAAATGCAGAGTAATCTCCAACACAAACGTCCATCTATATACACACTTTTAGCAACAAGGAAGTTGGGAGGAACGGATCGGGAAAAGCAAGGGTTTTGATTTTATTGGGTTATGATTTGATGTTTTTTTTTTATCTTTCAGCTTTCGTTTTATGGAATATGAATCTGTACAGCTTGAGCAATTGGCTACTTTGTATGTGACCCTACGATGCTGTAGTAGTGTGCCGTTTAATGAAGCTGTCGTCCTATATTGACTTTGTGATTGTCCAAAGCCTTGTGCACCGGGATGTATGTCGTATAGCTGGTTCTGCCAGCACCTGTCAAAAGCGTGGACGGCATTCTTCTCAACGATGTCAACCAATCACCAGATACTGCCTGTATTGAACTGTTACAATCGTGTGTACAATTTTAAGAGTTTTATGATATGTACGAGACGGACTGTCTGGGACGTCCCATCATTGTATGCCAACCGAACGCCGAGGTGCTTGAAACTAGAAATAAATCAAAACTAAATCAAATGTCCAACACATGCGGCCTCCTATATCGTTGCTGCTGCTGCTGCCGCGCCGACTGCATTGAACTCTCGCCGGTTCGTCCACTTGATCTGGACATTGTGTGCATACTCCATGTATCTCGCCCAGCCTGTCTTGTCAGTATTCATGTAGTGCATGTCCAGGTACGAAGAACTCACTCCAGTAGGCAAACTTGCGGCCGAGGTACTTGCCGATAAACGGCACAAGCACCATGGTCAGCATCAGCTGCAGCTGCTCGAGGCTGGCCTCCCACTCGTGCTGGGCGTCCGACGATGTCACGGACCCGGCATAGGAGGGGCTCAGGATGCTTGTGGAGATGGATGGCAGCGAGTCGAGCTCGTCGGCTTCGTCGTCGTCAATGTCTTCTGCATCGTCGTCGTCGTCGTACTCGCTGGCCACTCGTGTCTGGCCAAACAGGGGCTGCTGGAGGGATGGTGTCGAGGCGTCGGCGAGGACAAACGAGTCGGCGGTGGACGCCGACATCTCCGACGGCGTGGAGTCTGATATTGAGTCGGCAGACATGTTGTGTATACTCTCGCATGCGATTATGGCGAACGGGACGTGTGTGCGTTGTCGTGGAGTGTCCGTCGTCACCGCTGTCCTCCCGTGTCGTCACTGACGCTGGAGCTCCCGCCAAAGTCGACAATTTGCCGGCCCATTTCGAGATCACGTGATGTTATTACAGGGGCCGCGATAGAGCTATCCGCACGTCACCCCTCACTGTTGACTATGGTGTGTTTGCACGATCACTCCATCCCACGCTCCTGCCGTTTTAATTCCAGGAGGATCTGTAAAAGCCTCGCTTACTCATCGTGATCAGATATCTCATATATCTCAAGTGTCAACCGATCCATTGTCAGTTTGATCACTTCTTCAACATCAACCCAAACAAACGTTGCTACAGCCGACCCCTCTTGACGCTTGCATCGAACAGGTCTCGCCCCAGATTGGCCACCACACGCTCCCATTGTCCCCATTGAACTTGCATAGCGCCCACCACCAGAGGCCCTTGTCTCCGGTCTGACGTATTTCGCGCAACTTTTGACTGATTTTATAAACAACTTTCACTTTTACTCTCGCACTTTCATATTGTATATCGATCACTTCACCAACAGCCACTTTAAACGCCTCCTAGTCCGCCTCTTTTGCTCCGGATTCCAGCACATTTCGTGTACCTCTGTTGCAGCCACACCCTCACAACCTCAATATGGCAGACGAACAGCCTGTAAGTAGTTTATTTCACTTCGCTTCATCTATTCATTTGTTCATTTGTTCATTTGTTCATTTGTTCATGTCAATGTTGTTTCTTCATCACTGCATCTTGCGTTCCATTGCATGTTCTATGCGTTTCTCTACATCTTCCATTACCGCAATTGTTGCCGGTCGCTCTTGCCTGCCGTGCAATAGAGCATTACCTTCCCTATATGGAGTCAAGTCGCTCCCAAGCTCTGAGTCATCTTTGGAGTCGCCCCGCCTTCTCGTTGGTCCGTTTCGCCTCACACCCCGCCACGCCAGTCGCTCTTTCCTCTGTGAGGGCTATTTTTGTGCTGGAAAAATAATTGCCAAAACAGAACGAGGCTAAAAAATAATATATTAAAAATAATATATTAAAAAAATAAAATAATAGCAGAGGCACGACACGAGACTGGCGATTTGCTTCCTATTCTTCTATCCCTCAATACACCACGCCTCTATTCCTCTATCCCTCTCATCACCACCGCATATATCCATTTTTGCCCCGCTTTGCCTGGACTTGTTCTTTTTTTCGTGTCCGGATCGTTGCTTGCCCGATTTTTGCAAACAATCCCGTCATCTAACCACATTGATCCTCCTCCACCCCGTACCACCAGATCACCGAACGCAAGCCTCGCAAATCCGTGGCTTTTACCGACAAAGCACTAGTTATCGACGCCGACGGAACCGTCAATATGTCTTCGACCGAGCCTGTTGTCGACACCAAGGAGACTGCTGTCTCCCACAGCCCCAGCACCCAGCCGCTGTCGGCCGCTCTTGAGTCCTTCACCGAGGGTGCCGATGCCGCCGCCCCCGCCGGCGACGACGGCCTGGACCTCAGCCTGCTGAAGAAGAAGAAGAAGAAGTCGAGCAAGAAGAAGGAGGCCGAGGAGGGCGAGGAGGCCACTGCTACTGCCGAGGATGGCGGTCTCGACCCCACCCTGAAGAAGAAGAAGAAGAAGAAGGTTTCCAAGGACAAGGCTGCCGGCGACGACGAGTTTGCCGAGAAGCTCAAGGAGCTGGAGCTGCGCGACGAGGAGACCGTCGAGGTCGAGGAGGGCGACATGGACAAGGGCACCGGCATCTGGGCGCACGACTGCGGCACCGCCATCCCCTACTCGATGATGCTGCGCCGTTTCTACCACACTCTGGAGCAGAAGAACCCCGACCACGCGTCGAGCGGCTCGCGCAGCTACAAGATCCCGCCTCCGCAGTGCATGCGCGAAGGCAACAAGAAGACCATCTTCGCCAACATTACCGAGGTTGCCAAGCGCATGAAGCGTACCGAGGACCACATCACCCTGTACCTGCTTGCCGAGTTGGGTACCTCTGGTTCCGTCGACGGCAGCCGGCGGTTGGTCATCCGTGGTCGTTTCCAGCAGCAGCACATTGAGAACGTTTTGCGGAAATACATTCGTAAGTCCATTCTGTTGTATCGTATGATGTCAGTGTGCTAACCAAACAGTCGAATACGTTGTCTGCAAAACATGCAAATCTCCCGACACCGAGCTCAACAAGGGCGAGAACCGTCTGTACTTTATCACGTATGTCTTTCCCATTCCCTCGCCCGCGCCTCTACAAATACTAACTGCCCAGATGCAACTCGTGCGGTTCCAGACGGTCCGTCACGGCCATCAAGACGGGTTTCTCGGCCCAGGTCGGAAAGAGAAAGAAGATGCAGGGTTAAGCTGCTCTCTTTCGCATTTCTTTCTGCATGCTTTTGTTCGTTTCTTTGCTGTTCTTTTCTTCGGGCCGGCTACCACGTTCGTCGTTTCTTTGATCTTACCCGATCTACTCTGACCTAGATAAAGTGTCGTCCGCCCTGCCTCGCACTTTGCAGAGGTCAGGGGTGCTGACACCTGGAATACGATTGATGTCTGCTTCTTGTCCCACTTACCATTTCCCAATATCCGTCTTCATCGTCATACTTGTTCTTGCTCATTCTTGTGCTTCGCTAGATTTGTTTCGGGTGTTCAAAAGGTTACGCGGGATGCATTTTGATAGCTTGTGGGCTACCGGGCTTGCATGCTATGGCATTGCTGCCCACGGTTGGGTTGTGCTTTGCTGTCTTGCTTTATTTCGTTGATGTTTGATGGTTGATGAGTGGGATGGCCGTCGAGGCTGGATGATGGATGCCAAGGGACAGGGCTGGAAAACGGACACTGGTTTCAACAGCCTATGAATGTCATTAATGAATATCAAGTGGAATCTATGACGGGCCTCGTGCTGAGTCGGTTTGTGTTCTGTAATGTGATGTCGCCATGGATAGTTTTATCCTGAGCCACATAAACCATATTTTAAAACAAAATGATTGAAAGAGTATGAATTTGCATCGATTTAGTAAAATTGAAGGAAATACGAGAGACAGTATCAAGGATATTATTAAGTCCTGTTAAAGATGTGATCGCTGTAGAATATTCAAAGCAAATCGTCAATGATGACATAAGCATCCCGGTTACGGACTTCATCTCCGTCTCCCACAACATCACCGAGAACCAACAACGAGCCAATCTAGAGTAAACAATGGCAATAGCACCAAACATCGACCATCATCCTTCTAGACTGCACTGACATCCGTACCAATCGCTTTTTTCTCCTTCTCCCCCGCTGCCCCCTTTCGCTATCAGCGAGTTATCTCTGGAAGAGGGGTGGTGTCATCAGATAAAACCAGCAGCTAATGCTTGATACTACCAGATACTACTAGATATTAGCTGTAGCTAGTTGCCGCTAGATGGGTAGATAGCCTGATACGGCAGTTAGTTCCAGGTCCCTGTAAGACGTATCACTATCAATGCACGTACTGCTCCGACAGCTTGATCAACATAATTCGGCGTCGTCTTCTTTTTCTTTTTCTTTTTCTTGTCAATGTTAATCAATAAACATTTCTTCTTCATATTTCTTGTTCATCGCACTCCCATACAAAATGACTGCCTACGAGGACGTCCCGCCCGCCAAGGCTGCCCCGTCCACTGAGACGGCACCGGCCGAACCCGCTGTCATTGCCGGCCTGCCCAGCGAAAACCCAAGCAACTCGTACTGGCTGCACGACCCGTCCGCCGTCCTGCTTGGCCACCGCTCAACCCCAGACCTGCCCGCCGAGGCCGACGTTGTCGTCATTGGCAGTGGCATCACTGGCTCCTTTGCCGCCGACAAGCTCGTCGGCAGCGGCGATGGCGGCTCCGTGCTCCTGCTCGAGGCCCGCGAGGCCTGCTTCGGCGCTACCGGCCGCAACGGCGGCCACTGCCAGCCCATGATCTACTACTCCACCCCCGAGGTTGCCGGCTTTGAGCTCGCCACCTTCCACTTCCTCGAGAGCTTCGTCGCCAAGCACAACATCGACTGCGACTGGCGCACCATGCCCGAGGGCGGCGTCCACGCCTACCTGGACAAGGACGTCTTCGACGCCGCCGCCGCCGTCGTTGATGCGCTGGCCAAGAAGCGGCCCCACCTCGCCAAGCAGGTCGCCGTCGTGCGCCCCGGTGCGCCTGCCGTCAAGGCCGGCCCCAACGACACGCCCGTCACGCTCGAGGACCTGCGCCTGCGCGAGGGCGTCGCCGGTGCGCTGGTGCAGAAGCACGCCGCGTCTGTGTGGCCGTACAAGCTGGTCGCATGGGTGCTCGAGCGCCTCGTCAAGAACCAGCCCGCTAGCAAGTTTAACCTGCAGACAAACACGCCCGCAACCAAGCTCACCAAGGCCGCCGGCGGTGCGGGCTGGCTCGTCGAGACGCCGCGCGGCACCGTCAAGGCCAAGGCCGTGCTTCTGGCCACCAACGGCTACACATCGCATCTGCTGCCGCCGTCGCTGGCTGATCTGATCGTGCCCGTGCGCGCACAGGTGTCGGCGCTCGTGCCGCCGACCACAGCCTCAGGCGGCCCGGCCGACATTCTGGCGAGCAGCTATGTCTTCTTGGGCCACGACCACGAGTTTACCGACGGCCGCGGCGAGCGTGACGAGTACCTTGTACAGCGCCCCTTTGTCGATGCCGCGACCTCCAAGGTTGGATCGGGCGGCCACCTAATCCTGGGCGGCGGCCGCGAGCGTGCTGCCAACAACGGTGTCGGCGTCTGGCAAGATGACGAGGTTGAGCCCGAGGTGGCCGAGTTTCTCAAGACACACCTGGCGCCTGCTCTGGATGTCGGCGACAAGGGCACGCCGCCTGCACCGCTCAAGGCCGACTACGAGTGGACGGGCGTCATGGGCTTCTCGCGCGACCATCACCCCTGGGTCGGCCGTGTGCCGTCCGAGGTTCTTGGCGAGCCGGCCGGCGAGGCCTCGTCGCTGTACATTGCTGCCGGCTTCTCTGGCCACGGCATGCCGTCGACGTCGCTGTGTGGACGCGCTGTGGCCAAGATGATTCGCAAGGATCTCGAGTGGGCATCTGCAACGGCCACCGCCGAGGCCGAGACCGAGGAGGAGGACCACCCTGTGCCCAACAGCCACTGGCTGACGACGGAGCGTCTGGACCGGGTGCGTGCAACATGTGCACCAGTCGCTGTCGCCGACCAGCGCGGATTTGTGATGGACCTGCAGGATATTCTGGAGGCGCAACTGGCCGATGATTAGCTGCGTTCGAGGTGTGCTACTGCTAAATAGGCAAATATCCAAAAGAGTTGTTAAGCAAAAGTATCAAAATGTCAAAAATTGGAGTCTATCCGAAATCTAGTGTACAAGAGAGGCTGCCTCGTAAGCGCAAGTGTCCCAAAAAAATGCAATTGTGGTCGTCGGTAGCTTCGTGATCCAATGCTGTAGCGGAACAAAAATAAGTGAATGAAAAAAAAGAAGGTAGTAGAAACGAAAAACGCCATGATAAAGCACGCCCGCCATGATATGTAGTCGCTCGTCATTTCCCGCCAGTCGTTGATCCAAAGTGGAATGCATGTAATGAAACGTCGATTAAAAGTATTGTATGCGTGTTGCCGTGCTGAGTGTAAAAATTGAAGGTAAGCGAAGAAAGGTGACGTAGAAAAGGTTCTTAATGAGTGACGATGCGTGCGCCTTGCAGCATGAGGCCAAAGATGAGGCCGCGAGCGACCTCTTCGATCTGGAGACAGTCAAAGATCCGGCCAAGCGCATCTGCGGTGGCCGTCTGGCCCATGACACCCATGAGCGCAGCAGGAACACCGCTTTGGATCAGGAGGCGGCGGGCCTTAACCCGCAGCTTCTCCTTCTCCTCGGCTGACATCTCTTCTGGCCATGCCGCGCGCTCCGTCTCAGTCGGCATCGAGTTCTCGCGCAGCCGCTGCAAATGTGCGGCAATGCCAGCGTCGGTTGCATTGGCATCCAAGACCGATGTCTGCATCATAGTCTGGATATATGTAAGGGAGGGGTTGCCTGGCCGCAGCAGGAACGACTTGGCAGCCGTTAGCAGTGTGCGGCGAATGTTCCATGCTGACGACAGGGTGTACGCTTCGTTGATGACGGCGAACATGAGCTCAACGGCAACGCGCGTCTCGGCCTCGGTCATGGCTGCAAACTGTTTGGCGATGGTCGTGCCTGACGTTGCAACGGGCCGGTTCGGGGGTGCACGGAGACTGCTGCTGCTGCGCCGTCTGCCTGTGCTGTTAGGGCCACCAGCTGGCCAGCTGTTGATGCCTGACAATGGGCGGCTGGGCGATACCACAGGCGACGCACCAGAGCCGGTAATGTCATCCATGATATCGGTGGGAGAAACGCCAGGCGGGTAGCGTGCAGACGAGCCGTTGGGCCCTGTTGTGCCACTCAGGCTAGTCATCGACGGCGACTTGGGGAATCCAACACTGGAAGCACGGCTGTTGTGGTTGCTACCACGGTTGCTGCCGGCGACAGGGGTATTATCCCACGCATCGGCAGTGCGCCCACGGGCAGCGGCAGTAACATCGGCACCACTATCCATTAAGCCACTCTGCATCTGATAGCTCATGCGACGCTCCATGGGAACCATGCGGCCAGGCTGGGTAGACACTACAGACGACCGCTGGCTGTCCATGCTGTCCCGGGACTTTCGCGATCCGGCAGTACTGTCCAGCCGCGGTGGTGTCGAAACCGACAAGCGGTTAGTGTACGCCGTGACATCCTGGAGAACCGATGCAGGCGGGGATGTGGTGCCGTTGCCGTTCGCGCCGCCGATAGTACCGGTAGAAGAGCTCGTGTTGAGAGCGAGCGAGCTGGAGCTGGCGTGTCTCTTGGGGCCAAGGCCGATATTGGATCCAATGCTGGAACCAATGGTGCCAATGTTTCCAAATACGCCCGTCATGCCGCCCACCAGACCCTTGCCGCCCTCAGCCACACCTTTAGGCGCGTTTGACAACACATCCAGCATGTTTTTGCCCATAGCCTCAAAGGCCATGAAGCCAGAAGCGCGCGAGCCGGCCGGCATGTTGTTGGTGTCCTTTTCGAGGAAGCGCTTCATGCCTTCGCTCTCGGCCAACACCTGGTACTGCAGAGCGTCCTTGACGTAGCGCTCGAGATCGCCTCGTAGTGAATCCCGCGTATGCACCTTCCAATTGGGCAAGACTGCATGCTGTTCTGTGAAAGCGGTTACGCCCGAGATGGTAGCAATCCGGCGTGCCACTTCATGCAGCTTCTCAAAGTCTGTGTACTTGCGCACGATCATCCAGCCTGGGTAGTGGGCATTGGACGGCTCAATCTGGACCAGGAAGTCCCATGCTGGCCGGCTCTTGATGCGGCCCTTGTCACTCATGGGCTCATCGTGAATAGTAATGTTTGCATTTCGTAGCGAGAGGGGTGGCAGCGGTGCTGCTGCAGCAGAGGCTTTCTCCGAGTCACTGAGATCCTCGTCGTCCTTGACTGGCGGCACGAGCTGGTCAAAGTTGGTGAACTGGGAGTTTGGTTGTGCAGCTGGAGTGCCTTCTGTGCTACTGGCCGCCGTGCTGGGCGCTGTAGTTTCTGATTTTGTGCTGTTGGTAAAAGCAGGCTGGCTCGGCGACTCTTGCGTCGATGACCGGGGGGTAATGGGCGTGGAGGCGGTGCCAGGCCCAGCTGATCTTCTGCGATCATCACGAGCCAGGTTCAGTGAAGCCTTTGGTGAGATCTGGTCCGAAAAGCTTGGTGATGGGATGCCGCTGTCTCTCTTGGTAGGCTGGCTAGTTATGCTATTAGGCCGAGATGCTTCGGTAGAGGTCTTGGCCTCGACCTCCTTGTCGCGCAGTGCTTGCTCGGCTGCGATCATTTCATTCATGCGCTTCATCTCCTCCATGGCCTCTTCCATCTCCTCGTCGGCGCGGCTCAGTTGCTTACGATGGGCCGGGACCGACTCTCTACGTCGTGACCGTTCCAGCTTTTCCGACTCAAACGAGCTCCTGTGACCCTTGGAGATGGAGATGTTACCAACGTTTCCATCAAAGTCGAGCGAGACATTGTTCATGGAGTTGCTGCTGCTGAGGGTGGCATTGTTGGCGCTGCTGCTGGCGTCGGTGCGTGTCTGCATGCCTTCGTCAATGGCTTGGTTAAAGTCTGGCTCTCCGGCCTCTAGCAGGTAAACAATCCAGCCGTTGATCCACTCGGGCTTCGAGCAAGTCTGCAGAGTTGTCTCGAGAATCGAGGTTGCTGTGATCTCGCGCAGGAAGAGGCGTGCCGGGTCGCAGTCGTAGCACTGACGGTCGAGGAAGCTTAGCAGATCCTCTGCCACCATGCGAAACTTGTTGGCCTGCTGCTTCTGGCTGAGAAGGTTGGACAGGTTCGAATCGGGGTGTTCTGCGAGGTATGCGTAGATGGCGTCGGCCGCTGAGATTGTCGGGTTGCCGTCGCCGCCCTGGTCACGCTGTTGCGACTGGTTCTGTGTAGAGTGCTCTGCAAAAGCAGAAGCCAGCTCGGAAAAGAAGACGATAACAATCGAAGACGAGTTGGTGAGGAAGTCGAGAAAAGCATCTGCGGGCCGCTTGCGGCTCAAGTGGTTCGAAACGGCCACCAGGAACGAGGTAAGGACACGTCGGCAGGCCAGAGGAAAGGTTTCATCGTTTGGCACAATGGGCTGGTACCACCACTTGACGTAGTCGCGCACGACGGCGTCCACAAAATTCTCCAGCGCTTGGCGAGTCTGCGGCCGGAAATTGTCAAAGGCATGCGCCGCGTCGAGCTCGTCCTGGGTGCTGTCAAAGACGTCGAGGGAGTCCCCATGCGGGTTGTACTCCCTCTTGCGGTACTCCATGGCCCGTGCAAGCAGGTCCGCGCTGGTCTCGCCGCGGATCGCCCGTGTAACGCCGGGGTTCCGGGCTTCCCAAGCTACAAACAGCGCAATGCCGCCGAATGCGCCGATAAGCACAAGGCCGACACGGCCGAGCACAAAGTATGTTGTTGCGGCCAAGCCGACGCCAACCGCGCCCAGGGACTCTCTAGTCGCCGTCGAGAAGAAGCGGAAGATACGGGTGGGGACATCGTCGTCTTTGCTGGATGGTTCTGATGCGCTGGAGGGTAGGAGAGGCGCTGCGTCTGCTGCTTCTTGTGCCAAGGTCTGCAATTTGTCGTTGATGGGGGTAGTGGGAGATCGAGACACAGATGGTGCACGGGAAGGCGTCGTAGAGGGCGGAGGCGAGAGAACGAAGCCAGATGTCGTGGCTGATGGCGAGAGTGTTGCGGCTTCGAGCTTTACTGCATGGCCGGCGTCGTCCGAGTTGGGTTTGCGGTCCTCCATGGTGTCAACGCGCCGGGCATTCTGCCAGTACGAAGAGCGGGGGGGAGATGAGGTTGAAGCTGTTGGAATTGCAGGCAGGAACGTGAGGGTGCCGTTCAGGTCGCGTCGTTAAAGAAGACTGATAAAGATGGCGAAGCTAGTCGATGTGTATGGAGAGCGGCGCGACCAAATGACGGGGAATGAAGCTGGGGATGTTTGCGGTCGCCACTGCTTGCGATGTTCGAATTAACATGCGCATTCAACAAATGCTACCGTGAAAAGGAGACTGGTCAAAAAGAAATGAAGATCAAGACAGCCCCCCAGTCAGAAGCCAGTAACAGACGGGGGTCACTGATAGACAGGGGTCCTTCTGGGCCTAGATGTGGGTAATATAATGATGCGCACTCAACCGCCCCGTGTTTCGAGGCAATGATACTTGGAGGATGTTTCTGTTTGTTGTTTGCTGGGTATTATTGTGCTTAAATTGACGGTCGTGAGGATCGAAGCAGAGAAGAAACTCGTGAAGCTCGTGAGATGCTGGCTACCTGCCCCGTGCTGACGGAAAGAGAAGGAACGCGTTATTGATTACAAGATCCGGCTCCCTTCGGACGTTGGCTCTTTCCCTTTTCGCAAATAATACTATTGTATGCTGCGGCGTCTTACGTAGACACTTGTATTCGTGTTCGTCTGCACCCCTTCGCTCCTTCCCCCATTCCGCAACTCCCTTGCAAGAAGTTTCCTGATTCAGGGGCTCCCACGGCCGTGGTCAGTGGTCGTGCTTGCCGTTCAAACATCTTACATCGTAGATTACGGCACGTGCAACTGCCGCTTCGGGAGTTGAAAGCTCATACAACCAACTGCCAGAAGATCAGAAGGCTATTCCTTATGAGCACCACTTATGATCTCTTATTGACCCATTGGAAATCAGATATAGCGAGTTTCAGCGCTAAAACGACTGCTCAGTGGCTAGAACGCTCTATATTTAGCCCCTTTTTACACAACAAGCAGGGCTGGACTGCCCACAGACAGCACATCATTAAAATGTTTAATTGTATGCAACCCGGCTGACGCGATCGAGGGAGCTTTCCCTGCTTTGGCTGCCATTCCACATTCTTTAGATACCGCACCTTGCAAGCTGTTGTCAACTTGCTGGTCAGGGCGTGAAGATGAGGACAGCTTGACAATCGTGTTAGATGACAGTGCAGATAGTGTGAACAGGCCAGTTAGCACAGTCATATAAACGGCAGGAACGACTGGCAATTACAGTGCGTTCATCTCCTCAAACTGTGCTCGCGTGTCCTAGCGCCAACGCACTGTAAGATACTCTGTAAATACGCTTGCACTGGACGGCGCACTTGTGATACATCAGATCAAGTTAATCTGTGTAGTAAGACTCTGCAACGGTGACCTGGTCTTGAAAACAAACGACTCTGCATATACCATTTTGTTATTTTGTTATTATACTTCTCCATGCAGGCATACTCCATACTCTGCTCCGTATCTCCATACTCATTTTAACGGTGCCATAATCTTGTGGTGCTATTGCGAGTAGTGAACTCTGTACGAAGTGGCAGTGAAATGCCATGTACAGTGTATACACAGTGTCATATGCATTCATTCCAGACGGAAAGCGCGTTCACTAGCCCCTTCCTTGATTGATCAGTGGCGGTTATTGGCGCCACAGGGTAAATTTGGCCGCCACAGCGTCACCTTTCGCGCCATAGACGCGCACTGTATCGTATTAAGCTTCCCCTCCTCGCCCAGCTGACATAATCCTCGCCTCAGCCATCGTGGGTTCCCCTCCGTACTAATGCGGCGCCTGCCCTCTGTACCAGCACTATTGCACTAGATTAGTCAACCAACGCCACTGGCCTCCCAATCGCATCGTGAAAAGCGGGCAATACTGGCATCTGTTCTGCTTCAGCCTCCCGACCTCGCCCAGTGCACGACATATCACTATCCAGACGACTTCATCAGCAGCCGAACCGACCACCGAAACAGCAGCACCCCGCCTTCCTGACCCCCATTACCTATCCCCACCTTATCTTACCTTCCCCGGACACGACCTCCTTGCAGCTTCCGACGCGACGCATCGACGATTTGGACGTATCGCAGAGACATCAGACGAAAGAGACGATCTGGCTGATAGCAACATATACGCATACATACATCTCTAAACCATTAAATATCCATTCTTGGAGAGCCGCAACAGCCCTGCTCGATGACTAGAGGCCAGAGCCGACTCGAGGACGAGGAGCTCTCCATTTCGTTGCCGCGGTCGCAGAGCCGCCGGTCACATGTTGCCCTAGCCGGTGAACAAGCACAACAGTCACAGCACTCACAACCGGCTCCGCCAACAATCAACGTCATGGAACACGGTGTTCCTCCTGGCGTGGCTCCCGCCGACGCTGCCGCCGCCGCCGCCGCCACGTCCGGCCACAGACACCGCAAATCCAACCCGACCGACCGGATCAAGTCGACAGATGCACGGCTGGACCAGTACTCGATTCAGCGCACGCTTGGCGAGGGCTCTTTTGGAAAGGTCAAGCTGGCCGTGCATAAGTCGACGGGCCAGAAGGTGGCGCTCAAGATCATCTCTCGCAAGAAGCTGATCAGCCGCGACATGACTGGCCGTGTCGAGCGAGAGATTGAGTTCCTCCAGCTCCTGAGACACCCACACATTATCAAGCTGTACGTCGTATCCTCGGGTTTTCCAATTTCTAACAGTACTAACAGCACAGGTACACTGTCATCAAGGACTCTAATGATATTATTATGGTTCTCGAGTATGCAGGCCACGAACTGTTCGACTATATTGTCAAGAAGGGCCGGATGCCCGAGGATGAGGCACGCCGCTTCTTCCAGCAGATGCTCTGCGCTGTCGAGTACTGTCACCGTTATCGCGTGGTGCACCGTGACCTGAAGCCCGAGAACCTGCTGCTTGACGAGAAGCTGAATGTCAAGATTGCCGACTTTGGTCTCAGCAACATTATGACGGATGGCAACTTTCTCAAGACGAGCTGTGGCAGTCCCAACTATGCGGCGCCCGAAGTTATCAACGGCAAGCTGTACGCTGGTCCCGAGGTCGACGTGTGGAGCTGCGGTGTCATTCTGTACGTGCTGCTGGTTGGACGTCTGCCCTTTGACGACGACCACATTCCCAGCCTGTTCGCCAAGATCGCAAAGGGCGCATACATCCTGCCGGCGTGGATGAGCCCGGGCGCGGCGAACCTCATCAAGAAGATGCTGGTCGTTAACCCCGTGCAGCGGGCGACCATTGACGAGATCCGCCAAGACCCATGGTTCCTCTACGAGCTGCCCGAGTACCTGAAGCCGCCCGTGCAGCCCTTTTTCACGACGGGCATCGATCCCGAGAAGGCGATTCGACCTAGCGATATTGCGCCCAATGCGTCGGCCAAGGTTCAGGAGAAGCTGCACAACGAGGTCACAGAAAAGATCTCCAAGACGATGGGCTATGGCAAGAAGGACGTGCAAGAGGCTCTTGAGGCCGAAGAGCCGTCTGCCATCAAGGACGCTTACATGATTGTTCGCGAGAACAAGCTAATGCAGATCAATCGTGAGTGTACAGGAGTCTCTTTTTCTTTGTGTCAAATGCTAACAACACAGCTCAATTAGGAGCTGAGAACCCATACTTTGCAGTGTCCCCGGCATCGGGCGACTCGGGCGCGAGCTCCATCTCGGCCGCCATTTCTACCGGCATGAGCGCCCACGGCGAGCTGGACCCTGGTGCCAGCCCTCTGGGCATGTCGTCTGGCCGCTCGATCAGCTCCAATAGCACGGGAGCGTCGGCAAGACCGCACGTGTCCAAGGTGGGCATCCTGCCCAGCAGTCTGCCCGCGTACCACAAGGACTACATGGCCGGGGCTATCGACGACCGGGCGCATGCGGCACCCAATGAGCCGCCGATGCCGGCGCGCACACAGGCCGAGCAGGACGAGACGGCGCGCCGGCTGCGCCCGCACTCGCGCGGCAGTCAGTTGCGGCTGGACGAGTCGAGCAAGCGGCCGCAGGGCATGACGCCGGTGAACCCGCCCAAGAAGTCGAAGCCTGTGCGGTGGCAGTTTGGCATCCGGTCGCGTAACGTGGCGTGGGATGCGCTGCTGTGCATCTACAAGGCGCTGAACCGGCTGGGGTGCAGCTGGGTGGTTGACGAGGACTTTGACAAGTACAACGACGAGGACGGCGGCAGCTCGCGCGGCGGCGGCGGCGACGATAGTTTTGACGACGGCTACGGGGCGTCGCAGCACCGCAGCAGCCGCGACGTGCGGTACGACGTGACCAAAAAGTACCGGCTGCCGGCGGACCCGTGGCACATCCAGACGCGGTGGACGACAGAGGGCATCCGGCAGACGGCGGTGCGGCAGAACGCGGCGAGCGCGGACGACGTGGCGATGGACAAGCTGCGGGTGAGCCGGACGGAGGACGACACGCAGTACCAGGTGATTGCGGTGCGGCTGGACATTCAGATCTACGCGATGGAGCCGTCTGTGTACCTTGTGGACTTCAAGTGCAACGGCTACGAGACGGCCGAGGGATTTGTGCTGGAGGACAAGGACGTGTCGAGTGCGTTCCCGTTCCTGGACCTTGTGGCGAAGCTGATCCTGATGCTTGCCGACGGCGAGTAGGCGGTTCACTTTCAACTCAATTTGCTGGTTTATGTTTTGTGTTTTTAGTTTGTCTTTGATACGATGTGATAGATTGCCGGTTGTCGGGTTGCCATGTTGAGTTCTATTCTTTTTTAATAGACAAGTATCTTTATATCTGTACTCATTTCGTTGATTGAATCATTATCTCTACATCTAGTGGTCCTTGCTCATACCCAGCGCCTTGAGAATCTCAGACTCCTTGTCGCCGGCAATGGCCCGGCCGTTGTTCCAGTCGACAACCACGGGCCGCTGGAAGTTGTCGTGGTTCTCGCGGAACTTCTTGAGGGCCTCGTGCGTCGTCGATGCGCCCTTGACGATGGACGGGATGCCCGATGCGCCGACGTACTCGAGAATGGTCGACAGCTGCTCGGTGGTGGGGGGGTCCTCGGTGATGTTGAGGTCAAAGGTGTCGCGGCGGGCGCCGGGGGCAGACTCGGACTGGACGCGGTGGTCGCTGGCCTGGTCCTCGGTGGCAGACTCTGCGGCGGTGGCCGATACCTGCTTGAGGAGGGTGACGACGCGGAGCGAGGCCGGGGAGCTGCTCTTGTGGAAGAGGGTGACAATGTCGAGGGTTTTGCGCTGGAGGGTTAGCTGTGAAGTGAGATGCGTGAAGTGAAGCATCTCGAGATGACGATGGCGGGATGATACGTACGAATCCAAACATGATGGCGGTTGATGTAATGATTGTTTAGGAGAGTAGAGAGAAGAATGGGAGGTGACTTTTATAATCCACAAAAGAGGCAGACATCATCATGCTTCGGTAATCACGCTCTGCAACAAGCTCGTCTCCGCCAACGATGACGTTGTTTCGGCCACTCAGGGCGCGCCATTCCTGCTGCGAGGAGCTATGGGTCCACCTCTGCCTGTAGCAGAAAGCTTCCGCTGCGTTCCTTGCTAGAGGCACAACGCTCCGCTGTAAGTAAACCCGTTGCGATCATCTGACTTTATATCTAATATCACGTGGCTGGCCGCCGCGTGAAGACGAGTGGGTCCGTGTTAATTGCTTTTCTAAGCAGCCCAACCACCGCGTTTTCTCCATAGAATTGGTCGACAACCAGCCGCTGGATAAATCATACAGCGTCCCCTCTTCGCTCTGCTCTCTGCTCTCCTCTGCCTCGCCATCCAAAGCATCTATTATCAGTCTATTATCAGTCGCCTTGCTGACGATCTCGCGACATTCTCCTCTCGACCATCACAGCATGACCAGGACGCCCTGCCGGCCCCAACACCAACCATGACGTCCCCCGCCGCAGACACCGACGCCGACACCACGCTCGGCGCAGACACCACCATGGACTCGGTCACTTCGGTCAATGGCGGCGACGACAACGAGCTTTATCCCGACGGCTACCCGGGCTTTGGCCCCGAGGTCCTGCCCGCAGAGCTCACCTACCACACCCGCGACGAGGCGTACAAGGCCATCAACGTTGCCGCCGCGCAGCACGGCTATGCCTTTATCACGTCGCGCAGCTTCCAGACCTCGAGCGGGCTGACCACCGCGCTGTACATGTGCGACCGGGGCGGCCGCGCCGCCGACCCGAACCGCGTGCTGAAGCGCCAGCGCGCGGCGTCGCGCCGCATTGGCTGCAATTTCTCGGTGTACGTCAAGGAGCGGCGCGACGGCACGTGGCAGCTCAAGCACCGCATGGGCCCGCAGTTCTCGCAGCACAACCACGCGCCCAGCACGGACATTTATGCGCACCGGGTGCACCGGGCGCTGGACGCGGACCAAAAGGACTCGATCGACGTGCTGCTGCAGATGGACATGAAGCTCAAGCAGATTGTCACGTTCCTGCGGCTCAAATACCGCAAGCAGATCAACGGGCGCGACGTGTCCAACTACATTGCGAGTGCGCGGCGGCAGCGCGGTCTGCAGGGTGGCGACGGCGGCGCCGCGGACGCACAGGAGCAGAATGAACATGGACACGCCCACGAGGAGCAGCCAAACGGGCAGCTGCTGGGCCCGACGCTGGCGCCGGCGCCGCACACGCCAGCCGGACGGGCCACTGCAGGCCGGGCGAGCACGGGTGCTGCTTCGGCGCCTGGGTCTGGAGCTCGGTTTGTGCCTGCACCTGGGTCTATGGCGCCACCGCATGCAGTGGCAGGCCGGCCTGGACCTCATGGTCATGGACATCATGGACCTCATGGACATCATGGACATCATGCTCAGGGCCCGCAAGGCCCACAAGGCCCTCTAGGCCCACCCCCTCAGGGCGCGCCCGGTCTGCAGCACCAGCAGCGGCTACCTGCGGCGCCACCGCACAACGGCATGCCACAGGGCCGTCCGCGGCAGTACGGGCACGGGCACGGGCAGTCTGCGGACCAAGAAAAGGAGGACCTTTTGCTGGAGGAGGAGCTGCGCGAGCAGCTGGGCAAGGAGCTGAGCCAGAGCACGAGCCACGACTATTTTGCGCCGAGCTAGGCGGAGACGTATTGGGAGCGACGGTCATATTGTCAAGTGTATCATGTTTAATGTTTGGAGGTCATTGGCGCTTTTTTTTTTCTTCTCTTTTTTTCTTCATTTTGTCGTTTGTCTTTGTGTTTTATAATCTGGTCGTTTGTCTTGCCTGCTTTGTTTCCATCTATTCTTTTCTTATTGTTATACCCTGTCTTTGGTCTGCAGCTCAGCTGTATCAATACAAGTTGGCTCATGCCCTCATTCTCGCTCTTTGTCACTTGTTCCAATCGCGTGTTTTCTTGTTTATGTTGATGTTTATCACTTTTATTGCTGTAGAGAACAATGGTATTAAACATTATCATCAGTTGTCCAGAAAAAAACAACCAGAAACATTAAAGACAGAAAATTAGAAAACAGAAAGGTATTAGGCGCGGATAAAGACAATTCATGATACAAAACTCCGGAGAAACAACAAGATAACCAGACTACAGAGAGCCGTCTGTCTTTTCCTCCTCAGCCTTTGGCCGCGGGCATTGTGACGCTGGCAGTCAGTATTTTGTATCTTTATATCGTATATAAAACTCACAAGAGACATAGTTTAGGTTAATGGGCGTGCAGTCGCTCGGCGCACTGCCCGGGGAGAAGACGGCCAGGATGGTGTTGCCGTTGGAGATGCAGAAGCGCGCGCTGCCGCTGGCGAAGCGCTCGCTCGTCCACTGCAGCGTGCCGTCGTGGTTGACGGAGAAGCCGCCGCTGACTCTTTCGCCTTCGCTGCCAGAAGGGGACGCATCGGGGAAGGACTGGTACGGGCTGGCGGGGTCGGCGGTGACGAGCTCGCCGTTGGCGTAGAGCTGGTCGGCGACGAGGCGGAACTCGGTGGCGGCCTGGCAGGCGGGGACGGTGCTCTCGGTGACGACAAAGGCGTAGGACTGGCGGTGGTGGAGGGCGTGGTAGCGGGAGCGCTTTGCGAAGCGGCTGCTGCCGAGCTGGAGGAGGAAGGGGTCGTTCTTTGGGGGAGGAGGCGCGGTAGAGACGGCCGGCGGAGAGCCGAGAAGGGGAGCCTGGACAGAGTCGTCAACGGCGTCGTAGATGCTGCCGCCGCCAAAGAGGGCGACGATGAGGCTGACGACACGAACAGAAAGCATTGTTTATGATGGTACAGGTGAGGTGTTGAACGAGAGAGAGAAGATAGAGAGAAAAGAGAGAGAAAAGACAAAGAGAAGCAGCATATCTTGCAGCCTTGCCTGATATCTACTCGTCTACAGTCCAAGTCTAGTCTGCCCTTTCATGGTCTAGAGTTGCCGACGCGGCATCCACAAAATAAACATTTGATGTCGATCGTGCCGGAATGAAGTTTTATTGAAGATTATTGCAATACGCAATAAAACAAAGTACTCGAGTGTCTTGCTGTATTCAGTGAAGAAGCCTGATCCGAGTAATCTGAGAGAATCACATTCTACGCGCTGAGACGCGATATACGAGAGCAAGTCACATTCCAGAGTGATGAGGGAGCGTGCAGGCAGTGGCAGTCAGATGTAGGCCAGGTGAGGCAAAGAGAGGCGACTGAGGGGATAAGAGGCGAGGGAGACTCAAGCAAGGGACCAGCGACAGAACGGTATCAACTGCATGATATGGATAGAGTAGAGTAGAGCAGACATGCGCAAGGGAGACAGCCAGGGATGGTGTTTTCGTTAACAAAAGTGCTGATGACTGATGACTGATGACTGATGACTGATAAGTTCTTGCTACTTTAATTCCAAGTAATTCTACTTTACCATGTGGACGCGTTGAGTTTGGATTTTCTTTCTTTTTTCTTTCTTTTTTCTTTCTTTTTTCTTTCTTTTTTCTTTCTTTTTTCTTTCTTTTTTCTTTCTTTTTTCTTTCTTTTTTCTTTCTTTTTTCTTTCTTTTTTATTTCTTTTCTTTTCTTTTTCCCTTTCTTTTCTTTTCTTCACCCCCAAGTGTTGTGCCCTTGATTTCCCACTCATTACTCTCAACACTCACCGTCATCCTTCTTGAATGCTCATTACCAGTAGAACATGTCAGATACATTCTGCGCAACTGTCTCGGGCCACGGCACTGTCAGTTATTGCTTATGTAATCATACACTAGCATCACCAGATCAGATCCAACATCATCTCCAACAGTCCTACTACTGCCGACGCACGTCACTATTACCCCGGATTGCAGCGACATCTCATGACATTTGGTGTTGTCGCGTGGTGTGGTTCTAGAAGCGCAGTTGAGCGGCACGATCCGACTGTTTACGAGGCGTGTACTTAATCGAGATCAGGGTTAAAAGAGGCATTATCACCCTTTGGGCATCTCGTAAATAGTATCGTCTGATTTGTTAGTAAGTGACCGGAGACGTAAAAACGGCTTGATGTTGGATATTTCAAGATGTAAAGAATGAAAGAAGTTGAATGTTTTTAATGGTTTATGGCGATGTTCATCTAAATCATATTAAAAATAATAAAAAAAAGAAAAAAAGAAATGGTCCCGGAGGGGCTCGAACCCTCGACTTTCGCATATGTTTCTTGGTAGAAATATTAGTACGATGCGCTAACCAACTGCACCACGGAACCGCGACTCAGACGAGAAGGGTCAGGACTTGTTGTAGGGAGACGTCTTGGTAGAGACTAGATGGACAGACTCAAGATATTAGGAATTATGTCAGCAACCGATTAGACTATTCTATTTTAGGAAAGACTGCAACATACAAAAGAAAAGAAAAGACATAAACAAAGGCGAGTGATTCTAATGCAGACGTGCAGAAACCTATGATTGCAGCCATGATTCTATAGCAGACATTGAATAATCACAGAGCCGTCTACCAGGCCGAGCAGCTGCAGTGCAGCCAGCCACAAGCAGCCAAGCCTAGCACGGTGACATGGAGTAATGAAGAAAATATGAAATAAAGTAGTAGATATAGTAGACATGAGTCGAATAGAACGAGCAGAGTGAGAAGAGCGAGAAGAGCGAGCAGAGAGTGAGAATGAAGAAAAAAGAAAGAAAAGAAACGGCCAGGAGCCTAGACCATGTAGTTTCGAGGGCGGCTTCTTTTCTTTTTTTCTTTTTTTCTTTTTTTTTTCTTTTATTCCTTTCCTTTCTTTTACTTCCTCCATCACTTGGCCTCAACAACCACTGTTCTTGTTCTATTGTAATCTCGACAACCATCTCAGCCCTTGTTAAACACAACCAACAAATCCAATGAGCAAGTCTAGTCTCCTCCATCTACTTACTGTCTGTGTAGCGTTGTCCTCCTCTGGCCCATGTCTGTACCACCACCAGAGACATGTCTGAGACAATCAACAGTGACTGCAGTTGTTTATTCTCTTTTATCTTTCTGTCTTTCTGTATTTATCTACACTCATGCAGGACCATGTGTAGCGTTACCTCGACCAACACGGCCGAGGGTTATTGCTTGTGGTTGATTTGAGTTGGTCTGATCTTTTTTTCTTTTTTCTTTTTTCGTTTTTCTTTCTTTTCTTTTATCTTCTCTGCTCTCTCTTTCTTCTTTTTATTACTGTTACCTTACACCGACCTTTCAGTGTACAATGTATAGTCTGTCAGCTGCTCTGCTCCCACTGCACTGTCAGCTCAACTTATTCATCTGCCTATCCGTGCAATCTCGTCTCTTTGTCTTTTCTTTAAAACTGCTACATCTCATCTACGAATCAAACACTGAACAAAAGGACCAACGGCCTGTCCTACTGTCTGTCTTTAAAACTAAAAGATGTCTTTAAAACTAAAAGAAATACTTCTGTCATGATCTGCTCCCTTATCCATGCTCGTACCACCATTCTGCGTACTCCCGGAATTTATCTGCAATTCTTCGTACGCAATATCCTTCAGCAATTGCATTGGCGAGTGTAGAGTGACTGTCTGAACTGTACACTGACAAATACAAGTTGTACCTCGGGATGCCTGCAAGCGACCCGGCCGTCGCACAAACCCAGTCATTAATTTCAAGATGTAGATAAATACAAGACATAAGATAGAAATAAGAAAGACGACAAAACAAGAGAAAAAAGGCGAGGAGACGACGAGGTCTTGGTGCAGGGGCTGAGTAGACAGGAGTAGACAACGACAAAAGACAAGACAAAAGACAAGACACAA
Organism: Ophiostoma tasmaniense; assembly: GCA_022392925.1. NCBI lineage: Eukaryota > Fungi > Ascomycota > Sordariomycetes > Ophiostomatales > Ophiostomataceae > Ophiostoma > Ophiostoma tasmaniense. The sequence continues at coordinate 629,694 of JAKRGK010000008.1, read as the reverse complement.
GTACAACTGCTTGTATATTGGACGAGCTGTTGTGCTCGGGTTAATCTATTGCACTCGTACCAGACAGTTATTGGCCATCACTACGATATATATATCAAGTGCAGCTGCCTCGACACTCGAGCTGTTGATTCTTTTTTTCTTTTTCTTTTCTTTTTCTTTTCTATTTTTCTTTTCTTCTTTTTTTACTTCTTTTCTTCTTCTTTCATTATTCTCATACTACATTGCTATCCATGCTTGCTTCTCTCATCTAAACACCATGCCCGGCAGAAATAGTGCTATCCGGCTGCCGTCGACAGACGAAGACGCTCCCGCGCCGACATCGTCAACCGCATCGACCGCCGCGTCTACAGAAAAGCCATCACACCGAACAGACAGAACAGACAGAACAGACAGAACAGACACCGACAGAGAACCCTCGGAGAAACACCGCCTGGACTCGCACGACTCACAGGCCTCCCACACCCAGACAATCGAGGCCGTCCCCACAAACACAAACACCGCCAGCACCACCTCGACACACTCGTGCGCAAAGGACCATGCCCGCGCCACCACCCGCCCCATCCACCTCCAGTCCCTGTCCTCGGACGTCGAGGCACACCCGCGCTCGTCCGCACCGACAGACACCACCAACCCCAACACCGACACCGACACCCGCACGGCCGTCCCCGCCAAGACCCCCATGACCGGCACCCGCTTCATGGCCCTCGTCGGCATGGCCTTTCTCTGGACCTCGGCCCAGATCCCCATCTACTTTTGGGGCGGCATCCCCCCCATCGTCTACAGCGACATTGGCGGCGTCGACCGCTGGATCTGGTTCATCACCGGAAACCTGCTGGCCTCGGCCGCCATCTGCCCCTTTGTCGGCGCCCTGTCCGACCTGCTCGGCCGCCGCTACGTCGCCCTGCTCGGCTGCGCCCTCATCGTCGCCGGCCAGCTCGTCTGCGCCTTTGCACACTCCATGAACGACTTCATCGCCGGCATGACCGTCTCCGGCGTCGGCGCCGGCATCAACGAGCTCACCGCCCTCGCAGGCACCGCCGAGATCGCACCCACCAGCCAGCGCGGCGCCTACATTGGCGCCCTCATCCTCACCGTCCTGCCCTTTGTCCCCGCCGTGCTGTGGGCCAACCTCATCGCCGCCAACGCCGGCTGGCGCTTCGTCGGCGTGCTGACCGCCGTCTACGCCTTTGCCGGCCTGCTCGTGCTCGCCGTCTTCTACCACCCGCCGCCGCGCCCCAACTCCCTGGCACTGCACTCGTGGCGCCGCGACCTGCTGCCGCGCATCGACGCCGTCGGCGGCCTGCTGTCCATTGCCGGCACCGTCCTCTTCATTGCCGGCCTGCTGTGGGGCGGCTACCAGTACCCCTGGCGCAGCCCCCACGTCGTCGTGCCGCTCGTCCTCGGCGTCGTCCTGCTCGCCGCCTTTGCCCTCTGGGAGCTGCGCTTTGCCCGCTTCCCCATGGTCCCGCGCCGCCTCGTCGGCCACCACCACCCCGCCGCCGCCGGGCCGCCGCCGCGCGCCCGCACCATGTGGCTCGCCCTCTTGATCACGCTCGTGTCCGGCGCCAACTTCTTCTCCGTCCTCATGCTGTGGCCGTCCCAGGCCTACAACGTCTACGGCCACGACCCCGTCGGCGTCGGCCTGCGCGGCCTGCCCTTTGCCGCCGCCGTGCTCGTCGGCTGCGTCGGCGCGCTCGCCATCCTGACCAGGTGGCGCGGCGGCAACCGCTGGCTGCTGTTTGCCGCCAGCGCCGTCATGACCGCCGGCTGCGGCGCGCTGGCCGCCGCCCGCATCGACAACATGCCCGCCGTCTACGTCATGCTCGCCATTGCCGGCCTCGGCGTCGGCGGCATCGTCGTGCCCGCGTCGCTCGTCGCCATGGTCATCTGCCCCGAGGATCTCATCGCCACCGCCACCGCCCTGACCCTCGCCGTGCGCGTCGTCGGCGGCGCCCTCGGCTACGCCGTCTACTACAACGTCTTTGCGTCGCAGCTCGTGCCGCACCTCAAGGACAAGCTCATCGGCACCTGCATCGCCCAGCTGCAGAACCTGCCGCCCAACCCCAGCGCGCCGCCCATCAACGTCACCGCCCTCATCACCGACGTCATTGTCCTCACTGCACAGTCGCGCACAGAGGCCATTGCCTACCTGCCCGGCATCGGCGGCGCCAACACCACCTTTTACCGCGCCGTCATTGCCGCCGGCCAGGAGGCCTATGCCGAGTCGTACCCGTACGTCTACTACAGCAGCATCGGCTTCGGCGTCGTCTCCATGATCGCCAGTCTCTTCATGGACGACATTGGCATGTACATGGACGACCACGTGTCTGTAGTCATTGGGTAGATTGTTCTCTGTTGATTCTAGTTCCCTTTTCATAGTTTGTCGATATCATAATGGTGGCAGTCTGTTTCGTCAGCAAGTCAATATAATAAAATTGAGATTCTTCTTAACCAACTTACTCATAATCACATGATATATTCATCTAGATACCCCTTCTATTCATATTCTACCCCTACATAATCACACAATCGCCTTCCTGCTGCGTACCAATCTTGCTCCGCGAGATCCGCTCGCGCTGCCGCGGTCCCGTCTTGCCAGACCGCTTCAGATCCTCCAGCCGCTCGCGCGCCTTGGGAAAGTCCTGCGCCGCCGCACGCCAGTACCACCGCTTTGCATCCTCCAGGTTGGCCGGAATGCCAATGCCAATCTCCGTGAAATATCCCATAGCATACTCCGCCTTGGCAATGCCCGCCGTTGCCGCCTTGCGCGCCCACAGGTACGCCTCCGTGTCGCTCTGCTGCAGCACGCCCTCCGAGCCCGTCAGGTACCAACCACTCAGCGCCAGCTCCGACTGGTGCTCCTCCTGCGTCGCCGCCTTGGAGTACCACATGATCGATAGCCGTCCGTCGATCGGGCACCCCAGCAGTCCGTACTCGTACGCACAGCCCATGCGGAACTGACTAAACTTGTATCCCAGGTCGGCCGCCTGCTTGAACAGCGTAAACGAGTACGCCTCGTCGCGGACAATAAAGTCGTTGGGCTGCGCGCTCTCGTACAAAAGACCCAGCTCGTGCAGCGCGTGCGGGTTCTCAGCGTCCGCCTGGTCAGCTGCCCTCTTAAGCCAGCCGACTGCTTCGCGCGGGTTCCGCTGCTGACCCAACAGCCCCTTAAGGAGGATCATGCCCACTTTGTACATGGCCGGCGTATCGCCGAGCGTCGCCGCGCGCTTGTACCACTGCATTGCTTTCAGTGGGTCTTTCCGCGTTCCACCGCCGTCTTCGTTGCCAATCTCGCAGCACACGGCCGTGCGGTAGGCTGCTGCTGCATGGCCGAGCTTGGCCGCGGACTGGTACAAGGTAAAGGCCTCCTTGTTGTCTGGCTCTTGACCAAACACACCGCGGCCCAGGCAATCTGCCAGCATAAACATGGCCTCGGGGTTCTGTGCACTGGAAAGCTTCTTGAGCAGCTTGTGTGCATCGTATGCATACCGCTCGCGCGCCTTGCTTCTTGTGCGCGGGTCCGGTAGTGTGGGGACCAAAACATCGATCGCCTCCATCAGTCTCTTGGCCAATGTGAGCGTCGCTTCTTGGTTTCCTGGTTCTGCCTTGACGGTGCTGCGGAGACGCTCCAGCATGTCGGGCGTCACAGGCGGTTCGGCGTCCGGCTCCGGTCCCTTGGGCTGGGGCTCGCCAGACTGAGGCACCTGCATAGTTTGCTGGCCAGGGGCAGGCTGTCCCGAAGACATTGTACCCATAGGCTGACCGTTGGGACCACCCGGACCACCCGGACCACCAGGACCACCAGGACCGCCTGGACCGCCACCTACACCATTGTAGTTACGCATTGGTGGTGGCCGGTTGTTCATTTGCTGGTTGGCAACCGAGTTGGGCATCAGACCAGGACGGACGGGCGTGGGATGCGCGGAGGAGCCGTCATTGTAACCATTGGGACCAGGGCCGGATCTGGATGACGCATCGCTTGCTTGTCTTGCCGGATAGCCTCCACCCATACCGCCCTGGTTCTGGTATCCATTAGGACCATTTGGACCATTAGGACCAGTTTGGTAGCCGCCTTGGTTGGGAGGCCCGCGCTGGTTAAAATTGCCGCCCATTGAAGGCATGGGCGGGATGTCCCCTGCCATTTCAAAGACTGCTTCTTGCGAGTTGCGAAGATCGGGCTGGGACTTGGTGCGGTTGATTTCCGGTATGCGGCCTGGGCCACGCTGTGCCTGGTTCATGCTGTTGGGGCCGCCGTTGTATGCATTTTGGTCGAAAGAGCCCTGCTGCCGGTGTGGGATGTAGTTGCCGTTCTGGATTTGCGGGTTGACCACGTAGTCGCCGCTGTCGCGCGGTCGGTTGTAGTAGGTGTCGTAAATTTGGTCAATGGAAGAAGGCCGCGAAGAGTTTTCGTCTTGTGTGATGCCGTAGCCGGGCTCCATGATGCCCTGTGCATTCTCGTAGCCACCGTTGATTGCTGCCTGGTCCGGGTACATTCTCTGGGGCGGGGGCCGAGAACCCTGTGCCGTAGACGGTCTTGGGGGCATCATTCCACGGCCGCCCCCGTTGGGCCCAGGTCCCTGTCCTGGTCCGCCGGGTCCGCCGGGGCCACCGCCGTTGTTAAATTGGCGATTGAACTGTCCTCCGTTCTGTGGTGGTTGCTGACGGCCTCCCATGGCATCCATGTTACTAGGCATGGTCATTGTCCGTCCAGGAGGGCCGAAATTGTCGTTTTGCTGCTGCTGCTGGCTGTAGCCCTGATCGTAGGGACCACCAGACTGCGACGTGTAGGATCTCTGTGGCCGTGTGTTGTAACCCGGGCCGCCACCGCCAGGACCGCCAGGACCGCCAGGGACGCCAGGGCCACCGGGGCCCATCTGGCCGCGCATGGGACCGCCCATCGGAGGGCCCCTGTTTGGACCAGGACCTTGGCGGTTGCCGTTGCCTCCGTTGCCGCCAATATCCATTCCGGCAACGCCTTCCATGATGCGCTGTTCATCGTAGCGATCGGACATGCCTTTGCTGCCGGGGTGTGGCGGGAATGCGTTGCCGCCGAATCCATTATCGAGCGGGCTCATAGGGCTTAGCGGGCCATTGCCGGGGCCGGGGCCGGGGACGGGACCGGCAGTCTGAGACCGCTGTAGAGCACCTGGTCCTGGTGGAGCTTGTCCACGGCCATTCTGAAACCCGCCGCGCATGGGCCCTTGGCCAGGACCACCGCCGCGGGGAGGGTAGGCGCCGCGCCCACCACCATTTGGTGGACCTCCGCGGCCACCAGGGCCTCCAGGACCCGGACCTCCGTTCATCATTGGAGGACGGCCACGGCCAGGGGCGCCACCTCCGTTGCCGAAATCTTGCTGTCCCTGTCCGTCGTAGCCGTAGCCCTGGTCGTTGAAGTTGCCACCACCACCACCACCATTAGGACCGTATCCGCCCGCCCCTGGACCGCCTGGGCCTTGTGTGTACTGGCGTTGTGGTGGTGCGCGAGGGTTTGCGGGGCCGTTGTATGGGCGCTGCTGCTGAGGCGCAAATCCGCCGTCGTACGCCATGGTGGATGTGTTGTGTGTTGAGGAGGGGTCGTTATTAGAGTGTAGGCGGGTTGTTATTTGACAGTATTGAGTCGAAAGCAGGTCTGCTGGGTATCGTGTTGAGAAGAGGCGAGTGTAAAGATCAGAATTAGGAGCGGTCGCTGTCGCGTCGTGTCGGTTCGTGTCGCCAGTCGTTGTCGGCCGTAAAGAGTGTCGGGTACAAAGAACAAGGGGTGGTTGGAAGAGAGAAAGAGAGAGAAAGAGAGAGAAAGACAGAGAGAGACAAAAAACTCAAAGACCGAGAATAACAGACAAAGACGAAGAGCTGCTGCGGGTGAGGCTGCTGTGCTCTTTATGCTTCCATGGCCAGGAGAATGCGAGTAGAGTCAAAGGATGGCGGAGCGAAGACGCAACGGTCGGCGGTAGTTGAATCGACAGATGGATTGAAAAGAGGATCGGGTGGAATGCAGCACACAGCGAGAGGGGTCGTCGTGGTTATTTAGTGCCACGCCGAACAGTACAGAGTGCAGGCCGGAAGTTGAAAAACAATGGAGCCGGGAGAAGCGAAAAGATAAGATGCGATGACTGATCTGTATCTCGATTGAACCGTCTGGTATTTGTGGTGTTTGTCTGTTGAGGATATTTTCGTATTTGTTTCGGCTGCAGCGGTTGTGGTTCTAGAGGCGCATATCGAGACCAGTCGGGGCGGCTAAAGAAGGCGGAACAGGATTGCGGCGCGAGGAGAAGGCTGATGTAGAGGTAGAGGTAGGTAGAGGTAGAGGAGAAAGTAGTTGGGAGAAGAAGCAAAAGAGCAAATGAGAAATACAATGTGGTAGAGAAGACGACGGAGACGAGGTTGCTTTCTTTCTGCTTTCTGCGTACGGTCCACCGCGTTTCGAGGCTGATCGACAGTTTCGGCGTCTGCGCTGAGAATAGGAATGGTGCTGGAGAAGCGTGGGCGTGGGCGTGGAAGCGGCAGCGTATCTTAAGAAGCGTGTGAAATAGGGTTAAAGAAGATGGAGAAGAGATGACGAGGCGAAAAGAACGAGATGTGGCAGGTGACAAATGGTGATGTTGGTAACGACGTATTCGGCAGGAGCACGAAAACGAAAACAAGAATGCAACTGCCAACACAAATCGGAAGGGCAAGAACAAGAGAGGCAAGAGCAAATGACTCTGCAAATAAGGCAGGAACGAACAAGGTGTATCGTATGGGGTGTGTTTTGGAGTTTACAGTACGACAGGGCACGATGCTGCCACAAAGCCCAAACGGTTAGCGAGGTCGGGCATGCAGTGCATTACAGGGAAGAGCGACACGTCCACGAGGGAAGAAAAGAACAGATGGGAAGGAGCTGTACTGAGTAGCAGCAAGCAATCGGTCGCTCCTTCCTGTACTGAGTGAGGACCCAGACAAAGACGTTCAGGGCCCAGGACCCAGCGTTAGCGGCTCAGTGGACTTGCCTAGCGCCACGCGGAGTGGAGGGGAGGGGCATGTCCCGCGTGAGCGTTGGCGCTGTGTACAAAGTAGTGAGTGCACTGTAAAGTAGTCAGGGCACTCAGGAACACAACGGCTCGGGGACGAGGTCCTTCCTGAAAGGGCTCGGAAGCGGTTGGTATCGTGAGACATGTTCTGTAGAATGCGATCCGGCCTGGAAAAGGACTAAAGTACAGGAAAATGCCCGAGACAGCTTTCGGCATTCAATTGCAAGTATTAAATCAGGGGAAATATTAGATGATTGAATTTAGATCAGATCGGTCTAGGCGTGATCCAATGCATCCACTACGCGCAATGCATCTTTGTCTGTCATGTCAGTCATTGTCGAGATCTTGGACGATATCTTTAGACGAGACTTTTAGACGAGACTTTTAGAAGATATCTTTAAAAGTAAATTACAGAGAGTATACTATTGTACAGATAGACTCTACATAGTATGACGTTGATGCGTCTCCGTAATACTTGGTTGGCCAAGTCCAGGACCGATCCATCTCGGCCGATCAGCTGGAAACCTGGCACTGGGTGGAATAGAGAAGTATCTCGGGACATACTTCGTACTATGTACGAGTATGTAAAAGGAGGATAAGGTGAAAGAACGCAGAGAACAACGAGGTTGGCTGTGCAAAGAGGGAGCCATGCGTGCATCGGTATTGCAGAAGAGATGGCTGCCAAGACACTGTTATAGGTCGTTCTGCCCTGTAAGTGTTGTTCTACAGTGGGCATGTCCCCCATCTACAAGTACACTCAGTACATTGCATAATGCATACTATCCAACTTTAGCGGGAGCGAAGGCGAGGCAGACTCTTGTCGCCTACTATTGACTCCGACTGCTCTCATATGTGCTCTCTCTATTGGCCTGAATGCCCGTCTCATACAGACGAGTGGACCTGCCGCATTGCAGTCGTTATGCATTGCTTCTGTCTTTGATTACTTCTTATTATATCTTTTATTTCCTTATATCCCCTGATATAGCTCTCCTTTCTATTGCTCCCATCTACTGTCTTCAATTATCTGCTCGGCGCCGAACTGGTGTGTACTTGCAAATCAAGCTTCCTCTGCTCAGTTACCGGGAAAGGCCGTGATCGCCAGAACCGTCGTTTGCGGCTATTAAATGTACACAAGAAATAGAGACAAAGGCATCACCTCAAAGAACAGAAACCGGCACCTCTCTTCCTCCTATGCTAAATACTGCCTATCCTCATCACGTCGCGTTTCAGCCCGGCCCTTTAACCATGCGACTCGGGCGCCCCTTGCCCTCCTACCTCCCATGCATTGGAGTTGTGTCCTACTCTCATGAAACTCTTGGCATCGCATGTCGTATTGTCTCTTGTCAGAAGTCAGCAGGCATCAATTCTCAATTCATTCTTAAAATTGTACTTTGTCAAATCGCAGAATCTTGCAAAAATGCATCGTCAAAAGTATGGTATTGGTGAGTCTGGCTCGTGTGTATCTTGGTATAAAGGAGTGTAAGGAGTATAAAAAGTAATAAAAAAGAATGCAAGTTGGTGCTGAGACCCAAACCTCGCCGCTGCTCATCTGAGCTATAGATTACACAGGCAATATAAGCAAGCAAAGCAAAGCAAAAGCAAAATAACAAGTATATCAAGACATAGCAAGAAGAGAATGAACCAAAGACTCAAGACTGAAGAATCAGGAAATGCCAACGCCCGCCAGCGTCGTGCCCGCGCTCACCTGCAGCGCCACAAGGTTGATCGAGTTGCCGTTTGGCAGCGTAATGTTCGCCGCCACGTCCGCCACCGACTCGTTCTTGTTCGCCGCCGTCGTCGCGTTCGTAAAGAACCGCTGCAGCGCGCTCTGCGCACCCTCGGCGCTGCTCAGCGAGGTCTCTTGCAGAATAAAGAGAACCGCCACCCGCGCAAAGTCGAGAATGTCCTCGGTCACGACAAACGTCGCGCTGGGCTCGGCAGATGACACCGTCCCGGTAGTCGTGGCAGATGTAGTACTTGTCGTACTTGTAGTAGACGTACTAGACGTACTAGACGTAGGAGTCGACGTCGACACAAGACCCGGCGTCACCGTCGTCGTCACCGTCGTCGTCGACGACGGCACAATCGACGGTGTGATCTGCGTCAGCGTCGTGCCGCTGATCGTACTGAACCCCGCCGCCCGCCGCCGCACCGCCGCCGACGCTGTTGCTTCCACCGTAACCGTCACAACAGCCACGCCGCTGACGACAAACTCCGTGTCCTCCACAGCCGCATTGAACGCTGTTACCTCGGTGCTGCCGCTGCTCGACACCCGCACAGCACTGCCGTCAAACGTCACCAGCGCATTCTCCGACGCGCAGCTCAGGTTGCCATTGTTGAACGCGCTGACAATCTCCGTCGCCGACAGCGAGATCGAGTAGTTGGTCGCCGCCTGCTCAACCAGCCGCGGAATGGCCGTGCCCAATGTGACATTGGTGAGGGTCGAGCCCACGTCCGTCGTCGTGCAGCCGTTGTCGCCCGCCACGGTGCAGTCGAACCCGGTAAAGTCGTTGGTGCAGATGCACGAGCAGAAGCCCGACGCCGACACAACAGTCGTGCCGCCGTTGGCACACGTCAGCTGCGCCTGGCACTCGGCCAGAGTCTTGGTGTTTTGCTTGCGGATCACGAAAAACTCAACGGGAATGATAATCGCCGCCGCCACGATAACCAGTATCACAATCACCGTGAGCACAAAGCCCCACAACGGCAGCCCGCAGCACCGCCGCTTCTTGCGCGGCTGTGCGTTCTTGGCGTCGCCCATATCCGCATACTCGCCGCCGTCTGCGTTCACCTGTCCTGCCAGCCGGCTGTTGCGGTAGCCATACGGCATGGGCCACGACCCCACCTGGTTGCGGAAACTGCGCCGCATGCTGCGCCGGTTGGGGGGCTGGCCAGGCGGCGGGAATGCCGCCAGCATGTCCGATAGGCCCGACTTGTACTTTTCCGTGTTGCCTTCCGAGTTGACACCGAGATTTCTCATGCCGGGCGACAAATTCAAGCCGTCAAACTGGCTTGCGGGCCGCTTTCCACGCTCAAGACTGGCGGCCAGGCGCGTTGCGCGCCGGATGAGATCAGGCAGACTCGTCAAGCTGCCACGGGCTTCGGCCTTGCGGACAGCATCCATGTCGAGCCGTGGTGGGCGGCGGATGGCCGACAGCCGGCTGTACTGCCTGCTGGAGCCACCAAACTCCTCGCCAACAAAAGGCATCTGTGGCGGGATGGACGAGCGCCGGTTGGGGTTTGCCGGGTCCACGGCTGTCGCCACATCGTAGGCATCCAGGATGTTGTCGGGCGTCAGAGACGAACCGGCTGTCGACTTGTTGGACGGCACGTTGAGTGCAGACGACGATGAGCCGTCGACGTAGCCAGTGCCATTAAAAAAGGGGGCGTTGGTGACAAGGTTTGCCTTGGCGCGCTTGCCGATGCTTGCACTGCGCACAAGGTTGGTCTCGTCGCCGTCGGGACTGCCCAGTCCGCTGCGGCTGCTGTCTTCGCCGTACCCGCTGTTGGACGATTCGCGGCCCTCCTCGGGGATGTCGTCGTAGTAGGCCATGTTGTCAGGATATGTTGGGCTCAGGGCCAGAGACGAGCTGGAGCCCCAGTTGTCGGGCATGGCCGCGCTGGAAGCATAGGATGCGTGCGACCGCGTCCGTGGGCTCTCCTCGGGAATCGGCGACACATACGAGGCGTTGGAATAGAACGATGATGCACCGCGGCGCGCCGAAGGTGGCGGTCCCAGGTTGACGCTGCGCCGAGGCTGCGGCAATGCTGCAATAGGTGGCGGCACAGGAATGGCAACGGGTGCAGAGACAACGGGCGCAGAACTGGGGACGGGAAAGTCGGGTATTGACCCAACCGAGGACACAGTCGACGCACGCGAGGCGGATGATGCTGATGACGGCTGGACCATGGACAGGTCGGACACGCGGCTGTCTTTCAACATTCCGGGTGGTGGCTGCAGTCCCTGGTTCATCGGCTCGACAGGGTCTTCTGCCTGGGCCTGCTTCATGGCGTTGTAGGCGAACACGGTCGGCATCTGGTCCTGAATCTTGGAGCTGTCCAGGAGCGAGGGGACGTGGCTTGGCCGTGGTGGCCGCTGCGGTGGTTCTGACCGGCCTGGTGGTGGGCGGTATGGCTCGACGGCCGGTGAAGGTAGCGGTGCGCCAAGTGGCCATTGTGGTGCGGGTGTAGGCCGGGATATCGCCATGCCGGAAGGCCCGCCGGTGACTTGTGGCCGTGGTAATGGTCCACGGGGTGGCGATATGGGCGACTCCGACTGGCCTTGGCCGGCCATTTCTCGTCTCGCGGAGCCCGGGATCACGACTCGTTGTGCCATTTGTATTGGCGGTGCCTGCTGTGGTGGTAATGGTTGTTGTGGTTGTTGTTGTATTTGTTGCAGCTGGGGATCTTGTGTAATTTTTCGGGAAAATGTGCCGAAGCTGTCGCGCGGTCCTCCGGCCATGGCTCGCTCTCTTGCCCTGCGAATCGAGCCCATGGCCGCCGTCCGCGCGCTGGCCTCTTCTTCCTCGTAGCCACTCATGGGAAATCACTGCTCCCCAGGAGCTCAAGTGATTCTTTGTTGTTGTTTTGTAATCCTCCACCTCTGCCAGATACTGCCCGCAGATACTTGGCTCGTGTCGATGGAGATCAGCCAGTGATGCGTAGACTCTGATTCTCGACTCTAAAAATGCCGTCGTTTGACCGTCGGTGGCGTACTCGTCTCGGTCGACTCGAGGTGATGATTATATGTAGCAAAGTTTCATGACAAAAAAGCTTTTTAAAATGTTGGGTATCGATTAAGGTCCGGATGGGTGTGAGAAGCTGTGCATATTATCGTATTGCGGGAAGAAAACAAGATGCGTTTAGTATAATAGTACAAGTCGATGTCGAATGAGAAGCGAGAAACGAGTCGGCAGAAGACGCAAGGTGGCGAAATTAGAAGAGCAAGAGAAAGGAGAAAAGAAACGAGTGTTGCAGAAGTGAGTGAAAGGCAGACGCTGTCGCCGGTAGAAAGTACAATGATGACAAGCAAATAGGAGAATGAGAGAAATGAACAGAAAAGACGTGGATGAGACAGAAAATGGGATAGGAGGAAGAGAGAGACAAAGCACAAAGTAGACGAAAGAGTATGTCCCAAAGCGTCCTAGAGATCAGAAACGAAGGCAAGGAAGCCGGCGGGAGAATGGGCCCAGATACTGATACTTCTCGAACGGGTGGAAAACTGTCTGAGAGTTAGAGAGAGGTCGAGCAAAGTGGAACGTAAGAGATATCGGGTATTCTAAATGCAAAGATAAGCGGTTGGCTGTGTAGAGTGTAGGTAGAGGTGCATCGGCTGTCGGGGTCAGGCCAGCCTGGGATCGCAAGACAGGCTCCCGTGAAGATGGGGGGGGGGTTGTTGGTAGCAAGAGAACAACAGGATACACGACACCAACACTGCTAACAACGAGATCTGGAGATGAAGCGAGCAAGACCAAAGCAAAGGGGAAGAAACAAAGGGGACGTTGGACGTTAGGGACAGGACATGCAACATGCGCACGGAGTCTAGAGGAGCCCCATCGAGGTAAAGGGCATATAAGTGCTGTATGGCGTTGCATAGGAGACGTGCAGTGGTAAATGGCGAAAAGCTATCTCTTGGAGGGCGGGAGACTGTCCGCTTCTGGCCCAAGCCAACCGTAGCGAGCGAGGATGAGAGATATGGGGAGGGGAGTGGTCGATGAGGTAGCATCGACAGAGAGTGCGAGCAAAGCATCAAAACATGAAGATGGGGACAGGGGGTGGGGAAAGGGGGTGTGAATACAGCCGGGTCGCAGGTTGAAGTGGTCAAAAGAAGATCACGTACTGTTGTGTTTCGAGATGTATAGGCTAGAGATGTGAGTATGAAGAAAAGAGGCTTTCTGAGTAGTTGAATAGACTGTGAGAAGTTTAGAAAGGCTGTCGGAATATCACGATGCGAGAGATGGCGAGGATATGAATGAAGGCGGAAAGCAAGACAATATGAATGATGTAGTACACGGCTGGTGTAAGGAACTGGCATAGAAATGCAGGAATATGCAATGCAATGACATGCAAATGACTTGCAAATGACATGTATGCATAGATGAAAGCCGTGCAAAGGAGAGGATAGATGCAGAGTTGCACCACGGATGCGTGGTGTAACTGAAGCGTGATCAAATATAGAAGTGGAAATATGGGAGAAGGGTCCGTTGCAGTGAGGTAGAAATAGAAGCAGAGACGGACAGAGAGACAGACAGAGAGAAGAGGTGTTTCAGGTCTGCGGGACGGACAAGGTAGGTAAGGAGGTGAGTTGCAGCGGTGACGGTGCAATGAGACAGGGACGGTGAAGTACAGAGAGTAGAGAAAGGACAAGAATCAATACGAGAATTCCTGCCAAGACGTACCTTTGGACGACGTCGAGAAGCCGTGAAGATCAAGCTGGCAATCAATCAGGAACACATGTTGGTAGCTAGGAATGGGCAGATGATGCAATGTCTGTCGGTTTAGGTGATGGCTGTGATTTGAAGATTGAAAAGTTGATGTGTTAATAGAGTCGATCGAGTTGAATGTGATTGTTGATGGCCGTTGAAGAGACAAGGATCGTGACGATGCCGATCTTGGATTAGAGTTGCGTTTGGGCGATGATGATTAGGCGATTGTGTAGAGTCAAGACGACAAAGAGGTGCAAATGTTGAATCCTCAGATTGACGAGTTGACGATGAAGATGTCAAACAGAGTCGCAGTCGTATCGTAAGGCCGAGATGAGGAAACAAAACAAAAACAACAGTGTGCAACGATGTAACTGCGTAGCAGCAAAATCAAATCAACAAATGGAATCCGCAGTGATGGAGACGGCAAAGAGAATAGAAGAAAACACAAACTGGAGAGGAAAAGAGGAGAGAAAAGGAGGTCAAAGCGAGCTGGGCGCGATAGTTTCGCGGTATCGAGGTGGGCATATAAAGTATGCCGTGAAGGGCAGGCACGAACAAGAGCCCAGAGGAACATCGACTGCGGGAACGGGAAGGAACGATGGAATGGCGAGCACGCAGAATGCTCCAGAATACGAAATCAGGATGCAGAAACAATAAGCCTGTGTCAATATGAAAATCCAAGAATCAATACAAATAGTGCAAATGCACGTAAATCGGAATAAAAATAAAGCAAGCACAAATAGTACCAAGTACACAGATGCAGGTACGGACCAGAACAGACGAAAAGAGGGGCCGTAGCACGAAGATGCTCTTTATTAGGAAGTCGAAGCTCAGGAGGATGAAAACAAATGAGGAAAGAATGAGCAGCTAGGCATTCTGGCACGGTTTCCAGCAAACACCACTGAAGACGGAGTGCAAAGTGAGATAAGTAAAAGTCCAAAATTGCAGTCCAGATGCCCAGCAAGCCCAGCACGCCAGGTGTAAATACGACATGCTACGGAGACGAAGGAGTGGACTATTGCAAATGCTCCGTAGTCGATGATACTGTGCGATAAAAAGTCGAGTAGACGGATGCATGTGAATAACACGCTGTGGCATGGATCATTGGGGTCCGAACGGGATGCACCGAGATGAATAGCGAGTTGCGTAGTCGAGTCTTTGAATATATACAAAGCAAAAGACATATCGCGAGTTTGCATTGCTGCCATACTGTGAGTAATCCTGTCGATCACTGCTACGGCGTCGCGCCTTCTGTATTCGGACTGCAGAGTGACGACAGACACTCCTCTCATTTCAGGTGGGATACATGCCGGCGTCTACGACACTCATACTCAATCAACACTCAATAAAGCCAGTACACATCACCAGACAACCGACATCACAAAGATCAGCAGTGATCAGTGAAGAAAGCGCTGGAGCAGACATTTTCCATTTCTCGTGTACGGCGCCACGCCGTTCAACTAACGTTGTCTCTTTTTATTGACTGCAATGGTCAGGGACTCAATCTTCTCAGGACAGTACCAAGTACTCGGCTACGATCGTAAAGGCCATGGCGCATGGATCCTGAAACCATAGCGTGGTTCTAGCACACCCAGGCCAATCAGGAACGCGTGCCGAGTTGACGGGAAAGGGGTCCACAGCCAATCAGGTGTAGCAGTGCGGCGTATCAGTGCGTATTGGTGCAGTGCTTGCAGAATACGGGCCGTTGGATGGTACTTTTGCGTAATCCGTAAAAGCTGGACGGAAAACGGCAGTAAATTGCAGACCGGGTCTTGGTGTTGTGAAGTAGAGTGAATCAGGAATAAGGATGAGGGGGGTATGGCTTGCTTGGAAGATGTAGCAAATTACAAAAGATAAAGGTTAAAGTTAAGATGCAAAGGATGGTAGAGGTGAGGAAGACGAGGAAATCAAGGGAAAGAAAGAAAAGAAAGAAAAGAACGTGCATAGATGGGCTCAAATACAGTGGGACTTCTCCCAGGGCTGAGTTGGCGATTGTCGCAAGAGAAGCATGATCGCAGCTGAATGTGTCCGCTCAAGCAATCAGCCAAGTACGGCCTGTGGTGTTGGAGCCACGGCTGAAGTCTGCCCAAGTGAGCTGTTCAGGATATGCAACACAGTAGGGAAGAGACGTGGCCTTCAAATCGGCCTGGCCGGGCCACTGGTTCGGCTGATATGGCGGGAGGATCCTCTGTTGAGTCGTTTGGTTTGGTTGTTGGGCAGAGAGTGACGGCTACAGACGACAAATGGTAATACACGATGGAGGATGGTAGTAGCAGATCTTGGCGATAGATCTAGAGTCACCGTCGTGCGGTCTGGTGCTCGGCTGCTAGCATTGCGAACCGAACTTTGCCATTGTATGTCTCGATATGGAATCATCGTTTGCTGTTTTCTCTCTGCTTCTCTGCTTCTTTCCAAGGAATAAGACAGTCTCTCGCTATCCGTGCCGTGTTTCAGTTTAATAGGAGTCAAGACATCACGGCAGTCGTTTAACCGGTCACGTGGTTTGATATTCCAATCGAATATGAGGAACGATTGCTGGACCATACATTAAAAAGAGGAAAGCCAGACGCGACAAAGAGAATGGGAAATAACAGACCCAACGACCTACTGGCCGGCTCAAGTCTAAAGGCTGACGACAACCGCCGTTTATTCCGACGCCCGGCCCAGGCGAAACACAGCATACGTGTCCAGAGACTACGTGCACAATGCAGCGGTTGTTGGTGTTCTCAAACCATTGTAATTCATGTATTTTAGAATCTTGAGACATTTTGTTTAATATAAACACAGGTTCTCTAACCCATACAGAAGACCCATTCTCCTTTCTGATTAGGTAGGTATCTCATCTCCCAGACAATCATAACCCTGGACTGTACCTGTGTCAGAAAAGTATCCAGCTGGTTGACGCAATTACAAGTGCAAGAGGTTGATTACTTAGTAGCCAGCACCGAGACATCAATTTCGTATGCCGGTTGCATATTAAATTCATATCGACTGCGTCTTCATTTCATGTCCTGGAATCTGGTAATGAGAGTAATTTCGTCAGACAAGTCAACTTTGAACCTTGCAGCGAGACATTTTAAAGAGTCAATCATTATCGGGCATCACCGTTACTTGGCATCTCTAGCTAGACTTGTTTTCTGGCTCCTGTCCGTCAACATCTAGATCTATCAGGTCTAGAAATGGACTCTTCGTCTGGTCTAGCAATAATAACAGGTTCGGCCGTTGCATACTTTGACTTTGACTTACACGAAGCGATCGACAGCACACTAACATCAAGTATCCCCAAGCTAAAGAAGATCAGCACAGCTGGTGTACTTGGTATGCAATGGCTTGGCTCTGTCAAATCCTGTCAAATCCGCAGTGCTTTGGCTTTGTACCAGCCTCATTTGTCATATGTGGTTTGCAATATTGACTGACTCGAGGGTGCTGTGTTCGTGATGACTGTGGCCTCTTGTAATAGTTTTTGTCCGGCGGCTGCTAACATTTAACATGCACTCTCTAACTTGAGTGCCTTTGCCGAGGCAGTGGGCAGCTATCGATCAAGTTCAATCGTGCTGTGCGCCTCCAAGGAAATATTGAAAGGAGAGTCAACCAAAATGCAAATGATTTCTGA
Source organism: Ophiostoma tasmaniense (assembly GCA_022392925.1). Taxonomy (NCBI): domain Eukaryota; kingdom Fungi; phylum Ascomycota; class Sordariomycetes; order Ophiostomatales; family Ophiostomataceae; genus Ophiostoma; species Ophiostoma tasmaniense. The sequence goes on along the minus strand of JAKRGK010000008.1, from coordinate 612,649 downwards.
TTCAAATATAAAATAAATGACACACTATAACAGCACAAACCCTCAAACAATCCAAATCAATGCTCAACAATACGAACAAAAACCGTAAACAATATGAACAATGATAGAAATATTAAAATATTTTACAATAACCACAAAAAAAGAATTTCGCCGTCGATGTATCGCCAACGCCAAATTACATAATCAATGCTAACAAACGGTTCTGCCGCCCTTGACCGCGCGGACAAACTTTTGTGCGGCACCTCTTTAGGTGGGACCCTCTGAAAGCTATTTTGTCGCGCTTCTTCTGCCGAGACCGTCTTTTCTTTCTTCTTTACACTCTTCGGTACTGCAGCTTTGCAGTCTCTGCCGCAGTGTGCCGCAGTCGCGTCAATCGCACAATGCACATGGCACTCGTCGATATATACGAGCCACAAGCCCAAATGGTAAGATACACTCTCTACAAACAAGCACGTCCTCCAGACGACGTTATGATGAAAATAATTTGCGATTGATCCCTTGTTGGTGGCCACATCGCCTGTGAGCTATACCACCTGGTTAAATGAAAGTTCATTCTTACATATTCTGATATACGTCGCTTCCTGGAGGATTTGCCTATTTGCCTGCGCAAACACACGTCAGCGAGAACACAAACTAACTGTGTCAGATCTTTCTAATCTATCAACGACGATGACGGCTGGTCTCGTAGAGACCGCGAGGGAACGGGGGAGCCTTGTTGGCTGTATGGCGATGATGGAACCGAGACGTTCGGCTGCCATGAGGTTGTGCTTCGTTCGTTGAAGCCACGGCCGGCCTGGTATCGTGACAGGGAGCATCATGTCCCATGGGTGCCGCTTGTCTGATTTGTAAGCACGTAGTTTGGGGCACTTGGCTGGCAACAGCCCGTTGCTCTGCAACACTGTAAACGTAAATAATCAACCTACGGTCTGTCTTGACATGGCCTGATTGACTCGAGTTCTTCTGCGGAAGCGATGCGTATAGAATTGCATCTCCCATGACCAACATCAACGACTACCATCCAAACTGTCGTGTTGATGTACTCATGGTTGATACTGAGAGGCACGCTGGCCATGTCCTGCCAAACTTTTATAATGCCCATCAACTTCTTCCACGTACGGCCATAGATATTGGAAAGCACGGGTCCCGTCCGCTCTCCCCTAGTTGATCAATAATTTGCGTGTTACTAACCTATCGGTTGTCAACCTTGTCAACCGTTAACGTGGAGGATTCAAGCGATTCAAGTGACAGCAAATTGACATGTATCAAGCCTTACGTCCTTTATGCACACATAAAAGGGTCATCGTCCGAGTTAAAGGCCAGTAGCAGCTGCTCGAGGACTTTGTCAGCGGTCATAAATGAGTGGTTCCAGCAGCCTTGGATGACCGCGCCACCATCGACGTCTGTAACGTCGGGGAACGTGCCGGCCATGTAAAGCTTGGCGACGGTAGACTCGCTCTCAACCTCGTGATGCGGCTCTTTGCCCGTCATAATGAAGTATATGACGCCGCCGAGCAAAAATATGTCATCGGCCGGCTCGGGTGTCTTGCGGAACGACCAACCGGGCACTACATACCGCTCGCCGGCGCAGATCTTGTATGGCTCGCCGTCGGCGCTGCTGCCAGCAAAGTCGGCGATGCGCACATTCATGTCGGCACCAAGCAGGACGTTTCGCGGCGTGAGGTCGGCGTGGATGATGTTGTTCGCATGCAGGGCTTGAAGGCCGCGTGTGACCTGCAAAGCCCAGCGACGGCGAAGGGCGGGCTCGATCTGAGGCGGTTCCTTCTGGTCATGTCCCAGAGGCGCTACACCATTCATGTATGTATCGATCGCACTGTGCTTCATGTACTCGATGGTCAGGCAACAGGTGTCTGGATCCCACTGGATCAGCTTGGGCACATACGGACAGTCTAGGCCGATGCGGCGGTACACCATGGCCTCGGCCCGCATGTCCGCCAAGTTTCGTTCTTCCTCCCGCCGGCTGTAGGGATTGTTCCTGGGCGTCTTGACCACATGTTCTTCGGGCGTCACCTCAACGTACGCTGTCGTGCCAAAGCCGATAGCTCTGCCTTTCCGGACGTGGTAGATAGTTCCGTAAGGAACGTCTTTGGGAATCTGAAATCTGCTGTCTGGCCAGTCGGGATGCAGTGTACGCTCCCATTCTCCTGCGACTTCGACATGGCGAATGACCTTGGGGCGCCCCTGCGGCTTGTTTTCATTCTATGGATCAGTCGCCAGTTTAAACGAGGTATAAATATCAAAATAATAATGGACAGGAAAGAAGAGCGTACCCTGTCTATCACCGCAGCCCTTGGGGCCGCGCTAGCTTTCTCGTCATTTTCTGGTGTTACCTGAGCAGGTCGCCAACCACGAAAGGCTAAAAAGTAGCTCCACCACGATATACACAGCGGCCATGCCCTGAGGATGGCCGTTAGCGGCCGTAAAAGATGTTCGAGAAGCGACATGTAGAGCGGACGACTGATGTGGAAGACGTTGAGATGGTATATAAGTGTAGGTGACGGCGTCGAGCGGAGTCGAGGGGGAAAGAATACAGGCTGTTGTATCGGTGACCAGAATACTAGTAATAATCGGCGGATTAATCGGTGACGACCAGCGAATACCCTCTGCAGTACGTCTTTTTGACTTTTGACTTTTTGACTTTTTGACTTTTTTGACTTTTTCGTCCCTTGTTGTTTATTTTTACTTTATTGAATACCTCCTTTTTCGTTTATTACCATATATTGGTGCTTGTCTCTTCTCTTCAAACCTCTAATACTAGATACACTTCTTTGCCGAGTGGATGTCACAATGCAACAAGACTCACGACATCATGACATTATCTTCAGCTCTTCGTTGCTTCATCTTCTTCTGGCCAGTGACCACACGCGTAATGAACTCAAAGTGAATGCAGGTGACGCGTCATGTTCCCAACGAAGACCGCGTTATGTTCTCGCAAAGGAAGGAGCGACCCTCACTCTTGCCGTTTCTCGTCATGTTAGTCCGTCGTCACTTCCTATTCGGGCAATATCCTCACCATGACTGCCGTAGACAAGACGCGAGACTGTATGGCTGGCTAGCCTGCTCTCATCTCTTGCGCGTCTGTTTGGCATGCTCGTGACACTCCTTCTTGATCTCACCTCCTCACCTTGTAGCTCACCTCACTTTCACCTCTGCGCCCAATATTCCAATCCTCGAGACAATTCTGGTGACCCTTCGTGGCCATTGTTCAACTGACGGACTGTACACCTCAAAGAACATATCTATACTCTGCATCTATCCTCTTCATATATTAACATCTTGCCGTCATGTTCTACAGCACCGAGAGTAAGTCCCGAGCACAAGTCATAAACTACAGAGACCAATCACTAACAGTCCAGTTCTCGTCGATAAGCGCTATGCGCTGTCCACCGTGTGGTATGTGTATGATCTTGACGAAGCAGAGAGACTGCATCTAACTCCAAAGGCGTGCCGGCAACACCGCACCTGGAGCCCGGACGACAGGCATCCGCCGCAAAGCCGTGCTCGATGTGAGCGTCGGAAAGACATGCGACACCATCAAAGACCCTCCCGGTGCCCCCATTGCCCTCCGGCTCCAAGGCACTCTGCTCTACGGCACAGCCCGAATCTACCAGGAGCAGTGCCGCTATATCCTCAACGACAGCGAGCGCACGCAGCGTGCACTCCTCAAGCTCAGCAGCAGTCTCACGGACGACAAGCTGGAGACCAATGCCGGCAAAGCCAAGTAAGTCATTGCAACAACAACTCGACGATCCTCTCACTAACAACATAGATCCGCCCAGATTGCCCTGCCCAACGACCCCAGCTTCGACCTGGACCTCTTTCAGCTGCCGCCGTTTGACTTTGACGCACCCCTCGATGGCTCCTTTGTCTCCCAGGAACGACAGGCTTCGTGGACCAACATGTCGCTCAGCTCTCGGTCTTCCAACAACACACAGCTTCCACAGCTTGTGATTGACGCAGACTCGTCCGGCCGTGCATCTTACGCCGGCGGTTTCCAGTACTCAGCCTCGGGTGCATCCAATATGCCAGAGTCCCCAACGCCTTTCGGCAAAGGCTTTGACTTTCCTGAGGAGGACAACCTCCTGGTCGACATTGGTCTCTTCATTGACGAGAACGGCAACATTGTGGAAGAAGAGTCCCGGCCAGAGCCCCAGCTGCCCTCATTCCCGGCCATTTCTGCCAAGCCAACGGCTAGTGGCATGGACGTGGTTCCCATGATTGCCGATGGCGACGAAGATCTTTTTGATCCTGTGATGCAGCAGGCTGCAGAAGGCCCCCACGGAGACAAAACAAAGCCAGACGGCACTGCCACCAAGTTTGAAATGCCCTCCTTCTCCTCCAGCGCATCCTCGTCGCCTTCAAGCGCGCGGTCCAGACAGGCTCGCCTGAAAGCCGCCCGCAGCGACAAGATCAACTTCCTTGACGGTGTCACGCAAATCCCGCTCAGTGACTACTACAGCTATGTGTCCAACTACTCCCAACACATGGAGCGCGTGGCCAGTAAAAAAGTCCTCGCCCGCGACATTCGCCGCCGCAAGGACACCGCCCTCAGCAGACAAATCGCCCACGACTTTACCTTTGGCCGTGGTATTTTTGGCGTGGCTGACCACGTCAAGTCTCTGCACCCGAATCACCCCCTGGCCGAGATGTTCTCGGGCGCAGCTCTCGAGGAGTCGTTCTTTGGCGACAAGCTGGTTGCGGCAAAGCGTCGCCGGCAGGAGGCGAAGACTGCCGAGCCCAAGACTCCGGTGGCGCGCAGAACGCACAATTTTATCCCCGACGGAATGGACGACGAGCAAGAGATTGAGCTTGGCCGTCAGCCTGCATCTGCGCTGTCCGACAATCCGTCCCTGGCTCTGCACCGCCAGTCTTCCGTGCTGCCCGGCTCGTCTCAGCGCGGCAGTGCCCAGCACAGTGCCTCCCGCATCATCCGCCATCCTGACGGCCGCCTATCCAGCACGGGATTTCCGGAAAGCCCCAGCTTCATTGAGCGCTACAGTGACGACGGAATGGACTTTGCACCAGACATGGGGAGTGACTTCCCCAACAGCGTCAGAGATTATGCCGTCCTGCCGCCCGTCAGCTCACGCGGTGCTGACGGGCCGGCCAAGAGCAACGTCGGTGAAGAGCTGCGCAACACGGGCGTCTTCTACCGCCTCATCCGCAACATGGCTGCCGAAAAGGGCCTGGCCCGGATCGGTTTCGAGAAGCACCGCTGGGTCGAGTTTGGCGATGTCGTGGCCCCCGTGCGCGAGAACAAGAGTGCCGTCGTCGGCGCCTTTATGAGCCTCTTGACACTGGCAACAGCCAACAAGCTTAGAGTCCACCAGGATGAGGCCGACACGGGCGTTATTGGCCGAGACATTTTTGTCGGCACGACCCCCAGGCCCAGCGAGCGCAAGACTAGAGACAAAGGAAAGGGCAAGGCCAAAGGCAAAGGCAAGAAGCGCACCTACCAGGACATGAGCGACGACCGCAGCGACAGCCTGGCGCCGCCGTCGAGCCGGGCAAACAGTCGTGCGTACTCGAGCCCGATGCACGCCGATGGATCGTACTATATGAGCGGTGCATTGTCGGCCCCGGTGGCCGGCGCTGCTTGATCTCTTGATTTTTACTTTTGTCTCCCTTTTCCCTTTTACTTTCACTTTTGTTTTCTTTGTTTCCTTCCACCTCGTTCCCATGCACGCATATCGACTGGTCGAGGCGTTTTCTTCAATTTATCGTTTTCTCCGTGCTTGCTCACATTCTTTCCTCGATCTACATTGCTTATTTGTTCAGTTATATAGGGCGCATTAATTTGAAATTTGTACGGGATAGTACACGGGATACGGGCCGGGACGTTTATTCTATGGATTATGTTATGGGTTCTTAGTTAATTTTCGACATAGGGTGGTTCACGGGAATGGTATCGATCATTATAGGCATGGTATGTAAAGGCAAGCTCATCGTTTTAACGAATAATAATTATTTCTTTCATTACAATAGTTATAGAGAAGAGGACTGGTCCATAACGTCCTGAACGAGACGCAACTACAGCCAACAGTGTGACGAACTGACAATGTGACAAACTGACGGCTTAGTTGCTCAGCAGCCGCTCAACAGCCCACTTGACGGAAAAGTTGCGCAGGTCCGAGTAGTGCTGGCCGACGCCGACAAACAGGATCGGCACATTCGTCGCATGTACCAGGCTCACCAGCGTGCCCACCATGTTGCCCACGGTGTCGCACTTGGAGATGATGAAACCGTCCAGCGTCCGCGCATTGCCAAAGGCCGCGTTGAAGTTGCGCGCCTGCGCCACCGAGTCCGTGCCCACCAGCGCCTCGCCCACCATCAGGATCTTGTCGGGGTTGGCAAACTTGGCAAACTTTTCGAGCGACGACATCAGCCGCTGGTCGTTGTGCCGCCGGCCCGCCGTGTCGATCAGCACAACATCGAAGCCGTTCTGGCCTGCAAACGTCACGGCGTCCTTGGCCACGGCGGCGGCGTCCTTGCCGTAGCCCTTTTGGTACAGCTCGACCTTGCCGCCCTCGCGCGCCGTCAGCTCGCTCAGGTTGCGCACGTGCACGGCCAGCTGCTCGACGGCGCCCGACCGGAACGTGTCGCCCGCAGCAATCAGCACCTTGTAGCGGTTCTGCAGCAGGAAAAAGCAAATCTTGGACAGGTTCGTCGACTTGCCGACACCGTTGACGCCCACAATGGACATGACGTACGGCCGTGCCGTGCGCAGCGACGTGGCCGACGGGCGCGTGACAGCGTCGATCTCGCGCAGCAGGTCCAGCGACGACGTCGGCGTCAGCATCTTGGTCAGCGCGGCCTCGAGCGCCGCCTTGACGCGCGTGCTGGTGCTCTCGAAGCTGCCCGTCTTGGTGCCCAGCAGCTCGGCCTCGACGCTCTCGCACAGGCGCACGGCGGCCTCGCGCGCAACGTTCTTGTTCAGCAGGTGGTCCTCCATGCCCTTGATGGCCTTGTCCAGGTCTTCGCGCGACAGCGTCTTGCCGCCGACGACGTTGCGGAACAGGCCGCCAATGGTGCTGAGGCCCGAGTTGAGCACGCCCGCAGCACCGCCCGCGGCCGCCTTGGGTGCAGCCGCCGCCTCCTCTGCGCTCGCCGACGCCAGGATCGAGTGCACCTCGTCGTCCAGGTCCTTGAGCACAAACTTGCCCTTGTCCGTGGTGCCCCACGTGGACGCATCGACCTGCTCGAGCGCCGGGCGCGCACCAGAGCTGTCGGTGTCCTTGGGCCGGTCGACAATGGAGTAGTCGAGCTGGATGTCGTCGTCCTCCTCTGCCTGGCCGTCAGGGCCCCATTTCCGGCCCTTCTTGGCCTTGGACGTCTTGGAGTCCTTTTGGTGCTTGCGCACGGTCGCCTCGTCGCTGGACTGGACGGCGCTCGAGGTGCCGGGGGCCGAGGCCTTTTGTGCTTTGCGCGCGCGGCGCGACAGGTTGCTCAGCGGACTGGGCTGGGCCTGGGCGGATGTGGACTGGGCGCCCGCCTGCAGGCCGCCGCCGGGTGTAGTGGGACGTGAATTGGAGGGAGTCGAGTCGGGCGAGGTCTCGGCGGCCGAGTCTTGTAATATCTTCTTCTGGAGGAGCTGCTTTTCCGACTTGGAGGAGGTGTAGGGCATGGAGACGCTGCTGCCCTCGAGCTCGTTGAGCTGCTGGTTGAAGTAGTCGTCGAAGCGGTGGCACTCGACAATGGTGGTGTTGGGGCGCGTTAGCTGGTCGCCGTAGAGCTTGACAAAGATGGTCTTGATGTTGTCGACGAGCTTGTCGATCCACGAGAGGTGCAGCAGGGACTTGTAGACGGCGACAAAGATGACGCCCAGCTCCTTGGCAAACGCCCACTTCACGGCGTACTGCTCGGTCATGAAGGGCGGGTGGCTGGCACTGGAGCCGCCGGCAACGGCCGAGGCGAGGTCGTCCTTGGAGCCGCCGAGCGCGGCGCTGTTCTGCTCGACAAAGACATCTGTGATGAAGCGGTTGACGACGGAGGGGCTGACAAAGGCGTAGTTGCGCGACCAGAGGACGACGCCCGAGGTGGTGATGATCTCGAAGCTGTCGAGCATTGTGTTGAGGATGAGCGGGAGGAGTGTCGAAGGGGATGTCGTTGCACTCAAGGGAGTGAGAGGAGGTGTGTTCGAGGGCACCAGGATAGTGTGGTGGTAAGAAGAGAGAGGAGAGGAGAGCAGAAGAGAAGGGGAATGCGCTCGAGGAGGATGGCAAAGAGGAAGAAAATCCAAGAAAACCACAAAATATAAGAATAAAAAGGTGAAAAGGATCAAAAAGCTCAAAAAGGGGCAACAGTCGGCGACTGCGATCTCGGTGTCGGACTCGGATGCCGGAAGAGGGACGATGCGAATCGAACGAGACGAGGACACAGGGCTGTGAGTTGGAGCGATGGAGTCGAGTCCACCAAGAGGCTAGAGGGTCCAAATGCCCAAATGCTCCAAATGGCCTCAAGTGCTGGAGAGTCTGGTCCCGCCGATAAGCGGATAAGGCGATAAGGAAGAGGCTCCGATAAGGGGGGAAAAGGGGCGGGCGGAAAAACGGTTTGGCCGTGCTGAGTGTGGTGCCTGGTACAGTGGATAGTGGATGGTGGCTAGTGGCTAGTGCAGCTGAGATATGGAGAGTGGCTCAGTGAACGACAGCTGTTCCAAAGGGTAGCTAGCTCTCTGCTCCACTATTTACGCTGACCGTAGAGTTAGACTGGCGTGGCGGCAGACCAATGCCACTCCGTCATCCATACTCAAAGACGACACCTTGCGCCAACGACGACGAAGGCGACATTGGCAACAGCGACAGCGTGTCTCTACAGCCAGAAACTGCGCATCCATTGATACTTATTTGACGACCGTTCTGCATCGACACCGTTCTACATCCCCGACATCAATACGGTCATCGGAGGGGATCGACTTGAAGCAGATCAACACCGCATCACCTCTCTTTTCCTCACACAATGCAGCGCAACGTCTACGGGCAGTCGCCCCCGCTGCACCACCCCGTGCCCCAGCATGTCTCGACAGTACCGCAGCTGCGGTCACCACCGCCGCCGACCTCGTCGCAACCCCAGCCCCAGACCTACTCCAGCCCATACCAGCAGCAGCAGCCACAGCCCGGCGCACAGCAGGCCGGCGGCGTGCCCATGGGCAACATGTTTGGCCAGTACGGGCAGTTTATGAACGACCCGGCAGCGCAGGTGGCCGCACAGCTGTCGCAGACGGCCTTTCGGCAAGGACAGGAGTACATGGAGCAGAATGTAGGTGTCTTTTTTTCGTCTGATAAAGTGCACAGGCTGACAAACAGATCAACCGCTACGTTAATGTGAGCGTGCTGAAACACTACTTTAACGTGTCCAACTCCTACGTCATCAACAAGCTCTTCCTTGTGCTCTTCCCGTGGCGCCACAAGCCCTGGTCGCGCAAGCAGACTGTCGGCCCCGGCGGCCAGGAGGGCTGGTACCTCGCGCCGCGCGACGACATCAACAGCCCCGACATGTACATCCCCGTCATGTCCGTCGTCACCTACATCCTGCTGTCGACGCTCGTCGCCGGCCTGCGCGGCCAGTTCCAGCCCGAGCTGCTCGGCTACACGGCGTCGGTGGCGCTCGCCGTCGTCGGCGTTGAGATTCTGGGTCTCAAGCTGGGATGTTACCTGTTGAGCATCTCCAACACATCACAGCTGCTGGACCTCGTGGCGTACTCGGGGTACAAGTTTGTGGGTGTGATTGCGACGATTGCGGTGGCGGAGGTGGTCAACGGCGGGCAGGGCACGGGCGGCTGGATCGGCTGGTCGCTGTTCCTGTACACGTTCCTGGCCAACTCGCTGTTCCTGATGCGGTCGCTCAAGTACGTGCTGCTGCCGGAGAACTCGGGCGACAGCCGGTCGATGCAGACGGACACGCGGGCGAAGCGCAACCAGCGGACGCAGTTCCTGTTCTTCTACTCGTACGGCGTGCAGCTGCTGTTTATGTGGATTCTCAGCCGGGCGTAAGCCTGGGTGTTTGCGGGATTGGACATGGCAGACAACACAACGCAACAAACCAAAGACGGACTGAATGCGGCAGCACAAAGACGAATACAACATGTACCGCATCGAGACAGCAATACACAGACTACGTCAAGACACGACACGACGACACAAGAAGGGACGCAGAGCCATGGTATATAGTGGGAAGAGAGCTGCGTGTGGTTCAGGGAACGGGAGATACACTGTCTCTTGGATAGGGACGGGAAAAGACATGAACGGCATTAGACAGGGCGTACTGCAGCTTTTGTATTTATTTGTATAATTGTATCAACTTTTTGGTATTGCTGTTCACTGTTGCTTGTTGATGGAGACAAGAGACGAGTCAAGTCACATAGGCTGGCCGCTGCCCATCTCTGGATCAAGAATATCCTTCTGAAGCGCTCTCGGTGTCTCCAGCATCCTTACCTTGTGTTCGGCTGCGTCTAGCTTGCCTGGGCGATGGCAAGGCGGGCCTCTCTTCTCGTGGGCTGAGCTCTCCATCGGCACCTGCAGGCATCCTGTCCGCCGCTTCTTCGACCGCTCGCTTGGCTTCTGTCACCCTCGCCATGTCCTCTGTTCTGGCAATGCCTGCAGCCAACTTTTTGAGAAAGTTGGCTACATCTGCAACTGTCGACATGGGTGTGATGGTCGACCTGTTCTTATGTTGGTTTTCGTCGTCTGAGACTTGGGCTGGCCACGAAAATAGTGGCAAGGCAGCCAATGCCAACATCCACGGCCGGTGCATTCTGCCAGCAAGAGTCTATCTTATTCAAATAAACAGTGCCTTACTTGCCTGGCTATCACCTACTGAGCGTAGATACTGATTGTACCTTGTTGCAAAACTACTGGGCACGCCTTGAACCCAGAACGCGAGCTTGTCTTCCGGCTCATATACACACTCCAGGTCAACAAACATGACGCGATCTCCTACAATGAAGATGTTGTCTAGTTTCATGTCATCGTACACTACACCGTACGGTTCCATAGCGTCTGCAGCGACTTTGACCCGAGCCTTGAAGTCATCGACTGACAATCGCGGTATAACTTGTTCCGTAGGTATTACCCCATCAACGATAGATAGAACTAGGGCACGCGTACCTTCACACGTGCCTTTACCATAACAAAAAGGAATAACCTCTCCTTGTAGTGGTTTCAATCGGCAGTACATATCGTACTCGTTGTTGAACATGTTGATATGGGAAGGCGTGTTCCCTTGAAGTTTTTTCAATGCAACTTTTGGTGGTAGGAAGAGGCCCGGCATATACATCATAACTGCATTCCTCGCAAAAGGCAGATACGATATCAAGCGCTTGAATAGCACATGCCACGGCCGGGGGACAATAGAGAGACACATGACATGCGGGTATATTGGGTCGAATAAGTCCGCGACTGCGTCTACCGTAGTCAACCCGAGTCGAAACTGATTTATTTTGGTTAACTTTTGACGAGAACATCGACTATTAGGTACTAACCTTGACTTGGCGTGGGTACTTGTACTCGTTTTCATCGTCGCCGTAGTCATAACGCATAGCTTTAAGAAGGTAAGGCTGTTTAATGAGTGCTGTAGTAAAACGAGGAGAGATAGAATCGGAGCCGTACGAGAATTCATTTACTATAGATTACTACATTTATACTGCCTGCTTAAATAATAATAAGGCTAAAAATGTTGTTGCCTAAGGCAGTATCAGGCATCAGTCCGCCTTCATTACCGTAGCTTGCTGTCGTCGCTCGATGAGATGTCTTCTATTCAATCACCGCTACTTGTTTCTTGCCAAACTGCTTCACGATGGTTATTTCCACTTGAATACCCGGTATTGTTAATTTTAATAATCATTAAAATGTTTCTAGTAGCCGTTGTCTGTCCGGCTGTGCTGTGGGACTTGGGGTCCCCAGTTGTTACTGACAGCCCAGTGGGGTAGTTGCATCGACACGTTCTTGTGCGTCGCACTTTCCCTCGAGTGTGCTCTTTCCTGATGCAGTTTGTATTTACATAATCCAAACAGTCTCAGCCTCGTGCAGCAAACAAGGCGTACCTGTCCTCTGTCCCGCCCGACGAGTGCAATCAGCTTCACATTTCACTCTCTTGACTTTATTCTCGTTCCGACCTCCTTTGTCTTTTTACACAACGCTGCCATTAACCGTCTCCACGTCTTCGTCCGGCATTTTGCCGAGCTGTGTGCTGGCGTTATCCTTTCTCCTCGTTTTCAAGCGAGCTTCACTTTTTTAACTTTAACAAAACACCTCGTCAAGACTCATCTCATACGTCTCTGCCACCCACCACAATGGCCCCGCCTCTCGTGCCCATCACCGCCCAGGCGGCCGCCATGAGCGTCTTTTCCAGCCTGCTCGCCCAGACCCTGCTGGCCTACAAGAACGGGGTACGTTGATTCTCATGCTACTTATGTACGTATCTAACAGACAGGACGCCCTGTCGTACAACTGGCCGTCGGTCGTCAAGTTTGCCGTCTACGCCGTCCTCGTGACGCCCCTCAACGTGCTGTGGCAGACCTACCTCGAGTCCGCCTTCCCCGGCACCCGCAAGACCAAGACGGGCGAGAAGGCCACCGACGTCAAGGAGAGCCTCGACGTGCGCAACACCGTCGTCAAGACGCTGCTCGACCAGTCGGTCGGTGCCGGCGTGAACACGCTGCTGTTTTGCGTGTTCATGCCCGTGTGGGCCGTGCTCGTCGAAGCCAGCAACCCCGCCAACCAGTCGCTGTACTTTGCCATTGCCGGCAGCCTGAGCGCCGACTTTGTGGACCTCATGGTTGCGGGCTGGAAGTTCTGGCCGCTGGTGAGCATTGGCAACTTTACGCTCGTGCAGGACATTGCGACGCGGAACCTGGTCGGCGGCATTGCGGGCATCATCTGGGGTGTCTACGTCAACCTGTTTGCTGCGTAAATGATTGGACTGAGTATAGGAGGATTGGATATAGACTGGATAGACGGCCTGGCGGCAAGCAAAGGGCATAGCAACGGACTTGACAAATGGAGCGAACGGGTATGATGTACATAATAATAAATCCAAGGCTGAACATGACGCTATCTACTTGAAGCTTGCTTTCTACAGAGAAATGTGACTATTCACGTCAAAAGTCGGCCGGCCAGCCTTCCCGCTGCAGCGCCCACCGCACGGCACCGGCGACATCCCGCACAATCACCCGCGGCCGGTGCCGCAGGTACTCCGAGTTGCCGCTGTCCAGCAGCGGGTCGTACACGCCCGTCTCCACCAGGATCGAGCACCAGTCCGTGCCGTGCGTGCTCGAAAACTGGTTTGCGCCCGCAATGTCGCTCTCCGGGTTGTCGCCGACCATGTAGACCGACTTGAGGGGCTCGTTTTGGGGCGAACCGCCGTGGGCCTTGATGAGCGACTCGCGGTACCGCGTCAGCGTGCGCTCCGCATACAGGTACGTCGCCTCGTGCGGCTTGCCCAGCAGCGTCGCGCGCCCGTTGGCCGGCGACAGCAGCGGCGCCTGCGTGGGTGCCATCTGCTGCCAGACGCCGGCCGTGGCCGCCGAGAACGCGCCCTGGCCGAAGCGCGGCAGGTGGTACGTCGTGGCCCACAAGAGGTCCGAGTTGGAGAAGAACAGACGGGCGCCGTCGTTGGGGGCCGTGCCCTGGGCCGACAGGCTGGCGGGGTCAAAGGTGCCCAAAAAGCCGCGACGCGCCTGCAGCAGGTCCGTCAGCAGCTGGATGTCGAGGGCCCAGTCGCGCGGGTCGTTGAAGACAAAGGCGGCAGCGATGCGCAGGTACTTTGCGTCGTCGAGGCTGTCCTCGCAAAAGGGCACCTTGGCGCTGGCGGCAAGCTTGCCGCCCTCGAGCAGCAGCGGCTTGGGCAGTGGGCGCGCGGTGTCGGCATACACCGACTTGAGGAGCGGGTCAAAGGGGTAGATGGCCGGGTACGCGGCCAGGATGTCGGCGGGCGTCACGACGCTCTTGAAGCCGTACTGCTCGGCAATGGTGCGGATCCGCGCGGCGTCCGAGCCTGTGACCAGGATCGTCTGGTCGCGCAGGCCCCGGAGGCTCGCTGCCGCGCCGCCGCCCGCTTTGCGGTCGAGACCGGTCGCGTTGTCCAGCAGCTCCTGGAACGGCGTGTGCGACTGCACAAAATTGGCCGTCGACAGCACGGGCAGCCGGCCGCCGCAGTCTGACGAGTCCTTGACTCTCAGTTTGTCATGCAGGTCAAGACCGAGGCGCTTCTGGAGGTCGGCGATCCGGTCGGCCTCGTAGCGGCCACCGCCGTTGGTCAGCAGGATGAACGGGATGTTGTGGCGATGGAGGTGGCGCAGGGCCTCGGCCGCGCCAGGAATGGGCTCGTTGACATGGAGCAGGACGCCGTCAATGTCAAAGGCAAATGCAAACGGCGGCGTCGTGGATGGCGCCGCTGTAGTTGCCGCCGTACTCTGTGCTCTGCGCTGCCCTTGCAGTCTTGATGGCAGTGCCGACAAGGGCCGGGCTCCGTACGCGGCACTGGCCAGTGTACGCCGGCCGCTGCTTGCCACCAACTGGCGCCGCGCAGGGTTCCGGCACGCAACAAACGATCTGGCCGACAGCGCCGCCGGCGCCCGCGAAACCAGGCCGTCGGCGAGTCGACGATGCGCCGTCAAAGCAAGGTTGCTGGCCATGGGATATGGTAATGTGTGTGGCTTTGACGGGCTGTATTTTGAGTAGGAATCAAATGACAGTCGTAGTTATGTATGTGAGATGATGTGAGTCAATGTGCGTCAATGTGCGTTTACCCGGCAGCTCGCCGTATCTTTAATACTCGGCTGTCCTGAAGCTATTCATGCACTAAAGCTTAGGTGGACCCTGCCGCCAGGCACAATCCCCAGTACTGATAACGACAGGTTAGCTTTAGCTCATGAGCTACGGGCTTGCGCTTGGCGTCGCACCGACGATCGGACGTTGTGTGGTTGGCCGTATTGGAACGCAGCGATTGCATATTCAGTGACACTTATCGCGGACTCGGCTAATAGCATACAACTGTCGCGGTCGACGTCTGCTTATGTCAGGCACGACTACGTCACTCTGTTCCTTCCTTTTCAGTCCTATTCCAATCACATGTAAGTCTCATCTTCGTGATGCTATGCAAGAATGCTTGTAGACAATAATGAGCAGAAATATGCAGAGGAAAGTGGCAAAGAGATATGACGAGGTCGTAGCATTGGATGACTTGGATATCAGATTTGAGACACTGCCAGCCAAGAGGGGAGGGGTTCACATGATGGCGAATCCAATCGGTGTAGATTTTACATAAGATATGCTCTCCTTGAACAAGTTCTTTATTTCTGTCACTGTTTCTCTACTTTGTTTTGATATTTTTGATTGATTTAGTTGATTGATTCAGTAGCGAACATACGAACACGCAGGCGAACGAGACAGATAACCGCCGAAGAGACCAAGGACGACTGTCAAGCAGACAGAACCGACAGTTGTAAACCGGCGACATCCAGCATGCCTTGGAGCTGGTCACTTGGTCAAGAGGTATGGTCGAGATGATAAAGACTCATCGTTAGCAAACAAACTTTTAACGGCCTTACACGGGCATGACGGGATTAAAGAGAAAAGAAGAAGAAGAAGAAGAAGAAGAAGAAGAAGAAGAAGAAGAAATGAAAATGCCAGCAACGCAAAGCTACCACGGAGAACAATATCGTTGTCGTTGATG
The DNA here is from genome assembly GCA_022392925.1 of Ophiostoma tasmaniense. Classification (NCBI taxonomy): domain Eukaryota; kingdom Fungi; phylum Ascomycota; class Sordariomycetes; order Ophiostomatales; family Ophiostomataceae; genus Ophiostoma; species Ophiostoma tasmaniense. The sequence goes on along the minus strand of JAKRGK010000008.1, from coordinate 596,962 downwards.
TGAATAGTCGAAAGCAGTGCTTGATGGCAATGGCAGCATGGCAGAAGGGCAAGGCCGTCAGGGTCAGGTGGGAAGCGATAGAGACAGGAGAGACAAGAGTCTTGGAGAACTGACAATGTTCACAGATATTCTATATAAGACAACTCTGTAGACTATCGGAGATCTATATCAACTGACTGAGCCAGGGACGCCGTCTAGCTGAAGCAAGAAATGGAAAGGGAAGCAAGAAATCTCAAAAATGAATGGCAAATGGCAAAATTAAACGCAGAGAGAATATCAGAAACTAACAAGACTATGCAGGCTGGCCAACCGACAAGAATGGACAAGAATGGACAAGATAATGACATGACGGCAAATTCCCTTTCCTTTCCCGTTCCTTGCTGGTGCTTGACCGACAACGGGACGACAGTAACATCCCCTGGTTCTTAACTAACCACACTTCCCTTGACCCTAGGCGCCAAATGCTATGCAATACCATATGCTAACAGAACAGAAAGATGCAAAGATTAAAGAGGAGAGAAAAGAAAGAAGAAGAAAAAAATAAAACAGAAATCAAAGAGAAAACCGGAGGATGACGACATTACAGCCGGTCGCCCCGGCTGACCTGGCTCGCAGACGTCCGGCTGCGCTCGTCGTCCTCCTCAATCACATCGCTCAGCCGCGTCGGGTGGTGGTGCCTCGGCACCGTCTCCCACGGCGCCGCAAACCCCTGGCCCGAGTAGTCCGCCGACGGCGCAGCATAGTACTGCTGTTGCGACGCCGATGGGGGATACGTCGACCCGGGCGCCGACAGCGACGAGGGCGTGCCGTACTCCTCCTCGTACGTGTCGTCGGAACCCTGCTGCGCCGCACCTTCTGTGTGGGGCTGGCTCTGGAAGTACTCGCCACTAGAAGCCACAGGCACAGGCACAGGGCCTGCCGTGGTCGTCGGCGCCTGGGTGTACTGGGGCTGGCTGTGCGTCTGCGACGGCAGCTGCTCGACCGCCGAGTGACTTGATGGCGGTGCCTGGTAATGCTGCTGTGTCGGAGCCTGCTGGGGCTGCTGGGGCTGCTGGTGGTGTTGAGGTTGAGGCTGCTGAGGCTGCTGAGGCTGCTGAGGCTGCTGGGGCTGCTGGGGCTGGGGCTGGCCTGCCGCACTGCTAGCTCTTTGGCGCGTCGGAGGTCCCTGCATCATAGGCACAACCTGGACGCCGCCGACAATCGTCGGCTGCCCCTCCTGTAGCGAGGTCAGCCGCTCGCGCTCCTGTTGCTCGCGTCGGCCTAGCTCCTCCCATGCACGCCGCGCCTCGTCCTTGGAAATGGCAAGCTCTTTGCGCATCTCGGCCAACTGCTTCTGCACCTTGGAGTTGGACCGCTCGTTCTCAAGCGCCTCCTGGATCGCCTGCTCGCGCCCCAGCCGCTCTTCCTGGATCTGTGCCTCGAGTCGGCCGTGCACCTCGGTGTTGTGCTCCATCTCGCTGCGCATCTCAAAGAACCATCTCTGGAACTTGCGCTCAGAGCTCGCCCGGAGCCGCTGCAGCTCGACAACGGCATGAAACAGATTAGCACCAGCAGCCGACAGGTCCGTGACCTGGCGTGCGAGCTGCCTGGACAAGGGGTCCTGGTCAATCTCCTCGGACCGCTGCTGCAGCTGCCGGATCCAGAAGCTGGTGAGGCCCTCCCAGTGTGCCGACAGCGCCTCCCATCTCTCAAAAGCATGCGGGAACGAGTTTCTAGTCCGGCTCCCGCTGCTCAGTCCGAGGTCGCCGCTCGGCGCCGCCTGTGCTGGGGCACCACCTGCCCGTGCGGAGGCACCTGAGGCGCCACCCATCGCCGCCTGTGGATTGCTGATTTGAGGGGGTACAGAGTATGCGGGTGCTTGGCTTGTCGCTTGCTGTGGCGCACCTTGGGGCAACCGCACATGTCTCTGCTGTGCTTGCTGGGGTTGTGCTGGTACTGGCTGTTGTGGCGGAGGCTGCTGCTGCTGCTGGTGGTACATTGGCTGCCCTGAAGAGCTGGCGGCAGTGCGTTCTGCCCGCTGCTGTCGCCGCTGCGTGGCGGGGTCGATCTCGTGTGAAGCATGGCTGGAAGGGTTGACTGTGGGTACGGCACTGTGGGCGGCGGCGGCGGCTGCTCGTTCTGCGCGCTCGCGCTCGGCCGCACGCTCGGCAGCTTGTCGCCTCTCGGCCATCACCCGGGCATCTTGCTCGGCTTGTGCCTTGTCCATCCGCTCCTGTTCCAAGCGCCGAGCTTCTCTTTCTGCTCGCTCCTTCATAATCATCTTAGGACCACGGATACCGGCTCTCGGTGAGCTCGTTGGCGCTGGAGAAGAGATCGGGGGGACGGATGCCGGGGCACTGTTGCCATTTGGGTCGTCATGGAGGTCTGCCATCTTTGCGTTCTCTTCCTCGTGATCGGCGGAGAGCTTGTATGGGTGAGTCAAGCCCTCAATGGCAAACAGAATTGCGTTGTGAGTTCGCTTCGATATGCGAACAGCTGGGTGGCTGTCGGAACGGCCCCTGCTGGCAGTGTATCTGCCGTCAAATGCAGACGCTGGCCTATCAGAGTCGCCCGCGATAGAAGACTCCTTATCGTCGCCCTCGTCGTCGTCGCTTACTTGTGAGACGGCCTGACCCTGGTGCTGGTCTTGTCTACCGCTTGGGCCCGCAGTTGCAAAACCTGGCCGGGGGCTGATGCCGGTTGAGACGGCAGCAAGATGAACGAGTCTTGGAGTGCTGGTCGTCGGGCGTGGCTGACGGCTTGCGGTCGGAGTTGAAGGATGAGACTGGAGTTTGCGGGAAAGTGGTGGTTGCTTGCTAGTAGCACTTGGGGCCGGGCTCTCTGTGAATCGTGAAGTCCGGCGCAAAGTACGCTGAGAATTGGGTGTCGACCGTGCGTCCTGCTCAGCAGTAGCAGAGATGTCCGATCTGGCTTGAGGTGTAAATGGCCTCGGGTTGGATGGCTGGCGCTGGTGGCGCAAGCTAGGGGGCGTGGGAGTATGTTCGTAACGGTCGTAACGGTCGTGAAAGGAAACAGGGGCGGAGTCGCTCAACGTGTCCGGCGTTTGCAGCCCAGCACCAGACGACGGGTCTGATGCGTGACTGGGCAAGGCGTCAAGAGGCCGTAGTAAGTGCTACGGCGACTTGCGACTATAGAAAGAAGAAGAAAAGCACTCAATGGCTCCGCAGAAATATGACAAGAAAAAGATCAAAGCAAAGATGTTCGGGACGAGAAAGTGTCGTGGTCGTAACGGGAAAGTTTGCGGTAGCTTTGTGCTGACTGTGCAAGTTAGAAACTGCGACGATGGACAAGATTGCGTTGCGCTGTGGCCAGAATAGACTTGAGATGGCGAGGGACGACAATAAAGCACAAGCCCGTTGCACATGTGGGAGCTTCCGCCGGTCGTGTGGCACACAGAGAAGCTTCCGGGAGGGCAAGGTGCGGCTCAATGCGGTTGGGCGAGCGCAAAACAGAGGACAAGACTGGCGAGGCTTTCGATGCAGTGCCGCGCACAAAGGTTGCGATAGCTCGGGAAGAGGGAGAGTCGGTCGCAAAACGCAAAAGCGAAAAGCGAAAAGCAAATTGAAATTGCGAGACGTCAAAGAACAAAGAATGGAATGTGTGTGTACTCACTTTGGTAGTAGAAGATAGTCGCCGGTTGAAACCAAAAGCAGACCAAGTGGGCAGCAAGAACAAAGCGGATGGGGGTGAGGAATGCGAGGATGTCGAGGTGAGGGCTGCAAAAGGGAAAAAGAGGAGGAAGCCCAGAAAACAAGACGACAAGGCGGATGAGCGATCACAAGACGAGTAGTCAGGTGTAAGAGAGAAAGTGAACAAAGTCGTATAGACTAGGAAACAAGAGGCAACCCTGAACAAGGCCAAAGTTGAGTAAGTTGTTCGTCGAGAAAGTCGAACAGATGGGCGAACAGAGATATGGCTGTACTGGCGTCATTAGCAAAAAGAATTGGGGAGGCTGGGAAGCGGTGGCGGGGGACACGCCCAAAAAAAGAAGAGGAAAAAGTAACTTACAGGGGTCTGAAGAATCAATCGAGCTGATGGGGCCCAGAGAGTGCTGGGTCTGGACGAGTGCGCGTGGTGTGGTGTGTGGGTGGAGAGGTGCCGGGTTTACCAGCTCCTAATAGGCTGTAGCTGCAGAGGATACTCCCGTATGAGAGGTGTTTGCGACGCGAAGAGAGTAAGTTGGGGATGTATGACGGAAACCAATCAAGGACGGCTGTAGTAGTGAATGCGCTGGCAGTGAGGTGTGTTGTAGTTGAGGTTTTGAGCGGTCGACAAAGAACAAGGCCAACTGATGATGATAAGGCCGTTTTTGCGGCCAGATGGATGCCCAGGTAGCAGCAATGCCAGACCACTTGCAGGCGGTTGTGGGATAGTGAATAGATGAGAGGGTCTGAGAGGATCTGTCCTATGTGTCCTAATCCAGCACGAGTCCGTAAAAGGGTGACGCTGTCCGGGTGGCTGGGACGGCGACTGGGATAGGCACCGGGATAGATTTATATTTCGAGAAAACAGGTGCAGAGAGGCCGGATTGGGTTTGACTAGACTCGCTGTCCAGATTGGCGGATCTCTGGTTGAAAGCCGTGCTGCCCGACTCTGATATCCTGTCCTGCTCGCCCTGTTGTATTGGGCGCAGGGCAGAAGCTCACAAGACTCGATGTGGCCACAGCCTCCTTCTTTTTCTTGATTTTGTTTTCGCCTTCTTAAACTTTCACTCTTCTTTCTTTCTGTTTTCTTTCTCTTTTCTTCTCCTTTTCCTCCTTCTTATCCCCCCTTTGTCCGTTCTCCTCCACTGCCGCCCGCTATTCCACTCGTGATGGGAACACAGAAATTGCTGGCGCAGATAATGTCGGGTGACGACTAATTCGATGAGGCTTTTGTGTCGTTACCCGTGCCGGCATTGCAGTGCCAATGACCGTCGGAACAAAAGCCGCTAGGATGAAGATGTCGACAATCGCATGTGCTGTATACAGCCGTGTAGCTGGAATGCAAAGTTGAGGAATTGCAGAGCTGTCGGCCTAGCTGTTGTGTCGTGTCTCGGAACAAAGAACGTTGCGCCAGTTAACGGTGCGTCTGGACGGTGTGGGAGTCTCGGTAGACCACAGAATACCAGATAACCGGACCAGGTAACGGCCTGACTGGAATTTGACTGGAATGCAGGTCGCAGAAACGCATAGGCGGTCAGGGGAAAGGTTCGCCTTGACTCAATGACTCGTGATGAGATGAAGATGTCAAACGCACAACGTCGGCTGCCGAAACGCAAGATTTCGTAGACGAGAAGCGTTTCTGGAGCTCTGAAGAAACAGGGCACTTTAGTGGACTGGACTAATTAAATATCGTGCCAGGGGAGCGAGGGTGACGAGACTCTCTGAAATTGAACCTGATAAATTGGAAGCCAATGCGGGTCTGCGATTTACGCGTCGCTTGAGCAATTAAGAGCTGCTAGGGCCCGCGTGTCTGCTGCAAGTGATATGCAAGGCTTTGAGCGCGCGTTGTACAGTATGCGGGTGATTTTTCGAGGCAACTTTGAGGCAGATCGAAAAATGAATGAAGCTCAAAATGTGCAAAAGAGACAAGACGTTTGAAGCTGCGATAGCTCGGGCCGCAAAAGAGCGAGCATTCTAAAACGGCAGGCACAACCGTGAGCTGATACAGCTTTGCATGCCTGCACAGGAAGGAGCTCTAGCAATGCGAGTCGCGCCTTCCCTACAGAGTAAAAAACGCGGTACTTTCAGCTTTGCGCGAGTCGTTCCTTCTCTCTACAAAAACCGTAACTTCCTTGCGAGGAGAAAGGGAAATGAGCATGTATTGAGTCGCATTTCGTCCCTAACAGGCAAGAGCGGCGCAAGACATTGCAAGGGAAGGCGCGATGCTCTACGACTGTGACAGCTCATTTTGTACAAAGTAAAATTCAGTCACCAGCTCTCTTTTACTTTCTCACTTACACCCAAAGGTATCCTCGTTCATGTCATATTTCAGCTTGACACCCTTTTAGAGAGCTTCAAAGTCCCAACAGCAATGATTCACGGCACTAACACACCTGGCCCGATCAGATGGAGCTAGGCTTCTGGCGCTCCCGCTCCCGTCGACGGTGCCTCTTTTCTGGTGGGTTTTGTGCCTAATTTGCCCATTTTGCCCTATTTTTTGGGCTGCCGGCGCCTATGCCCTACCAAAGTAATTAGGCTACGGGGCACGATATTATATTTTCCTCGCAATTACAAGGTCCAGGGGCATTCGATGTCTGGGTTTGTGTCAGAGCTGTGAGCAGACCCAGCCTTTCCAGCCGCTCGCAGTTACAGGGCGCGACACAAAAGACAAGGAGGCAAAAAGGCATGCTGATATTAAAAGACCTGTATTGAGATTGAAGAGCTCTATCTCCAACAACATATGCTACAAGTCTCACATATAAGCAGCTCCTCGAGTGGACGCTTTCCAAGCTCGACGCAGTGTAACATACGACAACAACCACGACGCACATTGCAATATCGCAGCCCTGCTCAGGCTGTGTACCAGGCTTGATGAGCTCAGTAACTAACGCAAGGGCGCCACGGGGCGAGGCTTTTCATTTTCAGTCTCTCCCTCCTTTGTGACCAGCCTCTACCAGCCAAGATATATTGAGTCCTGAAACTATTGAGACACAGCGACCTGCCTCTGCATCGCAAGTCGGATCTCGGATTTAGCAAATCCCAATTCCCTAGAACAGGCAGAAAGCAGCAGTCTTGGGAAACAGCAATGGTCGTGCACTTGGGCCCAGTGGCCAGCATCAATCTCACGAAAGTGTCCGAGGAACTCAGACACACGCCGTGGTGATAAAGGGCTAGTTTTTGCCGTGCCTATTTGCTAATCTACTGGCAGGCATATTTCTGCCAGAGTTCGCCCCCCATCAGCGTTCATTCCCAGTTCTTGCTACATGCCTGATGAGTTGGCGAGCTCAGGGCGATCCTACGCACGATGCAGTCCCCCAACCACCAGGTCGAGACTTGAGACTGCCAGACCTTGAAGCTCGAGGCTGGTCCAATTAGTACGAAGAGCTTGTGTCAAGAGGGTGGGTGGTCAGCGAAGATGAGTGGTCATGCTTCATGGACCTCTCGACTAGCTCGAGCTGTTTCCTGTCTACCGGTGCACAGTCAAAGCAAGAAGGGAGAGGCTTGAGCAGGCAAAGGAGCGTATATGGTGAGCTGTTCGACTCGATGCAGTTGCAAAAAGGCCGCCGACTTGTCTACTCTGCAGACGCCATCTTGAGCGCCACTCATGACGGGAGCTCTATGCGCTTCTGTACTGCGCTTCCTCTCTCGGCCTCTGCCTGACACTTCATATCCGGCAAGTGGCAAAATATGCGCCTACATCTCCATACAGGTCATTACACGACGTCGCATCGTAAATTCACTGTGGCCTTGGTACACGCAGCTCTTTATTATTATTATAACGGCAGTAGTATGATATATTCACACGGCATGTCATTGTGCATTAGCCTTGTCTATTCATAACATGGCCATATCAGGGTTGCAAAAGTGCAAGTCGGTCAGGTCAAGTCATGTCGAGGGTAGCCGGGCAGGCAGCAACCATTCACAACGGCACCGGCCAATCGCCAGCACGAGGCCGCCCGTCGGAGACCTCTGTGGCAACTCGTCCAGGCTGTGGCATGTTGTTAGTCTGGTGAATGTGATAAATTCACTGTGAAGCTAGTAGTTTAGGCCATATTGGTCTTCCATTATCGGCACTGACTCAACTATCGCCATCACCAAGCCCAAACTTTTAGATAGATATCAAAGTAACCACGACACACTACAACTAATGCGCAGAGTATGTAAATTTGACATTGGAACAATTGATATGCTTTAATGTAGCGGCAAGTGGACTTGTTGAATAAACATAAAGATAACTGATGCAGGAATTGAAACTCAGATTACTTGCATAGCCTCGCCAAACCACATCCATACTACATTATAGCATGACTGCACTGCGCATCACTTTAAGACAATGGTACCAAATTCGACAAAGATTCCAATAAGCAAGTAATAAATTATATATCTGAAAACTATCCAAGAAGCAGTCCGTCACCATTCAACGATTGTCTACGAGACTGGCCTGCAAAGGCTGGCAACATATTCAACAGAAGAACAGATCAAGACACTGGGTAAAAAATGCTTTATAAATCAAACGACAGGGTAAAAGCAAAAAAAGGGGGTGACAAAAGAAATACACAAAACTATACGAGAGACAGACAAGAACCAAGAGTCGAGGAAAGATCTCCCAACAAATCAGTCGACCTCCTCCTCATAACCCTGGCTCATGAAAAGCCCATTTCTACAGACAGAATTGAGAAATCTCTTACAGAGAAGCACCCTGGACGACCTTCATGTCGACAGCCAGCTCGCGGCCGTGGTCGTTGACGACCAGGACACGGACAGAGCCGCGGCCCGACTCGAAAGAGCGGAGCAGACGGGCCCACAGGTTGGACTGGTCAATGACGGGCAGGCCCTGCTTGACATCGCCGGTCTCGGTCATGGCAACGACGTTGCCCTCCTGCAGGTCCAGAACGCGGTACTGCTTGAAGACGGGGCCGAGCATGGTCTGGACGACGACGCTGGGGGAGGGGTTCGAGACGAACGACGACTCCTCGTGCAGCTTCTTGGTGAACAGGTCGACACCCAGGTAGCGGTGCTGGCCGGTGGCAGCAGAGGTCGAGATGCGGATGACCTGGCAGGGGCGGCCCTGCAGGATCAGGATGTCGCCAATGCGGATGTGGTGGCACGGGATGGTGACAGTGTTGGCAGGAGTCTCGGACTCGCGGCGGACGCCACGAGCGGGGCTGCTGGTGCGGACAGTCTCGCGGTACTCGGCGACCTCAATGGGCTCGCGGACTTCATGGTGCAGAACACGGTCAGCCAACTTGTGCAGGCCGTGGCGGAAAGAGTGGTATTGGCCTGATGATGGGGGAAAGGGAGAAAAGAAAAAAGGAAATGTGTTTAGCCAACCGTCATCGCTATAAACTTTGAGCGAGCCGGAACGCAAAGACAGGGTAGATGGGCATAGCTCGGCTTGGTGCACGGGCTTGTTTACACTAGCGTCCTTTCAGACACCAATGTAAACAAACACGTAAACAAAGCAGAGCGTGCTCATCCCCCCTCGACTTCGAGAATACACAGCAACATGCCGAAAGACAATAAATTAGGGGAATAAAGCAGACGCTAGGAAATGAACTCACCCTCCTCGTCGTAGTAACCCATCTTGTTAGATTTGCGGGAAGTGGTCGAAGGCTCGATGATATCTTCGGTGACCTTGGTCTTGGTGAAGCTGCTGCCCTGGGGACGGACAAACGCGGCGTCAACGGTGGTGTTGTCCTGGAAAGAGGACTGCTGGGGCTGCTCGGCGAAGCGGCCTGGGTCAACAGTGGTATCGGAGAAAGAACGGGCTTCCTCGCGGTAGTTGGGCTGGTAGCGGGTACGGTATTCGCGCTCAGCAACGTCAATTGCAGAGTCGTGGTTTGTGCGACGGGACTCGTAGTCTACAGTGGTCTCGGAGAAAGTCGTGCGGGGACTGATAATGTTAGTATTGATGCTTGAATGATGTATCGTGGTTGGAATGTGTGGGAATGTGTGAGAACGTGGAGAAAACGTGGAGGTTCTCAGGAATGGAAAGAGCGACCGGTGAGGCTAACACAACCCTTCGTCTGAACAATTGGAATGACGGGCCGTTCCGAGCACCTTCCTGATGGAATGCGCTCAACGGCAGTCACGACCAACTACTTGGACGAGGCTGTGTTCAACGTCACGCTCGCTTCAACCCCATCCTCACACAATCGCACCAACAAGACGCGTCAAAACATACCGGTTTTCACGAATAAATTCTCGGCGGACACCAGGACGGTAGCGTTCCTCTTCACGAGTGATGCGGACCTCTTCTTCCCGGTAAGGGTAGCTGATGTTGTTGGACTCGTTGACAACGTGAGAAGAGTATTGACCTTCCCGTCCGGGCCGTTCGTGGTGCTGAGGAAGCTGAACAGTAAACTCTTGGTGAGTTTCAGAAGTGGTAACCTCGGCGGGCTTATCTTCCTTGTAGGAAGATGGGAAAATGCTAAAAGGAACGGGGACTCTGGCTTCAAAATCCAGGGTGACGACCTTTGACGAGCACAAGGAAGAAAACCTCCTGATGCTCTTTGCTCAAAGGAAGGGGAGAAAGAGTTGTAGTAGCCGGGGCTAACTAAAAGAGTTGTTTGGAGAGTGGTTGGGGTTGGTGAGAACGGTGGAAAGTGGTATGAGAGAGAAAGAGTCAGGAGAAAGAAAAAAGAAGAGAGAGAAGAAGATGACTGAAATAGGGGATGGGCCTGAAGAAATAGGAAATTGGGCAGGCGGGAGAGAAGCGTGTGTGTGTGTTGTGTGTTGTTGTCTTGTCTCCAGTCTCCAGTCCCCAGTTTCTAGTCTGACCAGGACCAGGACCAGGAGTAGGAGTGAGTGGCTGGCAGGGGGGTGTGGGCAGAGAATGAGGTTGTCGTCGAGCTGGTGGCCCAAGACCCAAGACCCCAAGACCCAAGACCCCCCAGGCTGCTTTTGCTCTTCCACTTCTACTTCCACTCCCGCCCAGTCTCCAGTTTCCAGGTGCACCCATCCACACTTGAGCACGCAAATAGAGTCAAGCTACAGCAGGGTTCCCAACCTCCTCCTCCCTCCTCTCCATGATCAAACAGAGCTAGCAGGATAATGTCATAATAAAAACAAAGGTGTGCAGGGCAACCAGCCCATCGAGAGGAGGCCAGCAGGGCTAGGCCTGATGATCCCTCCTGTCGGCACCGTCTTGACGCCGACTTGACCCAAATGGTTTGTTTTGATTGTCTAGTTCTGTTTTAGGGCATTTTCTACTCCATGAGATACGATTGCGTCCTCGGGATGACACCAGATATATCCGGATGCCGTCCGGTCATTGACGGGCTGTGTCAAGAAGGGATAGCATGCGGTACGAAGTACAATGTAGGCATACTTCGTAGGGAAGACGACGATAAAAGGAATGGTAAATGCAAGTATTACGGGGTTCTCTGTTGAGAACAGGTGCAAAGCTGGGAAACGACCCGACAGCTGCACCTGAAGCAGGACTTTGTTTACATTGGAGTGGACCCATAGTAACTCTACCTCCACTTGCTGTCCGTCTGCAAAGGTGCTGTTGTCCTCAGTATTATGATATCTTATGTTTCTTGCTTCTATGGGGTTTGCATGACTTTCTAGAGCATACCTCGTACGGCTGCAATTGACTAAATCTTGCAGGTTCAGGTGCTGGAGCTTGCTTGCTCTGCCGCTGCAGGATGCGTCCCCTGCTCGTGTTCAGTGGTCTGTGTTTTGTTTTTGTTTACTAGTATTCCTAAAACCGCCTAGCGGACCCGCAACTTTCAATATCGTTCTCAGCTATTGCCATCTCCTATTTCTCCTGCCCGTCTCCTATTTTTGAGTTTTTTCGTGACTACGGTGTACGAAGTCGCATGTGTCATCACAGATCAGAGATGCTGCAATTGTTTTGCTTCGGGAAATAGAAATGCAAAAGCAGCATCGGTGCCCATCAAGCCGACCGTGAGCTGCTCACCGCTTGGTTGGCTGGTTGCATCTTGCTACCTGTGGGCGGGTTGGGCTGCAATTGAAGAGGCAGGTAAGTGGCTGCAGGAATAACGTGTCTGATATGTCACCTAGAGTATGAGTGAGCTTTGAGAACAGGGAAATCTTGGTCAGTCGATTGGTGGTACTGGGTATCTACCAAAAGCAAGCACATCTCAGTCTACGACGTCCTTCTGCCTGCGACGTAAACATCCGACCACCCTGTTTTGTGATTGCACATGCGTTGCCACCTGCCATTCACCATCTACTTCATACCGGACTGACCGGGCCTGCCGGGCACAGATCAGTGGTTGGGTACTCTGTAGAAGTAGTCAGGGCTGCACGAGCCCAGCTGAAAGATAAATTAATTCCAGAATTAACTCGGAAAATAGTCACAAATACTGAATAATATCAATAATAAGAAGAAACACACCAAAACGAGTGTTAACTCGGCACAGTACATACGGTCTAAACACGGTATAACGAAGCTTTTAGCTATGGGTACGCGTGGGTACCGACGCGGACCTGCTCAGATGAATATGATGTAAAAAGCTCACCAGCATCGAGGCATCTCCTTTCTTTCTATGGATTCGATGGATTTCCTGGCGAAAGTCATCTCCCCGTTCATCAACATGCGTATTCTCGTCGTCTCCTCTTCGTAAGCCGATGAGCTAGTTCTCCGCACTTTTGTCTGCGGGTCACCGGGAACAGTTGTTCGTTGTCAGATGTCTCCTTGTCTTCTTGTCTCCTTTTGCCGTCCTCCGATTTTCTCGACTTTCTCCTCTTCGATTGACGCGTTGCCATGGGTGAAGACGTGTCTAGCTTTGCTCTGGACCGAGTACTGAGTACGGAGAGTACTTCTACAGAGCACAATCATACAGTCATCAGTGGAAAGGATACTCACCATGTATCTGTATGTCTTGGAGCTGCAGCTGCATCTGCACGCCCCTATCTCGACACCTCTCATCCACCGATAGGTCGTGGAGCTCTTCCATTGGACCGCCAGTTTTGTGCATGCACACTGAGCAGGCCAGAAGCAGTCTGTGAGAGTTGAGTGAGAATTGAGCTGTCGAGTGTTTTCATACTCAATCCAGAGTAAGTGCCTGTGCAATGTATCCGATGTACTCCAGCGTATTCCCCAGCCAGGCCGCCCGCAAAACTTACAAAATATACACACCGCTACAAGTTTTTGTTCATTGCTTGTGCTCTGCAAACCTCTTCATCACAGTCCTAAATCTACTCCTACCCCTGCTCGTCGTCCCACATCGCCAAGGATGTCGCCGCAAATTAGAAATTAGCTGGAACAAGTGTGGTGCTTCATTTGAGTTCATTTCAGGAAATTTAGAAATTCAGGAAATTCAAAGCCAGTCTGATGGCTAGCTTCTTCCAGCTTTAGCTTTAGCTCTAGCTTTCAGGCCTCTTGGGCCACGAGGAGCGCCATGTTGCCATGACAACATGCGCTACAGGGCACGACGCGATTCTTTTTACTGGGTAGGTTACAGAGTAGGCGTCGCAATAAGACCTAGCAGAGGACACGCTGCTCGTCGAGCCGTCCGAGCCAATCAGTCGTGTCAGGCAACGCCGGCGGGTCAGGGGCTGAGGTTATTTATCAATAAAATATAGCTGATTTTATCGATAATACCAATCGAGACCAGGATCTGCCGCTGCCATCCTGGTTGTTGTGATGGATCTCGTATCAGCACGACGCGCCCAGGTTTTTGTCTTTTTTCTGCTGCTATTCTCTTCTTCTGTTCCTCTGCTCTGTGTCTCTCATCTGCTTCTGTACCCGGGAATTTCCCCAAGCGCGTTCGCGGGTTAGTGCCGTCAGTGCCGCGGACATGCGGCTGGCGCGAGATTGGCCTGTCATCGACTCATCGATACTGCCGAGGCTGCTTCTGATTCTTGACTGGATTCATTTGTTCAATTTGTTTTGCAATGGCGACGTCGCCAAGGGTCTAGTCACGCGGCAGTGACAGTCACTCAGGGTGCAGAAGGCACGATGACATTCTGAAGCACAAACACATGTGTGCCGTGATATCCTCAGGATTATGCTTATTAGACAGACTGCGTAATCTCGGTATCGTTGATCGAGTAATACCGCATTTGTGGCATGCTTCACCAGGAACAGAGGGACGGTCAAACGTGGTATATGGATGCATCGTGACTACGGAGTAAAACCCTACATAAGCAATCTGTTCCAAGGTGTAGAGTAGCATGTCAGAGTGGGTTGAATTAGAGTTGTAACCGTTTGAGCAGTATCGGCGATGATGATGTCAGGAATGCAATCTACGATGAGAAAGTGCATGGTGCATTGAATTGAAGTTGAAAAATAAGATGGAATGTAAAAGGCTGATAACAATCAAATTAAGTGAATTAAAAAGTAGGATATCCAACATCAAGTAAATATATACACAAAAAATGAAAGAATAAATTGAATGAATGAAGAGAATTGAAATAAGAAACGAAGAAACCATTGAAAATACGAAAAAAAAGATTGAAGATGTTCAAAAACGACAATAAAAAAGAAACAAACGAGAGGAGAGAAGTAAACAAAGACAAGGATGCTGCATCCTGTCTACAAGAGATCGAGACAAGAGGCTCGTGCTCAGATGTGCACTGGGCTCTAGACCGATCTCTTGTGCGAAAAAAATGTAAATAATTACGAAGAAAAGGAACAAAACAACAAGATAACAATGAAAACAGATAGCCAACTGTAGTCAAAGTGAAGGATGAACGAAACGCTGCGCGTGTGCAAGGAGTGTAAGAAGAATAAATGTGTCCGGAGTGCGGTCATGGATATCAAGGAGAGGACGAAGAGAAACGAAGAGAAGAGCAAAGAAGAAGAAAATAAGAAACAAAGGCAAAAGAAAAGACAAGTCAAAATGATTGGAAGAAATGAAGGAAGAAAATGGACAGAAGAAAAAAAAACGAAAGAAAGATAAAAGAAGAATCACCGGCGCACCAGTCCTAGGTGCCGCGCAAAGGCGGCCATGTCAAAGACCGGAGCCACGGGTGGTGCAGGTGCAGGGAACGATGCCGCCAGTGGCTGCGAGGCATACCCCGAGTCGGTCGACATAAACGACGCATTCGAATTGAACGCGACGAGCTTCTCGCCGCCAAACAGACGGCGCGCAGGCGCATACGTGGCCGAACTGGGCGACGGCGAGCACGTTGTGGCGGGCGACACGGGCGAGCCAAAGGGCGAGTTGGAGTTGGCGTTGTAGGCGGGCGACGCCATGTGGTGCGGCGTGTTGGGTGTCTGGAAATAGGATGATGCTGTCGTTGCTGTCGTCGCCGTCGGCACGGCCGTCAAAATCTCAGGCCACGTCGAAAAGGGCGGGCAGTACAGCGACAGGCCCGCCGTCGTGGGAACTTGGGCCTGGCTCTGGCTCTGGCTTTTTTGAGTCTGCTGAGAGTCTGCTTGCGGTTGGTTCAACATTGTCTGCATGGCATGCAGGACGCGCCGGGCCGCTTCCATAGTACCGCTCGGCCCGGCCGTCTGTGGCAGCGAGTCCAGCGTGCCAGTAATGAGCCCAGAAATGAGATCATCGCTAACAACGGCTGCTGCTGCGGGGATTGTACGCGACGCAGCAAAGAGCACCAGCAAATACCGGCATTGTCTGTGGGTTAGCACTGCTTGTGATTATACAAAGAGGACGACGTACATCATGGCAACGCCAAAGCTGTTGGACAGAATCCGGCCATCGTCGGCGAGATCGTGGTAGGCGTGGATCGTATCGACAAGACAAAGCATCACCTCGGCCATTTCGGATACGTCGACCTTGAGGTGCGACTGCAGGCTGTTGAGCACGCCGTACGAGCGGCCCTCACAGTAGAGCGTGCGCGCCCTGGCTGCCATCAGGCTCTTGTCTGGTGTCGTCGGCGACGACGGACATGGCGATGTGCTGGCCTCAAACTGGTGCTTCATCTTCGTCACGGCCTCTTTGATGACGCTGGCCGGCTTCTTGTGCACAAACTCCTCCTCATAGATGGTGTTGAGCTGGCGCCACAGGCGCACCTGCATTGTGATGGGTGCAAGGTTGCCGAGGTCGAGCTGTGGCGCATCGTTAAAGTCGCCTCGCTGCATGGACTCGCCGCTGGGTGGCCAGTACATGTCTGACTCGGGGATCGGCACCAGCGACTGGTACCGAAGCAGGCTCGACGGCGTCTGGCCCACTTCGGAGCATATTTCACTAGAGTGTCAGTGTTACAGCTTTTAAGGTTGACTATCAAAAAACCTACAGCTCGAGCTGGACACACGTCCAGTACAGGACGACAAGCTGGCGCTCGCGGCTCGACAGTGGATGGGGCTTGTGGCTCTGCTCGACCAGAGACACGAGCTCATACTCCCCAACCATTGCCGACTGGAACAGCATATAGCGGATCACCACATTGGCCGCCTCGACGTACTCTGCAGCCTCCTGCAGATAGGCCATCTGGCCGCAAAACATGGCTGCAAGGAGGTACGCGCGAGCAAGATCTAGACTCGGCGCCAAGCCCGAAAACTCCGGCGCAATATTTTCGGCATTCTGGTTGTACTCGTTGTAGTCGTGGGTATACGCGTTGTGCACACCGGCACGGCCCTTACCTTTGCTCCCGGCCGATGCGCCCCCACCAATTGTATCCATGCTCTCTATGTTTTCGATATTGTCCAGAGTCTGTTTCGTGAGTGCGCCGAGAATGGACTTGGCCTCCACAAAGAACCCCGGACCAGGCTCGAACGCAGTACCGTCCAGCCGGGCCCAGCACAGACTTCCCAAGGCAAGAACAAGAAGGTCGATGGCCAAATTGAGCCGGGCTAAAGGATCCATAGGGGATTGGCTTTGATTCTGGCTTTCGGGTCCGTAGTGTTGCAGGGTTCGAGGGACTATATTTCGCAGCCGCACTCGCGGAATGACCGGGTAGGTGGTCTCGATGTGTTCCGAAAACATCTTGACGCAATTCATAAGGAGGCGGGCATCCGGTAGTTTGGGCGACAGCTGGCTGGGAGGCATAGACTGGAACGACGAGAAGGACTGCGGCTGTGGACGAAGTGAAGCCGTCTTTTGCAGGAATGATTTTTGCCACGCGGGCATCCCCTCGCTCGCTCTGAGGTTGCCAGCTTGTTTGCCTGCTGTCGAAAGTAGATCTTGAATAACACTGGCAAATGATTCCTGGTTGAGCAGCCTCACGACGGGTGCCGCATGACCATATGGTAGAAACACGTAGACCGAGCTGATTGCCGCCTGAATGTTCTCGGCAACCGGTGTGCTATATTGTCAGTATGCGATTATTTCCCTCCTTTCTTCTTTAAAAAGACGGCGCATGGGTCTTACCTCATTCCAGCCATAAGTTCCGTATCGTTTGACCGATTGAGCATCTCTAGCTTATATGTAATGATCGAGTCCATCTCAGCGTCGTGGAGTGAGGGCGATGGACGGGCTTGATTGTTGTTTGACGCCACACTTTTGCCCTTCGTGGACGACCGTTTCTGTGTTGGTGTTGCTGGCCCGAGAAGGGGAAAGTAATTGGTGTGCGGATTGGGCGGCGAGGGTACTCTCAGATGATTGCCCTTGAACTCTAGTGGCGTGCCTGTATCGCTAATATCCAGCAAATGGCCTGGTGTATGGGCAATCCGTACTCTCTTTGCAGGATGGTCAGGGGGACTTCTCTGGCGTTTCCGCATTGACTGGCTAAATGATCCGAGCTGTGTGTGCTGGCCGGGACCTGGCTGGGGTTGTGAGAACTGAGGTATCTGGAGAGCCTGAGAGGTCTGGAACGTCTGGAATGTCTGGAAAGCCTGCGGAGTTTGAGGGGTCTGGGGAGTCCGGGGAGATTGAAGAGACGAGGCTGGCGAGTACATTGACTGCGAGGCTGGCGACAGGCCTATGTTGGAGGAGGGCTGCGATCCAGACAGACTCATTATGGCCTGGGTGCGACTTCTTTCCAGCTGCCGTTTGTGCGAGGCCTCGGTGATGAAGTTGGGCTCGAGAAACGTGTACGACGGGAACATTGAGTGATCCGGGTGGGAGGACATTGATGAAGGGCAAGCCGGGGCTGGATGCGCAGTGGTTGCTCTCCGGACCAGCTCAGTAGGGTGGCTTCGGGGCTGGCTGGGAGAGCTCGTCTTTTGTAGAGCGGCTAGATATTTTTGCTTATGCCTTGTCGTGGCCTGTTGGAGTTGTCTCTGCTTTCTCGAGTCCGAACTTGAATGGCGGTGGTGCTGGTGGTATCGCTGGTGCTGTTGAGGTTGCTGAGGTTGCTGCCTGGGCTGTCGGGCTTGTTGATATGGTTCTTGCTGCGAAATCTGTGGTGGCTGCACCTGGTACTGCGGCTGGTATGGCCGCGGCTGTTGTTGAGCCTGCTGCTGATGTTGTTGCTGGTGCTGATGCTCTACTTGCATCTGTAATTGGTATTGCTGTACCTGCACGTAATTCTGACTGTTCTGCTGCTGATTGATTCCATTGGTGTCTAGTAATTGAGTGTGTCCAAGATGTTGCAACTGCCCATCCTGAACATGGTACTGCTGCTGCTGCTGTTGTTGATCGAACCGAGCCGTGGAAATGAGGTCAAAGTTGCCAATTTGCTGTTGTAGGGGAAGGTCAATGGCAATTGACTGCAGAGATGAACCGAGGATAGCTGAGGCACCGGAGAAGCTGTAGTCTCCCAAAACAGGTGTGCTAGACAGCGATGCAGGCAGAGTAGCTGACAGGGTGCCGGGCAAGGTGCCGGAGAGAGTGCCGGCGAGGCTGTTTTCAAAAAAGTAGTTGCCATTGCTGCTGTTGATGATGCTGTTGCTGCTATCACCAGGTTGGGCCATGTTGGGTAGCTAGTCCAGCATCGGGGCTGGAAGCCAAGCAGTCCAGCAACCGTCATAAGATTGGTGTGAAGTTGAAGACAAACGTGAAACGAATGGCGAAAGGCGAAAGGCGAATGGCGAAAGACAAAAGCAAAGTGACGCCCAAAACGTCTGCCTTTCCTCCTGAGATTCCAAAGTCCCCAGAAAGATTCTCCAGAAAGAGAAGGCACAAGACTGAGGGAAGGAAGTGCCGGTCAGCGATATAAGATCTATTTAATAAAGTTTGAAGCAGCCACGACCTAGGACCAGATACTTCCCGATCGGGAAGGAGGGCTTTAGTCTAACACATTTCTGAGGAGATCAGAGAAAAAGGTACATCGGTACATTCAAACGAGCCGGCGCTAAAAGCTGCACTCAATCGCGGAAGCGCCATGCTGGCGCCTAAGAGACGGCGAGAGGAAGAAGAAAGGGGGGAAGAGGGAAGAAAAATATGGATAAAATAATGAAATAATGTACGAGGAATAAAGAGTCAAGAGTGCAGATGAGACGAGACTAGTCAGAGTCGGACAACCGTACCTGGCCTTGAGGTCTTTGGTCGGCGAGGCCGGAGCAGAGCAGGCCAGGCAAGGGGCTTGAAGGGCAAGGCTATCTATGTGGTCTGGGTGATGTGATTGAGTGTATGTGTCTACGGGATCATGCGGCTAGAGTGTATAGAGTGTACAGAGTAAGTGATTGTGTGTGGAAAATTCACAGTAAAAACACAAGTCTTATTGAGATCCACGATATCCAGATCGAGGTTACTAACAGACATCATGATTGAGAAAGGCGTCTATAAAAAGAAGAACTAGAGAAACAAACTAAACGCCATTCGCTCGTCAGACGCCCGCGATGCTAGAGTGCCGTCTCCAGCCTGAGACAAACGTTGAACATGATACAAGCGCCGGCTGTGACATTTTATGATTTATTTTATACTATTTTAAACATGTGCAACACAACTGCCATCATCCAACGTCATACAGAGTCGCGTCAGGCGTTGGCTGTGTCTGGATTCGTTTTCGTTGTAGTAGCGTAGCTTAGCTGATCTCTCCTACTCTGCTGTGGCTGACGGCGTGCAGCCGTGTTTATTTTTGTCAGGTCTGATGGTGTGCAGCGCAGAGGCGTCCGAGTGGAAGAAGTAAGGGCAGCTAGTTGTCGAGTAGATCAAGTAGTCCAGTGAATCCATTCATTGGCATACTAAGAAGCAATGTGCATAGAAGCGCGGGTAACCAAGACAAGACACTGGTGCTGTCGACAAGGACAAAAATAACAAGGTGCGTGCATATAGACGAGGTGGTGTTGACGAGGACGAGTAAACGAGCAGAACGATCGACGTGGAGGGGTAGTTTTGGCGTAAGCAGGTGTGCTTGATAGATAGCCATACAGAGTGGTTATTTTGATATTGAGGCGACATTAGTGCTCTTTTTCAGTGTAGAAATCTATACATTGTTGACTTTAGCTAACAAACCATTACTTCTCCTGTAGACCCAAATCATTGAAAGGATCTCACTGAAATGGAAAAAGAAATGCCGTGAACTGGTCCCCGAGTCCTGTAGGATCGCCGGGGACCATGTAGTTTGCTCCTTATTGTCAATCCATCATCCATCATTCTACAACGATACTTCCTAGTTGACGTGCTTCGACCCCAAATCCCCGATACAGCGATATCATAATGTTTTTCACCTCGTGGAATCAGATGTTAGTTCACGGTGCGGACCGCAGCAGTACCGTTGAATAGTCTGCTGGGGGGGCCAGAAATCCGTCTAGTTCAGTTGATTCTCTTTGATTTTGTTTTGATTTTCAAAGCAGCTGTATTTCCCAGAACAAGTCCAACCTTTACAACGTGATACAGGGCTGTGATACGAGGAGTATGGGGTAAGTAGTACAGGAGGATCCGGCGAAGCTGGAAGTTTTGAGCGTCGTATTGTGACAGGGAGAGCTCGAAGGGACCTGGTTTCAGACAACTCAAACGCGAAAACAGTCAACAATCCACGGTACTCAATAAACCATTAAATAAAAGCAAGGCATAAAAGACAAGCTAAAGACAAATTGGCGAAACGAGAAAAATAATCTGTTGGTGGCCTGCATAGTGTCAACAAAAACGTGCTGTGATAGGCCGGAGGCGAGGCGGCACACAGTCTATCCACAGGACAAGGTAGAATTTAAACGCTCGGCAGAAATGGCACATGCAGCCACCCACACCGGAGTAAGAGGGTGGTATAGTCCCGTTAGAGTACGTATTTGCGTTGGGGTGCACGTTGAGAAATATGAATAAAGAAATTGGCGACTGTTAAGAGCAAAAGAACGAATGAAAAAAGTGAAAGAAAAAGGTCCGGCCAAGCCTCGCCGTTAGGACAGGGGCCAGGCCGGGCAGGTGTGCTGAGATATTGCATAAAAATCAAAAGCCGTAGAAGAAAGCAACTACAGACGAAGGAAGTGATATGATCCCATCAGGCCATTCAAAGTTTTCAAAAGTGTGAAACAATAGAGTTGGTTAGCGAGGTTCTACGACTTGGGCCTGATATTCACCGACCAGAAGTGATGGTGAGTAGAGGCAATCAATATCAGTGAAACTTGCGAGTTGACCGTGCGTGGCATATTCAAAATATTACAATGTGTCGCTCGCGCTTATGATGCCGGCTCGTCGATCTGGTGACACAACTGCACATGGGACAGAAACCGTCGGCACGATAAACGCAATAGACGCTTGGGCGGCTGCGCTTGGGTTGGCATCTTGATGATGTTGACGACGACAGATGCAGACGCAGACGCAGACGCAGACGACAGACGCCGGACGACGCTGCAACAAAGAAAACAACAGTTGAACAAATGTATAAAATCCAGCATGAGATACACCAAATATGACAGCGCGCTTAAAGGATCATCTCGACGGCCGATCCCGCTATTCATATCTACTGTATGAAGAAGTACTATTGACTGCTATCACAGGCACAAGCCAGGCACAGCACGAGGACTGCAGGTGCAGACACCCCACGTCTTCTTTTACACAGTATTATTCTATATTAGGAACAGATGTGACGAGATTCGGCCGCTAGCCTGCTACATGTGAATGTACCTGCTTCTTGTTGGACACTACGCTGTACCACACTACCTTTGTCACTGGTGGTGTGCTGGTGTGACTGGGCACAGTCGCTTGCCGCCGAGCTAAAAATCATGTGTGAGATCATTGCTTAGATAATATTTACTGCGGACGACGGTGACAAAAGTGTGACCGCAAGTCTGCTTTGTGGTTGAAATCTGGTTGAAACGCAAGGATACACGGTCAAACACAGACGATATAACCCGGGGAAATGCTAGGAAACCCGCAGCCGGTGTGATGAGGAGCGATGGTGAGTTTGTGATTTGATTTTGCACAAGCGAGTCGAGCCGGCCTCAGTCAGGCACAGCGGATACCGTCGATGACCTCGATGTTGAATCTTGAGTACAAAGTATTGTCACGCTGTCCCTGGCTACGTGGTTCGCATGCTGCATGATGTGATGCACTGACATTCAACAAACTACCACATGAGCTAGCATAGTGCGTTGACGCGATAGACGTTGCGGACCAGGGCGGCGTCAACGGCGTCGGTAGTCTAGGTAACTAGTCATCGAGTCATCTAGCCATCTACAAGTAGTCAGGCTAATCTAGATAGTCATAGTCAAATCTAACAATACTAACACATCCAACGGAAAGGATCCTGCCGCACTTGATGGCTTCGTGTAGCTTCTGACAGGACTCTTTCAATGTCTCATATGTCAGTTTGGCCCCAAGTCCAAGGCACCCTTTTAAATGATTGCATTCTCAAAACTCTGGCTTTGCGAGATGCGCGCTTGTGCGTCGCAGTACTGTATAATCTACTTCAAGGCTCCTTCATCCTCTTGGGGGCCTTGCTGCCGGCAGAGTCGGATGAATAGATCGTAGCATGCACAGCGTTGATAAGTCATGATATGAGGGTGAACAAAGTAGAGCTGGTTCTTTCAAGTGTATATCTACAGAGTACTATTAGTAGTCAGAGTCGTGGCTAGAACATCAAACGACGGGTACCTTTCATGGCCGACTCTACCAAGTAGCACCCATCGTGAGCTACTCTGCACCTCTTCCGCATCCTTCTCTGCAACTCTACTCTGCACAATCTATTATCGTTTTTAGTTTATGTGCTTCTCGTGCGAAGAAAGTATGCAGATTTCAACACAGTGAGCCCATATTCACACGGCGTTGCATCAAGTATCAGCAGATCGCTTCAGCAACTTCAGATGAGATTTCACGTCGCAAACACAGCGGAAAGTATGTACAGTACTCACAGTTGACAGTACCAACACCCATGCGTGGGAGGGTAGTATCACAACGGGTTAGACAGACATCTAAGAACAGTAGTATCCATGTACATCAGCCAGAGGGGACCTCTGAATTAACAGCAAAGTGGAAGAATACGCATTTTTAGCGCCCATCTTTCAGCTTTGTTTCTTCTTTCAAGACTGGCTTGATCAGTCACTCAGTCTCTCAGTCACTCCGTCACTCATACTCCGTAGTTCTGTATCCTTCAGTTTTGGTAACAGCCTCTGCTCGCGTGTAAGAAAGGCCGAGCCTTGACCATACAACGTGATGTTGGCACGCTGGTTCCAACCTTTCGGCGGCTCTCCAAAGTTGAGCTGATCCACGCATAGCCGACGCGTCTCGTTCTCTCCTTGGTACATGTCACTTGACATTGATACTGTGTACGAGTGCGATTGAATATGGTTGCATGCTGCGTACTTCGTACTGTCTGCATATTGCATAACGCGCACTAAATTACTCGATACTATCGAGGGCCTTGCCAGCACATCACTTTTAGACGCCGACCGCTATCCTGTGCCTTTTGCTCTTGAGGAAATCTTCTACTTGAGCAATATAGATCGGATGTATGACAGTCTGCAAGACCTCGCTACGTGAATCCAGAGTTGTATGATGCCGAGAGGAAGGGCAGAATTCCTTCGATTTAGATGCTGATAATAAAAGTCTGAGCAGATCGGCCGTATATTGGGCTGCTTTGCAATGCCACTTGACATTGGCCGGCCTTGACCTCGACCCAAACGGCCAATGCAGCCGACTTCTTCGCCGTGATCGTCTGACGCATAATGCATGTACAATGAATATGCAAAGGCCAGGCTCTTGAGTTCATTTGATGTACTTCAGACGGCGGCCGGGTGACGGCCGGTGACGGCCGGCTGGCCGCCCAAATGTAGGCTGTGTGACGATTCTTACTGCCGGTCACATCCAGGCCGCAAGGCAAATTTGTAACAAAAGTCTATTCATCTATGCTTGCTTGCTATTTGCTATTGCTGTTTCTTATCTGCATGAATGTCATCGCTAAATTCATCAAGTCCGGGCCTGGTTCTTCGAGTCTAGACCTAATAGTCAATCGTCTTGACCTTGGCCTGCACGTCCGCAGGAAGCTCCTCAAGCGTGATCAGGCCGTCCAAGATGCAGTCGCCCAGCACAAAGAACGCACGCTCCTGCGAGTAGCCCAGGTAGTCAAACTCTTCTTCGTCCGCCGGCTTTCCCTTTTCTTCATCGCTGTCGGCATCCTTCTTCTCGCCCTCCGTCTCCGTCTCCGAATCCGCCTCGTGCTTCGTCGTCAGCGAGAAGCCGGGCACCTTGGCCTGCACAATGCCCCATGCCACCCACATCGCACTGTTGGCCGCCCGCCACAGCCGCGTCTCCTTCATCAGCTCGTCCACCTGCTGCTCCAGCAGCTTCTCGCGCCGCGCCTCCTCCTCGACCCAGCCGCCCGTCGGCGCCCGTGCATCCAGCATAAAGTCTGCAATCGAGCTGGCAGAGCTGGCCACCGTAGTAGAGGGAGCGCCCGAAAGCAAAGGCTGCTCGGGCAGCGTCGCCAGAGGCAGCGACATGGGCCCGAAGCGCGGCGTGCTGCTGGCGCACTGGTGCGGGTAGTCGGGGCGGTGGTCGACGTAGGATCGGATAAAGCGGCGCTGCTGCTCAATGTTGGGGTAGCGCTTGGGCACGCAGTTGTGCGCGTTGACGCTGTCGTGGTAGTTGTATGTCCACTCGGTAAAGTGGTTGACAAACTCGACGCCAGGGGGGTTCGCCGCGGCATACTCAAAGTCGATAACGATCAGCTGCTTGTGCTCGTTCTCCGGCTGCAGCAGCGGCGACCGGTCGTCGGGGCGAAGACGCAGAATGTTTCCATATTGGGTCTGTTTGTTAGTTTTATTTCAAATCAAAGTAGTCAGGTCAAAGGAATGAGGACAACGTACATCATTGTGGGCAAACGTCAGACGGTCGCGGATGTTGCGCGACGAGCCGTACGACGCCTTGACCTTCTCGCGGTGCTTCTCCAGCAGCGCCTTGAACACGGGCCACTCCACACCGCACACGTAGCCCCGGTTCTTCCACTTGTCGATAAAGGGGCCCGTGTGCAGCGCCAGCTCGGCGCCGTCGCCGCTCTTGCCCGCCGCCTCGGCCGCCTCGAGACTCTTGCGGTACAGGCGCACCTCGTTGTCCAAAAAGGTAATTGTCGCCTCCACCATGTCCAGCCAGCGGTCCCAGTTCTGCCACACAGTTGGGCCGCCGTCCAGCTCGTCCTCCAGAAGCTCGATGCCGTCGTGCAACTCGCGCATGCGCTTGGCAATCTGCTTCGACGTCTCCGGCTCTCGGAGGTTAGCCGAGGTCAGCGTAGTCGCCGTGAAGAACTGCTCAAAGCGGCCGTTGGCAAATGTGCCCAGCAGGCGCGGGCCAATCTTCTTGCGCGCGAGTCGCCGCAGCACGCTCAGCTCCTTCTCGCGGTCAATGAGGTGCTCAACCTGCGGTCCGTAGATGCGCAGCAGCAGCTTTTGGGGCAGCGTGCGCTTGTTGGTGACCAGGCTTGAGCTGCTGCTGGCACCGCCAGCGGGGTTCATGTACGGCGACGCCGACGAGGCGCCCGTCTCGTGCGGTTCAATACCACCGCCCAGGTCGGCCGGCGGCGACACAACATAGACGGCATTGGTCAGCGCACCGCTGAGACGCTCGACAGTAATGGTCTCGCCGGCATCCAGGGGCACCTTGCGCCAGCCCTTGAGCCGCAGCGTGTGGGCGAGGCGGATAATCTCGCTCTTGAATTTGTACCACGCCTGGCGCTCCTTCTCCTCACGGCGCGTCGCACCATCGATCGTGCTGCGGCCCGTCATCAGTGGCGTGCCGATAGACGTCGATGCATACTTGAGCGTCTTGGAGTTGTCCAGCACAGCGTCGCAGCCGGGCACCAGCACGTCGCCGTCGTAGTATTCGGTATCGGACGAGGCCGTGCGGCTCGGCTGGTACCGCAGCGTGCGCGACTGGCGGCGGCTGCTGCTGATGCTGCTGCTGCGGTAGCCACTGAAAAAATTGTTGGGCGAGTCGACGCCGAGCGCAGACATGTTGTCGTCGATGATGCGCTGCAGCCGGTCCAGCGACACGTCGCTCGAGTTGGAGTCGATAGACGCCGAGCGGTGGTGGCGGATGGCAATGCTGCCCTCGCCGGCGTCGTCGGGTGCAATGGCGCTGTCGTCGGTGGGTTCGCGCTTGTCTCTGGACTTGCCCTTGCCCTCGGGCGGCGAGCGGTTCTTGCGGCCGTGCGTGCGTACACGCCGCGACTTGCGCGACTCTTTTTTGGTGCGTTCGTGCTGGATCCACTCGGCAACCTGGGCCAGCAGACGGCCGCTAATATGGTCAATGTTACGGTGACGCTGCTGGTGCTGGTGCTGCTGCAGGGGGTTGGTCAGCTGCGGGCGCATGAGCGGCGACACGGCGGGCAGACGGACGTCGTCTGCAGGCAGCTGGGCCGGCGACGTTATGTACGGGGTAAGGCCATCGACGCTGCCGATGGAGTTGCGGGACGACGGAGGCACGGCAGCCCGGCCACTAAGGCGCTTAGCCACGCTGGCGGTAAACTGCTTCCGCGGGGGAAGCTCTTCGACAAGGGGTACCTCGACCACGTCAGTGACGTCGGGCTCTGCGATTTGCACGGCTGGAGAGAGGGGAGGTAAGGTCAGCATAGGAAGAAATAGGATCAAAGAAAAGGTAGGTGTAGGTGTTTTAATGATGCCGCTGTGACGGTTGAGAAGATGAAGAGATCGAAGAGTGGTGAGAGTTGACAGAAGATGCCGAGCCGACACACAGAACTAGGCAGCCCCAGGTCGTTGGCTTTATAGAGGCGAAGAGAGGAGCGAGTCAGGCCGCACCACGATCATTCGTCGAGTGAAAAGGCAAAGGAATAGTGAAAAGGGGGGACAAGAACAAGAAACCACATGACCCTGGAGGGTGTGGAGGAGGACAGCATCCCGCGCAGCACCAATAGGTTGCTGTTACGCAAAACGCGGGATGGACTGTACGAGCAGCTGGGAAACTGAGGAAATGAGACATCAAGACATCTAGACTGATTCCTGCTTACCTTTGATGGGTGCACCGACGGGAGGGGTCGTGTCGTCCCGGAGCGCCGAGCGGAGCGGCATCGACCGGGGCGAGCCCACTGCCGGGGGGTTTGACATTGCAGCGGTTAGATAGTCAGGTGGTCTGCGAGTGGCTGCGTATGTATAACCAGCTCTTTGTTGTTCTTTGTGCTCAATCCCTCGTCACTCGTACTGTCACTCGCCAAGGGGTATGACGATGGTCGCTGGCGGGGAAGATGGGATGAAGCGAGGCAGATGGGATGGCCAGAAGGAGCAAGAGAGCAGAAGAGCAGAGAAAGAAGACTAGCAAGTAGAAGGCACTTTGTCGCGTGCTGGTGTTTCGTGTGCTTAAAAAGGACACCGGTGCTGAATAGAGCGGCTACAAGGGGAATCCGTCGGTGTCTGCGCCGTTGGCGTACTAATGGTATCGTGGGTTGAGGACGGGCTGTGGAAAAAGACACTGGCGTTGGGGTCCTTCCCAGATTGGCCTGGCCTGGCCCAGAGTGGCTCTAGGTGACAGACGTCACTGTGCTCGCTATTGGGCCTGTTTTTGGAGTGATTAGTGGGAGCTAGCGCAGGATTTGCCGCCAAGTCGCTTTGTTGCATAGCATAATTATGGGCATAGACAGTATTTTGTAAAATATTATGTATTTATTTAGTACTATATGCATCTATCAGAGCCATCGTCACATGCTGCAAGCCGCCGGCCCGCTTCAAGCCAATAAAGTGATGAGGAAAAAGGGTCAGCAGACCGTTTTTTGTCGCTTTTTTGGCTCCTCTTCTCGAACGTGTGCTTATCGGCCTCTATTTCACCGTGGGTCGTATTACATAACGGCTGCCTGTGGTGCTATGGCCGGCACGGCGCTGTTGTGTGCTGTCCGAATCCAGTGACCGAGCATCCTTGAAGACTTTGCATTCCTGCATTGCAATCTGCATATCCCGCATGTGTGGCATAAGTGTACTGCCGGCCAGAGGCGAGTGTCCACCGCGGGCCTGTTACGGCTGTCGCGGGCCGTCCGTAGCTATGGCTCCCTGCTGCTTGCTCCCTGGTTCTGGTGGTCCCCCATTTGCACTGAGTCGTTTCTCGGCGTCGGTCTGACGTTTTCGTGCGTGGGATGGGGTTGAGCGGCCTGTCGATTGGCGTGGCAACAAGTCCTTGATGCCGCCCTTGCTTCTGCTAATCCAACTACACCGAAATCCCGTAATCTGGGCTATCTTCGGGTTGTCGTCGTCTGCACTTATAGCAGACCGTCGCTCTCGCCCTTGAGACGCTCAACCCGCTTCTGCTCCCAGTTGTCGAGATCCTTGTGTGCCATTCTCTGTGGCTGGTTAGCAGTGCTCTTTGTCTTTGCTTTGTCTTTATCCATGTCTCCGTCTCTGCGGCTCAAGTATGAACTTACATGGAACTCCTCACGCATATCCACGCGGCGGCCACCCTTGCCGATACCCAGCGCGTCCTCCTTGGACACCTGGTGCACCTTGCGGTCATGTCTCTCGTAGCGGATGGCCGTCGCCGGCGTCAGCACAAACGAGCCGCCGATCATCACGACGAGGAACGGCAGGCCGAAGAGCGCAAACGGGTGTTTGGCCATGGCCGCGCGGTAGCGAGCCGCAATTGTATTGGCATCGGCCGCAGAGCGGTACTTGTTCTTCTGGAATGACATTGTGGTAATTGGTCGTGTTTCTGTTTGGTAGAGTTCGCTTGTCGTGATCAGAATCTCGAATCATCAACGTATAGCCAATGCGCTAAAAACTGCTTGATGAACATGCCACAGCGGATGGTACCATTACGGTAAAAGTGGACCCAAGCTACCATTCAAAGTAAGCTTGAAATATGTAAATTGAAACACGTGACCACGCGACTGGCCGCCCCGCCGTGCGCGTCCTTGAGCTACAGCCTGTGATGCTTCGTTTTGACAGCTGAAAATAACAGGGTAAGGCTATTGCCCCTACAAACAACCCACAACTCACAATCAGCAATACATGCAACACACTATATTGACTATAGAGCCCAGATGACGCTCTACAATGAGCAATCCGCCGTACAATGCCTCGCCCCGGCCCAACGGCGGTGACCCTGCCGACGCGCTCGTCGTGGCCCAGCCGCAACAGGATGACCCGTTTGACAACCGCGAACGTAATCCCAAGAGGCGGAGGACCGACAATGCGGTGCCGGTATCAGTAGCAGTCGCGCTGCGGATGCGGGTATGCGCAAAATTCAATGTCGAGATGGGCGAGAGTCTCTGGGACACAGCCCAGAACATGGCGTAAGCTTCTTGATTAAAGAGACTAGAATATGGCACACCTAACATACCAGTGACGCTTTTTACGACTCACCCGAGATATTCAAAGACGAATCAATTGCCCTTGCAGCTATGCGGTACTTTGCCGAAATGCTCTGTGTTGCCGACCACACAGCCAAGCTGGCCGACCCCAGCGACGACAGCTCCGAGATTAAGTGCACCCACTGCTCCGTGTTCAACCCGACCACCCGACTTCCGAGACACAGAGAAAGGGATGCAGAAGGCATCAAGCTCATCTTCCGGTCCTTTCGCAACATTGTAGCACACCTAGAGCCAGACGGCGGCCCATTAACAGTGCGGGCTCTGATCATTTGCCGACGAATGGCCCTCCACGCAAACACGCGAGATCTCCTCGATTACGAGTCTTCCTTGGTTTGCAAGTGGGCTGCTACCCAACTATACAGCAAAGACAGGGCCGTCCGCAGACAAGCAGCGTACGTCTGGCATACGTAAACTAAAAGTAAACATATATTACCACGGCTACTGACGACATAGGAAAACAATCGCTGCATACTGCCGCGAACGCATCGATGGCTTCAACGAAATTATGGAAAAGAACAGAAGACGCTTCTACCGCGGTCTAGAGCTTCTACTGGCATCCGGTGACTGCATCACACAGGAGCTGGGCGCCTTCACCTGGACACAGCTTGGCATGGTCGTCTGCGAAAACCAGCTAGAGCCCATGCTCTGCGGGCTGCTGCAATATCTCGACAGCGAGCACATGCCTGTTTGGAACATGGCGATATCAGAGGTAAGCTTTTCTTGAAATGAAGACGGGAATTCGCCCCTAACACGTATAGCTACGGTATCTAGCATCTTGGTTTAAGAGAACACCCATTGAGATGTTTGAGCCCTACTGGCGGACGACAGCACATCTCATTGTCAAACACGTCGCAGACCGGCCGGCTGTGGCCACCGCTATTGCCAGTCTCTTCGGCACCTCTGCCTCCAAGCTGACCCTTCGGCTTCAATCCCAGGCCATACCGGAGCTTCTCTTTCGCCGGCAATTTGATTGCATCAAGAAAATTGCAGAGTACCGTGGCAATGGGGATGAGGCATGGCGCACCATCATGGACAAGAACAACCTTACATCTATCCTGGCATTCTGGGTCCAGCTGCCCGAAAGCGTTGCCACCCTGGATAATCTTATGGAACTCTTGCAAGAGCTCTCCAGTAACATGGAACTAGCAACTATCAGCGAGGTTATGGGCGGCGCAGTCGTTCCTGTGCTCGGCGAGCTCTTTATTCGGCTGACGTACGAGTCTAGCCGTATTCCCGACCAGTTCACCTCTGTGCGTTTTGTCTTATATAATGCTCTCTAAATGAACACCGCGAACTAACTGTGCAGATCGCCGACGGCATCGGATTCAGGCCCATTCTCACAATCGCTCTGCTCAAGAGCGAGGGTGGAAAGAGCCAGACCGACGAAGAGATTGTCATTGAGTTCTTGTCCCAGCACGTCCTGGGTTTCACCACACGCCTGTCGGACGTCCGCGGTCACGACGGCAAGAAACATCTCTGCCACTGGATTAGTGGCATTGAGGCCCTTGAGATACTGATCAAATACTTGCGCACAGAAATCCGCGTCGCACGCCCACAGGTCACTGCATTTCTGCTCGACGCCCTGTGCGACGACGCCGACTATGCCGTATGCTGGCAGGTCGGCGTGCGCCGTGCCGCCATATCCTGCTGGGCCGCCCTCGTACAAAACGTTGGCGACGAGAACGTGCACACACTCGTCGAGACTACGTTTGCCGTCATCCGCAAAAACTGGCACCAGTTCGGCGAGTGGGAGAAGGCCAAGTGCAAGGAACTATTTGCCTGGCTGCTTGCCAAGCCGGGCGGCGAGCACCGCGAGTGTATTGTCGAGAAAATCAACGTTCTGCCGCATCTCAACATTTCCGAACTACAAAAGATTGTCGACTACAAGATCGACAAGCTGCGGCAGCCGCTCGGCGGCATGCAGGCCATTGATCTCTTTGCCCAGCGCATTGCACACGAGAACCTGGATGTCGTCTGGGTCGCCCTTGAAGACGCCATTGTCTTTCTCAAGAATAACCAGGACGTTCTGCAGGCGCCAGCACAGGGTGAAAAGTCTGACTCGGCCGTGGCCCATTTCGTGCGTGCTCTCCTTGACTGCGCGGCCAAGTACAACGCGTCCGAGCCGACGCTTGCTGCCGACTGCCTCACGTGTATTGGCCTCGTCGGCTGTCTCGATGCCAATCGTTTGGGTGCTGTACGCAAGGATCCGCCTTTTGTGGTCATCTACAATTTCAATGCATCCGGCGAGAGTGTCGACTTTATCATGTACATGCTGGAGCACGTTCTGACGCGCGCTTTCTTGTCGGCCACAAATTCAACAAGTCAGGGCATGATTGCCTACTCGGTTCAGAACCTGCTGATGAAGTGCGGCATCAGCAACGCGGTGCGCAGTCAAGGCGCCGAGATGAAGGAAATCTACGTCAAGTGGAAGGCATTCCCGGAGCTTGTCCAGGTCGTGCTCTCGCCCCTCCTCGTGTCGCGGTACCACATTGACCTCCCCGGCCCCCTTCAGATCCGGTATCCTATTTTCCGTCCAGGCCGCACATACGGAGACTGGCTCAAGATTCTTGTAGCCGACCTCCTAGCCAAGACGCAAAATGCCTACGGTGAAATACTGTACGAATCGTTGGCTCGTGTCGTTCGAGGCCAGGACCTAGCCGTGGCCGAGTTCCTTCTGCCATACATGGTGGTCTATGTTGTGACGGGAGCGCGCAGCACGGACAAGGACCGCGAGCAGATCACCCTCGAGCTCCAGCGAATTACCCAGTACCAACCACCCGACGAGGCCCCGGCGGCTGAGAAAGAGCAAGCCAAGTTGTTTTACGATGCCGTCTTCCGCGTAATCGAATACGCCTCTGTCTGGCAGCGCAGCTGCCTGCATTACGACAAGCCTATCGGCGTACCGCTACTCGGAGCGTTTCTCGATGCATTCCCGGCCGAAACGCTCTCACAAAAGGCTCTGTACTGCAAGGACTACGCGCGGGCCATGTTCTTCCTCGAGCCTATCGCGATGGCCAACGTGCCGGACGAACACGCCGACGAAATCGCACGACGTGACAAGGCCGAGTCGGACATGATTGACATATACGCCAAGATTGATGATCCTGACTGCCTAAGCGGCATCATGTCCAAGGTTGGTAGTTTTGTCGAGATGACGCCGTACCGCAAGGCACTGCTTGAGGAAAAGGCAGGTCGGTGGGAGTCAGCAACGACATGGCACCTGTCCGACCTGAGCTCAGAGCCCGACAATGTCGACATTCAAGCACGTGTCATCAAGTGCTTCCTGGAGGCCGGCCAACACGATGCCCTGCTCGCACGAGTCGACAGCATGAACCTCACAGAAGCGCCAGCAACGACAATCAACAAGGTGCTTCCGCTGGCCCTGGAGGCCTCGTGGGCGACGCTGCAGTGGAATAAAATCGACACGCTGGTACCAGTCTACAAGGGCGACGTGACCGATATTTTCAACGTCGGTATCGCAAGCGTGCTGTCGCATCTGCAGCGCCAGAACATGGACGGCTTCAACAAAACCCTGACGACGGTTGTGGAACGTGTCGCATCGTCCATGTCGTACTCGACCACGGCGTCGCTGCAAGCCTGCCACGAAGCCATGCTAAGAGCGCACGTCATCACCGACCTCCGCCTGATTACGTCAGTGACGGCGGGCGGCGACTCGGACGTTATGGAACGGCGGTCGAGCGACCACGGGATCAAGAAGACGCGCACAGCCCTTGCAACTCTGATCCAGCGCCTTGATCTGCTCCAAGACGTCAGTGACAAGCGATACTTGCTTGCACTGCAACGAGCGGCCATGGAGTCGATGCGGCCCGTGTACGGCGACCCGGAAATATCGGCACTATGGCTACTGGACGCGCGCCTTGCCCGCAAGACAGGCAACAACGGCGAGTGCCTCAAGGCGATTGCACACGCGCGACAGCTCGGTGACCCTGCAGCCGAGGTGGAGAATGCAAAGCGGCAGTGGGCGTGGGGCGGCAAGCACCAGGCCATTTCCGACTTGCGCCTCGCGATTAGCAAAGGCCTGCCGGGCGGCGAAAAGGGCCCGGACGGCAACGAACCGTATGCCAAGCGGTGGTCGATCCAAGAGACAGCGCCGCTGGAGGCGCGTGCGCGGCTGCTGCTGACGCGGTGGCTCGATGCGAGTGGAGAGACGTCGCGCAACGCGATCCGCGACGACTACCGCGAGCTCACGAGCAAGTACAACGAGTGGGAGAAGACCTTCTTCTTTCTGGGTCGCCACTACAAGAAATGGCTTGAGTCGGAAGAGGCGCTGCACCCCGACGAGCAGAGCGACCTGTACCTGACGGGCGAGCTTGCGCGGTCCGAGATCGAGGCGTACCTGCGGGCGGCGCGGCTGGGCACCAAATACCTGCACCAGACGCTGCCGCGGTTCCTGACACTGTGGCTGGCAATGGGGTCCAAGATCGACCAGGCGCCGGCGAACAAGGCGGCGGTGTCGGACGAGCTGCGGCGGCGGCGCAACGAGGTGCTGGCGACTCTGCACCGGCGAATCCTGCGGCAGGTGGCACGGCTGCCGGCTTTCATTTTCTACACGACGCTGCCGCAGCTTGTGGCGCGCATCAACCACCCGCACTCCAAAGTGTGCGGCGTGCTGGACCAGATTATCACCAAAGTGGTGATTGCGTATCCACAGCAGGCGCTCTGGGGCATTGTCGGCGTGATGACGACGCGGAATAAGCCGAGCGACAAAAAAGCGCCCGAGCGGCTGATCAAGGCCATTGTCGAAACCGTGGGGCCCAAGGGAAAGGCCGGAAAGTCGCCTCTTCTCAACATGTTGCGGGGCGGCATCCAGATGGCGGACGACCTTGTCAAGCTGGGGCGGCGCGGCAATTTCCGCAACACCAACACAACCAAGGCGGTCAGTCTGCAGCGCGACATGAAGTTCTCGCTAGCCGATATCCCGGCGCTTGTTGTGCCGATTGCGCGGTGCCTGACGGCGGTGATGCCCAGCCGCCTGTCGCCGGGCCCGGGAAGCACACCAGCAAACAGCGGCGCAGCGCTGGCTTCGACGGCGGCGGTGTTGTCGCTGGGCGCCACGGCAACAGGCGGCGCTGCGGGCACGAGCGACAGCGCGTCGATGGCAGCGTTTGCGGCGCACAATGCGTTTTCGTCGGACGTGATTACGATCCACTCGTTTGAGGACGAGGTGCTGATCCTGAGCTCGCTGGCGCAGCCGCGCAAGCTTACGATCCGCGGTTCGGACGGGCGGCTGTACGATATCCTGCTCAAGCCCAAGGACGACATGCGCACCGACCAGCGCATCATGGAGGTGAATGCGCAGATCAACCAAGCGCTGCGCAAGAATGCCGAGGCAACGCGGCGTGAGCTGTCGATCCGGACATACGCGGTGACGCCGCTCAACGAGGACTGCGGTATTATAGAGTGGGTTTTGGGGCTGAAAACACTGCGCGAGATTTTGCGGTCATACTATGACATCCGCCGCACCAAGGTGACGCCGCGGCCGCCCGAGGCGGTGGAGATCCAAAAGATGCTCAACGACGCGGCGCACACGCGCGGCAAGCAGCAGCAGATCTTTACGCAGACGGTGCTGCCGGCATACCCGCCGGTGCTGCAGGAGTGGTTCATGCGGCGGTTCCCGTACCCGGCGGTGTGGTTTACGGCACGGCTGCGGTTTACGCGGTCGGTGGCGGTGATCTCGATGGTGGGCGCGGTGCTGGGGCTGGGCGACCGGCACTGCGAGAACGTGCTGGTGGACCAGGACAGTGGCGGCATTATGCACGTGGACTTTAACTGTTTGTTTGAGAAAGGACGGTTGTTCACACAGCCGGAGACGGTGCCGTTCCGGCTGACGCAGAACATGCGGGTGGCGATGGGGATCTACGACTACCGCGGGCCGTTCAAGCGGTCGTGCGAGCTGACGCTGCAGATGATGCGCGAGCAGGAGGAGACGCTGCTTGCAGTGCTGGAGGCGTTTATCCACGACCCGACGCTGGACCTGCAGGCGGAGGCGCGGGGCGCGGGGCAGCAGCAGGGCGCGGCGCGGGTGAAGCCGGCGCCGGTGGTGAAGCTGGACCCGCAGAGCGTTGTCAAGAACATTCAGCGGCGGATCAACGGGCTGCTGCTGGAGGAGACGATTCCTCTGGGCGTTGAGGGCCAGGCGCTGGAGCTGATCAAGCAGGCGACGGACCCCGCGAACCTTGCGGCGATGTACATTGGCTGGGCGCCTCACTGGTAGTTTGTGTTGGGTAGAATCTAGTAGATAGACTCTAGTAGTAGCTACGATATCATTTTCTAGTTAAATCCAGTCATTCACACCCAAACCAGGCGATCCAATTTACCAAGAGTGTCTCCAAGCCGGTACAGCTCGGAGCAGGATGGATACGGATTAGGAATCAAGAGTCTAGAGTCAGTTCATGTAGCAATAGTCGATGGTGTATGAAGGCTATTGACGGATATTGGTATTGGTGGGAGGCCGAAAAGCAAAAGGTGTGTGTCTGTGTGTAATTGTCTGTGTGGCGTTACGCCAGGCGTGCGCAGTAGAGTGCAGTACTGAGTAGTAGAGTGCAGTAGTATGTAGAGTGATTGACCTTGCAGCTGCGGACGAGAATAGATGCGGGCCTACGGAGGATGCGGAAAGGCGGCAAGTGAGGGGAAGGTAAGATGGCAAGATGGAGGAGAAGTGAGAAGCTGAGCAAAAGGCAGATGGCAGAAGGCAGAGGCAGAAGGCAGAAGGCAAACGCGGCAAGGTATCGTAGATGCATCCAGAGTTACAAAACACAAAACACAAAACACAAAAAAGACGCAGATCACGAAGACGGCGCAGATGAGATGCGCAGACAATGCAGTCACAAACAGAGGAACTACAAAGGACGGGATTGCATACGGCGAAGCAAAGGCCACGAGATGGCCATGGATGCTCGGAAAATACAGAGTACGGTAGATGGTACTGAGGGATGACGATTACAGAACCTGATCGATCTGTAGAGTACTTTTCAAGTGATCATGTGCAGCAAACGGATCAGTGATCACCTGGCTGGGAGGGGTAGCAAGCAGGGTGGTAGGGTGGTAGTGGTAGATTAGGGTGGTATTGTGTAGAGTGGTGATTACAGAGTGTCGAGATGGATTGCATCGACGTGAGGATTGATATGCATAAGCATTCACAATGTCGTCATGACACAGCTCCCTTGCTGTGAAAAAGTACGAATCGAGATGTAAGATGGCGATGAAGGACAGAAGAATCAGAATAAAATCAGAGTCAAAATCAAAATCAAAGTTGGCACAAAGATTTCATCATCAAGCGAGACATGAAACGAGCAGGTTCTTGTTTGCCACGCAACAAAGACGAATGGTACGAATGCAAGGGCCAGGAACAGTGGCTCAGCAGACAGAGACAAGCCAGGCACAGGGCGGCGATTGGACAGAGATCGAGACGAAACAAGAAACGAGCGAGAAACGAACAACAGACAAGCAGCGGACAGCAGACAGCACCACGTTTTGACGACGTCAGCCGCCATTGCCCATGCTTGGAGCCAACTAGTGTCTCTAGTGTTGGCTGTTAGTCTTAGTGTAAGAGCGTACCTTGGCTCGTGTTGCTCGTGAAGTTGTCAGATCGGGTGCAATCAGGATGAAAACTACATTATCTTTCTTAATCGTTTATCAAAAGAACCGGATACAATGCATCCGTGGTTATTGGAGATACTACTCAGTACATTTTCTACATAATATGCCGAAGCCGAGATAGCAGATGGAGTGCATACGAAGTAAGATAATACAAAGTACTGATAGATAGATAAGAAACGTGCTCTGTCCGTACGTCTGCGCGTGCGTGGCCGCTTAGCGAGCCTCCATCACCATCCTGTTCTTGGCTGGCTATCCAGAAAGAGCAGTTGTCCGTAGTTGACTGAGATGTACGTGAGAATACTTCCGTGATCGGCAAAATGGAGAAAGCTGGCAGACCTGCGCAGTCGTGTCCAAAGTTGGCCGTTTAATGTCTGACTAGAGATGCGAGGGATAGTAGCGCATGTGTGTCTTGCAGTGTCTCGTGTTCACCGCTTCGTCTGCAGATACAGGGAACAAGAAGAAACAAAGTCTACAGAAGCAGAGACGGGATATGCATTGATTTACTACATCTGGTGCTCGCCTCGAGGCCTAAAGAATGCCACCGGCGAGACATGCAGTAGTCGCGGGAGCGTGCGTTGAAAGGGATATTATTGTGTATTGTATTGTAGAGAATAGGACGGGAGACGGGTGTGCGAGGGCAGAAGAAAGAAGAGGCAAATAAAGAATAATATCTACAAAAAGAGCGCAATAATATCGCGATCGGGCATTCCAGAGTGAAACGAGCGGTCATCATAGTCGACGCGGCCGTTTCAACAGCATTCCACAGCTCGGCGAAGGCGGTGGAAGATGGGGAGACGAGCAGGGGCAAGAAGACAGAAGAAGAAGAAAGAAGAAGAAGAAAAACAATGAGGAATGACACTGTTGAGTATCGTGAATGCCAGTGCAAACTGCCACTGTCGCATCCGAGTGGATTGCAAGGATTCAAAGTGGTGATGCAATGGCCGGAGTAACCGGCATATTCGTCAGTTACAGAGAGTCAAACGTCAAATGAATCAACACAACAAAATAACAGAGTCGCATCGAACCGGCGGTCATGATTGCAAATACAGTTGCAGTGAAGAGCTGGTCTGTATTGATTCAAACTAGGTTCAGTCGTATTCAATGAAGAGGAGTGACTGATCATATCGCTCGGCATGAGAGCACACTTGTCCAAATTCAGGGCCATGACCGGGATGTCTGGAGAGCGATAAGGTTCAAGGCACGGATCTGACAGTTGGTTAGAACAAATCCTCATGAGAAACTCGGTACACAAGGCAATAAAGGCAAAAAGGCGTCAGTCGGGCGTCAAATAGGCATACAAAAGAAAGTTGTCGTAGAGGTTGCCTCGTTGCGGCGGCCATGATACTCTTTCCAGACAAGGCTCTGTCTCTTGTGGTCTGGTCTGTGTGCTTGCATGGCCTGTTCCTGAGTGCCTGCATATCCTGACTACAAGACAGAGTATCATTTATCACCTGTCATCCGCCAACCACGCGACAACAACGGTAATGTGTTGAGGACTTTCTTTTGGTTGAGTCGTGATAGAGCTAGCGATGCATGTCTTGCTGTGTCTCAGTATCGAATAATGTAATATCTGGACAGAAAGATGTTCCACTTGTTGCGGTCAGCCAACTGCCTGACTGCCACTGCCATTGGGGGCTGTCGCTTCGCATGGACGCCACGGGCGGCAAGTGAATTAATTCTGCTCTACTAAAAAGAAAGTGAGACAGGCCACGACGAGCTACAGCAGACTACCAGAGACTATGAGAGACTATCAGACACGCCGAGAGTGAAATTACGGTGAGCTAGCTTGGGAATAAGAAATCAAGAATAACTAAATGTCAGTTGAATAGAATACACTTGACTGGCTGGCATGTAGAGAATGGATGAAACGGGTCGTGAAGACTGGAATGCTGGATGCTTTCATCCAGTGGCAAGTCAGGGGAAGCAAGTTTAAGATGTAATGACGATGCAAGGCAATACTTTATTTTCAATTCGGTCAAACGGGAATTAATCAAATAAAAAGTATCCCAACAAGAGCGGAAACACTATCGTGACAATCAGAAATTCAAATCGTCGTGTTAAAGTGGGCGAAATAGAATAAAAGCCAAGAAAAGGGACAAATACGAAGCGAGAAAACGAGCGGAAAGACTCGCAGTCTCGAGACTCGAAAAGGCGAGTTGCCCAACCGAGTAGTGACGCGCAGGTTGTAGAAAAAGTTTTCTTATTGTCCGTCTTCTTGTCCGCACACAACCCCAAAATATTCACGATATTACAGAGTGCAGAGCAACAAGGGCGGACGGAGCCGACACGGGGCCACGGAGATTCGAGACCCATCGTGAAGATGAAAAACCAAACCCAGGGTAGATGCACAGTCTATCTCTTAAAAAAGGAAACAAAGAACAAAGACTTTACGAGATGGCCAAATAATCTGACGATGGAACAAAGGGCGGGCCTCGGAGCGCACGACGCCCAGGAACCACGCCCAGGAACGGTGCCAGAAATCCAGGAACGCCAGTAATAACGAGCGGGGAAGGGCCACAGAGGAAACAGCAGTTCCGGGTTGCAGTGTGTTTCTGATAGAGTGCAGCGTGTTTGCGGCGGAGGCCACCGCCCTAAATCGTTGCTGTCCTCTAGTTTAGTGACGTCGACAGCTAGCCTGCGAGATCCGTGCTGAAATTTACTACTTGGCTTTTTGCTGTCAATCTGAATTCCTTTATAATTTCGAGGGAGAGTAAAATGAGTAAGGGCAACGTTAAATGAGGCGATTTCAAGAATCCGAATAAATATTTACTACAATTTTTTTTTAAAGTAAAAATAAAAATAAAATGTGAACAAACAATTTTTATCAAAAATAAGAAGCTGAAAATTTGATATTTCATTAAAACATACGATGAGTGAGTAAGCGAAGAACCGAAATATTCAAATATTCAAGGCAATTTCGAGTAATAATATCAACTCAATACGCAAAACACACAGAAATCCAACCCGGAAGGCTGAGCGTTCAGCTTCTCACGACACTCCGCCGCCCATTGCTTCTCCAGGTTTACTGCAACTCCGAAGAAGATCCCGCAGAAACACAAATACAACGATCATCACTCTGTAATCTGTCTTTATGTGTACAAGTATGCATTTGATTACTCCGTACGGCCAAACCCTAAAAATACCGATCGACAGATGACAGCTGCGTCGTGAGTCGTGCAAAAGAACAGCCGAGAGTCTTTATTCTTTATATTTAATCTTGTAGGGCAGACAACTTAACTCCATTCGACGAGGCGTAGCAGAGGACGGCCCTGTTCAGCTGTGGCCCGTGTTTTAGTGCGTGTCAATGAAAGAAAGAGTGCCATCTCTCGTCTGTTGCCCCAATAGGCTAGCCCTGGATTTATTATAGTGCAATACTGAGTAGAGAGCTGGCCCGCTGAGGCAACCCTCTAACACTTGCTAGCACCCAGTAGCGAGTGCAGACAAAGAAGTACAGTGGACATTCTGCTATAATTCCGTTATAATTCCGTGCCAGCGTAAATCCAGGGTCGCCTCTGACGTTGGAAAGAGAAGAGAGAAGAGAGAAGAGAAGAAAAAAGTACCGGTGGCATGCTTATATAAGCAGCCGACCCGAACGATCGGATAGCATTGTTTAGATATCTTGATTTACTTTGATTTGCTCGCAACGACGTAAAAACAGATGCAAATACACAGCACAAAGCCAAAATGCGGTGAACACTGACACGCGCTTGCTGACTTGTAGGGAACAGGCCTGTAGGAATATTTGTCAAGAGCCAAATAGCCGTCGATTACGGGCAGGTCAGTGCGAAAACGGACCAATCACAGCAGCGAGACTGCCGTCATAGGGCTCGATACTACGTACGATGGTAGGAATATGATCCTGGTTCCTGCATAGAGCGACAGGGGTGTGTGAGGGGAAGTTTTTTGTGTTTTCGAGGAGGGGAAGAGGGGAGCCAGTCTCAAGAATACAGGCTCAGAGTCTCAGAAAAGAAAAAAGAAGAGGTCAGCAGACGCCAAGAGATGGGCACAGGGGTGGCGGTGTGTTGCTGCTATGAGTCTACAGTGACCTGCATCACCTGCATTGCATTAGGGCAGTGCGCTGGCGAGGTGAGGCTCTTGCCTTTTGGTATTGAATACTCTGGTCCTATTGCCATACTATTGACCAATACACAACACTATGCAGGTGAAATTGCGCTGACTTGCATGTCAGACACTTGAGCGGTGTAGCTATGCGTATGCAATACCATACTGCTGTCCAGACGCTGGAATGCAGTTAAAGTGAATGCAGATACCAATGCGATTAATTGCTGGCTTTAACTGACAGTACTTTCATCAATGTTTGAATTCCGATGCTTCGGTTGTTCTTTTCTTCGGTTGTTCTTTTACTTAATCAAACGATCTCTGATACATGATTGATGAACATGATTCAAATTTATTTTGCACGGATTAAAGCAATAGTCGTGATGATCTCTAATGCCTTTCTAATTGCCTTTCTAATTGCCTCTCTAATCATGGATGCGTCTGCTACCCGAGATGACTCAGCAGAATAAATCCGAATAACTCCAGGTCTAAATTTCACTGTCGCCTCAACGTTGGTCCTTTCAACGACGGACAGAGGCGAGTGCTAGCTCGTTATCAAATTGAAGCTACTAGCTGCAAAAGTACCAGTCAAACGGTTCGACACACTATTGGTCCATGTTACGACCAAGGCCTGTTGCTGTCGTACTTTATTGACATCCAATAGCAGGATTTAGACTGGCAGATTACAACAGAACAAAGATGGAAGCCGTACTTTTGCCAGTGATCTCGATCCGTGCCTGTTCCCTGCTGCTGGTATTGTTTTTAATTAAAAATCAAGTCCCAGCTCGTCCCCAATATATGGTAAGGCTCGCGGGCGGGACGTTGGGCAGTGCTGTTGGTTATTGTCGGCTTTGCTGGCTGGGTGCTTCTGAGGAAGAAACAAAGAAAACAGAAAGAAATCCAATTTATTGCAATGAGGCATTGGATTTGGTCCTTTTAATTGGGTAAATCGTGATATCGATTTAAATCTAGATGTTCATTTTGAAATAAAGAGCCGGGCCATTGGATATGTACGACGTGCCACATACGTGATAGCGTTCATCGTGCACCCCGTATGCAGTCCGATATGATATGCAAGACGATGATATGCCAGAAGGACGATGCAAGATGCAAGATGGATGAAAGCCAATTGCAGTCACAGCCCGGGTCCATCCCGTCTTTGTCTGTATCTATCTGTGATAAGACACCATGTACGTAGATATCAGAACAAAGAGACACTAAAATGATGAGCGCTACTTGGTGATCTCGGGTGTGTCTTTTGCTTTTTACTTTCACTTGTACAGAGTATCATCTGCGAGAACTCAGCTGGTGCGCTCCACAATACTACACTCTATTCAGCTTTTGACCGTCTTTTGCAAGGAAGATGACCCACTCTGCCAGCATGATCTGGCAGTGTTGCACTTGAGTATCTTTGCATCAGAACAAAATCAAATCAATAATAGAAATAGAAATAGAAATAGAAATAGAAATACACGGCCGTCTTCCTCTTTTGTCTGCCGCAATCTTTCCCTTTTGATCTCTAGTATTGACGCCCACTGAGTAGATATTGTACAACTCGTAGAGTACAGTAAATCTCCGGTGTCTGAGACGTAGCGAGGTCAGACATTGTTGCATCTTGTCTACTCTGAGTAGTATCTGATTGCATGCAGTACGATGCATCAGCAACATGAACACGTCACTGATGCAGTCAGACTGAAGACAACACATACATGTGCACGGGCAGAATGAAAAGAAGAATACAGAGGACAGAATATACCCGAGGATTGCCGATAAAGTGGTTGCGTCTTAATCTACTTGTATTTGGAAACCAGACAGGGGTGCCTGGCTGACTGCATCGTGCTCACGCTGACAGGTCCAGCTGACTCTACGAAGCAGATACTACTGTGTGGCGGCACCAGCGGAATACCTGGATCTGCTCGTAAATACAGCGTAGATCCATGTACCGTACTTTTGGTGGTCGGCGATGTCTATTTCTTTTCTTTATTTCTTTTCTTTCTTTCTTTTTGTTGTTCTGCTTCTTCTGATCCCGTCATGATCCTCTCGTTTAATAAAATGATCGAATGGATCAATGGCAAATGACAAAACGACAAACGATCCCCTCCTAGTATCTACTCTGTGATTACATCACGCTCCCTCTTTGAATACAGCTGAGTTTCTGTAGTGACGAGAGGGAGGTAGATTAGGCAATAGACATTATATTCGCAAGAAATCAATAGATAATTGAGAATTAAGAATTGAATCAAGAAACAACGCAAATGACGTCTCGATTCACGTTCACGCTCGCAGAATTCACATCACGCTGCCCAGTCCCATGACATTGGCAAATGAACAAGGGAGACTTAATCTTGTTCTGTGAGGTTCGAGGATAGGTAGGCAGACAGGCAGAGAATGACCTGAACGTCATCTATGACGCTAGGTTTGGGGTTTGTTTTACAGTGCTTAGTGCCTGTGCCTGGGAGTACTCATTCCCTGTTCCTGTGCCTGTGCCTGTGCCTGACCGCTACAACAGTTGAGAGGCAAAACCAGAATCAGAAACAAAACGAGACGCTAGAACAGTGCCTGTCCGAATCTGGCTAGCGTGCATTCCAGTCTCACTCTCACTCAACCTGTTCTCTCTCTCTAATCCTCTCTCTCATCCTCTCTCTCATCCTCCCTTGTCTCGCATCCTCATGGCGTTCTTCACCGCCAGGAACTGCTTGCAGCGCAGTCGCAGCGCGCAGCTCATTCAAGCGAGCAAGCGGAGAAACTCTACTCTATCCATACTGTATATTGTGCACTGCACAAAGAGCGGCCTCCCTTGCAGCTCGTCTTAGATTGGAGCTAGCTTTCTTTGGACTAGTCGAGGTACAACGATACCGATCTTTCTTTCTTTTTGGAGTTTTGAATCTACTCAGTACTGAAAATTCTTGACAGCGACAGCTGAGTTTTATTAGCGATTAACACGTCTGATATATGTCGTATTATTGTATTATT
The DNA here is from genome assembly GCA_022392925.1 of Ophiostoma tasmaniense. Classification (NCBI taxonomy): domain Eukaryota; kingdom Fungi; phylum Ascomycota; class Sordariomycetes; order Ophiostomatales; family Ophiostomataceae; genus Ophiostoma; species Ophiostoma tasmaniense. Next base: position 553,169 of record JAKRGK010000008.1, on the reverse strand, counting down.
TATTATTATCTAACATTATTATCTTCATTCAATAGCGGTACTCATTCTGCGCTCGTGATTGCTTTTTCCATCGTAGGATCTTGCAAGTTTTCTTTCTTTTTCATAACGACAGCAAGAAATGAATCCGATTGCCGCTACTTCAGCCGACCTGTCACTACTCAGTAGGCCTTTTCACGATGCGTCGACGAATGCATGCTGCCGTTTTTAGATACGAAGTAGACGGGGTGAAGAAAAACGTCTGAAAAAGGCAAAAAAGGTAAAAAAGGCAAATACATCAAAACGAAACATCAAACCGCAAAACAGTCAGCACCAGTGCACGCACCACAGACCACTGCAAACGCAGCAGGCCCCATTTGGTTTCGGCGAGTGCGTGCCTTTGTATTAAATATTGCCGTGAACACATTCCACACCCCGTGATTTCTCAGCCTCTACTCTGTACTCTGTTCTCATGTCCCAGCACTGTCTGCTCCTTCCGGGCTGTCAATTTGACTCACTACTGAACATTCACCAGCAAAAGTACTGTCGTGAGACTCCATCTATTTCAAATCAATTCAATTTCCCGAAAGCGTATTTTCACTCTCCAACTCTCTAATACTCTAATCACGATTCAGCTGCAGTGAACGGGAGGTTACGAAAACGAGTAATCGCATGCAGCTCTGTATTTCGAGAAAAAAGCAACTAGAGTGAAAAAGAAAAGAAAATTCAGAGCAATCACGGAATAGGCGATGCTCGTGTTAGTCGAGCTGGAGTCAAGAGTTTACAAGCGAAAAGTGGAAAAAGAGTACACGGAAAGGCGGAACTCGCTGGAGTCTGTCATGGTCAGCTGCTCTACAGAGGCGTGCACTCTCTATTCAGACTACGGAGTAAAGATCGACAGGGTACCTCGCCGTCCGTCTGCAGTGCAGAGGTACTTTTGCTGTCGCTCTTCTTCTCTGTCTGCTCTCTCGTCGTTCCGTCCTTTTGTCGTGTTAGTGTCTCGCTGCTAGTGGACTCTAGCGCCTGTACGCTGTATTCACGGGATCCACTTTGAAAGCAGGATCGATAAATTCGATAAACTCAAAATAATTTACCGAATTTATTGAATTGATCTTTTTTATTCGTACAAGTCTGAGTGTACCACCTCGTCATCACCGTCTTCTTATTTATACAAAGGCAGCCTCGTCCCCTCATCTTTCGTCTCGTCTCATGCAGTCAACCAACTCTGATATAAAATATCTCAAGATATTAACTGTCGAATCACATCTATATCACTTGCAACATCTACAAATACATCAACACTTGCATACACACACACACACACACACACAATGCTCGCTACAAGCCAGAAGCTCTTGCATCGTGCAAAGAGCCTTCGCCGCCTGCACCACTCCAGCAAGGCATCCGCCGCAACCACCGACGACGTTCCTGCCATGCCACCAACACCCACATCGCCCTCCTCTCTGCCTCTGCCGCCCACCACAGACCGCCCGCGCACCCACTACGGCGCCCAGACCCAGTCGCACGCCCACTCCCAAGAAGAGCTCGTCCTCGACGCCTTCCACATCCGCCAGGCCAGCCAGGCCTCCCGCGCCTCGTCGTCGTGGTCGTCCACCACATCCTCGTCCTCCTCGCACATCAAGTGGGACTCCCTCCGCCAGCACCCGCCCATGCCCACCGTGCATGCGCGCTACGACGCCGGCCGCTCCTTTTACTACGAGGACGCCGCCTTTGACTTTGGCTTCGAGGACAACGACCACGAGTCCGCCGGCATCCACCTCGTGTCGTCCGCCGACGAGGACGTCCCCGTCCTGCAGGGCCTGTCGCCGCCGCCGCGCCACCACAAGCTGCGCGCGCACCAGTCGGCCGCCAACCTCGGCAACAAGTCCGAGTCCGAGTCCGACGCCGTCACTGTCACCCCGCGCATCCAGTCGGCCGACTCCGAGTCGGAGCGCTTCTTCAAGCGCGGCGACTGGAAGCGGCGCGGCATCGTCTTTGGCTACGACCACGTCGTCTAGACTCTTTCTTCCTTCTTTTTCTTACTCTACTCGCTCCTCATTTCCTTTGTCATGATACCCTCTCTGCTTTCTTTTGTACACGGTGGTAACCACGGCACCAGCTCTATACGAGCGGCGTTTCTTTTTGTCTTTTCTTACATGTTCTATATCTTGTCCGTCAACGACGTCGACTGGTGGTTTCTTTGTTTTACATCTACTATCTACTGATACTCTGATCAATGATCAATATACTCGGGATTCGTCCCATTACCTATACACTTGTTTGCACACGTGAAACATGACCATCTATCTGATACTCTGACCTCGATCAACACGGCATCTATCGCATTACCTTCACCGAGAACACTTGCATGGTGTGAATATAATCTAATGATAAAAGGAGAAGTAATATATACAAAGAACAAAAGTGGCACATGTCTGTGCAATATGAACAGAGAACAAAAATAAGGAATAAGGAAAAAAGGTGCGCGCAGTAGTAAAATATATACAGAAGAAGTGAAGCTGAAACAAGGCAAAGCTGCGCGCACTCGTGTGAAATATATACAATAGAAGAAAAAGTGCAAGTGATGCACACTGCTGTGACAATGGTCAACCCAGAGGCTGGCCATGGTATGCTGTGACCAGGCTGTCCTGCAGACACCACGCCACCATGTCCTCATACACCTCGACCGCCTTGATCGGACAGCTAGCGCCGCATCTGAATGCGTACAGACGACCCTCCCCGGTGCTGGCTGCGGTGCCGCACGTTCACGCTCACCTCATCGTAGGTGTGCCCGTGTGTGTAGTGGCTCTGCCCGCTGAGGCCGCTGTCGCTCGTGTAGCCCGTATGGCCCGTAAAGGTGCTGTCGTCGTCGCCGTACTGGGCTTGGTGGGAGATCTGAGAGAGGTACAGGCTCTCCTGGCGGCGCTCGCACGACGGGCAGAGCGGGACGAGCTTGATGCGCTCGGTCTCCTTGTGGTGCTTGCCGTACATGTGGCAGTCGTGCCACATGGTGGCAGAGCTCGGGTGGCGGCAGCCAAAGAGGTAGACAGTACGATAGCACATTGTATGTGTAGATGTAGAGGTAGATGTAATCTGCACTGTTTGTGCAGATGTGATGATGTGCAACTATGAAGCTGGATTGCCGATCAAGATGAAAGATGTGTAGAGATGTATGGCAGAAGATGCTTCTAAGAGGATGAGGTTGTATATGGAGCCAGAATTAAAACATCAAGAAGACAGGGGATGAGCTGCATCTTATAGGACTTGTCGACCATGACGACAACGTCCAACCACAAAACAGAATGAGTCAAGACTGCGGTCAAAAAGGCGCGAATCGCACACACGGACAGACACGGCGACCAACCGAATCTCGACAAGGACTTGAGACGTGAGAGGCAGCCGGCGGACAAGGCTAGATCATGGGCCTACATGAGTTCTACCGGCCAAGGACTGCGAACCTCAGGACGCAACGGCCGCTATACTCTGTTCATAGGCGAGGCTACGTGCAGGTCATCTGGGCCACTGCGGTCACTTGTTGGATTCTTTGGACGTCTTTTGAACGTCTTTCTACATCTCTTGCGTTCTACCCTCTTCTGTCCTCTTCTTTACCGCTTGGCGTCGTCGTCTGACCTCGACGCAACCACTGCAAACGCGTCATAGCCCCATCGTATTTCAGCCTCTTGACAGCTTCTTGGCAACCTCTTGACAGCATTCAAACTGTACCAGTCGAGAACAGTCGCAGCCCCATCGCACCCTGCGCATCGGTCACGACCGAGAATGGTGTGCCTTTTTTACATCACAAGAGATATGGATGCCTGCGCAAGGCGTCGAATGCGCAGCCTCTGCGGTGAAGAGACGGAAAAGACGGAAAAGAAAATGGGGTAGGACAAAGAGTTGAGAGAAAGAATCGGGTGCCTTGGGTGTCGCTGCGAGCCACACCACACTTGTGGCTGCAGTTGCAGACGGTAGGCCGTCACGACGTCGAGGCGTCCAGTGGCAGCCACAGCCCATCAGCCATCAGCAAGATGTAGGAAATAGTAGCCAAGAGACGAGTAAAGAGAAATAGAAGATGGAACAAAACGACCGAATCAGAACAAAAGAGGCTGTGCAGGCAAGGCTCTCGCCTAGTCTGCTTTCATGGCCATCTGTATTGACTAGGCTCATCGCCTATATTCTGTTTTGGGCGTGGTGTGCACAGCCAGGCGTGGCTGACACGAACCTTTCAGTTTTGGGTAGTGGTTGCAGCGAATGAGAAAAGGCTTGCGCTTAGATGTGCAGGATGCAGTGACGTGCAGTGAGATCCATCCGAACAAGTTGAAAACTTACTGTATGGTCGAAATCGGTCAATGGTGCAGTTGTGCAAGGGAATGCGCAAAGTCGTGCATGCGCATTTCAATTATGCAGATTGTGCAAGATGATTGTGCGAAGGGAGACGTGCAAATCGCGAGTAAAATGCAATTTGGCTCAGAAAAATCAGGCAAAAGTCAATATAATGAGCAGTCTATTCAAGCCCTTTAAAATCAAGGATAAAATCAAAAAGAAAGCGCCGTGCTAGGTCATTAGGTAGAAGTATTTCAAACGCAGCAAAGATAAAAAACAAGGCAAACACCGGGGGAATCAACAGGCCGCAAAGGCGCAAAAGGGCAAAGGCGCAAAGGCGCAAAGGCGCAAAATAAAATGACAAAAGCGCAGAAACAAAAATGCAGAGGTTAAACACAACAATCAACCAGACTTGCCCCCCTTGACCTTCTCCCACGCCTCTTCAAACTTGTCTGTCAGCCAGTCCCAAAAATGGTTGGCCGCATCCGTCACCTTGTCGAGTGCGTTCTGGTCGGCGTCCTCGCCTGGGTCCTCATCGTCGCTGCCATTGCTGCTGGGTCTGGTCGGCTTGGGTGTGGTTGATGGAAAGATCAATGGAGTAGACGCAGACAGAGATGGCGAGCTAGTTGTCTTGACTTTGGCGGGCGCCGTCGATGTCGTCACTGCAGTAGAAGTAGTCGCTGCAGTCGCAGTCGTCTTGTCAGCGGGCGTGTTGGCCGCAGTCGTCTTGGCACTCGAACTCGAACTCGAACTTGAAGTCGACGACTCCATCGTGTACGCCGGCACAGGGTCCGCTGGCTCCTCAATCACCGTCTCCGAGTCGTGCAGTCCCACTGGTGTCAGCGGCAGACGCAGCGTGCCGTTGCTCGCCTTGGGCGTGACACCAATGGAGTCGCACACCATGTTGTACACCTCAATGTTTTCTGTTTGTTAGCTCTGTCTTCCAATATGTATAGATAATAAACTTACGGAATGGCTCGAGTTTGCTGTTGGGGGCGTGTGGAAAAGCAGGCCCGCGCGCAATGAAGACGGCCCGCATCAACGGGTGCTCGTGGTCGTAGCCGTGCAGGCCGCGCGGGTGGTACACCAGGTTGTTCGCCTTGGCCTCGGCAATGTCAAACTCGGACCGCTGCACAATGTTCCAGCCAGTCTTGGGCACCAGCCACAGCGGCGCAATTCGAGGATTCTTCGAGAAGTGGTAACGCTCTGGCATGTTCACGTCGCGCAGGTACACCTCGAGGTTCGGGTTGTCTGCCGTCTTTTTCAGGACCGACTCGTACACCGCCTGCAGCGCCTCGGCGCTCTCGTTCTTGGGCCGTAGTCCCACCAGCGGCCACCCGTCCACGTGCTGGATCTGGTCCAAGTCCACGAGGTCGTCTAGCTGCATCAGCCGCGACACGTCCGTCGTCGCCATGCCGTGGTCCGACACCACAATCACATTCACAATCTGCGTTAGGTTGCGTGCCTCGAGGCCCAAAAATATATCGTTCAGCATCGAGTCTGCCGCCGCAATTGTCGACCGGATCTCGGTGCTGTTCGGGCCGTACCGGTGACCGTCTGCGTCCACGTTGGGCACGTACGCCGCAATCAGCTGCGGCCGCAGATCAGGCACGCGGTCGCCATTGACGTCGTCGGCCGCCGCCGTCTCGAGACCCGGCTTGTCTAGGAACTCGAGAATCCGCGCCACCTTCTTGGACAGCTTCTCGTCGCCATTGTACTTGTCCACGTACGACGGCTCCTTGCCCAAAATGTGCGCCTCGCTGCCGGGCCACATGTGGATGGCCGTGCGTGCGCCCGCCTGCTCCGCCGTCACCCAGAACGGCTCGCCGCCCCACCACTTGGGATCAAGGCTGCGCGACGGATCTGTGTAGTAGAACTCGGCCTGCAAGTCCGTGTCCCAGAACGTGTTGCCCACAATGCCGTGGCTCTCGGGGTACAGGCCCGTCGCGAGCGTGTAGTGGTTGGGGAACGTCACGCTGGGGAACGACGGCCGCATGTACAGTGGCGACACGCCCTCCTTGATAAACGCGTTGAGACGGGGTGTCAGGCCGCGGTTGACAAAGTCGGCACGGAAGCCGTCGAGGCTGATAATGAGCGTTGTCGGCGCGAACAGAGCCGTGCCGTTGCTCACGAGCGTCCGCGTGCTGCTGGCCGCCTTTTGCTGTGCCTTTTTGACAAGCGTCATCTTCCACGCGCCCAGCACCAGCAGCACGAACGCCACCGAGATCAGCGAGTACAGCAGCGCCCAGCGGCCGCATGTAATGCCGTTGCGCTTCCACCAGGAGGTGCCCTTGCCCTTGGATTGCTGCGCCTGTGACCGGTGCCGGCCGTCGCCCAGCAGCTCGTCCTCGTCCTCGTGGTCATCGCGGTCGCTGCTCTCGCCCGTTGAGCTGCCCTCCTTCATACCACCCTCCTCCATCTCGAACATGAGCTCGCCATCCTCGCCGTCGCGCGCCTGGGCCAGCAGGCGGTGTTTCTTCTCCTGCCGCCGCTGTCTGCGCGCATGCCGCTTGTCCGAGCTGCCTTTGTCGTCTCTGTATGTCTCTGAAGACGAAGATGAGGCGCGAAGTGTGGTTGCGTTGGTCGTGATCGAGCCCGCCGTGTTCAGAGGACGGCCCTCGGACCAGCCAGGGTCGGGGCTGCGCGAGCGGCTGCTTCCGTTGCTGTAGCGCCGGATACCCAGGAGATTGAGCGGGTTTGCGACAGCAGCCAGATTTGACCCACGCCGACGGCCACGGTCTTGTTCGCGGCGTGCATCCGTCACGAGGCGGTCTGTCTCGTCTTCCTCGTGAAAGACCATGCGGTCGTGGGCACGCAGCTCGCGGCTGTTGCGGGCGGCCGCCTGGAGCTGGTCGTCATCGCTGTCGCTGTCTTGGTCGCTGCGGATAGAAACGGCGTCGGCATCGTAGTCGACGGGCGACAGAAGAGATGGTCGCCGGCTGGGGTCGTTGGTATTCGTGTTGAGGCTGCCGAGACCGGCGTTGAGGTGACCGCCTTGGTCTTGTTGTTGAGCCATCGTGTTGCAGTCGAGATGGTCGATCGATAAAAAGAGGGAATTGATAATTTCTGTATCAATGCCGATATAGACGGCTTGCGTCGATTGTGAGCGTCGATATGACGATTTGACGATTGACGACTCCGATTATTGAATGATCTGCCTGGCCTTTTCTTAATTAATGCGAGATAGTGATGCTGATAGGTGATAAGTGCTATCGAACCCCCTGTAGTACCCGTTTGTGAGCTATATTTAGCGTCATCTAGATTGATGACATAATCTCGGGAAAGCTTATCTAATCTGTCTTGGCGAGCTCTCAATAGCTTCCATCGCGGCCATGATGTCAATAGCTGGGAATGACACATATCTCAGCTTCACACACATCAGCCATGGACTTATGACAATATAAACATCGAAACAACGTAAAAAGAACGACAAATGCCTCCTCAGCCGACGACGTCCGCCCCGGGCAGCGGCGCAAGCAGTGCCGATGCTGTCGCCGCCGCTATCGCGCAGGCAAAGAAGGAGAAGCGCGCCGCTGCCGCTGCTGCCATGGCTCCGCGCATGCAGACCCAAGTGCAGAAATGGGCCAAAATGACGGCAGAGCTGGGTGGCCAATCCAGAGGTGCAGCCGTAGTTGATGCTGACGACACCGAAGACGGCAACGACTCACGCCCTCGAAAGCGCACAAAGACGGGCAACCAATTACAAAAGAAACAAAAACTGGACAAAGATAGCCTTCCCTTTGCAAAACAGCTGCGCGCTCCGCACCGCCGCGACCGCTACGTCTCGTTTGGCGTCGGCCGCGGCCTCGGCAAGGCCAATACGAAGAGTTCCGACGCGTCGACAAAGAAAGTACCCCCGACATGTCTGCTGTGTCTCGCACGCTTCGAGTCGCGGCAACAGCTGCGTGACCACGAGTCGCTGTCGTCACAGCACAAGCGGCGGCTGCGTGATGGAGCGGCGCGGAAAGCCGCGTTTCAGCGGTTTGCCCGGGTAGAGGCCGTCGATGTCGAGGCCAAGCCCATCGAGGGCACCGAGACGGGTGAGGTGCGAGACAGCACGGAAAATACAGGATCCAAGGCAGAAACCAAGACAGAAATACGTCCGCCTGTACATATCAAACGGATCCCGCGGCGGCGCGGCGACCTGGCGCCGACGTACACGTCGTATGCCGTCATTTTACAGAAACAAAAGAACGAGGAAAACGACGACAGTGACGAACACGCCTGCCTGCTGTGCCGACGGCGGTTCAAGAGTCTGGCAACACTCCGCCTGCACGAGCGCGAGAGTGCGCTGCACCGCGCGCGGACGCGCGTGCCCGAACTGGTAGCCGCTGCTGTAGCTGCTGTCCAGGCGGCGGCGGGCGGGACAGGCGGGACAAGCGAGACAGGCGGAGACAAGACAAACGGAGACAAGGAAACGGCACGCACTCTGCTCAAAATGCGGCCATCACAAGCAAACACGAACCAGTACCGTGACCGGGCGCGCGAGCGGCGGCAGGCGTTTGGCAATACGCCGGCGAAAGCAAAAGAAAGCGAGACCAAGACCAAAAAAGAAGAACCAGTCAACAAGGGCGCCGCACTCCTTTCCAAAATGGGCTGGACGACCGGCCAGGGACTGGGCGTGCAAGGCGGCGGGTTGACAGAGGCGATTGCGCCGTCTGCGTACCGCGTCGGCGTTGGCCTGGGCGCGCAGGGCGGCAACATGGGTGATGCCGCGGAGGTGGCGGCGCGGCGGACGGAGGCGGACGGCGGCGGGCGCACAGGCAGCTCGTATGCTGACTTTGTTGAGCAGGCACAAGAGGCGGCGCGGCAGCGGTACAAGGAGCTTGATCGAGCGGAGGCAGAATCGGCGGCGGCGGCGGCAGAAGCTGAAGCAGCAGAACTGGCAGCCAAAGAAGCGACAGAAACCGATCCCGCAGAAAGCGGTGACAAGATGGAGGAAGACTAGTTATACTACAAATTATGACTCCGGATTACTTGCTTCAACTAAGACTGTTAAAGAGTATGATTAAATGGTCTAATAGTCTAGATATGTACGAATGCTGTGTCTTATATACAACTCAGCCCTGAATGACTGAGTGACCGAGCGACCTCTCTTTCTGCAAGAGGTGTTTATAATGTGCCATAATGTGCGATGAAATGAACGAAAAACGAAAGGATATATGCAATATGAAAAGAGCGAAATCAGAAACAAAATAAAACTATGCCATGAAAACACCGCTGAAGAAAGAGAACATGCAAGCGGCGCCGGCAATGGCGAGAATGCCAAAGCTCGGGCCCTGCAGCGCGCCGGCACCGCTGGTGTTTCCGGCGGAGGTCGGCGACGCGGTCACAGTGACGGTGTCGTCGCCGCCGGTGGTGGTGGCAGTGCTGGTGCCGGTCGCCTTGGCGGTGGCGGTTCCGGCGGTGTTGGTCGTCTGCTGGGCAGTGACACCAGACAGGGTAGTGGGAATGCCCGACTGCGAGGCAACGAGCTCGACAATGTTGGACTCGGTGCTGTTGAGGTTGGACTGGGCGAGGGCGATCTCGTTGTTGGTCATGTCGTACACGACGTAGGCAGAGCGCAGGAACGTGTCGCCGAGCAGCGCGTAGGAGCTGGAGGAGACGGCCTTGATGCCGGCGGCGCTCATTCTCTTGGACGACGAGGTGGAGGTGCCGTCAATGTCCTGGATGCCAAAGAGGCAAGCGTTGTCAAAGGGCACGTTCCTGGGAATTTGGTCCTGGACGTCGGCAAAGACGTTGAGGACGATCATCTCGGCAGGCACGCTGATGACGGCGCTGGTGCCAAAGGTGAAGCTGATAGTCAGGTCGGTGGTGTCGCAGCTGATAAAGGTGTAGCCGGTCACCTGGGTGTCGGTGTACGCGCCGACGGCGTCAAAGAGTGAGGCGGCAATGTCCGAGGGGAAGTACGACAGGGTGGTGCCAGAGTCAAGGATGGCGGGAACGGACGTGGCGCCGAGGTCAATAGTGTGCTCCGAGGTGTCCGTGGCGGAGAGGCCGCTGAGGGCGACGGCGAGGACCGAGTGAGTGGCGTTCGAGCTGCTGGAGGAGTAGGTCTGCAGGATGGGCAGGACATCGAGCTGGCCAATAAACTTATCGGTGTCGATGCCGCCAAACAGGATGGTGCCGGTAGCGGACTCGTAGTCGTTGAGGTAGAGGCTGTAGGCCTTGGTGGCAATGAAGCCCTGGGACACAAACTCGTCAATCAGGTTGGGGTAGACCTCGGTGGTGGACACGCTGGACGAGTAGCTGACACCCATGATGCCGGTACCACGGACAACCTCGTTGGCATCGCCCATCTGTAGGGACTTGATGGTGGCGCCGCCGATGTTGAAGTTGTCGGTAAAGTAGTCGCCGGACGAGGTCGAGCCGTCCAGGTAGGAGATATCAAAGCCATTGGTGGACACGAGCTTGTATGTTGAACTGGCCGACTTGTCGTCTGGTTTGTTAGATCGGGGCGCACAAAAGAGGCCGTTGCAAGCTGCTTGTTTTAGCGTTACACAGTTACTTACATGTCTCGCCACAGCTGTCAGCGTAGGATGCCTGCAGACGCTTGCTGGTGCACAGGTCTGCGTCGGAAGCGACAACCCAAGTGTCACTGCTGCCGGTGTCGACGATGAGGATCTGAGGTTGCGCGGGTGTTCCGAGTGAGATGCTGGCGTAGTAGCCGCCGCCGGTGACGTTGTTGACTAGGGTCTGGAGGTACGTGCTGGGCGAGTCGGCGCGTTTTGCGAGCGGGCTGGCAAAGCCTTGAGAAGGATGCGCCTTCTTGAGGCCGATCTCGAGGACGGCCGACGCGGATGCGACGAAGAGCGCGGACGGCGCAAGGTGTGAGGTTCTCATGGTGATGTGTGTGGGTGTGTTGTTGAGAGAATACAGAGTAGACCGCGGAATGAAAAAGAACAGGCCGGCAAGTAGATATAAGTACTCTCGATATGAAGATCAAGGGACAAGGGAGACGGCTGGGGAAGAGGAAAAACGACGACGAGGATGATCGCGTCCGGTTAGGGCAGCTCAACAGGGCTCTATTGAGGACCTAGTTCGGACGACGTCAAAGGACGGGGAATCGGCAGCAGGGGCGTCACGCAAAAATAGACGTGAAACGGCTTTGCATATTTCTCGTCTTTGAAGTCTAGGTTTTAGAAACACTCAAATTGAAGATCGAAGCTGGGCCTGGCGATGTTTTGAGCAATGGAGCAGCTGCCAATAATCAAATAGGGGGAGGCGTGAATTGGCGTCGGCATCGGGCAGGAGCTGAGCTGAAGCGATACAGGGAGGCGTGCTGACGGCGGCAGTAGCTAGTGGCCGCAGCTTCTCGTTCTGAAGGCAGAATGACTGGGTTAGGGGCAATTGGGCAAAGCTTGGCTCTTGGCTCTGGGTAATAGTGACTTTCAATAAGATCTTTTACTAGGAAAGGCAGGAACGAGTGGCAATCTTGCACATTTAAGAAGAAGCAGCCTTATTGACAAATGCGGTGATACGAAGTACACGCAAACCTGGGGAAGGTGCGATTCATGTGCATTTGCAACGGCATGAATAGAGACGTGCAATAAGATGCAGGGGTCGTCATTGCCTGGCCCCGTAACAAAGATGAGTACTGAATACGGAAGGCGCGCCATCATAATAGCGACCGAGCCGTCCGATGTATGAGCATATTGGCGGTTCTTTTAACAACGGCGTCAATGGAATGAAGGCAAAATGGCGAGCAAGGGCATGTTCTGGGTCTTTTTGCGAGTTTCTTTTCCTTTCATTAGCAGCAATCTCAAGCGAGACCGCCGAGGCTTGATACGCACTCAAGCCAATGCCCAGTCGCAAGGCAGATGAGCGTATTGGCCGTATGGCGGAGGCTGGGCTGATTTGATGAATGACGCTGTGATTGAGCTGTACGAAGTAAGTGCAGTGAATTAGAGAATACAGTGGATCGGAGGTAAGCATAAAACCCAGAATTAAGAAATCAGAGGACCGAGTACTGAAGCTCTGAAGCGCAGGGTTGCATTGCACCAAGCTAGCAGCACAGCCCGTGTTTTTATATATTGATTTTTGGGGGTTGTGATTGGTGTCTGTTTTTGTACTGATATGCTTTGGTGCTGTACTTGTATGTGTTGACAGTTGACAGAAATTCGAGATGCTGACAACAAGGCATTGCGACGTTGGTAGGCATCAACTCAACGGCAAGATGGGCAAAGCCAGCAGGAGTCCAAAGAGCATGCCAGCCAGTGAAAGAGACATCATGCAAACCTGCTGAGCCCTGAGACACCTTGGCGGAAATGTCAGAAGCTCTTTGGTCTTTCTGCTTTCCTTTGCGTTTCTTTGCTATGAAATTCAGTCCTTTGTGGCGCCGAGACTTGGCAGCTTGGCCAACAGCAGCGTGTATTTTTATCATTCTGAAGGACCGCAAAAGGTAAACAGAAGAGAGAAGATGGACAGTTGGCAAAGTTTCGCTTTCACAGGCGTTTCAATGCCTCGGTGGCCGAGCCCTGAATGTTACAAATTAATTCCTTTCATAAAGAAAAAGACTAAAGACCACACGTGACCGGTGGGTACGAGCACACTCTACTATATAATCTCCCATTAGCACTTTTTATTCTTACTGGCAGGATGGCCGAGCGGTTAAGGCGCTGCACTCAAGAGGACTCGTCTTCTTTCCAATTAAATTGGTGTATTGCAGTATCGAAAGGTGCGTGGGTTCGAGTCCCACTCCTGTCATTAAATATCTTTTTTTTGCTCTTCATTTTTTTGTTAGGTTTCCATCTCGCAATCTCCTAGTTGTTAGTACTTATTTTTTTTAAAAAAAAACCCGAGTTGACCCTGACAGTAGCAGATTTAACTTTCTGTTACAATACACTAAAAACATGCATCGTAAAAGTTACCTGCTTCCAGATTGAGGGGCATCGCGGGGAAGACTAAATAATCATCATCAAGGTTTATGGAGTCTCTTTCTGAGCATGTAAAAATACATTAATTACCATAAAACTGAAAGAAAGTATCATCGAAATAATAGTCTTTACTGCAGTTGATTGATTGACCAGAGTGCTGGTCTTGACTCCGATCTGTTGTCGTTGACGTAGCTAGTATTTAAATTTAATCGAAAGTTAATCACTAAAACCTCAAAAACAATAGCCTAAATCACTAAGAAAGAAAAAAAAAATCAAACGCCGTCTCAAGCCGCTGCGAGGTTTTGGTAGCCTTGCGTCGATATTGAAAAATACTCCGTAAACGGGATTAGCCGTCATATGACTGGAGCTCGGCTGCATTGACTCTACTTTTGAGTTTTTGAGTTTTGAATAGCTTCACTTCGCTGCTCGACTTCTCGACTTCTATCCTCCTCGACCCCCCCCTCCCTCGTCATCTATTACGTCACAATGTCTGCCATCACAACCATTGAGCTGCCCGGCCTCACCAAGGTCGCCACCGGCAAGGTCCGCGAGATGTTTGTCGACGAGGCCGACAAGTCTTCGCTGTACTTTGTCGCCACCGACCGCATCTCTGCCTACGACGTCGTCCTCGCCAACGGCGTCCCTAACAAGGCCGTCGTCCTCACCCAGCTGACCGCCTACTGGTTCAGTGTCCTGACTCAGCCCGGTGCCCTGCCCGCCTCCGTCGGCCCGCTGTCCACCCACCTCATCTCCCTCAACCCCGGCCCCTCCACCAAGCTTACCGACGCTGAGCGTGCCGTCCTCAAGGGCCGCCTTATGCGCGTGCGCCGCCTCAAGATGTTCCCCGTCGAGGCCATTGTGCGCGGCTACCTCGCCGGCTCCGCCTTTGCCGAGTACAGCAACAAGGGCACCGTCCACGGCGAGGCCGACCCCGAGCGCTTCCCCGCTGGCATGGTGCGCTGCCAGAAGCTGCCCAAGCCCGTCTACACGCCCTCCACCAAGGCCGAGCTGGGCGAGCACGACGAGAACATTACGCGCGCCAAAGCTGCCGAGCTGATTGGCAACCCCGAGCAGGCCAAGCGCATTGAGGAGCTCGCCCTGGCCATCTATACTGCTGCCGCCGAGCACGCCCTCAAGCGCGGCGTCATCATTGCCGACACCAAGTTCGAGTTTGGCCTGGACGAGGAGACGGGCGAGATTGTGTTGGCCGACGAGGTGCTGACGCCCGACTCGTCGCGCTTCTGGGTCGCCGACCAGTACGAGCCGGGCCGCGAGCAGGACTCTCTGGACAAGCAGTACCTGCGCAACTGGCTTGTGGCCGAGGGCCTCAAGGGCAAGGAGGGCGTCTCCATGACGGCCGAGATTGGCGAGCAGACGTCGAAGCGCTACACCGAGGTGTACGAGCGCCTGACGGGCCAGACCATTGAGTCTGCGCTGGCCAAGCTGGAGTAAGCAGATCACATAGAGAACATATAACAAATCAAATACCCTTTCTTTGTCCTTGTTGCGTATTGTCGAGTCACATGATGGATTGATCTATGCACGAGCACTCGATTTTGACCGTCAATGACTTGCATATATGACGCGCATGTGGCTCGCTTGGCCTGGACTGTACCCCTGCTGCATCTCGATATCTCGCCGTGCAAGGGTTCGAACAGGACATTGGCCGGGTCGCCGACTTCCGAGACTCTCTAAACGTCTTGCTCACCAATAGTAAAGAAACAAGAGCAAGAGGTCAACGAAGAGAGTGTCTCACTGCTGGCAGCAGTAGCATCGATCGGAGGCTCGCCGTTCATTTGTCATTTGGTTGCTTGTTTGATTATCCGACTGTCTTATTAGATATCATTTGTAAAATTGCTGTAGCATAGGACTGGGATCAAGGGTCCTCGGCGTGCTCATGTCGAGCCAATACAGTAATCTCTACCGAGTCTGTACAACACCAGTGAGTCGGCATGACTTGTCATTTTGTCAGATTATTGAGATTCAATAGATTCAAGACAATTTTAAGAATAGTTTAAGAACACTTTCAGTGGCTGGTGCTGTAAGCCCTGTCCCTGGGAAACCAATCATTGCAAGTACCGATCATAACCAAAACCAAACCCAAAACCAATCCGTACGCCGCCAAACCATGTACGCTGTTGCGTGAATGAGAAAACCAAACAAACAAGAAGAAAAAGTAAAACTAAAGAGCAAAACCTCAAGCTGTAGTCGATCTAGTCCCACCGTCGGGGCTGGGGCCGCGGACGCCTCACACTATTGGGAGGCCGGGTCCGCGGCGGCGGGTAGAGTGTGGGAACAGGGTCCAACGTGCTGTGGCTGTTGCCATTGCCGGTCCCATCTCCATTTCTGTGATTTCTGTTGGCGTTGCGGTTTTGATCGCCATTGCCGCGGTAGTGAACCAGTGACCGGCCACTCGCAGCATCGTCCATCTCAATATCCTCCGAGCTCTGCCGGTCGAGGTACTCTTTTTCCTTATTAAAGTTGCGGTGGATTGGTGGCGGGTTCTTCTCGAGAGTGCCAATGCTCACAAGCAGCGCCAGCCCGGAAATGCCTGCAAGTATCGACGTCATCTCGTGGAATGCAGAGCTGTACGTCCCCGCCACCAGCTGCTGTAGTTCCGGCCAGACCTCGACCAGCGCCGTCGGCGACCGGTGCAGCACGTCCATTTGCATTGGCGTCAGTGCTTGTAGTATCCCACCTGACTGGACTTTGTTGTTAAAGATAATAGTAAATGTTGTCAAGCCAATGACGCCACCGAGGATGCGCAGCTGCGAGATGGCGCCCTGCGCCGCAGCGTGATCGTCGAGCTGCGCCTGCGCGGTCGACAGCATCGTGCCCGCCGACATGAACAAGCCAAAACCGACGCCAAACAAGGCGAGGAAGCCGTAGAGCGGCGCGGATTTGTACGTGATCGAATCGACAGTGGCGAGCAGGCTGACGCTAATGAGCATGAGGACGCAGGACACGACGACGACAGGCGACGTGTGGTTCTTTTTGGAGTTGAGCGGGCCGGTGATCATGCAGCCAAAGGCGGTGCCGCCGAGCATGGGAAGCAGGTGGAGGCCAGTCTTGAAGACGCTCTCGCTGTTGACGATCTGGAAGCGCTGCGGCACGGTCGTTACGAGACAGAGATAGACGTAGCCGACGAGGAATTTGTCCCTGTTTGTTAGTATTCATTTTAAAACTTTACAAAAACCGAATACGGCACATACAAGAGACAGCTGAGGTAGACGCGGTTCTTGAGAAGGCGCAGAGGAAAGACCGGCTCGATTTCCCAGTACCGTCCCGTAGACAGAAGCGTCTCCCAGCCCATAAATAAGGCAAAGCAAATGGCGGCCGACGTGAGGCTCGTGAGCACGAGCAGGCTGTTCCACGCCACAACGAGCGAGCCCGCTTGTTGCATGGCAATAACGAGAAGCACAGTGCTGCTTAATAGCAACAGGCTACCAACTATATCAACACGGCGCAGTGTGCGGTTGGTGCCGTGGCAGCGGTTCGGCTCCAAGGGGTAGAGGAAAACGATGCCAGTAATGGCAATAATTGCAAAAGGGGCGCTGTAAGTCAGTATCAGTTTTGAAATTACTTTGCAGGGAAAAGAAGACCCTACTTGAGCCAGTAAATGACACGCCAGCTGGATATCTGCGGAATGACACCCCCAAGTACGGGCCCGAGCACAAACGACAGCGACAGCGTAATGCCGATGACCTTGCCAATCACGTCAGGCTTGTGAGCCGGCCCGATCTCGGGCAGGCAAATGGTCGTCAGGCTGTAGAGGCCGGCACCGCCGATGCCCTGAAACGAGCGGCAGACAATTCTTTTCGTTAGTCACTGACACGTCACTGATATCAAGTACAGAAGAAAGACGTACAATTGAGTCATGTCGTAGGCACAGCCGCAGGCCACGGAGCTGATGACAAAAATGATCCACGAAACAATGAGGATATTGCGTCGGCCGTAGATGTCGCTGAGCTTGGCAAAGAAGATGGAGAAGCCCATGTATGTCAACAAATAAGATATCACAACCCAAGACGAGTCCCGGAAGCCGTCAAGGTCTTCCGACGTCTTGAGAAGAGATGTCGATATAATTGTGGTGTCGATCAACGAGAAGAAGAATCCCATAAGGATGCTGCTCGTTAGCTACTAAACATTTAGAAAGAAGTAGCAAACACCTACAATATCATGAGGAGGTTTCGCCGCAGTTTTTGTCCGCGCGGAGGAACAACGGCTGCCCTTGCTGCGGCGCGGGCGCGGGCGGCACGGGCCTCTGATTCTCGCAGCTCGACGAGGTTGTGGACTGTGCTGGGAAACGGCTCTCCGTAGAGCTCGGACTCGAAATCCAGGCGGTGGAATGGGTCATTAGTATCCCCAGACGGGTTGCGGTAATGTTGTGATTGCCGGTTCTGTTGCTGTTGCTGCTGCTGTGATTGCTGTTGGTGCGGCTGTTGCCGCTGGCGATGTGACTTTTGCCGGTAAAGGTTATGTGATGTGTATGCTGGAGCTGGGGCCGGAGGAGGAGGTGGTGGTAGCGGGCGTTCTGCGTGCGGATTTGACCTTGAAGTTGAGTTTGAGTTTGGGTAGGCACTTGAGCCCGGGTATGCATTCGGATTTGTTGAACTTGGGTACGGAAATGGGGGCCGTGCTCCAAGCGGCGAGAGATCGATCATGGTGGATGGCCGACTGAGAACGAGCTCAGTGACGGTCTGCTGCTGTCGAGTACAGGGTCTGAGTGTCAAGTGGCTGGCCCGGGAACGGGCAGCGTGGCCGCATTTATTGAAGTGGTTGACGGTCTGATGAGTCTCTTTATAAAGATGAGGATTTGCAAATTGCAGGATTCAGACCTGCAGATTTGAAGATGATATAAAGCCGATGCTAGTGTGGCTTGAATTGAAGCGGATTGAAAAACTGAGGACCGGCGAACAGGAGTGGAAGGATGGGAGAACAGGCTCGACTTAATCCAAGGAGCTTTTAGATTGCCTCAGAAGACAGACAGGAGAATAAAAAAAGACAGAGTGATGAAGAGATGGAACGACACAAAGCCATAAGAAAAACCAAAGAACCAAAGGCCCAAAGACAAGGGCAGAGAGAGCGAGACGAGCGTGATGAGCGAGACAATGCGAGACAAATGCGAAAGTTGTGGCTTGCAACAGGACGCCGGCAATGAGCGTAGAGCAACGTTGGTGGCTGTGGGAGTACAGGAAAGGCACTGGACAATGGGGACAATGGGGACCCCAATGCATATATATCGATGTCGGTAGCGAGTGTGGTCTTGACAGGAGGCTGTAGGCATAGAAGATAAAAGGACGACTAGGGCGTGACAAACACGAGGCGAAAGAGACGAGAAACTATAAGTGATAGACGAGGGATGATGACGCGAGAGAGAGATGAGGATGAGGACGAGGGACGAGGGAAGATGAGAGCGAGGCGAACAGAGACAGAAATGATAGGAACAGGATGAATGCTGGATTTCTTAACAAATCGAATGTAGATTGGGAACTGAAGTGACTGCATCTGACAGTGAAGGGCATATAAGTTGATCAAATCAAGCAAAAGCAGCTAATAAACAGACAAATCTACACCTCGTGGCAGGAGAGACATCTCTGACGATGATGCACAACACGGTATACTGGGCAAAACACTGACTCCGTGTATATATTACGCCGTGCAATTGGCGAGACGGAGATGGAGATGTAAATGAATAGTAATGTAAAGACAAATAGACAGTAAACACAGAAAAAGAGGCGAGGGAGGATGCCTACTTCCAGGAGCACGCAATACAGCAGACGAAACAGCCTGTACACCGTAATATCCCCTTTGTTGCCATGTCTCTCCTGGCCTGTGCCTGTTTCTTTCTGGTGTATATCGGCCGCTTCAGATAGCGAGCAGATTCAGATCACTCACGACTGATGCATACAGAATCCTAGTTGACAATGTCTCGAGTTGCTGGATGTCTTCATCCATTAGTGTTTAGGTGCGTCGTGCTCTGGGTTTGTCTGGTGTGAGCGGGGGAGCTTTATGACTGAGGTAACTACCAGAACTGGATATGAGCCAGAAGTACTGGTCAAAAGAACAAAATACTTCCGAGGATTTTGATTGAAGAGGCATATCAGTATTGCAGCAGTCACAGAAGCACCATTTTGTAAGCATCGAGCAGTTGGCGAGTTGTATTACTCAACAAGGGTCGTGATCTGGAAAAGCAATCGAGCGGCTGGATAGACCGAGGCTCACTCTTTGAAATACAGACACGTACGGAAGCATAAGAAGGGGGCGTGGTATAAAATATGTTCATAGCAGAAGACAAAAGAGAGAGGAAATAAAGAAAGATATGAGATGCCCAAGACATGAGCCAGGGGTCGACTGCTGAGCCTGGCTGCCTCATGTCCAAACAGAACTTGCTAAAACGGCAGACCTTGTACGCCTATATGCCTGCTGCGTGCGAGAGATGGGGAGCAGATGACGGCGGCAAACAGCAGCGATAGAAATAGCAGTCGTTTGCTTCGAGCGGTGTGAAGGATCATAGGGCCACCACGGATCGCTCAACTACCATGACGGCATGGGCTTTCAACGATCAAATCTCACCAAGGGTGGTTTCTCGGCTATCAACCAACCCTAGTCCTGGTCCTGGTATCATACCCATGCTCCTTGCCTTCTGAATACTTGCCTCTTGCTTTACTTCTTGCCTCCTCGACCTCCCTTGTCCTGCGGTCTGTCTTGGTCATACCTTGCCATTGCCTACTGTGCGAGTGTACACCTGCTCTGATTCTGTGCCTCTATACTTCTTTCCTGGCCTTTGGCCTATCTTGCTCCTCTTGCTTTAACAAATGTGTCAGTTTGATGCCATATCCTTGTCACCGCCTCTTTATCAGAAGTGCTACGGGAGGGTGAGGATATAGCTCTAAAGTCTGGATTCTGTTCATTGTTCAGTGTGACAAACACAGAAAGCCTAGATTTGACGGGTGTCGTGCTGCGTGCAACAAGCTAGGGGTGTCCAAGAATGGCGGTAAAAAGTGCGGGAAGGCGGTGCAAGGAAATCGACTGCACACCATGAAAAGAAGCTACGAAGTCAAGCAGATCGTCAAGATTCCTAGCCACACCGTATGCTGTTCTCGTGTTGAACAGACAGCAACAGTCTCGCAAGTGAGGACGTGTAAGAATGGAAGTTTTAGACACGTCACCAGGTGTGGTCTTGATGGTTGTGTAAAGAGAAGAAGGGCGAGAAAGACATCTACTTTTCTATAGAATATTCCAAGAGGAGGGGGAGGCGTAGAGGATAAGAATATTAAAAAAAACAAAGAACAACTATC
The DNA here is from genome assembly GCA_022392925.1 of Ophiostoma tasmaniense. Classification (NCBI taxonomy): domain Eukaryota; kingdom Fungi; phylum Ascomycota; class Sordariomycetes; order Ophiostomatales; family Ophiostomataceae; genus Ophiostoma; species Ophiostoma tasmaniense. The sequence continues at coordinate 532,696 of JAKRGK010000008.1, read as the reverse complement.
AAACGTAAAGACGAAACTGTTACATCTCAACCAACGCGGATAGCCGGTGACACCACTCTGGAAAGCTCCCGTCCGTTTGAGAGGATTACGTCTGGGCAGCACGGTAGACAAACGGCAACTCGTCACCCAAAACTGCACAAATGCAAACCATTGCTATTCTGCGTCGATGGCCACACAATTCCAATATGGGCTTTGCTAGAACTCCCTTTAAGGGTCAACATCATAAATCAAGTTAAGGTTAAGGGTAGGATTTTTCAGTAGAAATTGCTCCAGTTTTTTATGAATACATAGGAATTTCGTGGCTGACGGGAACTTACTTTTCCGTCATAAAACATAGCCGTCAGAAGTATCTTTTGGCGAGTGACTTCTCATTCCTTTTGACGATTTTTTTATGCTTTTCTACGTGTGTTTATCTTGATGATTTGCTGGTCTTTTTGACGTTCCGTTTGACGATAATGACGTTTTTGTTGATGTTTTTGTTGATGCTTTTATTGATGTTTTTGTTGATACTTTTGCTAATGTTTTTGTTGATGTTTTTGCTAATGTTTTTAATATCGTTTAAAGTAAATAATAAACATCGAACGTATCGACGAGAATAAAATAAAAACTATAGTAAAAACAATAATAAAAGTAATAACAAAAGTATCAACAAAAACATCAACAGAAGCATCAAAGGCATCAGCAAAAACATCGCTACAAAAGGCATCAAAACGCCGCAAACACAAAACGTAAAAGTCACTCGAAAAGAGATACAAAGACGACCCCTGCTTCCCTTATGGCCCATGCGGTACCAGAGATAAGAGGCGTCTTACGTCGTACGGCAAGTACCTTTTCGGCAAATTTGACATTTCTGCTGAGTTTTTCTTAACCTACCGTTAACTTGATTTATGATGTTGACCCTAACTCCGTGCCTTGGCTTTACCTACTTTTCATAGTATACAAACGACAGAATAGAACCTATAGATACGTGAGCAGGTTGTGGTCGTACAGACTTGCCGCTTGTCGAGGGCAGTGACACCATATAGGCTCGCGCACTAAACACTTAAAGCCGAATTACTGCAGAAAAAAAACAGTTAAAATAAAACCACTCAACATTCATACCCAAGGTTGTGCAACACCGACAGATGCCGTGAGTGTTTGCTGCAGCTCGGGACTCCCATTCAGCTACTGTTGTTGTATCTATTCGGCATAGTCTCGACCGTTTTATTTTTACATTTTATATATAATTTCGTCTTTGCTACTTCCGCTTTGCCGTCATGCCTCATGTCTTGCCCAAGGCCCGTCTATTCAAACAGCGGCCAAGCAGAAGCCAAGACGCACTCTGTTTTCTGTACCTTTTGTCCTATTGCCAGTTGTTTCTCGTTGTCTCGGCCCCTACGAGATGAGTCTTGCAATCTAGCGCTCGACAATTGATAAGGACAATATGTCTTGCGGGATCTTATACGTAGATCAATCAAGTCACGGATGACAGAAAGTCAAAACAGAACACAGAAAACAAAGGGAGAAACTGTAATAGTCCCGTTCATAGTAAACGGTAAACGGTGCCCGATCTCTGAGTCCGCTTCTTGTTTCGTAGATCTTTGTAGACTGTTGAATATATGAACAGCGACTAGCAATGCTTGCCGAGGACGATCTCACACGATACGGCAAACGCACACGAACACGTGTACGGTACACGGCAGAGAACTGGAGATTTGGCAGATACTCGTGATATAGGCTTTTTTACTTTTTGACTTGTGATAAATCTGTGAGCGACTTGTGGATTAGCACATCGCGAGATCAAGCATAAGCCACGGTTCAGTTCACAACTAAACTACAAACTTGCCTCTTTCTTGATGCCATATTTATACAATTTCTTACCACTGCCAGTATTCTGCAAAACCGTTGGACCGTTTGCACCTGCAGCTTTGGGATAGAATCTACATAAGAAATAGACTGTAATCCCATGCTGTAACGCCTGTTTATTTTGTGCCATCTCGTGCTTCCTGTAACTTACATCTATGCTGTCATACAACTGCACACAAGCACAGAATGCAACGGCTTTGTGTGGAGGATCCAACAGCTTCATCAAAGACTGTAACCATGCGTACTGTTCCTTCTGGCTTTTATCTTGCAGTGCTCAAGGTACGCCGTAGTACCCCTGAGAAGGGGCAGGAAATCGCGAGGTCGTTCCATACTTTTAAGAGCTCTTATCATCTAAGCCGTCTGCGGACAATGCTCAACCACTGCATAGACAACGTGATTATAAATCCGAGAACTGATACTAATCACCCAGAAGAGTCTTTGTTCAAGACGTTGAAAAGAATTTGCATTATGATCAGACTTTATGACCTCTCGCCTCAGGTCTTGCCCACAGAAATGCAGTGCAAAGGAGCATATGCTGTAGCACGCGTGGGTTGGGGCTCCTATGCGAGCAAGTAAGCCGAAGCTGAAGACCAAGCGAGGATTCACTTCCGGCATAGCCCACGATCTTGAGATGCTGTCATCCCTTCTTCCCCATTCTATTTATATCACTATTATTGCTTACCTTCCTGGCCGCTATCCCTGGTCGCCTGAAGTGCATCGACTATCCAAACCGGCAGGTGCGTCGATTAGCGAGATGGTCCACTAGATGGCGCACCTTCCCCGGCCGGCTATGATTGTTCGCGCGATTGAAGTCTGAACTAATGAAACACATGGCTTGGCCGTTAGTGGCCGTACCTTCTTCTTTGGGCCAGTATTGTGGCCGTGGTGGCAGGATATCCCATCGCACCTTTGCCGCGGCGCATATCCACGAGCACGATTAGTCATCCGCCACGCGTGTCTCGACGACATCTCATCACGGCCATCACTTTGGCCGTCGTGAAGGCTCGTGCATGCTGTTTGGCCCTTTCCAACTCTAAATTTTGCTCTATTTCTCGCGTCTTGCTACAGAGCTGATCCTACAGCCTGCTACGTTGCTTTCTTGCTGCATTTTGGTCCGTTGTCATTTCCCCGTTCACCACCACCAAAACCATCGCCGCGATCACGATTGGATTCCCCGGGTTGCCAGTTGCTTATCCGAAATGCATGTCTCTTCCTTATGCCACTTCCACAGACCAAAAGCGCTTCCATATTCCATCCACCATCCTGTATGTTGTGCGTATGCATTGCCACTCTCGGCAGGTTGACTGAGAATACCCTCCATCATCGCCATCTTCGTCTTCACTCTCAAACCTGCATCAAGCAGATAGCCAACGTTAAGACAGCCATCCACCACCGGAATTTCACAGTGTCTTTCCCATTGGCAAGGTAGCTTGGTGTGTGCAAAAATATGCTGCCTTGTGGACCCGTTTCAGTCAATACCGTGCTGCTGCTTGTTTTGCTTTTGCATGCTTCAATTTCAAATCTTTTAATTTCCTACTGACTTTTTATTAGCAAGCCGCCTCTTCTTCTATAGTCTTTCCCCGTTTGCTCGTTTCTTTCCTATTTTGACAATTCACTTACACGCTGACGCCATCTCTCCACATCCCAGCCCCATTCACCACATCACATCTGACGGCTTGTTTGTCGACGTTGGCAATGTTTGCTGGTTGATTCACTACCCAGTTTTCGGGGTTTTCTTGTTGTCGCGGTACTATCGTTCTATCGTTCTGCCAGATCCTGCGCCTTGATCCAAGATGCAACATATGGCTGCCGGTCCTGGCCATTTTACTTTCGCGTTACGGGCGTATCCCGTCACAGGCACAGCTGTCAATTAAGTCAAAGGCAGCTCGTCCATGCCACTTTGTTATGTCAAAATGGGAAAGTGACTTCAACTGGATGCAAAACCAAGACCAAAACCAAAACTGCAAATCGAATATCTCCGACTCTTACATTGCGACTGCGTCGACTATACGCCGTGTTCAAGTCTGTGTTTGTGGTCTTGTCTAGGTGCGAGTCGCCAGTGCCGCTCTGTCTCTTGATAACAGCTGTGTATCGTGGATGTCTTTTGATCTCGTGTGTCTGCATTCGATATAGTCATGAGTACAACCATGGTTTTCTTTTCTTTTTTATATTTTGTCGTTTCTTGGGCTGCAATGCTTTCTATTTTAAAAGATTGACATTGTTGCATTCTGTGGCGATTATTATGACCCAAAGTTATGAAGATTACTGGCGCTTCCGGCACTCCAGCCCATGGCATTACATTGACCCGTGTTTGGGGGCCCGAGGGTACGGGAACCCCAATGATAGCTTGCCTGGAGATGGCTTTGACTGCCGCGGAGCTTGCCTTGTTATATCTTTGCTTGTGACGTTGAGTAACGCTCAAGTCACAGGATTTCGAGATAGCTGTGCCAACATGATACTAAAATCTCACCAAGACGGGCAGCCAGGCGGAGACCAGAAGACATGAGAGCACAATGGGGGCACGACGAAGAGGCAACGTCCTACACTGTTCCATCGATACACCCGTCATATTATCTCACATTCGATGTCAGACCTAAGCAATACAGCGTTGCAGTGCACCTGATTTCTGATCGAGGCCCATCTTTGAGTTCCTGTCTTTCTTGGTCTGTTGTCACATTGTTGTAGTTTGTACAGTTTCTTATTTTTTCTTATTCTTCTCTTTGCCTTATTTCTATTTTACCAACTAAATTATTTGTATTCTGTGAGACGCCTGTGCATTCGAGTAATGGCTTCATCCCCTGGTCCGCGCACATGTCGGGCGGCCCAAGCTCCATCACCATGTATACGATCCTTCAGACTAGAACGAAAAAGCGCGAAAAAGGCTAGGTGCAAAAGTAGATTGGATGAGTTGTCAGTTTGCTCACTGGCCATTGGCCCCGAACATGCGATAAGCGCCGGCGCCACCAAACGGACCCCATCGTCTTCCTGCACGATGCAAACATTGCAGCTGCATCGGAGCGAAGCCACACTGTGACCACGTCGCTATACACAGATGATAGAAATGACAGAGAGTAGCGTGCGGCCCATGCCGAACGACGGAGCTGGCGTGCTCCTTGAGGAAGATGCCATTGGCACCTCATCTGGAACTTCGTTCAACCGATACACAAGGTTCTTCAAGAATGTTTCCTCTTGATGCATATTTAGTGTGTCTGTCTTTGTATGTTCTGTATCATCTGTATGGTCTCTATGGTCTGTATCTCAGGCTTTCTGTCTCTGTCTTTCTGCCTCTGTCTTTCTGTCTCTGTCACTGAATGTCTCTGTACCAACTGCACACGCATGTTGGTGCGTGATTCCACCAACACAGTCCTTAGAGATAGTCGCAGGCCACAATGCAACCATCATCTGAGCACTCTTTTCCTTCTAGGGCCATTTGGAACTGTCTGGCGTAGACATGCGTAGATATTCTGTGTCGAATCTGTGCATTTGAGCCTTTTCTAACCCACATCCAACACATTTCCAACTCATATTCTCGCGTCATCCCCCCAGCTGATCCTTGACTTTTCCCCAGTTGGGCCTTGCCCGCAGCTCGGATTCGTTCTAGTTTCTAATATCACGTCCTATTAGCGCTCCCTTGCATAATTGCATGCGACCAGCTCCTACCCTAACTCTACCTTTTCTGTTTGTCTATCGCCTTCTTTTTTTGATCTATTTTTGTGATCAACCGTCATACCACAACTTTGGTACAGGCTTACTCCCGCTGTTGCATGCAGCAAACCAAGCTTGCGTTGTTCGTATTCACTCCGCATCGCCGCCGATTGCAGGCCATAATAAATAGATAATTGTACGGAGGAGCCCGAGCCACGGCACGGGACCAAGCACCGTCTGTTTACTCTCCCGCTGGCGTTTCATCCCCAAAGAATCTGTTGGTATTTCAATATGCTATTGTATTTTGTTATCGTTATTTGCAATTTAAGGTGTGTACTTGTCAAGATGTGCAATGTTTTTATTTTACAAACTTTTGAGTGAACAATTACAGAAAACTACAGCTGAGCAAATCAAAACAAATGTGCTAGGAACACGCAATTAGGATGCATGGCTTAGACAACATGGAAAGAACGGCGACGTCTGATATTATGAGCTAGGTCACCTCGCCGTTTGCTTTTAATGTACATTTTATAAAGATTTAAGAACAGAAGAGTGCCAAGGCCCCAACTGGTATAAGTGAGCTGAGTCAGCTGGGGACGTCGGGTGATATTTGCTTTGATATCACTGGATATATCTATAGATAAAATATGATAACATTATAAAATGTTTCCAAATAGTCTGCCGGCGTCTTCTCCAGTTATCATCAGTGTAAATACACATCTCACCTTGCCGTATTCTACCCGCCTCACGCAAGTGCGTCAGAGCAGCGAGGTATTTGATACACTGTCTTGTTTCCTTTGATTTCATACTCTCCCGTCTGCTCGGAAAGCCCTGCTCACCTTGTTTTTGTCATTCTGTAGCACACCATATAGCCCAAACGGTCAAAGAGCCAGTCAAAGAGCCAGTCAAAGAGCTAAAGGAAGAGTCACAGTGGCGTGTCCCCTTCCCTTTTCACTCATGCATGACTCTGACAGTGATTCTGAAATTGCTAAAGAGGCCATATGAGACCGCCTGGCTTCCAAAGAGAGAGCTTTATGTCACTCTCTGATTCCTTTTTGAGCATTTACGGCATCGGCGAATGCATCTGTGCAACCGGCGTGTGTCTGGTTCGGCAAGACAATACGTGTGTGTCCCTCTTGGCCGCCCCTTTACAACTTAAGTGTAGGTGGTTGTCGTCAGTCATCAGTCTCAGTTGCAGTGATCTGCCGCCAGTCATAGTCATGATTCCAGTCACCCACCAGTCTCGAGGAAGAAAGGGAAAGAGTGTGACTACAAACAAGGATTGAGACTTCAGTCAGCTTCACAAGACTCCCCAAACTCGCATTCTCAACTATCGTTGGCTCCTCGCCGTTCTGTACGCAATACGCGGACAGGGAAGCACTGCCTACGATGATCGTGGCGAGCGGGAGACGACACGTGCGGATCCAGAGAATGAGGCAAGAGACAGAAAGATAAAATCAGAAGACAACAACGTCAGAAACAACAGACGTCAAAAATAGGAAAATTACAATATACTCCAACCCCTGTGACGTTGTTGTCCGTCAATGCCACAATCCAAATACCAGAACCAGCAAAAGAACAAGACAGGAAGGCAGACGACAGGAGACAGGAGACGGGAGACAGTGCAGGGACATTGCTAGCTGCAAGGAAGGGCGGTGAGCTGAGAATAAGAGAAGGTCAGAAGAATGTTCTTGGACTTCCCGAGAGACAAAATATAGGATATAGGATACAGAAACAGAGACAGCGGGCCTGGTGACAGGAGGCAGGAGGCAGGAAACAGGAGATAGAAGACAGAACGGCCTCGGCTCGCCTCCTCCTCCGTCTCTCTCCGTTATATTTATTGCTTTTGTGATCTGTGCTTGAGATTTTGTCTCTAGGCCAATTCTTTACAGGCAGAGCCTGAGCAAAAACCGAGGTCTGTCGTATGAGCACCAATCACGCTGGGGGCGGGAAGAAGATCGTATTCTCAGAAGCAATCTCAGAAGCAAACAGTCAAGAGAAAGAGACAGAAGAGACAGAGAGGGGAGCCGCCCAGCCTACTGACACGCAGAGACCGCATCTCGCTCTCCGCCACACCGTTCATTATTGTTTCGTTGACTGTTGTTTATTGTTGGCTGTTGGCTGTCCCGATCGGCTTTGCAGATAAGGAAGCAGTAATCAAATCGGAAAAGGGCCCAGAAGACGAAAAGACCGAAAGACGAGAAGGCGAGATAAATTCAGAGTTTATACGAGCTCATTATCATTATCATTTTTGTTATTTGTTTTATTCTCGGCTTTGGAAATTATGGACATTTAAAAGAGGGGGAGGTCCAAAGTCAACAACACATTCGTCCATACAAGTCAGCAAGCACACGCAGTCAACAACTCACACCCCTCAGACACGCTTATAAGTGAATATCTGCAGACGTCTACCCACGCACCCTCTTTTTTATTTTATTTTTGCTCCTTTTGCTTTTGTGCTCTATCGGTCTTTTGTGTTCTCGTCCTTTTGCCTCTTCTATTTTTACGACTCCTTCGCCAGCAGACGCGGGCCGTATTCACTTTCTCTTCGACATCCCCCCAGCCGTGCATCACCCTCCCACCACATCGTCGTCACATCTTCATCACATCGATGTCCTCTTGGGCTGGCATATTCTTCCTCCTGCCTTGGGATCAGCTCCGTCTTACTTGCATTGCCCCATTGCCCCATTGCCCCAGACGTGCAGAGTCCCTTTCTTTCTATTTAAGATACCCCTTCTTCGGAATTTGTTGATACTACCACACTTGTCCTGCAACCTCTTCACTTTGCACGAGTTGACGATACGATCAGACCTGGAAATTCTATATACATTGCATCACAACCCATGAGCTTTGCTTCTTGATACTTGACTATCATCTTGTCCTCGCCACTTACACGCACACTCACATTCACTTCTTTCCACCCTCAAACCATTCTCGCCAACAAACTTCTCTCTTCCGTCCTCATATACATTCTTTGTTTATACATTGGCCTCATATATACACTGGTTGTATTTTTTGCACGCAGTCCCTCCCTTTCCGATTTCTTTTATATTTCCATACCATCTTGCTGACGGTTCCCCTGCCTGGTAACAAAATATAAGAGTCATCCCATCCTGTCTTTCACTTTTTTGGTCCTTTGGTCAGATATTTTGATCACTTTTTGATAATCCAGTCAAGACAATGGGTGCTGAGGGTGCACCTGCAGACGGCTGCATTGACGATGCCATTGCAGTTGTCGGCATGGCTTGCCGGTTCCCAGGCGATGCTACCAACGTCGAGGCTTTTTGGGAGATGATCCGCGACGGCAAAGACGCATGGTCTGAGATCCCGGACGATCGGTTCAACGCAAAGGGATGGTATCATCCCGACCCCAACCGCCCCGGCAGTGTATGTTGCTTTCCTCCCTACTTTATACCCCGGCCACTGCTAATGCCTTTATAGTTCCACATCAAGGGTGCCCATTTCATCAAGGGTGACATCGCTGCGTTTGATGCACCAGTATGCTGTTCACTTTTCATTGTAAATCTTGGATTTAGGTACTAACACCCAGCAGTTTTTTTCTATTTCTACGGCAGAGGCTGTCTCCATGGACCCCCAGCAACGGATGCTTCTAGAAGTCGTCTACGAGGCACTTGATAGTGGTATGTGATGAATGAACTCAAAGCCAACATAAAATTACATGACTAGAAGGCACATTTCATCTACAATGCTAACATCCCCAGCCGGCATCCCGTCTTCTTCGCTGTCAAACACTGCCACGAGTGTGTTCTGCGGCTCTTTTGTGCGAGGTGAGTCCTGCAGGCAATCTATATTTTATACATCCTGTCAATAGCCATGCACCTAGGCCTGGGCTGACTCAAACTGGCCTGTCAAACTAACCTGCCAAAATAGATTACGAGCAGCCATGCATGCGCGATCCTGATACAACCCCCCCCTACTCTGCCACGGGCAACGGGATTGCCATCCTGGCCAACAGAATCTCCCATGCGTTTGACTTTGCGGGCACAAGCCAGACCATCGATACAGGCTGCTCGGCGAGCATGATTGCTGTGCACCAAGCGTGCAAGAGTCTCCTCAGCGGCGAGTCCAATGTGGTATGTGTTTTTTGTTATCTGATATGGCCACGATGATGGTCGCTAACATGACTCCAGGGAATTGCTGCAGGCGTTGGTCTCATCTTTTCTCCCAACACACTCGTGCCCATGGCAAACCTAAACATTCTCGGCGCCGATGGTCGTTGCTACACATTTGACGAGCGTGCGAGTGGCTATGGTCGGGGTGAAGGTACAGGCGTCATTGTCTTGAAGCGCCTCAGAGATGCCGTGGCTGCCAACGACACAATTCGGGCTGTCATTCGGGCAACGGCGAGTAATCAGGACGGACACACACAAGGCATCACACTACCAAGCAAGGAACGTCAGGTTGAGAACATGACCGAAGTCTACCGTGGCTCTGGTCTCGACATTACCCGCACAGCCTACATGGAGTGTCACGGTACCGGAACCCAGGTCGGCGACATGAAGGAGACACAAGCCGTCACCAGCCTCTTCTGCCAGCACCGCACCGCCGACAACCCACTAATGATTGGTTCCGTCAAGACAAACATTGGTCATCTAGAAGGCAGCGCTGGTGTTGCCGGTCTCATCAAGGGCATCCTCGTCGTCGAGCGCGGTTACATCCCCAAGCATCTCAACTTCAACAAGCCCAACCCAAACATCGACTTTGAGGGTATGCGGCTGAAGGTATGGCTTTTTTAAATATCAATAATCACGGATAGCAGTACTGACGTTTTAGATCGCACGGGAGCTTACTCCATGGCCAGTACCGGGCCTGCGCCGCGCCAGCGTCAACTCCTTCGGGTTTGGAGGTACCAATGCACATGTCGTCCTCGACGACGCACCTCACTTCTTGTCAGAGGCCCAGATCAAAGGCGCCAACCACAATACCTTTTTATTCTCTGGTGACCGGCTGAAGCTTAACGAGCTCTACAACTTCCACGGCCCTCTCAACCATCTATTCGTTTTCTCCGGTCATGACGAGGCTGCTCTCACACGTGTCATCGAGTCTCAGGCCGGCTATGTCGCCAAGAAGACACAGGAGTCTGGCTTCGAGACCAACTACACTTATACATTGCTTGACCGCAGAAGTCGGCTAAACTGGCGCACCTTTATCGTGGCCTCGTCGACGGCCGATTTGCTCAAGAAGCTCGAGGCCAAGAACATCGCCCAGCCTGTCCGTGGTCCGCACACTGTGCCTTCGCGGATCAGCCTCATTTTCTGTGGCCAAGGCGCGCAATGGTATGCCATGGGCCAGGAGCTGCTTAGTTATCATACGTTCTACGCAAGCATCTCGTCAGCTACGTGGTACCTCAGGTCTGTCCTCGGCAGCAAGTTCAGCCTGTGGGACGAGCTTCACCGGTCAAAGGAAAAATCCAAGATCAACGACCCGAGCATCGCACAACCGGCCACAACAGCCATCCAAGTCGCCCTCGTCGACCTTCTTCTGTCCGCTGGCCTGGAGCCCAGCTCGGTAGTCGGACACTCGTCGGGCGAGATCGCAGCAGCGTACGCCGTCGGTGCCATTTCTCGGGAAGACGCCTGGAATATCGCCTACTACCGCGGCCAGTGTGTGTCACGCATCGAAAGTTTGGCGCCATGTCTTCGTGGAGGCATGCTCGCAGTTGCGCTGTCCGAAGACGATGCCCGCCGTGGTATTGCTGATGCTGGTGTCAGCTTTGTCGATGTTGCATGTATCAACGGCCCACTGTCAGTTACGCTGTCTGGCGATGCCTGTGGCATCTCGGGTATGCAAGACTACTTCCGCAAAAAGGGATGCCGCGCAACACGTGTCAACGTAGATGTCGCCTACCATTCCCACCACATGACGATCATCGACGATCTGTATCTAGATTGCATTAAAGGCGTCGAGACTTGCCAGCCGCGAACCAACGCAGTCTTCTACTCGTCCGTCTTCGGCCGGCCTGCCTCCGCATGCGAGCTAGGTCCCGAATACTGGGTCAAGAACCTGACATTCCCCGTGCAGTTCTTCAGCGCCGTCAAGTCCATGATGAAGCATAGCAATCCGGACCTGTTTATCGAGGTCAGCCCGCACCGCGTCTGGGAGTCTACTGTGCATCAGATCAGCAGCGCTCTCGACAAGGCCGACGCCACAAGCTACGTCTCGCTCCTGCGCCGTAACAAGGACGCCTCGATGACATTCCTCGAGGCCATGGGCGAGCTTTGGACAAAGGGTCTCTCCATCAACCTCGACTGGGCCACCAGCACTTGCGGTACGCGCCCCCGCCATCTGGTCGATGTCCCATCTTATCCATGGGACCATTCTAAGCGGTACTGGCACGAGTCTCACCTGTCCTACACAAATCGCTTCCGGAAGCACGGCCGGGAAGACATCATCGGCGCGCCACTAGAAAATGCCACGCCCCAGGACCCTCGCTGGCGCGGCTTCTTCCGCGTACAGGAAAACCCTTGGCTGGAGGACCATGTGGTGCAGAAATCGGTGCTGTATCCCGCAGGCGGGTTGCTGGCCATGGCCATTGAGGCTGCCAAGCAGATGGCGGACTCAAAGCGCGACGTTCTTGGATACGAAGTCACAAATTTCAAAATCCTTAAGCCAATGCTCATCCCTTCCAGCACACAGGGTCTTGAGAACATGCTCAGTGCGCGCATTGTCGACGATGACGATAACGAAGCCGAGAAGTACCATAAAAGCGGCACTACAGCCTACGACTTCACCATTATGTCGAAGCCTACAGACGGGCCGTGGACTACGCACGCCAAGGGCCGCTTCATGGCTGTCTACTGCGAGCGCAACGTCCCCGCGGATGCGAGTACGGAAGCACTAAACGGCACACAAGCCCATCGTGAGGCCTACCGTATTGGCCAAGTCAAGTGCCATACCAAGTACGATCCGCGCCAGTTCTACGAGATGCTCGATATCGTCGGCATGACGTACGGACCACAATTCCGCAACCTGGTCGAAATCGAGAAAGGCGACTCTTCGGCACACACAGTGGTTCAGATCCCCAACACGCGGTCGCGGATGCCCTTCCAGTTTGAGTTTGACCACATCATCCACCCTGCAACTCTCGACGCTATGATCCAGTCTGTGCTTGCACTGGGTGACGACGGCGAAGCCATGCTTCCCTGCGCTACCGGCCGCGTGTTTGTCTCTGCCAGTCTCCCCAAGGGCGCAGGTGCCCGCTTTCGGGGCTACACCACTGCCGAGAAGGCCACCGCCCGTGGAGCCACGGCCAACATCACCATGTTTGACAACGAACTGCACGCCCCAGCCGTTATCATCGAGAAGCTGCAGCTCAAGTCCGTGTCCAACTCAAACCGTACAGGCTCAGGCTGCGATAGTTACCTGCCAGCCCACCGCAACCTGTGCTCCGAAATCGTCTGGAAAGAGGACATTAGCAGCATCACCGCGCTCAACGGAGCCACGCCCACAACCATCCTCGCTCTTGTTTACGCGATCGCACACAAGAACCCGGCCATCTCAATCCTCTTTCATATCTCCGACGGCGTCATCCCCAACTTCGACATTGCCAACACTCTCACAGAAAACGAGATGCACAACCTCGAGATCGTGGCCGAGACGCTCAAGGCAACCAACATGGTCTTTGACAACCTGACAGCCGGCCACGCCACGCCGCTCTTCTCGCAGTTCACGTTCTCGGGTGTGTATGCCGAGAAACTCTGGCAACACCTGCGCATGCTCAAGGAGTCGCACCCCGGCTTCCAGCGCGTGCAGTACTCGGTAGAGGTGACAGACGAAACCAAGCACGATCTCGTATTGTGCTCGATTACCGAAGATGCGACCATGGGGGACCTGTCTGCTATCTTTGACAAGGTCGCTGACGATGGCTGGCTCATTTTTCTGTCGAAACTGGGCGACATGATCAGCCGTGCGCAGTATGGGACGATCCGGTGCGCGCTTCACGCTGCCGGCTTTAGAGTGGACGATATGCCAGACAAGGACTGCGCTTTCCTGTCAGCGCACAAGCGCAAGCCCCATACCAACGGCGTTAATGGTATCAACGGGCACGCTCCCACCCCATGCGATGTCATCTTCCTCATGTCCGACGCCCCTTCGGAAGCAGTGACTGCACTCAAGAATGCAGTGCGCCCCATTATCGAAGAGCGGCTATCATGTAAAGTCCGCGATGTCAATGTCACAAGTTTGTCCACAATGGAAGAGCTTGGCCGGAACACCCTGGTTGTGTCTTTTGTCGAGATCGACTCTGATCTGATATTTTCCATGGACCAGGCTACTTACGAGGGACTGCACCGGCTCCTCACCCGGTCGCGCGGTGTTTTATGGCTCACACAAGGCGCCCAAATAAATGCCATGTGCCCTGAACGCGCACCATTCACCGGCCTGGCACGCACGCTTCGCTCCGAGTCCAACAAGAAGCGCATCCTGACGCTCGATGTCTCCGACACCAAGCCTCTGGCCGCATCTTCCATTGCTTGCCCAACTGTCCTCGCCGGCGCGGTCAGTCATCTATTCTCGCGCCTGTTGGACTCCAAGCCCCCGTCGGAGCTCGGTGAAGATGTCGAGTTTGCGTTCGCAAATGGTCGCCTGATGATTCCACGCCTGATGCCTCTGACTCTGCTGAACCATGCCATTGAGAACGGGACCTCCAGTTCGCGCATCAGCAATAAAACCCGTCTGCTTACCAGCGGTCGCGCCTTTGAGCTGGACGAGTCGAGTCTCGGATCGCCCGATGGGCCGTCCTTCTTCGAAGACACGGTGTCCCTGCGCCGCATGCTGAGCCCAAATGAAGTACGCATTGCTGTGTCCGGAACAAATCTGCTTCCCGACGACATTCTGTCGGTCAGCAGCGGCCAGTCCACGGCCACCATTGGCACGGATGTGTTCGGCTTTGTGATAGGGGTGGGCAGTGAGTGCAGCCAGTTCAAGAAAGGCGACTACGTCTCTGTACGCACGCGCGACGCCCCACGAACGCACGTCATTGTCGATGCGAAGCGGGTGCAGCGATTCCCAGGCTCTAGAATTCTGAAGACGGTGTGCCCGACCGCCCTTGCAACAGCGGTCTACGCCATGCACACAACCCGCAAGATCAAAGACGGCGAGCATGCACTCATCTTTGGCCCCATGACGGCATACGGCCAGGCAGCCATGTGGATGCTCCAGACTTTGGGTCACCGTTTCCTAGTGGCATACTCTGTGGCAGCTGAGCGTGAGGTTTTGCAGGTTGACTTTAAGATACCAACCAGCAACATTCTTGACGCCTCGGACCACAGGCTTGAAGAACAGGTCATGGAAAAGACCGACGGCCAAGGCGCCGACATCGTGTTTGACCCCACGTCGCAGTACCTCGAGCAGGCTTTGTCGTGTGTCGCCGAGTGTGGCCGTGTCATCCGTGTTGCTCAAAAGACGTCCAACCCGAAGCCACCCAAGTCAAGCCCCCTCAGTCTTCCACGCAAGAATGCGAGCCTCGAGACAGTCGACATTGACCTCTTGGAGTCGCGGCAGCCAGACGAGGCTCAACGATTATCGGCCGACGTGGACAAGCTGGTGCAGAAGCCCTCGAAGCAGCGCATTGTGAGCCATCTGCTCGAATACGACATGTGCAATGTGCAGACTGCGGTGCCCAAAGCCGTATCCCAGCTCTATGCTGGCGCGCACGTGTTGTATACGGCAGCCGAAAGGGGCTCGAACACGGTCAACGCGTCTATGGCTCTCACGCAGCCAACAGAGCTTTCGTGGGCCTGGACCTATGTGCTGGTGGGCGGCTTCGGCGGCCTGGGCCGCAGCATCGCCGAGCACCTGGTCAAAAAAGGCGCGCGGCACATTGCCTTCTTCTCGCGGTCCGGCACATGCACGCCCGAGGCACAGGCCCTGATGACCAAGCTGCGTGTCAAGGGCATCCAGGTGGCGGCGTTTGCGACAGACATTTGCAACGAGGAGCAGCTGGCCGCGACGATCAGCGAAGTCGGACGAATTATGCCGCCGATCCGCGGCGCAATCCAGTGTGCGGCCGTCGTCGACGACACGGCGTTCCCGGGCATGACATACAATCAATGGCGGCGCGCGTTTGAGCCCAAGACCAAAGGATCCCGAAACCTGCACAAGCTGCTGCCGACCAACATGGACTTTTTTGTCTTTCTGTCGAGCTCGTCGGGCGTCATCGGCAACCGCGGGCAGGCCAACTACGCGGCAGGCAACTGCTACCAGGACGCGCTGGCGCTGCACCGGACGGCCCATGGCATGCACAGCGTGTCGCTGGACCTGGGACTGGTGCTGGGCGCGGGCATGGTGGCCGAGAACGAGGGCCTGCTGGACGCAATGAAGGCCAGCGGGTTTATCGGCATCCGCATCACGGATGTGCTGTTTTTGCTGGACCAGGCGATGGCGCGGCCCGAGACGCGGCCGAATCTCAAGTTGCCGCCGCAGATTGTGACGACAGTGGGCACGGGCGGCCTGACGATCCAGAACCAGCCGTCGGACCCGTTCTGGACGCGCACGGCGTTGTTCCGGTACCTCAATCAGGTGGACGCACCGCCGCATGGGCTGAACACGGACGCTTGCCGGCCCAGCGACCGCGACTTGCGGGCGCTGATCCAGAGCGCGACGACGATTGACGACGCGGCGGCGGCCGTCAGCACAGCATTGATTGCGACAGTGGCACGGCGCAAGGGCATGGTGCCGGACGACTTCGACCCGCACGAGTCGCTGGGAAGCTATGGCATTGACTCGCTGGACGCAATCTTTGTGCTTGGGTGGATTGGACGCGAGACGGGCGTGACGGTGCAGACGGTGGAGGGCCCGAGCATTACCGAGCTGAGCCGCGACATTGCCAAGCGTACGCTGGATGCGATGGCGATGGAGTTGTGATGTGTAGTTGTTACTGTTGATATTGGTGCGTTTTGATTGGTGTTTGTCCTTTTGACATTTCTTTCGCTGGTCCTTTGATCTTGTTTGATTTATTTTTGGCGGATTTTATCTTGACATTATATTGTTTCTTTGTCTTGTCTCTTGTTTTGATCTCTGATATGATATCACGTTGTTTATATTTATTAAGTTTTGCTATATTTTCGTTTTAAATATCTAAATTGTCACATTATATAATCTTGCTGTGATGTTGTTTATGTTTTATGTTTTGTTCCGACTTCTTTTACTTTTCATCAGTTTTCTTTTCACAAATTACATCAGATGACACGGCATATCGAAGCCTTCTTTCAGAGAGATCAACAGGCCTTCCGACGAGAGCCACGTGGACGAATAAAGAGACTTTCATCTTTCTGCATTATGTTTGCATAGATTCACACAGAACTGACTACAAAGTACTTGCGGAATACTATCACGATATCCGTGCAGCTTTCGTCTTACCCAATGCGGCAAGATGCGGAATCAGCATGGGAAAGCGAGCAAATTGCCACCTCGCACACAATTTGTTATCACGGGTTGTACCATCGTTTTATTATTTCCTCATTTCCAATATTGGCTGCAGACTATCTTTGCTAATTGTTTGAATTATTTGAAATAGCGTTCTGCAAGGAAGCACCCGATAGGCTCGTGGGTAGAGTAAGATGTCTGTCTGCGCTGTGAGAGGGATTGTTTATGTGTGAGAGTGAGAGTGCATATGCACGAGACCGCCGTGACAGGGGTGCTTGTACGGAGGAGATGGTCCTTGGGCCGTGTGATAGTGTAATTACTTAGTACGCATGTGTATTATGTACTTGTGTGTACTCTGTATTGTGTGCTGGGACTTGTACTTTTGCAAGTGTGTTGTCGTTGTCTTTCCATGGCGGTGAAGTAATGCTTTGTAGGAACGAAGAGAAGAGGATGCAGTTTCTGAGGGCCGATGAAGAGAGCTGGAGGTGGAGGGTGGTATCGAGGGTAAGGATATGGAAAAATAGAGACTAGGCTCACCGAGTTGGGGTAAAGAGGACTGAGTCAACTGAAGAAAACCCGAGCAGGGTCGCATTGCAAATCGTGGCAGTCCGTTTCTTTTTCTTCGTAAGACTTCTCTTTGGTTTCTAGTAGGCAGTATTGAGTACATAGCCGACCCATGAGCTCGGAAACACTGCGGATAGAGGAATACCTACGAATCTACAAGTAGTGCGGCGGCTACAGCACTGGGCATGCAAGGGATACTTTGTGCGTTGGGCATTCGTGTCAAACGAGCAGGGGCTGTTTTCTTGGTTGAGCATGTGTACTGAGTAGGAGAATGAAAGATGTTTTCTATCAGAGTCTGATGGCCGTACTCTAGTCGTGCTGCAGAGATATTTCATTTTCATACCCTCGTGCACGGATCGCCATGTCAAAGATTTTGAATCAAGATGAGATCATTAGAGATGTGGGAAGGGGTCCAGAGAATAAAATTAGAATCGGTAGCCTTGGCTGCAGCATCAGAGCCCCTATTTTACTCTTATTTACTCTTATTTACTCCGATTTTACTATTTTACTCTCATTTGAAGCTGTTCCACTGGCTCGGGCCCGAGCAATCAAAGCACAAATGAGCTTGATGAAAACAGACAAACGACCAGCAAATGAGGCAGCGTACCGTTGACGAGATGAAATGAGATAAGATCAAGTCTTTGCCCTGCAGAACACATTGTAATGCAATGCTGTACTTTCGGAGGAACGGCAAGCTAAATAAACACAAACAAGGAGTAGAGTACCATCCAATACCATGCGATACCAATAATAGAGTCGAGTTGTAATGGCTGAGGATGCCGCTGTTCCAGAGACATTCTTTGATGGGAGCAGCACAGACAGTGCCCTTGCCAGAGATACATAGAGAGATGATACAGTACTACGTACATGCTACAGAGTACCTACAGAGTATCATGACGTAATTTCTCTTGAAATGGAGAAGAGTGGTATGGGGGTCTTGGTGGAACTGATGCGTCTTTTGTGGTCATGTTCCTTTCTTTTTCTGGGGCTTGTTTGTCTTTAGTCTTCAGTCTTTAGTCTTTTTTTTTTTTTGTGTTTTGTGTTTTGTCTTCAGTCTTTCCGTTCGTCTCTTCCTGCTGGCTCCTCTTTTTGTGGTGCAAGTGGCTCTGACTGATTTGATTTTTCTCTTCAGCCTTTACTCTCTGCTACAGCATGCGTTCACTTGAGTACAGCATATCCATCTGTTACCTTATTTGGTAACCCGTTGGCGCCCAAGATGGAGACACCAGCCCTAGGAGTGAGACGATCAGGTGAAGCCATGGATAACTCCGTGTACCAAGTGGCCACGCCTGCCATAGAGTAGACCCCTACGGAGTACAAGTATTCTGCGAAGTGATGCTGATGCAAAATGCAAGCCGTATCGCGTTCAAGTTATGCACGGTCATGTTTTGTTTTCTAAACCAAACCAGACTACGACGGATATTTCAAGTACAGGGTATTCTTCAGTCCTGAATGCCGGCTACCCCTTGCCAATCCTTGTTAGTACCCGGCGCCAAAGCCTGTGAAATACGCTCGCTCATACAAAAGTACCTGTCATTGTCTCACAGTTGCGGTAAACTAGTCAAGGACCCCGACTACTTGTTGCTAATTAAGATACTTGACGGAGAAGAAACGTCGATGCTCCGTAATAGATTGAAAAGCCTGAAAAGTCTTCAAGCAGCCGTTGAAGGGGGAGATATGAAACTATTTCGTGTATATTATTCAAATGACCATAATACGAACAAAGAAGCACGACCGGAAGCTTGCGCTGAGCTCTATTAAAAAACCATGCATCTGCACGTCTTGTAAGACACATGTATCTAAGCTTATCAACAACTTCGGATGGCAGGCAAAATACCGCCAGAGAGTCACTTTACAGACACTGCGTTGGTATTTTCGGCCGGGTCTGCCCTTGTCTATTTGCTAAACGGTTATTAGGTGTTAGCAGTTGCCAGCCGGGTACTAATTAGTACTTTTACGGAGAATAGTGCTCTTTGTATTCTTACTACGAGCACCTAATATCATCATCTTCGGGTGTGTCAACTATTTATACTTTGTTTTAGCTTTCTACTTTTTAGTTTCTTTAGTTTCTCTAGTTTTTCTCCTCCACCCACACTTTGACGGAGCAGTTTCGGTTTTGTTTTGCTGGCTGTTCCGGAGTTTGTGCTGTTTGCTCGATGTACTCTGTATTTTGTGTACTCTGTGTATTTGGATTTAATTGACAGTTGCAGGAAATGTACAAGCTCCCGTCTCTCGGCGTGCCCTGCCTGTTGGGTTTTTGTGAACTCACGCATGATTTTGTTTACTTTTTATACTTGGTATAGTTCTATTAAATTCTATTCATTTTTAAAACAATTCCGACATCATCGAGATGATGACATGAGCCATGTATCTACGACCAAACGCATCTCTTTTGAGATTGTTTGAATCTCAATCGAATTTCAAAAGAGACAAATACAGAGCGAGAGAACCAACGTCTCACCCCATGTCTTGCAGCTGAATTGGCTATTGGACCGCCCCAAAGACATCCGATGCTGCTATGAAGCATGAATCATATCGCCCAAGACGGTAGTGGCAGGAATTCGAGCTGGAGAAGAGCGCGTCATACTGAGTAATTGGCAACTTGCGGTGAATGCAGAGTGTCAGGTGTCGTGATCTTCCAGCTCGCCTCCCTGGCCCCTTTCTTCGACTTGGTTTTGATGATTTTTTTCTCTTTTTTTTTCATCCTTCTGACTTATATTTTGCTTATCATACCTAGATACCCTGCATTTGCCTGATGATTTGATTATTTAAACACTGCCCTCCCTTCGTGCCTAAAAAATGCAACGGTCACGCCGTAGGGGCATATGCAGGCATTCCAGGAGTGTGGGAGAGACATAATACCTCAACCTTGTCAAGATCAAGATCCAATTCACATTCGAGCGAGAACATCGCAAGAACAGAAGAATAGAAGACCAAGAGGTCCGGGAGCACGCACTACGTCACTCCTACACATCTGACCGTCTGTAGGTCGACTCCTTGTCGTCCCCTGGTCTACAGATACGAGCCTTCTAGATAATCTCTGTATTGTGTACTGTATTTCCATGTCTCTCAGGTGCAGCCTTGTCCGTACACCCTGACACACATGCACGCCTGTCTTGGACAACAGGTATTGCCGTGCTGATCGGGTTGCCTGCTGTTATTGATCTGCGCTGTGCCGTGCGGGCCGTTGTCTTTCTTTGGTTTTCTTTTTGGTTTCTTTCTTTCTTTTTCTTTTTCTTCTTTCTTTTTCTTTTGGTTTCGTTTGCTGTTTCGTTTGCTTGATTCTTTGGCCGCTTGATTCTCTTCTATTTCCTGCTCTTCTTTCTTCTGTTTCGTTGGATAACACCACACAATCCTGACCAGCATCATGCACCCAGCCTTGATATCAAAATATCAAACTACACTCTGCACTAACTGACGAGCCGACCTACACTCACCGTCACCATCGTGACCTCCCCCTACCCATTTATACACGACCCACTCGGCCAACTTTCTCTCCCAGCTTCTCGGGAACTTGCCACCATTTCCATTTCCATATCCATTCCATACCATGTTCCATTTTCCATAATCGTCCATCTCACGGCCATCTCTTACCTTACTTTGTTTCCCCTCGTCCAACTCTTCACCACCCTTCACTTTAATCATCTGCTCTGTTGATACCTTCTTCCACTCATCCTCCTGTCTAAACATCTCTTCTTCCACTACTATCTCCCCCTTTTACTCCACATCGAGAACCGGTCACGTTGCAGTTTCCGTGCTAGTATCTGCTAAGAGTCTGCTAGTGTGCTTCTGTCTCCATCGGTTTCTCTCGTCTGTTTCTTCTCTGTTTCTCGTCTGTCTCTCGTCTGTCTCTTCTTTGGCGTGCACCGTCTCTCGTCCTAAGCTGCTCTTCAAGCTATTCTACTCAGTAAATACCCAGTACCCATCATATCAAATCCATACCCCTGTCCGTCGGCCGTTTGACTAGGATATACCACATTTCTCTTTCCTCCTCTTTCCGTTACTCCTCTTGGCCTACATCAACTCCTCTTGTTTGATTTTGATTTTGATTTTGATCTTTGGCGTCTCTCAACTTGACTCGACTTTGACCTTGCTGTCCTTCGTCCTCGAGTGTATGACAACACCCCCACGTTGGCATAATACCTCTCAACCTCACCGCTTCAAAACAGAGCAAACAAGAACCCAGAACCAAGAACAAGAATAATACGCTGTGCAAGGCATACAAACACAGCCGTCCTCACCTCTACACACCGGCTCAGTCTCCGTCCTCCGTCTTCTGGCAACAAACCCCAATACAACCTCGTCGCATACTACCTTGTGCACTTTTCACCTCGCTCGTTGTCGTCCTCTAGTCGTCCTCTTCTTTTCCTCTTTTCATCCAGGATTTCTCTATATTGGTTCTCGCCGTTCCTCTTCTCGCTTCCCCATCTCCCCCGCGCTCTCCCAGTCTCTAAAATCCATTATCGTCCTCTCGTTTACGATCTTCTCGCCTCCTCTTCTTCGGCAATGGGCATACTGTCGACACTGTAGCTGGTCTTATTCTTTTCCTCCTTTCCTCATCACCATTCTAACTTTAACCCCCTTCTCAACGCACTCACTACAACTCATCTCGATCTCAACCCGACTATCGCCACCTCAAGCTATTCATAACATCGCCTCCGTCCTCTCCCTCGGCTCCTCTATTCTCGCTCCCTCGCTCCTCACCTCTTTCATATCCACTGCCAACGCCATCTCTCGTGTTCATACCGCCACCACCGCATCTGCTATATTTACCAACAACAAAATACTCTACATCTCTACACTCATAACAAATGATCCCGTCTTGACGCTGAGGATACCGGGCTGACCGCTCAGCACGCTTCCCTCTCACACAACCCCTCGCATCACCCCACGACGCCCGTCTGTTGTTCATGCCACTGAGCCGCACTCTCTTCAGCTGGTGCTTTCCACATCGGCATGTCACAATGTCGACTTCTTGTTCCAACTCGCCAGGGCCGCCGGCACATTTGGCGGCAGCAGCACCAGAAATCACAAATAAGCCGACCATGACCGATGCGCCGGCCTTTGTCTTGCCCGCTCTTGCACCTGCCGACGACTCAATACCGCGGCCTTTTTCTGATTCAGTAGATGCGCTCACCGACGAAAAAGCTTCAGCAACGGCTTCTGAGAAACTTCTCGACGCCACCCATGATACCCCTCTCCCCAGCTTCTCCTTTGTCGACCTCCTCGATGTCGACCCTCGCCCAACTCTCGTACTCTCTCTTGCGACGCCCGTCCCCCGCGTCGTCTACTCCAACCCGGCCTTTGCATCAACAGGGCTGTCTCCGTCAGATTCGCTATGGGCTGACTTCAACCGGAGCATCACGACCCTGCCGCCAGTCTCTGTAGCCGGATTCTATTGGACTCGGTCCGTCTTGCGCAATGGACTGTACGCCGTCATCAGTGCAAACCAGACAGCTTCAGAATCACCGTCGTCAACACCAGCAGCTACGGCCACCGCACCGGAGGATGTCCCGCTGCCTCTTTCACCTAGTGTACAGCGGCCGCCTCTGCCGCTTATCTCAACGCTGGTGCCGCCAGCTCCCAGCACAGTAGTTTCGACAACACTCGAGGCACCGCCGATCGCCGTCGACCGAGCCGTGCCCTCACTGCATCCGTTACAGCACCAGCAACAGCACACTCAGCCGCCCACACCACCTGCATCTGCCGTCTTCCTTCCCACGCCCCAAGCAGAGCCGATCAAAAACGACTCGCCGCTAGTCACAGCAGCAACACATACGCCGGATGCAACACCCGGTGCAACACCCGAAGAGGTGCCCGCCCAAAACGAGTCATTCTTCCCCACGCACAACCCCGACGAGCCGCCTGCCGCTAATGGCAAGTACATCGACCAGTTCGAGGCCATTACCGACTTTATGCCCGTGGGCATGTGCGTCGTCGACGCCGCCGGCAACATCGCATCTGCCAACATCGCCTGGCACCATATCATGGGCTGCGCGTTCCCACTGGCAGAAAACGACACGCAGGCCGACGGCATTGTGATGACGCACCAAAAGTTTCTGTCCTATGTCGAAGACGAGGACCAGGAGATGGTGCAGAGCTTCTTCACCAACGGCACGCACGCGCCAACCAGCACGTTTGGCTTCCGCGTGAAGAAGTACAGACTCAAGGGGGCCAAGTCGCAGATCTTCAAAGACAAGGAGTCGGGTGCCTCTACATCCGCATCCACCACGCCGACACCGCCAACGCCGATGAGACCGCCCCCCGTGACGCACGCCCAGGACGGCACACCCCCCAAGAAGTCGGCCTCGTTCCCTATGACGGGCGGCAGCAGCGGCACTAATATCAACATAACGCCCGGCCAGATCGAGGTGCCGCGTGCGCCCGTTCGTCGCGACAGCCTCGTGCTGTCGTCCACCGCCTCAGCACCCGACGAAGCAGCCCGCGACAGCCATGTTCTGGCCACAACACACTCGGAAATGGACGCCGACGGAAACTTGCTGCGCGTACTCGTGTGCCTGCGCGACGTCACGGAGCACCAGCACATTGCAGAGGCCGCCGACCGCCATGCCCGCCAGGCTAACAACCTGCGCCGCATGGCCGAGTTTGCGACGGTCGGCATGTACGACATGGACGTGGACGGCCGGCTGCGCGGTGCCAACAAGGTGTTTTACGAAATGTGCGGCATACAGACCGACGCCGCCAGCGATGCCGACCACCTCAATCGCGAGGTCGTGCGGCCTTGGCTCGACTGTGTTGTCGATGAGGACCAGCAAATGATCCAGACCTGTTTCCAGCGCCTCTTTGGCGCGCACGACGCCAGCAAGGACAGCAGCCACGTCGACCACTGGACAGTGGTCGAGGCTGCAAACGAGGACGACGTTGACGAGGAATCCGACGACGAAAACGACGAAAACGACGAAGACGACGAAAACGACGAAGACGACGACGATACTGCTACCAAGAGCGAGACCGAGGCCGACTACCAGACAGTCGAGCTGCGCTTCAAAACGCCGTGGACGACCGACGACGGCTCGGGCGGCCGCATTGTGGCGCCGCGCTGGGTCGAGGCGTCGTTCCTGCCAGTGCGCGACGCCGACGGCAAGGTCCAGTCCATCACCGGCTGCCTGACTGACATCTCGCTGCGCCGCTGGCAGCTCGAGCGCGAGCGCCAGGTCAAGGAGGAGGCTATTGAGTCCAAGCGCCAGCAGGAAAACTTTGTCGACATGACGTCGCACGAAATCCGCAACCCTTTGACAGTGATCATGCACTGCGGCGACGCCGTGCTCGAGTCGCTCACGCGCCTGCGCGAGGACGTGCGCGAGGACAAGCAGCGCGCCATGCTTGACGATGTCATTGACTCCGCCGAGATTATCGTGAGCTCGGCTTTGCACCAAAAAGCCATTGTCGACGATATCCTCACCATGTCCAAGCTCGACTCGAACCTGCTCGCCGTCACGCCCGTCACCGTCGATCCCATCGAGATTGTGCGCTCGACGCTGCGCATGTTCGAGGTGCAGGCGCGCCAGCAGCACATCCAGCTGCGCATGACCGTCGACCCATCGTACTACAAGGAGCTCCCTGTCACGCAGCCGCCGCTGTCGCCGATCCCCGCCGAGATGGCCGTTTCTGCCACTGCACCATTTGCGCCGCGCACGCCGTTCCTCGTGTTTGACCCGTCGCGCGTCAAGCAGATCCTGATTAATCTGCTGACGAACGCGCTCAAATTCACGCAGGCTGTGTCGGTGCGCGAGATCACGACGACGGTCAGCGTGTCGCGCACGCGGCCGACGGATGCGACGTGCGCCGTGTCCTTTGTGCCGCAGCCCGCCGACAACAAGCTGGCGCCTGCGTACGGTGGGCACGGTGGCCGTGGCCGCGGTGCCGGCCGTGATCGCGGCCGCAGCCGGGGCACCGGGACCAATAGCACGTCCAACTCGCCGTCGCCGTCGTCGATGGCGACGACGGCGACGGGTGCGACTAGAAGCGCGACAAGAACACGCAGCAGCACGACGCCGCTCAAGGGCGAGTCTGTGTTCCTCATCTTTGAGGTGCGCGACACGGGCGAGGGCTTGACGAAAGAGGGCGTCGACTCGCTGTTCCAAAAGTTTGTGCAGGCGGACTCGAACACGCACGTGAAGCACGGCGGCTCGGGCCTTGGCCTGTTCATCAGCAAGCGTCTCGCGGAGATCCAAAACGGTGCCATTGGCGTCGCCTCTGAGCGCGGTATCGGGTCGACGTTTGTGTTCTACATCGAGGCATACATTCCGCCGCCGACTGCGGTCCCAGAAATTCTGTCGCCCGGCGAGGCCGCCAAGATTGCGCTTGCCGCTGGCCTCGGCAATGCCGCCGGCGGCACCAGCGCCGCGCCTATAACAGCTGTCCCCGAGCACCTCAAGCGGGACAATGGATCGATGCTGACTACCATCAATGTCGCGTCATTGTCTTCGCCGCTGGCCATTGCGCCTACGATCATGAGCCCGGTATTTCACAAGGACGGCCAGCAGGCCATGGCGACTGCGACAGCGGCCAACAAAGACCGCAGCGACAGCTACAGCTCGCGGTCGGCCATCCTGCACGGCATCCCGCACTCGATCGCAACCTCGTCCGCCACACCTGCATCTGTCGGCTCGCTGACGGCACCACCCACCCCTACGACGACGACCGACTCGCCGACCATCTCACAGGCCATGTCGACTTTTCCGACGGCCACCCCTACAAGCACTGCCGTCGGCCAGGGCCAGCTTGCCAGCGTGTCCGCCACACCGCCCGATATCCACGGCGTGCTGTTGGTGGAAGACAACATTGTCAACCAAAAAGTGACGCGGCGGTACTTTGAGAAGCTCGGGTTCAACGTTGAGGTCGCGGCCAACGGCATCGAGGCCATGGAGAGCATCCGCGCGTCGGACCGGTGCGTTCCGGGCTCGTTCCCCATATCTGTGGTGCTCATGGACATGGAGATGCCCGTGCAGGACGGTCTGACGTGCACGCGGCACATCCGCGAGCTCGAAGCGTCGGGCGCCTTTGCCGGCGGGCGCATGCCGGTGCTGATGATCACGGGCAACGCGCGCCCCGAGCAGATTGCCGATGCACGTGCTGCCGGCTGTGACGATGTCGTCGTCAAGCCGTTCCAGATGCACCTGTTGTTTGAGCACATCAAGCTGGTGATGCACACTCTGTGGGCAAACGAGATCCGTGCCATTGAAGCAGCCGGTATTTCCCAGGCAGAAGAGGTTCATCAAGAGCCTTCTGCCGACAATGTCACAGAGATAGTCACAGAAATCGAGCCAGTCTCTCCGACTACAGTACCGTCTGTCATCGACGAGAGCAAGACTGAGCTTGGTATTGCCATCGACGAGATCGAGTTGTCTGAGCCGACGACACACAATGAAGACGTCGAAAAGATTGAGGCACCGGAGGCTGTCGAAGTCTCTCCCACCAACTAGATCTAACAGATCTAACATCTATGGATGCTGCTTACATCCTCTCCCATATATTTTCTCTTGCACAGCGATTCGCTATTATATATCATTTGCATACGCCCCATGGCGCGGAAACCAAGCCCGTGTTACAGAGCCAGGATGGCCTGGCAAAGCTGTACGGCGCATGAAAATGGTCTCCTTGTTATTTCTTCTCTCTTATGTTTCCTTTTATTCTTACAAAAAGGTTGTTTTGGCGTTCTGCGTTGGTTAGCTACTCATGGTTATTGGTTTTTCTCTCGTATCTTTGTAATTTTCAAGCATTGGCGGCGATCTCTGTTTGCTAGAAAGATCTCTGCTACCATTGGCCTCTTGGTCTGCTTTGGCGTTTCTGCATTTTTATCTTCTCTTCTGATACTTTTCTTTTGATCCTTTTACATTGAAATGATGACACGAAATGCATTATCGGACAAATTGGTTGCTTAACTGTGAACTCGTGATATAATGCATTTACAAGCTAGAGATTCTGTGTCTCTCGAAATAACAAAAAAAAAAAAAGAATAGAAGACACGATGAAGACCGATGACAGGCCGAAAAGAGGTCGAGCTATAAATAAAAAACAAGGACAAAAATGCAAAAAGAAATGATCTAGGCAGGGATCGAACCTGCAATCTCTTGGTTCGTAGCCAAGCGCCTTGCCATTTGGCCACTAGACCTTGTTGTTGATGAATGATTCAACGCTACCCATAATTATATAAGGGCACTCTTAACTAGTGCAAAGTCAAGCCGAATACATCAGAATGCACAGCCGGGAGGGCAACCACTCTTCGGCGGGGGCGCAGACAGGAGGCGAAGGCTGAAGGCAGCGACAACACTCTATTCATGATATAAAATATCAAGCTGCCAATTCTCAGATTTTCTCATTTCTATTTATATCAGATCACTTGAGTACAATTGGATTAGTGTTACGATTCATTTGCATCATTCCACCACCACACCACCCACTACAATGTCAAGACAACCATCACCACAGGTCGACGAGGCGGCGGATAACTGCTATGTTGCACTGAGCGAAGGACTGCTGGACGTGACTGCCATAATGCAGCGTGTGCGTTCGCCAAAAGCCGGCGCCAACGTGCTTTTTGCAGGTGAGCTTTAGACACCAGAATATCATCCGACATGACTAACAGCCAGGCTCAACGAGAGACAATTTCAACGGCCGGGCGGTAGCAACTCTGCGATATGCGGCCTACGAGCCGCGCGCAATCCAGACTATGCGCGGCATCGCCGCCAGCATCCTGATCAAGCACAACCTCACATCCATTGCCATTGTGCACCGGCTGGGCCCGGTCCCGATCGGGGAGGACAGCGTGCTGATCGCGGTGTCTGCGCCGCACCGGAAAGAGGCGTGGCTCGCGGGCGAGGAGTGTCTGGAGCAGGTCAAGGAGCGTGTCGAGATCTGGAAGCAGGAAGTGTTTGAGCCGGCTGCAGCAGCCGCAGGAACAGAGGCAGCCAATGGCAAAGAGGGCGAGAGTGTGTGGCGGGCGAACAAGGACGCGACACTGGGAATGCCGACGGTTGTGCCAGCAGGTCCCGAAGTTCCAGCAGTTCCAGCAGTTCCGAGCACAGGGGCATGACCAGAATAATCTAATATGTACGACTAAGGAGTAAGAAGATAGATAAGCAAGATGGTGTGCCACTACATCAGTTGGACAGCATGCTACACGCGGGGTATCAGCATAATCAAGATGTCGCGATGCACATGTAAGATGCCAAACCAAAGTATCACTAATGGTGTGACAGTTTATTTTGTGAGTAAAAGTATATTAGTGTAGTGTGATACATATATGCTGAGATCATGGGGTGTTGCAGTCTGACTCGAACACATGCATAAATGAAAGAAATAAAGTCAACAAAAGAAGTGGAGGAGGAAGAACTCAGGAGTGGAAGAAAAAGGTTCACAAATTAATGCTTTTGGACTGGCTGCTGGAGCATGAGTACACACAGAATCCATATCGACGCTAGATCCATCTATGGGCACGACGGGTCTCCTTGGGAAGAGCCGAGGGAGTCCATGCATCTCGGGTTGGCAGAGGCGTCGCAGGACGGTCACCAGAGTCGAGGTGGAAAGTAGCCGATGCCAGCAGTGCCGAGGCCGAGGTTGACGGCGTCGGCAGCGAAGCCGAGGGCACAAAGACAGACGAAAAAAGAGAGACAATGGACGAAACGGGGCCAGGGGCCGACGGCAGAGGCGAGAGCAGCGACGATGCGATGGAAGAAGCATTTGTCGAGATGGAAGACAGCGCCGAAGACGGAGCCAAGCTCGACACGAAGCTGGAGAGAGACGGCACAGAGGTCGAGTTGAGGAATGGCCCACCAGAGGGGGCAGGAATAGAAACACTGGCGGCGGTGAGGACAAATCTAGACGACGTCTGGCGGGCCAGCACTTCCGTGGTCGTGTACTCGGTTGTGGCTGCGTACGTGATGGTCGTGGTGGTCGTGACGGTGACCTGGCTCGACGTGTTGGTCCAGCGCGGCGACGAGATGATCGACGACGAGGGCGCAGCAGAGGGCGCGGTCGAAAGTGATGCCGTAGTTAAGTAAGGCGTCGAGGTGGAAGAGATGGAAGAAACCGACGACGCAGGCGTATAATAAGGAGCAGAGCTGGTTCCGTCATAGGACGAGGAGCTGCTAGAGTACGAGTAGAAGGAGTAGGAGTAGTCAGAGTACGACGATGTGGGCAGGGGGTAGTATGTCGACCAGACGGACGAAGACGCAGGTCCATGGCAAGTGTCAGACGTCGGTGTTGACGATGCACCTGTTGAAAGAGCCAGTGCAGACGATGTGTTTGTTGGGAAGCTCAGCGTCACAATGGATGTGTGGTTCCAGGCGACAGGAGTCGCGCTGGCGGCCGAGGTGATAAAGTAGCCCGAGGAGACAGCGGACGAAGCCGACGAGTAGGTAGCAGTCACCGTTGTGGTCACGGTCACGACCACCGGCGCCTCTGAAGATGAGCTGGACGGAATGTAGGCCGACACGGACGAGGCCGAAGTGGCCAAGGAAACACGCGATGTAGTGTATCCATAGATGGTCGGGGTGCCTAGCAGTCAGTACGTATTCAAAAGCATCAGCACAGCGAAGATGCATACCAGTCACCCTCAAGACGTCGGCGGAAGTGGACGTCAAGCCACTGTTCTTTGGCAGCGACCGGTAGTCCTTCTTGTCGTGATGGACAGGCTCACCGCGGTAATTGCGACGGTACTTGTCGCTGTTGACCTTGAAAAATGACGGCGATCCGCGGCGAGTAGGCGAGGCCATTGACGGGCCAGCAAGAAGGGCTGCGGCAACGCCAGAGATGAGCCACTGGATCTTCATGATGATATGGTTTTGTGGGATGATGTGGGCTTCTGGTGTCGAGAGTCAAATGCTGCTGCTTGATGTGTGAAATTTGAGCAGAGATATGCAGACGACCCGCAGCTTATATATCTTTCATACAAGTCCACGAATGGACCACAGCCGATGGCAAGACCTCATCGTGTTTTGCCTCATCTTCCTCCTCCTCATCGTGATATTGCTTGGTATTGCCCCCGAGTCAAATGTCAGTCAGACCGTCACACAGTGGCAGTCGGACAGTCAATCAGACTGGATGTGACCGGAATTCCCGTCGGAACGACAGACGATACCACAAGTAACGGCAATGTTGATGGTGCAATTTGCAATCTAACAGTCAAACAAGCTCACAAGATATTCATCGTCATAAACTGTCCGAAATGCACCTCTCCGCTGTAGCCGTCCCGAGACACCTTTCAGACTCCTAGAGTTTCCTCACTTTTGTCCGCCAATATTACTAGGTCTCGGGCTGCCCTGTCACTATATAGTTTGTCAAACACTCATTCCGTTTACTCGGTTTGATGGCTCCTCGTAGCCCTTCATCTTGGGTGCCGATAGCGAGATTGCAGTAGATTTCCTTGAACAAACAAGAAGAAACGCACAGCAATGAATACCTATGGCAGATCTAGATCTCGCCCATGGTGCATCGTCTGACAGTCGGTAGTGTTCCGTGAGACGGTGCTCTCTGGGGGATCTCATACTGTAGACAAAGTATTGAATATGTCACAATGCACTCGACCATTCTACCTGTGCCATCGATATGGTCATCTGCTTGTGCTTTATTGTAATATTGCATTACAGTGACTATGACTCAATATTCTCTTGCACACCGTCATAGTATACTACAAACGACATAGTTTTCTGGAAAACATTGATTATTACGCCGGCCACTTTTATTAACCTAGGGGTACACTCCTGCTGCACAATTCGCATAATGTATTCCACAGCTCGGCTGCTTGTAGCTCATTGGCCTCTGTCTCAGGTGGCCACCCGGGAACATAGGCAGCTTGCATGGGAGATAATGGGAGCTCAATGTAACAGATACTGTTTGCATGCACGACGGAATGGGACGTGGATATGTGAATTTTTGTTTGAAAGAACCTCGCCCATGTCTGGGAAAGAAAATATAAAGAAATATATGATAAAACCAGAAAACAACCGACACCCATCCTCACCACAGGCGCACACCTCAAGGATATATCAGGACTAGAAAGAAGAGAAGAGAAAACGAAACTAAAGTCATAAATAGTAGTACACTAAACACAAGCCGCTTTGCACACGGACAGAGAAATTAAATTAGTCGATCAAAAACAATCAAACGATAATATACTCTCTACTGCGCCGCGTTGCAGGCGGTCTCCTGGGCGTTGCAGTCGCCGACGGTGGAGCCGGCGGCCTTGCCGCTGTTGACGGCGTTGGCACACGCGTTGTTCTGGATCGCACACGCGCGCTGGATGGCGGCGGACTTGTTGACAAAGGTGTTGCCGTTGACCGCAAAGGGGCGCGCGGCATTACCCGAGTTGGTGACGGCGGGGGCGGCAATGCCGGCAATAGCACTAGACGAGGACGACGAGGCGGCAGTAGTCGCGGCGGCTTTGGCGGCTTAGCTGTTAGCGTTGTTTTTTGTAATTTTTGTTGTATTTTTTTTGTTTGGTCTTTCGCGGGTTGCGTTGAAGATTCTGGAGACGGGTCTACTCTAGAATTGACTTCTTGGCGCTGCGGAGGCCGAAGGGCTTGCGTCTCTTACCAGAAGAGGTCGCGGCAGCTGCGGCGGGAGTGGTGGCGGCGGCGGCGGCGGCGCCGTTGTTGTTGCCCTTGCCCTTGCCGGTCTTGGCGGCGGCGCTGGAGGCGGCGGCGGCGGCGTTGTTGGCAGTGCCGGCATTGGCGTTAGCATTGTTGTTGTTGGCGGCGTTGTTGTTGTTACCGTTACCACCAACAGTAAAGTAGCGGCAGTCGTCCTGGGCACCGCGCTGGGCGACGGGCATCAGCACAGGCTGGTGGTTGGCGGACGAGGACATGGTGCAGACGCGGTAGTTGCCAGCGGGCAGACCACCAGTGACAGCCGTGGTGACGGTGCCCTTGCCATTGCCGGCGTCGTTGATGCCCTTGAAGAAGACGAACTGGGTGGCGTCGAGCGGGGTGGTGAACTGGAAGGAGTTGCCGACGCTCTGGATGGTGACGTGGGTGTGGCCGATAATGTCACCGCTGTTGGCGAGGTCCTGGGGCGCCGAGTAGTAGGTGCTGGTAGCGTTGGTAAAGGTACCAAGCTGCAGGTTGGCGACGTTGACGGTGACGTTGAAGGTGGTCTCAGCGTTCAGGTTGTCGTTGAGCTTGGGGTTGGTGATGACACTGGACACCATGTTGGTGGTGGCGGGAATCTTGCCCATCACTGTGAAAAAGTCAAGGTTAGAAGGGACACATCCTTGGGGGAAGGCCGCACCGAATTGTAATTAGCTAGACTTACCGATACCGTTGCAAGAGCCAGTCTTGACCTGCAGACCGTTTGTCAGGGTCGAGCCCGAGCAAAAGTTGATAAAGTTGGAAGTGTCACTGATTGTTAGTTTTTCATTCGTATGATAGTCTCTGGGAAACACAAAACCTACGTGGCAGAGTTGCTCTGGCCATCGGCGGCGACGTTGTTGACCTGGCCCGTGGAGGCAGAGCCGGTCTGGACGGCGTTGGCGCTCAGACAGGTGTTGGCAGCGGCGGCGTTGTTGTTGCCGGTGTTGGTGCCAGCGTTGGCATTGTTGTTACCGGCGTTGGCATTGGCGCCGCCGTTGCGGTTGCCGCCTCTTTGTCTAGCGATGAGCGGGCTGAACGAGGGCGAGCGGTCGATGGCAGAGGCCTCGGAGAGCACGGCCAGGCTGCCGAGAGCGAAGAGTGCAGACTTGAAGAGCATTTTGTTTGATTTCTGAGTTTCTAGTTTTTGGAGATGTTAAGAGAATTGGGAATTATCGGATGTTGAGTTATGGGCGAGCAAACAAAAAAGCGAGCTGAGTGTAAAAAAAAATGGTGCCGGACCGTTTAGTAAGGTAAAGGTTAAAAGAATGGTACTTGACTAGCAAGTAGAGAACGTAGATGAAAAGTTGTTGTTGTTGTAAAAAAGAATGTAAGAACGGAACACAGTCCAGCAGTTCTGAATAATCAAGAAGCGAAAGAAGAAAAGAATGAAAGAGAAAGAGAAGAGAAAAAGGGAGGAGGGCAGGTTTATTTTTTGACTCGAGGCTGGGGAGAGAAGAGAAGAAAAAGAAGAAGACAAAAGGGACAAGATGAAGCGAGCCAAGACTTTCTTTATATGCAACGAGTCGGAGGTTGTGAGAGAATGTGAAGAAGGGGACCCAGTGTAGCAAAACAAGGCGAGAAGGGGAAAGGAGAATGCTTGGCTTCATGGGCCGGTGCTTGGCGCCTAAGCACTGAAGCACTGAAGCACTAGAGCAGCAGTCATCGTGAAGTTAGATGTGAACTCCTGTGCTCCTGTGCTCCTATTCTACTACACACTACTCCGTTTTGCTCCATTCATACGGAACCTCACCCCTGGTTGAGGCTTGATGCAACCTCATGTGGAGGGCTGTTGCTGCAGAGAAGGGGTGGTGAAGACCCGCCAGTCTTTCTTTCTTTTAACTTCATTTATTCATTGTCCTTTTTTACTTTTTGATTTAGTTATTACAGTATTGCCAAGCATTTAATCTTTTCCCAAGCTTTTGGCCGACATGAGGCGGAAGACGGAAGTGTTCTGGCGAGAAAAGCCAAGGAGGCTCAAACTAGTGCATGCAGATTCACCGGACCCATCAAGGCTGTGGTATCTGGGTATGGAATATGGGAATAAGATGTCTGTACATTGTACGTTGCAAGAGAGATGAGTGTGGGTGAAGGTAGGTATCCAGTACGCCAACGAGTAGCATCGCGAGTTCGTTGAAATTACTGTGCTCTTTAGACAAGTATGTTAGCTGTGAATATAACATGGCTTGAATGCTACAGTCAACTAATACTACTCAGTACAGTCACAAAGATTAGATGGACGTTGCCAGTGGCAGGAGATCATAAACAATGCATTGCGAAAGAGCAAACAATGAGAAACAGAGGGGCCTCTGAGCAGTGAGCAGCACAGGGATCTAAAGGGGCACAGTCTGATGTTGGGATGGAATCGAAGCGACGGGGTGGATAGGTACGATGTAGAGGCAATGTTGATGATAAAACATGGAGGCAGAGTAACGGCCAGGGATAATTTGGTTAAACAAAGAAATAATAATCAAGAATCAAGAACGAAAAAAGAGAATAAAAAAGAAACTCGCTTGGCTCCCTTCTCGGAAAATGCGGCATCGATTGTGGGTAGAAGGCAAATATGTTAATGATCGGAGAGATTGTCAATCAAGCGATCATAGGCAGCAATATCAGACGTAGAGAAGATTGGGAATAAGAAAAAGAGAACTTGAAACTTAAAACACATCAAACTATGATTGCTGTGATCAGAGGCGCAGACACCGAGTCAGCCGCCAGCTAGACTACAGACAGACTACACACTACAGACAGATAAAAGACTACAGACAGATAAAAGAAGACAGATAAAAGACTACAGACTACCAGGACTCACAGAATACACGCTTCTTACCATAAACTACTCTCGTGGCCACTCTTATTTGCTATTGAATGCCTGTAGCTGTGGATACATTCTCTTCGCTTGACGTCGATGCGGCTTGAGATGTCAGAGGTTGCTGGGGCTCGACAGGGGTCGTCGCTCGCTCTTTGGCCTCTTTGGTCTTACTCAGTATTCTATCTTTTGCTCTGCTCGTATTGCAGGCAGCCAAAGACTGGCAGCGCCAAGCGATGGTTCCTGAGCGGGAGCTAGCGAGCCAGATTTACGGGGCAGGTTGTTATGACCCGCTACTTTAATCTATTTGCTTTCTTTCATTGGTCAGAATTAACTTACAACAGATTAATACGGAGTAGGGGAAGGGGCAGACCCTCTGTATTATCACTCTAGAGTAGGCTAAGGCACCGCCTGTAAACTCAAAATTACACACTATGTACTTGGTGAGTACAGCGCCTTGACTGACCCTGAGGAGGCTCTTTTAACGTTGGGCGCTAGAATTAAGCTATTTAGTTGACGTACTAGTGGCATAAGTCTGCCTACAGTACCCCTGCACTGGCTTGGAGACAAGGGCTTCCGGCGCCTTGGGTTTCGCAATCCCAAACAACGGCCAGACTTGAGACGCGAGACATGTTCGACCATGGATTCTGAGGAGGCGGAGGCCAATTTTCTCTGTGTCTTCACATCTTATTTGTTCGTACCAGTTGCTAGGCCACAGGAAGAAGGAGGATTAAAGTTTGCAAGTTTTGAAAAGACGATAAAGTTACAGAGAAGAGAAGACAATGGGAAAATGCGGAGAGAATGCAGTCACGATATTGATGCGGGAGATGAAGAGCAGAAGCTTAATTCCGCCTGGATGGGATCAAAGTGCACTTGTATGAGTGAGCGTAATTAAATGAAAATGAGTGGCTGGTATCGGTCGGTTCGTATGGCCGAGTTCCTGGCGTCTACTTTGTTCTGTTCAGTCTGGTACTTTTGTCGTAGCATAGAAGATCGGCTGGCTGTGCTCGCTGCTCGCGAAGCGACGTAAATCACAAATGATCATAGTACTTGAAAGATGTGTTCGTTGTATCTACAAGTACTCTGCATAGCAGCAAGTGCAGATCCAAAGCCGATCCAATGCACGGGCAGGAAGTGCAATACACAGCTGCAAGTGCTGAGTACTGAATGCCGAGTACTGAGTAGGCTGTTGGTTACGCGAATCCATGCGCAGTGCCCTACGTCAGACATCAGACGTCGATGCTGTGCCTCACTCATCTTGCCGTCCATTGCGTGTCCATCGAGTGGCGATCGTCAATTATCCAGAATACGAACCGCTACCCATGAGTTTATGCAGACGTCTAGTTTCAAGGTCTTCTTCTCCATTACAATCCATAAGATCCATCAAGATGATGCATGGCGCCCGGCGGCTATGGCAATACAGTGGTAATACGGCGGCTGGACAAGACGCTCCGACTCGCGGTGATGTACGTTAATTGCACATTACATAGACAAGCTCTTCGGAAATTCAAAACGTCTTGAATGTCGTTTGCAATCGCGACGGCCTCGTTTTGCTTTTGGATTATGAGATTACTGAAATTACCGTAACTAAAATAAAGGACTCGGCCTTGGAGGCCAAGACAATGTTTCCGACTTGAAACGCCTCACCAGACGCCACGATGCTTGCCTGTGCTTGATGCTACGGCGAGAGAAAGCGAATCCGACAGCACACATAAAACATGGGAAGAAGGGAGAAATATGAAGGAGAAAGATGAAAGGGAAAAAGAAAGTTTGGGCTTCCATAAAACAGACACATAAAACAAACTGGCCCTT
The DNA here is from genome assembly GCA_022392925.1 of Ophiostoma tasmaniense. NCBI lineage: Eukaryota > Fungi > Ascomycota > Sordariomycetes > Ophiostomatales > Ophiostomataceae > Ophiostoma > Ophiostoma tasmaniense. The sequence continues at coordinate 496,048 of JAKRGK010000008.1, read as the reverse complement.
TGCCCCGTTCTTACTTCTTTATCAATAGGTTGACATTTCGTCTGACCTGGGAGGTATTCTGCCCCGGCTTCCAGTCTATATCACAGTTATTATCGCTACATCAAGGTCAGCAGATACGAGATAGAGTTATGTTGCAATCTGGATTGAGTCTAAAAAGGGTATGATATTGTAGCCCTTGGAAGTGAACTAAAGTGAATGGTTTTTCGGGCAATGTTCGTCGTGATGTCTAGTATTCGTAAAGTAGGATGCGATAGCTACTACTATGATACTTTTGAAGTGAATAGTCTTTGAACTACTTTAGAAGCATTTTATTTTATTTTTCTTAATAATAAGTTTGATTAAATAAAAGCACAATAAAACAAGACATCATTGTTCTGTTATAAAAATAGGTGAGTATTTTCTATCAACAAAACAACTTTTAGAAAAAAAAAACGAAAAAAAAACGAAAAAAAAAAAACATTCAGTAGGGATCCAATCTTATGAGTATCTCTAGAAAAACCCATCAAAACATTGATCACAATCGTATGTAATGTACAAAGTTTGATGCACTCCTATGACGATCTCTACTCTTTTCTCAAAATCATGAAGCCAGCTTTGGACATTGCTGCTATTCACAAACATTTGACTTTTAAAGGCCAAAACCGAACAAATGGGAGGGTCTGGGTTAGGGTTTACTCGTGTCCTCTGCCTTTGGCCTGTTTTTAAACTCTTAACCTTTATGCTTATTATCAGACAGGGCCCAAGAGTCCAAGCAGTTTCAAGACGATGACTAAAACCTGGGGACTGGTAAGATACCACGCAGCCAGCACCGACAGCCAGCACTCTCGCGAACTATCAGTGTTGACCAAGACAGCCATGTCTTATGAGTGTAAGATCTTCATTGCTCAAGGACTCGAATTTCTTGGCTGCCCTTGAATTTGTACTCTGTGAAGTCTATCTCTGCACAATGTAGAAGGTGATTCTATTATCCTGCTTGGGTCGGTTCCGTGTGATTTGCTTTGATCGCTGTGTTGTCTTGACTGTAGCCAAGACAGCACACGGTGCATCTGCAGGGACGGTTGAATGCTTGGAAGCCATATCTCGGCAGAATTGGTTGATAGTAAAGATGCGGAGAAGACTTGGTGATCAATGAATGATATATAGCCATCAGCCCGTTTCCCGAATGATAGCCATTCGCATTCCATTCATCATCATAGAAACTTGCATCAAACGAGAAAAACACTACATCTACAATGACAGGACATAGCTTGCTTGCCGCTCTGTTGGCATTCGGCCACGTTGCACATGGCCACGACGCACTACCGCGCCAGTTCCCCTTTGGCATCTGCCAGAAAGAATCCAGCCCGGAGCTGAAGACCTGCTCGCAAGATAGATCAGCCACCGACGGCTTCGACATTGGCAACATCTTCAGCAGTCCCTTAGGCAGAAACACAACGTCAAACCCACAGAGCGTCTGGTCACAGACTACGCCGTGCTTCCAAAACACATCGCGCGACGCATCGCCCGAGTTCTGTGTCTACACAAGCCCGTCCTTTGCCAACAGCCACGGCATCACCCTCGTCACAACCGCCAAGCGCGCCCACCGCTTCGCACAAAAGCCGGCTTTTGTCCAGCCAGAGACCATCCGCGGCACAAACCGCGACATTGTCTACGAAACCGAGCATGGCCGCAATGCCGACCTGCCGCCATTAAAGTACCGCATCGAGGCCATGCCTGGCAAGGGCTACGGCGTCGTCGCGACACAGCCCATCCTGCGCGGCGACCTGATCATGAGCACCACCGCCTCAATCTTATTCGACTATCAGGTGTACGACGAGCTGTCGGACGAAATCAGCCACAAACTGCAGGCCGCAGGCATCGACAGCCTGCCTGAGCTGCACCGCGCGCGCTACATGAACCTGTCGACACACGACGGCGCCGAGAGTACGCATGAGGCGACCGTGTCCAAGATCCTAAACACCAACGCGTTTGATATTGAAAGCGACGACGGCGAGCCGTATGGCTTCTTTGCCGTCTTTCCCGAGAGTGAGTTCCTAGCCTCACATGATTTGACGATGCTGTTGCTGACCTCTTCTCTTGAAATAGTCTCCCGCTTCAACCATGACTGCCGGCCAAACTCGGACTACCACTTTGACCACGACACGCTCACCCAGCACGTCCATGCCGTGCGACCCATTGCCGCCGGTGAAGAGATCACTGTCTCCTATATCGAGTACGTAATGAAAATTGAATCCCGATAAAACAAACCTCAGCTGACAGACAGCCTCATCCAAACTCGCAAGCATCGCCTGCACAAGCTTAAGAGCTCCTGGGGCTTCCCGTGCAGCTGCTCCCTGTGCACCCAGACCGATGCCCTCGCAAAAGCATCCGACGCCCGCATCGCCCAGATCCACGAGCTGCGCGCCGACCTGCAGGACTACACCGCGGCGTCGCGCGCAACGCCCCAGATGGGCGAGCTGCTGATCAGTCTATACCAGCAGGAGCGCCTGGACGCCATGATCTACGAGGCGTACTCGTACGCGGCCATTGAGTGGAACGGCGCCGGCGAGCCTTGGACGGCGGCCAAGTACGCGCGGCTGGCGGTCGAGTACGGCATGCTGAGCATCGGATGGCACCATGAGGACGTCGACGAGATGCGGCAGATGGCAGACGATCCATGGACGCACTGGAGCTGGCTGCTGCGGACGACGAAGCGGATGCAGTGGGGGAGGAAGGGCAAGGAATGATCTTTATAGTAAACAAGAGAAACAAGAAATGAACATACGATTGAATATCAAGTCTTGGCAGAAGCATTCTAGAACGGGTGGCGCGACCATTCTAGCACATTTTACTGGTGACTTCCCCTGGACTAGCATCTAATAGGGCCCTAACAGCACTAACGCTTTACGAAGTAATCTAGGCCATCACCGACAAATGCTGTGGGGCGTACTCTGTAAGATACCAGAGAGGGAGCAGGCAGTGCGGGGTCGTCAACCGCCAACACGGGCCTGGACCTGTTGATGCAAGACGTCGCGACCATGGCCGCGCCTGCCTCTCTGTCTCTTGTCGTCTGCGTGCTGCCTTCCGCCTCTGCCTCTGCCTTGGCACACGGCACGTTGTTGGCAGCCAAAGCAGCTATGCACAGCCATAGCCGGGAAAGTGGATGCTGCTAGTGTGCTATTAGTGGACATCTTGCAGCAGTAGCTCGGTTTACAGAGCAGTTACAGAGTACAGAGCCATCTTCAGTCATCTCTGCCATCCCCCCATCTCGACGCCCTCACGCTCTGGTCCCGTTTGAACATTTCATTTGCTTTTCTTTGCATCCGAATACGTTGCTCTTACTCTTCAGTTTCATCCGTTATCCGTCCCACTTACACAGACACCCGTTTCATTGCCTTTTGTCTTTCGCTATATCCGGCTGATATCTTCAGCAAGCCTTACGTCATCATGGCTCAACCCGCGGCATCGACGGCATCGACGGCATCGACGACATCTACCTCGATCTCTATCCAAGCACTGCTCGAAGCCAAGCCGCCTGCGTCCGACAAACTCACATACCTTACACTCATCGAAGTGCACCTGTCGCCCGGTGTGCTGCCCACACTGCACGATGTCCTCCAGGACGCCTCGCTGACCCAGGAGCTCGGCTGGGACCTCGTCGACATGCTCGTGCCTCTGCTGCCTGCATCAGAGCAATGTCTCGACGACGTGGCCCGTTTGGGAAACCCGCGCGAGGTCATTCTCAAGGTCCTCGAAGTATTGGAGCACCTTCGTCCCAGTAGACAGAACGACGTCGACGACGACTTCGAAGATGGCATAGACCAGGACCCAGAAGTTGACGACAAAAATGAAACCGAAAAGAACAAGACAGACCCAAAAGACGACGAGTCCACGACCCAGACCTTTGTCGCCCTCCTCGGCATGCTCGCCCTGCTGCACCGCCGCCTCAAGACAAAATACCCCTCGCGCTTCCTCGAGACAACGCTGCGCACAATCCTGGCCGCGTACCGGCCCGACCGTCCGGCCATGACAACAGCCGTCCTGGGTCTCGTGCGCTCCCTCGCTACCCGCCGGCGCCCTGCGCCGCCCATTCGCCGCTCCGACTCCCAGCTCAGCGAGCTCGCCCTTGCACAAACGAATTCCAATACCACCGTCTCCGCATCAACGCTCGAGGCCGACCCCGCAGGCAACCCAAATGCCAGCGCCATCGGCAAGGTCGGCACCGACCATGCCGGCCGTGCAGACGACTCCGCCATCAGCGTACCCGACCCCGAGGCCGATGACCAGGTCGCCCCGTCCGAGGGTGCCATCCAGCAGCGCCTGCTGCAGTCGTTCCTGACATGCATTATCGACGCCTACGTCAACGCCAACGACATGGCCTGGGCACCGCGTCTGATCGAGTACTACAACCCCAAGAAGCTCGTGCCGGGCCGGTCCACGGAGCTGCACGAATTCCGCGAGATCCCCGAAAAGATTGCGCGCGACCAGGCCGTGAGCCAGATGGTGGCGCTCGCGCTCGACCTCGGGCTCAAGTACTCTGACGCTTTGGTGTCGGACGTATCCACAAGCGACGGTCCCGTGCGCCGCCGACCGTTTGCCGAGCTGTCCGAGGATGTGTCGTCGCAGAACGTGCAGGACATCCCGCTGTCGACGGGCGGTGTCATCTGCTTGCTGGCGTACTGGGTGTTTGCCGCCGACGTGTTCAAGGCCGACGCGGCAATGCCGAACCTGCGCATGTTCCCCGACCACCACACCATGATTGAGAATTTCTTTGATGACAACGCTGCTGCCCAGATCACGCAGACGCCGGGCACTGTGGAAGCACTCATCGCGATCGGCCTATGGCTCAACAAGCACAGCCTTTTCAGTGATGCTGCGTCGGAAGTTGGCGATGCGTTCCTGCCCTACCACCACTCGCTGACGCTGTGTGCAGCGTTCCACCCGTCGCTCGTGGTACGCAACGCGGCGACAACGCTGGCGGGCGCGGTGCTGCACGCGAATCCCGACGCCGAGGACCGGCTCAAGATCCTGCAGGACCTGCTGGAGAACTGCATGTTCTCGTCGCTCAAGGCGTGCGCTGTCACCTGGCTGCGCGAGGAGATTTTGGCCGCGGCGTCTGCCAAGAACGAAAAGGAGGCAAACGCAACCTTGTTTGCCGGATCAGACGCCGTGGAGCAGCTGCAGTACGTCATCTTCCCTGACCTGCAGGAGCTGTCCTCAACAGAAAAAACCGAGGACGAGGACACGGCGCTGCTCGAGTACTGGATGCAGAACTCGCCGTTCCTGCTGCAGGCGGCCAACTTTGCGTACTTTTTGTTCTGCTCGGAGCAGCTCAAGGGCACGGTGGTGCCGCGGGGCATGGGCGCGGCAATCGAGCAGCGGTACGTGGAGCCTTTGCTGCAGGCGGCGGCGCGGCTGAGGAAGCTGCTGGGCGATGGCGGTGACGGCTCTGACGAGCACGCGCACGCGCACGGCAAGGAGGCTTCGCCGTTCCAGCAAATTACGATGGACCTTGATATTCTCACAGACCGGCTGGGCAGCATCAAGTTTGTGTAATGTTCAGTCTTCTTATCTCTTTTATTCACTCTTCTACCATGACAGAAGACATGGACGGACAGCCACTGGGATTGTATATTAGTGAGCTGTTTCATTTCGAGTTATCATAATGTAGTTTGTTTTTGATATATGGCCATGCTTCTATTCGCCTAGCACCGCTTTGAAATAGGTGCTTCAAATTTTAATTATTGTTTTCTTTATGTTTTGATTCTTATGAATAAATGTATACAAGTCTCTGTTTGATATAATAGGCTGTCCTCAGAGATTCTTAGATGTCCTCGGCTGTAACATTGTAGCAACTCAGTGAATTAATGATTAGTTATCCTCGAGCCGAAAGCTTGATTTGTAAGATAGAAGCCGTTTCCGCACATACAAACTCGGGGTTGGGTCCTTGTTCCTCCTGCACTATGGCTTCTCACAGCCATCCCCCAGTGTCCGTCAAAGAAACATACTCAACTGTCGACTGTCAGGCGCTGGAGACGTCGGGTAAGCAGCCGGCACCACATTGTGCGAGCCTCGGTTGTCACCCTGTAAGCCCGGACTGCACTAATTGTCCTTTCGGGGTCTCGTTGGATTTATTGATTAGTCGTGCTGTCAACGAGCCTCGAACGTGGCGCTTCCGCATCTGCTTACAATTACCTTTTTGTGACGTACATGTCGCTGGTTTGTCATCTTCTTCGAGTATAGAGAGAGAGAGAAAGAATAAACGACCTCATAATATTTGTAGAATGCGCATACCGCAGTAGAAAAGATAAAGGTCGTAGGCAGTCCACGCTGTCCGAGCTCGAGGGCAGCCTGCTATCTTGACAACTCCTGGGTTGCATCATCATCTGGATACCTCGCGCATTGTTTCGATATATAAGACTGCATCGACACATTTGATCCTGCCAGGGACATCGAAACAATATATCAACGCCATCCAACTCGACATACAAAGTGCCAAGCATCCTCATTGAATCAATGGCAGAGAAAGACTACTCGCCAACGGGCTCGGACACGGACCAACCCGCTCGGGATCTACAAGACCGCTACGCATCGACTACGGACCCTGAGAAGACGGCCGATCCAGTGACGCAAGATCCCGACACATCAGAGACTACAACTGCACTACAGCCCGAGACACAGCCCATCATCTCAGAAGGCCACCGCAACATCACCAATGGCATCCCCGATGGCGGCCTGCAGGCCTGGCTCCAGGTCCTCGGCGCGTGGATCATCATGGTCGAGACCTTTGGCCTCGTAAACACCTTTGGCGTCTACCAGACATACTACGAAACACAGCTGCTCGTCGGCAAGCACGGCGGCTCCGCCACCCAGATCGCCTGGGTCGGCTCCCTGCAGGTCGCACTGCTGCTCATCTGCGGCCTCGTGGGCGGGCCGCTGTACGACGCCGGCTACTTTCGGCACCTCATTGCCGGCGGTCTGTTTTTTGTCGTGTTCGGCCTATTCATGACGTCGCTGTGCACCGCGTATTGGCAGATCATCCTGGCCCAGGGCATCACTGTTGGTCTGGGCATGGGCCTCTGCTTTACACCGTCGAATGCCGTCCTCGCGCAGTACTTTCACCGCAAGCGCCCGCTCGTCATCGGCATCAGCTCCAGCGGCAGCCCGCTCGCGGGCATCGTGTTCCCCATTCTGTTCTCGCGCCTCGAGCCGCGCCTCGGGTTCGGCTGGGCGACGCGCATCGTCGCATTTATTCTGCTGGGCCTCGCCGTCGTGCCCATTGTGTTTATGCGCCCGCGCGTGCCACCGACGGGCAAGGCGCGGCGTGCGCTCTTTGACAAATCGGCCTTTCGCGAAGTGCCGTACGTTGCGATGATGTTTGGGTCCTTTTTCGGGTTCATGTGTGTTTTTATCCCCTTCTTCTTTCTGCAGCTGTTTGGCGAGCGCCGCGGTATCGAGAACGCACGCTTCAGCCCGTTCTACCTCGTCACCATGTTGAACTTGGGCAGCTTCTTTGGCCGGCTGCTGCCGAATGCAATTGCCGTGCGCTACGGCAGCATCAACCTGATCATAGTGTGCACCACCGTGAGCGCGATCCTGGTGTTTGGGTGGATGGGCATCACATCACAGTCGGCGACTGCCGCTCTCGACGGGACGGGGAGTAGCCACCTCGCCGGCACCGTGATCTTCGCGCTGCTGTACGGCCTGTTCTCCGGCGGCATTGTGAGTCTGATCCCGAGCGTCATCATCGGCCTGACCAAAGACCTGAGCCGCGTCGGCACACGCATGGGCATGTCCTTCTTCTTCACGGGCATTGCCTGTCTCGTCGGGCCTCCCATTGCCGGCTCGATCCTCGGCGACGGCTTCTCCAACAAGCGGTGGCTGGGCATGATCGGGTTCAGCGCGACGGGTGTCGTTCTGGCAACCCTCGGCTATTCCACAACTCGCCTCAGTCTCTGGCGGCAGGACAGAAAGGTCATTGCCTAGGTCGGGGCAGACATTGTCGTTCACCACACCTCGACAGATCCTCTCGTTCTCGTGTCTTCACCGACAAAGCGAACAGATGGTTGATGCTTGCTCATCACTCGCACAGTCCTTGGTATCAGCACGTTACATGCATACCGGTCATATCACTCATGTCCTAGTGTCTTGTAATGGATATGCAATTTGTCAGGCACGACAAATGCTCTGAAATCACATTACAGAGCCCGCGTCCATTCGTGGCCAATCGTGAAGCATAAAAGCGGGCCCATGCTGCAGCCGACATTTGGTCGATATGCAATGCAATAAACAGCTGCACGCCCGCCTTTTTCTCACCTCTCTACTTTGTACAAAGCACCTACAAAGCAAAGCTGTATCTGTCGTAGCTGATTCAGAACCGACTCTGCCCCACTGGAATAACTCTATGCTGAACTGCGAGCGGTGATACAAGAAGAGGGGCTCTTTGATGGTGGGGAAGCACTGAAGTCGCTGTAAGTGGGGAAGGGGAGTCTATTATCGTCTACTTTCAACTTTGTAACGTCTAAATGCATACTCTGGATTCTGGAAGAGAAAGGCCGAAAGAAACGGAAGTCGCTATATGGGAAGGAGCAGCCGGTATCCTACGTTACCAATTACGAGAAAGGAAGGAGAAAGGCGGAAGTAGCTGATACTTGTGCATTACTAAAACGTCATATATGCCATGGCCAACCGAGACAAAGACATCAAATTACTATACAATTTAACAAAGCATCAATACGAGACTGTATCTGCTTGATGTGATGGAAAGACACCGTGTGCACTGAATCAGGTCAATATAGTTCTCACTAAAGGCATAAGCCGGCAACATGAATTAGTTGCTAATGTACAAGGCTGCGTGGCTTGAGGGCCGATTGTGCATCATACGACCATTTGTAGTTTGTTTATACAGCAAGAGAGTGTCAGACAAGAGCCGCAGTGGTCTGGCCGGGCTGGACTACCGAGCATCCGTTGCGACTGCCGTTGCTGTTTTCGAATTAAAGCTTGGTCTCCGTTGGTGGCGGGGATCGGATGGTACTTTTGTGGCGGCTGTCGCCAAGCATCGTATTGAAAGAGCGAACGACAAGGGAGCAAAGATGAGAGTCGAGACGGAAGATCAAGGAATGACGCCGAAATAGCAAGCCCACGGAGATGCTGCATGGCAGTACCTAGAATGCTTTCCAACGAAGAGTCCGTCTCGGGCATACTACTTGTGCTACATGCGCCGAGATGCTGCAAGTGTGCACCAGAAGAGCAGGGCGAAACAGCAGCATCAAAAAGAGAGTATATGGAAAGAAAGCGATGGAAAATACCATGAGACAAGCCGTGGAACGAAAAGGCTGGCTCGTTCTTGGGTTGAGAGAGACAGCACTAGGAGGAATGCAGGAGGGACGCCAGGTGCGACGCCGCAACGTAGGGTGTCTGGGTGTGTTTCCCTGCCGATTGGATACGAGACAGCTACATGCTTGTATTGGTTGTGCTTCTATCTCGTTCTATCTTAGGGTGCCCGGTATGCGGTATGTGATGAACCTTGACGATGTAAGGATATGACAGAAAGGGAAAGGTGCGAGGGACAGGGCTACATCGTGCAAGAGCTTCGTGAAAAGCAGGAGCAATGGGCCAGTATGGTGCCATTTCCACTTACAAACTCTGGCAGCTGAATTGAGCTGTGTTACAAATGATTACGATACCGCCAGGCCCATGACGTGCGCTAACACGGCGTCGCTAGACCGCTTTTAGGCATAGTCAGTAGTCAGTATTGTCTAATACTGATTAATACACCACGGCGCCAGATCTGTACAGAGAGCTCTGTTTCCATAATGTATTACGCAGTTCTTACATACTACGCAATATGGATGCAGCTCCCGTATGCACTGCGCTCTTGCTCTTTGTAATCCTTACATACGCAGGCAAGACAAGGAAGGAATTAGACATGTACCATCGTACCTGACCCAGAGCTCTGATCGAGATGTAATACTCTGTAGCCAAGAGAAACCGCACCTGCGTGCCTTCCTCCTCCTTCCATCGGGGGGTCTCCTTCGCTTTGCGCTTTCTCTTTTTGCTTTTCACTCTAATTACGCTTTTGTCCTTTCTTTTTGCTATTTTACCAATTAATCTATTAATCTATTATTATTTCTTTATCCAACATCTCCAGTGCATCTCGAGGGGTATAAAGCAGACCCCTTCCCACTTATCCTCCGTCTTGCTTCATCCTTCTTCTTTCTTCCCCAGGCTCACTTTTGTTTTCTCTTCTCACCTACTCCTCATCTCCACACAATCTGTCAAAATGGCTCCCAAGATCGCCATCGTCTACGTAAGTAGCATCACCACCAGAGCAGCCAATGGCTTCACAGGCTTCACATGCTAACAACACAGTACTCCATGTACGGCCACATCCGCAAGCTTGCGGAGGCTGAGAAGGCTGGTATCGAGAAGGCCGGCGGTACTGTCGACCTGTACCAGGTCGAGGAGACTCTTCCCGCTGAAGTGCTCGCTAAGATGCACGCCCCCGAGAAGCCCACCGACATTCCCGTCCTGACCGACCCCACCACCCTCCTCCAGTACGATGCCTTCCTGTTCGGTATCCCGACCCGTTACGGCACTTTCCCCACCCAGTGGAAGGTATGTTCTCACCTTGTTCTTTAATCTTGACGTCGGCGAATACTCACAAAACAGTCCTTCTGGGACAAGACCGGCGGCATCTGGGCCACTGGTGGCTACGCCGGCAAGCACGCTGGTCTCTTCATCTCCACCGGTACCCTCGGTGGCGGCCAGGAGACCACTGCCATCTCTACCCTGAGCACCCTGACCCACCACGGTCTGATCTACGTCCCTCTGGGCTACGCCACTGCCTTCGGCCAGCTGGCCAACCTCACCGAGATCCACGGTGGCTCCCCCTGGGGTGCCGGCACCTTTGCCGGCCCCGATGGCAGCCGCCAGCCCACCGACCTGGAGCTGGAGATTGCCACCATCCAGGGCGAGAGCTTCTACAAGACCGTTGCTAAGACCGCTTGACTGCAAGGCAGCTCTGAAGCCACCGCGGCGGACGCTGCGGCGGCCCCTGTCCCTCCTACCAAGGATGCGGCACCGGCTGCTGCTGCTGCTGCTCCGGCCGCTGCCGCTGCCCCCAAGGCCAAAAAGGACGAGGAGGGTGGCCCCTGCGGCCTGCCGGTCAAGTGCGTGATCTCATAAACGGAAAATAAAGAAATCAAATAACACATACCATACAATATATCCCATGTTTTCATACATTAAACTCTCTTATCAAATAAAACGTGCATATGCAAAAGCTGCGGTGATAGTGAAATGGCAGCACAGCATGGTAGCTACCTGGAGCAGATTACAGAGAGCCGTAGCTCGAGCTTGCAGAGGCAAAGTAGGTCGAGCTAATGCACGCTTGTAGAAAATCTATCAGGGTACGCCTCGTCTATCATGACTGGCCAACTTTCTCACAGTTTCTGCCGCCTGTGTTGCGATTCGCGCAGTCTGGCATATTTCTCAGTACATTTCGTTGTGCTTTCCAATTCAAATAATACATTTCATGCCTGTATATTCCCGCTTAATCACTTTTATATACTTTTAGAAAACTCCGTAGAGCGCGCTGTCAACGGTGGGATGCATCTTACAGACGTCTCAGAATGTCCTCGACAATCTCCTCGGTCTTGGTCGAGCCGCCCAGGTCGGGGCTGCGAAGCTTGCCCTCAGCGAGCTGGGCGTCGACGGCAGCGTAGATCTTGGCAGCGGCGGCCTCCTCGTTGAGGAACTCCAGCATCAGCGCAGTGGAGCGCAGAGTGGCAATGGGGTTGGCAATGCCCTGGCCCTGGATGTCAGGGGCGCTGCCGTGGCAGGGCTCACCAATGGCAAAGTTCTCGCCGACGTTGGCGCTGGGCACAAGACCCAGCGAGCCGACAAGCGCGGCAGCGCCGTCGGACAGAATGTCACCGTACAGGTTGGGGGCGACAATGACATCGTAGTACTCGGGCTGGCGGAACAGCTTGTACACCATGGAGTCGACAATCTGCTCCTCAATGGCAACGCCGCCGTCCTTGAAGCGCTGGGCCAGCAGAGCGGCGCGCGCAGTCGTGCGGAACAGGCCGTCGGTCTGCGACAGCACGTTGGACTTGTGCGTGATGGTGACCATGGGGCTCGAGTGGATGCTGGGCTCGGTGGCGCGGATGTTCTGGCGGCGCAGCGCAATCTCACCGGCAATGGTGGCAATGCGCGAAGAAGCGTGCTCCGAGATGCGCTTGATGGCCTCGGCAACCTTGCCGGTGCGGCCGGAAGCCGGGTCAGCCTCAAAGGTGCGCTCCTCCTTGACGTACAGGTCCTCAGTGTTCTCGCGGACAATGACCATGTCCACGGGCTTGACGCCCTTCTCGCCGACGGCGGTCTTGACGGGGCGCACGTTGGCGTAGAGATCGAGCTTCTTGCGCAGGGCGACAATGGGCGACGAGTAGCCCTTGACGGCGGTGGTAGGCGACGAGACGGCACCGAACAGGGCACCGTCACACTCCTTCTTCAGGGTGTCGACGGTGATGTCGGGGAGGGCGGCACCGGTCTTCTCAAAGGTCTCGAAGCCGGCCTGCAGGTCGACAAACGAGAAGTTGAGGCCGAGGCTGGAAGGGAGGGCCTCGAGGATGCGGCGACCGGCCGGGATGACCTCACGGCCAATGCCGTCACCGGGGATGAGACCTGTACAGCAACGTTAGCTGGATGGACGATGGACGAAATAGGAAGCTGGTAAGGCGAGCTGTCCCTTGTCCCCAGATTTACCGATTGCCTGTGTAAATCTGGGGGACGGGGAAATCAAAGGCACTCCGATTACTCACCAATTCTGAGAGTACGTCTGGCAGCCATTTTTGCGGTTCAATGGGTTGAGGATGTCAAGTAAACAAGAGAGAAAGAGAAGCAGCTTCCTTTTGCTATTTCTCCGTAAAACCGTCACTATTATCGGCGGCTGTTTTCGGCCCCTCGCCTACAAAATTTTCGGCGCCCTGCCGCTGTTACTCGCTGCTGCTAAAAATTTCCCTCGCAGGGCAGCCAGGCCAAAAGAGACTTGTGGTTATGGTGCAATTGCAGCCAATTGCGGGGTACCCAGAACTCCCATATGCTCGGTTTTAGCTTCTGTAGCGTCATTTGGGTGCTCTGGGGAGTAACGAGCGCCGACCATCGGACGACTGGCAGTGATTGACACATTGAGACCCATTGAGACTCATTGAAACAGAAGGTGCTCTGAAATGTAAAGATTATGTCAGAAGTGGGCCTGCCCATCGTTCTCGAAGCAAAGGGGATCGCAGCAAAAGGTGGACCGTGCACCGGTTGGTCCCTTTTGCATTTGCTTGGGCCTGGCTGCTTCCTTTTTGCTTCTCTACTGTCTGTTATTACCCCTATTCTGTAATATTAAACAATTAAATACGGGGTAATTAATGCTAACTGCTAGCGCACCTGCCGACTGTCAACCCCTCTATATTTAGTGATTTAAGTCATTGATTAACGACATGCGATGAAGCAGACTGTTAGGAAATTGCTTTTCTTGAACTCCTCTCAGTTTTGATTCATTTATTGTCTATGTCTCATTTCCACGTTCTGTGGTTCATTAGAGTCATCGTGTAATTAGTTGCAGGTTCGGGTCAAGCTGGCTGGCTGACTGGTAACAGGTCGAAACGGAGGCTGACACTCGTGCCTTCCAACTCCAGAGAACAGAAGCCAGGTTTATCAAACCGTGCAGTCTGATCTTGGGCTAGCAAGGTTATGTATTCGGAGACGGTTGGTTCACAGACGACGTGTTGGTAGCTCCTTCTGAGATCGGCAGAGACGGTCATAAGACAGTCAGAAAGTCAAGAAACTCATAGGAAGAGGCAAGAGGAAGGTGGAAGGAGAAAAAAGGGTGAGGGTGATGGGAGCGTGGGTAGCGTCAGGGGTTTAATAGTGTATTATGATGAAAAGGGAAGTCGCGTTTCTAGCCCTGCAGGCTCCGCTGCATAAAGGCTGGCAAGTCGTTTTGTCGTGGACCGCGACATGCGAAACACGCGTTGCATCAGTCTCTTGGGTTGAACCTGTATTCTGTCATTTGCATTCCCTCGTCCTCCATCTATTACTGTCTTTTCTTGGAGTCAATTTACTGTTTAAATAAAGGACAGTTTGTAATGCCCTCCTCCTTCTGACCGTTTGATCCACAACGCTCTCCGTCTCCCGTTTTCTCGATCGCGACTTCCTCTTTGGGACCTTGCTTCGTGTTACCTCGTAAATGTGCTCGATTCTGCAGAGTGTGCCTCGCCGTCCTCAACGCATAAGGATACGCTTACACTACACCTCAGCCGCCGCAATGCTTGTATTCCTGCAATGTCCATCGAGACACCACCGTTTTCATTTCCATGCATATGCACCCTCGACACGTTGTATCCCTGAAGACTTGCCTTTTTCTGCAGGCACAACTGCTCCGTCTCCAAGTCTACCGGACTGCTACACTCCCCTCCCCTGAAACAGAGACGTCGGCCCCAATAAATTAAACAAAAGGTCAATTTAAATAATTTAAATTGAGTGCCACCAATAATTTACAGAGCAACGTCCTGGACCCGAACACGTCCCCACTCCATATTATTTCCTATTGAGTGCTGATACCCTTCTCTCTGGCATGCTCAACTCCGTATTACAGCAGATCTGTTGCTTGCCGGTCAACGTCTATTCATTCTCCAGCCACGCTGGACGAGGGACAAGAAAGGGGAAACGACTCATATAGAGTCACGGGCAACACGACAGGCCCTGTAAACACAGAAATAAACAAGACAACATAATAACAAGAAACATCAGCAAGAAAGCATCTGAAGCTTGGTCAGCTTGAAGCAAATCTACCGTTTCGCGAGCATCACCACTTCACGCAACCTGCCATCGCTCCTTCCCGCTTCGTTCTATTCTGCCACTTTGCGCTTCCTCCGTAATATCCACTTTCAACCTCGTGCCCACGCGCACCTTCCTCCTAGAGCTCCCAAGCTCCCGCCCACCTTGCGAACATATTGTTTTCTACAACATTCTGTGAACATACATCGTCAGAACCAACAACCTACTGCCTACAGCTCAACTATCTTACCTGCTGCGATCGTCAGTCAAAGAGGGGGCATCGCACCACCTCGGCCATATTGAATCAGGCGCCAGTCCCATAATTTACCGGCGCCCACGGGAAGCCACACACCGTCACTCCTTGAGCTTCCACAGCGTTCATCGCGCCTTCCTCTTTTCTGCAACTTCCAACCTCTTACCGAACACGCATCGCATCGCAGAATACACCTTCCTCGAACAACCAACAGAACCTCCTGCGCCGCCGGCGCCTGCCGCCCCTTTTTGGAGTTTGGAATCTACACGTCCCTGGACGCACCTGCCTTGCACAACAAAACACAAATCATAGGGGCCAGCACCAGCCGCCACGATGAGTCAAGTTAAGAACCTGCGTGCCATGTTTGAGCAGAGGGGCGACTCTAGCCCCCCTGAGCGCGGTCGGGAAGGCACTCCCGGTCAAGGTAGGCAGCTACAGCTCCCCGCGATGCATCACCTGCTTGATTTGTCTGTTTACTAACGTGCTTCAGTTGATTCTCCCCGCCCGCTCTCCCGCGTCCGCACCAGCTTTGTCACTGTCGAAAAAGACGGCCGCATCGGCCTCCAGCGTGATCACAGCACCGACACCATCCCGACCCTCTCTCGCACCATGAGCGCCGGCACCGAGGGCGACGTGCCTACGCCCACTACATCTCAGACCAGCGTGCCTGATGTCAAATCTTCGCCCGAGGAGGCGCGACCCATTTTCGTTGCACAGACCCCGATGCGGAAGCCTTCGGCAATCCCGGAAGAGATGACACCGTCGCCAATCAAGGCCGGAACACCGCTTATTTCGATCTCGAAACCAGTTCTGGGAGCTACTCCCAATGTCATGGCGCCTGTCGGTGATGCCAAACCCTCTGCGCCAACGCCAGTAGCCGCCAGCAAGCTGCAAGACCACAAGGAGAACAAAGAAAACAAGCCGGCGGCGGCAAGAGCCGAAAAGTCCCCAGTTAGAAAGTTGTTTGCAAAGCCTCTCAGCAAGCCTATCGAAACTGGCAAGACTACGTCTGATGCGCCCAAGAAGTCGCCAGATGCTCTAGCCAGCGGCGCTGCGCGTCTGCGTGCGGTAAACCCACACAGCAGCGCTACAAATGGTGCTACAAAGGAGAAGACAGGTGCTCTTGCTACTGCGACGACCTCCATCCCCATGCGCTCAAAGATCCCCAGCACCGTGAGCGCTCCCAAGGAAGCCACAAAGGCGGCGCCGAAAGCCACGACAAAGACTGTGCCCAAGGCTATTTCGACGGGCAAGACCACAGTCAAGACTACCACGACCAAGTCGACTGGTCTCAAGGCCAAGACGCCCACCAGCCCTTCAAAGCCTCTGACGCCCAAACTAGCAGCATCAAAGCCGGCGGCCAGCAAGAAAGCCCCTACCGCGACTGTTGCCGAGAAGAAGTCGATGCCCGCCACTACTGCGCCAAAGGGCGCCGCCGGCAAGAAGCCGCCCAGCATCCAGACGTTCCCATCCAACGGCATCGGTTTTGTCAAGCCCAAGCCCAAGTCGCCCACTCGGCCTGTCCAGCTGCCCTCGAGCTTGACCACCCACACAGCCTCGTCCGCCACCAAGACGCGCCAGTCGCTGTCGCGCCAGTCGGGCAACTTTTTGGCGATCCACGGCGCCTCGCAGGCGTCTGCTACACGTTCGCTGAGCCGCGCCAGCGTCTCGACCGTGGGCGCCACGGCCTCTTCTACCACCAAGCACAAGGGTCTGCGGAGACAAAGCTCGACTATTGGCCCCCAGCGGCCCAGCATTGGCCCGCCGCCCAAGCAGCCGGCTCGCGACCACCCCATTATCAAGAAGGAGAAGGCCGTCGACGAGGGCTTCCTCGAGCGCATGATGCGCCCCACGCAGTCCTTTGCTTCCAAAACGGCAGACAAAGTGCACCAGTCTCCGCCCCGCTCCAACCGGTCGCGCGAGAGCTTTGGCTCTGCGCGCAGCACAACATCCTCGACGCGGCCATCAAAAGAGCGGGCTATTAGCGTTCCTAGAAGTGTGCCAGACGAGACAAAGGTTGCTGCACCCTTGAGCCCAGTCATTGTGGAGCCTGTTGAGGAGATTCCAGTCGCAGCCTTGCCAGCTAGTGAGCCTGAAGTTGTCGAGAATGTGAAGGAGGCTGAGGAGGAGGCCGAGATTGTTGAGTCTATCGAGATTCCCGTGGCTGAGGCTGCACCCGAGGAGCCCGAGTCCGTTGAGGAGCCCGAGATTGCCGAGGCTGAGGTTGAGCCTGAGGTCGAAGTCGTCGAGGAGACTACCGAAGATGCTCCTAAGGCTGCTGCCGAGGATGTCCCCGAGGAGACCGTTGAGGAGACCACCGAGGAACCTGCTGAGGAGACCGTTGAGGGGCTTTCCGAAGAGCCTGTTGAGGAACCTGCCGAGGTTGCCGCCGAAGAGCCTGCCGTCGATGCGGCGGCTCCTGTTTCCGAAGCCACCGTTGAGGAGACGGCAGAAGAGGAGGCAGTCCCTGAGACGACCGAGGATGTCTCTGTCGAGATTGTTGCGGATGTGTCCGAGCTTCCTGCTGCTTCAGAGCCCAAGGACGTCACCCATATCGACGTGGCCGAGATTGCAGTCTCAGACGCAGTTGCCGAGAACAAGGCAGCCTCCGCTGAGACCTCAGCAGCAACCATGGAGCTCTAATCACCTACACATAGCGGCATGCATTTCCAGTTTGGTTCATTTTGACGGCGCATCATATATCTCCCCGGCGTTTGCATTTCTGACTTTCGTTTTTGATTTGTTGTTCTTTTCACCCCCAGCCGTTGCTTTGCATTCTGTTTGATTATTTACATTTGTTTACTGTTTTATATTCATCTTTGTTTTCTTATATAGACTCACCATACGCAATATAGCTAGCGATTTGTTTTCATCAATGCAGTTAATATTTTTTTGATAAATTAGATTCAATGTGATTAGGTAGTTAATATCTGTCGAGGGGAGCAAACAACAACGAACAAAAGTATAGCAAAGCTTCGCAAAGAGTGTGAATATTTGTACACTACAGAATGGCTTTGTTGTATTGCTCATCATCGCCAGCACATCGCCAGCAATGACCACAGCATCAACAGATCGGTTGCAGCAGGCGTGTAGGTTTAGCACGTGATACGTAGTGTGACCATTTACGGACTGCCTTATCTTATCGGCTTGAAACCGTCTATAAAATACACACGTGACCCGCGCTAGGGTAAGATTTTTTTCACACAATTCTTTTCAGTGGGTCCAAAAGTCCCCCCGCCAAAAAAGTCTAGGATAGACATCTCTTTGGCGTTCTCGATTCCTCTCTTTTCTTGCTCCTTTCTGATCAACAACTTTCACGCAACAATCCTTACCATTAGATTCAATCAGTTTCTACTGGAAGACGGACAAGATGTCGAAGATTACCGTCGCCGGAGTGCGGTACGTTTTCCTGCGATGCAGAATGCCGATTTCCCTCGATTGAAAGGCCCAAAACTAACAACCCAGCCAAAACGTCGTTGACCTCCTTGAGTACTCTAACGAGACCAAGAAGCGTAACTTTCTCGAGACCGTCGAGCTGCAGATCGGCCTCAAGAACTATGATCCCCAGCGTGACAAGCGTTTCTCGGGCACCATCCGCCTGCCCCAGGTCCCCCGCCCCAACATGGCCATCTGCATTCTGGGTGACCAGCACGATATCGACCGCGCCAAGCACGGCGGTGTTGACGCCATGTCGACTGATGATCTGAAGAAGCTCAACAAGAACAAGAAGCTCGTCAAGAAGCTTGCCCGCAAGTACGACGCCTTCATTGCCTCTGAGTCGATCATCAAGCAGATTCCCCGTATCCTGGGCCCCGGTCTGTCCAAGGCCGGCAAGTTCCCCACCCCCGTCTCGCACTCGGACTCGCTGTCGGACAAGATCACTGAGGTCAAGTCCACCATCAAGTTCCAGCTGAAGAAGGTTCTGTGCATGGGTGTCGCCGTCGGCAACGTCGGCATGACCTCTGAGCAGCTGGTCGGCAACATCATGCTGTCGATCAACTACCTGGTCTCTCTGCTGAAGAAGGGCTGGCAGAACGTTGGAAGCCTGACCATCAAGGCTTCCATGTCGCCCCCTCGCCGCCTGTACTAAGTTTTTTTGCTCTTTGGGAGAAAGCTTGGACGGTGGCTGGGCTGCTTTGATGCGCCCTCTGGTCTAGCTCTGCACTCTTAACTGAGCGTGGAGTGTGATATGACGGTGTGTGAAGCACGCCAAATCATAGTTCTAGTCTCGAAGAAAAATAAAAAGCAAAAAAATTGCAAACAGGAAAACTTGTTCCATTTTCATCGTGATGTCATAAATGCGCTGTGATTTTGTTGCTCAGTTGTAGATTCTGACGACGGCAAACAGCAACAAGAATGCCGTTATCGTACTGGTAGGATGACGGTATTCTACGGCGGGACGGCACGGATTTCAATTAAGTTTAAACGTCCGTCACGGCGGTGCCGGAAGTATGTCATTGGATATCGACAGACGGAAATTTAGCCTCACTTTTCAGTGCGACCATAAGATGAGTCAGCATCTAGTTGACACTCGAAAACGGGCATTCAGAAGTTACAATGCACAGCTACGCTACGCTCTTCACCAGATGGCAACTGCCAGCATAAAGCAAAGAGATGTCTTGGCCACCCCACCGTCAAGGACCTGTGATGACGTCCAAGCCGATAATAGAAGGGAGAAGGCGACCAAAGTCGATTTGGGAGGCCGGGAACGGAGGAAAACCCATCGTGAAAAAGAATAACCCTCAGCAAGCCACTATGTGGAGCCGCCGTATAAATGTAGTTCACCAAAGGTCTAGTCTTCACATGACGGTGCAGATTTCGACCCTCGATGGAGAAAAAAAGAAGAAGAGAAAGAATAGAGACAGCGACCAGGCGGCGGCGGTATTTATACGGCGGGCTAACTGGCTGGGAGCGGCAGAAAAACACAAAAATAAGGGTGGTGAGGAATTTTAAAGCGGGGCGGGTATTTGCATGGAAAGTGTGGAGTCTTGATTCGTGAAATGCGTGTATTATGTAATCACTTTCTTGATGTCCAGCGGCGCAAGCTGGCAATATATGGCTTCATCTGTATCTCAAATTATTTTACTGTATATGGATTGAAGATTTAGTGAATCCAAAATAAATACTCACAATATATGGTTGAAGTTGCCTATGCAGGGCATCGACTTGCGTGCTGCATAGATCTCACCCATGACGACCTCGGCAACTCTTGTGCCAATGACGTCGATTTTGATATCTAATCGTATCAGATACGCTGCCATTCAATGGCAGATTTGGCAATATGCGTATAGTGTATGTTACCTATACTATGCAAAACTCGAGACAAATGTAGTATCGTGTACAAGTCATAGCCTGATCTAGATCTTGGGCGCGTTCAGCTCATGAAAACCATCAACAACTGCCTGGATCAGCTGGTTCGCAATCGCCGTGTGCGGTGGCAGCCGCAGATCGCCCTCTTTGTAGCCTTCGCGTGCAGGCTCGCCCAGGCTCGACGTGTTGAGCTGCAGCGCCACCCGCGCCTCGTCCATCGTGTACCACTTGGCGTCCTCCAGCTCGGGGTCGTGGCCCAAGAAGATCTTCTCGCCGTCGCCCGGCAGCGCCTGGCCAATGGCGCCAATCATCAGGCTCGCCGGGAACGGCCACGGCTGCGAGCTGTGGATCACGACGCGGCCGACAGTGACACCGCTCTCCTCCCAGACCTCGCGGCGCACGGCCTCCTCGACGGACTCGCCGGGCTCCAGGAAGCCGGCAAGCGTGCTGTACCAGTACGGGGGAAAGCGTTTGTTGCGGCCGAGCAGGATGCGGGAGCCGTCGGCGCTGACGGTGGCCATGATGACGGTGGGATCGGTGCGCGGGAAGCTGAGGTTGGAGACGCCCTTGCGGGTGTCGCAGGGGCGGCGGTCGACGGGGGCGCCACCCTCAGGAACATCAGCCAAATCGGTGGGCGGGCAGACGCGCTTGGTGCCGGCATTGACAGACAGCGTGGGCTGACCGCAGCCGGCGCAGAAAGGGTTGCGGGCGTTCCAGTCAAACAGGGCACGTGCCTGTCCATAGACGGCGGCTGCCAGTCAGTATTTGTCTAATCAAAATGAGAGGGTGAACCAACCTTCTTCTGCACTCAAGCTCATGGAGCGGACATTGGCGTAGAATGCATAGCCGGCCTTGGCCTTGCAGGCATCAACTAGGGCGCTGTTCTTTGTGGCATTGCCGCCGCGCGGTGTGACGTCGACGGCAAAGTAGGGGCTGCCAGAGAAGGTGGTGAATGCAAACGGGGTCTCTGCGTCGGCCTGGCTAAACTTCTTCTTCTCGTCAATGCCAAGAAACAACACAATCGGCAGCGCCGTCTTGGACGAGTCGTAGTTCTTGATCGAGTCCTCCTCGGACTGCTCAAAGGGATCGGCGTCGACGACGGACGCAATCTCGGCGCGCGTGCTCCAAGCCAAACGCGGCGGTGTCGTGTCGTGGACAAGCGGCGCCAGGTTGTCAATCAGCAGGAAGCGGGCGGTCGGGTGCGCAAAGGCGGCGCGCAGAAAGTCGCGGTTGTTGCGCAGAAAGGAGACGCGGTTGAGGGGGCTGCCGGAGAAGTAGTTGGCCACTTCCCGGCCGAACTTGCGGTAGAGCATTGAGTCGTCGGGCGGCAGCTCTGGGAGATTTGAGACGGGGAGGATGGACATTGTAGGTGAGATAGTGAGGCAGTGAGACAGTGAGACAGTGAGGCAGCAAGACAGCTGTGAGTGTTGCGAGCTGCGAGGCGGGGATGAATGACGAAAGATTGGCGGATGACGTCGAAATGCGGAGAAGTCGAGATACAGACGGGCCGGCGCGTGACGGACGGACGGGCAGACGAATGAGAGATATGAGACGGCGAGAGAATGACAGAAAAATGTCAACAATCTACAAAATAATCCGGGGACATGGGATATTTATCAAATCAGTAGTCGACTCGAAATCGCAATCTGCGGTCGGCGTTGATCTCAGAGCGTTGTCGGAGTAGCTTTCCCGCCGGCTTTTAGCACGTTCAGCGCTTTAGCTATACTGTTATTGGCTGCAATGGATAGTATTAGACTCATATCCAGGGCTAAAGGCAGCTAAAAAGGCAGCTAAGAAGAGGGGTCTGTTAGAGGCTTTGCTAGACGTCACGATGCTGTCGAGATAGAAGATCACAGAAGCCGAAGTAGATCACGATGCTTCCTCTTCTACATGTATTTTTTGGTTTAATTCTTCGACTTGAGACTGAACCGAACTGAAGATAGGGCTCAAGAGGAGTTCAAGAATTGTTACCATCTGGTGTGGTTATTTTGGGCGGATGTTGGCTTGCGCTAAGATGCATTATAAATCAGAATTGGCCCACTGTGGAAGTCCGGTGAACCGTGAATGATGACATAATCGATGTCCTTACTCTACGATACTCACGAGGCACAAACCCAATCACAGTTCATGCAAAATCTAAAAGCTCATATAATTGGGGGTTTTATTTGATTAGGTATAGGGTGCTTGATAGCGAATTAGAAGAGACCGGTGCTGCCGCCTTGACAAGTCGAGACGTCAACGCCGGCTCAGTTTTGGTTTAATTTTGGTAGAGATGTTATACAGGCCGGTCAGTCAGTCGGTCACAAGACAGAATCTAGTGGGTCAGAGGAGCAGGCACGACAGCCTGCTTCTCGTCGGCAAGCGTCTGCTTGTCGCTGAGCTTGGGGTTGCGCAGGCACGCAGCAAGGGCGATGAGAGGCACACACAGGCAGATGCCCGTAATGGTCAGCAGGCGCTGCACGTACTTGTACGACTCGACCATGCCATCGCGCTCGGGCGTGCCGACGGGGTAGAGGGCGGCCATGCCGAAGGGGTTGCCGTAGACAAGCGCGGCCAGGGTCGAGTTGACGCTGTTGAGGTTCTTCTCGAGCTGCGACGGCAGGACCTGCGACCACAGCGCACCCGAGATGGTGTTGCCGAGGGCGGAGCCAATGTTGTAGGTGGCAAGGTACAGGCCGGTCATGACGGCGAGGTTCTCGTGCTTGAGGGAGGCCTGGATGGAGGCCTGGGCGGGGTAGGGGAACATACCGCCGGCAATGCCCAGCAGGACCTCGGCACCAATGATGCCGGCGCGGCTGGACGTGTTGGCCGAGCCACGGTAGTGGATGAGCAGGCCAAAGGCGACCATGAACAGCGAGGTACCGGCCAGGATGAAGTATTTGAGACGGCGGATCTTGAAGACAATGAGGCCCAGCAGGAAGCCGACAATGACACTGCAGAAGGAGTACAGCGAGGACACGCGCGTGGCGGTGGAGATGCTAAAGTCAAAGGCAACGTACAGCACGGTGTACAGGTAGTTGCCCTGCATGTACCAGGCAAAGTTGAGCAGCAGGGCGATGCCCAGAGGAGCCCAGATGCCGCGGTCCTTGATCAGGTAGAAGGGGACCAGCGGGTGCGAGGCGCGGCGCTCCCAGAAGATGAAGGCGGGGATGCACAGCACGCCGATAACGAGGGGGGCAATGATGTGGGCCTCCTTCCAGGTCGAGTGGACGCCGCCGGCCAGGGTGAAAGGTACCAGGATCAGGGCGAAGACGGCAATCATCAGGATGACGCCAATGGTATCGAGGCGCCAGAACAGGTCAATGCAGAAGGCCTGGAGGCCGTTCTTCTTGATCTGCTGCGAGGCGGTGCCAGCGTAGGGGTTGGCGGAAAAGACGCCCTGGCGCTCGGCACGGCGGCCAACAATGACCAGCGAGATGATCAGGGGCAGGGCGCAGACGGGGTAGATGATGCACCACATGCCAATGCCCCAGCGCCAGGTGGTGGCACCGAGCACGGCAGCAGTGATGTTGCCGCTGACCCAGGTGTTGATGAGGAAGGGCAGGGCGGGGATGTAGCTGAAGAGCAGACGGGCGCGCGTCGAGGTCAGATCGGCAACGATGACCTCGAGCAGCAGGATGACCATGGTGTAGCCGATCTGGTACAGCACGGCACCGCCGGCAAACGAGCTGACGCCGGTGGACGAGGCCTCAATGATGGTGCCGACAACGTAAAAGACAATGGACACAAGGATGAGCTCGACACGGCCAAAGACGTCGGCAATCTTGGCCGCGGTGGGCTGGGCGGCGGCGGCGATGACGGAACGCAGCACGTTGATGGCGGCGAGCAGCGAGTGCTGGGCGTACGAGGCGGTGGCATAGGTCTGGAAGGTGTAGCGCACGGTGCCGTCAAGACCGTAGGCGTAGGCCAGCAGGAACACACCGAAGAAGATGGCGACGCGGTCCTTGACGGTCAGCAGGGCAGAGAGACCCTCGATGCGGTTGACACCGGCCGACTTCTCAGCAGCCATGTCACGGTCGCTGTCGCTGCCAGACTTTTCATTCTCGTCGTAGCGGTGGGCGTCGGCGGCGTCGGCGGTGGGCACACCGGCCTCGACGGTGGAGATATCCTTGGGCTCAGACATTTTCTTGGTTACCTTGGCAGATGGCAGGGTAGACTTGAGATGAAGACTGAAAAGAAGAGAAGATGGAAAGATGGAAAAGATAAGATGGGAGGCCGTGTTATATACTACGTGAGGCACCCCATCTGCCACGAGGAGCATCAACGGAAGGGCAAGGACAAGAGCTCACGGGTGTATTGGCAGTGGAAAAACGACGCGACAAGAAAAGGAAAACAAAAGAAGCTAGATGGAAGACAGGCTAGAAGAAAAACAATAAAATAATAAATCATGTTTTCATTATTCATAATATCGGTAGAAATATCAGAGAAAAGAAGAGAAGAAGAGAAAGCGAAGAGAAAGCGAAGAAGAGAAGAAGAGAAAAAGAGAAAAAAGAAGAAAAAACGACATACATCGGGTGTACTCTGCCTGACCCCTGCTCCGGTAGCAACATCGGCCAAGATGGATACCCGTGCATGTACCGCGGGTGTATTCAGCAGTCGAGTTTATGCTTTTCTTTAATTTTTCCTTTATTTCCCTGCAATGACTTTATCTACATCTCCATCTAATCAGATAATGTGATCTCTGGTAATAAACTCGCAGGTAATACTGAGTGCTAATACGCTAATTCGCAGCGCTAAGACTAAGACTAACTAACACCCAACGCACTAACGCACTAACACGCCGTGCCACCCTAAATCCCTTAATCACACTCGAGTTTGACCAGTCCAGTCGGCATGACACCCCTTTCGTGTCTCCGTTATTTCTTTGGCATTCAGAAATTCAGAAATTATGGAGTTTTATTGAATAATGTGCTTTAATTCTTTTGCTGTTTCGTTCCAAACGATGCTATGCTGTGCCTGGCAATGCACCCGGAGATCGACAGAATCTAGAGCACCACAGAGCCAGAACAGCACGGAGTTATCGCAAAGGATCAGATGGATGGATTAGATAAAACATGGAGAGATTGTGTGACTGAGTCGCCAGTGCTGCCGAAGACGAGGCCTTGACAAGATCTTGGCAGCTCGGCATCAAGCATTAACGCTCCTTCGTTTCCTTTTTGATTTTGATTTATGTGATGAAGAGGTTGATGTTTATGCATTTTCTTGTGAGAGCAGAAATTTCAAACGGGAATATTGTTTGATTCGACTATCGATTATCTGATCGATCCATCTGATTTGATTATCTTCAATATTGTCTCTTGTCTCGCCACTTGTCTGTCCGGGTTTGGTGTCTTCTTTTACTTTTTATATTTCTTCTTTTTCTCTTTCTTTCTCTTTCTCTTCCTCTCTCCCTGTCTCGGGCATGATACAATACAATCTCTTCCGCTCTACTCGACAGAACATACCCAGTACAGATTATCGACCGCCCGACCTGAACCGACTTAACAGGACTAACAGCTCTTGGCCAGCTCAGAAACCAGCCAAAACGGCGCCGTGGCCAGACTTGTACGAAGAATGTGGATAGCTTCGGTACTCTGTACAGAACAAGATGGCCCAGCATGTGGAAGTATAAAAATGTCTGGAGAAAGGAATAGAGTGAATACTGAGCAGAGGAGAGCAAAAGCACGGAACTCGCCCGATGAAAATTTCAACCATTAGCCGATGGGCCTCATACTCACGAATACTCAGTATTGCCTAGGGCCTCTACGGGGTCCGCGTATGGTCTGGCGCCACGACTGATGCCGAGGAAGATTATCTTTCATCTTCACGATAATCTACTCAGTCTGCCAATATTCTACCACGGCTTCTGCTTCCATGCAGACGCCCAGACTGCCAAGGCTGACAGTGGATCAACTGGTGATATTGTTTTGTAGAAATTCCTCTAAAAATCAAAATAGAAGCAAAATACATGCGTGATATTTGAATCCTGTCTGTCGATGTCAAGAGGTCTGAGAAAAAAGAATAAACAAAAGAGTCTCGACCTTCCTCAGACGTGACTGCTCCGTCTATTGTCTGATTTTGGGGGCCTTGTGGTCTGTCATGGCTCGGCATTTTCATTCGTTCATTTTGCTGTCTGTACGTTGAACAATGGAAACAAAAGGTAAGTAGTCAGACAATAAAAAAAGAGAGAAAAAATCAGACCCCCAAGTCCGTCTACCGTTACAATGTGATGACCACCCGACACAAGCTTGTCCGTCATCGGGAAGAGGCCGTTGTCTGTGTGCTCTTTTTTTAATCCAGTGAAGGATGGCTCTGGGCGCTGCTACACTCTCTCGCTAGACTCGCTAGACTCTAGAGTCTGGGCTGGCCTATCTAGGCTCAGGCTGTGTCTCTGGGCATCGCGCACTCCAGAACTTGTATCAACTAAATAATATTTACAAATACAAGTAAACGCCCACGACCCAAGACGTGCCATGAATAACACAAGACAATCCTGCATCCTCCTCTTGTCATCAGGCAGTCAAAACAAGGTAGCATTACCAATTATGCAGGGAAATTGCTCTAGGCAAGCCGATGCATGGCCTGGCAAGTCTTCGTACTGATAATCTCCTGATGTCCCCGTCTTCAGTAATGCTGTCTGTACGACAAGTGTAAATTCCACAAAAAAGTCGGCTTTATTCTGAATAATGGGACTGCAATAAGATTCAATAAGAATAAAGAATAGGTTAATCCACGAAACAAGGTTGGTTCCGGCTGCTCTTCGTGGCTCTGTTGCTCGCTTGTCGTTGAGCTCATTTCCCTGCTTCGGGGCTGCCTCTCCCTCTCTTCGGGATCTCTTTGCCTCTTTTGCTTTGTGGCTTGCAGCTTGGATCATTGGATCATCCCCCATACTTGGTAGAGCCGTCACACATCTAGAATTAACTCCGTCTTCGGCCCATGCACTGATTCTTAAAATCCTTGCAGTTGTCTTTATGTTCGAGCCCATCTTCTAAAAGATGCTTTACTCCGGAGAATGTGAATTACGACAAGGTGTAGCAAGTCTCGTTTTGTCGTCCTGCCGTGTCATTCTGCTCGCTTAAGTGTTCTGCTCCTGGTCTGCTCCCTGCCCGTCTATTCCCGCAAACAAACGCTTGTATCTGCTCGGGCGGCTTTCTCCGTTTTTCTGCCTTTTACTCTGTATTTAGTATTCTTCCTACCTATTTTTATCTGTTTACTGCCTACATTTTACATCGACTCGCTGTATTCCCTTGCTACCTCCAACTCTTCTACTTCTACCCCGGCACATCTCGCCTGATTTTGCCAATATTGTCTAGCGGCTGCGGCGGTTTCTCAAAGCAGCAAGACAGACGCGTCAACCGAGAACCCGCAAACCCATACGAAGTACGAGTAGAAATAGTACAAAGTAGACAGTGCAGAGTATTTACTTCATATTGAAAGGGCCCATCCGGCACTCGACGGCAGCCACATCGACTGCCGACACAGCTGCTTTGTATGTGTATCTCCGTAATCTATTGACATTGATCTGATCTATTGGTAGATGTAGAGAAATAGAGAGAGAAAAGAAGAAAAGAAGAAAGAGAAAATCCCAAAAAGGAGACAGAAAATAAATAAAACAGAAAAAGAAAACAAACCAGACCGAAAATTGATGCCGACAGTATTAATGGGACCCTTCTGTATTCGTTATCTAATAGCGATCAGTAGGATCAGTAAAGATAACTCTGTACTGAGTGATCCCCCACAAAAGCCACCTGCACTCCATTACTCCAGAGCTTCCATGCAGCATCTCCACGTGAGTAGTGGGTGCAGGCAGCCGTACCTTGGATATGCTTTGTAGCTCTTACAGGAGTCAGGCTAATTTCACAGTTAAGATTTTAATTTCACAGTTACGCTAGCCGTATTGGTATATATTTGGTCACGTGGAGCCCACGTGACATCGTTGATTACAAGAAATCGAAAATATTTCTGGCATCCCCCTTCAATTACTGCCCCTTCAATTACTGCCCCTTCAATTACTGTCCCTTCAATTACTGTCCCTTCAATTACTGTCCCTTCAATTACTGTATCGACTATAAGAGAATGGAGAGTTCTTTTGGGTCGCCGTGATACTCTGAGCTACGCGGAGAGTAGATTACAGAAGAGAAGAATATATTCCTCGACTGGGAGATCGATCGGGAGGCAGTATATGATGAGTTTAATAAGCTATGCTAAAGAGAACGAAAGAAGGGGAAGAAGCACGTATAGAAGTTAAATTCGAGCGCTTCAATCGGCTTCATAGGGCGAGGATGTTATCGCTTTAAGGCTGTGTTTAATGTTGTAGTAGTAGTAAAGTGGTGATGCGATGCTAGAATTATTTTCGATTTCATGTAATCGATGATGTCACGCGGGTGCCACGTGACCAAATATATACCAATACGGCTAGCGTAACTGTGAAATTAAAATCTTAACTGTGAAATTAGCCTGACTCTCTTACAGGCTTGTTATTATGTAAGCGGTATTAGTCCATTGTCTCAAATGGAAGGCGGTGTGTCTCCAAGCCGGACCTGGCCGAGTATAAGCGCAGCTGGAAGGAGCTGAGATTGCAGTAAAATTCTGCTACGCAGTGACATGCTCGGTCCAATTGTTCCTTTGTTGCACCTTTGTTGCAGGAGCTATTGCTTTCATTCTCACGGGTTTGCATGCATCATGTGTTTATTTGATGCAGCAAATCTCTTCCGTCTGACTCAAAATTTTAAATATAAATTAAAAAATATATAAAAAAAAAAGACGGCAGAAAGGCTCAGTTCCAGATGTAGCAAGTGCCAACAACCTACGCTTCTCCCACCTGGAATGTCTTGCTCAACCTTGGATGATCTCGCCTTCCATCCCTGGATTCATCCCAACGTTTGGCTGGATTGGCATCTCGATTCTTCCCTCGTCAAAGTATCAAACCATCATACCACCATCGCCGTCGAGAACATTGACACCATCATCGGTCAATCGCGACAATCACCAATTCAATACGTCCCAATATCGCCTAGTGCCATACTAAAACGTCATTAGCGAACAGTCCCACCCAATTTTCTTCTTTTTCTTCATTTTTTTCTTCATTTTTTAATTAATTTTTCTGTCGCCTCCGTGACCTGAAGAGTCATCATTCATTGTTCACCATTCACAACCACAGCTCGAGTCCATCTTTTTGTTGTCTACTTGTTTTTATCGATTACGTTACTTGGATACACCAACTTTTGCTCACAGTAGCCTCGACAATCTCGACAACCTCGACAATCCTCTCCCCTCTTCTCCTAGAGCCAGTCCAATCTCCTCGGCGACATCGGCTTACCTGCTCCGACTGCCAATGACATACCACAGCTCATAGCTGCACACCATATCGACATCACCTTGTAACCTGCAGAACTGAGTACTCGATAGCTCTGCATACAGCCCACACATACACAATGGTGCCCCCGACTGGTCCTCTCAACCTCGACGTCGAGGCCATCTCTGGCATCTGCGGGTGAGTCCCCTCTCTGCCTTCTTTAGTGTCCACAGCTAACCTTGCTGCCAGCTCCATCTCCATCGCCTGCTGGGTCGTCGTCTTCTCCCCACAGATCTTTGAGAACTTCCGCCGCGGCGCCGCAGACGGCCTCTCCCTCCAGTTCATCATCGTCTGGCTCGCCGGCGATGTCTTCAACATCCTCGGTGCCGTGCTCCAGCACGTTCTCCCCACCATGATCATCCTCGCCGTCTACTACACCATTGCAGACATTGTACTGCTGGGCCAGTGCTTTTACTACCGCGGCTTCACCTGGCGCGACGAGGTCGTGCCGCCCCCGCAGCCCAAGAAGGTCCGCCGGTCGGCCGTCCCTGTCCTGGTCGACATTGATGCCACTGCCAACGAGAACACCGCCCTGCTCGGCAACCAGGAGCGCCGCGGCTCCAACTGGTCCAACCTGTCGCCCGCTGTGCCGTTTGCCCCCGAGGCCGGCGACGTGCAGGAAGGCCGCCGCCACTCGCACTCGCACACCCAGCCTGCCGTGACGCGCGTCCGCAACAGCACCCTCCAGACCGTCATCTTCAACTCGCTGGCCATGCTCATGGTCATTGTCGCCGGCGTTGCCGGCTGGTACTTGTCGGGCGGTTCCAAGAAGCAGGACAAGTCCGGCTCTGGCCCGGATTCGTCCAAGGGAGGCGACATCACGTTCAGCTACTGGGGCCAGACCTTTGGCTACATGTGCGCCGTGCTCTACCTCGGCTCGCGCCTGCCCCAGCTGCTGCTCAACTGGCGTCGCCAGTCCACCGACGGCGTCAGCATGCTCTTTTTCCTGTTTGCCTGTCTTGGTAACCTGACCTACGTGCTGTCCATTTTTGCCTACGACGGCTGCTCGGGTGTCGACGCCGACACATGCACCCCCGCCGACGCGCGCCGCCAGTACGGCCGCTACCTGCTGGTGAACCTGTCGTGGCTCGCCGGCAGTCTGGGCACGCTGATCCTGGACATGGGCATCTTTATCCAGTTCTTCCTGTACCGTGTCGAGGGCGACGGCCTTGACATTCGCAGCGACGAGGAGTACGCCAACGACGACAATGTCACAGAGCACGACGTCATTGCCGACGACGACACGGTCGCGACCGAGGCCGACGACGAGAGCGAGGACGAGCGGCCTCTGCTGCGGCGCAACATGTCCAGCTACCACTCGTGATTTTTTTGTTCGGAATCCTCTTCTTCTTCTCGCGCTTTTCCTTTGTTTCTTGCCATTGATTTCAGCGGGTTGCATCTAAAGTACTTGGCATGGTAAAAGTTTGGGTTTGGTATTTTTTCTTCTTTTTAAAATTGCATGGAAAACGGTACATGAATAGCATTTGCTAGTGAGTTTGATATAAAATACATCACAGAAGCGCAAGCTTTGTTCAATTTGAATATATTATGAGTCTTTTACATTGAATCTTTTAAACAAGGCTACTAGAGATGATGTGCCTGTGAACATTTTATTCCCATTGCTGACGATATTTAATAATTCCAATCATTTCGTTGTCAGATTTATACTGTTTTATATAAAAGAATTCGGCCAATCCAATGATTTTAGCAAGCATCTTGACCTATGATAGTTGATATTCATACTGCTATACTTTTCTTTCGGGATAGTACTTCACATATGGCCAGCTGCAGTGTATCGGGCGTTTCTATCTATGCTGCACAACCTCGGATCAATTGGGCGTGAACCCACGGATTATCATGTGGTTGCAATCCCATGCTTCCAGACATCCCCAGATGTAGCATAGCAATTCGATTTCCATCTCTACTGGGCATGTATTGGCATAGCATTAGCAATAGCAAAATACAATACAATAGATTAGGATACAAATCAAACGGGCAAGCAGCAAAACATAAAGCATATCAACACGTAAAGATAACAAATACAATTTCGCCATAAATCTCGTTTGTCTGTCATGCAGCCTGGGCCCTTCCCTCCTCATCGCTTCGCTCCTTGACCCGCAGTGCAAAGTACTCAGTAGCGACAGTGGCAGCTGGTATCCTCGTAACTTGCCCATAAACCATAAAACCGGAATAAAGACAGGCGGCCAGCCGACAAAACAGCAAGTACAAAACGTAACGTACAAAACATCAAAAAGTACAAAGTAAAACATACAAAGTACAAAAACACAAAAAGTATAAAGGGTGTATCAGGTAAGAATCAGGGTAACCGGGAAAATAGTAATTAGGACCATACAGCCCTTGCTCAGCCGTGCTCGGCCGCGAGGGTTGAGGCGGCCGGGCACGGATGGCTGTGCAGTATGCAGTGGATGCAGTGGATAACAAAGTCATTCCTGCGGGCTATGAAGCCCGCAGATCCAGTCGTGGTTGTTCAAAACTTTAGAACTTCAACACCACCACTTTACGTGGAGATGAGGGGCTCCTCGGTGGCAATCTCGGCCTTGGGGGCGGCCGGGAAGTCGGTGGCCTCGTAAGACTTGACAGGCTCAGTGGTGGGAGCGGCAGGAGCCGACTTGACGGCAGAGGCAGGGGTGGTGATGGGAGTGGCACGGCCGCCGAGCATCGACTGGGCCTTGGCAGTGTAGTCGCCCATGTACTGCTTGGTGATGTTGGTGGCGTTGGCAGTGTGCTTGCCGGCAATCTCGCGGAGCTGGGCGGTCTGGGCGTTGACAACATCAGAGGCCTGCTTGACCTGGCTGTCGATAAGCTCCTTGTTGGTCTTGTAGATAAGGGGAGCCACGAAGAGGACGGTGGTGCCGATCAGCGCAAGGCCCCAGTAGGGAACGATCTTGACGAGGAAGTACGACAGGAAAGCAGCAACAAAGGCAGCGGCCGAGGCGTAAACGTTCTCGGCAAAGACGATGCGCTGGGACTCGATAACGAAGAAGTTGAGCAGCTCGTGAACATCGCCAAAGATGTTGTCAAAGGTCTCGCGGGGCAGGGTGTAGTACTTGGCAGGGCGGAGCTGGCTGGTGAGGCCCTTGCTCATGACCAGCTTGCCAGCAACCTCGGCAGCAACAGTAACGGCGAGGGAGATGTAGGTCAGCTTCAGGCCCCAGCGGATCAGATCCAGGTATCTGACAGCAAAGATGAAGGTGACAATCGAGGCGTAGGCAATGCCGGAAGCGCCTGTTCTGTTAGTTCATATTCCGTCGCAGCGAGTGGCATATCAAGCGCGCAATACAGAATACGTACGGGGGTTGTTCCAGGACAGCAGATCGGAGAAGAATGAGTGGTAGTGTGTCAGGGGCTGGCCGGTGGCGGCGGGAGTGCTGGGAGTCTGGCGGGAAGCGGCAAGGTCGCTGAACTCGCCCTTGGTCTTGGCAGCCTCGCCCTTGACGGCGCTGGCAACAGGGCCTAGATGTTGTTAGATGTGTACCTTTAAAAGCAGACGTGCACTTTGGATCTCGCAGCTTCAAACAGATCGAGAATACGCCGTGGAGATGCACACGTGTGGATTTCGCGATGCTAGCTCTGCGGGTTGTGCGATTTGGGGTGCATACCGTTGGAAAGAGAGTCGGACATGTTGTTGGTTGTGATTGTTTGCTTAGGATGTTATTGAGGAGAGGAGAGTCGTGATGTTTTGGATCGATTTCGAGAGCTTGTGGTTTGTAGTTTGCGGTTTGCAGTGTGCAGGTTTGAGGGAGGAGGAAAAAAGAGGAGGGGTCTAGAAGGGTATCTGTTAGTTTTTGTTTCAAGCCTGTGCCATTAAGCCCAAACAGGTGTAATAATTAGCTGACGCAAATAACGCGATGGGGCTAAAACAGAAGAACGACCAGGAGATTATTATGGTGGAATGGATCAGGAGGTATTCTGTACAAGTAGATCCAAAGGACAGCTTTGCAAAGAAAAAGACAGGTGATGCATAGGATGCATAGGGTGCAGAGCGAAAACGAGGCACAGGTGAGCGGAAGCTGAAGGAAATAGGAGAATGCAAAGATAGGGGGATAAAAAAGATAGCTGGCTAGGGGGGTGGAATACAGTGACCAGGCATAACAGTACGATGTACAAGCAGCCGGCACAAGCTGGGGAAGCGATGATGCAACCAGGCAGAGCATACACTGTTTCTGCCAGCAAGGCTTCATCTGATTTGCTCGTCTCAGCTTGATGCTCTCAAAGCATCCCATCCAAGCACTCTAGAGCACCAAAGTAAACCTGCTGCCTGCCATCACGGCCGGAGAATAGAACACAGTCGTCTTTTTTCTTATCGCAGCAAGTGGTCTGCTGTCTTGGCCTCTTTTCAGAGTGTTCTAAACA
Source organism: Ophiostoma tasmaniense (assembly GCA_022392925.1). Taxonomy (NCBI): domain Eukaryota; kingdom Fungi; phylum Ascomycota; class Sordariomycetes; order Ophiostomatales; family Ophiostomataceae; genus Ophiostoma; species Ophiostoma tasmaniense. The sequence goes on along the minus strand of JAKRGK010000008.1, from coordinate 461,966 downwards.
CCGTAGAGGGGCTCGTGATGACGAGGCAGCAGACGGCAGATGCTCGCGTGCGAAGCCGCCGCCGACGTCACATGGCTGAAAGACCAAGCGCGATGGCACCACCCAGAGAACAAAGGGCACAAGAGCTATCTCATGGGCAGAAGCTCGACAGCCCGGGGAAGATGTAGTGAGATCGGGTGTGGGAGAGTAGCATCCAGAGCGGGAAGCAAAATGTAAATGCAAATGCAAATAGAATGCAAGTAGAATGCGATGCTTGAAGTGAATGTGCACAACAAAGACGTACCTTGGAGCGCAATGCGGATTGCAGAGATCGAGGTAGCGAGAGGATGGGTTGTTTGTTTGTTTGTGTAATCGTAAGCTTGCTTGCTTGTTTGTTTTGTTTGGGTCGCAGAGGTGGACGATGGATGTAATTTTTTCGCAGGTGGTGACGAAAATGTATTTTGTGTGTCGGAGGAGAGGGACAGGAGGAAAAAGTGTATTTACGGAGCACAGAGCGCGGCAGTGACGGTCTTCACTATTTATTAGGTTCTACGAGTACAGAATACCGAGTGCAGAAGGACGGTATGTGGGCACAGCAGGGAAAGGCAAAAGAAAACGGAAAGAGAGACTGTCGCAAACCCCGACGACGGAAGGTGCTATGCACAAAGTACAAAGGTATGGAGTGATGCAGCAGGAATGAGGAAGGAGCGATCGAGAGGCAGCGATGATGTCAACTGCCCACACCAACTCCAACTTGACTCCAACGCTGCTTCAGCCTGTCAGCAGCGATGATGACATTTGCACTATTACAGGATAACTAGATGCGACAAGATGCCTGGCGCTGGCAATACTCGTACAGGCTGTGGTGAATCCGCGAGCGCCCTCCGATCTATCCAGTACAGTGACGTGTTGTCAGTGGCGACAAAAGAAAACAGAGGGGTGCCGGAGAGCTGAGACGGAGGGATAGATGGAAGAACTCGCAATAGAGCCTGATAGCGCAATAGCGCACGAGAGCAGAGAGCAATACTGAGCAATAGACGACAAAAAGACAGCACGGATTGGCTGCTGGTGTGGTCCAGCAGTGGGTTTTGCTTGCAAGGAGGAGCTGGAGCTGGAGACTTTTGGTGCTATTTTCGTGCTAGAAAAATAAAGTGGAGCGTTCCACTGGTCGCCGGGAGACTGACAACAGCGACCATCTTTTGTCTGCTACGGAGAATCAAGCATAACTATGCTAAATTACCTATTTAACAATGTACGGTGCTTGAATACCCCTATGAGATGCAGCTGCAGTATGTATTGTGCATTGAGAGCACTGACTTCCATGTATCAATATGCGACCAGAGAAGGTGCAGCCTACACTCCTGCCCTCCTCTATCCAGTCGTACTCGTAAAGGCACGACTTTGCATGTGATTTCGACTATCGACGTAGGCACACGCTTGCATCTGTTAATATGTGGGTCACGTCAGCTCCTATTGCTTTTTCCCTTATTTTCCTTTTTTTTATTTTCAGTGTTTAGATAAGAGCTCCGCTGCTCCAAATATTAAAAATAAAATAAAAATAAAGCAAATAAAAACTAGACAAAAATAAAGCACAAATAAAGCACCTGCATACAGCCCACTTGGCTAGGAAATGCACACGCGACATTTTCTGTCGAGGAGTTGGGTGCTAGTCTGGACGTGGCGGTTGCATGATCTGTGCACACGAAGTAACAAAAGATCGTGAACCATTTTGATTTCAGGTGTGATAGCAGATCAAATAAAAGAAAGCATTCCTATCGGAGAAAGAGGAAGAATGCAAAAAAGGTAGATGGGCACCACCTGCAGTTACAGAGTAGACAGCTGACCCCACTATCTACAATAGCACAAAAGGCAAAAAGACAAAAAGACAAAAATAAACTGTGGGATTACCGTGAATCGAACACGGGTCTCCTCGGCCACAACGAGGTATTCTAGCCACTAAACCATAATCCCAGTCAACTTGTTGTTTACAAAGGACCCCATCTGGGCCTATGTCCTCGACTGCACTGCGTTTCCTTTCACTGTTTCCGCTGACACAAACGATGATGGTGAGGCTGATGTCAAGGCTAATGTCTGTGGAACAGAAGCAAAGCCTGAGGAGGACAAAACCAACCTGAATATCTGAAATACACTATAACGCCAGCCCAGCACTGTAGGCAATGCTGCTGTTCCATTTTGGGTCTTTTAGCACTGGCCAAAGCGTCTTTTGGAGGTGTCGACGAGCCTCGACGACATCAACAATGTGCGATGCAGCACGAATGACAGCAACAGTCTAAAACGTCATTGCAAACTCAAAATGCTGCTATTAATACCAGCGGTGACCTTGACTTTAGACGCCGCTTTGTTTCGCCTGTGGCCACAGCCGCCATTCTCGTCCACGTCGAGGCCTGTTTGCCGGCCGCTCAGTCGCCTTTTTTTCATATTCTATTTATTTTTACCGGCTGTATAAGATGAGCCTTGGCAATGTTTATTCTACCGAAACCGAGTTGAAACTAGGTATTCTAGTCGTCTATCTGCAACTGCACATTCGCATGACTCTGACCCTTTATCTCCTGACAACATCATGAATGCAAACCCAGCATCTGTGCAGAAACGACCGCAGGAAACACTTTGCAGCAATATATGCAGGAACAATGCACGAACAACATCTGCGGTAAGAAAGTGTCTGACTCTGAAATTACATCTACACAAAGAGCCTAATATAGCCCCCGAAACACAACAACACACGGCCGAGCAACGGGGCCGGCCCAGCAGGCTATGTCGATTCCCATATCCATCGTCATGACATATCTAAATTAATTATTATTTGTTTATTGTTGGTTGTTTATATAGACTACTGAGCGTATGCAGGCCTTGGTAGAGGTCCGTGAGGCATACTCTTGGTATTGATCGGTTAGAGTTGATTGCTGTTAGCATAGTCTATATATAAGAAGGTCTGCCGCACGGTGGCTAGCAGTAAACTTTATCACATCAAGATCGTCATTACCGGTTGCTCTACTCTTCATCCACAACTTCCAACATGCTCGCCCGGCACATCCTGCTCTCCGTCTTTGCTGCCATGGCTGCTGCCCGCGCCGTCAGCGAGAACTCTCTGTACGCACTGGTACCGCGCGACTGCAGCAATCCCGGAGTCACTTCATTTTGTGTAAGTCTTCATTCACGTTACAATTTGCAATGGCAAATCTAACAGACAGTGCTGCAACGAGAGCGGCTGCAGTGCATCATCGCCGGGTTGCTGTGCAAACGGGTCATGTTGCACAATCCAGTCAAGGTGTTAGGCAAGAATTTGTACATAGTAAGCGCTGGCGCTCAAATAATCAAATCTATAAAAATACTCAAAAAATAAAACGAAACAAAAAGAGATCCAAAGCCAGCCGGAAACTGTCAACAAAATAAAGATAATCATTACAGCACTCACTTACACTACTGGTTCTAGGCCTGGCTAGGCGCACTTCAGTGGGTCTCGTCCCCTCTTGTGCCCCGAAACAGCGTCATCGTCGGTAACAGCTTTATCTGCCGCAGATAAGCCTTATCGTGCTGGGCATAGCCATGTAACGAGGAGGAGGGGTTGTCACGACATTCGGACATTCACATTGAACATCTCATCATCTAAGCATTCAGACGTTTCTCCATCCACCGACAACTGAACCCAAAATGGCCACCATCGAACACTGCCTCTTTTGTTTCGAGACGCTCGACGCAGAGCTCAACAACCGCCCGGCCCTGTCCCTGGCACAAGTCCAGTCCTCCTACGCCGAGTACTCTCCTGACACTGCGTCTACATCGACCGCAGGCCCTTCGCCACTCTTTGTAACATGGAACACCGACGACGGCTCTGACGACGACGACGATTACATCCTGCGCGGCTGCATCGGCACCTTTGAGGCCCAGCCCCTCGAGCGCGGCATCGCCACCTACGCCCTTACCGCCGCCCTCGAAGACACGCGCTTCCGCCCTATTGCCAAGCGCGAGCTGCCGTCGCTGCAGGTCGCCGTGACGCTTCTGACCGACTTTGAGCCGGCCAGCGACGCCATGGACTGGGAGCTGGGCAAGCACGGGCTGCGGATATCGTTTGCGTCGGCGTCGGGCAGCGGGCACTATGGCGCGACGTACCTGCCGGACGTGGCGCCGGAGCAGGGCTGGACCAAGGCGGAGACGGTGGCGAGTCTGATGCGCAAGGCCGGGTGGTCGTCGCGGGGGTCTTCGTCTCCGGAACCGTGGACGCAGGTGTCATCATTCAAGACCGTGCGGTACCAGGGCGCCAAGAAGTCGGTGCCGTATGCCGACTACAAGGCATGGCGGGATTGGGCAGACAAGAAGTAGGCTTTGTGTAGAACGAAGAAGATTTGATACATTGATAATGATAACACGCTCGCTATATCGCCAGTCAGAACGCCGTATGCTGCCTCCAACGTGAATGAAACAAAACAAGCAAAACAAGCAAAAACAAGCAAAAACAAACAAAACGACAAATAGATACCATCCGTGGCATCCCGTCCATAGACAGCAAACAACACAGGAAATATAAAACATAAGCATCAGCATAACAGAACATGACAGAACATGACATAACACCCATAAAAGAAGGGTTGCCCCTGTAGTCGTCTTCCCTCTTTTCTCTCTCTTTCGTTTTCGTTTGTTGTCCTTGTCATTACCAACACCTTAGCGTCTTCCAGAACCCGGCATTCTTGCCGCCGCGCCCGACCTGGTCACCGTCGATCCGCGGCCCGCGCATGCCCACCTGGCGCTGACCGGGGCCGCCGGGGTGCTCGTCGTCCTTTTCGTAGCCCTCATCGCCTGGCTGCTGCCGAGAATAACTGCTGCCCGCTGGTAGCGGACTCAGCGGTTTTGTCACGCCGTGCCGGTCTAGCATCTGCTTTGGGTCGTGCTCCGTGCCGCCTGTCGCCGCAAGCCGCCGCTGTTCAATCACGCGCCGCACAATCAACGCAAACGTCTCTTCAATGTTGACTTCCAAGCGCGCGCTCGTCTCCATGAACCCGCAGCCGCGCCGCCGCGCCCAGTCCAGGCCGCGCGCCGCCGGCACGCTGCGGCTCTCTTGCAGGTCGCACTTGTTGCCCGCGACAATCTTGACGGGTGGCACTGCGCGCGCGCCGCCGCCGGTGATGCCGCCGCCGGCAAAGACAATTTCGTCAAAGGTCATGCCGGCCTTGCGGGCACGCGCGGCATTGTCGAGGCGCGTCTCGGCCTCCATATCAATGAGGTCGTTAAAGTACTGCAGGGCGTCGAGGGAGTCACTGGAGGTGATGTCGTACACCATGAGGAACGCGTCTGCGCCGAGGTTGGAGGAGGCCCACATGCCGCGGTACTCTTCCTGGCCGGCGGTGTCTGTGAGGCCGAGGTGGTACGTGACGCCATCGATGCGGCGCGTGACGCTGTAGCTGTCCTCGATGGTCGGGTCATACTCGGAGGTCCACTGGGAGCGCACGAGGCGCAGGGTGATTGATGATTTACCGCAGCCGCCGTCGCCGCAGATGGTGATGGTGATGGGCACAGGTGGTTGGTGGTCGCGCGACCCGGACTGTGACTGTGTGTGTGGCATTGTGTATGTTTGTGTGTGTATTAGATAGACTGTAAAGAGAGTGATGCAGCGGCTGGCAGCCGGGCCTGCGTCTTATCGTGAGTTGGGTCGAGTCGTGTCGTCGGCTCAGGGATCTCGAGAGGAGGTCGCGCGGGAGGGAGCACAAGCGGGTGGCGAATCGAGGTGAGAAATGCGCAAAAAGGAAAAGAAGAAGAAGGAAATGGAAGAAGAAAAGAATGCGCAAAAAGAAAGCAGAGTAAAACCTAAAGAAAACGAATGAACAGATTAGGAGACCCTCTGTCTTGCACAGCTCTAATTAAAGAGCCCACGCTATAAAAAGTGGTTCAGGGATCTGATCGCCAGAATGTTGGCCGTTTGCTGCTATGGCCAGGCCTAGACTAGAAGGAAAGAAGGAAAGGCGCAGAGAAGAAAAGAAGAAAAGAAGAAGTGGAAGACGGGCGGAAGACTGCAGTGGAAGCCAGAAAGTGGAAGATTAGAGAACGCTAAGAAAAGGAGGCGCGTGGTGAGAGAACGCGACGACGCACACTATCGTACTTTGTAGTGAAAAACTCGACCAATATTTGCTGCCAGTTTTCGGTATTATGATAATAATTAATTAGAGAAATAAATAATCCGATAACCAGTAGCGTTCCGTTGTGGCGGGATCATACTCCAAGACCGCCAATAGTTGTCGTTCGGGTGGTTTCCGTTTGATGCGGAAGGAGGTGCAGATGGTTTTGGTGGAAGGATGAAGGAGGATTTGGTGAGGAATGAAAACTGGAAAAGGCAAGAGCAGAGATGAGGAGGATTCGAAGCAATTAATAGAATGCAAAAGAAATGAACGAGGAAGGAGCGAATGGGCACTGTATGGAAATAATAGGTGCTGAGAATAAGATACGCACAAATAAGGCTCTGAGTCTGAGGGAAGGAGTAGGATTAGAGATAGCGGGGCATCAGGAGTGTCTGCTTCGCTCTTTCCTTTTGCGTTGTAGCACTGCTTTGTGCAATACCAATCAGTATTACCAACCGGGAAAGAACGTCGTCTGTTCCTTCTGGATCAAGAGCCGTGAAACGTGCAAGGGAACCATCCTGGTCCTGGCAAGAACGTGGCAGGCACGCACAACACACGACTGAGTACAGCGGCGTCAACTGATATTGGTCTCTTTTCAGTGATCACTTCTCGCTTCTCCAACTCAAAGATACTCTCTACAATCAATAACTACGGTCGCATTGAGCGCAACGCTAACCGTGTCGGAGACTCTCAATCATTAAGGGGAAGAAACGCCCGAGATAGATGGCCGTTGAAACCCAAGAGAGAGGAAGGAAGAACTGCATAAGAAAAAGAAAAGAAACACATCAACAGGCTGATGGATATGGCAAAGATGAGCTCTGTAGCAGGGCATCACATAGTACGAGCTGTTATTTGGAGCCGTTGGGCGTGGAGAGCCAAAGTGGGAAGCTTCGCACCAACACGGCCACGCCGTTATTAGACGCAGCAGGAAATTAGACGTCAACTTTTGCTAGCAGCACAACTGTCGATCTGATTTTGTTGCTGCATGGTTGAGTACTTCTTGTTGTCTTTTGTTTTCGTCTTCGCCTTCGTTTTCTTTACTTGATACTTATCAGCCTTTTCTACAGACACGTGTGCTCTCATATCTGTCGGCTGCATCTCGTCACGTCCCGCCTCGAGTTGACGCGTCGATGGCCCATGCTCCTCTACCTCCATCCTACTATATAGAGACAATGTATCTTGCTATCACGGTCTAGGATTGCATGTAGCATCTGCAAGTCAATATGGCGCCTGCAAGTAAAATGACTGCATAAAATGATGAGAGTCACGGACCGTCGCCGACATGGCCTGTACGATGCAGATACATCATATATCAGATGTAGATGGACGCAATCAAAGGGTCAAACCGCAGTCATCATTCATCATACTTTGTGCACAACAGACTGCATCATCGGCGTGATAACGAGCATCTCGATGATGTCGATCACTGTCGGTCATGCTCCGATGCCATCACCATGAAGCCAGTGATCAGCACCTTTCTTTCATGACCGTTTGCCGGCATCTCGAGTCTCCAAGGAGTAGCTCTACTCTATTCTCCTCTATTTCACCTGCTTCAACTACTTGCCCCTTTCTTGACCCATACCCCTGCACAGGACCACATCCAATGCACCGCATCGCGTGTTCTGCTCCAGTGCACTGCGCGCACGGCCCTATGAGTGGAGCATGGAAGGAAAGAATGTCGAAATGCACGACGTACATAGTACTATGTATGATTGAGGACTCCTCTTGTTTGTCGTTTTTCGTTTTCTACTGTACAAAGTACACGTACATAGCTATCGCTTTATCATTTATCGCTATCATGGAACTGGCTTTGCTGCCATAGTGGTTGATGTTTGGTCTTCGTCTTCGTCTGTACTCTGTAGTCTTTTGTCGAAACCATTTCTCAAGCTACATTTAATAGCCAAGCCTAACACGACCAGAACACCTCTTGCCGGCTCGTCCATCTCTTCTCGTCAAGCTCTTAATTATGATTCAATCTCTGCTTTGCAGCCAACCACCCACCCAGTCAATCTGTACCGATACTCAACCAGCCAGTGCATAAACACGGAACACAGCCTTGCAAGGCACTGTCTCAGTCATGGCCATGGGTCGTGTGTTCCCGAGTTTAGATGTTCAAACTTTACCTGACTGTCGGGACCGCCTCGGTTTAAACAGTTTGGTGTCTCACTCAGAACCCACGGTACGGGCTCCTGCCGCTTCTGCTGATTCTCTTACATAATCATCCCACGCGCCGGCCGGTGTCGGCATGGCATGACAGATGTCTGATCCAAGTCAGGATCAGCCACCTCATGGACACAGCAAGATGCAATCCAATCAGTGTTTGTTTTCTGCTACTCTGAATTGCCATGGCTGCCAATGATAAACCAGCTTGCCGGTGCTCACCCAACACCGGCCTAAACAGTTTTAGATCTGCGCTCGGCTCGCTCTCATTGGCTGCTGATGAGCTCATTGCTTTAAAGCCGACTAGGTTGATGACATATATGCAGGCAAAGCAGATTCTCTGTAAGAAAGCGGCGCCAGGTGAAAGAATAGTAATTATGGCAGAGCGCAGAAAGCAGAAACAAAGATGAGCGTGGCGTGGCGCCGACAGCCTCCCGGTGGAAAATTGAAAAGCGGAAAAACTGGAGCATTTTGTCTTGTAAACCTCACCAAAGAAGCAAGAGCCACAGGCAGTCTGGGAATTACAAACCTCACTCGCCTCACAATCCAGTCGCGATTTTGTCGAGCACATCGTGTCGGTCACCCAAGTACCGTCGACCGCTCAACTAACTCACTAGCAGCCGTTTATTTCATGTGGCGACCCTCGTGACGGCGTCTTCTCTCAACACTAGACCCTCCCAAAGTCTCTGGCGGGACCCTCTTATTGCCTCGAGACCCTCTTTGACGCCGTTCAACCTCATCTCAACTCACGTCGTTGGCATAGTAGTCGTTTTCACTTTGACCTTACACGATTTGCACTTACAACCACGCAAATTCACAACACAAAATACATAGAATGGCTTCAAGCACACCACAGACTGCCGTCAACGGCACGGCCGCTGCCCTGAGCCGGGCGGCAGAACTCTCCGAGGTATGCGTCATCATCGGTAAACTTGCCGGTCATATGATTTATTTCATATGATTCTTGACAATAAAACATAAACCCGTTATGGCATAAACTAACAATTCAGCTCATCGACGCCGTCAAGGCACTGGTTGTCCCATTTGTCGACAACGCCGACCAGGCTTTTGCTGAGCGTGCCCAGGGCGGCCCTGCCGGCGCATCGACGGCCAGTCTGCCGGTCCGCACGGCCTTGGTCGAGACCTTGACTCCCAAGCAAGTCATTGATCGTCTGGAACTCAACCTGCCCAAGGGCGAGGGTGGCGGTCGCACAGCCGCCCTTGAGACCATTGAGCGCATCCTCGAACTCAGCGTCAACACTTGGGACCAGGGCTTCCTCGACAAGCTGTATGCCAGCACCACCCCCATCGGTGTCGCCGCCGAGCTGCTGCTGTCCGTCCTCAACACAAATCTTCACGTCTTCCAGGTCTCGCCTGCTCTGACCGTCATCGAGAAGACTACCGCACGTGAGCTCGCACACCTCTTTGGCTTCACCGGACCCCGTGCCGGCGGCATCACCGTGGCCGGCGGCAGCGCCTCCAACTTCACCTCGGTCATTGTTGCACGCAACACCCTCTACCCCGAGACCAAGATTGATGGCAACGGCGTCGGTCGCCGCTTTGCCCTGTTCACAAGCGCCCACGGCCACTACTCGGTCGAGAAGGCTGCCCAGGCTGCCGGTCTGGGATCCGGTGCCGTCTGGACTGTGCCCATTGATGCCGCCGGCCGTATGATCCCCGCCGAGCTGGAGAACAAGATTGTCGAGGCCAAGGCTGCCGGCCACACGCCGCTGTACGTCAACGCGACTGCCGGCACCACCGTTCTGGGCTCGTACGATCCGTTCACCGAAATCTCCGCTGTATGCAAGCGCAACGGCCTCTGGATGCACATTGACGGCAGCTGGGGTGGCCCAGCCATTTTCAGTGCGCTGCAGCGCCACAAGCTCGCCGGCTCGCACCTCGCCGACTCGCTCACCGTCAACCCCCACAAGATGATGAACGTGCCCGTCACCTGCTCGTTCCTGCTCGGTCCCGACCTGGGCATCTTCCACAAGGCCAACACCCTGCCCGCCGGCTACCTGTTCCACAACGCCGACGCCAACGAGGAGGTCTGGGACCTTGCCGACCTCACGCTGCAGTGCGGCCGCCACGGCGACTCGCTCAAGCTCGCCCTCGCCTGGGTCTACGAGGGCGCCGCCGGCTTCGAGCGCCAGACCGACCACGCCTTTGCCATGGCCGCGCTTCTGGCAGACCAGGTCGCGAGCAGCCCCGATCTGTTTGCGCTCGTGTCGTCGAACCCGCCGCCGTGCCTGCAGGTGTGCTTTTACTACGCTGGCGACACGAGCGGGCAACCCCACGCCGATGCGGCCGTTAACTCGCGGCGCACGCGCGATGCGGTGCAGCTGCTAATCCGCCGCGGCTACATGGTCGACTTTGCACCCGGCGAGCACGGCGGCTTCTTCCGCGTCGTTGTCAACTGGCAGACACGTCCTGGCACCGTCGAGGGCCTTGTTCGTGCCCTGGAGATTGTGCGCAAGGAGGTGAACTAAGTGTAGATTTTGCATACAAACTAGACTAGATTGAAGAGCAGATCTAAAAGCGCATCATTTTTGATTATTTATACACATACACACACAATTTACAGTTTGGAATAGCATCCTATTCACCATCCTGATCGTCATGAATATGCTGGCAAATGTTATTTGACGATGCGACAGTGACGCTGTAAATACAGTGGACACAGGCGCATGAGCGCTGTAATGCGCTTAAGTGGAAATTTCATTGACCACCTAAAATAGAAGGCGGTGTACCTACATATCCACCTACTTTACTGATAAGATAAGCAACTTTTTTTTCTGCCTGTCACAGAAGCAGAGCATTGTCGCAGGGGCCCAGAATGGATTGCAGAGCTTTTCCACTGGTCCCTCGGTTCTATCGCCACGGCAAGGACTTGTGACGACCAACAAAGTCTCATCCACGTCTTTCTTTTTAGTCTTTTTCATTCGGCTACACACATCACAATGGTCGCCCACAAGTCGAAGCGGCAGCTTATGCGCGACGAGCGCCGCAAGAAGAAGCGCGATCTCGAGGTCGACGTCGACGAGGACCCGTCCTACCCCGGCGACAACACCCAGGCTGCCCCCAGCTACAGCAACTACAAGACGAACACCAACAACAACAACAGCACACCTGCCTTGGCGGCTCCAGACTACGAAGTCGACGAGGGCTTTATTCACCCGTCGCGACAGATCAAGAGACAGCGCGTCGACGGACCCGGTGCCGGTGGCCCCGGTGTCCGCGGTGCTGGCCGCCCGCCGCGCGAGAATGCCGGCCCCAGAATGAAGTTCACTGGCGCCAACAGCATGCCCCTCGTCGAGCGCCCATCCAAGCCGTCGGCCGCCCCCGAGACCACGACCGAAGCGACCGAAAACCACGACTCCTCGCTCTTCTTTGACGACTCCAACGGCAACCCCGACGCCCAGCCGGCAGCGGTAGAGGACCCTGCATTCGCAGATGGTGCATTCACTGAAGGCAACATGGAGTGGACTGGCACAATGGACGAGCAGACCGAGTTCTTTGGCCTGCTGACCGACAGCGAGCAGGAGTACTTCCGCCGCGCCGACGAGCTGCTCGAGCTCAACGATTTTGCCGGCGGCGACGATGAGCGGCGTGTGTTTTTGGCAAGTGTGTTCCGCGAGGCCAAGGGCAAGGAGCTCAAGCTCGCGAGCAGCCAGTCGTGCTCGCGCCTGATGGAGCGCCTGATCCAGGTGTCGACGATCCGCCAGAAGAAGCGCCTGTTTGCCGCCTTCCGCACGCACATCCTGACGCTGGTGTCGCACCGCTTCTCGAGCCACTGCTGCGAGCAGCTGTTCCTGCAGTCGGCCACCTGTTTAGGAAACGAGACGGAGGAGGCTGCCGAAGACGACGTTGAAGACGGCGACGACGAGCTGGTGTCGCTGGAGGACAGCTTTTTGTTTGTGCTGGACGAGCTCGAGGGCAGCCTGTCGTCGCTGCTGATCCACCGGTTCGCGTCGCACACGCTGCGTGTGCTTCTGGTGATCCTGTCGGGCCGGCCGCTCGAGGAGTCGGGCACGCGGTCGCTGCTGCGCTCGCGCAAGAAGGAGACTGTGCGCGTTGGGGCTTTTATGTCTACAACTACATCTACGGACGATAACAATAAGGATGCCAAGCCTACGCGCTACACCCCCGAATCGTTTGGCTTTGCCATTCGCAAGATCATCTCCGACGTCAGCACGGCGCTCGACGGCTCGCTGTTGCGCCTGTTGCCGATCCACCAGACGGGCAACCCGGCACTGCAGCTGCTGCTCGAGCTGGACGTGCAGCAGGAGAAGAAGACCAAGCTCAAGCCCAAGAAGAAGAAGGCGGATGCCGAGGCCGAGGCCGAGGCTCCTGCTGAGCCCGAAGAGGAGCAGCCGTCCATCCTCGACAAGCTGCTGCCGGGCGCCCCCGCGACGCTGAGCGACTCGACCAGCCCTGCCTACCAGCTCGTCAGCAGCCTCGTCTACGACCCCGTTGGCTCGCACCTGCTCGAGACTCTTATCAGCAAGTGCCCCGGCAAGCACTTCAAGGCGCTATACAACGCCTTCTTTGCCTACGACGAAAAGACCGCCAAGAAGCCCATGTACGACTACCTGCGCAACGACATCGCCTGCTACCCCGCCATGCGCGTGCTCGAGCGCCTCGGCAAGGACGACCTCCAGAGCGTTATCCAGAACCAGTGCCTGCCCAGCCCCGACGCTGCCAACGGCCCTACCGGCGGCCGCATCAGCGCGCCCTCGCCTTTGGTGCAGCAGATCATCGACCGTGGCCGCTTCAACGTGCTGCGCACGCTGTTTGAGCGCTGCGCCGCGCGTGGCGTCGAGAACATGACCGTGCAGAATCTCGTGAATGCGCTGCAGACCGCTGTCGGCGGTGGCCGCCTCGCGCCCAGCAAGCTCATCACCAAGCTGTGCCTCGGTGAGGACCTGCCTGCCAAGGAGGGTGCCCCTCCCGCTGTCAACGGTAATGGTGATGAAAAGCCTAGAGCGGATCCCCGCCTGGCGCACGCGTGCCACCTCATGTCGGCCATGCTCGCGATCCCCGGCGGCCCCGCGGCCGCCGTGCAGGCCGCCCTGGCCGACCTGTCCAAGGAGCAGCTCGCCGAGCTTGCGCTGCGCTCGTCGGCTGGCTCGCGCGTCGTGCTCGCGGCGCTGCAGTCGCCCAACTCGCTGCGCGGCAACCAGGCGCGCATCCCGCTCAACAAGCAGCTGGTCGCAAGCCTTGTGCCCAGCTGTCTGAAGCTCGCTCTCTCGCCCGAGGCGCACATTGTGCTCGAGGCGATTGTTCTGACGCCGTCGCGCACCGAGGTCAAGCGGCCACAGCCAAAGGTGCAGCCAAAGTCGGCCCCTGGCCAGGACAAGGAGACGCAAAATGCACAGAACGCTCCTCAGCCTACAGCCGAGCTGTCGCTGCCGTTCCATCTCAAGGACTCGCTGATGTCGCAGCTGGCGGCGCACGAGGACGAGCTGCGCGAGAGCTGGGCGGGCCGGTCGGTGTGGCGCGCGTGGAAGGGCGACCTGTGGCGGCGCCGGCGCGGCGACTGGGTGCAGTTTGCCAAGGCGGGCGAGCCGGAGGGTCTGAAGCTGTCGACGGCGCCGACGCTCAAGGACGACAGTGTTCGCGATGTATGGCGCCTGAAGCGGGTGAACCCTGTGCAGGAGGCTGCTCGGGAGGCTGCCCAAGAGGCCGAGGCTGCTGAAGAGGATCCTGCCAAGTCTGCCGCTCCTGTTGAGATTACTGAAGTCGAGATGGCCGATGCCCCCGAGGAGAAGGCTGAGAAGGCTGAGAAGAAGGAGAAGAAGGAGAAGAAGGAGAAGAAGGAGAAGAAGGAGAAGAAGGAGAAGGAGGAGAAGAAGGAGAAGAAGGAAAAGAAGGACAAGTCTGAGAAGAAGGAAAAGTCTGAGAAGAAAGAAAAGAAGGACAAGTCCGAAAAGAAAGAGAAGAAGGAAAAGAAGGAGAAGAAGGAGAAGAAGGCCAAGGCTGGGGCCGAGGATGAAGAGTAGATGCTCTGTCTATGTTGAGACTTTCTAGATCTGCATTTTGTTTTTACATTGTTCATTATCACGGCGTACGGTCAAAAGTTTGAATAGCATTGTATCTAGCTTAATATGTTTTATTATTCACGTCTTGCTTGATATCATGTTGGTCTCGTAACTGAATACGAATATGGTGATGCATCTGTTAGCATCGGTATAAGATTGAATTTACCATACTTAAATAAATTACTTGTTCCATTAAACAATGTTGAGGTCAAATAGGTGTGAATATTTCTTTTTTTAATTTAATTTCTTTTTTTTTACATATTTTCCTTGTCTTTTCAAAGTTTTTATTTTCCAGGTTTTGTAAACATTCTCTGCATTTCTATAGCATTTTCTTATCCATTTATATTTACTACTTTCAGTTATCCTCATCACTATTTTCTCGTGATCGTTTGTTCTCATGGTGATGGTTGTCAGGTGCTCTCTCAAAACAACCAAGTCCAAAAACACAAGTTCTCACCCAAGCAGCTTAAACTCAAATACTTAAAAATAACCTTCATCTACCAAGAAACACCAAAACTGCATCTGTCTCGGGTCTTGGCATCCGGTCTTGACATGCATGCTCCGTATTCGTTTGTTTTTGTGTTGTTTTTGTGTTTTTAAATTCTATTTATGTCCCCATTGTTTTCAGTGTAAGAATAAGAATTAGGGTCGTGAAGGCCTGGAGAAGTGGCAGTACAGACGACCGGGCAGTCTGGAACACGGCAGTCCAGCAGCCGGGGCTGGGCTGGGGTAACTGAGATAACAAATGCACCCCTAGTCATCACGAAATATTACAGTGCATCTATACCTGAAACGTGACCCGCTGTCTCTGTACACGCACTGTAGACGCCGGCGGCGCAAGTGCCAAGCCTTTACCCGCTGGATACCTTATCCTCAATTACAGGGCAAGAGTGCTGTAACTGCCCTATCTCATTATCCTTGCCATCTTGCCTGCCTGCTCTGAGGTTGCATCCGATTTCCTGATATATCTGGCTCGAGCGTGTGTGATCGACGTCGGGGTGTCAACGATGGCGATTTCATCATATATTGTCACTATTTGATTTTCTTTTTAGTTTGTCGAGACTAGAGTACTTAGCCAGACCGAACACAAATACGAATGCACAAGTCGTTGATGAGCACCGTTAGAACCACGTTTCAGCTTCCCGGCTGAATCGATGTGATTTGGATAGTTGCGTGAAGCCGATGCTTAATGGCCAATGGTGATTTTATTCAGCGAGCTATAGACTGGGGCAAAATCACTTTCTGGTAGTAATCCTTCACTTTTCCACTCGTGTTTGTATTGTATAGTAGCAGACTCACAGCTGGCTGAGTGGAAAACAACAAAGATGCAGGATCTTTTGATACGAATATACAGTGCAAATCCCTTATTATCTTGTTATCATACTGAGTACTCTTTCTACAAGATTCGTTTCAGAATAAAGTTTATGCCAAGGGACTAGAACACGGGTACTGAACAGCCCGACCCAACTTCTCCTGGTCTCCCCTGGCCTCTGCTGGTCTCTGTCCTGGCCGTGCCGGAAGAGCCAGAGTCAAAGCCCCCAAGAGCCTCCAAAAGCCTCCAAGTAAAAAAATCAGACGCCTGTCTCGGCCTACATGAGGGTGTATTCTGAGACCCAGACCCTGCATATGCTATATGGAAATCCACGCCACTCCTACCAAGTACGTAGTACTTGAGATGTAGATTTGGAATGACGGCCAGCAACGTCAAACATCGTCCAAACATGACCGACATAAAGAGTAGGCTGAGATTAATATAGCCACAGTCCACTATCAAGGAGACGGCACAGCTCATAGTAGCCAGAAGCACAACGATACACAAGGCCTAGACCTTGGTGACCCATTTCATAGCAAACAAGCTTTATGGATCCATCACGACTCCTGCTTGACTGCTGCTCTGCTGCATCAGATGCTCCGCAGAAGCTCCGTGCCATGCCCTGTGCCATCTTCGTACCCAGTCTATCTCCTTGTGGTCAACAAATAAACAGAGTAAGGCGTAGCAGATGTAGATGTCTCTGCAACTGGCAGGATTCCTCGGCCTGTGATGGCTCCTAGAGTGTGACCCCCTGCCAATAATACTCTGCTGTCTTGTTTGCTGAGCATCCCTGATCGCTACCCTCTGCTACCATTCTGCCTTGCTGTTTTGATGCCTCTACACGTTTTGTTGCTTCGATCCCGAGACTTTGAAACTCGGCCCTCTGCAGCTGGGCGATCCTTCGGTCTACCTCCTTGGCGTTGATGCAATACAAATACAGACGTTCCTCTCGTCATTTTTCGGTTGGTCTCTCTTCTTCTCATCTTCACTTCCATCTTCAACTCTTTGATCAACTTTTACAACTGTCGCCGGCCGACCTTTTTTCATCTACCAAATTCAAAATATCTTTCATCAGCTAGCTGAATCCCGTCTTTACAAACCGCCAAAATGAAGTTCGCTCTCTGCATCGCTCTCGCCTCTGTCGCCTCGGCCATGGCCGTCACCCTCGAGGAGCACCAGGGTATGTCTCGCCGTCTTTCAGTGTTGTTCAGAAATCAGATCTAACAAACAGCTTTCATCAAGCGCCAGACCAACGTCCAGAGCTCGGTCGACGCCAACACACCGGCCATGACCGACGCAAACGGCAACGTCGTGCCCTTTGACACCGCCGGCGTCTACCTCGACTCGGCCGCCAAGGGCCTGTAAATGCTTTCATAGCACATCTTTACGAAACCGACCGCTTCTTTTATTTGACGACTATACCAATACAACTTAATCAGACGGCACGATGGCGGTCTAGGGTGGTCTCTCGATAATCGTTTAGAACGACATCACCACCTCGACTAGACCTAGTCGCCGGCAACATGCGCAACTTCTTTTCTCTTGGGCGGCGTGGATCAACGGCCAGCCTCTTAGCTCTTGGAGCCCATATTTGATAGATGATAAAATACATTCTACAAAACATGTCTTTTGTGCATCCAAGTGAAGTACTAGTAATAATAGTTGTCACCGCCAATTGCAGTGAGCAAAGATCAGACTCAGACCTGGTATCAACTCTCACAAACCCAGCCATAGAATGTTTCCCATCTATCGTTGTATTATAGTTCAATGACAGGATCAGTAAAAGTCGGAATGGGTCGTGCCCACACTGCACCACACTACACCCAGACTATGCCCGAATGCCCAATCAGCCTCCATGCTGCCAAGTGTATTTACGTCGTCGCACACAGCTTCAACCACTGACAGGCCGTGTATATCGCGGCAAGCTTCAACCTAAGAGAGATCTAAGACGCTACCCCAGCTTTGAGCTTTGAG
Source organism: Ophiostoma tasmaniense (assembly GCA_022392925.1). Lineage (NCBI taxonomy): Eukaryota > Fungi > Ascomycota > Sordariomycetes > Ophiostomatales > Ophiostomataceae > Ophiostoma > Ophiostoma tasmaniense. Next base: position 444,372 of record JAKRGK010000008.1, on the reverse strand, counting down.
CGTTGAGCTTAATCACGTACACACGCGTGTAACGGTGGCGATCATGAATGCATCAAGAAATTGAACTACTTTGAGAACCGAGTGCATGCACTGCAGAGTTGGTATGCTATCGTATGGGCTTGGATAGATTATTGGTCTGTTGACTTATAGCTGGCCTCTCTCTTTTACGTACACATTTACAAATCAGATGGTCTCGCACATGACCGCACTTTACGTGACAAACAATGACACTGGACACTGTACTGAGTAGACCACTACATGGTACTCGCCAGCTTGGCCGGACAAATAGCGACTGAACACGGCGTCAAGTTCAGCCGAATAGAATGCTCATAATGAAAATGCGTAAAGGAAGACACATCCGATCGTCAAGAAGAGCGCACTGGTGTCTCCATTGAAAATTTGGATTTTGAAAATTTGAAAAACGAAATCTGGATCCGTGATATTCAGATATATTTTGATGCAGAGAACAAATACGAAATTCATGATCCGATGAAAACCGCAGGCTAGGACCAAGGGGAAATGAGAGAAAAAAAACAGGAAAAAACATACTTGTAGCAGAACGACCTGAAAGAGTGAGGACGGCAGATTGGAGACTCGAGACAGACTCGAGGGCACTGATCCGAATGGGGAAGCTGAAAGACCGGTGACAATACTCTGTATGACGAGGAACGTGGACAACTCGAGGCCAAAATGAAGACAAAGAACCTTATCCGAGCAATCTGTTTGGATGGAATATTCGCTCATACATTACCTGTAAAGCAGCACGCACCCCCCTGGAAGGTCACCGGAGGCCGCCTAAACACGCATTTCTGCAGGTAATTTTAGGGTAATTTTACCTATTCCACACGCCTATACGCGCATGTTCACACCCCTAGGATCCCGTGAAATTCCTAGTTCACCCCTGTTTTTTCGACGATTTTGGCTACTTTCCACTGGCGAGACGACCTCGCTAGGCCACATGCAGACGACATTAGCACCGCGGCTAGGGCGTGTCAGGCTTCATATTTGATGATATAGGAGGGATTTTCACATTTTCTACTATGTGGTGTTTGGAGACAGCAAGAAAACAAGATTTTGGACTTCACTCTGCGTGACTCTGCTATAGTCAGATCTTCTACTTGCAGCCGTAAGCCCGCACAATATTTGTCCACGGTCTTTGCCCGACATGGCGCACCGCCAGCCAACGCGTTGCTGCACCCCTCGAGCGTGCCTCTTTGTCCAGAGGCGTATGCAGATGTTGTGAGCGGCCTGGATTTTGATTTATTCTGATTTATTGTTAATATTGTATCCTAATCTCATGATGATCTATCCCAAATGAGACCTACTCCAACCCGGTCGTCTGTCTCCTCTTATGTGCTGAGGTGACAAGGACAAAGGACTGTGCTGCGAAATATAGTAAACACAAGTCTCTATACATTGTACAGTGTGATCGTGTCGCACATGTCGCGAACCATTCCAGCAAGGGCAGGCTTGAATAGACTGCAGACCAACTGGCAAATGACCATCTCGCGATAAGAGGAGAAGAAGAAAAGAAGAAATAAGAGGAATAAAAGAAATGAGCACACGAAATACTGGACAACAGAAGACTTGTGTCAAGGCCAAGGTCGCACCGAAAAAAGAGTATATATCGTCTATTGCATGTGCAGTCCCGAGGACAGTCTCGTCGATCAACTCAACAGTCACTCCCTTCTCTTCTTCACTCCCCTTCACTTACTCCCTCCCGTCACCGTTCATTCCTGTTCATTCTCGTTGCTCGACAACACACTCCCCTGGCTGTTTCGGGTGATCTCTTTTGACCGAATTCAGGATTTGCGAGTCTGTCTTGACTGCTTTGAGCTTTGAGAGGCATTTCAAGCGTGCCATTCTCATCTCTGCTCGCCCGTGTGCATCTACGTGTGCCGTGTCGACAGCCGAGTTTGGATTGTCGTTACGAGATAGAAACCCAAGAAGAGAAAGACGAGAAAGCGAGAAAGACGAGCAAGAAGAAACAGGTCAGAAGACAGTCCTTCTGAAACAAAACAGACACCATGGCGTCTGCTCAAGGACCAACTACGATTCGCATTGCCGAGCCCATCAAGCCCGTCGATGCTGCTGCAGACGAAAAGACGCCTGCTGTCTTGCACGACGCCGTCTCTCTCTCAGAGTGCGATACCAACCGCCATGACCTCGAGCATGGCACCCGGAAGCAAGTATGTATCGTTTCAGTGACACCACTATCCTCGGAGTCTTAATATAGTGATTATAGACTATGGACTCCGAGACAACATATTTGAACCACAGTACTGATTTATAGACCTTCGGGGGGTTGGTGCTGCTGTGGCTGAGCTTCCAGTCCTGCGGCATCATCTATGGCGACATTGGCACGTCGCCGCTCTACGTCTACTCCTCGACGTTTACCTCGCAGCCCTCGTGGGAAGACCTCGTCGGCGCCCTGTCCATCATCATCTGGTCCCTTACCCTGATTGTTTCTGTCAAGTATGTCTGCATTGTCCTGCTTGCCGACGACGACGGCCAGGGCGGTACTTTTGCCCTGTACTCGCTGCTCGCACGCTATGCCCGCATCAACAAGACGTCTTCTTACGCTTCCAAGAGCGATGGCCTGCCCCTGCAGCGCTATCTCACAGGCGACATGGCACCTGCGTCACGCAGCCTGCGCCGCTTCCTCGAGAGCTCGCCCACCAGCCAGACGCTGCTCAAGCTCATTGGCATTTTGGGTGTGTCCATGGTCATGGCCGACGGTGTTCTGACACCAGCGCAGTCTGTGCTGGGTGCCATTCAAGGCATCGAGGTCGTGCGCCCAGACCTTGGCACGACGGCCATTGTCGGTATCTCATGTGCCATTCTAGTCTTTTTGTTCTTGCTTCAGCCCTTTGGTACGGCGCGCCTAGGCACGGCCTTTGCCCCTATTGTCGTCGTCTGGCTGCTCTTCAACATGGTCTCTGGTATCTACAATTTGGCCACGTTTGATTACACCGTCCTCAAGGCGTTTAGCCCGCACTATGCCATCATGTATCTCGTGCGCAACGGCCGCGATGGCTGGCGTAGCCTGGGTGGTCTGCTGCTGGCATTCACGGGCGTCGAGGCACTGTTTGCGGACCTCGCTGCCTTTGGCAAGCGCGCCATCCAGCTGTCGTGGCTCTGCCTCGCCTACCCGTGTTTGCTTCTGGCCTACAGCGGCCAGGCCGCCAACATCGCCATGGACGCTACCGGCACCGCCTACACGAACCCCTTCTACCGCACCGTGCCCCCTGGCACCTTTTACTTTAGCATGGTCATTGCCATCCTGGCAGCCATTGTCGCGTCGCAGGCCATGATCACCAGCACGTTCCAGCTGCTCGTCCAGGTCATGCGCCTGTCCTACTTCCCGCACATCAAGGTCGTCCACACCAGCGAGCGCTTCCACGAGCAGGTCTACGTGCCCATGGCCAACTGGCTGCTCATGATCGGTACTGTTGTCGTCACGGCCGTCTACAACAACACCACTTCCCTCGGCAATGCCTACGGTGTTTGTGTTATTGTTGTCACGTTCCTGACGACATGCATGCTGTGCCTCGTCGCGATCATCATCTGGCGTCTCCCGGTCTACGTCGTGCTGCCCATCTTTACCGCGTTTGTGCTCTTGGACGGCACCTTTATGTCTGCCGCTCTCATCAAGGTGCCCGACGGCGCCTGGTTCACGCTGCTGCTTGCCTTTCTGCTGTCATCCATCTTTGTGCTCTGGCGCTATGGCAAGGAGGCCCAGTGGACCGCCGAGGCCGCTAAGCACGTGCCGCTCGAGACGTCCATGGCCATGCTGGCGTCGCCCGTATCCACGGTTCCCGGCATCGGTATCTTCTTTGATAAGCTTGGCGACCCCGTGCGGCCCCCGCCCTGCTTTACGCAGTTCCTGCTCAAGTTTGCGGCACGCCCGGCCGTGCTCATTTTCTTCCACATGCGCCCCCTGGACGTCCCGACCGTGTCGGCCGAGGACCGCTACACTGTCACTCGCCGTCGCCAACGGTCGTCTTCAGGTGGCAAGGAGAACTTGTTGCTGCCCAACTGCTACACGGTCATTCTGCGGCACGGCTATGCCGAGGAGCCCCTGCACCCCGCGATTGCCAATGACCTGATTGCCCAGGTCGACAAGTACCTGGGCGAGCAGATTGCCACTGCCGCGTCGTCGGCCAGCACATCTGCCAGCAACTCTGCCAGTGCTTCTCCTAGTGCTTCTGTCAGTGTTGGTGCTACTGCCTCGTCGGCGACCCGCTTCCTAGAGAGCCGCACGCTGCTGCGCGCGGCCAGCCAGTCTCAGATTGTCTACCTGCTCGGCAAGGAGGCCATGCGCGTCAGCTATGTCAACCCGCTGGGCAAGCCTGGCTGCTCGGCGTGGGTGCTGGTCAGCGGCTTCCTGCGGCGCATGCTGCTGGAGACGTTCCTGTGGCTGCGCGAGAACTCGCGCACGAAGCTGGCAGACTTTTCCATTGACATTGACAAGACGATTGAGGTCGGCTACCTTACGGAGCTCTGACAGGACGCCCAAGAAAAACACAAAAAAATTGTAAAAACTCATAAAAGCAAATCAAAACAAGGTGGGAGAGATCGTCAAAAGAGACGATTAAGTAATGCCGTCTACTGGTAAGTCAAGTATATAGCATTAGTTGTAGTCTCGATAAACACTGTTCCATCCGATTCATGCCTGGTGTTTGACTATCTAGCAATTGTAAAATGTAAAAGGTTTGTTATATATAGGGGTACATTTCCGATGAAGTATAAAAATCTAAGGATAATTATCATGACTTACATCAAAGTGGGTTGGATGGCTGCTATTTAGCGCCGATAAACGATGAAGTTGTTAAGGTCAAGTCGCATTAATTCACTGCGTATATCAAAGTAAAGTAGTAGAAGATCCAATTTGAATTCGTCATGAAGCTTGAGTCTCTAAGAAACAAGTTCTATATATAAATGTTATCCAGGCGTGTAACACGCCGGAGTGGTATCAATGTGGTCATATCGGCCATCACTATGTGACCAATTTCAGTGCCAAGTTGCAATTGCAATATCCCAAATGCCCATGCTGAACGTGCAGTAGAAAGAGTGAAGAAAGAAAAAAGAAATCAAAGAAAGAAGTCGTCAGCGACGAAAGAATAGAAGTGCAGAAAATGAGAGAAAAAGCAAGACTAAGAGCTTAGTACACGGGAGACGTGGGCTCGTTGATCTCGATACCGGCCAGCTTCTCCATAATGGTGTTTTGGTTGTGCTGGTGCAGACCCATCTTGGCCTGGCGCGCCGTGCGACGCGACATCTCGCGGTCGATACCGTGGCGAACGGCGTCCAGCACAGTGTTGACGGTTGCGCGCGGCTTGTATGCGGGCTCGGTGCCCTCCTCGTAGACACCCGTCTTCACCAGGATCGAGTACCACTCGTTGTCCGACTTGGCGTCCATGGCGTTGGTGCCGCGCACGTCCGACTCGGGAGTGTCACCGACAAAGTAAACGGTGTCAGGGGGGCTGGAATCGACCAGGCCGTGCTGCGTCGCGCGCCACTTTTGCAGCAGGCGCGTCGCAAACTCAAAGGTGCCGACCTGGGGCTTGCCAAAGGCGTGCGTGATAAGCTCCTTGCCGCCGGTGACGTCTGAGAACACAGTCTCGACAATGCGGCGCAGGGCGCCCATGCCGAGGCGCACGTGCTCGTGGGCAGCGGACCAGACAATGTCAGAGTGCGAGAAGTAGATCGGCGGGCCCTCGTCAAAGGTGTCGGAGCGGGTCTCAAGACGGCCACCCTTGGACATGGCAATGTCCAGAATGATCTGCAGATCCGATGCCCAGTCGCGGCTGTCGGCAAAGACAAAGACGGCCTCGATGACAATGTCAGAGAGTGCGCCACGCTCGAGCAGGTCGCGCGAGTTGGCGTGCTCGGCCTCAGTCAGCTTGCGGAAGGGCGCAACGTGCGAGTTGGCCTTGATGATGTCGCCGGGCGTGATAACGTCCTTGAATCCGTAGCCCTCGGCAACGAGGCGGCACTTCTCGCCCTCACCACCGACGACCAGGACGGCGCCGCGGTACTTGTCGACGAGCTCCCGCATGGGAGTGTGGCCGCAGATGAACTGACCGGGGCTGACCTCGAGCTCGAGCTGCTTGGACAGGTCGCCGCAGCGCTCGGCCTCGGTCTTGCCGCCACCGTTGGTCAGGAAGATGTAGGGCACGCGAATGCCGTACTCGTTCTCGCCGTTGAGCATCTTCATGGCCTCAATGGCCTCGGGAATGGGGTTACCACCGCGGACGAGGACACCATCGATATCAAAGGCAAAAGCAAAGTTGTCGGCAACGGTCTCGTCCTCAACATTGCGGGGCGTGGCGATAGCTGTGGCAGGGCCGGATGGGCCGGCGGTGGGTGTGAGAGTATTTGAGGAGGAGAGAGTGGGTGTGGGGTTGGCAGTAGCCTGCAGGTCTGGGGAGATGGGCTCGTCGAGCTCACTGTCGTTCTCCTCCTGGTGCAGCTGGTCCTCGAGATTGCGGCGGGCAATATCGAAGGTCTCGGCGAAACTGCTTGCGGACACGGTCCGGCAAGGGGGGGCAGGTCTTTGAAGAGACATTGTGTGTGTATGTGTAAAGGTGGTAGAAGAGGTAAAGAAAGGAGTGATGAGGAAGATGAGAGTTTAGAAGAATAGATGAAAATATAAAAGTCAACCAGTTAACTTGTCGTCACAGACGTAGATGATGATAAGAATCAAAACAAATCGATAGAGAAACGGCTGGGCAAGGGGCCTTTATATACATGGAATCTCGAGAGATCAAGACAGGAGACGCCGAAGAAGACAACTACTCGAGATACGTATCTACGTAGTTGCCAAATACGGAATAACAAAAACGTAGATAGAACTAGACAAAGTCTAGTGGTGAGATCTGAAACTGGGACTCCTAGGCGCCTCTCAGCTTTGTTGACAAGGCAAAGGGACCAAGGGTAGTATACAACGGTACTTGATAGTGTCGCCATCGAAGAGGCCGAGATAGTGGTGGAGAGGGCCCTGGATTCCCTTGAACTCGCCTGGCGGCGGGCGAGGTTGACGGGAGGCTGTCACGGCAATGTACCGTCGCACTGAAATACAGTGTAGAGGTACTTTGTGTAAGAACGTGGCTGTTGATGCAATCGGCACTGTCTCTACTTGGTGTACAAGGGTAAGTTTTCTCACCCTATGAAGTACTGGACGAAAATATGGGTCATTCTACTAAGCCTAATTAATACTAGTAAATATACGATACATGTCGGCCTCGTTAGAATTTCGTGTGTCCTCCTTCAGCATCAATTATGGCCTGCATCCTCTCCGGCATCGATGCTAATAAATCCTGTAAAAATTCATCCGGAATCGCCTCTCACGCCTCGTGAACCCAGCCTCGAAGAGTATCGTAAGACGGTTGATGGGTTCTTGTTCTTCTTCGTCGGTTAGAAGCTTCGGTCGGCCGGAACGAGATGTAACGGCTTCAGAAGTAAGAGCCGTCCGTACTTAAGACATCGTAAACCCGGTACGCCGGACGATTTCAGTCCTCGTTAAGTGTCCTTCGAAACAAAGGACCCGAATCTGATGCCGGTCTTTTTCTGTCGTATGACGCGCCATAATGGTGATGATTTAGAAGAAAATAAACACTACAAAATCGACGCGTCGAGGTTGAAAGTACAAGTATCTTTTTATTCGCGATTCTACACTATACCTAAATTAGTATAGTACTTAGAACAGACGCTAAAAGAGTACCTGACAGGGTGCGAAAACTTATGCCTGTATACCAAGTACGTAGTGAATCTTCCAAATATTCTGCCTATTTCTGCAAGTACGACCGTGCAAGACCCACTCTTGTGCAAGCCTCAAGCGATGATGTCGTTGTTAATTAGGAAAATACGAATTTTAAATAGGAAAAAGACAAAATAAAATGATTTAATCGACAAAAGGAAAAAAGAATACACTGAGAATGAAAGAAGAAAAAGCAAGGAGAAAAATCGTTCAAATGGTAGAAGACCTTCGAAAGAGAATTAACGAGAAAGAAAAGAAAAAGGAAAAACGCTCGTTGAAAAATGGGTCAATATAGTGGATCCACTGTGGATACTGAGGCGACCAGGATGGTGCCAAATGCCAACGACTGCCAACAAAGAGCGCCACAGGCAGATGTACTGAGTATGTAGGGAGGCAGAGAGCAGACAGCGGGTACCATGTATCGTTTTTATACTAGAAGAGGCATGGCGGCGGCTCGCTCAACGACAAACGGGGCCAGTGCGTCATTGGTGTTGCGTTTTGATATTTTTCAATGCACGACGGAGCCCGCGGGCTGGAGAGGGCGAGAGGGTGAGAGGGCTACCTGTACTGCACCCCTAGTCAGACTCCTAACTAGAGGAACGTGGAGGCTGTCTTTGTGGACAGGGGACGGAGCGGGTCTCGTACGTTGTGCCTCTGATGAGAGACATCTGCACAGATTATGGCTCCGTGCACGATGATGTAAATGGCATCTCGGGGTGCTAGAGAAGCAGGGACGAGACGGGTGAGACAGACAGGTGGGCTGCATTGGGTTGGGCTGGGTTGACGCCGGTTGATGCTGTGTTGACGTCGTGAGATGTGCTGTGTGGGAGACAAAGACACGGAGAGGGTGGTTACACAGACTCACGCATGGCAACGTCAATTCACGACTGCAACAGCAGATCCGACAGACTGACAAGCGGTTCTTCTACAGGAGTCCTTTTGGGTTATTTCCCCCTTTGGCTAGCACTAGAAACTACAGCAGCGATAGACGTGATTGACGGCCAATTTGCTTGATTTTTTTGATTAACGCAGTTTCATTTTCTCCGCGTTCAGGGTCCTACAGTATGAGAAACTGCGGTGTATCCGGTACAAGGCCGACAATATCTCACATCGTGCTAGAGAAGTAGACAACTGTGATGTAGAGATAGTCTTGAGAATATCCTGTATACATACTGGTTAATATGCTCGGATCTGGGATGTTCTCGGGCAAATAAGCAGCCAGGAATATGGGATTATCTTGCAGAAAAAGAAGATAAACAATAGACAAAATAAGAAAAGGTACAAGCGGCAAGGCTCGGGTAGAATACAGGATTTCTTTTACTAAAACCGAAATCAACGATGCGGCAGTTAAATTTGATGGTGATGATACCTCCTCTTGCTAGCCACCTAACCTCATAGCTTCACATTAATACACTCTTCGGAATGATGACGTCGAAAGGTGGTGAGAAGGGCGGAGAGATTGCAGATGATAGACACGGTAGAATAAGGGCAAAAGTGGATTTGCGAGAAGGAATAAGAACAAAGAGGGCCTGTGATGGAGATGAGATGGAGGAGCGGGTTCGAATTGACAATGTCTGTCGAAAGTAATACGAGTGTTGAGAAAGTGTAACGAGTGAATCGAAATCAACAAGACAATCGGCGAGATGCAAGTGCTGAACTTCAAAGGCTGATTTGCAACAAGAAGAGCAAGGAAAGGCTGCATCACAGACGGAATATTACAAGATTTGATGATGTGCGGGAAGCAGCCACAGATGTGATACGGGTTAAAATGATAGATGAAGACGAAAACAAACGAAAGCATGTGCAAGAGCATTCTTTGTTTTGATTTACACATGGCGGTACTGCAACGTGGTCGATCATAACATCAACTTTATGAGGATACATGTACTTTGTACAATGCCGTATTACTGCATAGGTGTATGTACAGAGACCCAGAGAGCCAAGACCCAATAACGTAAATCAAGGGATTGAGCCCGGTTCCGCCCAGCGAAACGCCCGGTGCGGGTACCGATGTGACAACGGCGCCGGAGTCTGTAATACATATTCAGTTGTAGCAGTAGTCAGAAAGGCAGGCTCGCTTTGACAAGTTACAAGTGATACAAGTTATGATACGTGCTAAATAGAAGAGTACACAAGTACAGAATAGGATCATGCAGATATGTGACCCAGGATGCACGACGCCGAAGACAATGGCGAATATTTGGACGAGCATTTACTCTCTAATGACATTTTAAACGAAACCAATCAGAGCAGCCGTTATTATCTGCACATGCACAGAGGAATGTAGCGTGGCAGCAGCACATCAGAGCGGCAGACGCAAAGAAACAGGAAAATCGACTGTAAATCAGAGAAAATCGGGACGAACGAAGAGCAAAATAGATTGTACAAAACACATGCTCGGTGATTCGCAGAGACACTCCGTTGATCTTTGTTCTTTCTTGCTACTTCTTTGAGTTGTCAGATTGTCATCGAGTCTCAGTCCTCACAACTCGCTCGTACTCTGTACGATGTACTGCAGACTATTACATAGTACAGACTGCATTCGTCGTCAACTGTGGATCCAAGCCTGCGCCTACGAAACTGGGAATCATGGTGAGACTGGCCTGTCTCTACGGCGCCTGCTACTGGCTGCCTTTTCAAAGATGGGGTCTTTTATGGAGTCGAGGACGGAGCGCCATAGCCTCTCCGACGTGGACATGTACGAAATACGTGTAGATAAGTCAAGTAGAGTAGTTATACGCGGGCTTTTTAGTGCAGTTAGATGCTAGGCTGCCAGAAAACTAAGAATGTCAATTTGCCAATGCCGCTATGATGCTTGTACTCTGTAGTGCGTACAGAGAAAGGGCGAACATGGCAGCGAAGAGGCGGCGAGGCAAATGCATGATGGTATAACTACCGTTGATGATTGTAACGGAGTATTTGCAGAATACAATCAGCAAAAATACAAACAAAAGATACATCTACAAGACAAGAAGAAACGGCGGGGCAAGCACAAAACTCGTGCGATAGGAGGAGGCACAGCAGAGAGGGGCAGACGATAATGAAGATAGATACTGTCCAATCACAGGAATACAAAGGGAGGAATAAGTGGGCGGTGGGAAAGGGGAGAAACGAAGTGCCAAAGGAGGTGCGGAAGACTGTGAGATCAGTGAGAGAGGGAGGGCGAGTGTGGTGGGAAGGCAGAGACTACGTTACAGCCGACCAATCAGAACACAGCATCCTGAAAACACAGTGATAGTGAGGCCGAGAAGAGCACGCAAAAGTGGGGGCATGCATAAGAATGGAGCCGTAGATCCAGGCACAAGGTTTTGCCTATGACGTCGTTGGTCTTGGCAAAGGATCGAACAGAGACACAGCGAGAATAGAGACATTTGAGGAGAATAAAGAGATACGGAGAAGTGGCAGAAAGGAGAAATAGAATAACCAAGAGCAATTGGTAGAATAAGTGAGGATTATCACAAGAAGTAGAGGACCTAAAGAGAGAAGATCGAGATGATGACATCTCTCTTTGGCACGGTAATTCGGACAAAACGAAGACGATACGGAGCGAGGACCGTTCCCCGGGTGTTGAGCAAAGCCAGTAAAGACAAAGAACAGTGGCCAAAGGAAGACACATCTGCGGCAGCAAAAGAACTGATCGAGGAGAACAACGTGGCATGGAAGAATCTGAAGAAGCCGTAGAATCTCGAATCTTGGTAAGGCTAGAGAATCATCGAACAAACAATCAGCAAATCACATCAAAAGTACGCAACGGAGGCATAATTTCTTTAAAAAAACAAAAACAGTACAAAGGCCCGGCGTGGCTTTGCTCGGAGAATTTGACGGAAGCGGCAAAGTAGAGGCACAGAGGCAACGGGCTCGACGGTCGATGTTGCCTTGAAAGAATACCCTACAGCGCACTAGCAGTGTCTGTGAGCCGGTTGTCTGCTGTGATAGGCTGGCGGGCTGGTGTCTCTGCCGAAGCTTAATGAATGTCTCGCCGTGCCCGTACCGTGTGCATCGACGCACCAGCGGCAAGGGGTCTGAAACACACTGTGCACTGTGAGACTGTGTTGGTTGGAGATGCCAATATCAGGCATTTCATATCAGACAAACTAGGCACAACAGATTTATTTTCGGCAAAATCACAACATCGGGCTCGCCAGCAGCGCCTCCTATTTGCCAGTTCTCGCCCGTCGGCATAGTCGACACGCTATCGGGACTATCTGCCTTGTTTATTCTCACCGACTTGCATTTCTTATTCTTTGTGCTGAGTATCTTACAGGGCAATCCCTACCGTCTGCTTCTGTGTCTCTGTCTCTGTGTCTCTGTACGAAGTACCTCTTCAACGACCCCTCCTGCTCTTGATACAGTGGAGTAAAACTGTCCCGTCTGCTCTGCCTCTCTATGCATAACCCGTGCGTAACCCGTGTCTGACCCTGATAACCGCTTCAATTTGAGATAACCTGGAGATAGCCTGTTGATAACTTGCTCTAGTGCGTATCCCTGCATATCTGCACGACTGGGTTCACCGCCCGATGATATTGACCTGCCGTTGGCTTGCCCTTGGCTTGCCGTGAGCCTTGTTGCGTCTTTGTTTTTCCAAGTCAGTAAACACACTCGACAAATTAGTCTTTCAAGTTTGAACCAATTCCATCTACGAGTATGTCTACATCATACGCAAGTATGGCAAAGTGAGCTGATTTTTATGCACATCATTAATCTAGGCCCGCACAACATTTACAGCACTTTTTGCTGTACTGCGTATGTTCATTCTGCACGCATTATGCACAATGCACTCGCTGCGCACCGATGTCACGTTGTGGCTTCGCCTTATTGCCTTCTCTGCCTTGTCATTGGCGCCACGCCACGCCTACATATGCCATGGCATGCCAAGGTGTGAATGCAATCCAAATACATGCTTAGTCAGTTTTGATATCGCATGTCGTAAAGCTCAAAGGTCACATCGTGAACACGTCAATTCATTACTGCAGTAGCTGCAGTAGCTGTAGTAACTGCAGTAACTAGAAACTAAAAACTGTTAAAGGCTGCCCGCCGCTGCTCCAGAGCCGTCCGTGCTGCCAGCGTCGATGGTGCACCGTCAAAACCATGCGGCACGCCGCTGAACACATGCAGCGCAAAGTCCACCCCGTCGCGCGCCAGCCGCGCCGCAAACTGCACATTCTCCTCGGCAAATAAATCCAAAGTGCCCACGTCAATGTACGAGCTCGGCAGCCCGGCAAGTGTCGACGCGCGCGCCGGGATCGCATACGTTGCTGTTGTGCCTGCCCCGGGTCCAGAGCCGATCGCGCTCGCCTTGGCCAAGTTGGCCGCACACGTTGCCGCATCATCTACCCACGGGTTGCCCACCCCCAGATACGCCGCCCACGCCATCGCGTTCTGCTCGCAGTTCCACGTCAGCAGTGGCCGCACCGCCCAGTCGGCGTCCGCGGTGTTGGCGCCGGCATGGCGGGCACCGCGCGGCGGATGCATCTGCACGGTGCGGTCGTCGAGCATTGGGTAAATCATAATGAGCTTGGCAATGGGCGGTGAAAACCCACGGTCGCGTGCAAGCAGGCCAACGCCGGCTGTTAGGCCACCACCAGCGGACGCACCAGCGACGCAGATACGGGTGTTGTCGATGCCGAACTGGGCGGCATGGGCGGACAGCCACTGTAGAACGGCATACGTTTCTTCGAGTGCTGTCGGGGCAGCAACCTCGGGCGACTTGGAGTAGTCGACGGCCCAGTGCTGGACGCCGGTGTCTGCTGCCTCGTTGGCAATCGGTGCAGCGAGCAAATCGACTGAGGCGCAGACCATGCCGCCGGCGTGCAAGTAAATGATGGCGGGCTGGTCTTTGGCAGATGCAGAAGTCTGTTCTGCTGTAGCAAAACGCGTGACGATGACGGCCTTGCTGGTGTATGGCACATGCACCTCGAACTTGGTCTGGATGATTTCCTTGGGTGCCGGCGGATTTTGGAAGGCGACGGCCATGATGCCATTGAGCACCGTGCGCGCCTCCATCACGGTATTTTGCGGTGCCGGCGGTGGCCCATTGGCTGCGGCCGCCATCACCGGCTCCATGGCTTTTTGGTAATCTGGTGCGAAGCGGGCCATTGTCGTTGTCCTTGCTGTCGTCGTTGTCGGATAGATGCTGGCGATCTTTGAGTTATGGCAGATGACCCCTAGATTGAAGCCGGTATCGTACAGTGTCAACAAATCTCTACAAGGTAAACAGAAGAAGCAAGCTCTTCTCTTCAGAGAAGTAATTCGGTTATATTGGATGGGCCGTCCTCATTCATATATATTGGCTACATAACGTTGGTATGATCGTACCACTGTCGTCTCCTCACCTTGGCCTTTTGGAGGAACGAGCAGCCAACCCCAAAATCTTCAGCGCAGCTTCACGTATCATTCTCGGGTTGCAAGTAAACCCCGGGCACGTATCTTCCCCAAATTTACGGGCATCATCCTCCCCACATCTTACCGGCTTGTATGTACGGTGAGATGACGATGCATGACCCAGAGAAGGTCTATGTCGTGACTTTTGTTACGGCTCTCTAATCAGGTCAGAAACACACCACGGCCTAAGATGAAAATTATACGATAAAACTCTTGTCTTCAATTATCTACCAGTTTAAAGAAATGAACTGAGGCGACTACACGTTAAATACAATCCGTCCATGCCGGATTTGGGGAAGACGTTGATAGATGCGAGTGCAGCTTCCCCGCCCCAGCTCATCCCCTTTCGGTGCCGAGGTCTGTGCCGCCCGCTTCAACATGTAGTAGCCGGATAATTTACCCCGACGAAAGCCAAAGCAATTTGAGCTCTGGACTTCATTGTCTTGGTTGACTGGAATCCGGTGGGATACTTTCATTCTATCCATGGCTCACGATACACCATCGTTTGCGCTGTCTGATTATGGGGTTTATTAAATCAGACGCATGCCCTGACATTCATGCACTTCATAACTTCTTGTCAATACTTGAATTTTATGCACCGAATAGACGGAGAAGGTAAAATCGCTATCAAAGGCGCTGATAAAAGCAAGGCTTCCTCTACAGAGATTGATGGAGACCCCAATTTCCCACGAAAACAACGAGACAGACAGAAGCGTCGCCTTGACGGTAACCATGCACCTCGAAATGCAATGTCTAAAACATAAAAACAATGTAGTTTAAGGAGTGCCAGACTTTCTTTTAACTGACATATTGCGTGATATGCCTCAGACTGCCAAGATGCCGAGATGAGGAGAAGCCGTCTGACATGATTCATGATCGTGCGTCAGTTTTCCCCATGTCTTGGTGCAACGCCCAGCGAGGAGAAACACACCCGCCTCTTAACTGCATGGCACACTGTTGTTTCTCCGACGGCCATACAATTTGGAGATGTTTATTCCACAATCAAATCTAGTGCCTGCTGCTCGGCGAAGCGGAATGGCCTCCGCACAGCGGCCACGTGCGACAAGACTCGACGCTGACGACAGATCCTTAGCTGTCAGACGACGTAAACGTGTTGTAAACTCGCCAAGATTTTGACTATATCATACTATATGTGAAATGCGAATGCTGTATGGGCTTTGTTGCATTGTAAATCTCCTCTGCCTTTGTATTTTCGTCCTTTCTTGTTGTTGATCGAGGTAGTATATGAGACCTCAAGACACCACAAAGTAACTACTAGATACCGATCTTCGAAAAAACATTAGTTAAACACTATGCTGCGTCTGAAATAAAAAACGGTGAAGCAGTTGTTCGCACTGCTGTATTGTGATTGCTGGTCTGGGATTCCGAAAGAAGCAAAATCAGTTTGGAATGCTTACAAAAGCACGACACCTGATGACACAATGTTGGCTTCTAATTGCGTGGAAGAACACATTCTGCAACATTAAGACACTTCAAGTGTACTCAACCGCGTCTTTTAATCTTTGATAATCGATACGTTACAACGCTTTGTAGCCCTATTGGTAGGAAGTAAATAACGAGTCCCATTGGGAGACGCCGTCTGTGCCGTCTTTTGTTATCTCTACTGAACTGGTGGCCTTTCACCTTTTTACATTGGAGTTTGCTTCACTCTTGGCTATTGTATACTCTCGTGCTTCTATGCTCTGTATTTAAATATTTTGTTCCTCGCTTTGCACTTAGTGGTTTCCCCCCGTATGCTTCTTCAGGAATGTTTCAAAAGCCTTGAAAATCATACCCGAAGATGTTTTCGATGTAATTTTGATGGTCTCGGGTGAAGATGTTCTTGGTAATCTTTTCATGATACTTTAAATGATGGCATTTTGATGGTTTTGATACGTTTTTGATGACATGTCTGATGGCGTTCTTAGTGATGATGCGTTTGCTGATTCTTTTGGGTTATTTTGATGAGCTTGGTTTTACGGCTGGATATCTGCTATGACTTCCTCTTTATTTTTTCGACATATAATCAGGCGAAACAAACATCGATATACGAGGAAACTCAATTTGTTGGGTTCGCATTAAACGTATAGAGCTTACAATATTTAAAGCAGCAGGTATCAGAAAACCCAATAAAAAAATGAAATAAAGCACAACGAGATATGAGAAGTCACCGCACGAGAATCTTGCCAGTTAATTCTCATTACCTACGTTTTGGTTCTCTCAAGTCACAAAAAACGTACGTATTGTTGACAGGAAAACCTCAACTCCTCTGCCTTTTTTTATGTCCAATTTCTTCTGAATATATCATTTGGAGATAGGTGTTATGAAAACACTGAATCTCAATATCAAACTCGTACAAGAAAGAGAAAAACAACAGATACAACTAAATCTCATCAGAGACACCAGACACACCCATTCTATACTCCGAATTACAAAATTACAAAAACAAACTCATCAGCAATCCAACATCGCCACAGAGAACTAAACACCAAAACTAAAGGTCTTACCCGGAATCGAACCGGGGCTACTGGAATCAGAATCCAGTGTCCTAACCGCTAGACTATAAGACCGTGTGCTTTAATGTTTTTGATGTCTGACCGTGATCCATTGTGAGTTCATGTTGTGGGCTACGATGTTGAGAAATGAAGAAAAACGCAATTGTGGGCTTTGCTATCGAGGTCTACTGCATACTAGCACTATGCCCCCGCAAGAATGGAGCCAAAGGCTCATATGTAAACTCTGGAAACCCCCACCCTCGTAAACCCACTCTACGAAGTATTAGGGCGTAATAGCAGCAAAAAAAACTCAGTCAGACCAAAGTCGGCCAAGTTACAGGTGGCAAAAAGTAAACTTGAGAACAGGTCTTACCCGGAATCGAACCGGGGCTACTGGAATCAGAATCCAGTGTCCTAACCGCTAGACTATAAGACCTTGTGTTAATTGATGGAAGACGGCATAGGATTTAGGGGTCTTGAGTGGGAGATTCGAAGCAGAAGCCCGCGAAGCATGCCTTATCCAGGCCATTTGTAGCCCTGCCATGCCAAACTTTTATTCCCTTGAAAGTACAAGATAGCATATATGATACCGGCGTACTAGCTGCCACCATATTACAATATAGCCACCAGATGGGCTTTTGTATCGACGCTAGGCTCATGTTCACTGAAGGCTGCAACAAACGATTCCTCAAGTAAGAAAGTAGATATGGATTGATAGAGACAAACTGTTTATCATATAAGTTCACATACTCTGCTCGTTCAAGCTCATGTTTAATATGGGTTGTGTTGCCTAGGAGCTAGAAATCAAAATTGTATACCTCCGCGTTCTATCATAAAGCTGTCCAAGTCTATGCCCTTGTTTACAGTCTCAAAACACACTAAACCGTCCGTTCTCTACTTTGAATTGTATTTCGTCGACTACGCACTGAGTCTACTAAATAAAACCAGCGACAAAAATGCACTGGCCGTTCAAGTTGCAGTCAGGTTTTACAAATATTATACATCGGATGCGCTGAAGATTGGATTTTGATACATGGTGCTAAGTCATGGAATTGACCCATGATAGGGAGTCAGTGACTGACAGTAGGGGAAGCGTTTTCAATCAAGCTAAAATTCTAGCAAGTCACTCTCTACGAATCAGTACGTATAAACATATCAATTATTAAACCAATGCGGCCCAGGAATCGACTCACAGAAAGTATACTTACCAGAGCCATAAAGGAAAAACAAGTAACTTGAGAGTGGGGGAAATAGAACAGTTGCGGTACACTATGGTAATGATAGGTATAGTGCACTTGTATCAAGCAGTTCAAAACAGAGAAACTTGTCCCGAAACATATCCTCTTTGCCATATCCTGAACCGCCTCGGTCCAGACTCGTCACTAATCATACGAAAGAACACATCTAAACCAAAACTGAACGTGTGTTCCCTCACTATGTACGGCCTTTGGGGGTGCTTCTATGAAAAAGGAATCTCCACAAGATGACTCATAAGGTGAAGACAAGATGGATCGGATGTTCTCTGCCCCTCGGTAATCATAAAACAACCATGATAAACTTTCGACGGGAAATTAAGGTAAAAATAGTTGCTAGCATCTCCCACAAGAAACGTTACAATCATTAAGTATAACCCACAGAAACATTTCCAAACATGAAAAAAATAAATAAATATATGCTCCAAGTAGACCGAAACAAATATATAATAGATGATGCCTAAAAAGAACGAAAAGAAGATTGTGGGTTGACCATGATGTGTCTGGCTGAAAACGGACAAACATAACAGCTCAACTAATATAGCCTCTTGCGACTACAATTCTACCGATGAAATGTTCCTCTTGGATACAAATACTAGTGCAATAGGTATCCTCATTATCTGTACTGTATGTATGGTTACATTTGATTGATGTCGCTGTTACCAATACAAGCGTCCAGAAAGGACCCCTAAGGTGGAAAACTTACGCATGCTCTTTCTCTAGGGCACCATATTTGAACTTGAACACAACTGTGTTTTCTTAAACTCAGCTGTGCATTGGTAGTTCACAATGCATTCAAAGTATAACTTCGCCAAATGAAAATCATGTGTTACTAGGTGCATGGAAGGGGAAGGACATAATTCCCCCAAAACGTGATATATATCAAAACCCGAAATGATAGATCTAAGCTTTACCTACACATTAAACAATTAACAGGAAAGTATTCTGGCAGACATTGATGCACTCGCTTATAGATACACATTGACTTCGTCATTATTGGGAACACTAGCGGTACTTGAACAAATGGGCGTCTTACATGATACATAAAGTAGCTTTTCCGTACACATAAAGTTACAACAGGAGTGTCCAGAACTAATCATTTTGTACGAGAGGAAAAGGAAAGATGTGTGGCCCAGACGGATACAGAAGGGGCGAGAGTGATAATTGAGAATAGAATGAGAAGCCAAAAAAAGTTTCGCGTTGATCAACCACACTGGACACAAACTACAATTAATGATTTTTTTTACGAGTGGAAGCTAACAGATGCGTGTCCAAGACTGCTGCAGGAGGGGGCACATGTGAAAACTGTGAGTAGAATGTAAAGCAAAACAAATATACTCCGCGTTGATCATCCGATGTACTTTCTTTTCGTTGGCGTCTGTAGAGTAGGGGAGACTAATTTAGACCCAACGGACTGAATCTTTCAACGCCATCCCAAAACCTCCGGCGTGTAGCTAGTATGGGTAGTCTACAGTATGAGTAGTCTACAGTTTGGAAAGTCTACAGCATGGATAGTCTAAGAAAACCCCTATCCTAACTAGACAAGATGCCGCTTGCAGGCGACTCCAACACGCCAATTTACAGGGAAAGCGTCTCGTCAGGGTGCTGTACTAGCTCAGTGTATGTAAATCAGTGCATTCGTATAGTACACTGCCGTACGCTGTAGTGAAATTTCAAGCAGCAGGCCTAATTTGCAAGAAACTGATTACGGCAAATATTTTGACGAGGGAAGACCCATAGCACTGGGAGTCCAAAGGGTTATATAATCACAAAAACCTGTGCTGACAGATTTCCCTCACATAAAAAAAAATATTCAGGCTGAAATACCGTCTAAGTGAACCGAATAACGTAACATACTTTGGGGATTCTGTACATAATTTCTATATACATATCAAAACCTCCCTTATAAGAGATAAGCTTATCAGCTGCATTTTATTTATTGTCTCAATTATGCTACATAACTACAGGGTATTAAGCACTGTCTACCGAGACAGAGTGTAATATACTTTGTTTTCGACCCGGAAATTTGTTGAACTGTATTGGATACTTTGTTGCAAGCACAAAACACATAAAACTATCAGTTCTCGTATGATAAAATCACAACAGAGCTGCTAATATATGCATTGAAAGCCAGTGTGACTAGAAGAGTAGTTGGTAGTGCTGTCGATGATCACTTAGTGACGGTACAGGCTGTTAGCTGCGGCGTAAAGGGCCACATTTCACTGCGTCATCTTGGTGATTCTATCTACTTCTCCCAATCCACACCCCTATATACTTCTCCCGATCCACACCCCTATCCCGAAACTCAAATTACCATTCTAGAACATACGGGCGGTGTCAGAGTACATGATACAGTCACCGCGAAGGTTTTTGACCACACCCTTGTGGGCCCTAAACACAATGAAGAAGAACCCGGAGACTCGCGTGATACTCTTTCCGAGTAAAAGTACAGACTTCGGTAGCGATCGGAAGTATCTTTGGATCGCCTAGATTTTTTTCCATGTCGCTTCTGCCTGTGCCCTAGCCCTAATAGAAAATGCAATACTCTCGTTCATCATAACAGAGGAATCACGTGGTAGTCGATCGAGAGCATAGACTGGTAACCGATGTCATCCGATTAAATGAAAATTGGTGTCCTGATCTCATCACCTGACGTTTGCATTTTATTTTGTGATTCTTTACCCAGTCAATAATTGTCTTTAGCGACAGACAAGCCTTTGGCGAAACAGATCTTCCGGTTTTACTGCTGACATTCTAGAAATAAATGCTTTTGATGAGTCTCTTTTTATATTAACCCAGTCTATGGAATTGTTTCAGCCTCAAAATCAATTAACGTTTCAGCCCATTTGCTGCCATACCACGCAGCAGTTCAGTATGGGTGCACAGGGTTTATTAAGTCAGTTGTGAGACTGTGGGGAAATTCTACGGTACACATGGGTCGTCCCGCCCGAACCGCCGATCTCTGGCAGTTGTGTCACAGGACCCACTTAATTATATAATGCTATTTCCTAATTAGGAAATTCGTCAACGACACTCGAATGTAGTTAACAAAATCCATTATGGCGCAGTTTTGTAGACTTTGGGAATTGACCACACCGACGGACGACTAAATATGCCCGATTCCCTTTACGTATGTATTCATATCCAGTGGAAATATTATATTGATAGTAATAAACCAGACTCTGAGCAATTATGTAGATAGAATTGCTGCTTCTGTTGGGTTGCCTCGGATTTGTTTTGATTGCCCAACTGTTCATGAGAAGACTGTCAGCAAACAGATTGATTTCAGTGATAGAAAAACATGTTACGAGTTATAT
The DNA here is from genome assembly GCA_022392925.1 of Ophiostoma tasmaniense. Classification (NCBI taxonomy): domain Eukaryota; kingdom Fungi; phylum Ascomycota; class Sordariomycetes; order Ophiostomatales; family Ophiostomataceae; genus Ophiostoma; species Ophiostoma tasmaniense. The sequence goes on along the minus strand of JAKRGK010000008.1, from coordinate 423,164 downwards.
TACTCTTTTGATTTGCCTCACATGCAATGCTGTGCGGCTTTGGCTCTCTGGGATCGTGCGCTGTTTTCTCGTCTCGACAGAGATCTCCTCGAGGTTGCATCGCCTGGAACTGAACGACTGCAGCAAGACCGATCTCATATTCTGTCGATTTCCAGAACCCCAAAAATTCACAAGAGTAAAAGAACCCGATGCAGTATCTTTGCTTTGAGGACAAAAGATCAGAATGGTCTGATCTCATAAGACTCATGGATGCCTTTGTTTAGAGACTGGGGTGATTGTATTAAAGCCAATCCCCCTCTACGCAGAGATACTGCGATGGAGGCTCCCCATAAAATAAGGTTTCTAGTTCCGATGCAGCCAGACTATGATGGCATCCCACGCAAAATAAGGTTCATAGCGTTGATACCGCCAGCAAAAGTTCTTCACTGCCTCGCACACCCCCCCCTTCCCCTCCCCAGATGTTCTTCCAGGCCTCGCACACCCCCCCCTTCCCCTCCCCAAATGTTCTTCCAGGCCTCGCTCACACACCTTCGAAAGTTCTTCCAGGCCTCGCACGCACATCTTGAAGAGCTGGCTCGCACGCACAGCCTCAAAAATCTCAACAGAGTGGCTTGTAGCTGCGGAGATACAAGTTGTTTTTTTTACCTCCTCTATTGTCACTCTGTACTGGTCATAAAGAAAGAATACTCTATAAGAGATACGACTTTCAACCCAAATTTCAAAGGCATCATTCAACCTTCTAACCTTTCAATCTTCTAATCTTTCAATCATTCAATCTTTCAATCTTTCAACCTCTTCACCATTCCATCTTTCCACCATTCCATCTTTCCACCTTTCCACCCTTCAACCTTTCAACCTTTCAACCCTTCAGCCCTTCAACCTTTCAATCTTTCAATTTCAAACAAGCAATCAATCGACTCAACCAATAATCAACCAACCAACCAAACAAGCAATCAATCATCTAACCAACTCAATCAACCCAAGAACTCACTCTATCCACTGAAGGATAAGAGCAACCCTGAAAATTATCAAAATCCAACCAACCAAGTAAGTTTATGTCTCTCTTCATTTTTCACCAAGTTCCATTGCCTTTACTCCTACCTTCTATATCACCTTCCCTGGCTTTTACTGTATTGTGCCATGTATTTCAGTGGTCTTGTTCTGTAGCCTGTCCAGATCTTCCATCCTCCACTACAATTTTAGGAGCTTTCTCTTATGCTTCAATCTCAACTGTCCTATTCTTCTCAACTGTCCTATTCTTCTCAACTATCCTATTCTTCTCAACTATCCTACTCTTCTCAACTGTCCCATTCTCACATACATTTGCTCCATCATTTACTGGATTACTTTCTGTGATTCAGGAAGCCACTCCATTCTTCGTTGTTCCCTACCCTATTCTTCACTGAGCTATTTGCTGTAGTTCTGCCACCTTCCCTGTACCCTAGCACTTATAGTCCTATAGCCCACCGAGTAGTCCGCTGTAGTTCAGTGTGCCCTTCCTATCTTTCACTCAGTCGTCTGCTGTAGTTCAGTGTATCCTTCCTACCCTTCACCAATCGTCCATTGCAGTTCAGTATGCCCTTTTTACCCTTTACCAAGTCGTCTGCTGTAGTTCAGTATAATTTTCCTATTCTTCAATGAGTCGTTCACCGTATTCCAGCGAACCTTCTTAATATATCACCGAGTCACCGCCTGTAGTTCAGCGAGTTTCATATCAATGTCCTATTTCCGATTCTTTCATGCTCTATTCCATGAACTTCACTGGGCTAGCTCCTGTACATCAACAAGTTGATTGTCCTATATCCCTAAAAGTCCCTTGTTCACATCACTCTTCAACACGAGGCCTTAAATTATCACGATTGCCATAATTTCACGATGGCTCCAATATTCTTTCTTCACGATATCTTCTCCACGCCTAGTTTTGCCTATTTATCCTCTTAATAGTCAGCAATACTAACACACACAGCCAAACAATGCCGGGACACGTCAGAGACGATCCATTCCTGTGCCAGGTCCCGCCCGAGAGGGACGAGGAAGACATGGGACAGACAAGTCCCGATAGTCCTGACTTATCTGAAGAAGCTATCGAGCTCCTTCTTGCAGCGTCGGGCTTGACGCTGCCAACACCTGCGCTGACTCAGCCAACCACGCAGGTCCCCTCCACCGCTCAGCCAAGCGGTGCGATCGACACGGCCCCACAGACTAGCACCACTAACAGCGCGGGTAACGCCGCCGCTAGCGCGCCTGGTCCCACTATAAGCCCTAGACGTAAAGCACGCCCAGGTGTTTCCTCCAACCTGCAAGCGGACTTGCCTGAGCCAGAAGATCTCGACGTCTACACCTTTGATCTTAGAAACCGGGCGCGTGCCTGTGGCACCGAAGCCAGGAAGGGCAAGCACAGCAAGATCACCGGCTGCCCCTGCATCTGGAACAGTACTCATGGCAAGGATGTGACGCCTGATCACGAAGTAAGTCATTTTCTTGCCTTTTATTTTTTATTTTTCTGTCCTTTTCAGTTTTATTCAGTTCTTCTCGGTTTGTCATACAAATAGTTTACTAACACACCGCAGTATCTTTGCCTTCGGCACTGTATTAAGAGCCACATCATCTCGGCCTCTAGACTCAAGCGTCCCATTGCTGATCGGCAGGAGTCCATGAGGATGGCATCTCTCATGCACCAGCTTTGCTACGGCATCCCGATTCGTGCCCAGAACATTGACAATGCTTCTCCCCGCATCGAGTTTGGAGTCAATGGCCAGTGGATTCAAGGCGCCTTCGGCTACAGTAACCCTGATTCGGCTTGCGTTTTCAAGGTTGAGAAGGGCAAGGACACCGAAGGCTTCAAGGCCCACATTAAAGAAAATGGTGTCCCGTTTCAGCAGTTCTACTTCTCGACATTCGAGCTCCTTCCGATGCCAGAGAACCGCAGAAAGGAAGAACGGAAGCGCAAGCGGGGTGACCAGGCTTCATCTTCGTCAAGGTCCGCCTCAAAAGAGTTTACGCCATCGTCTAGTCGGAGCACTGGCCATAGCCCCAACAGGAGCCCGAACCGAAACCCTATTCAGAGCCAATCTTGTATGGGAACAGTTATCGCCCAGGGATCTGTCCAGCCCCAGCCAAAGTCTAATACAGTGGATCCTGCCTTGCCCAGTGTAAACACCAACAGTCAGCCTCAACTGGATGAGGATGCTACAAATCTCTTACAACTCCTCCAGGACACTGAGCTAGGAGCGCTGTATAACTTTGGTGACCAAGTCCCTATGCCGGCAGCCCCAGACTACTTCGGTGACCAAGTCCCCATGCCAGCAGCCCAAGGTTACTTCGGTGACCTAGGCTCTATGCCAACAGTATCAGCTGACTTCGGTGCCCAAGCCTATATGCCAGCAGCCTCAGCTGGCTTCGGTGAACAAGCTTCTATGCCAGCATTATCAGCTGACTTCGGTGCCCAAGCCTATATGCCAGCAGTATCAGCTGATTTCGGTGCCCAAGCCTATATGCCAGCAGTATCAGCTGACTTCGGTGCCCAAGCCTATATGCCAGCAGCCTCAGCTGACTTCGGTGCCCAAGCCTATATGCCAGCAGCCTCAGCTGGCTTCGGTGAACAAGCTTCTATGTCAGCAGCCTCAGCTGGCTCCGGTGAACAAGCTTCTATGCCAGCAGCCTCAGCTGTCTTCGGTGACCTAGGCTCTATGCCAGAAGTATCAGCTGACTCCGGTGAACAAGCTTCTATGCCAGCAGCCTCAGCTGACTTTGGTGGCGAAGTGCCTATGCTAGGAGGCGTGGCTTATTTTGGTGGGGAGATAATTGCACCAGCAGCCCCAGCTGACATCGGTAGCCAAGCCCTTTTGCCAGCAGCCCTATCTAAATATGGTGACCGGGGCCCTATGCTAGCAGCCCCAGCTGCCATTAGTGGCCAAGCCCCTATGCCAACAGCTCCAGCTGGTTTTGGTGACGAAGCTTTTGTGCCAGAAGACCCCCTTGTGACAGCAACCTTCGCTGATTTCATTGACGAGGCCTTTTTGCTAGAAGACCCCCCCATGCCAGCAACCCCAGCTGATTTCGATGACGAAGCCTTTGTGCCAGCAGACCCCCCTATGGTCGTATCCCCAGCTGGCATTAGTGATCAAGCCCCTATGTCAGGAGACTTGGATGGTTTGGATTGTTACTTCAGTTTTGACGAGCCTAACACACTCGAGACCGGGCCTTTGTTTTTGTAGGCTATTAGCCCGCAAGGCCTAATGCTTGCCTACTAAACGACAAATCCATTATGGAGGCAATAGTGACGTGGTCTGAGTCCTGGCTGATAGAACTTGTGAGAAGTATTAGGCATGTCTACTTTAACGCCAGCTGGCCATCAATGGAAAGTAGAAGCCTTGTACATCAGTTTTTCTCTCGCATAACGGCCTACAGGAGTAGATCGCCACGGGCTAGGAGCTGACTCGCGGGGGGTGTGCATGATCCCCGGGCAGAGTCAGCCAGTGGAAGCGTTATCCCCAGGCCCCAAGGCGCTGGGGAGTGGCGCCCCAGGAGTTATGGTAGACTCCAATTACAGAGGACGAGCCACTGGTTTCAGCGAGACTTGCATCTGATTCCAGTGGGCAGCGCCGAGCCGAGTCGCGGGGGAGTAGCGTCCCAGGTGTTGCATAAGGCTCTAACGACAGCGATCGAGCCATTGAGTTTTAGCGAGCGTCTGCATTTCCCAAGAAAATACAGCGCTCTTCTAGCAGGCTGATGGGGTGGCCACCCAGATTCCAGCAAGAAGAGCGCCATAAAAGCTCACTGGTGCCTGTCCTCCCGCTGGGTTGGCGGCAAGGCTTTCATCAGTGGGAACCCCAAAAAACACGCAAAACCAACAAAAGTATGACCCGGCTTTACTTTGGAGAGGAGTGGTTACCTTGAAGCGGTATCGTCGACGAGTACGCCCGAAAAAAAATGCATAAAACCCAGAAAAGTCTGGATCTGGGGCCTGTGACCAGGGAAGGGTTACCGGAAGCAGGTCCTTGTGAACGACGCCTTAAAAATAGGAGGGAACGACAAGCAGCAGAAAACACGACGAAAAGTATGGGTTGAGCACGCGGACCGGAGTGGTTACCGGGGAGCATGTGAGGCTTGTACGCCCAGAAAAAAAGGAGTAAAACATAAAAGTGTGACTCGAACAGTGTCTGAAGGGTGGTTCCGGAAGCGTTGTGAGAGGCATACGCCGAAAAAATATAGATCGACGGGTTTAGGTTTTTCACCGAAAGACTTATGAAGCACGCGGTACAGGCCAACTTGCATCACAATCGCGACATAGCGAGCGAGCTGACTAGTCTTGAGGTTTTCCTGTTCTCTTAGATGAAATTCAAAAAATAGCATACTTAGCGAATTGGTTAGTTTTCTTCAACACACCTCAAGCATATGCAATGCACTGTGACCTTGAAGTAATATATGTGAAGTGATGATGTCGTATGATGATGTAGTTTTACTGATATTGTTTGATGATGTCGTTGTGACATATACATACGAAGATAGATTTACAGAGACATATCCAGAGACACATATGGTATGTGATGATGCAACTGGATGCACATGCTAATCATGCTCGATACAGTGGGTTGAGATGTCATGATGTTCCAATATAATGACAATGTCTCTGGATTTCAAAGTCCATCTGACCGGAACAGAGCTGTGCTTGTCTGATAGGGAGAAGTGTTTGCTACCCGCCAATAAATTAGCTATCTTTCCATTACTTACTCAAATAACTAGAATAGAACTAGAGCTCATCTTCATGCCAGTCTCTGTCAAATCTTCATAGGCGTAGACAAGTATCACCACTCTCGATATACCAAACCCTCCTTTGTAGTTTTTCCTATCATCATCACCAATCACCACCTTTTCATCCAACACTCAACATTTATTCTTAATATAATCCAAGGATATTTATTGAAAGTATTCTTTTCTTTTGATTTTATCTCTCAAGTAGACTATTGATTGCTCAATGTCATTGCAACTTGTGTCCTTTCCCCAATTTTCCATGACACCGTCATTGTTATTGCTTGTTCATATCCCCATGTAGCATTTCTAAATGATACTGAAGAAATATATTCAATCAAGTACTTCGTGGTCAACCTTTCAAGCTACTTCTCCTTTTCATGTTGATGCTTTTGCGGACATTCGTGATGTTTGATAGGCCTTGGCTTCTAGTTTCCTTGCCAAGGACCCATTATCTTCTGATTCATTATAATAGCATTACACATCCCATAGTACACCGCTGAAAGATCGCTTATTATTTTATATCTTATCCGCCGCAATTTACTTGATAACCTCCTATTATTGTATTGCCGCTGTTGTTGCCGTCTCCCTAGTGGAACCACCTTGACTTACACGCCAAGGTGGTTTCCTCATTGGGAATCAGCGCGGATGCACTGTCGCACACCCTGAGAATGCACAATGCTAACAAGTGCATTCTGTGATTGGCCTGCAGCGGTTGCAGCAGTGGCTGCATTGACTATTGATTGATTAACCCGTTTTCTTGTCTCACTTTATTCCTGTAGACGACTAATTGTTGCTTTTTTGAATGTCTCACTGACCCGGATCCCTTCTTGCTCTTAAGCGGCTTACAAAGCCCTGCCGACACCCGTTCTTCTCCCGCCCTTCTGTGCTTCTTTTCGCCTTCTTTTCGCCTTCTTTTCTTCTTTTACATGCTTCTTTCTTCATCGCTTATGTCGCTTTCCTCCTGCCTGTTCATCCCTTTCTTCCTGCCTATCGCTTCTGCAGCTGGGCGGGTCCAAAAACTGCAATATTGCCAGCATGCCCAAAGCTCGACCTACAGTCTCCCTTGCTCATTCATGTGTCTATCATGCTTATTTTCTGGTATTATGCCAGACATATAAACCTTCTCAACTGAATCAACTAATATGCACGGGCCATAGCCAGACTAACACCTGTCTACACATTCTGCGTGTCCGCACAATACTATCCCACTGCTGTAGTGAGTCACGTTGCAGCCCAGCTTGCGATTGTCCCGCTGCCTGTCAATGGCAAGCGTCATGGCACGGAGCACAACATGTGCATTGGCTAATATATAAACAAACTCTGACGTTTGGTGTTTTGCTAGAATTTACTACAATGAACACGAGCGAGAAGTCACGGGCACTTTGGCTGACATGCATGTCTCACAGCATCGGGTGCCTGCATCCCTCCGCGCTGTGTCACTCGCACATAAGAAGCTGATTCCCCTCTTTGGGTTTGTTTTTTGTCTTCGCTCTGCAGACCATTGCAATCATCCAAGTCTAAACATGAAAGCCTCGCTCATCCTGACATGGGCCGCCGCGTCGTCGGCTTCGCTCTTCCTGGGCCTCAAGCCACCCGGCCTCCAGAAAGGCACCTTCTCGCCCAAAGTCGCTGCCAAGGTCGCCGAGGCCAATGCCAATGCCCACGCCATTGATAAGCGTTCCGGCAGCGCCTCTACTGTGCCCACAAATGGCTGGGGCACCTTCCAGCAGCTCATCGACCACGACAACCCGCGCCTGGGCACCTTTGACCAGCGCTTCTGGTACAGCACCGCCTACTGGAAGGGCCCCGGCTCGCCCGTGGTCCTTACCAACCCGGGTGAGCAGTCCGGCACCGGCTGGAATGTCACTTATCTCACAAACCAGCGCATCATTGGCTACTTTGCCGAGCAGGTCGGCGGTGCCACCGTTATTCTCGAGCACCGCTACTGGGGCGAGAGCTCGCCTTTCCAAGAGCTGACCGTCAAGAACCTCACATACTTGACCATTGAAAACGCCATGCGAGACATGACGTACTTTGCCGAGACCTGGGTGCCGCCGTTCGACACGTCCGGCAAGAGCCGCCCATCCAAGGCCCCCTGGATCTTGACCGGCGGCTCGTACCCCGGCGCGCTCGCCGCCTGGTCCGCCAACCTCGCCGCCAGCCAGCCCGAGGCCGGCGCCACGTCTCACCACAAGGGTACCAGCCCGTTCTGGGCGTACTACTCGACCAGCGGTGTCGTCCAGGCCATTGGCGACCTGTGGGAGTACTTTGCCATTGCCCAGGCCAACACGCCCGCCAACTGCAGTGCCGATTTGACAAAAACCATTGCCTATGTCGACAACATTTTGAAGCACGGCACCAGCAAGGCCAAGGCCGACCTCAAGGCGCCCTTTTTGCTCGGCGACCTCGAGGACGCCGACTTTGCGCGCGCCCTCGCGTTTGGGCCCATCTACTTTCAGCAGACCCAGTTCTTCTTTGAGTCCTACTACGGCTACTCACCCTACTTTCGCTTCTGCGACTACATTGAGAACGCCGAGCCCGGCTCCAATGCGACCTCGCTGCCCGGCAAGCGGGGCGTCGGCGTCGCCAAGGCGCTCGCCGGCTACGCCAAGTGGATGACCGAGGCTATTTTGCCGCACTTGTGCGAGTCGTTTGGCCTCAGTGACTTTCAGGGCACCTACAACACCGGCTGTCTCCAGAATCTGAATGCATCCAGTGCCATGTACCAGGACATCAGCCCCAGCAACACGATCAGCCGCCAGTACTGGTGGCTCGTGTGCAACGAGCCGCTCGCCTGGTTCCAGGACGGCCTGCCCGCCGGTGTGCCGTCCATCGTGTCGCGCCTCGTGAGCTACGACTACCACGTCGCCATCTGCAAGGCGCAGTTCCCCGAGAGCGCGGGCGGCTTTGGGCTGATGCACGGCCGCACGGTGGCGGCAGTCAATGCATACACGGGAGGCTGGAGTGTGCCTGCGAGCAAAACGCCGCGGCTGCTGTACGCCAACGGGCAGATCGACCCGTGGCGCGCGGCAACGGTGAGCTCAGACTGGCGACCGGGCGGCCCGATGGTGAGCTCGGCCAACGTTCCGATCCATGTGGTGCCGGGCGGCGGGCACTGTTCCGACGTGTATGCGGAGAACTGGGCCGTCAACCCTGGCGTTAAGGCAATTGTCGACGAAGAGGCGGCGACGATTGCGGGCTGGGTAAACGACTTTTACGTTGCCAAGGGGCTGAAGAAGCCATCGTAGTCGTTTAAGTCGTACAAGTCGTTTGAGTCAATATCGAGGAAGCAGTGGCCGCTCAAGAAACAAGAAATTCCAAAGATAGTCAAATAGTATTCAAGGCAAACAAATAGCTACAGAACAGAACAGCAGTCATTACATCATCAATCGTCACTCTCATTTTAGTGGTTTTTGTCCGTAGACAACGTGGCTATCCGTTAGTATTCTGGGACATTGATAAGATGAAAGAGAAACTTACTAATCCATCATGGCGTGGATGTTTGGGTTGTGCAGGCGCCGGCGCACCTCAGTCAGCATCACCGTCGCCTGCTCGTGCGTCCACTTCATCACGTTGGTGTACAGTCGCATCGACAGGCCCTCGAGGCCCTGGTTGATCTGCATAAAGTTGTGCAGGCCCGTCTGCTTCAGCTTCGGGTCGCGCGGCCACGTGCCGATGGGCAGCTTGTACTTTTGGTGGTAAATGTTTGTGAAGCCCTGCTTCTCGAACCACCCTTTGAGCTTGAACCCGGGCTGCGGGTCGCGCCCAATGGCCGCCGCCGCATCGCCCATGCTCTTGATCCAAATTGCCAGCGGATTGTCCGGCTTGAGCGTGTCGTCCTCCGAGTAGTAATGAATATCAAAGTCCTGAAATTCGGCCCAGCCGCCGGGTTCAAGATTGTCGTACGTGCGCTGCACCAGCAGCGGCCAGTCCAGAATACTCGCGGCCATGTACCGACAAAAAATAAAAGTAAACGGTTGCTCGTAGACCCAATCACTCTCGACGTCGTCGACCTCAAACTTGACGTTGGGCGGCACAAAGTTGGGCATGTTGGCGCTCAGGTCGTTGCCGAGCACAAATGCGTTGGGGTAGGTGTCAGCAATCTCGATGGCCCAGACGCCGTTGCCGGTGCCGATGTCGAGGATGCGCTGGGGCGTGGCGTGCATGTCGATGGGGGCAAGAAATAGAGCGCCGGTGGCGAGGGTAACCATGTTGTGGATGATAAGCAGGCGGTCCATTTCCAGCTCGTCGTTGGGCCGGGTGTAGCGGCCGTGCTGGTAGGCATGGTAGCGGCGGCCGTACTCGACAGGGTAATTGAAGACGCTGGAGGCGAGGGAGGTGGTGTAGGTGGACTGGCCGTCGCCGAGGGCGGAGTCGCTGTCGGTATCGTCGGGGTACTCCTCCTCGTCCTCGGCGTCGATAATGGCGTCGAGCGGCTGGCCGGCGGGCTCAGCACTTAAAGACTTTGGCGACGAGGCGGACTTTGCAGACGCGGCGGACTTGGTCGACTTTGGCGACGATGGTGATTTAGGTGACTTTGGTGGTGTGGCAGCACCAGGGCTGTCGACTGGCGACGAAGCTTCTGCTACAGCGGAGGCAGTGGCAGTTGTAGGGGCATTTGCAGGAGCGGTCTGGACAGCAGGGGCTGTCGCGGACTCTTTATCCTTGTCGGCCATTGTGCAATCCTGTCGGTGGTGGTCTACTGTGTCTGTATGGCGGGAGTGTACGATGTAAATCGTGTGGTTGGATTAGGGTCGGGAAGCGCCCAACTGCAGATGTCCGCTGCCGTGCTGATGGTTTGGACCCCACGAACTGTCGATGCGTGAATAAAAGGATTGAAAGCGCGTGATAGGAACAGTCACTGTGATCAGATGTTGGTGCTGACAAGATTCGGCGAGGCTGAGACGGCGATCTGTCGATGAGTGGCGGACAGGGGCGAGTAGATGTACTGAATGAAACAAGAAGGAGAAGCAGAAGAACAACAACCGAAGAGAGGGAATAGAAGACAACGTGGAAAACAGTGGGCAGCGGCCGGGGTATCAATAGGAAATGCGAGGATTCAAAGGATGCGAGCGAAAATACAACGTCAGCGTCGCAAAGGATAGCATTAGAGGCAAAAGCGTGGAAGCGTGCCTATTTGAGGAAAGAACGAAGCAAGTGAACAGAAGAGGAGATGGGCCGTGCAGTGCATAGTATTCCTTACAGAGCATACTCGTATGCTAGCGGGTGGATTACAGTGGATAAGCGGTGGACGAGTGGATTCAATGCTTAAACCAGACACTAGGCCCGAGGTGAAGGCTGGATGTATGGAAATATCTGGAAATAGTGCTGAGATATCCGGGATTGAGTGATCACGTCCTCTTCCAGTTCAAGGTATTCGTGAGAAGCCAAGGGAGAGAAAATACAGAGTAAATGGATGACTAAGATTCGAAAGAGAACAATAGAACCAAATACAATGAATGCGACGAAACGATTACTCGATACGGAAGGACCCCTCATGGTAATATTCTCATAAGAAAGTGTTGGCTGTTTTAGGTCAGAACACACGATATTACAGAGGACTTTACCAAAGTGGTGTGCTGGCTGTCCGTTGCAACTTGCCAAGGGTTGCAAGCTAAGATGCTGCAGGCGGTGCGCTTCCTAATCTAGCCGCTGCAGAAAACAGCCGCAGACAGTAGAAAGAGGAAGGAGGGGCATGTAAATGCTAGTTAGAGGGGAAACTGGTATTTCATCGACGAAGATGAGTGCTGAAGTCGATAGCCGGCCTGAAAAGATAGAAGAACAGATTGTATATTATGTTGGCTACTGGCTGCAGTTGCAGTGCGAGACAAGTGGTGAAATACCCTGCCAAGACCGTGTGGATTAATGTAGATTGTCTGCAATTCTGTGCTGCAGGTTTCAATTACAGGGCTGTCATGGGCTGTACTGATCGACATTTTATTTGTGACGTCTACTGTTGTTTTGTTTGAGTCGGTTCTATTTTCAAGTAGATATAGTTGTAGTGGCATGGCTTGGTCACAAGTATGTCTCCAAAGTGATGGGTCGAGGCAGAAAAACCGTCACGAACGATCACTCAATACTGTCAGGTGTCAGGCCAAGGTGAGAGCAGTGGACCGCGTTTTACTCCGCGCCTATCACAGCGTCCCTCTAGGCCGCCCTTGGGCACTCCAGGCGCTAGACCGTCCCTAGTCTGTCCGGGAGTCATCCGGCCGTTGTAGAAAAACAAAAATATTTCATAAATGGAAGATACGTTCTGCAAAGTACTACGTTATTTTGTGTAAATCGTCGGGAAAATACAGAAGACAAACAGTAAATGGATAAAAAATGAAACAGCTGTGCGCTTCTTCTGCCACTCAAACGAGACATCCTGACCTTACAGCTTATGTAATCTTTTGTGATAGTGGCGATGGTATCTACAATTGCATACTGTCGCCGATACACTGCATCAATATCAATACGGCCTTTGACTGGCAGCGGTAAGATAATCGGGAACAGAGACAATAACCCGGTTCGTGGGCCGCGGGGTTGGGCCAGTCTGACAGAGTATCTCGGGTTATACGCGGTTGATTATGTAATCGTAAAGTGGTGATGTCAACCTGGGTTCAAAAAAAAGGCATTAAATGAAGCAGGTAAAAGGGTCAATCAGCATAACAATTTTCACGAGATATGTTTCAGTATAGTATTTAACAAGTGACGGCAACAGATTTAGCTCACCAAGTCTTCTGGCAATACTTTGCACTTGACGTGTGCCACAAAGTCTGCCATCTCAATATTTAGAAAACTAATTCTAGATGGCCGGCTATTTGTGAATTAGTGGAAGCTTTTCTAACCAATTTACATTTATTTCTTAAATTGAAAATATTTATGGTGATTTTGATGTATTTAATACATTTAGTTTATTCAAATAAAATGTATTAAAGCTAGTTCCTCGTTGTTTCTTTAAAAATACACTCAAAGCCATCACACATTTCAACAAACTGAAGTCTAGCTGATAATTTCGCAATTTAATACGTCGCGGTATCAAAGTGCCGACTCGGTGAGTTTTCAACGGGTTTTTGAGATTATGGAAATGCTGGTAAGCTGTGCTCATATGCCGTGAGACATCTTGACCGATCGTTAGCCCTAAAGCAAAGCAACGCTGACAAAGGCCATCAGCAGCACTCTGCCCCACGACGACAGAAAGCAAATAAGATCGCAGTCTTGTCCATTTAATTGACTTTTAATGTGAATCAGACAAACCGAGTCGCTATACAACGCTAGGATCAAGACAGCCGCAGACATGGCTACATCGACACCGCTGACTCAGGTCGACCGCATCGAAATCACCGTCCTGGTCGACAACGAGCTGGACCCCATCTCGCCGAGCCAGAGCGAGCATGTACAATACGCTGGTAAAATGCGTGGTATCAAGCTCAAGCCTGTCGCAGGTTCCGAGCCAGGCCGAGAGCATGCCCTGGAGTTGCGCATGGATGCTATCTGCTGTGCCGCCCACGGGCTTTCCCTGATGATAGTGAGTCTATCCATCATAAAAGTAATAGAGAATCGGGATGAAATACTAATGAAAGACCGCATACTCGGGTGACATATCCCATACAATCTTGTTTGATACCGGGCCAGAGGAGGACGTCTGGGAGCGCAATGCAACCCGCCTCGACGCTGACATTGCCAAGATTGAGCGCATCCACCTGTCGCACTGGCACCGAGACCACTCGGGCGGCATGCTGCGCGCCATCAAAATGATCAATCAGGCCAAATCCGAGTCTAACATTGAGACTGACAAAAGACTGGCGGTCGACCTCCATCCGGACCGCCCCGACTACCGCGGCTTCATCGTGCCCGGTATGCCACCCGTCTCGCTCGAGGCCGATCCAACATTTGACGAGATTGAGGCTGGGAATGTTGTTATCGAAAAAAGTGCCGACGGCCACGCCGTCGCCGACAACTTCTTCTACATCTCAGGCGAGATCCCCCGCGAGACAGACTTTGAAACCGGCGTGCGCGGCGCCGTGCGCTATGTTGCCGCCACCCAGTCGTGGGAGCCCGACACACTGATCCACGAGGAGCGTTTTGTAGCGTGCCACCTGCGCGGTAAGGGCTTGGTGGTGTTTACCGGGTGCAGTCACGCGGGCGTCGTCAACGCGTGCCACCATGCCATCAACACATTGAGGGAGCGCGTGCACTGCGTCGTCGGCGGCTTCCACCTTGCCGATAATGATGCCGAAAAACTACAAAAAACCGTGCAAGGTTTGCAAGACATTGGACCGGACGTGCTTGTGCCGGGGCACTGTACGGGGTGGCGGTTCAAGTACGACTGGGAGCGGGCGCGGCCGGGTACACTGGTGCCGTCATTTGTGGGCACAAAGTACGAGATGCATGCAGAGTAGATGCAGAATAGATGCAGATATCCATATTAACATATTATACATACTCGCCAAGGTAACCAAGTGGTAGAAATTACAATGAAGAACACAAAATCAAATCTGACCGTCAAAGAAATCGTTAATGTCGTGCATGTCGTTCTCGCCGCCCATGAGTTGGGAAATGTCAAAGTTGACGGCCGGGTTGGTAAATGCGGTTGTCCACAGCGTGTTTTCGTCAAGGTCGACGACGTCCGGTGGCGTGTGTATCGAGGGGTGCGGAGGCGGGTGAGAGGATGGTTGCTGCTGCTGGTGTGTTGGAGATTGTGCGTGTTGAGATGGTGGGGGGTGTGAAAACGCTTGTTGTTGCAGATGTTGTTGTTGTTGTTGCTCTGATGCATTCATGAACAATATACCAGAAGAGTCGATATCGGCAAGCTGCAAGTCCAGGTCCAGATCGTCGATAAAATTGTACAGCTGGCTATTATCCATGCTCGGTGCAAATGGGTTTGGTTGCTGTTGCTGTGGCTGCGCCTGTGACTGCGGTTGTGGCCGCGGCTGCGTTGATGACTGTGACTGTGACGGCTGTTTGAGTTGCAGCGGTGCTTGATGCAAATTCGCTGTCTGAAACGAGAAAGACAACGGCACCGTCGATGCAGGCTGGCTCGGCCCCAGAATCATCTGCAGTCGTGCCAGTTGCTCGTAGCGCGACGCCACATAGCTGTTGCCCAGCTCGCCCATCCGCCGCAACAGAGCAAGCCCCTTTCCCATCGCGTCCACCGTCGTCGCGTCCGTCGGGAACGCCATGTACACCAGCGATAGTACAATCGCCGCCGAAAACACATGCTCGCCGTCCATGTACCCATACGTCGCCACCATGTTGTGGTTCGCCGCCTTGCTCATGAACTGCACCGTGTTGCGCGCTGCCGACTTGCACGCCCGGATGACCGCCACAGTTTTCGCCGACAGCCCTGCCTGCCAGTCCTTTTCTTTGGCTTCGGGCCTCCGCCGGATCAGGCTGATGCGTTTTTGTACGACGTGGAACAGCAGCGGCCGCGCCGTCATGTTGATACACTGGTAGTAGTGTAGATACATTGAAATACTTTCGCGCGACAATTTTCCGCGGTCCGGGTCCAGCCGCAGCGCCTTGGGCAGCGCTTCCTCCCACTGGATCAGCGACTGCAGGATCGAGTGCACCGTCTGCACCAGCGACTGGCCTGTGTGCGTCGATGCCGCCGTGCGCCGGTAAATGAGCGCCGTGATCGTGCCGAGGATGCGCGACAGCTCTGTGTAGCAGCCCAGCACGACCACCGGGCTGTCGACAGCCTCACCGGGTAGCCGTGAAGGCATGCGCACAGCAATGTCCTCGTCAAGAATCGATATGGGATTTCCCGACTTGAGGGACAGAATACGGTCCAGACTGTAGATGCTCCACCACACGCGCCGGCGGTGCTCGCGCTCTGCATCAGACGCAGAAGATGTGGCGGGCAGCTCCTGGTGCAAGCCAAGACTAATGGCCATGCGCAGGGCAATTCCAATATACAAGAACGCCGCATCGCGCCGGTTCATGTTCTGGAGGAAATAGCCAACGTACGCAAACGTCTCGACACCGAGAATCGACCCTGGCTCATGCACGTCGGGCAGCAGCGCAAGCGCATTGGAAAAGTAGACAAAGCCGGGCGGGTGGTCTTCTTTGAGATTCTCGGGTGATTTTCTATCACCAGTACCAGGTGACGCTTCCGCCGACTGGTCAAACGTCTGCCGGTTGACCGAGTAGAGGCGGCCGAGCGCAAGGATCATCAGAACCTTGGCATACATAAGGCACGACTGCGTGTCGCTCAGGTCGGGTGGGCTATGCTCGTAGGCGTGGTTGAGCTGCTTCTCAAACGTTTCGGGGTCCGAAAAGGAAAAGATGGTGCCAATGTACATGTGCTGGGAGAAAAAGTAGTGGCGCGCGACGTCGACGGGCGGCAATTCGATATTGGCGCTGTGTATGTTTTGGCTGAGCACTGTCCTGCGCGAGAGCTGACCGGGGTTGTAGAAGAACGGCGTATGCTCGGCGCCTGTGTCATTTACGGCCGACGCATCCAGGCCGGACATGCGCGAGGCGATCTGAAGAAAGTTGTCGGCCGATCCGCGGCTGGCTTTGAGGTAGAGACTCATCTGCTTGAACTGGCCGGGCAGAGACTCTTCTGTGTCGTCGAGCTCGCTGTCGTTTTCAGCTTCGGCGTCATTATCATTATCATCGTCTTCATTATCGCCGGGAAGCGCTGTTAATGGTGACAGGCCGTCTGGCAGTGAGTCGATGACGTCTTGAGGTAAGCTCTTGAAGATGTCTGTCTGTCAGCAAAGGCGTATTGGTGTTAATGATGGAGGTCAACATACCTTCATAGCGCTCGAGTTTTGCCTTGAGGTATCTCAGTTTGCTGTTTGTCAGTAAGGTAGCCAAGAGGTCACAGTAATTTCGAATGGCGTACTCCTCGTTGACGCGGATCTTCTTGGGTCCGGCATAGCTGCAGTCGAGGTTCTTCGCCTGGCAGCGCTCGCACTTTGGCAGATGTTTCGAACAAAATATCTTTTGGCGTTTGCATTCATGGCAGCTGTTGGAACATTAGAGAGAGAAACTGAAAATACAAAAGAAGAGGAACGCACGCTCGTGGCTTGGGCTCTGGTGGTGCCTTGCCCTTGCGTCCCGGGGTCGGCGACTTCTTGATGCGTGCCATTCTTATGTGGAGTTTGTGCTGTTATATAACGGTTGCATAATATCCATGAAAATCGGCAAAAAAATGATACATGAAAATGGGAGGAAATAAGAGTGGAAAGCAGTCAGCTTTTAAAGGTCAAGGATATCCTGAGATGTCTTTCGCCTAAGCATCTAGAACTGAAGACGGAAACCGCCTTATCGACGTCACACACGACACATTGACTCGATAAGAGCTATGACGAGGGCAGAGAGGAGAGGGAAACCAATACAGGGCTTTCAGCCTCGAAGAAATGCATGAGACGCAGGCACAAGGCGCACGAGGCTCGTCGAGATAAGCTTCACAGCCATAGTGGTGGCATGGACCAGGCGATGTCCCCGGTTGAGTGTTGTTATTCCAGCCAATCAAAAGCAGCCAAACTCCGAGGAGACCCACAAGCGTCGGTCACCCTCTCCGAGATACATCACTCTGTGCCGGCCAAGGGTAGCGATGGGAGGAGTGATCTAGATTGATTGATACTAAATAATCAGTGATAAAACAGAACCAAGTACGTTTAAATGATATTATACTCAAATCAGAGTGAATATAATGAATTCTGACTAGAATTGATTGAAATCCGAGTCACTGTCCGGCGATGAGCACGTGACCAGAACAAGCGATAAGATAAGCTGACCGCCAATTTTTTTTGGCAGAATCGACTAGCAAAACGCAGTGCAAAAAAAGATCACCCACGAGCATCACCGACGCCGAGCTGACCAGATTCGAGCAACGGACCCCGACTTACCCCTCTGATATCAACATCCACACAATGGCTCGTGTCGACGAAAAGGCGCGGTACTACCTGGAGCGGTCGGTACCGCAACTGCGCGAGTTCGAGTCCAAGGAGATTTTCAACAAGGACGAGATCCGCATGCTTGTCCAGAAGCGCACCGAATTTGAGCGCATCATCCTGTCGCCCGGATCCAAGCCGACCGATGTCCTCAACTATATTGCATGGGACCAGCAGATGGACCTTCTGCGCCAGAAGCGCTGCACACGCCTCAAGATCAAGCAGTCGTCCGGTCACGCCAGCCAGGGCCGCATCTTCCAGACGTTTGAGCGCGGTGTCACAAAACATCCCGGCAGCACGCTGCTGTGGCGGAAATACCTCGAGTTTGCAGCCCAGGCCAAGGCCACCAAGAGATGGCGCGGCATCATGACGCGCGCGCTGCGTCTGCTGCCCGGCGACGGCGAGCTGTGGGTTATTGCGGGCCGCAAGAGCGTACGCGATGGCGACATGGAGAGTGCGCGCAGCTACTTTATGCGTGGTTGCCGGTTCTGCACGGGATCCGCGGCGTCGTCGTCGAGCTTGCTGGTCTGGACCGAGTATGCCCGTGTCGAGATGGAGTGGCTGCAGCGGTTTGAGGCCAAGAGCAACGGTGGCAAGAAGAACAACTCGGAGATCACATCGCTGGTAGCCGAGACCCGCAAGAAGAAGAGCGACAACGTCTACGAGGAGGGCGAGGGCATGGCCTTTGACGACGACAGCGACGACGACGACGACGAGGGCGACTTTTCCAACGCAGTCATCCTGCCCAAGCACCTGACCGACGACCCGGCCGCACAGGCCAAGCCGGAAGTCTTCAGCGACGATGCCATTGCCAAGCTCAAGGAGACGCCGGCCCTCGAGGGTGCCATTCCGCGTGCCATCTTTGACGGCGCAACGAAGCAGCAGTTCTTCAACGGCGATGCAGGTGAAGCCTTTTTCGACGTGTTTGTGGCCTTCCAGGGCAAGGTCGCCGCGCAGCCGGCACTTGTGCAGAATGTTGTGGACGTCCTGAGTGAAAAGTACGCAGCCGAGCCGGCGACCTGGAACTGCCGTGTCAAGCAGCAGCTGCTCGGCCTCGAGGCAGACAACGCCGCATTCCCGCGTGCACTGCGGACAGCGCTGGCGCAGCTGTGGGAGGGCATGGACGCCATGAAGACGCCGACGACCAAGGCGCGCCTGGCGGCCAAGGCCACTGCATGGGTGGATGCGCTTGTATCGCGGCAAGGCCTGGATGCCGGCTTGCACGCCGTTCTCGTCGACACGCGGAGGAAACTGCAGAGAGCTGCCGGTGTTAAGGAGGACGAGGAGTCTGCCGACGAGGAGTAGTCAACATTTGTATTCTGTTTATTTTATTGTCACTTGCATCATGTCTTGCCTGGGTGTTGTATTATCATTACTATTACTTGTATATACCAAAAGCTATGCATTCTTTTCCATCTTGACACTTTTACTGCTTCGCCACTGACATGATATGCTCCCACTCAGACGGCGACACCTTGCCCACGCTCAGCCGGCCCTGCTTCAACAACTGCATGTTGGCCAGCGGCAAGCCCGGCGCAGACCCCATGTCGCGCAGGTCGTAGAGCGAGATGACTTCCTTGAACTTGGACCGGAACTCGACATGCACGACGCTCCATTTCGGGTTGGCCTCTGTTGAAGACGCGTCGTAGTATGCCGTCTTAGGGTCATGCGCCGACCAGTCGGGTGAGTGCTCCTGCACAATCTCCATGGTGCCCACGATGCCTGGCACTTTGGTATTAGAGTGGTAGAAGAAGGCCAGGTCGCCCTTGCGCATGGCCCGCAGGTTGTTGCGCGCACCATAGTTGCGGATGCCGTCCCACGGCTCGGGCTCGGTCTTGTTGCGCAGGTCATCGATCGAAAAGCGCACATCGATGCCTCTCTCCAGGCGCGTCTCTGGCTCAGCCTTGAGCAGCCAGTACTGCTTTGCGCCCGGAGCCGCTTCTGCCGACCCTGTACTTTCTTCTGTCTTTTTCGGTTCAGTCTTTGCCTTCGCTGCCTTGGCCGTCTTTGGTGTTGCCTTGGGCTCTGCCTTGGGCTTGGGCTCGGCCTTCTTAGGCGCTGGCTTTGTCGCTTTGGGAGTTGCTCTCGATGCAGTTGTCGGGTCGGCGGCAGGCTCTTCTTTCGCATCGGTTCTCCGTCTCGATGATCGTCTGGGTGCCTCGATGGCTTCTGTTTCAATCTTTCGTTTCGCCATTTGTATTGTGAGTGTGGTCATTCGTGATCTTGTGAGTGCGCTTCGTAGGGGTAGCATGTCGCCTGTATGATCCGTGATCAACGCGTTCGCAATGTGTGGGCCCATTGGCTGAAGTAGTGTCAGTATGTAATCTTGCCAGCTATATCACTAAAGACACTGTATTATGATACTTTGAGAGCACACCCACAAAGTGTTTGTAATTATCACAGCATTGTAATGCATTCCAATCGATAGCATAAATGAGTCTTTTCGTTATATTTTCTGATAGACCGTCATACAATCGTGATGTACAGAGGCTGCTGTGGCGTCTAAACGCCAAGCAGTGCATCGAAAAGCGATCACATGCTCCATCCTCCCAGTTTATCTGCAATAATATCAAAGGAAATTCAAAGACTTCCAAAAATACATTCAAAGCTACTTTTAAAGATACATTCAAAGATACATAAACTGTCACACAAGTACGGGAAGATCCGAAGATGAGCGTTGGCACTTGGCCTTCCAGCCGGCCCTGGGCCATCTGGGTGTCTCATCGATCGGTTGTCAGCCCGCTTCAGCTCTCTCCCATCAGCCTCTACTGCTACTGGTTATCAAAGAATACAAAGGCATGTTCCCCTCACCTCGTCTTTAGACTTTTTAGCCACAAAGTCAATGCACTACCCCAGCTTTGTATCTCGCTTGATAAGATGATGCGTACCCCAGCCGGATCTATGACAGATCTCCGGCTGCACGCTCGTGCAAGCAAGTTGATTTATGATTATCAGTCGTATTGTGTGCCAGTTAAGCGTAGTCAGGATCAGGAATAGGCCGGCCAGCATATGATGGCATCTTATCAACCCGTCAACTACTCGGCTACCTTTATGTGTCTGCCTATCCAGCTGGCGACAAGCAACGTGGGCACCATCAGAAACTATTCAACAACAAAGATGTCTTTCGTCCTGTCTTCTAGAATCGTTCTTTTGGTCACACATTACCTGGCTTCGCTTCTAGAAAGATATACTCAACTTTGTCAGTGTCAAAGTCAATGAATCAAAAAGGTACTTGTGCATACATACAAATACAGCCGTATATAAAGTACACTCTCTAGACCGTCTGCTAATATGATTGGATGTCGTTTTCGTCGCCAGACAGGCCCCACTTTCACACTAGCGCGGGATTGAAACCAGAGTTGACAAAAGCATCCAGATAAGTGGGGCACATCCTTTCTCCTTTTCTGCTCCCAGAAAGCCGCCCTGCCGCCACTGTTTTCGCTCTTGTCTTCCTCTCGCAGCTCCTGTGAGTGCGTCCTTGTGTCTGTCTACCTTGCTCACCAACGCACCTCCGCCAACAGGCCCGACGCGCTTTTTCGCTTTCACTGTAAGTACTGCTCATCTACTTATGTGTATCTTGCTTGTACAGTACTCTTTTCTATTTGGCATTTGTATCGTCTGCTCTTTCCCTTTCAAGCTCTCCTCTTTCCGTTATCTCTCATCGCCGTCTGTTGTTGCTGTCTTGCCATCTCGATCTCTCGAGAATCTGACTGTCTTGCCTCGTCTATATCTCCTTCGCTCCTTCCCCCCCGGCACTTGGGCCCAGCCGCATGGTGCAGTTGCACTTTTTCATCTATGCCGTCTTTGTCAGCTTTTCCGCCTTGTTGTCCGTGTCATTCGATTGACACCAATCGGTCTTGATTTCGATTGATCGAGGTCGCGTTGTGTGCGAACGCGGTTGGGCGGGTCCTCATCGCGTTCTCCTACCGAATTGCCCGAGTTTGCAGTGCATTTGAGCTGTGAAGTCACAGTGATATAGTGCAAATTATGACAGTTCCTCTCACATTGACACTGTACATCACTTGCTCCTTCCCCATTTTACCCAAGCTACAGCAGGCTCTTGCCTGTTGCGACAGCTCCCCCCTGAATCACAGTGCCTCTAGCATGAGTTTAGCACCTGGATGTCCCACACTCCAGCCTATTGGCTGACCAGTGAGGGAAAGAGCGATCGGACTGCACCGGCCAGCGCCTTCCCAGGTCTTGACACGCTCTACTGCAATAAATGATTTAAACCTGTCTGTATATAATATATACTAAATATCAAATTTAACTCGGAAAAGAAAATAGCACCTCCACTTATCACTATTATCACTCTACTCCGTGCTCCTGCCTCTGTTCCTGCCTGCTACACCCAGCACCCCCAAGCCCATGCCCCATCCGCGACCTTTCCACCTTTTGGACCTCTTTTTTTCGAGAACCTGACGCGACTCAACACACACATCACACACACGCACCATCACGCACTCGCCGTCGCCTCAACCCGCCGTGTGCGTCTCTCTTCATCCAGTCATATTCTCCATATCCAATCCATCCTTAATTCACATTCGTTCTTTTTCAGTTCCTTGTCGATTTATTCCTATTCCATCATCGTCGCCACAGTGTTCCCCCCTTCAAGAGCCACCTTTCCCATCGCATCGCGACGCATCCGCCATCCGATCACTTGTGTGTCTCTCGCATATCCATCTCGTCCGTTCCTTCTTAGTGTGTACTTTTATAGTCCTTCTTGTTGGGCCCCTTATCTGTCATACTTGTTCACTTTTCATCTCAATTGCCTTTCTCACTGGCTTCGTCCTCTGCCACACCCTGGCTGCTGGACCATCTCAACGATTTTTTCCACGCATCCCATCGCGTCGCCGTCTTGTCCATCGAAGCTGACCGTATATCCCACAGGTACCCGCAGCGCATCCCGCTTCAGCGCATCAGAATCAACTGCAGCATTTATTGTCCTCGATTCGAAGTTGCCTGGCCCCATGGGCGCATTTTATCAACTCACTTCCTCTCCTCTCTCTTCCTCGATGACCATCTGACGACCTACACGACCTTGTATCATCATCGACATCTCCGCCGTGTTTTATCCATCGGCATCTAAAGCATCGCCTTCACTAGCTTTCACGAGCCGAGACGAATCACCACCAACAACGGTTGCGAGCGCCTTTACCGGTCTCTCACTTCCACCCACACCTCATACACCCACCTCTCGCGGCGGACCCATTCGCCGTCGCTGACAAGTGGCCACTATGAGCTCCTGGATGAATGAGCCGGCCGTGCAGAACCACAATGGCAACGGCTTCCCGCATATGAATGACCCCAACGCGCCGCCTGGTGGCATGGCCGGCATGATTGACCCGTCCGCATTTATGAACAACCCCAACGCCGGCCAGTTCAACCCTGCCGCCCAGGGCCAATACAATCCCCAGATGATGGCAATGCAGCATCCTCAACAACAACAGCAACAGCAACATCGTACCGCCTCTCCGTCGCCCTTCAACCCCATGTACCAGACAAACCAGGTCATCCCATCAAAACGACCCCGTCCACGCGAAGACAGTGTCGCCGCGTCACCGCGCCAGAACTCGGGCATGCTGCCCACTTCCCGCGCAGAGACTCCTGTGCAATACGGCCAACCGCAAGCACAGCAGCAGCAACCGCCCCAGGGTCAGCAACACCTCCCTCACAACGGCTCGGCCAATGCGACACCATCTCCCATCATGGCAAACCAGATCAGGGCCGGTAGTGCTGTGCCTCAGCGTGTCGCGACCACCTCGCCCCACCCCTTCTCGCCCGCGAACCAGCAGACTTTTAACGCCCAAGCATCGCCAGTGCCCTCGGAACACGGCCAGGCCCAGTTTGCTCAGGGCGCAGCCAACAGCTTTCCTGGACAGGGCTTCAACCCGAACTTTCCACAAACACCAACCGGCGGCCGTCCCTCGCCAAATCCCCAGCAGGCCGGCGCTCCTAACCAAATGGTGCCACAGCACATGGGCCAGATGGGCCAGATGGGCCAGATGAACCCAATGGGCCAAATGAATCCGATGGCAATGGGTCAGGTCCCCCCGGGTGCCATGTTTACCCCACAGATGCAGCAGCAGCTGGCCCAGGCAAGAACTCCTGTTGAGCAGCAGAAGTTGATGTATCAGATGCAATTACAGCGCCAGCTTCAGCAGCAACAAGGCGGTATGCAGCCTGGCGCGCAGCTTCCCGGTCAGAACATCTCTGCCCAGCAGCGTAGCATGATCGCAAGACAGCAGCAGCAGCAGCATATGCAACAATTTCAGCAGCAGCAGCAGGCTCAGCAAGGCCAACAACATCAGCAATCTCCCGTGCCCCAGGGCACGCCTAACGGACAGGCTCCCCCAGGCACGCCCAAGTCTGCTAACGGCCCTCCTGGTGGATCTCAGCCCAACGCTCAAAGACCCAATTCCGATCAGTTCATGAACCAGCTCTCCGCTTTCATGAGCCGCATCAACTTGCCGCTGGATACCAACCCTGTCATTGGCGATCGCCAAGTGCATCTCGCACAGCTTTTCCAGACTGTGCAGAAGCTTAATGGCTACCGCAACGTGATGCAGTCTAATGGTTGGCCACAGGTCACTGCAGCATTGGGTTTCCCGCAACATCAAATCCCTGCTTTTTCTCAGCAAATCCGCAGCGTTTACGAACAGAACCTCTTGAAGTTTGAGGAATTATTTACGCAGAGCCGTGCCAAGGCTAGCCAGCAACAGCAACAACAACAACAGGCCCAGCACTTGCATCTTCAGCAGCAATCTCAGCAGCAACCCCATCAACAGGCAGCACAGCAGCAGCAGCAACAGCAACAATCTAACCCGCAACAGCCCCAGCCCCAGGGCACCCCACGGCAAGCTCACCAGCAGCCGCCTCAGCAGCAGCAAACGCAGCAGCCATTACCACCCCACGAACAAGGCGGCCCGGTCGGTCTACCACCCAACACACCAAAATCCGACATGCGCCCCAGCCCCGGACAAAGACATCCTTCCGGTCAGCAGCAGCCACCACCTGCGGCTATGGGCATGGGCGCCGGTACCCCTAACGGACAGCAACCTCTACCGCAAGCACCACCAAGTGTCAACGGCTTTGCGTCGCCTCAGCTACCTGCTAGTCAGCGCCCACGTGCACCTGCTAAGGGCAAGGCCGCACGCGCTGCACAGAATCAGCTTCAGACGCAGGCTCAAGCCAACTACCTCAACCAAATGCAGGCCCAGGGCCGGTCACCTTACCCGCCTGGCGCCCCCGGCCAGCACCCCGATTTTGCAGGTCAGTCGCCGGCACAAGCCAAGATGGGTGTTGCCCCCTATATGGAGGGGCATGTGATGCCACCAGATGCTGTTGTCGCTCCGCCACCACAGCCTCAGCTGCCTCCCCTGGAAGAATCGGATGAGTACAAGCCCAAGACGCGCGAATACCAAACATTTGGCGGCGTAGATATTTATGCTCCAGGCAAGGTCGTCTCGGATATCATAGCCATGCGCCCTGACGTTCCGGGTCCGAATGAGCTTGGCAATGTGGACATCCACGCCTTGACGATGAGCATTCAATCCGGCATCCACAGCGAGATCCGCCTGGCTTTGGATACACTGGCTACCGTGTCTGTCTGCAAGGTGCCAACTCTTGACATTCAGATTGAGCATTGCGACGACCTCCTTGAGACGATTCTCGAGTACGCAGAGGAACTTGTTGACCTTCTGGCTGACAACACGGCCGAGGTTTCGGATGAGATCTTGATCCCGCCATACGAAGATATCTCCCGCGCGTGCCAGATCGAGCGTCTTTCTCTGCGTGAGACTCCAGAATATGGTTCGCAGGAGGACGAGCTCAACCGCGCGGTGGACTATCTTCTTTGTATCACCACCATTTTCCGCAACCTTTCATTCAACCCACACAACCAGGCCAGCCTTGCCGACGAGACAGCTATCAAATTCTTGTCGACGGTAATTAGATACGCTGGCACGCGCAACATGTTCTTCCGCACACAGCTCAACATGCTAGAGTTTATGAAGGACGTCATCATCCTCCTTTCTAATATCTCTGGCTCTATTGAGCTGCCCGGCGACGAAGAGGCTTTCTCTCTTTTGCAGTTTCTGCTGGCATTCGCGCCAACATCTCTGCCAAGTCTGACTGATGAACACCTATTCTTCCCAGTGTACCAGCCCACACTGCAGCCGTATCTGCCGCCCGCTGTTGACGCTCTGGCCAAGCTTCTTGCGAGAGACGAGCCGAACCGGACCCACTTCCGCAACATCTTCTCGATGCCGGGCTCGGCTGATCTGTTAACACAGGCGTTTGCGCTTGCCATCTCGCCGATCCCAGAGCACGTGCGCGAAATGCGCCCACGGCACCTACCGCCAATGCTCGAGATCCGCAAGCCGATGCTCATGCAGGGCCTGCTTGCCGCAGACATTGTTGCCAGCCTTGCACCTGGCCCCGAGTCGGGTGTCGCACGCGCATGGCTGCTGGCCGAGAACCAGTTCCCGCAGAACCTGCATCGTACTGTGCGCGATCTGTGCAGACAATATGAGAGCGTCGAGATCATGTACCGGCAGCAGCCGCAATTCCAAGGACGTGGCCGCCCGCCACCGCCGCCCCCCAAGGATGCCGAGCTGATGTACATTGTGGTCCTTGCGATCTCGATGCTGCGCAAGCTGAGCGAGAAGAGCGTCGACCCGAGCGACCCTGCAAGCTCGAAGCTGCCACCATCGGTGCTGCCTTCTGAGGACGGTCTGCTGGAGGCTCTGGAGATGATGAGTGGCGAGTGGAGCCGCGACGGGTTCCTGCGCAACCTTGTGTCATTTGCTTCGCTGGAGAAGTAAAGTAAGCATCAGCTGGTGCATTGTGACGTGTATTATGTGGTGTTCTAACAACGAAAATGGGGCGATCAAGGCGTCGGCTGTCTGGCTGTCTGTGTTTTCTTTTATTTGCTTTGCTTCTTTTTTTGATCATCTTGTTGCGTCATCTTCTCCTTTCCCTCATTCTCCTTTACTTTTCTGTTTGGTGGTGTAAGCTTGGCTGTGTTTTTGTTGTTTGGATTTCGTCTTGCCATTCATTGTCTTGACTAGGTTTATTCTAGGTTGTCTTGTTCAGCTTCTTGGTTTTCTTATTATCACTTTCCATTTTTGTTTTGCATTCAAAACTTACATATATAATTATCACAACACACAACTTGGTGTAGCACTTTTGTAGTTGTTCTTGGCAATATACACTTTAACGTTTTGTCACTGCGATTCTTCTATGCTTCTATATTTGTATGCTTGAATGCTTATATTCCCTTTGAGAGGTATGTTTCATGTATATCATTGTGTTTGTTCGCCATATAGTACAAGTTTAAATACACGCTTTTTCGTCATCCCCGTCCCTGTTGTGGTCTAATATCGTCGACTTAGAAGCCCTTTTGTAACAGCCACTGCTCGATCTTTGGCCGGTGAAGTCCCTAGTTTGTTAGTACAATGGCAGCAGCCAAGTGTGCGATTTTCTGTGCTGAATTAACCCACCTTGATGCTTATGTGGTTGGTGACTGGGTTGACCTTGGCTTCGAACTTGAGCTCGGCCTCAATCATGTCGGCGAGCGCGCGCGCATCACCCTCGACTTTCTTGATCTCGGTGGTCTTGTTGGTGCCGCCGGACTTGATGCGGTGGTAAACTGGGATGTTCGAGGAGTGTGTGCGGTTGATGGAGAATGTCATCGGAGCCGCTTTTTGGAATGGCGAACCCGATGCGGGCGCTGCCGATGTGGTCGACGGGGCCGATGCGGCCGGGGCGTCGGTGAATAAGGGGGCGGAGGTCGAGAAGAGGCGGGCGGTGGGTAGCCGCAGCGACGCTGGGCGTAGGCGTATTGACTGAAGCATTGTGGCGGTGTTGAGGCTGGAACTGCAAAACGCGACAAATCGTCAAGCACTCAATGCATCGACATCACCAAATCGTGATACTAGTGATGGTTGTCAGCTGTCACAGTTTACTACAGATTCACACCGCCCGGCAGAATAACCGCTTCCGGCGCGGATCAAGTATTGTCCATTGAGGGACCGCGTCTGAATAGGAATAATGGAGAGTGACCAAAATTCCCACATTTCCATTATTTTGGTACAGGCGACATGATGACTAAGAAAGTCAACTACGGGCGACAAATAGAAGCGCAAGAACGGTGGCAGCTCGCCCCACCAAACGAAAAATGAATACCATTTCAACGTCCCCTCCATCGACTTCACCATAATCGTTACCACCACCGCATACGCAAACTTCCACCCCCCCCCCTCTCCAGTATCGCCGACCCGATATCTACCGTGACCAAAGTTTCAACCTTTTCCGTCAAAAACAACAAATCAGCAATCATGGCATCTGTGGCCGAGTTTGACTTGCTGCCGCAGCTGGTCCTGCGCCTGGATCGGCACCTTATTTTCCCCCTGCTGGAGTTTTCCGCCGCCCAGCTCGAGGATGACAACGGCAACACCACCAACGAGGCCAAGGCCCGCGAGATCACGACCGCCAAGTACGAGCTCCTGAAGAAGACCAACATGACCGACTACGTCGCCAACCTGTACTGCGAAATCAACAACCTGAACGAGGCACCGGCCGAGTACGCCCAGAAGCGCGACCAGGTCCTGGCCAAGATGGAGCAGTTTGATGAGGAGACCACGCGCCTGCGTGACCTTCTGGGTAACGAGGACGTCGTCGGCAACCTGCGCAGCGACAAGGTTGCCAACTTGGAGTTCCTGAACAAGGAGCACAACGTAAGTTGATAGTGGGGAGCTAAGATCATATTGGGATGCTAGACCATAGATGATGGATGATTGATGGCGACTAACAACCTAGGTCACCGAGGAGATGGTCAACGCCCTTTACGACTACGGCAACTTCCAGTACAGCTGCGGCAACTACGGCGCCGCTGCCGACCTGCTTTACCAGTTCCGCGTTCTGTCCACCGATAACGACAAGGTGTCCGCGGCGACATGGGGCAAGCTGGCCTCGGAGATCCTGACGACAAACTGGGAGGCTGCCCTGGAGGAGATCCAGAAGGTCAAGGAGATGATCGACACAAAGCTGTACAACAACCCGCTGGCACAGCTGCAGCAGCGCACGTGGCTGCTGCACTGGGCTCTGTTCCCCCTGTTCAACCACGAGGCATCGCGCGACGGTGTTCTCGACCTCATGTTCTCGCCCAACTACATCAACACCATCCAGACTTCGTGCCCGTGGGTTCTGCGCTATGTTGCCGTGGCCGTTATCTCTGGCCGCGGCCGCTTCAAGAACGCCGGCACTCAGCAGAAGCAGCTCAAGGACATTGTCCGTGTCGTCAAGCAGGAGGCCTATGAGTACACCGACCCCGTCACCGACTTCGTCAAGGCCCTGTTCCTCGAGTTCGACTTTGAGGAGGCCCAGCGCCACCTTCCCCGCGCCGAGGAGGTCCTGCGGTCCGACTTCTTCCTGTCGGCCGTTGCCGATTCGTTTGTCGACGCTGCCCGCCACCTGTTCTTCGAGTCGTACTGCAAGATCCACACCCGTATTGACCTGAAGCGCGTCAGCGAGCAGCTGGGTCTGAACGTTGACGATGGTGAGAAGTGGATTGTCAACCTGATCCGCGACACCCGTCTGGACGCCAAGATCGACTTCAAGGAAGGCACTGTGATCATGAACCACCCCAACAGCTCCGTGTACCAGCAGGTCATTGAGCGGACAAAGGGCGGTTTCTTCCGGACACAGGTGCTGACCGCTGCCGTGTCGAGATAAATTATCTCATGACTCTCACCGGCGTCACTTCTATAATCTCACAACACATCTAAAACGGGACGGGATCGGAAAAGAATTTTATGACAAGCCTTGGGTCGTTATTGTTTCTTTTTATTTTCTTTTGTCTCTGCATCTGCGCTCCAGCGCGCTGCGTCTGTCATGTCTTTTCTTTTGTCTTTTGTGTCTCGAACCTCTGCTGTTCTTTACGTCATTTTTATTCCTTCCTTGTCCTTTGTCATTCTGTACGGCGTTATTTAAGGAAAATAAAAAGATACTGTTTGTTCTTCAAAACTTTCTCTTTTTGCATGTTTCCTTTGCCTTTTTATTCAAAAGCAAAAGCAATAGGTCCCAGGGATTGGGATGTATGTTTTAGAATATCTACAACAATGAATAAAAATCATAAAATAATCAATAGGGCAGCATAGGCGGTGATATTATAAAAAACAATTCTAGTCTTGAGTAAGAAAATACTCTATTTGAATCTCTTTAAAGGAAGAAGGATAATCTATTCGTAAATATTCACTATAAATTGGGGTTTTTTTTTTAGAAAAAAAATAACTTCATTTCTAAATTCAGTAAAAAGATGTAAACTAGATATATAATACGATAATCTCATCAAAGAAATATTGTTGAAGATACAAAACTTCACAACGACGAATCTGAAAGTCTTAATGAGGCTTTGAGCTACGGTTATATTGGCCAGAGGCTATAGGCACTGCTAGGTTTCCCACGGCACCCGTAGATGGCCTAATCGCCGATACAGCCTCTCGCCCCCCCTTGGAACTCTCTAGGCCTGGACTCCCTACTGAACAAAGCTACGATCATGTTTCGCACAAGTTTGTTGGCACGTCTTGATGCATGAGAGTAAAAGATATTGGCATGACTCCGGCTAACTCAGATAGTTTCATATGTTTTGTTTTATTAATATGGCATTGCTAAACTGTGTAAGCTGGCTGAACAACAACATAGTCATGAGATAAAAAATATACGAGATAAGAAAGTAGCTGCTGATCTAGACAGTGTTGAAGTTGAGCGGCCCAGCCCAGACGCGCATTGCCTTGCCCCAGCGGACAAGGCATAGGATGATAATAAAAGCCGCGGCCATGATGGCGCCCTGGATGCCAAAGCTCACCTTGGCGCCCTGGTTGGTGGCCCAGCGCACCTGAAAGTACGAGATGATAAAGCCGCCAATGGTGCGGCTAAAGTTGACCCAGGCCGACACTTCACCGCTGGCCTCGGGGTACGAGTCGAGACAGTAGCTGGACACGGCCACCGTGGTGATCATGATGCCAAACACATACAGGCCCCAGGTGACTGATGTGACCATAAAGTGCCACTGGTTCTCGAGCGACTGGCCGAGGATGACAATGCCGACAATCATAAACGGCAGACTGACAAAGATGGCGCGCAGGCGCACCTCGGGCTCGAAATGGCCGCGGTGTGTGCGAATGTACTGCTGCGCCAGGGCGTCGTGCAGCCAGTGGCCGGCTAGCTCACCGAGAATAACACCGACGACGGGGGTAAAGTAAAAGTAGCCGATCTGGAGCACGCCAAAGTTGTAGACGGGCTGCAGCAGGATGGACAGCGTCGTGTTGATGCCAACAACCCAGGCAAAGGTGAGGCAGTAATAGAGGCAGACCAGAAACACAGTAG
Source organism: Ophiostoma tasmaniense (assembly GCA_022392925.1). Taxonomy (NCBI): domain Eukaryota; kingdom Fungi; phylum Ascomycota; class Sordariomycetes; order Ophiostomatales; family Ophiostomataceae; genus Ophiostoma; species Ophiostoma tasmaniense. Next base: position 392,133 of record JAKRGK010000008.1, on the reverse strand, counting down.
GCTTGAGGATGACGCTGACGGTGCGCCATACGGCTTGCTTGAAGTTGTTGCGCAGGCCGCGTGAGCGAAACTGGGAGATGCCCATGACCTGCGCGACGCGGCTGCCGGGGGCGGGCTGCTGAGCGGCGGGGATGCGGCGGTCATAGTAGGTCTCCTTGAGGAACAAGGCTGTAGCAACAAAGCAGGCTGCAGTCATGGCAGTGTAGACCCAAAACGGCACCGGCCATGGCTCGGCAGTCAGCATAAACGCTGTGAGGAGGGGGCCCATGTACGGGCTGATGACGAAGAACGAGGCCCAGATGTTGATCTTGCGGGCACGCTCGTGGAAGTAAAAGACGTCCTGAATAAAGATGAGACCGGCGACCTGGGTAACAGTCGAGAAAAAGCCATTGAGAATGCGCGCGGCCATGAACGATTCAAAGGACGTGGCACCGGCGCACCACGCAGCAGTGGCCGTCGAAATGGCGAGGAAATAAAAGACAACAGGCAAGCGGCCAAAATAAGCAGCGAGAATCACGACAAAAATACCACCTGCACCAAGCATGAAAACATTGCCGGCCTGACTGTGATTGACCTCGTCCTGGGACATGTTCCACTGCTCGGCCTGGGCAATCAAAGTGACGGCGCCAGTGGCACTGCCGTAGTCGGGCAGAAAAGCCGTACAGGCAACAATGAAGAGGGTGATATGCTTGGTTGCCCAGGACCAGTTGAGGGGATCGTTGGGGTCATCGCTAGGCTGCGGAATCAGGATGGTGTGCCCGTCGGTGGCTCTTTTTAGATGGGATGTGCCGCCGCCGCCGCCTTCGCCGCTGTCATCAGAGGCATCAACGGCATCGATGACATAGCCTTCAGACTCAGCGTACTCGTGCAGAGCAGTGGCAGTGTCGAGGTGGTGGGCCACCGGCACGGCCTTTTCTGACATTGTGAGCAAATGTAGTGTTCTCTGTATGAGCAGATGCAGCGAGAAAATGAATACGATAAGACAGAGAGTCTGGAGATGAATGGAAACAACAAAGAAGTGATTCTGTCGTGTTATATAACAGCGGGAGGATAAAGACAGAATAATCAAAAGCAATACCAGAACAATCAGCAGATATTAATGAAACGTGTAAAACGTGTGAACGTGTAGATAGCGGCAAGATTAACCTCAACCACGACACCACCTTGCTGACAACTTCGTTACCGATCAAACAACCGTTCCCCCTCCCTTGGTTTGGAGTGTCGAGCGTGAGGGGACAGGCACAAGAACAGAAAGATAGAGCAAGATGACAACCTGAATTAAGGTAGGATCTGCCGTGACGAGTGCCATGAGAACTGCCGATGAAGGGGGGAGAGGTAGGGGTGTTGGGGGAAACTCTATTGAAATATTTGTAAAAGAACCAATACAACGCTGATCACGAGTGTATTGCTACATTGGGTAGACAAGAAAAGAGAAAAGGAAAAAGCATTAGATCAAGAATAGAAGACAAACATATCACGACGTGCCAAGATCGAGAGACGGCAGACATTGATGCTACGTAGATGATACAAAGTGCTTAGCGAGGTGTCATCTGGAGGACATCATAGGTATCAAAGGTATGAGATTGCACTGTCTGACAGAAATAGATTGCAAATATTAAAAAGAGTGATACAACGATATAACAACAGACCATACTCGAAAAGACGGGAAGAGGTGGTAGTAGGATTTTGTGCTACGGGGAGAGTTCTCCAACAATAATGTGTACAGGGTCGGGGCAACTGTACAGAGCAATCAGACAGAATGTGGTATCGATATAAATATAGATTGGGTCAATGCGTGCATGACGAGGTGCCTGTACTCTGAGAGATGCCAGAACAGAGACGAGAAACAACATACCGGGTTGCGAAATGCGAGGGCCGTTGGAGGCTATTCTACATCCTAAGAATGGTAATAGAGTTTTGCTTCTGATGTACTTTTGATTAAAGCTTCAGCTCCAATTTTGATTCGAGGCTGGAAGGTGTGATGCTAGATCGGGACTGGGTCGGGCTTATACCTCCGATGCGGCGTGTCGTCAAGTCCGTCGTCTCTAGACTCTCTAGGCTTTTGATTTCGCGCGCCTGTCTTTCGTCGACGCAGATCCCCTCACGTCAGCGGCGACTCGACTGAGTACCTGTCATGACTACTTCCCCATGTTTGATGCTCGGCATGTACGACGGCCCCGAGTCCTGAGCCTAAAGTATGGGGTAATGGAAAATAGACACTAAAAGTATGGGGTAGAACGGGGTCTGTGTGTGGCTGCCAGGGGAGACAGTACAACGTCGTTCATAAAATGACCAGCTTGTACTCTGTGAACACAACATACGACTACGCTTCTCGGGACAGTGCCGCTGACACGGGGGGACCGCTGAAAGTATATTTCAACGGAGTATGGAACCGAGAACAGTTCTGGCATTCTTTGATGTCCTCGAGATCCTGCCAGCATCACGATGATTACATAATCACAACAGGAACGGCGTCTCACAGCGTAAAAGAAGACGAGAAACAGTCAGAAATAAATGCATAATACATGATAGCCGTAACGCCTGCCGATGACCAAAAGACTCGTAACCCGTTACTCCTGACCAATAAGCCATACCTTGCCCTTGAGTTTATCAATAGCACTGTCGCTCATCCACCAGTCCGCACTCCCCTTGTCTTTGTCCGTGCTCGGCCATGACGGCAGCAGACTGTCCCTGCTCTTGCCCTGGCCCTCTTTGGGCTCTTTGCCCTTTGAATTACCTAGCCCGTCTACACTGGCTTCCCTCGCGCGGTCAGCATCGAGCCGCGCGCTACGGTTGTCCGCCCAGTCAAATAGCAGCCGCATATCCTGAAGCCGATCACGGCCCCAGCCGCTGCTCAAGCCACCAGCCAGCGCTAGACGTGCATCGACGACACTGCTCAACGACGAAACACTGCCACTGCCACTGCCGTCCGCGCCATCCTCACCCAAAACAAAAGAGCGCTCGGCCCGGCTGAGGTCCTTGAATGTGTCCAGGCCAAATAGCCACTCCAATGGGTCACCGCCACTACCGTGCTTGTTGCCGTCGCTGTTTAGATTGGCAGTGACGTCAGCCGACCGCGACAGAGCCTGTAGCGTTGTAGAGAACACGCTCTCGTGGGCTGGCCGGCGGCGCAGGTGCAGGTTTTGATTCGTCTGGAAGGCGGTGCGCAGCGAGGGATCGCGCTCGAACCCAACCTCGAGGTCCCAGAAGCCTTGTGCAGCTGCGTCAGTCCGGATTGCAATGATATCGTCCAGAGGCGGCAGCAGACACGGTGTCTGGCGGCGCTGCACAGTATCTTCAGGTGATGGTGGGGCACCAGTTGGAGTGCTGCCAGATGTGTCACCACTGGCAATGCTGAGAGCCGATGGCTTCAAGTACACCATAATTGGCACAGAGATGGGCTGGCCCGTGGCGGCGTCCTTGGTCACCAGGCACCGTGGCTCCGTCGCCAGTACCCAAAAGTGTCTAAACGCCTGCAGGTGTGAACCGTTGTCTTGCACAGTTGTCGGGAAGATGGGATAGAACGCCACCAAAAGCGCCGCAATCGCGAGGTTGCTGTTGCCGAAAGTCGTAGTGCCCGATCCCAAAAACAGCGTGCCAATGGCTAGATGGGCTGCCATGTGGCTGCCGTATGGTGTTTGTACATCGACGCGGCCGTGTAGGAGACGCAGCCGGCGCAACACCTTAATATCTCCCGTGCCTGCCATCACCGTTGCACACGAAAGCGACAGAACATCAAGGCACATCCGCGCACCGCCACGGGCTAGCTGCGAGTCGAAACTGGCCGCTGTCTTGTTATCCTTACCCTCCACAATCTCAATAAACCGGTCTAGGTAGTGCACCAGCAAGTCTCTCACGCCCGTGTTGCCCGATCCCGCAAAGCGCAGAGCAATGGCAAAACAGAGACCCGCAACGATTGCAAAGAACGGCAGCTCTTGTGTCCGCAGCCTGGGCAGCTCTTCGAGGTTGTAACGCCCGCGGAACTCCGCTGGCAGGTTGCTCCGAATCCAGTCGGGTGTCGCACGGATCTCGCTCCACATGATCAGATTCTTGGTCAGTGTCCGTAGCAGCAGCACGTCAGGACGCACATAGTCAAACTGCATGCTCGCCTCGGGGATATCAATTTTGCGCGCTACAATACGGTCCTCTGTCTTCATGTAGATAAGCGCAAGAGCAATTGTCGCCGCTGGTGCTGCACGATCCAGAACGTTGACAAGTTCGACCTTTTTGTTTGAGGACGCCAGACCTAGCAGTTGTTCCGTAATGTGCATGTCTAGCAGTCCCTTGCGGTCACTGCCCTTGCCTAGGTTGATGAATCCGAGCGCATATGCGGCCGCAAGACGGTACCCTTCGTTGCGTAGAGGGTCCTCCTCATCCTCATCGTCCATGTACTCAATCTCAGACATCATTATCTCGCTCATCCGCCGGTGCTGGGTGTTGTAGTATAGCAGGCCGATGCCAAATATGCCCGTTGTCTGGATCTGGTGCGACAAATTAAGCTCGGCAGCACCCCGTGGTAGCATGCGTGTTACGTGGACCGACAACAGCCGTGTAATGAGCGAGTCCATCGTACCTAGGTGTGACACTGCCAGGCCCAGCAGTAGGCCGATCGATGTCATCATGTGTTTGGGTGTCAAGTACTTGAACGCCACCCATTTTGCAACCGACTTAAGGTGCCCGTTCAGACCGAGCGCCAGTAGAAAACCGGCGTGGCGATGACTCAGATCTGTGCCGGGCTTGTTGAAAACAATCCACGACGTATCGATGCCTCTGGCGCGTGCAGAGATGGCTAGACCGTAGGCTACACCTTGATGGAAGAATGCCCAGTTTACCTTTTCCTCAGTAAACATTGCCTTATCCACAGCGACAGCAACATTGCTCGGCCGTACGATACACGTGAGATTGAAGCCCTGTACATTGAACTTTTGCGTCAGCAAGGGGAACTGGAAGCCGTAGTTGAGCATGCCGCGGCCGGCCGACGTTGCTAGCGTGCCTGTCGCAACTTCAGTCACAAACTCCTTTTGCCGCTCGAGGTACTGGGGCTCGGTCCAGCCGGGCTGTTGTTGGAGCTGTACCACACGTGGCTTTGAAGAAGACAGCAAGTTCTGCGCCTCAAATAGCCTCTTATCGTCACGGAAGAGTGCTTGGATGACGATTTGCCGCTCCTCACTCTCTGGCTCTTCGGCCGCCGCAACAGCCCCGCTGCTAGCCGCATCCTCTTCGTCCTTGGGTGCTGGCGGTTTCTTGTAAAGTGCCTGCATGACAGTATTGCTCGCATTGCCACTACCGCTGGCGTCTAGCTGCTCTGCCTTTAGCACCGTGTTCATGTCTCCTCGGCCAACAAGCTCATAAAGTTCCTTGCTCCAGTGGCTCGGAGGACGCTGCTGACAGCGTGCAATTGCATCTTGAAATGGCGTGGCCATACCCTCGGGCAGTGTATTGAGGATGCCGGGCGTGAACCCACACTTGTGCATGGCCTCCAAGACGTGGGCGCTGGAGCTGAAAGGCGTCACCTCGTCAAATAATCTGCGGAACATAAGCGTGCGTGGTGTCACGTCCTTCCAGATTTCGTCACTGCGCTGCGCATCCCTGGGATTCTGCTGCAAGAGGACTGCAAACACATCCCGCAGAGATAAGAATGGCTCAGTCTTCTGCCCTGTCAGCCGCTGCCGAATCCAGTCGGATATGTTGGGGATTTCTTCCGGCTGGGTGAGGGAGAGGGTTGTCGCTGTAGAAGTAGATATTGAGTGAGTTGCAAGGGCCGAGTTAGGCAGTTCAAGGGCATACGCTTCTGCAAAAGCCGGCCACTTGAGCCACATACATATTTGATGGACGACGGTCTTAAGCCCGATGCTGTTCCTGAGGCCACAGGACATGATATCCAGCTTTTCCTCTTCAAGTAGTAAATGTAAAGCCATTGTGATGCCCCATAGAGTCTTCTGACGTGAGCCTTCTGGCGCACTCGAAGCAGTAGGAAGGTAACCGGCATCGCCAACTGCCTGGTCGCCAGCTTCGGTTGCCATAAAAAGCTTGGCTAAACAAAGCGGCTCTGCCAGTGGCCCATCGTTGATGTCGGTGCTGGTCCCGCTGCCGTGATAGATTGCCGTTCTAAAGCTTGAAACTGGGCTTGAAGTTGTGCCAGACGCTGCCCAGTTCCACGCCTTTGACATGGCCCATGGTGGCGTTGCATTGTCCAGGCGAGCATTGCTAGCAGATACAGCCAGCGCAGCGTGCTGGTTACGGTCAATCTCGCCACCACTCGGCCCAAGTGCCGCCAGGAATATCACACAGAGCTCGGTGACAAGGGCCGTCCACTCCTTATCCTTGCTTGGTGCATCCAGATGCATGTCGTTAAGCCATTGCATGAGTTGCCACCAGCCAAGCAGTATTTTCTCCGAGTGTGAGCAAGGCAATACACTGCGGAGAACATTTAGTACCTGGCGTACACGGGCCGACCGCGGTTCGAGCTGAATTTGGACTTGGTGTAGACGATTCTGTTCGTCAACCACATCAATTACACCTTTGCCTCGTGGGTGGCATAGGCTCTTGATAGACATTCCAAATTCGCCGCCCTTTGCCGTCTGGAAAATACCGTCATCGGTCACAGTAGAGAAGAGGTTGCGATTATGAAGCGACAGTGGCGGGATTGATATGGTCGTAAGTTCGCTCCAAGGAGCCTGAATACTGAGTTGGCGGTGACCGTTGTCGCCTTCGCTTAAAATGAATATCATCGACTGGTCACCGTCGTGAATAACACATGAGTCAGCCACATTCTGGGCTTTCCTGTGCTGGCCCCACGTAATAGATGTGGCCGTGCTTGGTGGCATCCCCGGTATGGCAGTTCCTGTCAAGTTGATATCACCTCTCACCTGAACATGCAGCGTGAGGAGCTGGAGGCGCTTGTCGATAACGTCCTGGATACACACCAAGAGGTAGTTGCGGTCCTGCTCATCGACAGAGTACGGCGTGCCCACAATGATAAACACCTTGCAAAGTTTTGCTGCTGGCCGATTAAGAAACGAGTAGCGCAGGTTGGTCGTATCCATCGACATGCTGTGAACTTTAGTGAAGAGGACCTCTTTGGTGAGGCCGTCAAATTCAGGATCATCCAAGCCCATATTGTGGAACCCCTCAAAGTCACCACCAGATCGGAGCTCTTCCAGGAGACCGTCGACTGGTGATTCTAGAAGACTGTTTAGGGTATGGCTGAAGTGTAGATTGCCACCACCCGCTCCGCCGCCGTACCCGGAGCTGTTGCGTGCCCGCTGGCTACCGTGAGAGTCAACTCGGCGACCGCCTGCTGCCGAGGACGTGCTTGCACCCAGATTTATTTGACCGGGTGCGTCTGGAAACATTGGTCGCTCATGAGACGCAGATAGGTCAGCGCGTGCGAGGTGTGAACTAGCTCGGCGTGACTGCCGGCGAGACACATCGCTGATGCGGCCCGTCTCCATCGAGAGGGCCTTCTCGATAGTATTGCTGTCGTTGTTCTTCTCCCTTTCTCTCTCAAGTCGCTCACTCTTCCGCGTGCGCTTCATTGGCTGAGGCGGGCCCATACTCTCACGATCCCGAAAGGAGGAAACGTGAGGGGTCGTTGCTCCGCTGGCGAGGTTCGGTGCCAAAGAGCTTCGCCGGCGATTCCCTCCAGTGCCTGTCATATTTCCACCGCTGCTGTCTTTTGGAACTGATGTGCTGGTCTTTTCTGCTTTTGACTTCTGCCGACGAGTCAATTGGTCGTCTACGTTGAGGTATGTCATGCGCCACACACTGTACATGCTCGTCTCCCGATTGACGGTGACAGCGAGAACAAGCTCATCCTTAGGGTTGTTGTTCTTGGGACCCTTCTTGATCAGTTCGACATGTAGAATCTCCTCCGCTGGATCAAGAAATGGAGTTTGCTGACTTCCGCTGCTGCGTGGGTAGCGATCTTTGGTGGCCTTTTCTGGCTGTGTGACAACTAGACCAATCTCAGACATAGGGTCTGTCAAGCACACGAGTCGTGGCCAACCTAAATCGCTGGTCTCTAATGGCGTATCCCACATGGTATCGAGAGTCGAGCCGAGCCGTAGTGGAAGTCGTTTAGGTTTGCCAAGGCCGGCTGTCGAGAATGAGGCGCCGCCATCGAAGCTAAGCTGGGGCGGAAGAATTTGAGAGGAGACGAATGAGTTGGGCGGAGCTCGAGGGAATCGAAGTGTCATGGGAACTGTGTTGTCGAGTTTGGACTTCCGCTGGATAATCACGCCTCGGGGGGCAGCAATGGCGAAGTCGACTTCGAAGGGCATGTGCACGATATACTCGCCGCCAGAGAAGGAGTAGACATGTGCCTGTGTCCGAAGGAAGACAATCAAGGACTTTGCCAGTGGCGGGGATTGAGGTTTGCTGGTAGTGTTTGACTTTGAGCTGCTCGAGGAATTCGAAGTTTGGGAGGGAGAGCTGGCTGTCGTTGTCTTGGCGGCGGCGGTCGAGGTGGCCCCAACATCATCTTCGCTGGTTGGGAAGTATGCAAGCAGGGCAGTTGAAATTGGTTCCTGCTCGACATCAAAGCGCAAGCAGCGGCCAACCTCACCACCCCGTGACCATACCACACATGTGCCAGTTGTGAACAGCTCATCCTCGCCGTTCTCGTCGTCAAAGAGCTTCCAGTCGTATTCGTCCGGCCCGGCGTTGGCTGGCAGAATACCCTCGGTAATCGCATATCGCAGTCCGGCGGGCTCATGAACACCGAGGGATGTCACGGACGCCATTTTGAGGTTGACAGTCCATAGAGGGTCGAGATACTTGACGTTTTGACTCGTTTCGAGCTTTGTAGCTGCCGTGATGTTCGTGATGTTGACGTTGTGAGACCCACTTAAACTATCCCGCGTAAACAGCTCCCAGTGCTGTTGATTTTTAACGTTACAGGGGAGCTGCGACCAACACTCCTGCCTGAATTGGAGAGACACGCGCCGCGCTGCGGGGGACGCGACGGGGTCAGCATTAGACAACTGCAGGGAGCTGTGGCTTGTACGACGCCACAATTTGGGTCCCGACTTAAGCTATTCCGCTTTCGAGACACGCGCTAACGTCCAAGCTGTGACGCTGGGGCAAGTGCGACCAGCAAGCTGGTAGGAGCCCAATAGCTCCGACGTAATTGCGGCAGCTACTCCGTAATCTAAGCAATCAAAGTCAGGTGCGCTCAACCACGTCTCAGCCACGAGTACGACGACGACCGCGGAAACGACCAAATCACGAAGCTCGACACTGTGGAATGCACGCATATACACTACAATAATACCCTGCCATTGACACTGCAGCGGCATGCCAACGGGCGGCACCTGCTAGCAGACATGTCAGAAGCGCAATCAGAACGGGACGAGACGGGGTTGAGGGGCGATGGCGACGTCGAGGTAGAGGGAGTGGCGCAGACGACTGTCCAGGTAAAGGGCGAGAAAAAAGGCGGCGACGCCTCAGAAGATAGCTTAGGGTCGGATGACGACGAGACAAATAGGGTAGACAAGGGCAAGGGCAAAGCCGACTCCGAGGGCGGGAAAGAGGACGATGATGACGTCGGCGAAGATGAAGACGAGGAAGAAGAAGATGATGATGACGAGGAGGAGGAAGACGACGACGATGACGAAGAGGATGAAGAAGATGAGGAGCCTCGGCTCAAGTATGCGCGCCTGACGCAGAACCTCGGCGGCGTCTACCGGAACGGTGATGCGACGTCGACCTTCCTCGTTGCCGGCGACAAGATGGTAAGGCTGACGGTGTACCGCTAATAACAATGCAAGCTAACACATCATATAGATTGTCGGAACGCACAATGGCAACATAGTAAGTCTTTATACTTTCAGCGGTCTATGCTGCTATGACTAACAACTCTAGCACGTCTTCCAACTTCCAACGTTCCAGTCTCTCCGAGTCTATCACGCCCACTCGGCATCGGTCACAGCCATCTCCATCTCACCATTCACTCCCGCCATGACATCCCTCAAAACAGAGCAGATCAACAAGATCGTTGCCGAAAGTGCGGGTGGCACGTCATCACGACCCGGATCGCGACACCAGTCGGAGCTCACGTCGCCCACAGCCTCACCCCGCAAGGCCAACCGTCCCCAGGGCCGCGAACCGACACCGATTCTCAATGTCCCTTCCAACAATATTTACATTGCCACGGCCTCAACCGACGGAAACGTTTGTATCCAGTCTCTGATCGACATCAAGGATGTGCAGCTGCGTAACTTTGGCCGGCCTGTACAGACCGTCGCACTCTCACCCGAGTATCGCCAGGATCGCACGTACCTATCGGGTGGCCTTGCTGGCAATTTGATTCTCACCGTCGGAGGTCAGGCTGGGCGCAGCACCTCAACAACTGTCGGCACAGCAGCAGCCGCAGCGTCTGGCTGGCTGGGCACCATGGGTCTCGGCACGAACACTGGCAAAGACACTATTCTGCACTCTGGCGAGGGCACGATCAGCAATATTCAGTGGTCCTGGTCCGGCAAGTACGTTGCATGGCTCAACGAGCACGGAATCAAGATCATGCGCACAAAGCTGCTTCTCGAGAGCGCCGACGCCGAGAGCGCGTGGAAGCGAATCGGTCACATCGATCGCCCACAGACAGAAGAATGGGACACCATGGCTAGTGTTTGGAAGGGTCGTGCACATTGGATTGATGAGGCAAATGTCGAGCCGGACGAACAGGACGACAACGAAACTGCAGCCGCCACCGAAAACAATGTAGGCACCTCGTCGCCAGCAGCGGAAAAGCTGAAGCAAGCACAGACGCGTGATAATAAGGCCATCGAACGTCTGCTTGTTGGCTGGGGCAGCACAATCTGGATTATCAATGTACACCCGGGTGGTGTTGGCGTTGGTAAGCATGCTGGTGAGCGGTCAGTTGGCCGTGCCGAGATCGTCAAGATGTAAGTTGTTAAATGTTGACACTCCACCGTCTTCTCTTGTGAAAATCGTATCTAACCCACACTAGCCTGCGCATGGATTGTATCATTTCTGGCCTGTCTCTCTACACGCAGAACTTGCTCCTTGTTCTTGCGTACTGTTTACCGGACGATGACGAAGAGAAGGAAGAGGATGCAAGGCAGGCCGCTGCTCGTGGTCACAAATCGACAGGCTCGACAAGCAGCGAACCTTCAGGTGGCATCCGACGCCGGCAAAACAATCAACCGCCTGAATTGCGACTGATTGACCTGACATCCCAGGTTGAGATCGACAAAGACGGTCTCAGCGTCAGCAGATTTGAACGACTATCGGCGGGCGATTACCACCTTGGTGTCTTGCCTTCTCAAACTGCTGCAGCCGCAGTGTCATCAAAGGGTGCCTTGGAAGCAATTGCGGGACTCGGCGCAGATATGTGGAATGTAGCTATCAACCCGAAGAGCCTGTTTAGTTCTGGTCAGAGTATCAGGAGCAAGAGCAGCACAGAAGGTGGTGGAGGTACACTAAACTCAGCAACAGGCACACTACGTGCTGGAAGACAACTTGGCCTTACTACAGGCAGTGTTCACCCGTCTCTGTCGACGATAGGCATCAAGATCTTTGTACACAGCCCGTACGACTGCATTCTGTCCACGAAACGCGACCTTTCGGATCACCTTGGCTGGTTGCTTGAGCACCAAGAGTACCAAAAAGCATGGGAGCTTGTCGATGAGCACCCCGAGTCAGTCCCCACCGCTGATCTGGGTGGAGTGACGGCATCCGATACAGCTTCTCTTCGGTCATCGTCGGACCCTTCACAAACTGACGATTTCTTTGCTGGGGGAGGATCTGACGCAGCCATCGCTGTAGCTGATCAGATCGACGCTATCAGCCGCGCAGCAAACGCCCCAGCGGAGCGTGAGAAGCGCCGTATTGGTGAGCTTTGGATCAAAGAGATTGTCGATACGGAGCAAGACTGGGTCCGCGCTGGCCAAGTTGCAGGCAAGGTGTTAAAAACGGCGGACCGTTGGGAGAAATGGATTTGGGCTTTCGCGGGTGCCGACAAATTTGACGAAATTGTCAACTTCATCCCGGCTGAGCCACTCAACCCCCCCATCCCGCAGACCATCTATGAAATCGTGCTCGGCCACTACCTCAAGGCAGACAAGCTACGCTTCCGCGAACTTCTGCTGGAGCGGTGGCCGACAGAGCTGTTTGACATCTCAACCGTCGTCACTGCGCTTGAAAACCAGCTCAACTATCGGGATGTGCGGGAGGATAGTGTCGAGGGCGGCGAGCGTGGACGCGACTGGCGCATTGTCATGGAATCGTTGGCGCGTATGCACGAAGCTAACGGACGTTACCGCGAGGCACTCAAGTCATACATTCGGCTACAGGATGCCGATAATGCGTTCCGTCTGATTCGCGATAATCACCTGGCTGACGCTGTTACTGATGACATTACGCGGTTCATCACGCTGCGCGTGCCTCCCGGAAAGGACCACTCTATGTCTGTGGCAGAGCTGGAGGAGGCCACAGCTGAGGCCATCACGCTACTTGTCGACGAAGCGCAGCACGGTTTGGTGCAGGCTTCGTCGGTTGTGTCCCAGCTGCAGGCCGACGGCCTCAATCTGTATATCTTCTTCTACTTCCGCGGGCTTTGGCGAGGCGGTGCTGGTGTCGGAATCGACGGTCTTGCGGTTGCTGATACCAGCGTTGCCGACCTACGCGAGCACCACGGCGATTCTCATGACCGGCTAGTGGCTGAGAGTCGCGCACAGCTGGACGGGTTTGCGGATCTCGCAGTGCACCTGTTTGCTCAACATGACCGTGCCCTGCTCAAAGAATTCCTCAAGTCATCGACATCTTACTCCTTTGAAAAGGCAGCGGCTGAGTGTGAGCGCTACACATACATTGACGAGCTTGTTTTCCTTTACAGCAAAACGGGCCAGATGAAGCGTGCCCTCTATTTGATCATCGATCGGCTGGGAGATGTCGGCCAGGCTATCTCGTTCGCCAAGGAGCAGGACGACCCTGATCTGTGGGAGGACCTCCTCGAGTACAGCATGGACAAACCACGCTTTATCCGGGGTCTGTTGGAGCAGGTTGGCACGTCCATCGACCCCATCACACTGGTGCGCCGGATTCCTGAGGGATTAGAGATTGATGGCCTACGTGAGGGCCTCAAGCACATCATGAAAGAGCACGAGATCCAGCACAGTATCTCTTTGGGCGCCGCACGCGTGCTCCGGAGCGAGGTGGCCGTTGCTCAGAACCTGCTTCGAAGCGGCCAGCGGAGGGGCATCAAATTCAATGTCGTGCCAGCGGATGTCGCTGTGGACGCCTCCAAGGATAAGGACTCCAAGGATACCGATGAAAAGACCGACCATGGTGGCCTCGAGCCTGGCCACTGCGCAAGCTGCCACGAGGCGTTCACAGAATGGGACGCCGATATGCTCGTTGGCTTCGCATGCGGACATGTGTTTCATCTCGAGCACCTGCTGGGTCTGCAGCCGGGCGAGGCCGTGGACCTTGGGTTTGGTGTCGACAGCGAGGTGCTGAGCAGCGGCCGTCACATACTGGGCACCAAGATCACACATGCCCGTCTGTTGCGCGACCGCGTGCATGGTTGTACTGTATGTGGGTGATTGTACGAAGCGGTGGGGCAGCTGTATATACACGCCTGCTTGAATTCTTTTGTTATTTCTCTGTGATATTCTGTTTTGCTGATTTCTGTTGACGTTCTACTTTTGTTCACTGCATTAGATCTTATACCTTGGCGATTGTTATTCTTATATTTGTTTCATTATTTTATTTTGTTTAGCTCAATACCATCCAGCCATATCTAAGCCTTGACGCATTTCTACACTGATCAGCTCTACATGCCCCGTGCCATTTTGCGAGAGCGCTGGTCGCGGCGGTTGTGGTTCGCCCGGCTGCCCTTGTTACTCTCTTTCCGCCGGCGTGCTGCCTCGGTATCCTTGTCGCCGGTTGGACCATCCACGTTTCCACGTGGTGCGCGGATGAAACTGCCCCCACGGCCTCGGCCGCGGCCTCCTCTGTGGCCGCCCCGACTAGATCCCTCACCACCATCTTCGCCGTCGTCGTCGGTCTGCCGCCACGATGTCCGAGAAATCTCGTTTTGGTTGCCGTTAAAGCTCGTAATCACCTTGGCCTCCAGCTTGCGGCGCCGCTGCGGGTTTTGGAACAGCATGAGAGCCCAGCCCTCCAGCATCTCGTCGGACATGTTGGTTTCCTCGCGCAAGCGACGGCGTTCTTCACTGCGGCGCGCAACAGCATCGCGGTCGAACACCTCGATGTTGTTCTGGAAAGCAGCAAACAAGATGCGGTCGTTGGCATCAATGTCATCGGTTTCGGCCTCAACTGCGCCACCAATATCGACAGCGTCGTAGGTATCGTCGCGCTCATCGTCGTCTGCATCGAATGCGGCCAGGGCGGACATGATGGCAGCCTTGCGCGGAGCGTCTGTGCCCTCGCGGATGACGTCGTCGGCCGTGCGGCTGGACTTTTGTTTCCCAAAGTGCAGCTTAGCCTTGGCTGTCCTCTGGCTGAGCTTGGTTAGGTCGTCGTCATCAAAGACGTTGGCGCGTTTGGGTAACTCTGGCACATTGTCTGACGGCGGCAGATCGGGCATCGATGTAGGCGGTAGTGGCGGTGTGGCATGCGGTGCCATGTGGTGTGATGGTGCATTGTCGGAGAGGTTCAACGACCTGTCGAGGGAGCTGAGATGTGGTGGGAGGTCGTCTTCTAAAAGATGCGAAATGACCTGCTCGGTGTCGTCATTGTACTCGTCGAGCAGCTTCGCAATGAAAGCGGACCCGAGGTCAGCGAAGAGATCTTGGACTATTGAGATTTGGCTGAGCTTATGAGGATGTAGTTGTGTGTTGCTGCTGCTATTCGCTGTTGCTTCCTCCAAGGATTCTGGGGGTGCGACGCCTTTGCCCTTGTTCTGTTTTTGCCGTGCTTGCTTCAGCCGCCACTCCGGTACAACAATACGGCTTCCGGGTTTCTTGTATGCTTCGAGATCTCTCAGAATTGGCAGGATACGGTTGGTGGCTGTATTTGCTTCCTCGGTGCGCTTCTTGAGGACCAAGAGGATAGGCGTGACGGAAACGAGCTCGGCAACAAGCGAGTCGTTGGCATTAAGTGGTCCTTCTTTGTGATCTGAAGCGGCGGCGCGCAGAGAATACAGGACGTCCGAAAGCATGGAAAAGCGTGGCGCTGGCGGCTCGGTGAGTGAGACTAGGCTGATGTAGGTTGCAGTAATAATGATCTGGCGCAATGGCGGGTTCATCACGATGTAGCATCCGACGAGGGCGTCGAGGAAATCGCTGCCTGCGAGAATTTGAGCGCCGGCTGCTGGCCAGGCGGCGACTAGGATGTTCAGCCGCTTCAGCTGTTCTTCCACGGTACGGAGATCGCCCTTTATCCGCAGCTCCATCTGTTTGATGAGAGACTTCTTAAGTGTCGATAGAGATGCCTCGGCGACGCCGACGGAGACGGCCGAGAGATGGTGTGTGCTGTCGGTGCTATTGAGCACTAATGATGCTCTCTTGCGGCCATATGCTTTGGAAAAGTCGGAGAGAACATCCCACTGTAGTAGGGGAGCGGGTGCTGGTGGTGTTTTCGATCTCAGGCAGCGGCTGGTCAAGAGGTAGACTGTTTTGAAGAGTGCATCGGCTTCTGGTGATGACGGTGATGATGTATCAGGTTTTTTGGTTGCTTGTGCTCTGATATATGATAATAGAAACGGTTCCATTGAGCCAATTTTGAGCGCCTTGCTAAACTCGGCCGGCTCGAGGTTGTAGTAGATGCGCGCCAGCTTGTTCCATGCCTCGACGTAGCCCGTCCATTCGTCGGCAGGGATGTCCTTGTGCGCGGTGGCATCGCCGTACGGAACCAGTTGTGGTAGGTCCATAATGGCTCTGTGTAGGTGTAGGTATCGACTGTCGGTTTCGAGTTCTGAAAAACAGAATAGGAGATTGAGTACGATTCATAAAGCTGCCTCGAAAAGATAGAGCTTGAAGCTGAAGCTTAGCTCGAGGTCAGCAAGATGACATAATCCTCAATCGTACGCTGGAGAGCCCCGCGATAGCGGATTTTGCGCCTACTGAGTCAATCGGCACAGCCTTGCTTCAGTGGGGCGGCGGCCTATTACGGCGAATGTGTCACTATGAATCACCGCCTTAGTCATTTTTTCAAGCACAATGTCGTTGTTGTTCAAATATATTCACAAATTGATTTCAAGCAGATGATGTAGATAGATGACCTAGCTGTGGTCCGTGCTCTCCCTTGATGCTCTATAAAGGTGGCAGTATGAATAAATTGCCCATTTATCACTCCAAACGCCCGCCGGATGGTAACATCAAACAACAAAACACACGAAAAAGTAACAGAGCTGAAAATGACAAAGTAAAAGTGTATACAAACTGAACAAGCGCTGCATTTATGCTAAAGGCTGGAAAATAGAGACTAGAAATCCCACCGGCACCACTCGCGCAGGGGCGGCACCTCAGGCATGGCGCCGACCTCGAAGTGGCCGGTGCTCATCATCGCAGCATAGCTCTTCTTGACAGCCTCGCCAGAAGCACCCTGGTACTTCTCGGCAGCCAGCTCGGTGTCCTTGTTGAAGGCCGGCGGCCCACTAGGGAACCACACCTTGACTGGCTTGCCATCGGTTGGCCGCTGGTAGAAGGGCGCTTCGACTTCGTCCTTGGTCTGGTAGGCCACCGGTCTGCCCTTGAATGAAATAAGGCGGCCGTTTGCATCGCGCTGAGAATAGCTGTCGATAGACGGGTGTGTACCGCTTGTACCACCATCGGTAGCTGGGTTCGTGAGCGCGTGAGCAGGCACCGCAGCAGCTTGCTGGCCAAAGGGATTGGCCGGGGCGGCAGTGCTGGTTGCGGGCTTGCCAAAGGGAGAGGCTATCGCACCGCCAAGAGCAGATGGCTGGCCAAACGGCGAGGGTGCTGCCGCTGACGCTGCCGGCTTTCCAAAGGGTGATGGTGCCGCTGTCGCTGCCGGCTGGCCAAAAGGCGACGTCGTGGCGGCGGAAGCAGCCGATGCGAAGGGATTGGCTGGTGCTGCGTCTGCCGCACCTGCTGCCTTGGCAAATGGATTTGCTGTTGCTGTTCCGGTAGCAGTGCCAGCCGCCTTGGCAAACGGATTAGCAGCTGCGGCTGTATTGTTTTGGGCTGATGCGCCAAAGGGAGACGACGTTGAGCCCAGTGCAGATGGTGCGCCAAATGCACTGGGGGCACCAAAACTGCCAGTTGTTGCCGGCGCTGCCGACGATGCACCGCCCAGTTGTGATGGCTGGCCAAATGCGCCGCCTCCAGTTGTCGACGCTTGTGCAAATTTTGAAAATCCACCACCTGCAGGAGCTGCCCCTGGGGCCGCCGCCGCCGCTGCTGCTGCCGGAGAACCGAACGCGCTGGGTTTTCCAAATGCGCTTGCTCCGCCTCCTCCAAGCTGTGCTGACTGGCCAAAGGCAGATGGCGCACCAAAGGCAGATGGCTTACCAAACGCCGATGCGCCACCTCCAAGTTGCGACGGCTGACCAAATGGCGAGGCCGCTGCTGGCTGTGCGGGTTGTCCAAAGGCAGACGTGGGCTGTGACGGCTGTCCAAATGCAGGTGAAGCTTGTGACGGCTGGCCAAAGGTGGATGTCGGTTGTGACGGCTGGCTAAAAGCGGGCGTAGGTTGTGATGCTTGGCCAAACGCTGGTGTCGGCTGGGATGCCTGTCCAAACGCGGGCTTGCCAAATGCTGATGTTCCGCCACCCAGCGCAGATGGCTGGCCAAAGGCGGATGGCTGTCCAAAGGCAGACCCAGAAGTAGACGTGGCACCGAACGCGCTGGGCTTTGCGCCAAACGGATTTGCTGCTGCTGCGGACGGCTGGCCAAACGCCGACGGCGCACCGAAACCTCCCACTGACTGCGGCTGTGCTGGTGCTGACCCGCGGTTGACTCCCTCGGCAAAGACTCCTGTGCCCATGGTCTGTGTGTTGTTCGTGCAGTGGTCGCTGCGATTGGGGTGCTGGTTCTCGGCTGCAAGCACAAACTGCGCTGCTTCGTTCGAGTTTTTGACGGCATTCTCGATCTGTGCCATAGTCTGCTGGTAGAGGGAGTCAATGTCATTGATGGCAGCCTGCGGATTGCCAGCGGCCTGTGCCTTGTAATAATGCAGGCGCAGCTCTTCAAAGCTCTGCTCGGTCGTCGCGCCGCCAAATAGCTGTCCTGGCGCATTGCGCCCCGGGCCGTAGGCCGAGAAGATCCAAGACGGGCGGTCTTCGGTCAGATCCTTGACGATACCCGTGGGTGTGACGCCGTAGCTGTTGGCTGTTGATGATGCATCGCTCAATGTTGAATTGTTGTTCTGACTGTTCTGGCCGAAGACACCGAAACGGTTGTTGTTCTGTTGGTTGGAGGGATGTTCGAACTTGCAGTTGTCTAGTTTGTTAGTATTCACCTTGCATGCGATCCGAAGCTGAAGATCTTTGCAGTGGCTTTCTCTTCTTTGACCGACGCCGACTCACTGCCAAATCTGCAGTTCCCCTGGAGGAAGAATTTGCACACCACCATGGTGCGCGAGCTGTTGTGAGATGACGGTCGTTATAAGGTACGTGGGATCGGAGGATAGTCGTGGAGTTTTGATTGGGAAAGACCGGTTTTCAATGATTCGACAGGTATGCGCACTCGGCGGCGATGTAGATGTGGCGATATGCCGTGGTAGACGAGGTTGGAGCTTGCAGTTGGTGATCTTTTTGGCCGGCAGAAAAAGCACCAGACGCGTCGCAGTGGAAAAAGTGGGCCAGCCGCATTCAGCTGCAGCAGCAAACGAGCATCGAAGCCTTTCTCACGAAGATTCTACTAAATCTCCAATATCGATTCTATTTACTTTTCAGTTTCTACAGTATTTTTCTTTATTTTGATAACATTCCAGATGATATCTTTTGACTCTCAAAGGGTCATTTAAGGTGGGATAATGTCGTTCATATCTCATTTATTAAGACTTGGGCCGTGTTTGTTCTTTTGTACAATGAAGCCAATGTGACGGCTTGTGTTGATTGCTTCCTGTCTTTTGCTTGGCCAACAACCATTGGGCTTAAATGATGCAGAATTGTCGAAAACTAATATTTTTACAGTTTCATTGGCTTTTTTATGTATTTTTTGATTTTAATTTGTGGTCTTTTTGGAACATACGTAATTTTGATGGCACTATAACAGAGAGAAATATATTTGTAAACAAATAGTTCACAGGCTTTCCCCAAAGTATCGTCAACTGAATGTAGCTTATGCCAATGTCGCCTTGATCATCGGAATGAGCTGATTGTTGACGTAGTTAGGGCTTCTCCAGGCACTCCAGTCGTGCGTGGTCAGACCCCAGGTCTCGTCAAAGTCCTGGCCGCCGTTGCGGATGTAGTAGCTACCGGACAGCACCCAGATCATCCAGCCGGCCTTGATCGACGGCAGGAAGCTGGCCAGACACGTGGCGTAGACGCCCGTGTAGGTGGTCGCGTCTTGGGCAAAACCAAACTCAGTCATCAGCACGGGGATCTGCAGCGCGCTGCCGGACTGCATGGCGCTGAAGCCGTCTGTGTTGAGCGCGCTCGTGAGGCTACTGCAGCTCGTCGAGGTCGTTGCGTAGTTGTGCAGCTCAAGCACAATCTTGTTACCGTATCCGACAAAGTCGTTGAGCGAGAACAGGCCGGTACCGGGCGTTAGGGCAGTGCCGCGGGTGACGGGGGTCAGGTAGGTGTCGTATGACAGGCCGGACAGGAAGATCAGCACATTGGGGTTGGCAGCGTGGATGGCATCGGCACCCTGGCGCACGTACTGGTACCAGCCCTGCCAGTTGTAAGTGGCCTCGGCGGCAGCATTGCCAACGGGCTCGCGGGGCTCGTTACGTAGCGACATCGAGGTCAGCGCCGGCCAGTTCTTGCCGTGGTTGGCCATGTAGCTGATGCCGCGTGTCCAGTTGCCGATGTCAAAGTAGACATCACCCCACCAGGCATTTCCGTCCGTGGTTGAGCAGCACCACTCGGCCTTGGAGATGTGGTTGTCTAGGTGGACGTAGATGTTCTGCTTTGCACACTCGGCGGCAACGGCATCAAAAACTTGAAGACGTGTAGTGGAAGCCGAGAAGCTAGGGTTCTTGGCAATGATCTGGGCCAGGACCTTGGTGCCGTTGTTGGTTCCCAGGGCATTGTTGAGCGAGGTCTGGATGGTGATATCCTTGCCGCCGTTCTCGTAGATCTCGTCGATCATCTGGATGGCATAGGTCAGGCGGATGGAGTTCATGCCGATGCTCTTGATGCGGGTGACGATGTCGGCGATACTCTGGTACTGCAGACCCTCGGGCAGCATCGCGTCGGCGGCACCAGGCCAATTGGCACCGGCATAGGTGACATTGTTACCCGAGGCATCATGGATGTTGCGTCCGGACGTCACAAGGGGACCATTGGGCCATGCGGCCCGCTCAGAAATGTCGTGCATGGGAGAGGCAGATACCATGCCGGCCGAAGCCAGCAGGACAGCAGCCCACTTCAGCAAGGAAGCCATATTGAACTGAAAATGGATAGTTTCGAAGTTGATGAGTTTGATGATGCAACTCGAAAGATGGACGACCTTCTGCTTGATCCTCAATGTTCAATGATCAAAGCTCAAGGCTCAAAGCTTAAGGAAGATCGCGATGACTACCTTTGGTCTTTTTGATTTAATGGCGAATATCACTTAATTTATAGTTCCAGAAACTACAGTACTTTTAGGATGTACATCTAATACAGCATTAATAACCTCCTTAATCTATTTTGATTTCACATGATTGTACATGACTACCTGGCATATGAGTTTAGTCACTATGCACCCGCGGTCGAGAAGCTCCCCTCTTTTCCCTCTCGCTTTAGACCGTGAATGTACCGATTCAAGATTCGATTTCCTCCCGTTGTACTCTTGGATCTACCCCGGACCCCATTACCCCAGAGTGCGATTCGGACCCCAATCCTTTTAAGAGCCGTGTTCCTTGAACTAGACCAGAAGATCAGATGACGAGTGTGGTATTCAAGCTGGCAGATCGGACATCCTTCCGGGTTGACGATAGTGCTTAATTTACAACGATTTCCAAGATTACCAATGGAAGCATGATTGAGGGGAAGCGTCTTGGAGAGTCTTAAAAGAGGAGGTGAAAAGTGATGGGCGGAGGTCAAGTTGAGAAAGACGTCAGTAGAGACGTTGAGATGAGGAGGCAAGTTCCGTTGTGGTATCAATGTTACCTCAAGCATGTTCACATTTGCGGCATGTTTAAAGGTACCTTCGTAAAGAGTAAGATCGTCACCGTTGATCGATCGCGGCGTGCCGCTCCAAGTGTCAAAAGTACCAGCGGGTCGGGGTGCTCTTTGCCCGGCTAACCGTGACTTTTTGCGTGGGCCGAGACCAACATCATCATGGAAAAAAGTCAATGCGACAGCGCAATTGTGAAAACGTTGTGAAGAGAAGATTTAATGACAAAAAAACAATTTATTTTCGCTTCTATTCATAAATCATGAGCTACTGGCGGTAAGGGTTCTTCACGAGACCGGTCCAGTACTGCGTCTTCGTAACGCTAAAAGGCGCCTCAACCTTGTTGTCCGCACCAGTGCCCTCGACCGTCAGCTTGTAGGTACCGGCCTCGCTCTGCCACTCGTCGCGCTTCTCGTCCCAGAAACTTGTCGTCTGAGCCAAGTTGGCCTTGATTGTAACAGTCTGGGTCTCGCCAGCCTTGAGCGACACCTTCTTGAACGCTTTGAGCTCGCGCACTGGTCGGCGGATGCCCGACAGCGTGTCGTCGACAGCCGGCGGGCTCACGTACACCTGAACAACTTCAGCACCATCACGCTTGCCCGTGTTGGTAACACCGACCGTCAGCACGAGGACCTGCTCAGTCACGACGCCCGCAGCAGGCTCCTCGACTTTGAGGTTTGAGACGGCGAAGCTTGTATACGACAGGCCGTGGCCAAAGGCAAAGAGCGGCGACTGCTTGACCTTGTCAAAGTACCGGTAGCCGACGTAGATATCTTCACCGTACAACACACGGCCGCCCTCAGACCGGAAGTTGAGGTACGATGGGTTCTGCTCGAGCGTCTTGGGGAACGTCAGCGGCAGTTTGGCTGACGGGTTAACGTCGCCAAACAGGACATCAGCAATACCATTACCAGCCTCGTTTCCACCGTACCAGGCCTGAACAAGTGCCTTGGCATTCTGGACCCACGGAAGAGTCACAGGGGTGCCACTCTGGACGACAACAACAGCTTCAGGGCTGACCTCAAGCACACGCCGGACCAACTCGTCCGAGTTGGGAGGAAGGTCCATGTGAGGCCGGTCGTAGCCCTCGCTCTCCCAGTCGCCGTTGAGACCAACACATACGACGACTTGCGTACCCTCGACCGCGGCAGCCTTGGCGGCAGTGACTGCGTCCTCAATGGCAGGCTGCTCGTCCAGATGACGGCAGCCGCCAAAGCGTACGCCACCCGCACCAAAGGCGACGACACCGCCCTGGCGCAGCTTGGACGTGGGGAACGTGCCGTAGTCGATGTGGATCTTGTAGGGCTTGCCGGCCTCGAGCTCGACGGAGCCACGCTCCTCGAGGGTGCCGATGCCAAAAAAAGCAGTGCCGCGGCGCTGCGTAGTCAAGTTGTCAATGACCAGACGGTCCTCGACAAATAGCTGGCCGGTACCAGCTACAGAAAGCCCAAAGTCGTAGGTACCCGTCTCGTCGGGTGTGAAGATGCCGTCCATAGTGGTGTAGTACAGGGTGCCCTTAATATTCTCGTTGGAGTAGTCTACGAGGAATGCGTTGCTGCTGGTCATGGTCAGGACATCTACAGGCTTACGGTCGGGATTTTCTTCCCGAGACTCCTGGTAGACAGAGAACGTGTAGCCAACCTGACCATCGGCCGTGCGCAGGCGCTCGCCAATCAGAGGTAACTCACGGTGACCATAGGCACCCTGGCTGAATGAGACTTTGTCCTCGCCAATCTTGTTCTTGATGCCCTGCAGGGGAGTCACAGTGTAGTAGGCGGGCAGCGACGCCGAGCCACCACCACAGTAGGCTGCAATGTTGGCGTTGGGGCCGATGACCAGTGTCTTCTTGGTAGGTGCCAAAGGCAGAATGTCGCGCTCGTTCTTCAGGAGGACAACCGATTCAGCCGCAGCGCGGCGCAGGAGAGCGCTGGTCTCGGGGGTGTTGAGCTGCAGCTCAGGTGCGTTCTCGCCGATACCAGAGGCAACGGCCTGCTTAACGGCAGTTAGGACGCGACGAACGCTCTGCTCCAGAACGTGCTCCCGAACCTTGTTGGAAGTCACAGCATGTGACAGCGCGCCACCGCGGAACTTGGACATGCCGGGCATCTCAATATCAAGGCTGGCATTCAGGGCCTGCGCGACACTGTACACACCAAACCAATCGCTCATGACAAGACCACCAAATCCCCATTCTTTGCGTAGAATGTCTTGCAGGATAGAGAAGCTCTCGCTCACATGGGTACCATTGACTTTGTTGTATGACGTCATGATGGCGCCTGGTTCAGACTGCAGAGCAATCTGGAATGGCAGAAGGTATATCTCACGCAGAGCACGGTCGGTCACAATGGAGTTGACAGCCATACGCTCGTGCTCCTGGTCGTTGCACACAAAGTGCTTGGGGGTTGGGATAATACCCTCCTCCTTGACGCCCTCGCAATATCTGGCTGCCAAAGTGCCAGACAGCACTGGGTCCTCGGAGAAAGACTCGAAACCACGGCCACCGAGAGGGCCGCGCTGGATGTTGATCGTAGGGCCGAGCAAAATGTGTGCACCCTTAGCCTTGCACTCCTGGCCAAGCAGCTTGCCCAGCTCCTGTGCAAGGTCCTCGTCAAAGGTGGCACCCAGAGCGGTTTCACAGGGCAGACAAGCGGCGGGGACACCATTGAAGAAACGCGTGCCACGCACACCATTAGGGCCGTCAGACATCCGAATGGATGGCACTCCCAGCCGGGGCACGGCATAAGTATGCCACATGTCGATGCCCGACACCAGGGCCACTTTCTCGGTCAGGGAAAGCCCTGCAATCACCTCCTCGATATCAAAGTCTTTCGTCATTGTGTTGTATTGAGTTGTTGATACAAACTAAAAAAAAAAGAAACAAAACTAAAAGTAGACGAGTGGGAAGCTGGTCTTATAAAAGCTCTAACTCGGAGCTCTGATCATCAACTACATGCCAAACCCGTTAGCTGCCACTTCGGTTCCCGGGTATGTGTTCCAGCTCCACGCGTGCATCCAGCGGCAGCTTGTAACATGTCTGCAGCGCTCTGCCGTCTCTGCATGATCTTATCCTTGATTTTGCCTTGTTCTACTCTGAAGTGAAGCTTGTCTAGCACGGATTCATGCCTTCACTCGAAGCCCACATCCATCCGTGGATCTTCCGACGTTCAGCCGCCGCTACATCACAGGTCGAGAATCAATGCTGTGCCGGCCGCAGTCTCGTTAGTGCCGCTAGGTCAAGTGTCCTAAAATCACCGCATGAGTGCGACGTGGAGAACTTATTGCGCTTTGAGAAGCAAGTCGATGAAGTGTGGGCGCCTGTGGGGTGTAGTGCGTTTAGCAACAAAATGAGGGAGACGGGTTTCAGGGCCGAAATGCCGCAAAGAAGATGGTCCTAGCTAGCTGCGTCAATGTACACCGAAGCTAGTCGGAGAAGATCCGGAATTTATCAAAAGCTGTGAAGATTAGGAATGAATAATCACATTGGCTTACTTCATGGCGAGTGGAGGAAAGCTTTAATATGAGTAATTGCGGCGAGATTGTTACTCTTCAATTTACACGTGTCTATCAAGGAATATCTAAACAAATACGGCTAAAACAACAAACAATTCATAACTAGGCCCAAAAAATTACACGAGCCGTTGCTTGTTACAACACATACAAAGTACGACTGTGGCCGTGTTATCAGTCTCTTTTGATGTAACATAGTGCATATCTCCTTTGCGCTTCCCCCCCAGTTGTAAAGCTAGCCCTATTGACCGATTCAATGAAATAGCCTCTGTGGCTGGACCGGTCTTTCTCCATGAGGGTGCCACAAGGTCCGGCGGCCACCTACGTGTCCCATCTTTCGATAACAAAAGGACGTAAGGACTTACGAAACGCACCGTTATGAGGCAAGATACATGAGGCCCGTCTCGTAGGTAAATTTACAGAGGGTGTTTGGGGTTCAAAAGACTGGTGTCTAATAAGGCTAGAAATGGGAAACAGTAGGCCTGTCGCCCGTGTACCACCAAACCCACGACGCTCTTATGGATAACGATCCAATTTTCGATGGTGAACAGGCTCGCCAAACAAACGATAATCTACTGACTGTGGTGGTATAGAACCTATAGTCAACTCTGTCCTTTCAATTGACTACATCAGATTGACAAGAACGCTACCATTGCTCGACGATGAAAGGAGGGCTTCGATGAGTGCTAGGTCCTTCCATCCCTGCTCCGGTGTCTGTCTTGCATCCGGCACACCCGTCTTCAGGCCGTTGATAAAGGCCACGACCTCGGGCTGCACGCCTGATGTGGCCTCGAACACTTCATTCTCGACAACGCTTTTGCCTCTGTCCAATCGGCGCGTAGTAACGTGTGTATCTGTTACGACCACTGCCCCCGCCGTTGTGACCACCTCGATCTCAAAGGACGACTTGAATTCGGTCGCATACGAGATGCCAATTGTTCCGGCTCTTCCACTTGTGGTCACGGCTAGTGCGTGGACAGTATCAACAGGCGCAAGCTTTGGAAGTAAGAGTGATGCCACCGCCGTAACCGATTTGACGTCTTGTCCCAGAGCGCCGAGAAGGGTGCGCAATGCTGCCATGTGATGAACGCCGCCATCAACAAGAAAACCGCCGTCGTACCCGGGCGTCTTCCGCCATGCGGTGTTGAAATACTTGTCCGAGTCGGCCACAAACTGGAACATGTTCATGCTAAATGTTGTAACTTCGCCGCCCAGGGACTTGAGCGTAGCCGCGCCATGAGTAACTGATGGGTAGAAACGCAGATTTTCAGCAACGGCCCACTGCTGCTTCGGCGTCGTGAGTTTGCTGGATTCATAAAGAGAAGCGAGTTTCTTTGCGGTGGCTACGTCTTTGGCGATCGGCTTCTCACTCAACACGTGCTTTCCTGACAGAAATGCCTTTTCAATGACGGCAGGCTGAGTCAGGATGGGAAGGCAGACAACAACGGCAGTGATATCACTCCGGGCCAAGAGGTCGTCCAGGGACCGACCTGGCGTGGCAGGCTTGTCGTAGTAAATGTCGGGTGTGCCCCGGCTACGGGATGCCAGAGACTCAGCTGACTCCTTGGACCTTGAGTAGATTGCGGCCACAATTGTCCCAGGCGTGGACTCGAGCGCAGGAAAATGTTCTGTGCAAAGTATTTGTCAGTGTCAAGTATAAAAATAGAGATACAGTTGAGTCGTACCTTCACGGGCAAAAATGCCAGCGCCGAGTAGAGCAACAACGGACATATTTTTGGTGGATTGACAAAAGTTGGAAAGTGGACTTAATGAGGGAGGTGTATTGGGATTTCTGACAGATGAGAAACATGTGGAAAACTGAAGATGTACCTGTCTGGGCGATGGATACAGGCGGCTCTCCAGGATTCAAGTAGTATGATGCTAAAGATATGTCCGCCGATGACGCCTGCTTCGGGGAAAACAACCACTCCTGGATAAATCAACTTGTACCGTCATCGTACAAAAATATAATCCGGGGTCAGAAGGAAATCCGGGGATAGACCGGACCCTACGAGGATGATCATGTGTCGTCGGCTAAAAGTAGGCAATATTTCCGACCCGATATCGCTGAATTAAGCTAATCCTAGCGATCATAGTCAAAATAACCGATATCGCGAACTTTAATCTTGCGGCTCTTCGCCAATACGCTCTGCTTCAGTAATATAAGGAATATATCCCCTATGCCCACAACGGTCGCCGGTCCCAGAAATACGGAGACGCGTGGAGGCGGGTGCGGGTGCCCTTACACTGGCTTCAAATTGAGATGCACGCTTGTGACGGTATCGGAGAAATGGAGTTACTAGATATGATACTGCGACGGAGAACCCCAAAGGATCCAAAAAATGGACGTGATACATAATACAGGAACAAAAACATGGCCGAGAAGTGGAACAAAAAAATAACTTTTTATATCGGAGATGCAGCAGGATGTACCTAACCCATGACCGTGACGCATGCAGTGTAGATGCACTGCAGAAAACAGCGGAAGTGCTAAATAAGGTATCCGAGCAAGTTACCTTCATACACGAGGACCCCGTCGCGGCTAGGCTAATTGACATCGGGCACTATTGGCCCGTCCTCCCACCATGATGGCCCATTATTCATGAATGACTATTAGCGTGTTAGAGTTTGTAACTTGCGTCAACTTGCGTGGTCTTGTATTATTACTCAATAGGGTCTTACATTTGGCTGCTCATTTGTCGTCTCCAGCAGATCATGCAGAATGATTGGGTCCCAAAACTCCCGCAGCACATCATCAGTCGATTGGAGTAGTGTCTGATTGGCTGCCATCATTCCGTCCTGCGCCATGGCTGTAGAAGTTGTATCCGCTGTCATGGCTCCCGGTGTTTTGTTGTTATTGCTTGTCTGGCGGTGCTGTTGGTCTGCATGGCGAATAAGCCGCGTGCGCCAGCCAATCAACTCAACATCCTCCCGGTCATCTGCATTCTGGCCAGGGTGACTCAGCTGGTCGGCAGTGGTCATGACCGGGTTGCCATTGGCGTTCGGGTGTGCGCCAAGTGGTGATTGTAGCTTCATGTTCTGAGCAGTGGCCACAGTCATTTTGTTTGCGGCCCGTGTTCTCAACTTTTGTAGCCATTCGAGATTCCGTTGGTAACGGTCTGTGTTGCAGCCATTTTGGATCAGAGACGTGAACAGGAAAATAGCCGTGTCAATTTGTAGCAGGACAAAGTTGGCCATGGCGTGGCTAGGGTGTCGAAGAACAAGAGTTCCCAGGCAAAGGGCCGAGCCGAAGACGTGGTACTGAATAGTTAGAAATGACATAATCAACGTTGAGCTAAGAAACAGACGCACCCAAAAGTTCCATTGGCGCGCACTGATGGCTGGGAATCTGGCATGAATGTCGGCAATCATTGCTATTATCATCTACAAGTTAAAGTTAGTATAAACCTTTTATAGAGAAACCGGATATACTAACAGCAGACCGTTCAATGATAGCATAGAAAGAAGGTGCATAAATGGAACTATCACCGCCTTCGATGTCGTCGTAAAGAGCTTTCGCATAATAAGGCCGGTGTAGATTGATAACTGTCTCTGAAATATTAATGGCAAGGTTGGTTTGCTACATTATTAGAAACTACGCCATGATCAGTAGGGTATGGCAACTTACCTGCATAGATAATGTCATCGCCAACCGGGATGGTTCTGGTGCAGCAGAAATGGCATCTTCAGGATTGGGATAGCGAGAGAGCATTGCAACAAGTGCTGCCCGGCACCGAATGTAGTACGGTAAACCTTGTTCAAATTTGCGACTTGATAATTAGTACGATCACATTAGAGTATTTGTAAAAGAACTTACAGCTTTTGATCGAGAGCGGTAACTTCCGAGTACTGTGGCCGGCGTGCCTTCATGGCCATATTCAAAATTCTAGCTCCAATTAGCCAAATGTGGCTTGTGAAAGGGTGCCAAGGTATGACTTACTCGCCGGAGAGCTGTGACAGCTCAAATCGCAAAGTGTAGTAGCCTTTTTCGCCGGGTACTGGCGCTGTTTCCGCTGGAAATGCCGTGTCACAGTGGTCGGGGTTGATGGCGCACGGCCGCGAGAAGCAATGTGCCTGATATATGTCGGCTGCATTGACTTCCCAGAACACTTTGCGACGTTCCTCGACAATATCCTGGGGCAAGCTCCATCTTGCGCCATCGCGGTGAAGCCCCATCTGATAATTAGCGACGTCTTATCTTATGTGTAGTGACTTTGTGGACATACCGCTTGGATCATACGCATTGCTAAGCCCCACAATAGCCAGGCTTTGTCGTCGTGACGTCCTTTGTCAGATTGGCTGTTATGTTAGTTGTGCCCATGTTTTATGGTTCTGACTATCACGTACAAGTTTTTATGTGCCATGATATGTAGAGTTTGAACACCGGCAATGGTGTTGTTAGAAAGGAAATCACCCTTGACAAGTGCCATCTCTGACAGATGCTGCCACTCTTCGGCAGACGGGTCGTCATTCGGTAGTTCAATGTTGTAAGCTGTGCCCTTGGACATTGTCATGAAGACGAGTGCCACTTCCTGGAAGTTCACGGCTTGTGATGGCGCATTGCTGCTGTTATTCACGAACGAGTAGACCCTGGCAAATGTTTCCTCCATCCGAGCTTTCGGGGCAACATCATGACTAATCGTTAGTTTATAGGCCTGATCCAAAACAAAGACAGATTGTAAGTACATACTGCCATGCACAATACCGATAGTATGATTCTATCAGAGACCAGGCCTCTTCCGCCGGCGGAAGTTGCGCAAGAAGGTCGCGTGTACGGATATGCGCCGCTGACGCGTTCAGGGGGAATGCGATGGGTGATGCATGCAGAGGTGGTGGTGCAACTGGAACTGGAGCGCTGACCTCGGGTGAAGGACATCTTGTGGCCGATGGTGTACATGAGACATCTTGCAATTGCGAGTCTTTAAGCCATTCGCTACCGGCTGTTGGGCCAAGGTATTTTGACCGGCCACCGCGGCTCATAACCAACGTGCCGTATGAACCACTCTGCTCTTCGTTTTCAAATCGGTCAGGCGTATCCTGCTTGTTTGAGCCAGTGGTCGCATTGGCGACTGAGCCATTGTTGTTGGCTGTTGGCGACCCAAGAAAAAGTCGGACCGGGCTAGATGTCGTCACCAGACTTTGTGACCCTAAGGGCTCTGTCGTGCATGCAAGAAATGCATTCTGAAAGTCGAGAAAGGCCGGCGTGTTGCCCTGTGCATTTGCTGCATGGCTGTTGCCTGGGTGTAAGGCATTGATGGTAGCAGAACGGGGTGATGCTGCGGGTGACTTTGGCAAGTCGCCGATGCTGTTCTGCTGTTGTGATGATGGTGACTTCTTGTGACCGTTTTTCAGTGTCGTAGATGATGTCTGAGATGTGACATCGCTAGGGGCTCCGTTGACTCGCGTACAGTAGGGAAGTCGTTGTCGTCGAACACAGTTTCCGCAAGGCACTTGATCGTAAGTATGAGATAAATAACGATGAAGAAACAATTATAAAATGAAAGAGAGAAAAAAAACGCCTACCTTCCCTGTCACATTTCATCTTCAGCCGACGGCATTCTGTTCGTAATGTACAGTCAGTATGCAGGACTGTATTTTGGTACAGACTCTCCCCAAAAGCAACTTGCCTTCGCAACTAAAACACGGCCGCTGTTTCCGCGGCTTTTTTGCCGGGCGACTCATATCCTCGAAATCGGTATCCCGTTCGGAACGACTCGACGCATCTCGGTCGGTCCTGGCTCCGAATTTATGTCCGGCCATATCGGGCATCGATTGGTGGTGTAGAACAAATAAATTAGACGTAGTAAATCAACGTGGCAGGCGTGGAACCCGGTCAGACTATATCAAACCACACAGTGGAAGCTAAAAAGAGTCCCAAGGGGCGTACATGTCTACAGTCGGGTAAATGGCCATTCATGGTCATATGTACAAGCAAAATCACAACGAGTTGCCATATTTGGAGTCAGCGTCGGAAAGGGGGCATAAACAGCGAGAGCGGAGCAGCTGTGGGTCGCCTAGAGGAGCGCGTACGTTTTGCGGGGAAAAGCGTACAAGTGCTAGTACCCCGTGCGGGGTACTCCATTTTGTAGGTATCACGCGACGGGCTTGTCACACTCGGCGCGGCACTACATGCCGAGTACTGTCAGTGCTGGCAGTGCTGGCATTGTTGGCAGTTTACAGGCTAGCTAGCAAAGTTCCGACTGTCGCGGATTTCGATCACGGCAACTTAATCTACATCCTACTCCAACTTCCAAAAACAACAAATAACGTTTTAATTCTTGTTGTAATCTAATGCAAAATATTTAATCCAACTCTCCACTACCGGGTTTCCTAGGATTCTAGAAACCTAGTACTTCTTGGAGTAGGGTGGTGGTGAGATTCCCGTCTGCAGTCCCTTGATGCGCATTGCCAGCTGCTTTGAGTGGAAACGAGCATATGGTAGGAAACCCACCATGATCCACAGGTTCTTGGCGCCAGTCTCGCGGTATGCCACCTTGTACTCGCCTTCCTCATCGATACCCCACACAGGATCAACCTTGCTAGCAATGGTGTCGCCCAGGGTCTGGCGCACAGAGTCCACCAGGTTAGTGAAGCCAGTAGCAAAGATGATCAGATCGTACTGGCGCTCGCGGCCGCCGCTCAGGATCACCTTGTCCTCGGTGAACTTCTCAATGTAGCCAGGCTCGACCTTGATCTTGCCGTTAATGACGTGCTCACAAGCGCCAGCCTCAAAGTAGAAACCACCGTTACGAGTCTTGCCCAGAGTAGCGTTGCCAGTGCCGCGCTGGCCACGCCATGTGCGCAGACCCTTGGCGTGCAGACCGTCGAGCAGCTCCTTGTCCAGTTCCTCGAGGTCCTTGGCGTTACGGCGACCCAGCTCCTCAGCGGGGCCAACAGGCAGATGGAAGAAGATACGGTCCTGCTCCTCCAGCGACGGGCGCTCGCCGGTGGCATCGGGAGCATAGTTTCCAATGTTACGGGGCACAGAGTGCTCCAGAGACATGACGTATGTGGGTGAACGCTGCAGCATAGTGACGTCAATTCCACGGCGCGAGCAGTCAAAGGCGGTGTCGAATCCAGACGATGATGTGCCGACGACAAGAACCTTCTTGCCGACAAAGTTGCGAGAGCTGTCGTGGTTGGTCGAGTGACGGATTTCACCGGCCTTGTACTCGGCCATGCCGGGCACATCGGGTGTGAAGGGCAGGCCACACAGAGAGGTAGCCATGACAACGTGTGCCGGGTGCAGGGTACGCTGACCCTCGCCGCCCTTGTTGATGACAACAGTCCACTTACCCTCGCTGTCCTGCTCAGCAGAGGCAACAGTTGACTTCTGCCAGACATTCAGCTCCAGGGCGTGAGCGTACCACTGCATGTAGTAGCCCTGCTTCTGGGCGGGTGTGTAGGTGGGCCACTTCTTGGGGTAGGGGAAGTATGCCAGGTCATCCTGCCAATGAGGCATGTGCAGAGAGAGGTACTCGTAGCGCTTCTTCCAGACATCACCAACCTCATCGCGCTCGATGATGAGCTCCTTCAAGCCCAGATACTTGCAGCGGGCAGCCAGGTTCAAGCCGCACTGACCACCACCAATAATCAGAACTTCGGGGTCAGCAGCGTTGACATCCTGTGCGCGCTGCTGGTCCCAGGTAATATCGCCGACCATGTGGCCATCCTGGGGAGGAATCTCGGGGAACTGCAGCAGCTGCTCGGCGACGGTGTGCATGGTGTAAATCTTCCATCCCTCCTTAGTGAGGACTGCGTTGATGACGGCAGAAGCCTTGACCACCTCGGTCTGGAACTGGATGATAAACTGGAGGGTGGCGTAGTCGGGGTAAGGGCGGCTGATCTTGGGGGCCGGGGTCAGGAAGCTGAAGTTGCTGGCCTTAGTGCGAGCAAGCAGGTCGACGGCGGCATTGTAGATGTTCTTCTTAAAGTTGAAAGTGCGGTAGTCCCAGGTGAATGCAATCTTGTCGCGCCAGACACCTATGATGTTAGTTTTTGATTCCGTATCGAATGTGATTCTTAATCATAGACATACCATAGTCAAGGAAGAGGTTAGCAAAGCCCTCGGCATCACCAGAGCCGAGCACCTTCTCAAGGTTGGCAACAATGCCCTCGGCCTCCTTCTGGGGGTTGACATTCGCGGGAATGTCGATGCCGAGAACATCAATTGTGGGCAACTCGTGGTTATACTTGAAGTCGTACATGTAATCATCAGCGACCGGCGGGTTGGGCTCGATTGCATATTGCTTCTTGGGTGCCGACTTGGTAACAACAGGCACGGCCTGTGCCTCATCAACAATTGTGCTTGGTGCCATATTGAATTGTGCGTTTGTGGGTTAAAAGTCTAATGTCTTGGCTGTGATGAATCTTGACTTTGTCTGACTTGATGTGAAGAGTGAACGTGAACAGGCAATTCAAAATGTCGAGGCGGAATGAATCTCATAAGAACTCAAGTCGACTCGGGGTTGTCTTCTTTAATTTGGCACCAATTGTCTAGAGCCTACACCTCACGCCGCCATGTCGGAACTTGAAACCCTTTCCTACACGCGGAGAACCAAAGCATCTGATTACGTTGAGCCGTTCGCGGCCGATGCCCGCAACGCTCGGCCGATAATAGTATTCCGGCTCGCAAATCGAGTTCCACCCTGTAGCTTGTTCACATTTTGTCCAACTGACAAAGGGAGTACCTAATTCGTAATTGCAGAAATGCATACCCTTGAACGAATAATCGGAGATGCTACAGTTGGCAATATTTCCAGCCGATATTCATTTTTGTAGTATTATCGCGATATTTCACCAAATATGACCAGACGCGAAAAATGTCCGGTGGAGCAAGTCTTGTAAGTGGACTGATCGGACTTATTTTGTAGGATCGGACTGAAGATCTCCGACCCACACAGCCATACACGTCGAATCCTCCACCCTGCGCTAGGTCATATGGCCGATGGAGACAGACTTGGTGATTTTTTACGATGTTTATTGTGGAGGATGCATTCCTTGGTCATTCGGTATTGAATAGCATTAAACTCAAATGCAATGTGTCGGTCATTGAAATTGTGAGAAGAAAAGATCAAAAGCAAAAGCGAATTCATTCCCAATCGCTCTCGGTTTCAAGGAATCCGAAATCTAGAATATACACTCGACAACATCATTTATCAAAATCAACACAATCCAAACATAATGTCACTTCCCACCCACTTCACTCTGAACACGGGAGCCAAGATTCCGGCTGTTGGCCTGGGTATGTATCCGACCGGAGGGTGTTTTGAGATTGAGGTGGTAGGTTATAGTCAGCATTGCTAACAACTGACAGGCACATGGCAGTCCAAGCCTGGTGAGGTTCGCAGGGCAGTTGCTTATGCCCTCAAGGACGGCTACCGGCATGTTGATGCCGCCCTGTAAGTTCCAACCATACAAGTCTTTGCCTATCATTCGTCTCAGCTTCGACTTTTACTGACCATGACTTGCGTAGAATCTACGGTATGCACACGATGAGCCCACACACGCTTCGACTCACATGATCACGGCACGGAGCCATGAATAACTGGTAATATATATATCTAACAGTATAGGCAACGAGGTCGAGGTTGGCCAGGGTATTGTCGACAGTGGTGTTCCCCGTGAGGACATTTTCATCACCAGCAAGCTCTGGAACACCGACCACCCGAACGTTGCAGCTGGTCTTGAGACGACTCTGAAGAACCTTGGTGTTGACTATCTTGACCTTTATGTCAGTTTTTCCATCTCCAGTATATCTTTCTTAATGCCTGTTGCTAACAGTTATAGCTTATTCACTGGCCTGTCAGACTGGTTCCCGTACGTACACCGACTATATGCATTACACCAATCGATACTAACATAGAAGAATGAATCGCACCCTCTGCTCCCCGTCAACCCCGACGGCACTCGCGCCATCGACCGGTCGTGGGACATGAGCGAGACCTGGCGCCAGATGGAGGAGGTCTACAAGACTGGCAAGGTCAAGGCTATCGGTGTTGCCAACTGGTCCATCCCCTACCTTGAAGACCTTAAGAAGACATGGACTGTTGTTCCTGCCGTCAACCAGGTCGAGCTGCACCCCTTCCTCCCGCAGCACGAGCTCCGCGAGTACTGCCAGAACCTGGGCATCCTGATGGAGGCCTATTCCCCCTTGGGCTCCACTGGTGCCCCGATTGCATCCGACGAAGTCATCCAGAAGCTCGCCGAGAAGTACAGTGTGTCGCCGGCAACTATTCTGATCAGCTATCACGTCAACCGTGGCGACGTTGTTCTGCCCAAGTCTGTCAGCGAAGCCCGCATCACCAGCAATCGCGAGATTGTGGCCCTTAGCAAGGAGGACCTGGCTGATCTGAACGCTCTGGCTGCGCAGGGCAAGGCAAAGCGCATCAACACTCCTCTCTGGGGCTTTGATCTCGGCTTCGCCGACTGGTACGGCCCTGTCAAGTCTTCGTAAGCTGCAAATTAAACCATTCTATGGACTCCATATAAAAGCAATAAAAAATTATTCAATTTAATTCGACATACGATGTATTACTTCACTCTTCTCCATTGGCCAACTTTTAAACTGCAAGGCCTTGAACAAATAAAGTATCTATTATTTTTATATTTTTCTTATTGAAAATAATTAGGACGCTTTTTTCGGGAAAAATTAACTTGAAGTTAACGTAGAAACGTATAACTGTCGCCAGTTCTTTTCACAAGATGATACAATGAAGTTCATGAGTTTCGGAAATTCCAATAAAAATACGTCATTGAATCATAACTAGATAGTTACCACAACGGCTATATTTCGTCTTCCATGCAACATCCATAATGGACCGACTGCAATTCTCGGTGGGCCAAGAGATCATCAAAGGGGCCACGAAATGAGGCATATTCAGTCATCGGCGACAATAGCTTGCCTTGACGAGCTCAACGCCGCGTGACATTTCCACAAGCATATTTCTCTCTTTCCAACCACTCAGCTACTCTCACCTCCTGAGCTAACGGATAGACATACTCGGCCGCGAGAACGCGAACCATTCAAAGCGCCCAACATATATGAGAAAGGATCTAGACTGATTATAATCAAAATGGAGGTACTAATATACGATGCGCTGGGCATAGCACACCAGGTCTTATTTACGTTCAGAGAGATGATCAGCTGTTTTCTCCGATGGCCTCTCGCAAGCTGTGCTTTCCAAGAAATCGGACTTGTCAGGGAGTGTAGTTCCCCACCCGAGTCATTGTCCACGTCTCGGATATGACACCTCGCCAACTTTTAGATCGCTTTAGGCCCCCTTGGACCACCTTGGGGCCCAAGCAAAGCCCCCTTTTGTGTGTATAAACGCAGCAAAGTCACTAATCTGGTAACTCTACAAAAAGTCAGAAAACAGGGTGTTGCAAAGACTAGGCACACCGGACATACTCCATAACGGAATGGACAAGACTCCAACCATAGATGACAGGGCCCACTTTTAATGTCCATTGCCGTCTGGGGTATCAATGTGGTCTGGGGTAAACAAACACGCCGGGGCCGTCTGGCCGTAGTATTGGTCTAGTTTGAGATTCCTGGGGTCTCCATATGGCGTCGTGTGCTCCAACGGATGGATTGGGGTTCCTCTTTGAAGCATGTGTCTGTACTGTGTGCTCCTGGCAAGGAGATGCCTTTGAGCCGGACAATACGAAAGGCGGCCATGGCGAGCAGTCAAAGCCGATATAAACAGTGATCATCCCCTTTCTTTTTTTATTGTTCTTCTTCTTTTTATCATCATCACCTATTCTTCACCCCTTCGATCTTTCTTCTTTTCTTCTTTATCTGCATTGATCGTCCGCATCTTGGGTTATCATCTTATCTGATTGATCTTGACTTCAGCCACACATTATGGCAGAAACCGGAGAAAGAGGAGGCTCGCCTCCATCGTTCGAGGAGAAGGCTGCAGCCTTCTCCGAGTCGGACACCAGACAGAAACACTCTGACATGGTCGCGAACGCTGCATTGGCCACTGGTGAGTTACTTCTTGGATCTAGGCAAACCCATATCACGGCCAAGACATTACATCTAACACACTACAGACAAGGAGCGTAACATGAGCCTCATGCAGGGTATCAAGCTGTACCCCAAGGCTATCGGCTGGGCGGCAGTTATCTCGACATGTTGTATTCTGGAGGGCTTCTCCATTGCACTAATTGGCAACTTCTACGCCTTTGCCCCTTTCAACAGAAAATATGGCGAACTGCAGGACGACGGCACTTACCAGGTCTCCGCATCTTGGCAAGCAGCCATCTCCAACGGTGCTCAGTGTGGCCAGATTCTCGGTCTTTTGCGTAAGCTTCCCTCACTGGGTTTCTCCAATTTGTGATTGACTTTACCAAAATGCCGACCAACTAACAATGTAGTTACTGGTGTGTTTGTCGAACGCATCGGATACCGTCTGTTCCTCCTCGCTTCAATCGTCTACCAGGGTGCCATGGTTACCATCTTCTTCTTTGCCTCCAGCATCAAGATTCTCATGGTCGCCTATTGCTTCACCGGCATCTCATTCGGTGTCTTTATGTCTATAGCTATTTCTTATGCTGCGGAGATTTGCCCCGTTGCCCTGCGTGGTTACTTGACTACTTGGGGTAACTCCTGCTGGGGTATCGGACAGCTCCTTGCTATTGCCGTTATTCGTAGCATGTTCACCCGCAGTGACGAGTGGGCCTACCGTATTCCCTACGGTCTTCAGGTATGTTTCCCCCTTCAACTGCAGACTGTAAGCAGATTCTGACAAATTAGTGGATGTGGATTCCTCCTCTGCTGGTCGGTATCTACTTTGCCCCCGAGTCACCCTGGTGGCTCGTCCGCAAGGGCCGCTATGATGAGGCTAAGAAGCAGCTTTTGCGTCTTGCCTCGGCCGAGAAGGATGTTACTTTTAACGCCCAGGAGACTGTCGATATGATGCGCCACACCAACGAGCTTGAGCGTGACATGTCCGAGGGTGCCACCTACTTCGATTGCTTCCGCGGTGTCAACCTGCGCCG
This sequence comes from Ophiostoma tasmaniense, assembly GCA_022392925.1. Lineage (NCBI taxonomy): Eukaryota > Fungi > Ascomycota > Sordariomycetes > Ophiostomatales > Ophiostomataceae > Ophiostoma > Ophiostoma tasmaniense. The sequence goes on along the minus strand of JAKRGK010000008.1, from coordinate 354,403 downwards.
GACCGAGATCGTCTGCATGCTGTTCGTGTCTCAGAACTTCGCCGGTAACACTTTCTCCAACTACTCCACCTACTTCTTCGAGCAGGCTGGTATGTCCGGTACCGCACCCTACGACTTTGCCCTTGGCCAGTATGGCCTTAACACTGTTGGTGCATTCTTCGTCTGGGCTTTGATGGCATGGGGTATCGGCCGTCGCACTCTGTTCCTTTACGGCCTTAGTGGTCTCTTTATCTCGCTCTTGGCCATTGGTTTCGTCGGTCTCGCCAAGGACAAAGTTGCCGGCTCCCTTGCTACTGGATCTCTCATGATTCTTTGGGCCGCTTTCTACCAGTTTTCCGTCGGTACCGTCACCTTCTCGCTAGTCGCTGAGATGTCCACTCGTCGTCTCCAGGTCAAGACTGTGGCTCTGTCTCGCATTGCGTACAACATTGCTGCCATCATTGTCAACGTCCTGACTCCTTACATGATCAACCCTACTGCTTGGAACTGGGGCAACTACGCTGGTTTCTTCTGGGCCGGTACCACTGCCTGCATGTGGGTGTACCACTACTTCCGCCTGCCTGAGCCCTCTGGTCGCACCTTTGCTGAGATGGATCTGCTGTTCGAGCGTCGTGTTCCTGCCCGCCAGTTTAAGACTACCGATGTCAATGCCTTTGACGTTGCTGTCGGCGAGGTTGACAAGGCAGAGATCGCCCACGCCGAACACGCCTCTCACAAGGAGCACGCTTGAGAAAGTCGCAGAGATGGTAGTCATTCCTAGCCGTATTGGCTGCGTTTGTTATCACTGATAATCTTTATTTTCGGTGTTTGAAAGGAAAAATGTGTGATATTTAGTATTAATTGAAATTATTTGTTCATACCATCGAAGGTAGCTTATATGTACGTGGACGAAACTACTTTGTTTGCATTCAGCACCCAAAGACACTCATGTAGTTCTATCTCGATCAAACATTTAAACATCTGTCCCCTTGATACAACATGGTGAAAATATAGCCACCTTCTAATCACATAGTAAAAAGAATAGTAAAACGCCTAAAATTAGACAGAGTGAGTTGCGAGGAGGCTGAGGAAGCATCATTGTCTCCGAAGTCCGGCATGATTTTCTCTTCCTTCGACGGCCGATTAGTGTAGTTCGGAATGCCCTTTTGGTCAGCATAGATTTCTTTGTGGACCAAGCCCGCAGTCGTTCTGATAGCAAAGTCCATAAACTGCTGAATCTTAAAGATGCACAATGGCCTTCTAAACCCAGCCGACGCGATTCTAGAGGGGGACAACGCCAGTATGAGGCAGCGGAATAGTCTGCACCAAATCACGCCCCTGCTAGTGTTCAATACTGGTTGGCAGCTTCTTGACCAGGATATACTAGAACAGCTGGTTTTTAATTAAGATGCATTATATATGCACAATTCAAAGGCCATATCAGCTCCGTATCCCGGTAACATACAAACTAAATCACAGTGACAGATAATCCCACTAGCATGTGCTGGGCGGTTGCAGCACCTGTAGGGAGTAAGTATACTGGGTCTAGACCTGTACGAGGCATAGTGATAACAATCAAGACAAGATGCTAACGAGGCACGATGTACAAACCCCTTCCACTTCCCACGCAATACACAGCATAAAACAGGCAATGGGTAACCCTTCTGCATCTAAATCCAAGCGCTCACGCCAGCGACACCCCCTGTGTCTGCGGTTGCACATTCTCTTGGCCAAACGAATGTATGATAGCCTGCAACGCCGCCCCGGTCGTATTTACTTCCTTCCGCGCACCCGTATCACCAAAGTCGACGCGTTTAGCAGTGAGATGAAAGCTATAGAGTTTGTTGGGAACAATACCAGCTTACGCGCCCCAAGATATACATTGGATGGCGGCAGTCAGAATCATGTCATGGAGAGGCTGCTGGGGCACTCAGCTCTATGGTACTAATACACTGGACACCGGAGCAAGCCGACACGTTTGGCCGTGAACTGGCTGGCATCATCGCGCATCTTCGCAATCTAAAGCTGCCTGTGTCATTGTATGGTAAGCTAATTAGCCGACGTTGGGAGGCGCCAACCACGAGGGTCGCCTCAGCTGCCACCCATTTGGCCCGTTTGCCTCTGTCGCCGAGTACCACACATATTTGCGTTTCGGGCGGTAGCTTGCACACTGGAGAGTCTAGCAGGTAGTTGTAAAGATACACAGCCAGCCGGAAAATTACTACATGGTCAAGTACGCCCATACCAACCTAGTGCTTTAGAATATCATTGTCGACGACGACGGACACATTGTCGGCGTCATCGACTGTGGGCATGCCGGTTGCTATCCCGAGAACTGGGAGTATACCAAGACCTTCTACTGCGATATTTGTCCGTTTTATGACAGAGTTTACCACGCATTACAGACCCCGTCAAAAACTCAAAATACTTCGGCGAGCTTGCTTGTAAGAAGGCCATCTGGGTGCGTACGGCTTCGCCATATATGCCCCGAGATCCTCCTCGGCAGCCGGGCGGCGGTGACTAGCTCAAGGTTATCACTGAGCAACTAACAGCACAGAGTACGGCTCCGCCAAAAGTCGACCCAGGTGACGTGACACAGGATGCTGCGAGAGACACTGGGGCTAATACTGTCCCCGACCCGGACCCTTCAGCTTGCCTATCTAGCAAAGAAACTGTCTCTTAATTTAGAAGTGCATATGAGATAATAACGGTTCAAATGTATTTCATTGAGTTAAAAATAATTGCCAGACATGTGTCGGGTTTTTATCTTTGACATATCAAGGTGTCGTTGTCAAAGATATATGTTTTCCTTGGAAACCAAAACACATCTATAAATCAGTCATAAAGCATTCCAGTGTATTCCATACGGCCAGTTAATACATAGACTGGATATCTTCCTCTGACAGCATCAAGACATCTTTTAAAGAGACATCTGAAATCAATAAAACTTATGAGATGATCATCATAGCAAGTCCGACGGCAGCAGCCAGGCCCGACACAAAGACGACATCACGAGCGGCAGAGGAAACGGTAGTCTCGGAGGAAGCAGCACCTGAAGCAGAGGTGGTTGGAGCAGAGTCACCAGCACCCGTAGCGGTCGCGGCAGAGGTGGCGGCGATGAGTGTGGAGGATGCTGCGGCAATGCCCGAGGTGGGATCAGCAGCGGCGACAGAGTTGAAGTACTCGGTGGAGTTGGCACCACCACATACGGTTGAAGCGTAGTTGTAGAAGATGGGGACCTCCGACGAGCAGTTCTGGTACAGACAGACCTTGACATCGGTGGCAAAGTTATCATTGTCGCAGTAACAGGCGGTATCGTTGCTATTGTGTTAGTATTTGTGCACTTTCGAGGCTTTTGTGAAGGGACTTACTAGTTGCTGGTTGTGCAGCCGGCAGTCACAGCAGCCTCAGCCTGGCAGCCAAGGATACATTCACCGAGAACACCGTTGGTGTCGGCGATGGTCTCGTTGGTCTTGGATGTGGAAGTCGACTCCTCGGCATCACCACCGCACCACTCCTCGCGGTAGGTGTAGAACGTGTTAACATCAGTAGAGCAGCTGCTCTGGTACAGACAGGCCTTTACCTTGGTCGGGTAGTCGGCGTTGTCACAGTAGCATGTTGTGGTGTTGCTGGCATGTCAGACGAGTGAAGAGTGGAGTGTCATGTGAAGCTTGACCTACTAGTCGGAATCGCAGCCAGCGGATGTGGCAACAGATGCCTGGCAGTCAAGGATACAGTCGGACAACCTATAGGTGTCAGAAAGAGTAAAGCAAACGATGAATTTACATGCCGCTGGGATCATACGCGTTGACAGAGGCAGCCGCGGCCAGGATGATAGCAAAAACAGCCTTCATCTTGATTGATTTTGTTCGAGGGATGAGTACGTAGACGTGGAAATGATGTCAAAACAATTGACAAGAGAGTGTTGAAGCTGGAGAAAAGGATACTATGAAAGCCCCGTTCATATCAAAGTGCCAGTCTCATTTCATCATATATAGTTTACAACGCGGCAAGCCTTGCGATATATCTGCAAATTTCCTCGACAAGCTTCATCCCAAAGTGTACGTTCTGTTCATCATCCGACGAAACTCTCCGATCGTTTCCTATTTGCCTCGCTATCGCTTATTTTACAAGCGTCGCTTATGATATTGTCTTCTGATGTGTCTTTCTCCCACCTGACGGATATAACAGCGGAACTCGTCGCGTGGAATAACTAAACGACTAATCATGAGAATAAACGCTGCCATCCAACTGAGTCGAATCGTTCCACAAAATAGGCTTGGCACTTCGACAAACTTCAATGGGACCGGCATTGTGCGTGCCGACGTTCTCGCCACCAAGTCAGACTACTGCCTCGCCATTTTTCCTCGACATTGACAAAATATCGACTTGGCGGAGTATCACGGAGAATCTTGCTTGTCTATTGCGATAACGGCCCTGTCATGGCGGCCCGGTAAGAAGACATTTTTAAACAAGGCCGAGTTGGAAGACCCACACACTTTATCTAATCCGAGTGATCAAGAGCATAAGAGTTCTCAATAGGCATCGGCCCCTCAGAAAAAGCATCAATAATGGAGCTGAAGAGAATAATTCCCGAGCTTAGTGGGGCTTTAAAGTTTAAGTCGTCCTAGGCAGTCAGATTACTGTATAAGATAATAACGTTAAGCACATAGCTTAGTAGACCTTATCGCGAAACCTTACTTCTCGCTCCGCTCGGTTACCTCGGCTGTATCTTTATTGCCAAATACTGTGGCGTTATAGTAGCTCTCGGCGGGATTGGTGAATAGGCCATCTTCATGACAACTCCATAGCATGTTCGAAGCGATCCATTCCGAGAGCTTCATTATGGGTCAAAGGTCCAAGTGATGGACGGTGTTGGCATGCTAATCGACGACCATTGCGATATTTTCTGTCATTTGGTGGTCGCCAACCGCCGCCATTACCGATCGCATGGATAACATACGTATAACTCGCCCACGATTTTACTTTATATATCAACGATCACGAGCTCGGTAAATTGCGATTAAATCAACGAGAGGTGGCCTCGCCCAATATTGCTGGTCCCGAAGGGAATGAAGACGGCCTCGAGCAGAAGCACCAAAGATAACTAGAACGTATTCGTTGAGAATTGTTAGCAATCTCGTGACTGGCACTAAGGTCCAGCCACGTCCAGTGTATAGTTGAGATGATAGCCTCGAATAGCAATGCGTGCCCAGGTCTCGGCTCCAAATTGTATTTCATAGTGTGCTCGTCAGGATGTAATATGGTAATATCATGAGGGCGTGAAGATGACAACTGATATTACATGACTTTTCAATGTCTCTCTTCGTAGGTGATGTGCACGGGAGAAAAAAGCCACGTAACATTTTATATATGGGAACTCCTATGGGTGATTCCCTTCCATAAATCCATGGCATAGAAATGGGAAACGTGATTATGCATATCAAAGACCCAAACTAGGGACAGGTGCCTCGATGATTGGTGTCATCAGTGCAAAGAAGACTAAATATTACTATACATGTTTGATGTACAAGGAGAAGAAGAAAGTGGCCCCGAACATTGTGCTTAGAAGAAGCAGGAATACCCAAAGATCAACTGACCCTCGCCGCAGTTCTACTGAGAAACTGGACTTACAGAAGAGCAGCCACAACACCGACGGCGGCAACAGCTACGCCCATGGCACCGTTAATGTTGGCGCCGGCGGTGACAATGGTGTAGGTGCCATTGGTGGTGTAAGAGCCAGTGCCAGATGCGTATGGAGCAGTGGTGGTAGTCCAGGCAGCGGTAGAAGAGCCAGCAGAGGTGGTAGCGACGGCATCAGCAGCAGAAGAGCCAGTAGCCGAAGTAGCAGCAGAAGCAATAGGGGCAGCAGCAGTAGTGTCCTCAGTGGTAGCAGTAGTCTCAGCGGCAGCAGCAGTGGTCTCAGCAGCAGCAGTAGTAGTCTCAACGGCAGCAGTAGTAGTCTCAACGGCAGTAGTTGAAGCAGCACTAACTTCAGCGCATAGACTGTTGATATCACCGTAGAAGGTGGCCACATCAGAGTTGCAGCCACCGCTATATGTTTTAGGACATGGTGGTATACAGGGGAAAATGCGTCTTATACATACCCGTACAGGCAGGACTTGCCAGCGGAAGCGAAGGTGTCCTGGCAGACACAGCCAGCAATGTCGTTAACGTCACAGCCCAGCGACGAAGCAGCGGAAGCCATGCAGCTGTCAATGCTGCAGCTAGCAGTAGCCGAGGTGGCAGCGGCGGCAGCAGTGGTGGTGGTGGCGGCGGTGTCGACATCGGCACAGGTAGCATCATAGGCGCTGTAGAAAGATGACACGTACGATGAACCACAACCGGAGCTATTCTATTATCAACATTGTTCTTTGATGAGTTTGTGTATCTTAAAACTTACGTCCCGTAGAGGCACGACTTGGCAGCAGTGGCAAATGCAGCCACACAGTAGCAGCCAGCAAGGTCAGTACTAGATCTGTCAGAACATAGCTATATTGGTTGTATAAGTGGTTTGTAACATACGCATCACAGCCAAGAGAAGTGGCAGCGGTGGCCTCGCAGTCGGCGATACAATCACTGGGACAAGTTAGTACACTATATTTTTCCAGCTGGTGAACACTTTCAACTCACGCGTTGGCAATGGCCAGAGCGCCTAAGGCAATGATAGTAGTGTTGAACTTCATTATAAATGAATGAAATCGAGATAGGAGATACAAGTCTTTAGCGATTGTCTGCTCAAGTAAAAGCTAGTGTTTATTGATTCTGAACGAAGGTGTGAGCGAGGGTGAAGGAAAGACAAACTAAGAGTAATTCTGAGGGCAGATCATTCTAAGATATAGGTCCAGGTTTGACCCATGTTGAATCAAATTGATGAGTCGAGACCATATTGTGACTAGATTCTTGGTCCGATGAAGAGAATGTATGGAAGTGGTGACCTTCTTTCAGCCTTGCCCCGTCTTCATCGGCTAATATTGAAGTTGCCATCGGACAACTAATTTCAAAACCTACGATAGAAATATCTCGCTTTACCATATCGCTTATACCGCTTAAAAGGAAGTCATGATGTTGAGCGGAACATTTCCTGTTTAGACTTGTCACCAACCTCAACCGATCTCGGGTGGTCATGGACGTGACGCAGCCGCGCTAGGTCACGTCTGAATCCAATGGGAACATGACTCTCCGAGAAATATTGCCCGCACTGGTCGCCGTTTGTGGAGCTCGAGTGGCTATATTTCGGATGCGTTGGTTGTGGTAAATGTGTGCAATATCGAGGTTATCCCCGGGCCAGTTAACGGGGCCGATTGCGTGTTTAGAAAATGGGTCGCATGTGTATAGATAAGATCAGATTGATAAGATTAGATGACCCAATAATTGCAATTAACTTCATGTTCAACAAGTAATACCTCGCTATCAACAAAAAGGCCCGGTATATAGTCTTAGCGCGTATCCTTTTTTAAGTCCACACACCATTACCGGCACACTAAAGACACAATCCTTTGGTCTTTATCTGTATTTCTCCTATTTCGCGATGCTATGGATGACTATTTAAATTGCTTCGGCAAAGTCGGCATCGGATCATGCCACTAACCCATCAATTTCTCCGCTGAGGTATTTCACATTGCGAGCTTAAAGTCTTATAGCCGTGCCAAGAGCCTCAAGTCTGTGTGTATGATTCTCATGGGAGGCAATTATGTCCTTGTGCGCATGCAGAAAAAACAAGCGAAGACTCCATAAACAAGACTTGGAGGAGCGAGTTCGAGGTGCTTGTCATTTGGTGAGACATGACGGACACTGTAGAGTCATTAGAAGTACTACCAGTGATTGTGCTTGGCTTCCTTGGCATGCGATGATCGGAAGATATAGCTGGACAAAACACAGACTTGCGTTTCGTCTTGGGTGCAGAAGTCAAGACTAGGCACTCGCTTAACTCGGCTAGATGACAGGAGAAGGTTGGTGTAAGTCGGATGTTAGCCCTCCTTCCTAGTCGGGCAATGTGAGTCAATAATTGATGCTCCGACTGCTTACCGTCACCAGGCTCTCCTTCGAGAAAGTCTGCATCATATAAGCATGCAGCGGGAAAGGGAAGGAGGTTTCATGCAGTAGGCAAAATACATCAAATCTTATTTTATGAGTTTACGACTTCACAACATAATGCGTTCAGTACAGCTTTCTCTGTTGGCATTATACATTCTGCCACAGGTCGCCCTGGCGGCGACGACAACGACGATGGGCCCGGTAGGCTTCACCTGGCCAACAGCAAGACCATACTCGGCTGAGGATGACAAGAGCAGTCCCTGCGGTTCATCTGATGGTCCGAATGAACGCACCAACTTTCCTATGTGTATGTCTTGGCAATTCTCTCTCATAAACAATTTTCTAATAAATGAGCAAACGGCGCCGTTGCCATCCGACTGAATGAAGAGGCATACAAAATCAACCTAGCGATCTCGTACAATGCAGGTTAGTGATAGAGGCAAAATCGAGCACCAATGAGTCCGGCTAACATATAGACCCGTCTGTGAACGCCGCATTTGAGTCGCTCGTAGACAAGAACAACTTCCCCGTTCTAGACGTTGGAAATGAGTGCTACTCCGTCCCCGACCCGCAGTCGAGCGTCCAGTCGGGTCAGAACGCCACACTGCAGCTGTCATACGCCGTGTCCGACGGCACCATTAACAGCACTTACTACGTGTGTGCCGACATTGTCTATGTGCCACTGAGCGAGTTCACCGAGTCTATGTCGTGCTTCAACTACTCCGAGAAGACTGGGGTCACGTCTTCGGCATCCGGTGTAGCTCCGACTCCGGCCAAGACTTCCTCTTCATCTTCGACAACGTTGACAGGAATATCTACTGCAACATCGTCGCCTAGTTCTAGAAGCAAGAGCAGCCATCTTTCGGCTGGCGCAATCGCGGGAATAGTTATTGGTATTGCAGCAGTGGCTATGCTGGCAGCCGGTGCAATAATTCTTCGCACGTACCGCAGAATACACCGTAATGCGGAGATTCGCCGGTCACATCAGAGGATGTGGGAATGGAAGAAGATTTCTGACAACAGCAAGATTAGAGACCGAGCAACTTTGGCTGGCGATGTTTGATAGTGGCGAGGATAATTTGAATTTACGATGGAGTGTTAAAACAAAACGGTAGTACTCGTAGCGTCTATTGTCTATCTTGATGTGCCTGGAATTATATCTAACAGCAACGACATAAGTAAAAGGTTTTCGTTTCAAAGTTTTTATCTAAGTCATTACGTATATATACTTTGGAATTAGCTGAGTGTGTTTAATCGGGACAGTATCTGATATTTACGTAAATGATGTTAAAATCGAAGGAATATGATTTCATAAAACATCAACAAAATAATACCGTTTTTAGAAAACAATGGATTCGATGTTTTTAAATAGATACGGGTTTTAAAACCACAAACATCCGACATCTAAAATCATTGTTCACTGTGGAAATTTCGGGACTTAAAAAGACTTTCAAAATCACTTCAAAATGTCTGTTTTCATATGAAATTGATATACTCACGTCAAAAGAATTCAGTTGTAATACTACAGAGTGCGAAGAACTCAGAAAGAAGACGCGTCAAATCTTTAAATCCGAACAAGAACGCCACCTTTGTTTAGCCCCACATGTGAGAGCACGGTGCATTTAGTGAATTGAATGATACTTAGGCTCCATTTTGATATTTTTGGAAATACTGCTATTTAAACGGTAGGCTTCATCAACTAAAATAAATATGCAGCATTACCTTCGAGTCAAAATCGAGAGTGTGATTAATCTGGTCACTGGGATGAGATTTTTACTAAAACAACGGCCCACAGATTAGACAGTCATAGATGACAAATCTGTTGAAAGTATTGTACCAGCATCTGTCTCCCAATGCACCGAGGCGAGCAACAACGCAACGCTTTACCCCAGGAATTTGATGGTCTCGGTGTGTGTTGCATCGACGCCACGTATCTCCTATCCTAATTTTCCACAACTTGGCCGTTGGTATACCACACCACATCACGGAGGAGTACTTCGCATTGGGCCTAGATCAGACCAACTGCCCGCGATTTGACTTGGCCCGAGGGTAACATGCGATGAGTAACAGCGGCTCATGTACGGCGCTGAGACAAGGGTGTTGACGCCCATGACTGGAGCCAACAGAACTGATAAAGCCCAATGAAGACACAGTCCAGAGCGAGATTGACATCGGGGTCGACTTCCGCCGGACAAAACCCGAGGCCCGGGCTCGTTTACAGCTGTGCGGGGGAAATATGGGGAACATGGAGAATCTGGGGCCCCCAGGGCATCTGATCTGGGGATGGTGGCCTTATTCTAATCGAATGTATGCGTGCATGGTGCAGCTGTCAATAATGCGAGTGCCGTACAATGGTCCGGACAGAGGCATCCTTTGATTTCAACTAGACGAGTCTAAGGTATAAACAAGAGACGATCCCGATGTACATTTTATGAGTTTTTGTTCTAGACTATCAAGTGCACCTTAAAGTTCGTCGACAAGCTCTCGCGTCTTTGACCATTCTCACCTGAAAATCACCGACCATACCAAATAGCTTACGCGACACAGCACAATAATCAATTATGGGCGGCTTCATGGACACGAGCGGTCCTTCGGCCAGCGGCATCACGATCAACGATGTCATCCCCAAAAACCGCAAGCCGTGGTACCGCGACACTCGGTTGATTCAGCTCAACTTACTGTTGCTGTCAGCCTTGCTTACACAGACCGCGTCTGGTTTCGACTCGAGTATGATCAACGGCATGCAGTCCCTGACTCACTGGACTGAGTTCTTCGACCACCCTGGTGGTACTCGTCTGGGTGCTATGACTGCTGGTACTACTGGCGGTACTCTGATTGCTGTTCTCTGGACTTCCCAAGTTTGCGAGCGTTTTGGTCGTCGTTGGCCCATTTTTGGTGGTTCGCTTGTTATCATCATTGGCTCGGTCATCCAGGCCGCAGCTCAAAACTACGGCATGTTTGTTGCTGGCCGGTTCATTGTCGGTGCTGGCCTTTGCACTGTTGCCACTGCTGCACCTCCTTTATTGACAGAGTGTGCCTACCCGACACACCGTGCTGTGATCACGTCTACGTACATGGTCTCGTGGCCTCTGGGATCCCTGATGGCTGCCTGGATCACCTATGGCTCATTCCGTTTGGAGAGCTCCTGGAGTTGGCGCCTGCCCAGTCTTCTGCAGTGCACGGTCTCCGTTATTCAGATGGCAATTGTGTGGTTTGCACCCGAGTCCCCTCGCTGGCTAATCTACAACGGTCGCACTGAGGAGGCTCACGCCTTTTTCACCAAGTACCACGGCCACGGCGATCCCGACTCACCGCTCGTCAAATTTGAGATGGCTGAGGTTGTGGCCACTCTCGAGATGGAGAAGGAACAGAAGCAGGCCCGGTGGATTACCTACCTCAGCACCCCTGGAATGCGCCACCGCCTATTCCTTAACGCATACATTCCCATGATGCTGCAGTGGTCCGGCAACGGTCTCACTTCTTACTATCTTACTCGCGTGCTCAATTCCATCGGTGTCACTGACAGCAAGACCCAGCTGGTTATCAACGGCTGCCTCTCCATCTGGAGCGTGATCACTGCTGCCGCCGTCGTTGGCTTTGTTGACAAGGCTGGCCGTCGTTTCCTGTTCATTCTGGGAATGTCTGGAATGTTGGTCTCCTACATTATTTGGACTATTTGCTCTGCTATCAACCAGCAGCGCGATTTCAAGGACAAGAGCCTGGCTGCCGCCGTTATCACAATGATCATGGTATTTTCGGCCTTTTACCATTTCCAGTCGCCCATTGCCCCCACGTACGTCATGGAGATTTTGCCATTCGCTCTGCGTTCCAAGGGCTCCATGATCTACCAGTTGACTGGTAACATCGCGGGTGTTTTTAACAGCTTTGTGAATCCTATTGGTATGGCCAACCTGGCCTGGAAGTACTACATTGTTTGGTGCTGTGTCATTGCTTTCAACCTGACGCTTATATTCTTTTTCTTCCCCGAGACTCGTGGTTATGCCCTGGAAGATGTTGCGCAGATCTTTGATGGCCCTGATGCTCTTGCGGGTACTAATGCTATGAAGAAGATGGGCATGGAGGTAGACGCCAAGGACGTCAATTTCGAGGACAGCAAGAAGCGTGCTGATGTCGAGCACAATGAGGTCTCTTGATGTGCTGCTGTATGATTGGTTCATAAACCACTCCGACGGGCTCTCGTAGTAGATAAAATTACAGTGTTCATTTATCTTATGCTTTGTCACATTTTAATTAAAGTTGATGCATCGATATGAACAGATCACAAGACCATAACCGAACGATGGCCGAACAACGAGTTAAATAGAGGGTTTGCATCATCCGACCAAGTGTAAATCTTTTCTGTTTTCTGCTGATTTCCTTACGGACAATCGGTCGGCCGCGCTTCAGCCATTTAACCGGCGCATACACTCCACAATCTAACTAGAAATCGATTAGTCCCCCCCCCCTCATTCAACTTCTGCTACCCCATGTCTGCATGTTTTTTAAATGGTCTTCTCCGTGCGGGGTGACATCTGGGGAATTAAGCATAACCAATGGAACAAGCTCGTATTGGAGCAGCAGACCTGGAGTAGGTGCTCCGCACTCGAGCCTGACAGGAGACCAGGGTAGTGCTGCTGAACGAACATATGACAGCATAACTCCTTATCTGTCGGGATCCATCTGCTCTGGAGTTCCATCGCCTGCATGATCCTATTCATCTTCTGTTTTATTGATTTCAGCTACCGGTTGCAAATATATTGAAAATTACGGGCTCCGGGGCATCTGGTGGTTCTCTAATATCTGCAATGAGTTCGCAAGCAGCATCCGAGCCGGCTCCGGCAGAGACTGCTCCCGAAGGAAACCCCGAGCCTGGACTAGAGACTGACAAGCTAACATCCTGTCTCGGCTGCCGTAAGCGGAAGCTGAAATGTTCTCGCGATGTGCCAAGTTGTTCACATTGCCAACGCCTGGGTATGGATGAGGCTCAATCTTTTTATGATTCCAAAAAATGCATCGTGACTGACTTCAACCGGAAGATGTTGCATGTGTCTACGATACCAAAAAGTCTAAACCGGGGCTTCGGCCTGGCGCCATTGAGGCGTTAAGCCAACGGATTGGTGAGTTCTGTCAAATCAACGCGACGCTGTTCGGATGTTGTCGCGTCGCAATCGTACTTGGAATGAGAACCTAATGACCAATGGTGTAGAGGCACTTGAGAATGCACTCGCTTCCAGGCAAGACCCGACGACAGCGCCAAGTGTAGCTGCATCCAACAGCAGCTTAGGCAACTCAACAAGCCTTGAAGCAAGCCAGGGCGTTGTAAATATCCTCGCAGTACTGGCACAGGAGCTGCAAAAATTGAATACAACAACAGCCTCAGCAGTTTCGGCGCCAAAGGCGGCTACAGTGCCTGCACCAGCTGCATCAAATGGGCGTGGTGGTGCGATCGACTCCTCACCATCGACTACAGGGTCGCCGATCACCAATGTGAATGGCTTTGGGCCCCAGCAGCGCAAACGCCGCCGTCGCATTGATAGCTGTGGGAACCCAAACATTGACTTATCGAGGCCACTGGAAGACCTGCTGGATTGCGACCCCTCATCATCACCTGGCCTGCCTCCGCCAGAGATTCTTCAGGCTATTGTCAACGCATACTTTCTGACCGCGCAGCCCTGGATTCCGGTAATGCATGAAACACAGTTTCGTCGGCGTATGCACGACGCAGATCAACGGCCGCAGCTGACGTGTATACTGCATGCTATGGTGGTTGTAGCAGCTAGATACATCCAAAATGCGCAGGACATTGACTGTAGCGTCGATACTGATATGCTTCTTCGTCTCGCTCAAAGGTCGCGCGGTCATGTTTTACTCCACGCTTTGGATAGTTTGTCCGTTGAGAATCAGCAAGCATTGATAATCATTGCTTTTCATGATGTAAGCTTGAAGTTTTCTACAACATAAATGTAGCAACCACTGACAAAATAGATCGGATCTGGCAACACATCACGGGCATGGTCTATTGTGGCCTCACTTACGCGCAGTGTGTCTTATCTCCGACTGACTGACGAGGACGAAGATCACCAACATTACCACGACCGAAACCAAGAGCAGATCAATTTGATTCACAAGACAAGCCGGCCCCTTCTCCAGCCACTTACTATCATTGGTCCTCCTCATAATTGGATCGAGGAAGAAGAGCGCCGTCGAGTCTTCTGGTGCGTATTTTTGCTTGACCGCTTCTGCTCGGTAGCTACAGGTTGGCCGACTGCAATCACAACAAGCGATGTACATCGTCGTCTCCCTGCAGATGGATTTTTCTTTCACAAAGAGGAGCCAGTTCTCACACCATACATGAATCCAACTTCGTCAGGACCACCAGACACACATGCACCCGGCCCTGTAGTTCGAGAGCCGGCCGACTCACCGGCATCAAACAACAGCCTTGGCCATACTCATGGACACAATGAACGCCACCACCAGCAACCACTGGCCGGGAACATGGCAAATATTGGCGCTTTCGCTTATTGTATCGAAGCAACAGAAGCACTAAGTCGAGTCACAACATATTTCCTTCTCCAGAGTGTCGACTTCAGCAACCGCCAGGATGTCAGCCGTTGGCTGACACGTTTTAAGGAGCTTGATCTTCGACTGGTCCACTGGAAGATGTATCTGCCACAGAGATGGAAGGACTCGAATGTTTCCCGCCAACCTGCTCTAGTCAATATGGATCCAAACCTCACGCTTGCGCATGTCACTCACAATACGTCTACTATTCTTCTTCACCAAAGAATTGCCTACCCCGATCCGGCTTGGACGCGCATGGTGAAACTACCGAGTTTCTGCAGCGCAGAGACCTGCCAAAATGCGGCTGTTGAGACATCAACAATAACAAATAAGTATCTCCGGTACACAGATAACAACACACCCTTGACAAGCCAGTTTGCATTTTGCGTCTATATCAGTGCACGCGTACTTCTAGTTCACTGGCGCTACGAATCGTCGGAAAGTATCAACAGCCACAACATGGGAAATGGAAACAGTAACGGGCGTGGATCTATACCAGTGCCAGATATTCTTCCCGAGTTTTGGTCACTTCTACGCAGCCTGGAAGAAATGGACCGGCGCTGGCTAGGCAGTGGTAATAACGGCGAAACCAAAAGCCTGGCCGGTCACTATGCTCACAACCTAAAGGAACTACATCGACAATGTCTGGCCAGCGCCACCTTTGTTGTTGATGTGCTGGGTTATACGGCTTTTGAGCCCGTGAAGGCAAATTCAAGCTGGCACGTCGACCCAGCTTTGGTTCCATCTACTATTCAGCAACAAGAGGCCAGTACACAACATCAAACAATGTCGCCATCTTTGCCATCTCAACATCTCCAAACACAGCTGCCTACCCAGCAACAAACACAGTGGCCCCTACAACAACTCGATCAGCTTTCACCCACTATAACCGCGTATCACCAACAAGCTGTTGCAAGTCCCTCTGTTTATGCCGCTGCCGCCGCTTCAGTGGTCGGAGTTCCCACGGGTGGTCCTATTCCTAGTGATGACCTAGCAGCAATAAGTCACTTGTTGTTGGATCAGCAGTTTATGGATCGAGATCGTGTAATCAGTTTCGAGGACAGTTTTTTTGCTGCGCCTGGCAGATGGAGTTGATTAACCGAGATACTTTTTAATATCAGATGGATAACTACATACTGTATTTTATTATCTATCATTTCTATACAAATGCGCGTACATAATAGAATATTCCCAAAAAACACTCAAAAATGGAACAATATAATTGTGGCTTTTGGCAATGCAACACTATGCCAGTCCCATGCGGAGCAAGTTATTTCCAAACTCAAGAAGATAGTAATCGGCATAAACGAGTCCATGATTCCAATAGCGGTGGTGGTCACGCGCATTGGCGTTGGCGGTAGCATTCTTGAGGATCGAAGCAAACGTCGCGCCTGCACGGGTATCTTTCACAGCAACCATCTCCGAGTCACTTGAGGCAAACTCTGCAGTTTCAGAGGCAAGCGACAAAGCTAAAGTGTCCTCAATAATATCTAGAGATGCTTGAAGATATCTGTCAGCATCTTCGTCGGCGTATCTAGAGCCACGAGCACGAAGTGCCTGTGACAGAATCAGCATGCCGTTGGCGGCAATGACACCTGCAGAAGAGTCACGAAGCGGTTCGGTCTCATTAATCGGAGCATCGAAGTCCCACTGGGGAACATAGCGACCGTGCTTCGGACCCTTGCAACCCGCGACCTCCATGCAAGCAGGCGCTTCGTCAAGGCGCATTAGGAAATAATTCGCGAGGCCAGATGCAGCACGTGCAAATCGAGCTTCTCCTGTGCGCAAGAAGGTACGAGCAAAGCCCAAAATACCCCAT
Source organism: Ophiostoma tasmaniense (assembly GCA_022392925.1). Taxonomy (NCBI): domain Eukaryota; kingdom Fungi; phylum Ascomycota; class Sordariomycetes; order Ophiostomatales; family Ophiostomataceae; genus Ophiostoma; species Ophiostoma tasmaniense. The sequence continues at coordinate 338,004 of JAKRGK010000008.1, read as the reverse complement.
GCTTGCCCACGGGCCCAATTTGAGTCTCTTGCATAGCCTTGTGCAGTACGTAGCTCCTTCACGTCACCAGTGATGGGTGAGAAATTTGCCACATGGAAAGTGCTGTACATCGGCTTTCCGTCCTTAGACTTGGCCGACTCATCGCGCATGACGCTTCGCATGATGGCATCAGCGTGGTTGCTGGCTGCTTCAGCCAGCTTTTTGTCGCCAGTCAAACCAGAAGCATAGTAGAGTAGCTCAAGGTTGCACATAGAGTCGATGATAACGAGGAAGTCGTCGGTCAAAGAGCTGATGTTGACATTGTGCTGGTCAAGTTTGTCCCATGAGCGTATCGCACCCACACGGTCGTTGTAGCGGGAGAATAGGGCGTATGCCGCAGCCACAACGGCATCTCGAGCACGGCTGTCATTGTACAGCTCATATCTGGCACGCTGTGACAGCATGACAATAAATGCCATGTCGTGTGTGTCTGTTCGGCCGGCCATGTCACGGATCGGTCCGTCCCAGGACTCGGCAGTCTTCTCGAGCGTGGCCTGTACGTCCTGTCTCTTTACAGCACCATTTGTTCCAACCTTGGTAGACAAAACTGCGTGAGGAAATTTGATGAATCGTTCGAGAAGCATGTAAATACAGCCAGGAAAAAAACCACAAGTCCAAAAGTCTGCGTCGCGAAGCTCGTACTGGTTCGCATTCTCGCCTGCTTGGGGAACGAACTCTGGGTATCTTGTCGGAGGGTCCTATGAAAACGGTCAGAAACCATTTATGAAAATTGCATGAGGTTGATTTACATTATTGGCAAGCGCATCTACAGCTGTGCGGGTGATTTTAGCGACAGCATTCTCCGCATATATTCCTCCAAATCGCTCGATGAGCGGCTGCTCAAGCTGTTTGGAGTCCATTGCTTCTTGGGAGATGTCGACAGACGTGTTTTCGCTGGGAATGGGTGTTCCTTGGGAACTTGTTTCTGAAGTCGAACTGGATGCCATTCTGTTCGTTCTTACTTGTTGGAGGGCCGCGAAGAGGCGTGTCTACTGAGCAAAGTGTGCAAAAGTAGGGTGGGATCTGGGCAAATCCTTGTAAACAGCCGCGCGGGTTAACAAAAACAACAGCCGAAGCGGGGTACAAATACGATGCAAATACGATGCAAATACGATGTACACTATATATCATCCCGCGCAGACATCCGTGTGTAGTTTGCGGCCGTTGATTTCGGTGTCGATTTCAATAGTACGGGTGCCTCTGAAGACCGGCCGCGACTTGCCCCGGGCCCGGGAGATGGGGAAAATGTGGAGAACATGGGTTTTGTGCGGAGTAAGTGGTCAGAGTGGCTAAAATACAAAATCCCACACAGAATCACGAGGCCCTGCAAAGTAACACAGTACATCAGTCAATATCAAAGGTTTGTGAATCGACTCTCAGGCGTATTGTAGTGGCTGTCATTTTTTCTTTTCTTAAATTAGTAAAAATATTAAGTTCTATTATTGACCAGGCTACTTTCACAAACTTATGTACTGCTCCGGCGCCACAGGTGCCTCTCCAAAAACCACAATTGGTTTTTCGTCCCACCGCTTAGCGATGTCCTTTCCCTTGCTCGCAGACGAAGCAGCCACAGCGAAGACCTTTGTAACAAGAACAATTTCACTTCCAACAGGAAGCTCACCTGTTGCTCCATTGACAAAGTCATAATAAGCTGTAGGAATCAGACTGCGCTGGAACGCAAGACTTGTGTTCGAATCTGGTTTCAGCGGAGCGCATCTTGTTTTTACAGGTATAGATCCTGTCACGGGTTCACAGATTGCTATGCCGAAAGCACCAGCATAAGACAAAATCAATGACGACATTAAGTCGTCGGCTTCAATGACCACCTCGTCCTGGCCTAGAAGTAGACTGCGGGTGGCCTCGTCTTTGCCATGTTCCAAGGGCGCAATATTAGCTCCATCTGAGCTGCGACGGCCGGGTCCAGCAAATCCACCCTCCACAGCGTGAAGCATTGGAATTGCTTTATTGATGCGGATTTTGTGGACTCGGACGTGCCAGTCCGGCCATGCATTTGTCGGTGGAATCAATGTCGTGGCGACCTGGACGGATTGATCTCCCCATGGATACCAAACAACTGCTACCGCAGTCCCTTTTTCTCGAACACCCGCCTTGGAAGAAACATAAAAGTCAAAGAACTTTGCTGTTCTGCAATACTTCCACTTCAGGGCCCATGATTCGCGTCCGTCGCGACTGAGTGCGAGTGTATTGTCGGGCACAAGTTGTTGTATCAGCGGTCCGGTTGGAATCGAGAATGGGAAAGTTGACGAGTATGCGAACTTGCTGTACTTTGCTTGGGTAGCCTTCATCGGCCAGGCCACGAATTGCGCTGGCGACAACATGAAGTGATGATTACCAGATGGGTGGTTGCAGATTATCTGCTGTGGTGTCGGGACAAGAGCAACTCCTCGCTGAGACTCGGTTGATAGGTCGGGATAAGGCTCTTCATCTGCCTTCCAGAATTCGTCGTCATCGTTAAGCGAGACCGCAATGAGTGTTTTTAGACACCAGTATACTGACTGGTGAGTGTTGTAATCCTCCGACATATACATGTTCCTATGACAGTTATTATCAGCTTCAATTTGACATTAAGCCAGGCGAATCCACTCACGGATAAGACCATCCAATAGACATTGTACCGTCTCGATAAAAGACATCGTCCGAGTTGGCTGCCCACCATCTTAGGTGTCGTAGGAGAAAGCCTTTGATTGCTCCGGCAGAGGCCAGTGGTGCGGGCATGTCCGGTACCTTAGCAACGGCAAGAGCGGCAAAGAATCCGCCACATGCAAATCGGTACGTCAGGGATCTGCCAAATGGAATAGCAGCACCGTTTATATCAAAGTATCGCCAAAACTTTTCTCCGTATTGCCGAGCCTGTTGTCGGTATCTGTCTGCCCTTTCAGGGTCAAAGTCAGAACCGTACCGACTGAATAGAAGCTGGCTGAATTGGATTGCAAAGCTTCCAGAGTAGTAATCAACCTGTCTTCCAACACTGGTATCTCTGCTGCCTGACTTTCGGAATTCCTCCTCTTCCTCCGCCTGTTTCTCTTCGGTCAGCCACGACCCATCGCTAGACCAACCGTCGCCAATGTAGAATGTATCCAAATGTGCCAAATCGGCGCGCATCTGTTCAACTAGGACAGGATCGTTAGGGCTCTTGTCTTGACCAGATAGGCGGAGAAGCGCCAGATTTGCCATGACACGAAACCACAGCCAATTTGTCGGTGGCATTTCTTTGCCACTCATTCTGCGTAGCCATGCCACAATGTTGCGTTGTACAGTCTTTGGTTGGGTGTGGAAAAGACGGCCCGGTGCTGCCAGCAGTGCGTATGAGACAATTTCTGACTCGACCATGCGCTGGTCCATATTGTTTATGTCACCCCAGTACTCTGGGTGGGTTGGGTCTGTGCCGACAACTATTCCGCGAATCCACGGGTCAACAACGCTTTCGCCATCCTCACTCAGCTTTGAGCCCTCCAGCAATGCGCCTACAGCCCATAGGGGCCGAGCAAATCCTTCAAGCTGTGCTGCTGCTTCGTCGAAATGTGCTCCTGTCGCTACTGGGACGCGAACTCTTCCAAATTCCGTCGAGAAGCATGCGTGTAGAGGCCGCAGCAACGCCAGTGCGGCCTTCACGACATCGTCGCGAGTTCGTAGCGGATTGTCTGAAAAGCCTGGAAGAGGCGGCATGTTGATTGATGATGCGATTGTAGTTTCGAATAATTCGCGATATTAAGTTTTCTGCTGGGTTATTGAGTAGAAAAGATGGAGCTATCGATGCTCGACGTTTGTGTCCCGCATGCCTACTTGCAGCGGGGTCCGGGGTATTTGCCGGGGTCGCATCATTTGGCTAAAGTATTACTGCATGTACCAGAGATTTGCAAATCTTCCTCGGTAGCCGGTCTAATTGTCAAAAATCCTATCACAAGCTCTACGATAACGTTTTCAAGTATGGATAAGGTTGATATTGATGTTGATGGGTGCGGACCGTACCACCGCAAACCGTGCCGCCGCTACCCTAACAGAGATTATCAATTGCCATATTGAACAATATGATGGTAATGAAGACAATCACAAGTAAGGAAGTTAATCACAAGTAAGGAAGTTAATTTTGGGGTTTTTTTATATCTTTCCGTTTCAGTTTTCACAGTAAAATTTACCATCAACCGACAAGTTTTACAAACTTTGATCTTTCCATTGTATGTTTTATTTATTTATTTATTTATTTATTACACTTATAAACCGCGTATTATAGTATAAAGTACGTCTATAGTAAAAATAGTAAAAAACTTTAGGGTCAGAAAGGAAAAACTCTATCTGCTGCGGCTTCGTTAGGCGGTAGCTGCGTTAGCGCTAGGGGTTCGAATATTAACGTACGTAGGCTACTACTTATTTAGTCGTATAGTCTTATACTTAGGTTTACGTAGCGTACTAACTACGTAGATGGTTGTAGCGGGGTAAACGTTATAGTTTACTTTATTTTTTATTTATCGTTAGTTTTGTCGTTATAGTTATTTATAATAAGTAGTAGTTGTTTTAGTTCCGCCGTAGCGTAGTTATAACGGGTTAAATACGTATATAGCTTTAAAGGTTAAAGATAACGATGTTTTATTAGTTCCGGATCCGGAAAGTACGACTTTTATAAACGGTAAGTACGACTAATATATTTAACGGGTATATTAATCGTATTTTTTTTTTATTTTCCGTAAAAATTTTTTTTTTTTTTTTTTTTTTTACTTTTCGACCGTTTTTACTACCGATTTTTTTTTTCGCCGTGTTTTAATCTACCTCGCCGTTTTTTTTTTTTTTTTTCGTTGTTTTTTTTAATTTTATTTTTTTTTTCTCCGATATTATATTTACTTTATTTTTTTTAGCCCGTTTAACGGCTTTAACGTTATCGCTATTAGTAGTAACGACCTCGCCGTAACTTCGGCTAATACTCTTACTATCGTCGTTAATAGTAGTTCTTCCGGCGTTTTTTTTTTTTATCGGTAACGTTTTCGTTATTAAGCCGCGCGTACCGCGCGGTATAATCCGTACTTTTACTTTATATTATCTTCGTTATATCCGCGTTATAAATACGTACGTAATAAAAGTTTAGACTATTTATAAAACGTATATTTTTCGTAACGGGCGCGTATTTAACTATTATACGTAAGTTAGTAAAAATATTAAATATTACCGTTATATTAATTTTAAATATATTTACTTTTAAATAATTAGTTTTTACTATTATCGGTACGAAGTCGTTACGACTAACTTAATTTAGTTAAATTATACTACTCGTACGAAAGTAAAAAACTTTATTTAAGCTTATCGTAATTAACTAACGGGTACGGTCCCCGTCGCGGATATTTTAACTATTTAACCTACTTACTAGTAAGTTTTAACCGTTAACGTCGTTAACGGAAACGCGCCTCGGCTTCGTAGCCGTAGTAATAACGCCGACGTTACGGGGTCTTTCGGGGATTTTTTTTTAATTATTATCGTTAGTAGTTAAAAGTATCTTCCGTTATTTTCTTCGAAGTCGTTCGTAATACCGTTAATATAAGCCGTATTACAACTAATCTCGGCCGTATCGTTAATACTATAGATATTTTTACGCGTACTCGTAGCGACTGTAACGCGGCTACCGACGAGGTTATAGATATTAAAATAAACGATACCGTCGAGTCGGGTAATATTAGTATAACGACTAACGTAAAAAAAAAAAGTAAAAGTAAAGTTAATAATAAAAGTATTAAAAATAATATAAAAAATAACGACGAAAAGTAATTTATTTTATACGTATCGTTATCGTTACGTATTCGTTAGTTACTTTTTACAAAGTTAAAAGTTAGTTTATCGGGGTAATTAATCTCGTTATCGGGACGTAGTCTATCGTATTTTTTTCATTTAGTAGTTATATTAATTTATAATATAATAGCTAGTCTCTTTTTAAAATCTAACGTAAAATCTATAAAACGTCGTCGGGGTTTTCTAAAGCCGCGGTAAAGTCGCGGCGACTTCGTAACGGGCGGGTAACTCGGCTATAAAAGATTTAACGTTACGATTTTATATATAAGTATTATACTAAAATATAGTAAATATTTTTTTATTAACCGTAGTTATACCGCGGCGTATTCGCGTCGGGTACGTTATAGTTAAAAAAATAACTTTAAAAGCCGATATATTTTATACGTGTTTATATTAAAATATTACTTTCGTACTTTATTATTTTTTAGTACTTTTTTAATAGTAGCTTATAGTCGGGTTTATTAATTTAAACGTAAAAGTTATAGTATTCTTTCGGGTATTCGGCGAGTTCGCGGCTTTATTCTATAACTTTTAATTTAAATACGTTTTTATTTTTATACTATAATTTTATTTATAAAAATCTTTTAAAAATCGTAAAAAGTCCGGTACGGGCTCGCCGTAAATATATCGGGTTATAGATTAACTAAATACGGGCTACTATATCGTACTAAAGTTATTTTAGGTATAGTTAGTAAATTTTATTTACTTTATAAAAGTCGGCCGTTTTTTTACGTATAAAGATATAAACTAACGGGACCCCCGCCTCGAGTTCGAAAAAACGTAACGGCGTAAACTTATATTTTCCGGCTATTATCTTAAAAGCCGCTTTTTAGATATCGGCTATAACTTTATATATCTTATAGAAGATTAGTTTTAAAAGATCGTCTTAAACCGGCGCTTTATACCTTATTACCGTTTTAATATATACGAAGTAAAGCTTCCGTACGGTATATATACTATATTTTTACGTTAACGTTACGAGTTTCGTAAAAGCGAATATTTATATTGTTATTTTACTTTTAACTTTTTTAACGTATTTCTATTATTTTAGTTTTTTATCGATCTAAAATCTAAAGAATCGTATTAATTCGACCGGTATAATTATATTACTATTAAAGTATATCGGCGTAGTATTTACGGTATAACTACGGGTAAAATATATTAGTTTGTTTTTTTCGGGTACGAACTTTATTTTATATCTTTTAACTTATCGTTTATACGTACCTTACGTTACTACTAAGTTTTTATAGTTTTTTTAGATATTATCGCTAACGGTTACTATATTCGTATCGTCGGCGAAGCCGATAGTAGTTATATTCGAGTACGTTACGAAGTCGTAGTATAATATAAATATATATAAGACGAAAAGAATTAAAAAAAAAACTAATCTTTATAATACTTTTACTATAATCGGTATATAGTTTAATTCTTCGCCGTCGAATCGTAGTCGCGTAATAATTTTTAATAAAAAGCTACGTACCTAAAATATAATTTATACTAAATATCGGGAGAAATAAAATATATAAAATAAGCGTTCGTAATTAACTATATCGAATATTCCGTTTATATCTAGTTATAAGAAAGATATTTTCGCGTTTTTCGACGCCGTTACTTCGACGATGTTTTTTAAAACGATACCGGCTAGTTTCGTTAATTTATACGCTTTATTACTTATTTATTTTACGGGTAGTATACGGTATCGTTCCGTAGTCGACGTAACTTTCTAACTTATAATCGTTTCGACTACTTTTTTTAGTATTTTAAAGAAAAAAATCGGGCGGTATATTCTTACTTTTTATTTTTATTATATCGATTTTTTTAATTTTAATAAAACGACTATTAGTACGGTACGGAACCGTTACGGGTAGTATACGATGTTTATACTCGCTTACGTAATATTTATAAACGCGTTTTAAAGTAATTCGCCGATAGCTTTAAAAAAACCCGCCGGGAGGTAGTTATTTTTTAATACTTTTTAAAATAAAAGTTATTTAAATATATTAACGACTTTTAAACGATCTATATACTAATCGACTACGACTACTTCGACGTCGGGCTATATCGTTAAAATATCAAATAAATCTACCGAAAGTACTAAAAATAATCTTTAAACGAACGTAATTATTTTATCTTCGTAAGTTATCGTTAAGTTATCGCTACTCTTTCGTAAAAAAAATAGTTTAGTATCGTCTAGTAGCTTATAACTTTTAATTTTCGTTTACTTTTTAATTTACTAAAAAAACGGGGTATTCGTAGTTATTTCTACGATTATTTCGCGTTATAACGTCGTCTTCGTACGTACTATTAGCTTCTTTCTAACCTTTTTTTTTTCGGTATATACTTCTTAGTCGAGTTTTATCCGGGTTAAATACTATCGCCGGTATATTTCGCGGTATCGCCGCGATACTTTTATTACTTTTATAATCTACTACGCTACCGTTTTACCGAATAAAAGTTTCTTCGTTTTAGCTATCGCGTTAGTTATATTTATAAAAAATACGGTAAGTATATCGACGTACTCGTTTAAAACTTATAAGCTTAAGGCTACGTCGCGGCGAAACCGCGGCGTATCCGCCGTTAACTTTTTAACGAGCTTTTTGTCGAAAGTACGTTAGTTTTATCTTAAAAGAACTACGGGTTTTAAAGGTTTAGCGTAAAGTTAGAACCGGAAAACGTTATAGTCCGACCTTACTTATTTTATAATACCGGCGTACTCGACGCGTACTCGCGCCGAATATTAATAAAAATCGATAGTTAAGTTTTTTTAGTTATATTTTTATTTAGTTAAAGTACCGAAAAAAGTAGTTAGTGTAAAGTTAAAAGTATATATAAAGTTAAAGAAAGTATTTATATTTAAAGAAGTACGGTAATATATATCTTAAATAAAGTAGTATATATTAAAGTCTTTTAATATAATATTAGTATAACTTCGCTACTACTTTATTACGACTTCGGTAAAAAAGTTATTTTAGTTCGGTAGTAACGGATTTAAAAAGTATATTAACTATATTATTATATATTAGTTTTTAAGTTTAAAAATAATATTATACTAGTTGTAACTTCCCGTTTAAAACTACGCTACGATTTCTTAACGTTTATATAAGTAAATTACTACGTTGCCGTTATAGTAAATGACGTAATATTTCGAGTTATTAGTTATCTAAAGTCTATTAAATTATCCGCGGCCCGGTTTTTAGTTCGTAATAATATCGGGTTCTATACTATAAAGTAACGTAGTCGTTACGTTATTTTTATTTTTTTAAATGTTTTATTATACGATATCTAATATTCGTTAGTAGTAAGTTTTTTATCGGTAGATTTTACTATTAAAAGTTCGTCTTCGTTACGCGTACTTTACGTCATAACGACTTCGTTATTAAGTTAAAACGAGACGATAAAACTAACGATAAAATAGTTACTTACGGTTTAAAAAGTAGTATTCGGTAGTCTTCTTCGTCGTTTAAACGGTACCGCGGCGGAGTCTTAAAAATATCTACGTTTAGCCGTAGTCGAAGCTATAAAAATTATCGTTACTAAAATAAATACGCTTATTAATATTAAAAAAAAAAACTTATTAACTTCGAAATAAAACGGGCGGGCTCGATACGCGGCCGTAACGTTATTACGGTAAGCTCGCGTAATCGGATATATTAAGTTTTAAGCTTAATAGTTACTTTCGTAGTTAACGTAGTAGTAGGTATTTCGGTTTTCTTTAATTAAATATTCGTTATTTATATACCTTACGGCTACGTAGTTTTTATACTTCGTAAGCTTCGCGTAATATTTCGTTATATAACCGTAGCTTTAATAACGGAAATATTTAATTACTTTAATAACGGTATTATCGGTTGAACGATAAATAAGCAAGGCGGTAAAAGGTACAGACCTACTTTACAGTCACTCGGACTACGTAACAAGGACTACTGTTTAATCCTTGCCACGGGCGCTTACATATTTATCACTACTTTTAGTCCCTCTCTTTTTGCTTCCTTTTTACACTTAACATATAGACAGCTTACTAGACTAACGACAGAACACACATTTCTACACGTATGTTATGTTATAGTCTATTAGCTAGCAATTCAATATATTTATTAGCTAAACTAAAAAAAAGTATTCCGACACTTATAAGTCAAGAACTAAAAACTCAAGAACTAACTATTTTTAAGCCTTTGAGACGTAAGACAAAAAGATCTCAAATACTATAAAAAACGACGGGGATCTACTTTTGGCGCTAGCTTCGTTAAATCTAATAGAAGCAATAGATAGTATAAGTAAGCGTAAGTATATTAACGTATTTAGGCAACGTATTATAGCTACTACCGTATACGATAAAGATTTACTCGATGTTTTACGGAGTTAGTTTACGGAATAAAAGACTAAAGACTTTATAAATATAAAATTAAAATATACCTTCGAACTACGTGATCTAATAATATAACGAGGCGTATATATTAAAGGTATGATTGATAAAAGTTTTAACTAAACCGAAGGAGTAGTAGAAACGATCGCTAAAAAGAAAATAATCCCGTAGCCGAAAACTAGTCGGGACTAAATCTTTAAACGACGACTTTTATAATCCTTTAACGATAAGCTTCGTAAAAAGCTACCTTTATAGTATATCGACCGGTAGTTTTAAAGAATCGTAGCGTTATAAGCTAGCGACCGCCTATTATTAGTAATATTCTTACCGACGGTAATTAAAACGTAAAGCTTTACTACTATTTTAAAAGTAAAGAAGTCTTCTTCGTCCCTTTTTAACTAGGGTAATCATTTATACTTCTAAGATAATATCATCCCGGAATTTTCTATACTACGTTTACGATTTAAAAACATACCGGCGGTATCCTTAAATTATAAGATACCACTAACTCGCTTTTTTACACAACGTTTTATTAACCCTTAATTCCCTAACCTTCGCTACTTTTTTCCCCCGGCACCGGAATAACAACAACAACAACAACAACAATAATACTAATAATAACAACGGACTTATAAAAGTAATATTCGATAACCTTCCGTATATACTAACGTACGAACTATTCCGCCAGCTAATAAAAGCTAAATACCCTAAGTATTTAGTAGAAAGAAAAAACGTAACTAGCCGGAAGACGTAAAACGGCATGGACCTAACAATAATAATAAAAGGCCGTTTAATAAAAAAAAACAACTAAAGAAGCTAAAAAGCATAAAAAAAACCTATAGTAAAAGCTAAAAGTATAAAAGTACTATAGACGAGATAAGTTTAAGCTACCGTTTTTCGGCTTTTTACTAAAAGTATACGGACTATAGTTTATACATTAACTACTATTATAAAACACTACTAATAATAATAACGGAAAAAAAGCCGTATAACTTCTACTAAAACTTACGTACTTAACTAAATAATCCGAAGAACTAAAATAAAGTAATAACGGCGATATACGAACGCTTTAAAACCCCTATACTCTAACGCTATCGGGATAATAAATAGCATAATATAACGGTTAAGTAGGTTATTTAAAAGTATTTTAATAAACCTATATCTAAAGTCGTGAAAAAGTTTTACGACAAAACGTCGCGCTAATAACGGTGTTTTACCGAAAGCCTTAAGACTTAAAAAGTGCTAATTAATCGTCTTATAACTACTTTTAAACAAAACCCCGCTATAAGTTAGTTAGTAAGTACTATCTTTAACTTCGATATTAACGTCGACTAGATAGTTACTATAGTATAAAAAAATATAGCGGTAAATGAACGGTTTAAAGCGGCGAAAAAGCCCCGTAACGTTACTACTATAACTACGGTTACTCCAGATAGCTTTTATACCGACCGTACCTACTAATAGAACCGCAGCGGCGCCGGACCCCGACGTAAAAGTTTCGGCTACAGTAATAGCCGTAGCAACGGCCGAAGCAATAAAAAAAAGTAAGGCCTACGTAAATACTTTATTTATACTAAAAAAAACTATCGATAAAATAACTACACACAAACGGAAAAAAACGCTTATAAAAAGTCGTAGTATAGTAAATTCTTTAAGTCGACGGCGTAATATTTCCTCGTAATTAAAAAAAAAAAAACAAATATATATAGAAAAAGTTAACGATAGTCTAATTAAAAAATAAAAAGAAAAGGAAAAAAAAGACGATTAAACTAACGTTTATATAACTTTTATACTTATAACGGAAAAAAAGGCTAAAACTATATTCGACGATAACGTATTTGAGACGTTTACGACATCCCCGATATCTATTTTTTTTACGATATCTCCTTTTTTTACGATACTCCTTATACCTTTTTTTGCCTCGATAACTTTTTCTACGATACCTTTTTCTACGATAGTATCTTTTTTTACACTAAAGTTACTTACGAATATTATATAAACTATACCGATAACATCTCGGTATAACGACGAGATATTTATAGGCTTTATTATCGACACCGGTACGGCTATATACTTTACATACGGCAACCCACAGTTAGTTACTTTCCGTAAGTTACGTTTAGATATTCGAATAAATATATAGACCGATAAACGTATCGGTATAAAATTCGGTAACAATAAAAAAATATCTTCGGTAAAATCGGTAACGATCGATATACCTATCGGTATTATCGTCTTCTACGTATTCTTAGTAAAGATACTTTTTTTAATATCTTTAAAAAATATTAACCGTCTACGTAGCTATTTCGATAATATACGTAACGTTATAATATCGTTACGTAGTAAAATACCGGTAGTCCGTCGGTTCGGACATATTTTCTTTACTATTAAAGAAATAACTTCGGCCCGTACGGCTTAAAGCTTTTATACGATAACGGAGCTTAAACGTATATACCGCCGCTTTAGCTATCTTTTTATTAAAAAGCTATATAACTTTCTTACTAAAGCGGGTATAGATGAAGTCAACCGGAAGATACTACAATATATCCGTAAGTATTATTACTAATACTAAATAAACGAAGGCCTTCTTAAACGCTTTAAATTTAACTTACGCGATAAAAATAACGTAGTATTTAATAAAATTATACTAGTCGACGTAATATATATCGACGGTATAACTTATATTTACATCGTAGATTAAAACACGGGATTTATAACGGTAAAGTAACTAAACAACTTAAACGTATAATACGTATAAAATAAGCTAAAAGAAACATAAATCGATACGTACGTAAGTCTTTTTAACTTTATCGTATATAACTAAAGTATATACTTTACGAGCTATAAGTTTTAGTCGAATACGGCTTTATTAAAGTCGTATATTAAGCCCGTCCCGACTAAAGCTTACTATAACATCGGTAAAATAAAACGATACTATAAAATACTAAAGCGTACGTATAAAATCATCCGTAAAAAAGCCTTAAAGATAACGGTAAATATATCGTTTTAAATAACTATTAAAACAATTAACGATACGGCGGGATTTTCCGGTATCGTATTTATACTACTTATTTTCGGTACTTACCCCCGACTAATAAAAACGACTACACCGTCCCCGAATATCTCGCGCCGTATAACTATAATTAAAGCTACTATTAAAAACCTAAAAAAACATAACTTTAAACGCCGAGTTACGGAAACATTAGTACAACGGAACGAACCGGCAATAAAAAAGCCGAAAATAAACGGCTAAGTAAAAGTATAACGGCCCGCTTTCGGCTCCGGTAAAACGGCTACGACTAAAAAATAGAAAAGCCTATATAAAATACGTATTATAAAAGATAAAGATATTACTTTAGACATAAACAACGGCGTAGAAAGTATATTTCGATCGACTTCGGTCCGGATCGTTAAAACGAACTTTTCCGACGCCGAAATAACTACCGTAGCTACGAAGTAAGCTAAACGCCGACGAAGCCGACTTACGAAGTCCGAAGATACTACTACGGCACTAAACGACCTTCCGGAAAAAATATTTACTACGACTATTAGTACTATAGTAATATACGAGTTTCTTCTTAAGGTAGTATTTACTATAATTTACGGTACCGCGGCTACGATATAACTTATAATACCTCTCCTTCCACTTAATTACGACGTCTCGCGACGCGTAAAGATCTTAAGACTACTAAAAAAAAAAGTTTTTATAACGGTATTACGTACGGAGTTACTTAATAACGTACGTCTTTTTAACGAACGATTTGTCGACGAAATTAAACATACGGGCACCGTATAAACAATCGAGAAAAATAAATTTATAGTATAAGTTTTTAATAACTACGGCAAAATAGTAATCCTTACCTAATCGTTTACAATTTAACGTATAAACTAACGACTATTAATCTTTATAACTATATATAAAATAAGTAAAAAAGGTGTAAAACTACTATTACGCGATATTTCGTAAACGTACGTATAAATATCTACCTCGCTCAAACGAAATATCTACGTAAACCCGAGCCGTAATATTCGAGATATCTTAGCTATAAACGACGACGACATTTTATATATTTTTAAACTACTTTACGGCGTCCCGGAAATAAGCAACTACTAGTTTGCTATATATACGAAATACTACACCGACGATCTAAAGATAACGCCGTCGATATACGATATATACCTTATAGTACGTAAAAAAAACATATTTAAATTAGTGGGATTATAGACGGACGATACTTTTATACTCGCCGATAAAAAGTTTACCGATCTAAAGTAACGCGCCTTCGATAAAACGGGCTTTTTAACGAAACCTCGTAATATACTATCGACTAATAAGCCTTTAAAATTTAATAACGGTATACTTATTTTAATAAACGACGGTAATATAACTTTTATATAAAAAAGCTAGATAGTTAATATTATACCCGTAACGGAAACGCCGATAGTTAATAAAAGTATACGAAGTAAAGTAAACAAGCTACTCGGTATACGGTAATAATATATAACGTAACGCGTACGTAACGTTTACGTCGTTTCCGTATATCAACCCGAAGCCGCGTTCGACCTCTCGGTAGCCGTACAGTACGTCGACCCGGGCAAAAAAAAAGTCTCCGTATTAAACTCCCGACTATAATAATAGACTAAGTATCCCGATAGAAGACTAAAATTTATAAAGCTAAATAAAAAAACGGTAAAAGTAGTCGTTTTCGTAGATACGAGCTTCGCTTCTAACAAAAACCTGTCGTTTTAACTAAGCTACGTAATTACGATATACGATAATACGGGTAATTATAATATCATCTATTAAAGCTCGACTAAAGCTAAAAGAGTTACTAAGTCGGTGTTAGCAGCCGAATTATACGCGTTTATATATAGCTTTAATATTATAAGCTGCTTTAAAGCGATAGTCGATAGTATTTATAATCGACTAGTTTTTTTAAAGATTTATACGGACTCGAAAAACGTATATAACGTTATAACGAAGTTAAAGACTATAGTAGAAAAACGCCTTATAATCGATGTAACGATATTTCGTTAGTCGTACGAGCGTAAAAAAATCGTTAAAGTCTATTAGATACCGGGAAAAAATAATCCGGCTAATACTATAACAAAACGGAAAGCATATAATGTTTTAGAACGGCTTGTCGATACGAATAAAGTAGATATTAAGGCGTTAGGATAGGTCGAGAAAGAAGATTAAAAGACGAGGAGGAATAACGACGTTTTTATTTAAGATAAGTAATTGCTTAAGCTTTTTACATGTTTTAGTATTAGACTTTACTGTTTTTCTAAAAAAACTAAAGCTTTTCGACTTTTAAAAAGAAAGCTTAGTATCGGTTAAACGATAAGTAAGTAAGGCGGTGAGGGGTATAGACCTATTTTATATTCACTCGGACTACGTAATAAAGACTATTATTTAATCTTTGTTACGGGCGTTTATATATTTATTACTACTTTTAGTCTTTTTTTTTTTACTTTTTTTTTACACTTAATATATAGACAGCTTACTAGACTAACGATAGAATATATATTTCTACACGTGTGTTATGTTATAGTCTATTAGCTAGCAATTTAATACATTTATTAGCTAAACTAGAAAGGAGTATTCCGATAGGTATCGTATAATTTATAGTCGTAAATAATTTTATAAATACTTAAGCTTTTATAGTATAGTAAGTTCGTTTCGTTTCCGTTATTTACTCGTATCGTTAGTTAGTTAGTAGTTAAACTACGTATTTTAATAGTATTAATGTTAAGTAAAAAAAAGATATATTTTTTAATGTTTTTATTTTTATTTTTAACGGCTTCGTTAAAAACTCGATTAAAAATACTTTTCGCGATAACGGTATAAGATTTTTAATATAGTTTAACGTTTACTTTAAAAGCTTTTTCTACTTAGTTAAAACTTCCGTCGTAAATAAGTCCGACTAACGATTTAAATTAAACTACGACGTCGCCGTTAAGTAATTTACGTACGTTTTAAAAGTCGTTACTTTTATCGTTTATAACTTTCGAGATAACTTTAATTATTTTTTTATATTTTCGTTATTTAATCGTATCGAATACGTTACGGTAGTTTATAATAATTTCGAATTTATTTTTTACTTTTTTAAAAATTAAACTAAAAAGTTTAATAGCTACTTAAACGTACGAAAAAAATTAAGTCGTTGTATAAAAAAAAAAAAAAAAAAAACGTCGAGATATATATTTTAACTATCGTAACGATATCGGTAGTCGTAATATTTTACTTCTTATCGCCGACGATACGGCTTAACATCGCTCTCACGACGGCTACAACAACATCTACCTTATTAAAAATCGTTTCGAACAAATAAAATATTTCAGTTTCGATAGTTTTAATAAACGTCGCGTACTTAAATTCGGCTATTAGGTTAGTTATTAAAAGTTAGGTATCCTCGTCGCGTAGTCGCTACGAAGTATCGCGGGTAGCGATTTACCTACCACCACGACCGCGCGCTAAGCGCGCGTGGCCGTTACGGCCGTAGGCCATACTTTCGAGTATTACGATTCCGATTCTAATGTTTGTTTGATGGATTTACTTCGTCGCTGCGATATAGCGACGATTTCGATGCGAGAAAGTTTTTACGTTTGTATGTTTTATTACAATTTAAAAATTTGGGCTATATTTGAAGAACGGGGCATATTTGAATCAGTTTTTTAGCATGGATCTTCCTAAGATGGTCTGCCGGCTTGGAAGTTCAAAGGCTATATCTGTCATGGTTTTAGCTCTCGCCTCACTGAAATTCAGGACCACAACGCTGGTTCGCATAGCGTCGTCGACGGCAAGAAGACGGCCACTAAACCTGATGTCGAATTTGAATTTAAGATTCAAGCGCCCAAGAAGATTTAATGCAATAATACACAGCCTCTATTGGGGTATATGTTTTTGTCCTAGATTATGCCATACTATTTCACAATGCATGCCAGTATCTAATTGAGGCAGATTCCATCTGAATATAGAATTTATCAAAGCATCACTGGGCATCCCTTTCAAAGGCTGTATATATTTTTAGATATATCACGGCTGCCATGATTTGTGGCTGGTTGTGTCCTCCTTCGATGGGTAACAAAGGGAGTTAGAAGCATTTACTTCCTCGTGTAAGGTTTTTTTTTTTTTTTGGAAATCGACATGTGATAATCCATGGGGAGACAGTTATATCGCAGAAATTCCGCTTGATTCGGGAGGTCCGTGGTAGACTAGAACTAGGTTAGAATTTGTTCGTTTCATCGTTACATATGGGTAGCGAAGACATACCTTTATGGGCATATGCTACATAGTAGATGCCACTGAAAACCATAAAGCCGAAAAATACCACGACGGCGTAGTTCATCGACTCGACAGTGACTGGAAGGGCAGTGGGCATTGAGAAAAGAACGACTTCGAAGCAAATCCAGATAACTGCGACGATGTTGACAATCCAGCCAACTGTGTTGCCCATTGTCCATTGAGCACCGTTCACTTCTCTGCGACCGTAGATCATGGATATGGTGATCGGAATGGCGTACGACACGGCGAGAGAAATGACACCAACCGACACGAAGGCTAGGAAGGCGGAACTTGATCCTAAGTATATCAGGCCAAGAAGCATCTGAACAACTGTAGTGAGGACAAGTGCGTTGATGGGGGTGTCGTGCTTGTCGTCAACCTTAGCCCAGATGGTGTGCAGAGGAATAGCCTTGTCTCTGGCAAAAGCCCACGTGCAGCGAGACGCGGCCACGGTGATGGAGATGGAGCAAAACAGGGTGATCAGAAGAACAAGAGCCGTCAGCGCAAAACCACCGCCCGGTGTTCCCATGACAACACCGTAAATGTACGGTAGTGCCTGGCCAGCGGGGGCATTGATGATGTCGGAGAGGGCAGGCATAGTAGCGCAGATGGGTATAATCTCGTTTTGTTAGTTGGGCATTGAAAAGATATTCAGGTATCAACGACCTACAAAGAAGAGACCGGCAATACCGCCAACTGGGACGCAGAGAGCAATCGCCTTAGGAAGCTTGGTAGTCGGGTGGTCACACTCTTCAGCCATGGACGAAATCATGCCAATGGCGGAGAACCTGCTTATATTAGCCAATGTTCAAGTATAAATGTATCGGTATAACTTACGTATAGGCGCATGGAAGCATTCCGATGAAGAAAGAGAAGCCGTTCCATCCCGATATGGTCGTGTCGTAGTGTCCCTGGTCAGTGTTAGTAGCAGCTCCGATCTCAATGGTAATTTTTGGCAGTGACTTACAAGAGTGTACTCCACAGAATGTCTACCAGCCTTAGCCTTAACCGACAAGCAGACCAGGGTGATGACAATGGCTAGAATGGTGAAGGCGGCACAGAATGTGTCCACCATGGGAAGAATCTTGTTACCAAACGTGCAGATAAAAAATGCGATGATGCAAATGGCGTAGAAGACAAGAAGTAGCTGCCAGTCCTCAAATGCGAAATCGGGGTGGTAGAGAGCGATGGATCCCGCGATGAGAGACGCGAAACCGAAATTGACGGAAAGTGTAATTGTCCAGTTGCCCACAAGCCATGTCCAGCCGGTGATAAAGGAGAGGACAGTGCGTAGCCTTTTGTTTGCAAGTTGGAACGACCAGTAGTAGGGCCCGGCGGATGTCGGGAATCGAGATGCAAGCTCTCCAAGGGAAATTGCAACACACTCGTCGACAATGAGCACAACAATCCAGCCGACGAACATAGGTAACTGACCTTTAGGTTGTTAGATGAAGCCCGCATGGTTTTCATTGCACCTGAAGAAACTCACCACCGCCGTAAATGGAACTAATCAGAGGGCCGCCAAATCCGTATGGAATCTGAGAAAGTCAGTACACCATGCTTCGTCAAGATCGGAATCAATGCGGAAATCAACTCACCGCGGCAATAGCCAAGGACTGAAAGAGCAGCGTAAACATGGATCTGTTCCGGACAAACTTGGCCTCGTAGCCCAGCACATGCAGGACTTCCGCATCCTCGATATCTGTAATACCTCCATCCTCACCACCGTGGGCGGGCGGAAGTGGCGCTTTCTTTTCTTCGACAGAAGTCATGTCGGGTGTAAGGTGAGGTTGTTTTTATGTCGGTTGCAGCCTTTACGAGCCACCTTGTTAAGCCTCAGTTTTGATGTGTTCGGCAAAGTACGAGCCAAGTACAGACTGGGTTCGGACTGACGACAAGGTGATGACAGGCTGAGCTGACGATTACACAAGATAACAAGCTTCAATCAGCTTTCAAGAAGATTCCAGTGGGACTGGGGAAGCTGTATGTTATATCTTCGGTGTACCTGCACCTATCCATATTGTCCTGCAGTGCGATAACCTCCTGGCTGTCATACGACGTAGTACCTTGCAGGGAGGCTTGATTCGCATGCGACCCCAGTAGATTGTAGATTGTCAGTACTCCATATCGCATGTCTCGGTAATAACAGCAAGAGTGACTGGCAATCATCGATAAAGATAAGGACAACCCCGATTGGGAAATAGAACGCTATCTATGCATCTAAGACAACTCACTACTTAACTGTTTTCATAGCTAAAGTCCTCGCGCTTTTTGTGATTACCCCGTGCCAAGATCAAGGATCTCTGAAGCTTTCCCTCTTCAGGACTATCAATCCCTCCCCACAGCACCCTGCCGCTCTCTACGTCACTTCGGGAGCCGTCGATCCCTGTTCATCAGTACAGTCAGTGCAAAATCACTGTGGAATTAGCCTGCAGTCAAATCTTTATCAACGCGGATTCTTATCATAATCCAAACATACACAGTATATATTGATTCAGTCGCCCTTATCTGGCATTGCAGTGTCAAAATATGAGGCGATGCTGAATTGACGCAATCACAATTGTTGCAATTTCCACCACCATCAACATGAAGTCCACTGTCGAGGAAGCCTGGGAGCAGTGCGACAAGATCGACACGCTTTTTGTCATCTTCTGCACATGCATCTGCTGGACGATTGTGCCTACAGTGAGTCGCACGTCTACCACCTACCCGGCATGAATGGGATCTATTCTCTTTTCGAATAGAATCAATTTTGAGATGGCTAGCCACAAGCTGGGCGAGTTATTGTTACTAACTCCGTAGGTTGGTATTGCCTATAGCGGCTACACCTGGCGACGCAATGGACTATCCGCTGCTATTCCTGCTGTACTGGTCATCATCACCTGCAGCATCCAGTGGTGGATTCTTGGCTACACGCTGAGCTACGGGGAGGGCGGCAGCATTTTTGGTGACTTCACCTACCTTTTCCATCGCAATGTCCTGTCAGAGCCGGTCGGAACTATTCCTGCGATTCTCTTTAGCGAGTTCCAGCTCGTGTTTGAGGCGACTGTTTGCGCTATCGCTATCGGTGGCCTTTGCGAGAGAGGCCGTCTCCTGCCTACCATTCCATTCATCTTCGTAGGTCACAAAGCAGCTGGTTTGAATCTACTCAGTGCACCAATCTAACCCTCCCAGCTGTGGTCGACATTCATTTACAACCCGCTGGCGCATATGGTCTGGGGTGGTGGTTACCTAGGCGAGACTCTCGGAGTACTCGATTTTGCTGGAGGTGAGCAGAACTCAAAGTGAACTGCAAATTTCTGATCCCTTTCGACCGTCATACTAACCTCTTTAGGTACACCTGTACACGTTTGCTCAGGTGCGACAGCCACCGCTCTGAGTCTCTACCTTTCCTACCCAATCTTTCGCTCTCGCCGCTCCGAAATTCGTACACCCACACACATCCGCCTACACCGGCCTGGCAGCTCCTGGTTCCAGCTCTTTGCGCTAATAATCATCTGGGGATCATGGCTCGCCTTCGATGCCGGCACGGCATTGACGCTCAACTTCCAAGCCGTTATGGCTCTTTGTGTTACCAACCTGTGCGCGTCTTCGGGCGCCATGGCATGGGCTCTGATGACATACTATGAGACTGGCAAGATGTCTATTGACTCCATTTTCATGGGTGCCATCTCCGGTCTTGTCATGATCACGCCTTCAGCAGGCTTTATCGACTTGGCAACTTCATTTTTCTTCGGTATTGTTGGTGCCGTTGTCTGTCGCCAGGCGCTGCGAATCAAGTCGACTGCGCTGGCGCAAAAGTGGCGCTGGGTCGATAACGGCGACACATTTGCGACGCATTGTGTTGGTGGTATCACGGCAACTATCTTCACAGGCCTTTTTGCGAAGAAGGAGGTCGCAGCCTACGGCGGTCTCGAAGTTGCAGGCGGTGTGTTTTTTGATGGCAATGTCCGTCAGCTGTGGATCCAGATCGCAGAGGCAGTCATCGGTTTCCTGTGGGCATTCATTGGATCCTTTGTTATTATCGCACTAATTGACTGCGTTCCCGGCCTTGAAGTTCTCGCCGTCGACAAGTAAGTTTTGAAGCCTTTGTAAACAACAGCACGATATGTAGCTTTTGCTAACACTCGCGCAGGGAGATCCTTGCTGGCCTGGACTACAACCAGACGGAGGAGGCTCTTGCTGACCTGCAGCACCCCGACGAGGAGGACTACACTCCCTTTGACAAGGGCCTCGTTACGCTGGACTAAAGTCGATTTGGTCACTTGTAGTTTACTAGAGTATTGTGACGTCGTTTGATTGGAGACAGAAAACGTTGAGTAAGAACCAAGTAATATCTATAGCAGTCATAGTATGTCAAATGAAATATCCAATCTTATCTATGGTATTCCAATTGGGTTTAAGTATACTTATTCGTTTAGTTTCGACATGAATCTACTCGACGGCAACATCCTTGCTGGTATCCAGCTCGCCAAGGCGGCGGAGGTCCATGGGCTTCTCCAGCAGAGGGATGACGTAGGGGTCGAATGTCTTCCAGTAGGGGTTGTTGAGATGGTACTGCTGGCTCTGTATTTTGTTAGATTTCTTCGTGCTTTTTCTGGTTTCATAGATCTGCTAGACTCACACTCTCCTGCTCGTAGCGCTCGACAATGGTGAATGCGCGAGGGTCCTTGAAGTCCTGCATGACGAACCACGAAATGGTCTCCTTGTCCTTCGAGTAGACGCGGCTGGCCTCAATCAGCTTGTTGGACAGCTTGCGGATGCAATCTGGGTCATCCTTGGCGTAAAGGTGGACAACAATCGTGTAGACCATTTTTGCTGACTTTCAGGTGGTTTGTTATAGTGGTTTGGGGGTGAATGTTTGGGTAGAAAGGGGAGAGCTGCTAATATACCCCACGATGCTTGAGTTGTTTCGACGTCAACGGCCCACACCGCGCCGATAGCTCCTTACCAAAGCTCCTGTGGCGCCATGCCACTACGCCACAGTCTGTTTATCTATGTGGATCACATGATTCAGGCTTCCCTCGCTATATTTTCCGTTAGTGCATCGCGCAAGGAATGTCTTGTCTCGAAAGTTTACGATGATTTGATAAAGTAAGTGAGCAGATATTTTCCAATTGGGTAGTACAATAATTTGAGCTTCTTTTGGAGCTATTCTGTTTTTGCTATGTATCGAATCTCTCCTTTGAGTTGTCTCACTTTTTTTCGAATCTAAGTAAATAGAGCTTTTGGTTTTTTTCAGTCGTCGAAAGAAAATTTTGCGTAAATGTAAATAAAGATTTAACAGTAAAATAACAAAACCATTTACTACAGAAAGATATTCACAAAGTAGAAAAGTTTTAGTATGTAAAACGAATGCTTACAGCAAAAGAAACTTCCCAATTTTTGAAATCCAACCCGATTGGTGAGTGCGATAAACAACGGCATGATGAATTAATATACTCAAAAGTACCTGTGTCGTTTTGATAACATGCAGCCAAGATGAGGAGCCGTGTTTCTATTTTTAGATACCGACACGATGCTTGCTTCAGCAGTCGAGTACTTAAGAAGAGATAGTACAGACACATCGCAACTGTTTGAATATCATCCAAAACGCGAAAAAAAACCCATGTCCAGACACGTCCAAACAACGATCAGCTATTACGATGACCCTGGCGATGGCACAGAGCCAGCACCTGTTGTCATCGGGAAGTATGCCAGGTTCCCACATCCCATGTGGAATTAGACAGCATTAACAACACAGAGAGACTGTAACAAACGAACGCAAGACGATATCAGTGCCAGTTACAGTCTATGATGTGACTGGCCGTGAGAACGATGAAGAGTTCACGCTCAATACTACCGGGTTTCAGTTCTTGAGACACACTTCCCAAGCCACGGTTTGCCGCGAGGATAACTATGAGGAAGAGAGCAAGCTTATCTCGGATTATTTTCCAGAATGCGAGCATTTTCTCAAGGAGGTGTAAGTAAAATCTAGCCTGACGGAAAACATCGCTAATACAGTCCAGGACCGGTGCTAAACGAGCGCTCGTTTTCGACCACAAAGTGCGCCGTGGACCGTCGAACTGGCATAAGCTGGGGCCCGGAAATGCAAAAAAGCGTGGCCCTCTTCACCGAGTTCACGTCGACCAGTCTTACGAAGGAGCTGCTTTTTTGGTGAGATTACAGTATGGCACTGAAGCAGATGAGCTACTATCGAAGCGGTGGCAGATAATCAACATGTGGCGGCCGATGAAGGATGTTTACAAGGACCCACTGGCTGTTGCGGACGCACGGTCCATAGCTGAAGATGACCTCGTTGAGGCGCGTGTTCTCTATCCTGATTACGTGCACCGCACATGGACCGTCAAACCGCCAGCCGTCGAAGGTGCACACAAATGGTACTACAAGCACATTCAGACACCTGATGAGGTGTGCCTCATCAAGTGCTTTGATAGTATTGACGATGGCTCTGTGGCTCGACGCGTCCCGCATTCTGCATTTCGCAACAAGGAGTACGATGAGAATGATCCGCGTGAAAGCATTGAAGTCCGCGCATTTTTATTTTTCGACTGAAGTTACTGAAGTTTGATGACGAATTGATTGAGGTTATGAAAAAAAACAACATAAGGAGCTCTATGATAATCCCCCAACGCCTCTAATGCCTACAAATGAAAATCATACATGATATTGCTTAGATCACTTATCAAGACCATACAGCTTTCGGAACGCTGAATTGGGCAGGATCTTGAAAGCCGAGCCGACGGACTCGATACCCTTGGGGGCTTTGGGTCCCTTGATCTGAGCGTCATACTTGCCCATGGCCGTTTGCGCCAGGAACGTGCCGAGTGCCGGTGTGGGACTGGTGAAACCCGGCATCAATGTCCGGATAGCACCCCCGAGATAGTCACGCATGATGCCCAGAACGACAGAGGGTGGCTCGGGGACAAACGGAATGATAGCTGTGTGATTGTGGGCGTCAACAGCAGCGGGACGCACCGACAAAGCCTCAATGCGTCGGCTGCCTTTGTTTTTCGCGGCAGCAGTTTTATCAGTGATCTCGGCCAAGGCCAACTCAACCTCACCCTTGACTCTACCAAAGCGTTGTGTCGTGATGCCGGGGGAGGTGGAAGCGCCTTCGCCAGAGACCCATACGAAGCGGAAGGGGTCAGAAGCTGGCGGCGGAGAAGGATCTGTGGGGTCGGATGCAGGGATGCGGGCAAAGGCCTCTGCCGCCCTCTCGCTGTACGTCTTGGTAATAGTGACATACTCCCTGAAATAGACATTAGCACCAACTGTAGGGAACTAATAAATATAGCGTGTACTTACTCCTTGCTGACTTGTAATTGCGAGATGCCAAGTGCCCAGACAACACCGGCGGCACCGCGTAGCGGTCCATTGATCAATTCATCATCGTACTTTGCAAAGTCCTTGTGAAGAATGACGCGCACACGGTCCTTGTCAGACGCGACGGGGTCATTCTTTTGGATACGATCCTCAATCATGGGCACCGGCCGACGCGACAGGATAGAGATGCGCGTGATTTCGGGCATGGCCAGCATAGCATCAAGTACGGCACTGCCAACGAGGCCAGTGGCACCAGTAAGAATAAGATGCATTATGAAGATTGTGGGTTAAGAGAAATGAACAGTGAGATGAAGGTAAGTTCGATGATTAAATATGGTGCCCTATATGGCTGTATGAGGAAAGAGTTGAAATGTACTGAGTCGTAATTGAACTAAATAGCGGAAAGAGCTCGGTTTTTATTTGAAATGAAGACCCAGCAGGCAGCTTAAAGGCGTACAAAATGTATTTGACGATACTTTGATGACGCTGGCGTCAGCAACGGCACGAGTCTGTGGGTCGTCAGCTCCGGGTTTAAGTTTAGGTAAGCCCGAGACCACACAAACGACGGCTTTTCGTTTTTTATTGGCATTTCGGTTCAAGGTTTGCCATAATAACTAAATCTGCAATTGAGTTAAAATATGTCTATCGATCTATGGGTTCGGGTTTTGCCCTGCCCATTCATCCATGCTGCCAGCTCGCAAAAAGTCCATCCAGCTAGTATTGTCGGCCATGACATCATCACCGGCCTCGAGAAAGGGCATATTAGGCCACATCATGGAAAGAACATTGTTAATATTCGCGGGCGGTATACTTTCGGAGCTCAAACCCATCTGCAACGAGTCAATATTGTTGCTTTGCGAATGATGTTGTCTTGCCAGCGTCGTATCGCTATCCTGCGTAGAATAATCATGGGCGGGGACAGCCGAGGTGTCAGCGGTGGGGATACCGGCTGGTGGCTTAACCATAGACGACGGAATGTTAAGGTACCGGCCACATAGCCCGTATATCACCCTGTAACAACGCCCCGAACTGGCATTTGTTACTTCTAAACTTGCAATTGTGCGCAGTGTTGTTGTTATTTGCTCGCACCAGTCCGCCGATTGCGGTGATGAAGGCTCGTTGCGGAGGCAAATGCAGGGAATGAGTGCGGCTTGAAACAGAAAGTAGAGAGCATACCATGCCGAAAGTCGGTTATGCTCATGTCGTGCGCAATAGTCAGCTATCCGATGAATTGTGTCCTTGGCATCGGCGAGGCATCGGTTATAGGCTTCGGTGTTGGCCCTGTCTGAATTCTGTGTCTGACCGTCGTCTATACCTGGCCTGTGAATAGCTCTGCGAATCACAAATGGCCGGTACATGATGATGCGCAGGTTTCGGAGTCGCCATGTCATGACGGCGTGGCATAGTGCGTACCTTGGCGGTAGATGCGGGATTGGTGACTCTTGGAAAAATGGCGGCAAAGAAGTGTTCCATGAGCCAATGCATTCATGATCTAGCTGTAGTAGCTCATCTGCAGATGGGAATGGTTTAGAAATGACGCGTTCGTAGCATTGCCGTGTGGCAATATGAAATCGTGCCTGCGTGGCAACCGCTGTGTACGGAGTGACTGAAGTGCCTTGCTCGGTTGCAGGATAGGCGGTCGAGGCTGCTGTCAGATCCCTGTCGTGAACATTTAGTGGCAAACTGACATCGATCCCATTGTATGGCCAAACATCGGGTCGACTAAATGTGATTGTGGCGCCGACATCAAAAACACACAGTGACCACCACACGCGCCTTCTGATCTCCATATTAAGCGGGGATATATTCCAGCCCTGAAACTCCTTGTGTAATCCCAGACCCATCGCCATTCTGACGGCAAGACCGAGATAGTTGTAGCCAGAATTTGGCTTGTCGCGCTTTTGCTGGTAGTTGGACGCGAGTGTAAGCGCCTGCACAAGTGTCATGTTGCCAACCTCCAGAAAGTCAAAGCTCAGCATGGACCTCGCACGAGCGAATAATGCCAAGTCCAAAGTTTCGGTGGCCGCGGCCGATGAAGCCGAGGACCACACACCGATCGCGGCCACAACGTATGCGAGTATAGCCCAGCACTGACCGTTTGGCCGTGGTATTACCTCACTGTACTGCGCGCGGAATGTTGGCTCATGCAAGATCGGATAACTGACATGGTACTGGGCAAAATAGGCATCGATCATAGTATCGGTAACATGCCGATTAGGGTTTGGCTGTGGCACAAGAGGTGAAGCAAATCGTTGCGACAGTCCAGAGGCGAGTGCGGCATGAGACCTGGATGGGGCTCGTCGACGTGGTCTTGGTTCCATGAGCCTGAGAAGTGCCGCTCCAGATGCGACACCGAGATACCCTGCCTCTCTGTCATTGACAGTCAGTGCAGCCATTCCATCAGATGCTGGACTATCATCGTCATCTCCGGCCACCGCGGAGTCTCCAGCTGTCTCGGGGGACAGGCCCGTTATGTGTGGAAACTCTTTCTCACACCAATCAAAGTCATCTTCTGGCGGGCCCTCGAGCATCCTGTCACTGTCGGCAGTATTGGATGTAGAGCCACATGGCTGTGGACGAGGAGATGGGTTGGATGGGAGTGCAATCGGCTCCCGTGGATTCGTACTCATCAACGGAGGGGGCAGTGGTAGCTGAGTTGGGTAAGTAGTAGTCGTAGATGGGTTGGCTGGCGATTGCGATGTATCTTGAGGTTGAGCAACGACTTCGCGAGTGTTTTCACTACGAGGTAAAGGTTCGACGTCGACATTCGTCACAGTGCCACCAACGGAATAACTTTCAGGGTCGCTGATGACAGCCACCTCTATGCTTTTGCTTTGATCTGGTGAATGGTCTTTGGTTGAGGCAGCCCAGTATCGACGAGGAACAACTGAGCGCATGCGTCGCAGCAAAGCTTCTGTCTGCTCCAGCCTGGCCTCGACCTCCGTCAAATGTCTCCGAGTCAATGGCGTTCGTGTATGCTTTTCGTACAAGCAGTGTCTTCGATAGCGCACGCATAGATCGCATGTCGGTAGTGCCCGATTACAACGAGCTTTGCGTCGATGACACTCCTTACAGGCTTGATCTGACGAGCCGAGCTGAACCCGGTTGTAAAGATCTAGTTGTGGACGCAGATCATTATTTTCCTCCATGACGGCCGACTGTGACCCTAGCCGAATCGCAATCAGGCGCGGTAATAGATGAAGAAAGTAACGAAAATGTGTTCACGTTTCCTTTTTACTTTTCCTTCCTCGGGCTTGGATATCTCTCATAGCATGCCACTGCGAAACGCTCCGACGACGGACTCGTGGGTGGGTGACAGTCTCCGCATATAACATGACACCAATGCGGAGTGTCCCATTTTTGTGTGGGTTACCCCAGCTTTCTTCTGTTGTTTTCCAGATCATAGTGTGAAATGGAGCAAGAAGCGCTCGAAGCGGGGATACGCCCACAGTTACGACGACCTTGACGGATTCGACCAACACTTTTCCAAATCGATCGCATTATTACTACGTTAGGCGAGTTTTTTTTTTTTTTTCTTTTTTTCCGCGGGTTTTCTAGACTGTGAATTAAATAAACTATATAAACTAAAACCTCAAACCACTCAGACACGCTCGTGGTGACCTGCAATATCTGCGACACCAGCTTCGTGGATCTTATCATCGGCCCTCGCAATAGCCGCCTCATCGCCGTCGAAGATCTGAGCGATTTCCTCAAGACTGTATCCCTTTGTCTCCGGAAATATAAAATATGTAATAACGAAAAAGACAACAAGTAGACAGCAAAAGAGAATGTAATACTTCCAGCCGATATTGTCCAGGCCAATGGGATTGACAAAGGCACAAACGATAAGCGAAGCATAGATCGTGAACAGCTCCAGTGCAATTCCCTTGGAACGCAGTGAGTAAGGGAAAATCTCGGTGGGGTATCCTAAAAGAAGAGGTGTCCAGGCAATGTCGTAATGGAAGAAGAACGCAAATAGACACACTACAACGAAAATACCAGCCGGCTTACTTCCGGTATTGCTGTTAATTGCCGAGCAAGCCGTCCAGATGACGTATGAAATGAGCATACCCAGCCCAGACCATAGGAACAGCGTGCGGCGGCCGAGTTTGTCGACGAGGAAAGCTGCACCAAGGGCCGCTGCGAAGTTGAAGATCTGCAGAAGACCGTTGATCAGTGTCTGGTCGAAAGTTTCCGTAATACCCACGGTGTCAAGAACGAGTGTGAGGTAGTACGAGACAACACCAATACCATTCCATTGCGCCATAAAGCCTGTTAAAACAGCGATCAGGGTCCGCTTGCGGTTTCCTGGTGTAGAAACCAGAGCCGACCAGCCTGTGACTGTGGCCATCTTCTCCATCTGAATAGACTGCACAATTTCCGACACCTCGCGTTGCACGAGAGGGCTATTCGGTGTCGATGGGTCGTGAAACCGCGTCAGAATCTTGGCTGCCTCCTGCGTGCGCTCCTGCGCGATCAGCCACCGAGGAGATTCAGGCACAAAGTAGATGAACGCCAACTGCACGAGTGGAAACCCGGCTTGAAGGGCAGAAGGGATTCTCCACGAAATCGTGCTCATGTAGTCCTGGGTACCAAACGTTGTCCACGATGCAAGTATAGCTCCGAGGTAGTACAGTGTCCAGAAGGCCGATGTGTACTTTCCACGATGCGTGGGAAAGGCCAGCTCAGCAATTAGAAGCGGTGCTGGCTGGACAAGGAACATTCCACCAAAACCAACAATAATTCTAGACACAATAAACATGGCGTAGTTGACAGCGGCCGCCTGAATGGCTGAAGCGATGATGATGAGTAGAGTGCCGACAATAATAATGGGACGGCGGCCAAACTTGTCGGTCAGAAATCCAAGGAGAGGCAGGGCCAGCACGCAGCCGATGGACTGGGCTGCGTTTACAACTCCTAGACGAGCTCCCTGCGGATCACCAAAGTAGTTCTTCCACTGAGGAAGACTCTGGAGACCATTCATTAGAGAGCCTGAAGAGTTAGCAATGTCTACAACTTATGCTGGGGTTTTTGGGGGACTTACCATCATATCCAGATACAGAACTAGACAGAAGAGGAATGATCAGAAGCGAATTCAACTCCAACAAATGAGGCTGTTGAAACCAGTACTTGTCTGTCTGCGGGAGAACCTCAGCAAGGGTTGCGCCGACAATCTTTGCGTCTTTCTCGCGTTGAGACATTTTGGCGTGTACTGATGAGTACCCTTTAAGAGAAGTTTGATTTTGGTTTTCAATTTAATACATAATAAAGACCATGTAGAGGTGGATGCATCGTGGTTATATACAACTTCCGGCAGAATGGCTTCTCCAGATCCTTGATTTCATCTTTCATACCTCCTTGCTTGTCTCCTTTGAACCTAGACTACAGTAAAGCCGACACCAGAGGCTACGAACTAGAGGCCAAGACACTGCTTTGCCCTGTTCAGCGCGAGGTAGTCATGACGAGGTGGAGTACTTCCCCGGAGTTACGCTACCAATGGTGGAGGCACCCCGTATGTCAAAATCTGGAGACGTGGAGAGAACGAGAAAGAGGGGGAGAGTTGGGGTCTGGGGATATGATGAGGAGATCAGGGCGACTGTCGACCTTGACGGTGACTGGTGGGAACAACGACCTGGTCGACATCGTGATTTAGGTAGATGGCATGAATTTGTCAGGCATCATGTAGAGCAAATTCCAAGAATTATGGATTGTTCTCATTGTCGAAAGGGATAACGTGTTTTTCACTGTAGTTTAATTAAGTCAAATCAATATTTTAAATCGTATTTTTCCAATCAGAAAGTGTTTTTTTTTTGGTAAAATAAAAAGGGTTAGGTTCTTTCTCTTTCTCTCCCACCGTGGTTTATATCGTAAAATCGACTATAATCATTGTTTCCCGATCCTGGAATCTGTTCATACTGGCGTCATTAATATCAGCCTTGATCGCAGTCAGAAAATCAAATAGCTCCAGTCACGCATCTTGTAGGCCGATATGTCAACAGTACATAACCCCAATCGACAAAAGAAAACGCTGGATTATAACTTAGTAGTGTAGGCTTCTAGTCAGCCGTCTCTAGCTGAAGTGTTTTGGTCTTTTCCTTAAAAAATGACACAAAGTAGATATACAAATACTTATACCATATTTTACACAACGTATTGATAAAGTTTTCAAAACTAAAGATGTTGTCTTTAAAAGTTGAATGTTATTTGTACGTGAAAACTGCAATATAGCTCTAAATTTAGCGAGCCGTGTAGCCACCATCAACAATAAAGTCGGCGCCCGTCGTGTAGGAGCTAGCATCGCTAGCCAGGTAAAGGTAAATTCCTCTGAGCTCTCGGGGGTCTGCGTCGCGCTTCATGGGAGTGAGACTGAACCACTCCTCCTTCATTTCGAATGGGCAGTCGCCAGAAATTGCCGTATCGATGTAGCCTGGCGACACGCTGTTCACCCGGCCACCCCATTTGGCCCATTCGACAGCAAGGCTCTTCGCCAGGTGAATGCAGCCGGCCTTGCACGCGTTGTAGCAGCTCTGCTCTTGGGGCACATTCGCAGCATGGCCACTCATACTGGCAGTGATAATGCCGACGCCGCGCTTTTGCTCACGGAAAACGAGGCCAGCGGCGCGAAGGCAGTAGTAGGCACCATCAAAGTCAGTGGCACGAACATTTGTCCAGTCTTCGATCGAGTCGTCGAGGCCACCGGCCTTTGTGGGAATGCCTGCATTGGCAATCATCACATCCAAACAACCAAAGTCCTTGACAACCTGGTTGACAGTAGTCTCTACGGCCTTGTAGGTGCGAACATCAACCTTGTAGGTCTTGACCTTGACGCCAAAATCATCAGCGATTTTCTTGGCAATCTTATCGGAGCTCGTAGAGTTGAAGTACCACAGGGCGAGCTGCTTTGTCAATATGTTTGTTATAAATCATAACGTATAGACCCCAACAGTAGACATACGTTTGCACCGGCCTCTGCAAGGCCTCGCGAGATCTCATAGCCGATACCACCACAGCCACCAGTGACAATCACAGTCCGCCCATCAAGGCGGAATGACTTGAAGACACTATCCTCAACCGGGGGATTGGGCTTTCGAATAGAGATACGTCCGTTTGCTCCCGACATTTTGTGTTCTGGTAATGGTAAGATTGCGATAAAAGTAAGGTAGTGTCAAGGGCTTGAGAAATTTACAAGCAAACCATGAGCTGACTTGAAGAATTAAAATATACACCCCCGAGTACCTTCAAGAACCACATGATAAGTGATGTTTTCCGTTCGCTCGTGTCCAGCAGGGCGACTGCTGCCCGAATCACTGACACAAAGCGCCGAGTCAAAAACATGCACGGAACCGAAGTAGTTAATTTGTGATTATTTGATAATTTAATTCGATTACTCCAAACTAAGCAGCTTCAGTGCTCTGCACCAAAAGGTCATATCGACCCTTGCTATGCTCCATGACATACACCCCATTCATCTTGTCATTGCCTTCTGCTCGCACCCTTGCAGCCTCCATGGTTGACTCAATGCCAGCTTCCAAGTGTCGTAGTGCCACCCGGTGTGTAGCCAGGTCTGCATCCACATGGACCAGCCATCGGTCATCCGCATATTGTGAAATTTCATCCCAAGGCGCTTCATCACTGAGTAGGTAGTTGCCCTCCACAATACACACCTGTATGCTAGACGCAATAAGCAACCCATTTAGAACAGGATCCTTGGCGGCATGGTCAAATGTGGGTGCCGTGACATCTTTCTGGCCGTCCTTCAGATGTCGGAAAAGGTCCGCCACGCCGCGTGCATTAAAGGTCCAGGGTGCACCACGGCGGACAAAGGCCTCCTCTGCATTAGGCAAACAGCGAAGTGTAGCCTGCGTCAGATGGAAACCATCGGCGGAAATGGAGACGATGCTTGGGCCTCCAAGCTTGGCCACATGCTCAACGACATGCCGTGCGATGGTAGTCTTGCCGGAGCCAGGTGGCCCTGCAAGGGCGACGAGAATCCGGTGCTGCTTGTGTGCCTGGGCCTCTGCCCACTTTTCCAGCACACGCCGTGCAAGCGATTCGTAGGTGGGTTCCATTGTTGAGCTTGTGTATTGATACTCCAAATTTCTTGTGCTGGTCTTGAACAAATTTGTACCCATGCGCTGGTCGACAGTCACCCATGCGGAGATTGGGTGCGGGCCTGACCTCCGTGAACGTAGGATCTCGAATGTCTTTCGTCTAGACTAAAATAACTTCCCGCTTGATGAATGAACCTAAATAAGTCGCGGTACCAGTCCTTTAACAGGGGTCAAGACTGATATTCTGAAAGTGCAACGCCATCAAAAGTTTGCGACAAGCCTATATCACATCCAAAGACATCGCCAAGATGACGACAGAGAATGTATGTATTTCGAGCCAGGGATCTATCGATTTCGCCTACTAATTATGTAGAACAAAGCATTTGTGCTTCAAGCAATCAAGAGCATTGCGTTTGAAGATCGCCCAGTCCCGAGCCTACGCGATCAGCATGACGTTCGTATTCATGTAGAGCAGACAGGCATCTGTGGCAGTGACGTTCACTACTGGCAACGCGGTCGCATCGGCGATTTTATTCTCGAGAGTCCGATTGTGTTGGGTCACGAAAGCGCAGGCACCGTTGTTGAGGTCGGCAGCAAGGTCACCAACGTCGAAGTCGGCCAAAGAGTAGCTATTGAGCCTGGTGTACCCTGCCGCAGATGCAACTTTTGCCGTTCTGGCGCCTACAACCTCTGCGAGGATACTGTTTTCGCGGCAACTCCGCCCCACGACGGGACTCTTCAAAAATACTACACTGTCGCTTCCGACTATGTCTACCCGATTCCCGACCACATGTCATCTGAGGATGGCGCCCTGACTGAGCCGGTTGCAGTCGCTGTGCAGATTGGCAAGGTCGCGGACCTACGTGCTGGTCAGACAGTTCTTGTATTTGGCTGCGGCCCCATTGGTGTTTTGTGCCAGGCCGTTGCAAAGGCTGCGGGTGCGATAAAGGTTATCGGTGTCGACATTTCCGAGTCTCGCGCATCCTTCGCTCGCGATTTTGCAGCGGACGGTGTCTACGTCAACAATAAGAAGTTGACGCCAGCTGATACTGATCCCGTTGAGGCTGCGCGTGCTGTGGGTGAAGATATCGTCAAGCAGTTTGGGCTCGGGGAGGGTGCCGATGTTGTTCTAGAATGCACAGGCGCCGAGCCTTGCATTCAGGCAGGTATCTTTGCTGCGAAGAAGGGTGGCACATATGTTCAGGCCGGCATGGGTCGTGAAAATGTCGTGTTTCCGATCACTACTGCTTGCATTCGGGCGCTCACTGTCAAGGGCTCTATTCGCTACTCTACTGGTTGCTACCCGCAGGCGGTCCAGCTGATTGCGAGCGGCAAGATTCAGCCGAGCAAGCTCATTACACACAGATTCAAGTTCGAGCAGGCGGAGGAGGCCTTCGAGCTCGTGCGCAAGGCACAAGAAAACACACTGAAGGTGGTCATCGAGGGCGTTCAAAAATAGACTTTAACTCCACACACAAATAGTAAATTAAGAACTTGTACGTAATACTGCCGGCCGGACTCAAACTAACGATTTACTTTCTCTATTCAAGATTACACCTTAAATCGATGATGCGCTGTTGTAACCACCACTGTTGTCTGCCGCGGGCCGCCACTGTTGGCGGCTCTTGTGACTCTCCCCAAAACCGTCTTTGTGGCGGAGCGTTACATTAATACTGAAGTGCTTACCAGGCCTATAACGGTTTACCTCTTCGGAACGAGCCTGCTTTCATAGCTGTATCCAGCGGCCGAAGCGGTGGGACAACAAATAAAACAAGATGGAGGTTTTAATTTCTACTTCCCGTTAGAAGTATTCTACGGAATAATAGTTCTTCATACTAGTACGTCCTAACCCTAGTAAATACTTCTTTACTACTAATCTCTATATTTATTCTATACACGGTAGCTACTTAATGTTGACTGTCCTTCATTGCTCTGTTAGTATAAAGAAAGCCCTCTTGGCACCCATAGACGCTTTTGTGTCTGCACTTCTTTCTACTGTTGTCCACTCTTTCCTTGCACTACTGTCTTATTTCTACTTGCTCGGTATGGCTCAGAACTACCCTAGCAGAGAAAAGAGCAAAAGCCAGTACGGGGAGTTTAATAAACAGTTCATAGAGAGAGAATCGCAGTCGTGACGCAAGCATATTAAGTATGTACGTGTTCGGCCGGCTGGTCAAAGTCGGTGGTCGTAGCACACGGAAACACAAACGCAAAGCTGGGATCATTCACGCTATCTACGACGTGGTGCGCAGTGAGCGGCCGCTAGCCGCGCAGACGGCCTTTGGCTCAGGTTAGGCAGTGCACGGCCGTGTCCTCCAGCCAATGCGCGGCATGGCGGTGTTCGTCTTAGAACATAAACGGGCCCCGGCCGAACCATGGATCCGTGGCAAGGCTCGTCGCAATACAACCGTGGCTGGCGGTGAGAAGGTGCGGCGACATTCTCCGGATGTTCTACGCGCACCTGTTAAAACAGTAGGTCTTGTTGTAAATGGCATCATGTTAACGGCGCCTAGTATCATGGGGTTGACTCCTCGTCCAGTACGTGAGACATGAAGCTGGCGAAAATGAGTCTAGTTCAATCAAATGTTGTTAAATACGACTTTAGTGCGATCCTGAGTTATGAGCGTCTGGAGAAGTTTCGTCCGGGCTTCCGTCACCCTCGACTGTTTCCATAGAAGCGGGGTGGAGTATCCGTGTTAAGCACGAACAGTCTACATGTGCATTCATTCTACTACATCAAGGTATACAAACCTTGCTTGTTCTTCCCAGAATAACACATGTCAGATCACCACAGCCCAAAACGTCTATTCTTAAAAACGGACTATTATACCACCAAATCTCAGCCACTATGGTTCTCGCGACACACCCCAACCCGACAGCGCCCGTTCTGTCGCACTTTTCACTCGGCGGAAAAACAGCCTTTGTCACTGGTGGCTCTCGTGGAATTGGTTTGCAGGTCGTCATTGGCCTTCTTGAAGCTGGTGCCAGCGTTGGTTTTACCTATAGCTCTACGTCAGCCGATGAGCTTGCTAAAGTTGTGTCTTCAATTCACCAGATAGCTGGGGTGGACAAGACGATCAAGACATACCAATGCGATGTCAAGAATCGAGAGAGCGTCGTTGCTGCAGTTCAAGCAGCTGCCAAGGACTTAGATGGACTGGACATTGTGGTGGCGAACGCAGGCATCGCCGACCACATCCCGGCCGAAGACTACCCTGAGGTCAAATTCCGGGAGATCATGGATGTGAACCTCAACGGTGCGTTCTGGACTGCACAAGCTGCCGCCAATGTCATGAAGGGTACCAAGACACGCGGCAGCATAATCTTCACAGCCAGTGTCAGCGGTATACTCGTCAATGTTCCCCAGACTCAGGCAGCATACAATGCGAGCAAGGCCGCCGTAATTCACCTGGCCAAAAGCCTGGCGGTTGAGTGGTGCGACTTTGCACGCGTCAATGCGGTTTCGCCAGGCTTTATTTCGACGGACATG
This sequence comes from Ophiostoma tasmaniense, assembly GCA_022392925.1. Taxonomy (NCBI): domain Eukaryota; kingdom Fungi; phylum Ascomycota; class Sordariomycetes; order Ophiostomatales; family Ophiostomataceae; genus Ophiostoma; species Ophiostoma tasmaniense. The sequence goes on along the minus strand of JAKRGK010000008.1, from coordinate 301,654 downwards.
CTGGATGTTCACCCTAAGGAGTGGAGAGATAAGTGGTTCAGCCTGATTCCGGGTGGCCGGCTTTGTGAGGCATCTGAGCTGAAGGGTACCTATGTTTACCTGGCAAGCGATGCAAGCAGCTACATGACTGGCGCAAACATTGTCTTCGACGGTGGATATACCCTGCCTTGAAGCACTGAATCACTGCTTTTATTTCGTTATAAATAATATTAATCCAATTCAGGTCAACTTCAGAAACTATAGGGTGTACCGAAACAGAGGTGAATCCTCGCCCAGCTCACTTAGCTGAGCTGCTGTGTACTTTACTTTGATCATGTCTGCATTCATAGCATCCCGACGCTTGTTTTCACGCCGCAGCAGCCACCAGTGAACCGTAGCAGGGATCATTGCCCCCAAAACTGTCGCGCCTACAGAGAAGCCAAATCCGAGAGGATATGTCGGTGCCTCACTCTGCAGATAGATATTGCTGCCAATGGATCCTCCGCCAACTGAACCAAACAACATAAGCAGGCCAATGGCTGCTGCGCGCTTGGAAGGGTTAAGAACATTCACCGCCGTCCATGCACCGACAATTGGGGCTTGAGCAGCATATCCTGCAGCTGCCAAGAAAATAGCGAAGTAACTGACACCGGCCAGCCCCTTATGGTGAACTGTAATCCACAGTAAAACTATGCCGGCGAGCCCAAGAATGTAGCAGCCCATGATACTATAGTATCGGCTCTGATACCGATCACTCATCCAGCCGATAAATACGCAGACAAGTGTAGCAAAAATATAAGGTGGTGTGCTTAGAGCTTGAGCTTTGATAGCTGTGTAGCCAAGGTTCTGGACCATCGTTGGCAGGGTATAGCTCAGAGAGTAAGTTGGGATTGACCCTCCCCACCAGAAAAGCATCATCATGAAGTAAGTCTTGCGGTCTTTGGCAGCGGCCGCGATATCAGACCAACGGAAAGTGTACGTGGGTGGGTTTGGTCCTGCAATGTACTTGATGCGGAGATATGCGTACTCCAACTCATCATCGGAGAAGTACTTGGAGGTCTTTCTTTTCGACGGTCCATCTTGAAGTTCATTTCCATTGTACTGGTGTGGGAAATGAGGTAGTAAAAAGATAGTTGATAGGCCTGCAACAATGGTTATACAGCCCTCGATGAGAAAAAGCCATTTCCAAGCCCGCCAACCGTGAATGCCGTCTAAATTGCCGACGCCGTAGGCGATAACACCGCCAAATGCGCCTGCGGCAGTGTTTGCACCGTAGAAAATAGCCATTCTCGTAGCCAATTCTTTAGGCGCATACCAATTGGACAGGATGAAGTACGATCCCGGATAAAGCCCCGCTTCAGTCAGGCCAAGCATAAGGCGGATGACAACATACGATCCGTAGTTGTTAACAAGACAGGTGAGTGTCGTGATAATGCCCCAAGACGTTACAATAATTGGAAACCAGGTCTTCGGGCCCAGACGGCGCAGCATGATGTTTGAGACTGGCTCAAAAAGGCCATATGTGAAGAAGAGATACATCAGCGCAAGGTTAAACTGCGTAGCACTCATACCGACGTCTGTCAGAAACCCGAACAATTTAGCATTTCCCGCATTGCTCTTATCGAGCGAGCACATAAGATAGAGAAAGGATAAAGATGGGAGCAATCGCCAGTCAACTATTTTGTCAGTGTTATTTCATGCGTCCATACACAAAAAATCACACACCTTTTCGAATAAACTTCTTGCGGTTCTCTCCAGAAAAGCGAATGTCCAGTTCAAGAAACCGTTCGTACTCCGGGCTATGTTCCGAAATGTTGGCGATATGGACATCGGGCACCGGGCCGGGCGTTGTCTTGCCGACGCCTATTTTCTCTGCGTCCTTCTCAGATAATGTGTCAGAATTAGTCATTGCGAGCTGAGAATTCGAGTTTGAAACTATTGAGAGAACTCGTTACGTGGAAGATCAAAATCATGGAGTAATCAAAACATTTCAATGGCCTCTACCTTACATTATTTAAGCCTGGTGTTTTTAAGACCCCTGCACACCGAACACAATATTACTCGGACTTGACCGGTGTCATCTGCATTAAAGCAAGCGGACCAATCTGAGACAATCAGACTTGAACCCCATGCCTCTCCCTCAAAATATAGGATATCTGCACCTCCTTCGGTGCTGATTAAGGAGTGCAATCATACCGATACAAGATAGCTGATCATGCAACATGACACCGAAGAGTAACACTGTACAGATAAAAAGTGTTGGTCCTGGCTTTACACGGATATAAGACAGGATACCGGGACTAAAAAGTCTTTTTTCCACTAATATGGGTAGTCCATCCGCCCGTATGTGTAAATATATACCGAGATTAAAGATACCGATGCGATGGGTACGGGTAGTTGACCCTTGCCGTCTGCATGTTCAGAGTCCGGCAATCCGGTGTTGAGTATTGGATAAGAGTTTATTTTCGTAGACAAAACAAGAAATTGATAAGTATGTTGGTGGGGGGGGGGTTGATATCATTTGTCAAAACGTACGCATTTCATTGCTCTTTGATAAATTTCCTCCTGTAATACCGTCTACATCATTTCATTAACGCTTGAATACATCCAGTTTGTACAGCTCCCAGACATCAAGGAGTTCCCCGAATAAAATTATTATCATGTATCACACATGGTACACCTCATATAGGGGTATCGTGATCCTTTTATTTTAGTTTGGGACGTCTACATAATACCACCGAGATAGGGAAATTTAAATTCTTCTTGTCGGGATCAACTGCAAAGGGTGTATCTAGCTTCGTAATTTGGGGTGAGGTCTATCTGATACCACCGTCTAATGCGGCTCGGTGATCTTATTGCTATTACTGTCTGTATGTGTGATTTACCCATGGCACCCAGATTCTATATCTAGAGATATATAGCCACAGATGAATGGTTTTCCTCCACCTAACATAAGTAGATTCCAATCCCCATAGTCAAATTGAAGATCTGGAGAGCACATCACCAAATTAAAGAAGCCAGAATGGCACCGTCCTTGACAGAAACAACCGCACTAGGGAGTTCGTTCCTTTTGGGGAAGAAAATGGCAGTTCGCGAAAAAAATGAGGACGGAACGCCACTATACCCAGGATACATGCCATTCTATGACCCCCTCGAGACCGTCACCGACATTGAAAGTTTCGACCACTATGATCCAGGCCATCGTGCAGACCCAGCATTGCCTAATCTCCTGGCCAATGCAACAAAGGTGACAGACCTTGGGCCACATGTCGGCACCGAGATCGAGGGAGTGCAACTGTCGCAGCTTTCCCCTGCCGCTCTCGACGAGCTGGCTTTGATGGCTGCGAAGCGTGGTGCACTAGTGTTTCGCGATCAGGATTTCTGTGATATCGGATTCGAAGCACAAAAACAATTAGCCGGCCACTTTGGACCGCTGCACATTCACGGCTGGGCGCCGCACCCAGCTGCTGGGAGCCCAGAGCACATGGTTATCTATGACCACAAAGAGGATCTACGTGTACGGCGTTCGTGGAAAGGTCGCAGTCCAGTTCAGTGGCACACAGATCAGTCGCCCGAGCCCCAGCCGCCTGGAACAAGCTTTATTTGTATGCTAGAATCGCCCGCCGCTGCCGGTGGTGATACTCTTGTCAGCTCCAGTGTGGCTGCTTTTGCGGGACTCAGCCCACGCTTCCGCAAGCGCCTTGAAGGCCTCACTGCCATCCATTCCAACAATGACGGAGTCAAACAAGAGCTAAAGAATGGGCAGAATGCCGTGATGCGCCGCAAAGAGCTAGAGCAAGAGCATCCAGTGGTTTTGCTACACCCCGTGACCAAAGAAAAGGCACTCTACGTCAACCCCGTCTACACCAAGCGTATTGTTGGCTTTGACGTAGAGGAGAGCGACTACCTGCTCAAGTTTCTCTTTGATCATATCGCAAAGCGGCAGGACTTTCAGTGTCGTGTGCGCTACGAGTCTGGCACTGTGCTTGTCTGGGACCAGCGCGTCACACACCATTCACAGACTTTGGACTACCCGGCCGGTGAGAGGCGACATGCTTTCCGATTAACACCCCTAGCGAACAAACCCATCCCGTCACTTATTGAGGAAGATGACGGCGAGTGCGCAAAAGATTCTGCGCGGGTGCAGTTAGATCTGTGCTAAATTGCAATGATTCGGCAGATTCACATCATGTTTGGTAAATATTAAAATAATACTTCAATATACGTTTGGTTTTACTTCTAAAAGCTGAATAAAAAATCATCCGCTGACTCGGGTGGCTGCCAGTATATGCGCTGCCAGTAGTCGTTGCCAGCCCATGGGTCAATTGGATGAGAATGTACCTGTCCAATGTTCCCGAACGACAACGTGGTATTCCCCATAGTCAGCAGCTGGGTCATATCGGTGGCATCTTGCGGTGCTTGAATGGCTCCTGCTTCCACATCTGCATACGAAATACCCCTGTTTGTCATGTCTGTTGCGATGTCTGCGGTGGTAAAATCAGAGGCTGGTACTCCGCCCGTGACATCAATATTTTCCGTGGTCTCTGCTGTCTCGGTCACCTCTGTCGAATCCGCATCCGCGACAGCATCGCCCTCGAGGCGCACTGATTGCTCAAAGAATTGCACAATTGCCTGTGCATTTGCCCAGAACGTTGCCAGCTGTCGCAGAGACGATAGTGCCGAGTCGTAGCGCTGCAGAGCCGCGACAGCAAGGAGTGGGTTGCCGCCCATTTTTTTGTTCTGTGAGCCGCCAGCTGCCAATGGTCTTGTAGATGACGATGTTCTCCGAACGGCAGACCGACGGACTTCCCAGCTCAGCTGGATCAGTGCAGTAAACAAACTACTAATGGAGGCCGACCACAGACAGACAAGCTGGCCTGAAGACCTTATTGATTCGAAAATCTGTTGAATAGCAACTGCGGCATTGGTGCATATTTCAACGTCATCACTACTGTCGTATGTATTTGTACTAGTGCCATTTGCTCTGGTGGTGGCCGGCATTGTAGCTTGACGGTGGAGTAACAGGAGGACAGTATTGTATGTCAGGTGCAATGACGCCGTCCACACGTTGAGACTATTTTCTGGTATGCTACCGTTGTTGTGTCCTCCATTGTTAAGATGTAGTGATGGCGGCAGCTGTAAAGACCAATGTGCGAGTGCCTCGTCGGTCCTTCTTAGTGCTGCCCGACGCGCATCTTCTGGCGTCAAGCCGGCCGCTGCCGCAGCAGCAGCGGCAGCAGTTGGGCTTCGAAATTGAGACCGAAGGACGTCTTGCGACAGAAGGATGCACAACTCCGTCATTTGCAGTGTATAGTCAACGCGCGTGTTTGGGCCGCAATCTTCCATGTCTTCGGCTGTAAGGGGTTTCACATCACAGTCTTCTAGGTGGATTGCTGGCGGGCGCCCATACTGGAGGGCGACCATTACATCACATTGAAAAAGAAGCCACCAGACTCGGCGCCATAGGCGTTTGTTGTGAGGCAAAAGGGTGCAGCCATCAGCATTCCGGTGCATGCCCAGACCCATTGCTGTACGCGCAGCGAATCCGAGCCAGTGCCATGCATTTGCAGCAGCATCTTCGGGTCCATCAACGTGCCATGTCATAAGCAATGCAGCCTGGACAATGGTATCACGGTTACGCTCAAAGCGCGCGTCAATCAGCATCTTTGCTCTGCGAAAGTAGGAAGCCTTGTGCGCATCACGGACTTCTCCAGATTCGTTGCGGTACAAGGCGTGCGCACCGGCGACCAGAATTGCTTGGAGAAGCAAAAGAGACGGAGGGTTTTTTGGGTCTCGCGCGCGATATTTTTCCATAAAAATAAGTTCGTCAACGACAGGAAACCCCGGATTGATATGTGTGAAGTAGGCAGTTAAGAGTAGGTCGACGGTGCGCTTTGACGGCAGTTGAAAGGCTTCCAGGGGGAGGCCATCGTCGGTTAGAATGCCTTTGGTGAATTTAGTCGCCGAGTAGTGAACGACACCGTCGCGAAACTTCTCTTCTACATTCTTGCCGGCTGGTAATGCGCCACTGTTGACACGCTGGCAGAGAAGAAAGTGAAGATTAGACAAGGGGCTACCAACATAAAGCGTGCGAAATTCCCTGTCAATGGGCCGGTCAATAAGACTTGGCTGGTCGATGAATTCGACGAGATATTTCTTGTACACTCCATCAACGACGTGGCCAGGTAAGACAGAAGAGCTGTCACTCTGCGGTGTCGTGGCTTCTTGGACAGTTGTAGGATGGATACTTTGACTCTGGCATTGTTGTGGTTGTGAAGCCTGATGTTCAACTGCATGACTTGTGTGACTCAGCAGACTTTGATGAACTGCTGGTTGTATTCGCTGCAACGGGTGCAATGCTGGCCGCGGTGGCTGTGGTTGAGACTGAGAATCTTGTATATGGTACGGAATATTCAGTGTGGGGGCTGCCGATTCAACCAAGGCTTGTTGTTCCTCCTCGGCAATGACAGTCTGTAGGAACAATGATCCGGGTGTGCTCGGCGCAGCTGCGACAATTGAGTCCCCGGAAATGTCCACAGCATCATCAAGCTTTAAGCTACTGCTTCTTGAAGCGGTAGACGTAATCACTGGCCTAGGTGATAATCTTTTAGCCGTACCTAGTTCAGTCTTGATAGCTTCGCGCTTTGCCCTTGAGACGCGTCTGCTCTTGCGGTGCAGTTGGCAACTGTCGGTGCTGCCACTTTTGCAGCAACGCGAACATGGAAACCCGCGGTCGTGTGCATCGCACTTCACCTTGCGTTGATGACAAGACGTGCAGGTAGTGCGGACTGTTCGTTAGCATTGCGTATCACCAAATCCGACCTCAAATGTAGGAATTGTGTTGACAGGCCGACTCACTTGCATTGGCCTGGGCACGCGTTATCCCCTGCGGGTGTGCAGCCTGCATGATGTCTCGGTGATGATGACTGAGCAAAAGGGGCAGTAAGATACAGTTCAGGATACTCCGGAAGACCGCCGGCTGGAATGCACCGTGTGGTCTCACGAGTTGGCGGTCAATATAGTTGATACCGGTAAGCTGTCCTTCTCCGGGAACGGCTCGTCGCGGTATTGGTAGAACCCGTCAACAATCGATGGATAACAAAGTGAAATGGAGAAGAGTCGGCGTTGTTAAGCAGAAAGCTGGGGTACCCGACTCCGTTCCCCCAGATGTTTCGGTGTAAAACGGTCATCATACGAGAGTATGCTTGATGTCTTGCTCCCGTTGTCGACATTGAGGTCCTACTTCGGTGATCACGGCGATAAATGAGTTATGTAGCCAATAGAAAGCGCCGTAATCGTGGGGAATTATGTTAGTCAAATGCCACGCCAGTAACCATATCTCTTATCACATTGACACAACATGTTAGTTGCCGAGTTTGGTAACAGTATCGCGCTAAATGCTCCTAAACCCATTGATACTGTGTGAATAACAAACCAGTCTGATGTTCACTCATAGATCCTATCAGCCCTAAAGGTGTGGATGTTGCTGCCACGTTTCCAACCGTCCGAGCTTGTAGGTAAGATTTAGCGGACCACATGAGGGCGCCGGAGATCTCCACGATGGAGATAGCCAGACTGTGGGACAGGAGGTGGCCGATTATCTGATTTATAACTAGATGAAGAGCGTTGTTTCCGGTACTGTATATGAAAACCCTAGTTCAATCATTGAGCCAGTTATAGTTACTTAAGTTCATTACCACGCCATGGACAAAAAACTCCTCCCGAGAGGCATCTACACACCTCTGCCAACATTTTTCACGGAAAACGAAGACTTGGACCTTGATGCTCTACGGAAGCATGTTGTTTTTGTATCACAGGCGGGAACAATCCCCGTGCTTTCCGGGTCTGCTGGAGAGGCCCCGCATCTAACGAGTCCGGAGCGGATCACGCTCATCAAAACTGCACGTACTGCCTTGGATTCCGCCGGTCTAGTCAATGTTCCTATCGTTGCTGGTGTTGGTGCATGTAGCACACGCGAGACTGTTCAGCTTTCTCGCGATGCAGCTGAAGCTGGTGCCGATTTTGCTATGGTTATTCCGCCTGGATATTATGCCGGCCAGCTGCAAAAGGATGGTAGCCAGGCAATAAGAGAGTATTTTGTTGACGTTGCCTCAGCCAGTCCGATACCTGTCATCATGTACAACTTTCCAGGCGTGTCCAGTGGTATTGATTTAGATAGCAATCTTATTACTGACGTTGTGCGGGCATGTCCAAACATTGTTGGTGTCAAGCTCACCTGCGCAAATGTCGGAAAGATCACACGCATCACGGCGGTCGTCAATACGGCCGACTTTCGCAGCAAGTATCCGAGGTCACACCCGAAGCAAGAATTCTTAGTCATCGATGGCTATATTGACATTCTGCTGCCATCCATCAGCAGCGGTTCTGGTGGAGTACGTTGACCTCGTCACTAATTTTATCTAAGCAATGCATATGCTAACAACTAGGCTATCTCCGGTCTACCTAACATTGCGCCGCGGTTGTGTGTCCGTCTATGGGAGTTGGCCAGCTTGGGGTCCGCTCCAAACTCGAATGACTACAGGGAGGCACAGCGGTTGCAAAACATTGCTGCCCTTGCGGATGGTGTTGCAGCTAGTATCGGCATTGCGGGACTCAAGATGATGGTTCACTTGAGATTTACTCCAGCTATAAACTATCGCCCACATCCCCGCCGTCCGCTGCTTCCCATGAGTCTAGTTCAGGGCAATCAAGTCATAGAGAATGAATACCTTAAAAAGGTTCTTACGGAGGAAGAAATCCTGTGCGTAAAAGTACAGGATGACTAAACCAGTTGTCAGCTCAACTTGGCCAGCGTGTATTATTGGAAGGATGTACTGCGGCAGGACTGAGAATTGCAAATGCGAAAGCCGATTCCCATGCGACTCGCTGGCATACTCGAATGCGACCCGGACTGCGATATTTGATGGAATATCGCTTTAGTCTTCTCAATTTGAGCCTTTTTTTCCCATGTAACATCCAACGGTTTTTTAAAACTACTAGGTGGACATGCACAAATAGGCAAAAGCGTGCTGCAATCATCAAAATATTAATATTAATGAATGAAATTCCTGTGAACAAACTATAGTAGCAAGATGGCAATGATGAACTGATCAAAATAAAGTTAACTAAACTGAAACAAAATGATAAATGATAAATGGTACGTCCGAAACTCCTCGAGTATTTGCAAGACAATGTGCTTTTGTGACTTTTCTGTCTCTCGTCTCTTCTCTTCTCCCATCGCCAATGTTCAAACCTCCGGCACACCTACATCCACAGACGACATGTGCCATCGGCACCAGCAGACACACACCATGCCTCCTTGGGATGCCACGTCACATCGACAGCACCAACAGCGTTGACCACCTTGTGTGCACCGCGCTCCAACTTCTTGAGAGGGACGATCGTAGGGTACTCCAGAGGGTCGCTGTACACGCGGCCAAAGTAGATCTGGAGAGTACCGTCGTCGCTCGTGTCGGCAAACAGTGGCAGACCGCCGCGGTGGAACCGGACAGCACGCACAGCCTTTTCGTGGTAACGCATCGTCTTGTACGGACCAGTGCTGGCCATCTCGGCATCTTGCCATACCAACCGACGGTCGTAGGCACCGATAATAAGGTGCTCGCCGCTTGTCGGGTGTACATCGAAACTCGAGATCTGGCGTGCGCCAGGCTGCACCGTCTTGACCAGCTCCATCTTTTGCAAATCAAAGATACGCACACGCTGCTTGGTGGCGACAAAGAACCACGGACGCGACGGGTGGAAGCGGGCAACCTGCGGAATGTTGGGCATGCGGCGGAACGGTACCTGTGTGACGTGGCGCGACAGCGTGTGCACAGCGACGGCGCTGCGTCCGCCTGTGGGCGAGACAGTGGCGAAGTGCTCGCCGCGGCGGTGCCAACTGACGGACTCAATGGGCGCGCGCACGCGAATCTGCAGCAGCACACCGGCGCTGACCAGGCGGGCATCCTCGGGACGCGACCACTTGGCAGCGGGCTTCTGGTCGGGGTTGGCAGCAGACGAGGTCTTGCCCTTGGACGCGGCGTAGCCAAAACCAGCATCGACAACTTCGCGACTGGCCTTCTCCATCTCGGGGTCGACAACGACGGTAGGAACGATCATGTACAGGTCTTCACCAGCTGCGGCAGCGAGCACAAAAGCGCCCTTGGCCGGCCGCCACTCGAGCGCGCTGACAGGGTCGTTGTTGTGCTTGTCCTCGCTCTTCTTGCCGCCCGTCAGACGGGCACTCCACACCTGGCGACCAGTGAGCAGCTCCCACAGACGGACAGTACCGTCATCACCACCCGAAGCCAGCCAATTTCCAGTAGGGTCAATACCGACAGTGCGTACTCCACCGACGTGGCCGCGGAAGACAGTCTGGCAGACGGTGGGGAAGGGCTTGAGCTCCTCAGCAGGTGGCAGCTTGGGCAGCAGCGATGCAGGATCGATGTTGAGCTTGTTGCGGCGGACGCGGGGTGCAAGGTACAGGTCAAGACAGCGCTCAAAGCGCTCCTTGACAAACTCGCCGTAACCAGGCACCTTGCGCAGGGCGTCGTACTTGGCGGGCAGGAAGGCAGTCTCGCGGTCCTCGGGGTCCATGGCCTCCCAGGCAGCACGCTCAGCCTTGGTGGGCACGTACTCGGCAGGGCAGTTGTAAGACTCGCTGTGGCCTGGTGGTGGCAGTTTGGGGGCAGGGATGTGCATGACATGGGCCTCCTGGGCGATCTCATCGTGCCACAGGTCGTAGTGCAGCTTGGCGTTCTCCTCGCTGTCGGCATCGTCCTCGTCGTCCTCATCATCGTCCTTCTTCTGGGGCTTGTAGGGCAGAATTCGGCCCTCACGGATAGCGCGAGCGAGCTTGGCGACACGCACAGCCTCGTGCTTGGAGGGAACGAAGCGGCGCTTAGGCTCAGGGGCAGCACTCAGCGGCATCTTCTCCTCGATGCTGGTGAAGTATTCAATCATGTCAGGGTACTGGTCGTAGTCCTCGCCCTCCTCGCCATGCTGGTCGGTATGGACGCGGCGCAGCAGTGACAGCTCCTCCTTGCTCAGCTTGAGAGGCTTGCCGGTCTGAGGGTCAGTGAGCGATGTCCAATCCTCGGGCAGCTCGATGCTCTCGAGCAGGGCATCCAAGGCCTCGCCCGTAGCAGGGCGCATAATTTTCTTGCCGTTAATGTCGTAGCCAATGTGCGGGTAGGTGTCGTAGAAGGACAGTGGGATGTTGCCAATGGTGTTGGGCTGTTCCTTGTTGCTGTCGTCCGAGTCGTAGGCGGGGTCAATCTCGTCGTACACATAGCGCACGCCTCCGTTGGCGTCTGTGGTGACGCGGTAGTTTGGTCTGTCCTCCTCCTCGTTATCGTCGTTTCTGTCTTCTGCACCGTCCGTGCTGAGGGTCAGCTTTGCCAGCTCGTCGCTCTCGTCCTCGCCTTCTGAAGGCACATCGTTGCTAGCAATCTCGTCCTCGTCGTTGTCGTCTTCGTCTTCGTCAGACTCGCTTGCGGCGTCATCATCATAGTCCTCGTCCTCCTCCTCGCTATCTGACAGTACACCGTCCAGGAGACCGTCAAGGCTGCCCTCGTTGTCCGACTCGGCGGCGGCGGCGGCAGCAGTAGCAACAGCCTTGGCCTCAGCCTCAGCGGCCACGAGGGAAGCTTTCCGCTTTTTGATCGTGGGTGCCATTATTTTGTTGTCGAGAGATGTGTTGACAAAGCGTTGACTAAAAATATCGTATCTATCGCAAGCCGGCACTTGGTTCGATTTTACACCCTGAGGTCGAGGCAGCAAATTCGTCCAAACTTGCTATATTCGGCCGGGAGCCAGCCTTTCTCCAGCACTAGAGCCAATTGACCACCAAAATTTTCTTGCTACAAACTTTTTTGAGCGGTGAGAATATTCTGCCCGACTATTCGGTCTGCCACTTAATTTCGACCTGCCCATTTTTCCTTCTTGGTCCATTTTGGCTCACCGCTATTGCAGCTTATCTAATCATGGCGTGCAGTCTCCACCTGCCTAATTAGGATTCAGACCATACTGAATTGAATTGAATATTCGGCCAATCATAGATCACTAAATGTCTCCGAGCCTTTTCCCTTCAAAAGTAAGCAATCGCTATGCACACTATGCAATGGCCTTGTATTGCCCCGGCCAAATGTCTCCGGCAGCATACTCACTCATATCTAAGGCACACGCGCTAGTCAGTCCTAGTAAGCCAAGCAAACGACGGTCCCGCAGTTGAAGGGCACGACCTCACATGCAAAGCCTCTGCGGGCAGCATATCTTACGACCGCGAATCGGCGGAGTTTACAAACGATTCAATGTCTCGCATTCGTACTCTTGATATTCACGCCTCCTATCTGTGCATCTGCTACATAGCGCTTCTGCCCTTTTCTACCTGCTTCCACGTCGCCGTCGACTACCTGGGCAGCCTGCGAACGGCCCCCTTCACACTCATCACACCTCTCTGTGGTCTGTCCCTTGGCCTTGTTGTCAGCTTGTCGACTGCTTGTGGACAATTTGTTGGCAGCTCGTTGATAGATTTTGATGCTGCTTCTCTCCTCAAGTCTGTCTGTGTTACATGATTATTTCCATTCTCGCCTCCCATTATTTCAATAACTGCGGTCCAGACTATCGCCCTCCTATCAACGGCCACAGTCCGCCTCCATTGTCTGCTGTATTTTGTCTCGAAGCAGCATCGCATCCGCGTCTTCCTCATAGCCAAAGCCATGGCATCCACCCAGCCAGGCACTGCTTCGGAGGCGGAGCAGAAGAAACGGCGGGCTTGTGACGAGTGCAGTAAGTTAAGCTTTTCTTCTTGTAGCCTTGTTTGTTTTCTCCTCTTTCTGTCGATGTCTCTCTGGAAAACTGCCGGCATGCCTCGGACCCGAGCTTCTCTATTCAGGTCAAGATCACACTTGATCGTGGGGTACCTAGTCTGGCATGTCATTCCAGTCGAGAATCCCAAGTCCACGACGCGGCATCGTACACGTGCACTATCCTCCCTCCCTCCTCCTATCTTTTATCGTCCCAGCTGTACATGTCAACGAAAATTAACTGACAGCAAAGGAACTCGGAAGCTTGCATGCACCAAAGAATCCGATGGCTGTCGCCGGTGCAAACGGGAGGGCATCGCCTGCATTTACTCCGTCCAGAAGCAGATGGGTCGGCCAAGGAAGCGGCCTCGGTTTGACGGCGAGGATGTGGACATGATCGGTAATGCAGGCAATGCCCCAACCGGTAGTGTCAATAACGATGCATCACCAATGACGGTTGATACAAGTATAACGCCCGGAATCACATCTACACTGAACAACAATAACAACAACAACGAGGGTGATGTCGGTCTCTCCATGCTCGCTGACCAGGCATCCTCGCCGACCGGGCTGTCGTTCTTTGATTTTCTTGGCGTCGGGGGTGACAATGCCAACAACGACGGCACGAGCAGCAACCTCAACCCTTTTCTCCAGCAGCAAACAGCCACTGATGCACCCTCTCTACCATCCATGCCATCGGCAGCGTCGATGGGCCCTATGCCCAGTCTCGCAGGACCACCGGGCGGGGAGTCCTCCTCACAGCAAGGTCAGCCCGGCCTTATCACACAGTTGTTTCCTCAAAGCTTGTTTGGCGTCAACTTTTCCAATCTCGACTTCAGCACGAGTTCCATAGAATCATTGGAGAGCGGTGTGCCCGATCTAGTTATGCCGACCCCGGCCCAGGCCCAGACTCAGGCCCAGTCACATAGTCAGCATCAGCAACAACACCAGACCCAACATCAGCATCGGCATCAGCATGTCAGCGCTAGCAGTAACCAGCATAGCAGCATCAGCACCATGAACAATATGAATAGCATGAACAATATTGGCGGCGGCAGCAACAACACACCCAGTATGATGTCGCCCACGCCATCTCTCACCACGTCTGCCGTGAGCCAACCGTCTTCCAGCAGCTCACCGGCTATTGTTCCAAATGCGGCATCTGCTTCTACCACTCAATCAGATAGACCCAATCGCACGCCCAGTATGCAAAGCACAAGCCCGCATGGCTCTCTATCGGGCCGGCGCCGTTTCAGTCTACTACCACCATCTCCAAAACTAGGCCCATTGCCCGATGCCACGTCGGGCCAGGCCCAGCAACAACAGTCATCTCAGCAACAGCAACAAAAACAACAGCAGCAGCGTAAGCCATTTCCATCGAATCCACCACAACCCACAACCATGCCGTCAGCTATGCAATCTGCTATGGAATCTGCTATGAAACCCGCCTCGACGACCTCTACTGTTGATGCTTACAGCAAGGCATCTGCCGCTTGGCTGCTGACAGCACCCAACCGCGTCTGCGGCTGCCTCGCTCGGCTATACCTCGCACTTGACTCGCTACAGCATTTGCCCACTGAGATTGGGCCCGCCATGAGCGTGGCCCGCAACGCAGCACACACCGCCCACGATACCATCCTATGTCCGAGCTGCTCGCCCGAAAACATGGCCGATGTCAACTATCGTCCGCCGGTGCAGTCCTACCAGAATCTCATGATCCTGGGCGCTCTTCTTCCATCGATCGCGCATACGTATCGGCGTATCGTGACCATGGTCGATGAAGAAGCCGCTCGGGCATCGGCGGCCAAGGTTCGGCTAGCCATCTCGCTAACCGAGTACGGTGGCGTCTGGGGCCACATGGCGCGCTGGGACAATGTGTGTGCGCAGACGTCGACGCTGGACAACAGCATTGTCGACCCACCATTATGGCGTCTCGTGGTGCGTGCTCTGCTCAAGATGGACGTCTACGGCATCCATATAGACCGCGCCGACCTTGACGTTGAAAACGACACGGGCAGCTTCAAGGAGGGCCAGCTGAGGACCGAGGGCAAAAACCTATGTTGTGCCTCCAACACGGTGCATACGGGCGAAACCAACCCGGGCAAAGATGGTTCGCAGCATTTCATGGTGCCGGTGCATTTTGGACTCAAGGACATTGCGGAGATGATGGAGATGCGGGCAAAGATGCGACACAAGTGGATGGATGCGGCCTACGAGGCTGGCCTGATAAAAGATGCGACCGGGTTCTGTGCGTACAAGCCTCTTCCGCCGGGCGAGAAGCATAACTGCGAACGGATCATCGAGATCGCGAAGCGTGAGATTGATCAGCTGGTGATTGTGTAGGCGGAGAGGACAAAGCATTCGATGGCAAGTTATGATACCCAGGTGGACGTCACATTTTATTTTCCCTTTTACTTGCTTTTTAATTCTCTGCAGGATGTACGGCCTTTAGCATTTGTCATAGACAGCAGTTTAGAGGCTGCATTGTATTATTAGTTACGAGATACGATATACTAGTTGGATATACGCTGGCTGAAATCAACTCCTCTTTACATGATCAATAATACGTGCTCAGAACATTCTTCCCCCCTGACGGCATTGTCGCTTCGTCCTCGGAACTGTCGCCGCCCCCATAGTTATCCTCGTCTGCTAGCTCATCGAGAGGATCGACTGGCGCACGCATGGCCTCGAGGACGGTCGCATCCAGTGCCGGTGCCGACATGGCCTTGACTACGTGAATATCCCGTCCCGACGGCATCTGCGCCAACAGCGGCCCCGATGGCGGTACATGCTGCACGTTGAGTGTGTCATTTTGTTTTGTCCACTTGGCGTCGAGCATTGCCAGCACCCGTGCCTCTTCGAAGCGCCCTGCATCGCCGCCCCAGCCTGACCCCCGCTCAATTCGCTTGTCTTCCTTCTTCTCGGAACGTTCCTTGCGCAGACGCGAGAAGAGGTTGCCTTTCTTGTTGTCGCCCTCAACCTTTGAGCTTGCAGAGCCGCTGCCTGCGTCCAGGCCCTGCATAGCACCCTGAATGTAGGCTAGTGCTATGCCGGTCTGGCCGCCGAGGTCAGAGTCGATAGCAAAGAACCGGCATGCCTTGGCACGACTTGTATGGCGCAGATCGTCAAGATATTTGACAAAGGTGCTGCTCAAAGCTCGTGAGCCGGCAGCAGCGGTGGCTGTGTGCTCGGATGCCGCAAGACATAGCCGCGCAAACAGGTGCGCACGCACCTTGGGAATATCAGGCGCCTTGTACATCCACTCACGGTCGTGCTCGTTGCGGTCCTGGGCAACGACAGCCGGGTACGGATCGTCCTTGAGAACAGCCAGGAGAGTCGCCTCGGCCAACGCAAGTGCTGACAGTGCTCGTAGAGCAGGCGACGATATCTCAAGGGCCGGTGTCTCTACTTCTGGAGATGTCTCTGCATACGTTGCAGCATAGAGAAACACGCCAGCAGCGGCCAAGAGGCTCTTGGTCGCAGCAGTGATCACTTCTAGGCGTCGTTGGCTGCTGACAGGTACGACAGACGTGACAACGTAGATGGGCTGCAGAGCGGCCCGGGCCTGCAGGGTGTATGCGTGGCCGAGAGCCGATAGGGCAAAGGTGATCTCGGCAGACAGGCCAGCAATAGTGGCACCGGGGGAGAGAGGGATCTTGACTCGCGGGACTTGGCGCCCCGGGATGCGTGGGTCAACCAGCACGGGACGCCATTCGAGTGCTTGGGTGTCTTTTCTGGGGTCCTGCGCAAACGTCTGGCGTGGCACGACACGGACGCCGTTCTTCCCACTCAGACCATCAGCCACAGCCAGCAAATACGGCAGGTAGTCCTGGAGGGCAGACACGACCAGGCCGAGGTTGGCATCCTGCGACTCTGGTGGAAGCCGCTTGTGTCTCTTAAGTGTGTCTCTGACAACGCCGCGATAGGTGGAGGCATTCCGCAGCAGTGATGGATGGGATGGGCTGGAAAAGGCGGCAGCAAAGTTGAAGGCCGAAGTTGTCGGCAGCACAAACGGGAAGGGCATGGCGACGACCGGCCTCTCGGAAGTATATGGGTTAGTAATAAGAGAGGCTGTAAATAAAATAAATTATAAAAACGGAAGCAAGTCGATGAACGGATAGACGATACAATGGGCAGGAGCTCATGGGACAGTGATGTGATGCACATGCCCTTGTTTCGAGCTTAGCTTGGCAGCCGATGGCGGGGGTGGGGAATAGCATGCATGGATAGCGCTGTATTTACGGAGCATATGCTGTAAATAGCTCTGGAGCTGAGCTACGCTACTCTGTCTCTACTACTGTAGCATGGTTCCAGAGCTTACTAGGGTAGAGGCCAGAGAACCAATCACCGCACGCGTCACGTAGATCCACCTCCCCTAGACACGTCTTCCAATCCAGCTACAGCGCATTCTTTCGACTCAGCTCAGTTGGCCAGATATCGCCAGAGTGCAGCACACAACCTCGACTCATCGACACCCTATCTTTCTGTACCCACGACTCTAGCGGCCTTGAGTGTGTTCGAATTTCTTCGAATACGTATACCATGGCTTCACCGGCACCACACAAGCCGCGGCGAAAGCAGGCCAAGAAGACGGGCGTACTGGCTGACCTCGATGCTAACAGCAGCCACGGCAGCAAGGCCGTCGCCGAGGCCAAGAGCGAAGGTCTCGCACGCACACCCGCATTCCCGCTCGCATCGTTCCTGTGGCCGGCCCGCGGATCGGTGTCGCAGTGGGAACTGCTGCCGCTCATCCTGATGGCCGTCGGCCTCTTTCGGTGGGCGGCCGGCCTCTGGGGTTACTCGGGCTTTCAGCGCCCGCCTATGTTTGGCGACTACGAGGCGCAGCGGCATTGGATGGAGATTACGACCAATCTTCCTATCTCACAGTGGTACTTCCACGACCTCGAGTGGTGGGGCCTTGACTATCCGCCGTTGACGGCGTACCACAGCTGGCTGCTCGGCTGGGTCGGCTCGCGCATTGACCCGAGCTGGTTTGCTCTGTACACGTCACGCGGCCTCGAAACGGAGAACCTCAAGATCTACATGCGCGCGACCGTTTTTGTGTCCGAGTACTTGATCTTTATCCCTTCGGTTGTCATTTTTGTGCGGCGGTTCAGCCGGCTGAGCGGCGTCGCATCGTGGACGGCATCGGTGGCTCTTGTGGCCATCCTGATGCAGCCGGCCACGATTCTAATCGACCATGTCCACTTCCAGTACAACACGGTGATGCTGGGCCTCGTCACGGCTAGCATGTCGAGCATGCTGGCGGGCCGGTTTCTGTGGTCAGCCGTATTTTTCGTGTGCGCACTGGGCTTTAAGCAGATGGCGCTGTACTATGCGCTGCCCGTGTTCAGCTTCCTGCTTGGCAACTGCGTTTTCCCGCGTATCAATATTGGTCGCCTGCTTGGCATTGCCGCAATCACGGCTGTAGCGTTTGCCGTGCTGCTGGCCCCGATTGTCGCTGGCACGTTTTACGACGTGTCGCGCGGCATCACTTCGCGGCCGGGCGTCAAGGCCGGTAGTGTCCCGCTGCCTGTATTTGGCGAGCTTCTAGACGGCGTTCTCGACCCGACTGCGTTTTACTACCCCATCATTGAGCAGCTGGTGCAGATGGTGCACCGCGTGTTCCCCTTTGCGCGCGGCCTGTTCGAGGACAAGGTGGCCAACTTTTGGTGTGCGGCCAACGTCGTGATCAAGCTGCGTGCGTATCCGGCCGAGCTTCTGCAGCGTGCCTCTCTCGCCGCCACTCTTGCGGCCATTGTGCCTCCTAATGTGGTGCTTTTCTTCCGCCCGAGCCGGCTGCTGCTTCCGTACGCGTTTGCGGCGACAGCTTGGGGCTTCTTCTTGTTCAGCTACCAGGTGCATGAGAAGAGCGTGCTGCTGCCGCTGCTACCGATGACGCTACTGCTGAGCGGCGTCGGTGGTCTGAGCCGCACGCAGCGCGCATGGGTGGGCTTCGCCAACCTGCTGGGTGTCTGGACCATGTTTCCCCTGCTCAAGCGCGTTGACCTGGGCGTGCCGTATGCGGTGCTGGCTCTGTTGTGGGCATACTTGATGGGCCTGCCGCCAACGTCGCTGAGTGCTTACACGGGCCCGGATGCGGCGCCCCTTCTGACGACACTGATCCATGTGCCGTTCTACATGGCGATGTGTGCCTGGCACGTGCTGGAGGCCGCGGTACCACCACCGACGGACAAGCCGGACCTGTGGGTAGTAGCCAATGTCGGTGTGGGCGCGGCGGGCTTTGGTCTGTGCTACCTGTGGTGTCTGTACAAGCTAGTGTCTGAGGGCCAGCTGCTTCCCGCGTGGCTCTCCAAGAAAGTCAAGAAGCTGTAGATGTATGGGAAGAGGAGAGGTAGAGTGAAAAGTGTACATTACCGTCGTTAAATTTGCATTATTTGTTTAGATTTTCATTTTTTCATATCTTTACTTCTCACATAGTTCGAGATACCAGTTGCTTATTTGAAGTTCTTTTTTTTTATTAATATAATCTGGTCTGCAGTCATCATGAGTTTATTTTTAGTTTTCGCTGTATTTCCGTATGATCGATTTGTTTTATTAAAAAAATTAAGGGCGTTGAGAATTGAAGTTGGACTCGAGAAACCAAAATATTGAAGATAAATTGTTTTGTTTAGGTTTAGATTTTGATTTTTGCTACTGATTTTACATTAATAATAGTCATTAATTTTTTCTTTCAACTCTACAGTGTATGGATGCCTTGTGATACACGACGAGAGATTCCCAAAATCAAAGGACCCGGACTACATTAACAGCCAGCCTTGTTAGGTCCTGCTAAGAAGCGCTCTCACAAGAAGCAGTAACCAGCTTACACTGGGATCGTGGCGCAGTTGGCTAGCGCGTAAGTCTCATATCAAATATCTGATTTATCTTAAGGTCGTGAGTTCGAGCCTCACCGATCCCAATTCCTTTTTCATATTTTTTTGCTACATTTTACAGAACCTATTTGCTCTATTGCCTTTTTATTTTCATAGCATGAACATCAACACTCTACCTCAAACTTTTATCGAGACGTTTGGAGCCCTATTGGCACGGGCCTTGTTAAAAACACATCCATTCCATCTGGGGCCGACTACCCGTAGTTACCGGTCGATCCGTGGTCAAGAATGGTGGGACAAAAGCCTTCTGTTTTACAAGGGAGGTCAAGGCAGTGATTTTCATAGTCTTTGCAAGTTTCTACCTTGCTCTATTTCCCTCCCTTTTGTCCAAACTTGGCTGGCTGTAGATCTTGACTGGCGCGGGCGTCCTCAGTCGGATCCCATTCAGAGGATGAGCATGTAATAGGCGCTGAGATGTTGGTGGGTGATGAGCAAGTGATATCGTAGATTTAAGAAGCTGGAGCAACCCGAGACTGCAAATAGCAAAACGAATATTATCTCTACATATCAAATCAAAATGTCGCAATGTCTCAGTCTGCCGTGTTTGAATAGTTGATATTATGCTCAAGCATGAACGGCTTCTACCGCCTGATATGTAAAGCAGCACCCATGGCAGCCGTCCACGATCGTCGGCCGACAGATCAGCATGTGTTTCTTCTTCATTGATAGACCCTATTACGAAGTAGATGATGATCGAGAGGGGATCTGATGGTGGCTGACTTGGCTGCTGATATAAGGTAGCATTCCGATGGCAGGCTCGAGAAAGGACAGATACTCAGTATGTGCAAGACAGACAGCAAACAACGTTGTTACGATGCAATAAGCCAAACCGAGTCGTTCAGATGCTACAATCTGACGGCCGCCTGAAGACAATTGACATCACTTGAACCATCTATATTGTGATAGATCGAGATGATGGCAGTTGATACATATGATTTGAGTAGAAAGACAGTGGAAAGACAATAGAAAGACACACTACGGCGGTCAAATCAAGACAGGCAACCAAGGCAACGGCTAAATAACCCTACCATATCATAGAAGAGGAGTCCTATCACTGAGATGAAACCGACAGCAACTGACACTACAGAGACTGACGAACGTCTCATGTATCTTACTGTGTAGTCTTTTCATCCATTGTCTGTCTTGGATGATGGGCATTACAGGGCACGGCTCGATGGAAAGACTTCCGAATCCAAAAGCAAATATCAAAGTCCACTGCGAGCACTGCTACCTCTCAGCACCATTCGCTGTGCCGGCCTGCCATTCTTTCGCTTTGACGTTTCAGCTCATGCAACGGCGCCTTGATCAATCTGATTTTGTCTCGTTTGGTTTTGCTTTTGAGTACCATGCTCTAGATTTGCATCTGCTGTCTTTGAATTTGCAGTCTTTATTTTCTGTGAACCTGAAGTTTCTGCCATCTAGACTCGTCTATTCAAGCCATGGCTACTCCTTGCATGCCTGTCGTGCGTGTCGGTTTGTAGTTGAGCTGACATCAGGATGCTGAATACACTGAATATGCCCATTTCCGACAAGCATACGAATCAGCAGCCACCCCCTTTTGTCGTTTGTCGTTGTCTTCTGCCTTTGTACGGAGTAGACGTGCCTGTAGATGTGCCCGAACACGATACAACTTGTACTGGGGTACTCCTACAGTGACATCCAATACAAATTACCCGTAATACCGTTGAGATTAATTACAATCTAGCAGTCAGTCCGTCCTACCCGCCCCTATTGCGTATCACCTTCTCCTTGTTAATTATCTTTTTGATTCCGTGATTTTCGAGCTGACGACTTCAATGGAAGTACTTCAGCACAATAACCGAAAGGACAGGACATGTCTTGTCAAGGCAGAAAAGAAATCAAAAGAAAACGAGAAGACTATCTAACAAGACTCAAGAAATAACTTGAGACATTAAGACAAATAAATAAAACCGTCAATCATCGGTGAGAAATGTCTCACTCCGGCGAGTACAGCGTTCTCACTGCTACTCGGGCACACAAGTCATCATGCAGACTCGACATTAATCCGTAGTTTAGTTTTTGTATCGGCAAATAAATTACTTCATATTGCGTCGGCATAGTTTCTTCGTTGGTATGAAAAGCTCACCAGCAGAGTCTTCGTTTCCTTGCTCTTAATTCCTCCTTTATACATCACGTGAACTCTATGCTACAACACCAAACCCTGACCTTTACCATCTGGCTCTTGTCTCCTTCCTTTTACATTCCCATCTCCCAATTCGTGATAGAAAGAGTGACAGTGACAGTGTGTCAGAGGGTGGTGTACGAAGTACTGCTCAGGGGGGTTCCACTTCTCATTCTCTCATTCTGGTGCCTTCCTCGTCTTCGTTTCTCTCGTTTCTCCTTCTCACTCACGGCACAGTACCCCACTTTCACTAGACCCACAAGGGACTTGTACAAAGTAGTTGGGGATTTTATCGAGTTATTTTGAGGGCCATTCTCGACTTATTTGCACTGTATTTTGGACATTCAGTTGGGTAGGAAATAGCAAGAATCGAACGATACCGTATCACGTAATGACAACACTCGTGGCTCGCTGCAAGAGTCGGGCATGAATAAGTGTGTCTTCGAGCATGATGTTCTTCGTTAACTGTATCAATATTGCATCAATATTTGTATCGGTATCATAAGACACGGCACACAAAATATCATACTGAATAGTGTGCCGATACAGTGTCGGCACAGTGCCAGTTGTAAGACGCCATCGCACCTTCCCAATGAAATATGCAAAAAAATACCCCAGCCCTGCCCAGCCGCCATGTGCCCGACTGGTCCTCCCTGCTCGCTCCTGCCCGCCACCCGACGGCGTACTCGTACGCCTGCGCACTGTTCTTGTTGTTGCTATTGCTATTCTTGGTCGTTGATCTCCTGCTGCTGTTCCAGACCCGACTGGAGACGATGGAGACTGCCGTACTCTTTCTGATGGAGCACTGTTCTGGAGACTGTGCCGATGGGGACCACTGTTTCACTCTCCCTGCCTTCCTCTTTAGTGGTGTGTTTTGTGTTTCTCATGGCTCTTTCCCTGTGCAATAGCTGTACCGACTCGATACTGCGTAGAGTGTCTCTGCCTCTCTTCACCCTCTTCTCCTCTTCTTCATCCCGTACATCACTTCTTTGTTCTCTGTCCTAAATCCTCTTAACCCGGCCACTCGCCCATCCCTTTACTCCGTTGATTCTTTACCGTTTCTGTCATTCGAAATAGTTTTTTTTAAGTTATTTTTTTTGGTTACTAGTCCTATTGATAGCCCGGTTAGGACAGCACAAGGACACCCCGCCGCTACCTTGCCCCAATTAGCAAAATCCTAGGGCAGAGCAACTTGGACTCGCCTTCGTCAACTCAGCGACAACATTATTGCCATCATAAGCGACAGCGACATCTAGCGACTCAAAAGCATATATATCTGAGATACACATTCATCACCAACCTGTCACCGATGTGAATCAACATCAACATGATGCGAAGGCGGCCCCCCGGAAACCGAGGCCAGCCTGGCCAGCGGAGACTACTCTTCGCCCTCGTCCTCGCCTTGATGCCGCTGCAACTTGTTGCTGCAGGCCCTCAGATCAGACGTGAAGTCGTGGACGTTGTGGACAGAGTCGATATCGCAGATCTCACCGACGCACCTGACGACACCCGTTACAACTCCCCTCCCGAAGCAAACACCTACCAGCCCTCACTCGCTTCGCTTGCCGAACACCTTGTGGAAACTCGTGAAACGTCCGATGGCGACCCTACCAAGAAAAACAAGAAGCACAAGGCCGTCTCAACGACCGAACCAAAGAGCTCTGCAGCAGCTCGCATGATCAACAAGTCCAAGGACAAGGATGCGAATGATTCAAGCAACAACGCCCCCTCTAACAAGAACAACATCAACAAGAACAACATCTCTACGGCTCCGGACTTGTCCGTTCGAGCACCTTCTACAGCGCACCGGGACCCTGCTTCCCCAGAGTTCAACTCGAACTCGGGCCTCGCGGGTGCTCTCGCTTCGCCGCATATTGCGCGGTCGCTGGCAGATTGGGAAGTGGAAGACTATGTTCTGCTCGCCACTGTCAATGGCGATCTCCATTCTGTGCACCGCAAGACGGGCAAGACCCTGTGGCACACCGAAAGCGATAAGCCAGTAGTCGAAACCATCCACCACCGCGCCGACATTACCGTCGACGACCCGTCCTACAACCCCCTCGACCACTGGACGTGGGCCATTGAGCCCAGCGGCGACGGCGCCATCTACCTTATGATCCCTGGGGGCGATGCCTCTGACCAGCTCAAGAACGGTGGCGGCCTAACCGACACGGGCCTGACCATGAAGACTATTGTTGGCCAGGTCCCTTACAACGACCGCCATCACCCCGTTGTCTTCATGGGCACCAAAGACGCCACTATGATGACTCTCGACGCCGTCACCGGTCATGTCAAGGACTGGTATAGCTCCTCCAACGCCAATGTCAACGACAGAAAGGAGAGCTGCATGCGTCCCAGTGACTACTTTGAAGACGTCTCGTCTAGCCAGGAAGAGTGTGCCATTGGCGGCACTATCACTCTGGGCCGCATGGACTACAAAGTCGTCGTTTACCGCACCAGCGATGGTGCGGCCATTGCCACCTTGCGCTACTCGGAATGGGGTCCCAACAATTACGACAACGACCTTCACCGCCAGTACCGTTCGCCCATGGACAACCGCTACATCACTGGCAAGCCCAGCGGAGACGTCTATGGCTTCAACGTCGCCCCAACTACCGGACACTATAAGCTATCCTTCACCCACCATCTCGACACCCCAGTCGTGCGCGTGTTCGATGTGGCACGGCCTCCCAATGTGCCCCTGAGCAGTAACCCTGATCTGGCACTACTGCCGCAGCCGCCGCCGCCTGCAATCAATGACGAAGATGCCGGGTTGCGGCGCTCGTCTGTCTTTGTCAATGAGACCGAGGCCGGCCATTGGTACGCTCTGTCAGGCACGTCCTACCCCCTTATTGTCGACGCGCCCGATGCCCAGTGCACCCGTGTCGGCTGGTGGGACCGCCACCCCGAGTCCACACCAGAAGAGCACCGCCCGGCCATGGCCGGCAAGCATACTCTTGCTGGTGGTGCTCTGAACGGTGGCCGTCGGCGTCGTCTGTCCAACCCTACCCTTCCGTCAGGCGAACCGGGCTACTATGAGCTTGATGGCTACGATGACCGTCTACCTCTTACCCTGCCCGGCAGGTCTGAAGTTGCCGAGCCGGACCCTGCGATCACCGCCGAGACGGTCATTGAAAAAGTAAAAGAGTTGCCTCAAGTTGCCGGCCGTCGTGTATTTGACCTTTTCAGCAACCCAATCCTTATTATCGTTGGTGTCATTGCACTGTATCGGTATCGCCGCGAGCTGTATCTTTGGTCCAAGCGGCAGGCTCGACAGCTGTCTGGCATGGTCGAAGAGGACTCTGATGACGAGATTGTCGAGGCCAGGGTCATCAGCGAGGCTAAAGAGAACCAGGCGCCAGTCAGTAACTTAGCAGACAAGGAGGTTGTCGTCGTGGCTGACAACAAGGCTACTAGCAATACCAACACCGATATAGGCATTGAAGCCGCCATCGAGTCAACGGACGATACAACCACGGGAGACCCTCTGGCCGGTGTCTCTGTAGCCCAGTCAACCCCCATTGCCCCCTCTGCGTCTCCTTCGCCCGCACCTGCAGGCGATGCCGACAGTGCGTCTTCCGCTGCGCTAGTGCCCGAGGTCAAGGACAAGAAAAAGAACCACCGCGGACGCCGTGGTGGTGCGAAGCATAAGAAGGGTGGTAAGGCCGCCGCACTGCGCAGTGAGAGCTCCATGACCCAAAATGATGACGACAGCAACCCAGATGGCCAAGCACCATCGGTTGATGAACTTGTCGGCAAGGCCAAGCAAATGGGTGGAGAAAGCACAAGACTGCACCCCGAGCCTGATGTCGTGACTGTATCCAACAACGTGCTCGGTAAGAGTGACATGGAAGAAGTATCGTCTCCGATTTTGCGGATGGGTTCGCTTGAGGTCAACACAAACGTCCAGCTGGGCACCGGCAGTAATGGAACTATTGTTTTTGCGGGCAAATTTGACGGGCGTGAAGTTGCGGTCAAGCGTATGCTCATCCAGTTCTATGACATTGCTTCACAAGAAACAAAGCTGTTACGCGAGAGCGACGACCACCCCAACGTCATTCGCTACTATGCCCAGCAGCAACACGCCAATTTCCACTACATTGCTCTAGAGCTGTGCCGCGCCTCGCTCGCCGATGTCATTGAGCGCTCCTCCCAGTTCCGGGACATTGCCGAGGCCGGCGAGCGCGACTTGCCCAATGTCTTGTATCAGATCACAAACGGCATTCACCATCTGCACTCGCGGAACATCGTCCACCGCGATCTCAAGCCACAGAATATTCTGGTCAACATGATCAAGGATCACAAGATGCCGCGCATGCTTATTTCCGATTTCGGCCTGTGCAAGAAGCTGGAGGGTGGCCAGAGCTCATTTGGCGCCACAACAGCTCATGCCGCTGGAACCAGCGGCTGGCGCGCACCAGAGCTCCTGTTGGACGACGACGCGCGCGAGAACCATCATATGATCATGGTTGAGGGCAACAACACAACCCAGAGCGGCATCAGTGCAAACGATACTGGCAACCCTTCGTCGACACGCCGTGTGACGAAGGCCATTGATATCTTCAGCTTGGGCCTGGTGTTCCACTACGTGCTCACAAAGGGCTACCATGCCTTCGATGTCGGCGACCGGTACATGCGCGAGATCAACATCCGCAAGGGGACTTTCAACCTAGACCGTCTCGACTCGCTCGGAGACTATGCCTACGAAGCCAAGGATGTGATCAGCCGCATGATTGAGTCCTCACCCAACATGCGCCCGCGCACTCGCGAGATCATGTCACACCCTTTCTTCTGGTCTCCCAAGAAACGATTGGCGTTCCTTTGTGACGTGTCCGATCACTTCGAGAAGGAGCCGCGCGACCCGCCATCTGAGGCCCTCTGTAACCTCGAGAGCCTCGCCAAGCAAGTGTGCGGCGATAACTTCCTAAAGAAATTGCCGCCTGCGTTTGTGGACAGCTTGGGCAAGCAGCGCAAGTACACAGGCACCCGGCTCTTGGATCTTCTGCGCGCCCTGCGCAACAAGCGGAATCACTACGAGGACATGCCTCTAGCTCTGCGTGAGTCAATTGGCGGGCTGCCGGAAGGGTATCTGACGTTCTGGACGAGACGCTTCCCCAATCTCCTGATTAATTGCTGGAACCTGGGCCGTCGGGAGAACTGGCAAGAAACGGAGCGTTTCTCCGAGTACTACCGCCCCCCTGTGCACGTCTGAGAAATTTCTGGCTATTTTTTGTGTTTTCATCTTGTATATGTATGTCTCCTTCTTAACAAGCGACTGGTTTTCAATTTAACGATTGAGAGACAAATTGTCATGCAGCGGTCATGTAAAAGTAAATGTTTGAATTGATAGTTTATTACTCACTTGAATTTTTACAAACACTTGATTTTTGACACAGCTTGAATCGATTGTGAATAAGATATACCTTTTTGAATCATAATGATATTACTGAATCGCTCAACGCTTGACCATACCACGTGCGCGCTGCCGCTCGTCTTCACTCAGCAGCCAAATCATGCCGTCATCTTCGTACTCCTGATCTTCCTCGTCATCGTCACCGTTGTCCAGAGGGGCACCAGTTGACACACCGGCACTGGCACCGCCGCCCAGCTCCTCCCACTCGTCCTCCTCCATGTTCGCGACCATCAGAATCTGCGTCGTCTTGGCAAAAAGCTCACGCACACCATAGCTGCTGCTGCCGCGAGCGACAGCACCCACAATGCCGTTCAGATCCCGCTCCATCCGGATCGCGCCGTATGCACTCGTCCGGCCCAGCTGGCTCCACACGCGCTTCTCCAGCATCTTAGACAGGTGCCGCGCGCCCAGCTCGGCCAGCTGCCCAAATGTCCGCGGCGTCATGATGCGCGCAAGCGGCCGCATCAGCCCGTCGGTCCAGCCCTGCTCGAAGCGCCGGCTGACGCTCTCCAGAAGCTCGTCCAGTTCAATCAGGACGTCTGACTGCTGCTGCTGCTGCTCGGCCCACTCTTCGAGGTCCAGCTCCGTCAGCGAGTAGTCGGCGTCCCGGAAGGTGTCCACCAGCAGTGGGCGCAGGCGGGGCTTAACCACCTGATTGAACAGGACTTGGACGCCTTCGTTACACAAGTCGCCGCAGTTAGCGGCAAACGACTGGTAAAAGTTGGCAAGCGTGTTGGCGACGTGTGTAGCATCGTGTTCGAAGGGGTACGACTCGCCGAGATGAGCAAGCACGGCGGGTGCATTTGCAGCCGGGATACGCAGCGGGGTGTTTCCTGTTGTAGACGCAATGCCCTGCTCCTCACCCTCCTCGACAGGCACGCCCATGTTGTCCGAAACCACCTTTGCGAGGTACTGAGTGGCCATATCCAGCGTGTTGAGGAGAAGAATGAACTGAATGACACGGTCCTCAGTCGGAAAGTTGCCATTGAGACCGATAATGGGACCAAGGCTGCTGCTGTTGTTGCCACCGCTCAGACTGCCGCTTGCACCAGGCCCAGCCGAGTTGCGCGGATATGCCTCGTCGCGCATCTTTCTCTGGATCATACCCACGAAATCAGATGCCAACACGCGCCCCATGGTTGGAATGACACCCTGTACAGCTTCGCGCGAGTGTGCCTTCATTAAAGTCTTCATAATGTTGTCGGTCATATACATGATAACGTCGACGGAGCTCAGAATGTAGGGCGGGTTGCCGTCAAGGGGTCTGCGCATGTTAAACGACAAGCCAACAGGCGGCTCTTCCATCTGGAACGCACGCTCGACGGCACGGCGGAACAAAAATATGCACATGAGGGTGAAGGGTGTCGCAAGACGCTGTGAGACCTTTTTGTGGAGGTTCGACTCGGATAGTACAGTGGGATAGACGAGAGCGGGTGTTGTTTGTGGTGGAACCTGAGGTGTTTGGGGTGGTTGTGTTGGCTGTTGTTGCTGCTCAGGAGTATCTCCTGCGGACGCAAATGTGAGCTTCTCATTGCATTTGCCAGCCAAGACCCGTGTATAAAATGCCCACAGACTCAGCAGAGATGACATCTCGTTGATTAAAGTGTTAACCTGGGGCATGGAAATGCCACCCTCGTCGTCTTCGGGTGCCGACGGGTCAGAAGAGCTGCCCAGCGCTGGCGAGTTGATGCGGGATGAGCTGCCGTCAAGACCAGCTGCACCAGCCGCAGCACCTGGTCCGCGCTGCAGATTCAAAAAGCTTTGTACCAAAAAGCTAAATGGGTAGCTTTTGACCTCTGTCAGCTTGCGGTCGATACCGCGGTCATCACCGAACGCATCCACAATGATACCACCCTGAACATCGGCCTCCTTTTGCAGACGCTTGATGACCTTGATCATCTGGCCAGCACCGTAGTGCCGCTCAACAATGGCACCATGGCCATCGACAATCTGCGAGATGTGGGCAAACAGTTTGCTCAAAGAGTGAACGTAGAAGCGCGAGTCGCGCTGTGTTGTAGAAGAGGTGGAAGAAGGGTCGCTGCCGGCCTCTTTCCATACGCTGCGGGCGGAGTCTGCCACGCCCTTGCACACAAACCGGCCGTACACATCGAGACCGACATCGGTACGACCGATCAGCGGGAATAACTTAAAGAACCGCGTGACGTGTGCATCGTGGTTCTCTTCTGCAGCGCGTTCAAACTCGCGCAAAAACAGCCCGCACAAGCTCTCCCGAGCCTGCTCGAGCGTCACTGCTGGCGGGTCGGGCACCTCGACGGTGGGCACGACAGCATTGGCAAAGCCCGAGTTCACAATATGGTCGGGGATCTTGCTCGCGCGTGCTAGGTACGCCGCCGCGGCCTCCCAGTCTTGTGGCGCGCCCATGGAGCCGGCGACACCGGCGACACAGGCCTTGAGCTCGGCGACCAGCTCGACGACGCGCAGGGTCTCTTCGACGCGGGTCTTTTCTAGGTCAAGGTTGCGCACCGTGGACGACAGGCGGCCGGCAGTGTCGGCGGCACCAGCGAGCATACTTGTGGCAATACCACGGGTGGCAATGACCTGTGCACCCAGCGAGGCGCGCAAGCTGTCAAGGCGCAAGAGATCGCGGCTGAGGTCGCTTTGGCTGGCGACAATAGATTGGAGGTTGGAGGTAAGTGCATCTTCGCGGGTGTGGAGGGCGGCGAGGGCGGAGCGAACGTCGGAGATGGAGGAGGCTGATTCGAGAGCAGCAGAGGGGGATGTTGAGGATAATATTGGGAGAGATGCAGACGAAGGGTCGTTGATGCTGAGGCCGCTAATGTTAAGGCCATTGAGGGCGTTTGTGCGTAACGACATAGACATTCGCGATGCTTCACTGACTCGTCGATGGTGGTTGGGTGTTGTGCCTTTCATACTGCTACTTCTACTCCTCCGACCGCCCGCGCCGCTTACGCCTGTGCCATTGCTACCACCGTTCATGGTCGCAATCGTCGTCGTCGTCGTCGTCGTCTAAAAGAAGCTTGTTATCGTGCGGCCGCCATGAGAAGTAGCTCAGAATTTGGGTTGACGACCGTTTCCGCACACTATGAAACTGTACTAAAGAGAGAATAGTTGGTGGTAACGATTGTCGATAGTAATGGAATCATGAATAGTAACGTATCGTGAGCTTGTCGGGTCTAGGTGTGCCACAGGACGTCTTCAATCGCAGAGCTCCACTCCTCCTGTAAGGTGTCCCCAATACAGAAGGCTAGCGTCAGTGCCGACGTATGGGTCACGTGAAAAGGGCTGGAGCTATAGTGGGGTATGTGATGATTACGTAATAACATGACTTCACATCTAATGTTCACTTACTGAGTATACGTTAACTTTTGGCGAGATACAAGCCCAGTCGCTGTGGTGGTTGCCTGTCGTCATGTGCGCATGATTAACCTGAGAAACCATCCAGTCGTAGTTTTCTTGATCAATAAAACTTGTCGTCATCGGCCGGGCATGGTGGACTGCCTTATGACTTTCATTACCAGCAGCCAGAATACTTGGTTCGACAAAGATATATGCGGGCTGATCCTGTTAACAAAGATGTGAGAGTGTTGATTTGAAAATTCGGCACACATGATCGAACTCAACTGGCGTTATCGGAATTGTGAGAGACTGTATTTTAATATCTGGTCATCTTGGTGCGACATACAGGATGTGGATGATGGGGACGACTAGGCGAGCACAAAGTTATGCCATTCCGCTAGAGGAAAATCGCTCTATTACAGAGGCCGTGGCACCAAATGGGTCTGGAGTTGATGCAGCTACTGTATATAGATGAATATAAGAGATGAAAGAGTCAATGAGCACATGTTGTAGATTGAGGACACAGGCGCATGCATAGATCTGACAAACGCCTATCCGCAGGCATGATGGGACCGATGTTTGCTGCCGAGCCAGTAATCAAATACATCAAATACAGGAATTGTTTCTTCTCGTAGAGCATGCAGCACAGACACCACAATTAGACTGGCGGTCTGCGTCAACGATTAATGGCTACGATACTGCGAGGCAATGTCTGGCTACAATCAAAATCAAATATCACCAAGGAGTAAAGATGATTGAGAAAAAAGGAAATACCCTTGTTCGGGCCATGTCGAATTGAAAGTTATCGAAATGAGGCAAAAAGACTTTGACATAGGAAAACAGGGTGAAAACCAGAGAGTAGATGGCCAAACACCACGCAAAAAGCAGCAGTAGCAATAGCAGTGGCAGTATCAGCCGGTATTGAGAAGAGATGAGAGATGGCGAAAGAGAAGGAAAGAGGTAAATGAGAGAAAGCGAACGGCAAATGACAGACATCCAGGCGTAACTCATGTTCCTTTTTATCGTTAACGCAAAGCAACTGCATGACAAATGCGTCGGCATAGATTGCGGCAAATTGCGGCAAAGATACGCCCCTTTCCATAAACGTGAGAACAAAGAGTAAAGAATCAGAATAAGAAGATCAAAGCACCTTGGACTTTTCCTCGTAAAGAACGAAATGAGAAGGACAACCGGACGGAGGGAGAGAAAAGGAGAAAAAGAAAACAGAAACAGAACAAGTTTGGAAATGAGATTGAATTGAAGCACTGACGCCTTCCATAACAGTTGATCACTTTGAATAAATGACAATCCGCCGTAACGCCCAAGTCGATATACTTCAAAGAGATGCTTCACAAGGAAAACAGCACAGCAAACAGTTGAAACAGTTGAAACAATTGAAATCAGGAAATCTTTTTGAAAAAGGTTTCAACTTCGGATTCATTCTCCGACCCTTGAGTCCTTCGTGTTTTTGCGTTCCCGCTCAGACACTTAGACGGCGGGCGAGGGACCACCGGGGGGGCCCTGGTGGCCGTTACCACCAAAGTGGCCAGGACCGCCGTAGGGGCTGACACCACCGGGGACGCCGCCAGCGTGGACAGTGTAGTGGGGAGGAGGGGGGGCGGGACGGTAGGGAGTACCGACGCCAGAGTTGTTCTGGCTGCGGCCCCAAGACAGACGGACGCGAGAGTTGCCAATGGGGTAGCCCTGCATCTGGTTGATGGCCATCTCAGCAGCATGGCGGTGGACAAACTGGACGAAGCCGCAGCCCTTTCCAGGAGGGATCTTGACATAGGTGATCTCTCCGAATCCCTGGAAGAACGAGCGGAGCTCATCCTCGGTGACGTAGCCAGACAGGCCGCCAACGAAAACAGTGGTGTTGTTGGGGTCGGTGAACTGGTTCATGGGCTGGGGGGCCATGGGGCCGAAGCCGGGCTGGTAGTAGCCGCCGCTGCCACCGCCACCCATGTTCCACTGACCGTTGCCGCCCTGGGCAGGGCCGCCGGGACCGCCGTGCATGTGGTTGCCACCGTGCTGGCCCTGGCCGTACTGGTGAGAGCGGGTCTTGGGAGTGGCAGTCGATATCCGCATGGGACGGTTGCCACAGTAGACGCCCTGCATCTCGACAAGAGCGCGCTGCTGGTCAGTCTCGTCAGAGAAGCGAACAAAACCGTAGCCGCGCGACTGGCCGGTGACGGCATCAGTCATGATCTTGGCAGACTTGCACGAGGGGAAGCGAGCCTGGAAGAGGCTGACGAGCACAAACTCGTTAACCTCCGGGCCCAGATCACCAACAAAGATGCTGAACTCGGGGCTGCGGTCGTCACTAAGACTGTTTGTTAGTTAATAATTTCCTGAAGAGCACAAATGAGATAACCATAACATACCGACGGTCGACAAGACCACCGCCCGAGGCCCAGTTGAGCTTGAAAGCGCGG
This sequence comes from Ophiostoma tasmaniense, assembly GCA_022392925.1. NCBI lineage: Eukaryota > Fungi > Ascomycota > Sordariomycetes > Ophiostomatales > Ophiostomataceae > Ophiostoma > Ophiostoma tasmaniense. The sequence continues at coordinate 268,664 of JAKRGK010000008.1, read as the reverse complement.
GTAGAGTTGGGGATGTTGGTGCCGTTCAGACCCAGGGCCTTGGTGGCAGCCTCAACAGTGCCGAACTCAACGAAGCAGTAGCCAGCGTTGCCGGAGTTACGGTCGCGGATAACCTTGACGTTGACATTCTCACCGGAAACGGTCGAGTAGATGTTCTTGACGAAGTTCTCGTCCATCCAGGGCTCGAGCTCGCCCATCCAGAGGGTCTTGGAGGACTCAGCACCCTGGGGGAGGGCAGCCGAAGGAGGGAACGAGGTGTCCATGGCGGTAGGGGGGGCGGCAGACTCGCCGTTGGCAGGAGGAGCGAAGTTGGACATTTTGACTGTGTTATTGTTAGCAATGTTGGTTTGGGTGCATAGATGATGAGAGAGGCGGCTTGGCTTGTATTCACTCACAAGTCAAGAGCTTTTGGTTTACGAAGTAAATGGAAAAGTCTGAGATGTTAGAAGAGATCGGCGAAAATCGATAAGAGAGAAACGGGGACCGTGAGATCCAAGATGACAAAGGTGGTAGGAGTGAGTGGGCGGGGAGAGAAACAGCTGCAAAGCGAGCACAGCTGCAGTCTCAAGTAAGGGCAAGGTGATATGAATGTGATTTCGAGATAAGGACTGCCAAAATTAGCTGATGTACACGACCAGAGTGTAGACGGCGAAAGTCCTGAAAGCTGAACGAGCTAGTGCCTCGGAGGCACCGACCCCGCCAACGGACTGAGGTTACACAGCAATTGCTGCTATTCTTCACGCTGGAAAACTTACATTAAGGTGAAGTGAGGTGCATTCAGCGACAAGATAATAGTTGCGTGCAGGTGCACTGACAACAATTAGCAAAGACAAGACCTACCGATCTGAAATCAAAAACCAGTGTTCGTACAAATAAACGCCGCACGCCTCGAGAAAGAGAGATACGGATAAATGAAGAAACCGGAGAAGACACGAAACTGTAGAGTTAATGGATGGCCTTGAAGATGACATAGCAGCAGATATTAGTTGTTGCGAGGAGGGCTCTGTTCCGCTAGGTCGAGTCATGTCACTAACAGTACCACTCTTGCAGCCAGCACTTGCTGGTCATGGTAATCTGCATCAAGTGACGGCAGATGCAGCAGGTGGCGGGCAACTACACTCGGGATCTACTCGAGCACGAGCAGCAGTCGCCAAAGCAGACCAGCTGGCCACCTGGACAACCATGGTCTACCATCCTGCTTTGTATGTCCTCTCGCGCTGGCTGTGTAAGTTCGTTTCCTGTGGCGGCATACAGTGCCCAATAAACTCATAAACGTCGGTCTGGGGTCTCTCCTGCAGCTCAAGCCACAGCTTGACAAGCCGAATTTCAAAGTTGATCTGGTTGAATCGCCCAAAATAACAGGTGTGTAATTGCAAGCTAAGACGAGCCCGATTCACCGCTGTTTGTCTGGTGTATGATTGGCCAATCGGCAGTTGTGACAGTTTGTTTTGTGCGCCACTGGCAAACTTTGAGTAGTTGATATGATCCGGTATTTTCGACCTTCTTCTCTCTCACAACGATAGGCAGCTCGTGCAGACGCGTATGCTGGTCTCGACTGTTTTCTAGTGCGGAGTTTCGGATAGTATGGGACTGCGGCCACTGTGGCGAGGCTGGGCAGGGTAGGCAGACGAGGCTGATCCGAAGGTCCCGAGACCGATACAGCAGAAGCTCGTGTAGAAGTTGATGTAGAGATAGAAATAGTCGAGTGAAGCAAGAGCTATGAATCAACTGTGTCGAGAGCGAGCGTGGTCGAGGGCGAGTGTCGGGCGACAGCTGGCAACAGGCCAGATAGACAGGTAGATGGGTAGATGGCCAGTAGGAACGCGCATACAAACGAACACAAAACACAGCCAGCCAAGTGACAGGGACAGTAACGGTATAAAAATCAAGATGTGCGACGGCGCGAATATAATCTTACCTTTGGCAGCCTGGCGCGGTTAGAAAAGGAATTTGATAATGACAAGTAGAAAGATCAGGAGCAAAAAGCAACAGTGCCGGTGGTGATGAAGAGGTTGGAATTGTCGCAGCGCCGTCGCGTGATAGAGACGGTCCTTGTGCGGCGACGGCGAGAGGACTGTGATTGGCAGTGATGAGGTGAAGTGGGAGGCGTGGTGAATGGTCAGATCAAAGGTGAGAAGTGTGTAGTGAGCTGCGCGCGATGCGGGGAAAGGTGAATGCGGTTCCTGGCAAGATGGTGGTATCGGTAGGGCAAGGTGAGGGCCAGCCAACAACGCGATCGCTAACAATCGGTCGGGATGGGACGATGAGAGACAAAAGGACTGATTGAGGGGAGCGATGATAAGGACGGGACAGAGGGGGGCAAGATGTCGATAGATGGCGGGCGATGGGTGGTGGGCGACAGGATGACAGCGAAAGGGAAGGAAGGACCAACAGTACGAAAACAAACAGCGAAAATACAAACAAGGAAAGAGCAACTCACAAATGCGACAAAGATGACAATGACGACAAATAAAAAGCAGCGCTTCCGAGGTGGGGAGGAAGAGAAGACGTAAGAGAAGAGACGAAAGACGACGACGAAAGACGAGAATTCGACAAGGAGATGAGAAAACAAACAAACAGCAACTCAAGCAAGTGAAAAATAGGAGAGTGAAAGCGTGGAGAGAGAGAGAAAGAAAGGAAGAGAAGAAAGAAAGAGAAGAAAGGCGAAGTGCGAAAAGCGGAAAAGGCGAAAAAGCAAAGCTTGACGATGATGGTGGGGAGAGGAAGTGCGAAAAGAGGGAAGGAGCGCAGAGGGTGAGAGGGAAAAAAAGGCCCAAAAAGCCAGCAAGAAAGGGAATGAACAGGAAAAAAGAGGAGAAAAAAAGAAAAAGAGGAAAGAGCGAGTGAGCAGAAGGGAAGGGAAGGGCGGAGAAGCTCGACGGTGGACGGTGGGACGGTATTGATGGTTCTGACGGAGGTAAACGGATCCTAATCCGGATGGGATGCTGATTTATAGGTTAAACTATGTACCAAAATTAATATATAAATGTACAGACGCTCAGACGGAAGTCGCGCACAAACTACAGTACCAGAAGAGTAGAACAGACCAGACGACGGGAAGGGAGGGTGGAACATCCTGGGACAAGGGAAGGAGCAAGGGGTGGTACCTTCCATAGTTGGCAATCATACGGCTATACGATGTACCTTTTCTGCGATGTTGGAAAGCAGAAGAAGTCAAGTAGGGCTAGAAAACAGGCAGGCACCAAAGAATAGCTCAAGAATAGGCACCCAAGCAAAGCATATTACACAGCAAATGACCCCCGAAAAGAATACAGGAGTATACAACACAAATTATCGATGCCAGACATAAATTACACCGAAACCAAAAATGCAGTCAGATGCATGCACATGCATGCAAGAGGTGCAGCATAAATAGACTAGAAGACGACCAGAGGAACAGAAGGAAAGGAATGGATGGCCTGGAAAAGGAAAGAATGGCCAGACGAGGAATGCGGCCAGTATCCGTGCCGTAACCAGTCCGCTCGGTACACGAAACGGTGTCTACCACCTGTGTCGGTACTTTAGAAAACCAAGGTTCGGTATCGACCCACCTCAGACCTCAAGGAGTGCCATTGACTGACATGATTGGTCAGATGGAACCACTAGCAGGCAGCTAACGCCAGCTAACGCCAGCTAGAGGCAGACGAGGGTAGCTTGAGGCAGAAGTTCAGCAGACAACAGGCAAAAAGCGACAGAAAAAGGCACAGATCGCAAGCACAAAGGGCGCACCAGTTGCTACCGTTGTTGCTAACATAGGTAGAGTATGTACAGTATCAGTACGATGTATATACCTTGGTGGCCGCCGTTTCTTCGTTGGATCGAATCGACACGCACCACTACCGGCGACAATGCCCCTCACTAAACCTTTTCGACATATCGTGTGCAGATGTATCTTTAAATGTATCTGTTAGATATAGCATTTTATCTTGTAGATATTCGCGAAAAGTGCCCGCAGTCCGGACCACCCGGACTGTCATATGTCACATACTGAGTAGCTGTTCACTACAACACTACGCGGCAGCTGCGTCACGATGCATATGGCGAGTGTGACTAGACAAAGCTAATCCAGGTCGACGTGAGTAAGTGCAAAGTCCAAAAGAAGAGCAGAGAGGGTGCAGCCATAAATTGCATACGAAGAGACAAGAGCCAGCCAGGTACACAAGCACGAGACACAACCCAAGACACGAGACCTGTCCACCATAATAGTGTCTGAGATGGTCGATGGCCGTAGATGTGGCCAGTGTCTGAGATGCATAGATGTACGGGATATGCTAAGTAGGATGCGCCGGGCCAGGCCAGTCATGAGCTGAGAAGCCGAAAATCTGAAAGCTCCCTCTACTGAGCGCGCGCCGTTCCTCTGCAGTAGGGGTGTGTCATGTTTGCCGGGAAATAGACGAGACTGCACGACATGGCGGTGGTGCTTGTGGCTATTTGAACTGGGTACAGCGCAGTCACTGTTATCACAGCTGATATGATTGCCCAGCAGTCCAGGTCGAGCTGCTCCGAGTTGAACAGAGGAGATGAGAACAGATCATATTAAGTGGGTCGCTGCCCAATGTAGCCTACTTGTTAAATTACGTGCATGATACATCCCTGGCTGCGCACGTAAAAACGCGTCTTTGATTAACAAAGAGGATATCCCTCGGACGCGTCTTGACGCAGACCTCGCTGTAGTCTATTTTCTGGTTCATCTACTCCATTTATCTATTCTACGTTTCAGCTGTGTACTCTCTACACTCATTGCCTAATGAACAACGACCTGCATGTGCCAGGCATTCGTACATGCTGTATGTATAGTTATATGCGAGCTCAGAGTTTGACTTGCGGTTATGCTTAATGGTTGTAATTGCAGATAGGTGAGCAAGCAGTAGCTCGTTTATCAACAGAAGGAGCAAAAAAAAGCTGATAAGGCGAAAGACCGTACTTCCAAGACCACATGAAACTTGTCCTTTTAAGTATCTCCCGTGTCTGACTTGCTTTGCTTTTTGCTTCCAAATATGTCCCGTTATGTTCTAAAGATATTAAGACCAGTACCCTTCTCTGCCATCATAATCATATCATTGTTGTTATTTGTTTTTGTTTACTTCTTGCTCCGTTTTGGCCGTCTGTCGCGTGTTTTTAATTATTATGTAATTAGTAGAGTTGTGATATATACTTCAAGATTGAATATCTCAACAAGTAAACGCTGCATAGTGATAGTCTAGAACAGTTAATTCTCGTATTATCATAACTAACATAAGATACAAATGCAATGGAATAGTAGAAATTCAAGTGTACATGAAAATGAGGTTGTAAAGGATAAAATAACATCTGATATACTCGAAATTATCAAGACAAGTATATATTTACAAAATATCACCATATATTTAGAAAAAATGTACAAAATCCGTACGATACGAACAAAACTGTTTAAAAAAACAACTGCTTCTCCTAATTATTTCTTCAATTTGGCTATGTAATAATCATTGCCTCACCTCTTATCACAAGATAACCATGCCAACAACCCCATATTCATATTTGTAAATCTCAAGATTTCTACCGTTGACCAGTGTTATTTACAATAAAAACCACACAACATGGTAGTCCTTAAATCTAGATTCCCGAACTCTGACATCAAGTCATCATGTCATTGTGCCGTTGCTGTTCAAGCCGTCACAGTTGACACGTGACCAGATGACCAATCAAACCCCACGACCCTGTTCCCACTAATCGCACGTCACAACCGCCGCCGCCTAGCTTAGCTCGACCCCGGACGGCCCGCCTCACACTACTCCGGCCAGGCACGGACAGTGACGTTGACGACGTTTTGAAATTGAGTCGCTGTAGAGTTGCGTGGCCTATTTGCGTCTCTTTAGCGATAACAATTGCCACCTTTTTACCTTAAAAGCGTCCAAATTTCATTCGGTTTGCCGCATCTCTATATCTGACCCACCAGCTATCACCAGCTATCAGCTATCGCAAGCTCCATCTACAGCTTCACCAACCACATCCCAACTCTGCACAAGCCTACATTACACCTCTCATTCACCCACATCACATGTACCTATAATGGCTGCTCCGTCCACCGAGCAGCGCGAGCTCGAGCTGGTCGAAAAGGTCGACTTCCGTATCCTCAATGTCGCCAACAACGAAAAAAAACTCCAGGACCTGCTGAGCAAGTTCCTTGTGCCGCTCCTCCTCAAGGGTGCTAGCGAGTATGCGTCCGTGAGAGCCAAGGTTGCTACTGTCTCACAGCGCCTTAAGCTGTTCATACAGCCACCCGGTGTCGTATTGCCAGTCGCCGCTCTCGTGCAGCAGTTCAAGTCCACAGATTCGGCCGTCGTGCGCCACCTTGACATCTCCTTCATCCAGCACAGCATCGGCCGACTTGCTCCCAAAGAGCGCCGTGACCTGCTGCCCGCACTATTTAGGGGAATCTCCAACGTCAATTCGGCAACACCCGCCCTCTTTGACATTATACTACAGTCCCTCGCAGTCCTCAAGTTGCCTCCGCGCGGCTCGACCGAGGATGACGCCTTCGCCGCTGATATCGGCCTTGACGCCCCTGCCGATGCTGCTTACGTCGCAGAGCGCTTTGGAAAGATCTTCTTGCTGTCTCGCGGCCGCAGTGCCGCAGCAGCAGCTGCAGCTGGAACTGCAGCACCGACAAACCCCGACAACGCATTCTTTCTCTACGACCAAGAAAACTCGTGGCTGAGCACCGGCACAAACCTGGCCGACACGCGCATCCGCATCGCTAACTTCTTGGCTAGTGGCGCATTTGCCGCAAATATCTCAGATCGCTTCCTGCCTGCACTCTATGCTGCATCGCACACTGACAGCCGCGTGTCATCCATCGGCGAGGACCTGCTGAAGCGCACAAAGGTGTCGCTCGAGACAAAAGACCTTGTTGACCAGCTTTATGCCGCGCATGCAGCACTGCCTGCAGCCTACCGTATCCGTATCCTAGGCTTGCTGAGTCGGTCTGTCCTCGCTGCATCTTACGAAGCCGAAATCCTCAGCGTTGTCCAGTCCAACCTGGAGTCCCCGGACGCCGCCGCTGCCGCCGCCTCAGCCGGCCCTGGAGCCTCGACTGCTCGCTCGCGCGGTCTTGAGATGGCCAAGCTGCACAAAGCGCTCTTCGAGTTTATCAACTGGGTTGCTCGCGTTGGCCCGGGAATGTCTGAAAAAGACAATAAGAAGAACAAGGACGAGAATAAGTCAAAGAAAAGCACCGAAACATCGTTCAAGATCGGAAGACAGCTCGTTGATTTTCTGCGTACATATATTGATGACCTCGGCTGGCCCGTCCCGACTGTCACCGGCTTTGACAACGAAGCACTGCGTGCAAAAGCCTACGAGACAATTGGTATGCTTGCCAAGGGTGCGCGCATGACTGATGACGAGCGTCTTGCCCTCGCTCTGTGGCTCTTCCGCTCCCTCACAGAAGACCCCATCACCGAAGTCGTCGTCAATGTCGACGGTGCCCTCTCGAGCATGTCTGCCGTCTTCGCCCCAGGTGCTAGGCCAAGCGAGGACCGGGCATACATTGCGCCAAGACTTCATGCACTTCTCCTCAAGTACATAGAGCTCGATGAAAACGACGAGACCAACCCGCTCATTCTGCGCAGTGCCCGCCATGCCGTGGCAAAGTGGGCAAACAACTGCTTTGCCTTCTCAGATCCGATTGCGCGGTGGTTGAATGTGCTTGCAGCCGCTGGTCGGCGTGGCGAGCGCAGCGATGTCGTTGAGGAAGGTCACAAGGGCCTTGACCCCTGGACCTACTACAGTAACAATATTGGCCAAGAGCATACCGTGGATCTGCCACAGTGGTCCGAGCTTGTGCGCGTGTTCTTCAAGACTAACATTGCATCGCATGTCAAGATTATTGCTGGCGAGGCCGACGGTCAGCCCGAGACTTCGTCCGGTATGGATATCGACGGCATCTCTACCTTATCCAATTTCCCTGGCGACAAGGTAGACGCCTACGCTCTGGCGGTCAACTACTGCCGCCGCATTCTCTTCCTTACGGCCCTCAAGGACCAGTTCAAGGTCGAGCCCGGCTGGGAGCAGCAGATCGAGACGCTCGTTGAATCTGATAAGAAGACGCGCGATACCATTCGCGCGTTCCTTGCAGACAACCCGGCAGGCCTGGTGGATCTATTGACAGCATCATTCGAGGGTATGGTCATGGAAAAGCCCACCATTGCCGAGCCTTGTGGTCGCAGCTTTGTCGACCTGGCTTCTCTGGCACCGCGGTCGGCACTCGCGCCCCTGGCAAGCCGTGCCCCGGAACTGCTTGCTCTTGTAAAGTCCAACAAGAAGGACATCCGCAAGCTCGCTGCCTCGACCGTCGGTATTCTTGGTGCACACCCCAGCCACAACTCGGAGAACATCCAGAAACTCAAGACGGACCTTGTCGAGGCTTCCAAGCCCTGGAAGACCGCAGTCGGCCCAGACCTCAATGCTACCGAGGGCGCCTTTGTCGCACTCTCGCACTTGCTATCTCGCCTTGTTTTCTACAACAGCCAAGATACCGCTGCGTTCACGAGCGATGCCGCGTCCCTCTTCCCCACAACCGAAGAGATTGTTGAGGCCTCGGCCTCGTTTCGGAATGCCATGTTTGATTCGTTTTCCCAGCTCTGGACTGCTGGCATCAAGTGCCTGCCCGGTGTTTCTGCCGACGCGACAGTTGCCGAAAAGTTTAAGACCACACTGGCTCTCATCGATGCACTGTCGACCGAGGCCAGAAAAGGAAATGAATGTGCTATTGCAGCCCTTGGCCGTCTGGCTTTAGCTGTTGGAAGCGATTCCGAGTCTTCTGAGAAGGACGGGGCGGACGGAACTGATATTACAGATCTCATTCTCAAGAAGCTGTACGCACTCTACGAGATCAAGCAGGCCGAGGCACACTTTTCCATAGGCGGTGCCATCACGGCAGCTGTCGCGTGCTGGGACGCTGATGTCGTCGAGCTGTCTCTGGATGTCGAACAAACCGAGTCCCTGCTTGTGGGTGCTGCCTTCCATATTCCGAAGCGCACCCACCGCCTGTCCTCCACGCTTAACAAGATCTTGGTGGACTGCAGGACGACCAAGCCATCTCTCCTCAAGGCGTCGGGCATTTGGCTCTTCTCGCTCATTCAGCACGGCTCACACCTACCAGAAGTACAGAGCCAGCTGCGCGCATGCCAGGTTGCCTTTATGCGGCTACTGAGTGCGCGTGACGAGCTTGTACAGGAGACGGCGTCACGCGGTCTTGCGCTTGTCTACGAAAAGGGTGACCCCTCACTCAAGGGCGACCTGGTTAAGGACCTGGTGTCGTCCTTCACCGGCTCGGGCCCAAAGCTTGAAGTCGACGAGGAGACGGAGCTGTTCGAGGCCGGTGCACTGCCAACGGGCGAAGGCAACAAGTCGGTCACTTCCTACAAGGACATTGTCAACCTGGCCAACGAGGTCGGCGACCAGACGCTCATCTATAAGTTCATGTCGCTCGCAGCCAATGCGGCAACATGGTCGACACGCTCAGCTTTTGGCCGGTTCGGCCTCAGCAACATCCTGTCTGACTCGGAGTCGACCGTCGACCCAAAGCTGTACCCTAAGCTGTTTCGCTACCGCTTTGACCCCAACCCCAATGTGCAACGGTCGATGAATGACATCTGGAAAGCCCTTGTCAAGGACTCGAGTGCCACCATCGAGGCACACTTTGATGACATCATACAGGATCTGCTAAAGAGTGTGCTGGGCAAGGAGTGGCGTGTGCGTGAAGCCAGTGCAGCAGCGATTGCAGATCTTGTACAGGGCCGGCCGTTTGTGCAGTACGAAAAGTATTACGAAGAGGTCTGGGCACGTGCGCTCAAGGTCCTGGACGATGTAAAGGGCTCGGTTCGTGAGGCAGCTCTCCGCCTGTGCATCACGCTGTCCAACACGCTTGTGCGTCAGCTCGAGGAGAGCGGTGGCGCTACCGGCGAGGGCAGCCGCAACGCGACGGCCATGATGAACGAGGCGCTTCCCTTCCTCATGTCCGATAAGGGCATTGAAAGCGGCGTCGAAGATGTCAAGGTGTTTGCTACAATCACTGTACTGAAGATTGCCAAGCATGGCGGCAAGTCGCTGCGGCCGTACATTGCAACCATGATCCCGCACCTGCTGGGTCTGCTGAGTACGATTGAGCCCCAGGCATTCAATTACTACTACATGCGCTCGGGCGACGACGACAAGGAAAAGCTCGACAAGATGCGCAGTGCTATGGTATCGCAGTCTCCCATCTCCGAGGCTATTGAGAATGGCCTGCGCAATGTCGACGCTACCGTGCTTAAGGATCTGGCACCCGGTATTGAAACAGCCATGAAGAATGCTGTGGGCATGCCCACCAAGATTGGATGCGGACGAGTGCTCACGACGCTTGCGACGCGGCACACACTCGACTTTGCACCACATGCATTCCGTTTTCTTTTGTTGCTGGAGAAGCAGGCACTTGGCGACCGCAACGATGAGGTGTCCCAAAGCTATGCCAAGACGGCCGCCTACGTTCTGCGTGCGGCGCCCGATGCATCTCGTGAAAAGTATGCGACACGCCTTGTTGACGCCTACTTTGCCGCCGAGGACGAGTCGCGGCGCCAAAAAGTGGCCGATGCCGTTCTATCCATCTCCAAGATCTCACCTGACCACTTCAACGCCCTGGAAGGAAAACTGCTGCCGTGGGTCTACGTGGGTATGCACGACGAGAGTGCGGATCACGACTACGTGCACAAGGCGTGTGCCGAGGTATGGAGCAAACATGCCGGCAGCACAGGACTTGTTGTATCGCGGTATGTGCCCGAGATTGCTGCACTGGTGCAGCGGTCCCTAGACACAGCGCAGTGGGCCCTGAAGCACGCAGGTGCGCGTACAGCCGCAGCTGCGGTTGCAGCCGTGCTGAGTGCCAGCGACCTCAGCGGCAGTGTAAACGAGCCCAATCTGCGGACGTTATGGCCGCTGTACGAGAAGGCACTGACACTTAAGACATTTGACGGTAAAGAGAAGCTGCTGGGTGCGCTGCCTGACTTTGTGCTCAAGGCCAAGGTTCTGTGGCAGGCGGACGCTAAGATCGCTGCTTCGTTGCGCAAGATTGCCACAGTCGAGGCCAAGCGTAACAACGATGCGTACCGCGTGCACGCATTCAAGTGCCTGGGAGAAGTAGCAGCGGCCCGTGAGGACGTAGACATGTGGCCAGACGTAGTCACAATTGTCACACCCCATCTGCAGGAGCTGCAAGACTATGACGAGAAGAAGGCCAACGAGATGGACGTCGACAGCGGCAGCGGCGCCAAGAAGAAGGACACTGCGGCGGCACAAAAGGAGAAGCAAGTGCGCGAGACGGCCGAGAACGGACTGGAGGCTGTCGTCACCGGCTACTTCCGTCCCGCCCTGAAGAAGAACCCCGGGTCGGTGCTGGCAGGTGTGTGGACGGCTGTCGGCAGTTTCGTCTTGAACGACGCATTTATTCTAATACGCCGGACGGTGTGGTACAAGGCAGCGTATGGGCTTCTGGATGCTGCTGCTGAGGCTGCCGCAAGCGCAGAGGAGACGTGCACCGAAAAGGCCGACGCGTTAGTGTCGTCGTACCTGACGTCGCTTGACGCGGACAGACCTGAGGCCGGTACAGAGGAGCAGCGGTCGCACCGGGCCAAGGCTTTAAAGGCGCTGGCGAAGGTGGTGAATAAGGGAGTCTTTGGCAAGGACGTATCTCAGGCCAAGACAGCTGCGGCGATCGAGTGTGCACTGGCGACTGAGCGGTCACAGGACGTGCAGAAGCTGCTGAAGGAGGCTTTGTCTGAGACAAAGTAGCTTGTTGTTGTTACAGTTCCTACATCTACTCATATCTATCCTTATTTGTTTATTTCTTGTACATTTCTCGTTTAGCTTTCCATTCTTATTCGTTTTACATCGAAGAAGCTCATTTACCAAACAAGATAAGACCCGGCAAAGTATCTAGACTGAGATATAGACGGAATGAGACAGCATCGATCGCATATAGCCCAGCCGGCCGAAAATACCTAAAAAGACAAAATCTTAAAATCAGCACAGTTCGACTGGCAATGGTACTTATACATTGTGAACCTCCCAGCAGCAATGCTAGAGAAGCTCGTATATACCGCGCCTACTACTGACAGAGTAGGCTTCTCAACAGGTGAGCACCATTCCTGTTGACATCCTGGACACTGACTGACAGCCGAAGAAAGAATGACAACAGACTGTAGTGGGCGTCTGACTGGCACCATTGCAATTACATAAACGGGCACTAAACTCGTCCGATATCTACCATCGACCGACTATGCAATGCCAAAGAAAAACACACAATTGCATCCTCAACGACGTCGATGAAAAAAAGCAACGATCTTGGGGTGTTTGTCGCGGGTGGTGGTTGGAAATGACGTGGATCGGAGATGATATGTAGAAAGAAACCGAGATCACCAAGAAATTGCCAAATATATCCCAATAGCCTGTATATCTGTAGGGTCTTGTTTTGTGATTATACATGGCCACAGACAATACTATCATCACCAAGTGACTACTTATCGTGCCAATAGCACTAGCTCTGTGATTGGCCGTCTGACAGAGCTCCGTTATTGCGTCACTGTACCTGTAGGTGTCTCAGTTAGGCCAAGCGGGGCATAGTAATTTAGGGAACATTTGCGTGTGTTTGGACTATTACAGCTATCAGTGCTAAACACAAGCACCGTCGTCACCGTGCCTGCCTTACACATTGCTTTGTTTCCTTATGTCAGCCTAACTTTCAACAATGCTTTCTTGCCTCTCTTCAATAACAGCTTCGCCTCTTCTCAAGAACTTTTGAGATCTTCACCACGCACGCGATATTTCGACCACGACTTGGCTGGCTTGACTTTCTCAAAGCGGCATTGCTTGTGAGAGCAACGCGAACACCCCACAAGCTGCAAAAGAGGGGCACTCTGTGTTTCTTCGCCGAATTTCTACCTCCAACCTTGATCTTCATCATCTTTATTTTCGACCTCGACTCGATTTCACAAACCTTAGCCGACGTCTCGAGTGTATCAACAGCACTAGAATCTCAACAAGCACACATATGCACACGCGACACCGTTTCACATCAAACAGAGATAGAACAGTATAAAACTAGACCATAAGAACCGCCACGATGGATGACCTTGTGGCCCAGCTGACGGGCATTACCGGCACGACCGATTACATTGCTCGCCAGCTGCTGGAGATGGCCAATGACGATCTCAGCCAGGCTCTTGTTCTCTTCTACGATACCGACATGGCCACTGTCCTCGCCAGACAAGAGACAAGTGCGAGCTCCGGAAGCGCAGGAGCAGCACGCACAGCAAACGCCAACACATCAACCAGCCGCTCTACAGCGCATCGCCAAGACAATGATGGCATCATCCACATCGACGACAGCGACGATGATTTTGATGATGTCGATAATGGCCTCGAAGATATCGAAGATTACAACTCGGATGATGACATGGCCGACATAGAAAACACTACAAGCGACGCGGCTGCCGTTGCGCTGCGAGCACAGGAGGAAGAGGATGCCGCCATGGCTAAGCGGCTGCAGGAGGAGATGTATTCTGAGCGCGGCGCTGGCGGTGCCAGTGGTTCTGGAGCTGGCGGTTGGGAGGACGACGAGATCCGAGCGCCGATGGGCCGCACAACAGAGACGCTCGTGGATCCCATCTACGATGGCGGTATTGGCGAAGGTTACGGGGGTCCTTCGTTGTACCAGCGCATGCAGCAGAACCGCAACGGCATGGCAGCTTCGAACCCTTTCCGCGGAGTGTGGGACAACGATGCTGAACCCGAAAGCCTCGACGCCTATGACGACGACATTATCGAGCCCGAAAGTGTGACAGCAGCAGACCCCGATATCTCCATCACCAACGCTCTGCGACACGGTGGCAGAGGCGGCAGAGCCAGCGCGATGAGAGGAGTCATAGGCACAGGACCATCGAGTCGAGGCTCGACGCATGCCGCACGGCTGGCAGACCTCTTCCGTCCGCCGTTTGACCTAATGGACTCCAGTATCCGCTCCTGGGATGATGCGCGCTCCATCGGAAAAGAGGAGAAGAAATGGATCCTGGCCAACATCCAGGACATGTCCGACTTTCTCTGCCAGACACTAAACCGCGATATCTGGAAAGACGAAGCCGTCAAGCAGCTCGTGCGCGAGAACTTTGTATTCCTGCAGTACAATAAGGAAGACACCGCCGCGCAGTCGTACATCCAATACTACATGCCGGGCGGCCAGCACGAAAACCCAGACAACTACCCGCACATTGGCATCGTTGACCCACGCACAGGCGAGCAGGTCAAGGTCTGGTCTGGCCGGCCCTTTCCCTCGGCACCCGAGTTCCACGCCCAGCTTGCCGAGTTCCTCGACCGCTACAGCCTCGACTCGTCCAAGAAGAACCCCGTGCAGCGGACGAAGCCGGCTGTGGTCAAGGATGTCGGCCGCATGACCGAGGACGAGATGCTTGAGATGGCTCTCAAGAACAGTTTGGAGACGGGCGGAGCCAGCGGGTCTGGTTCTGGTTCTGGTTCGGGCAGCGGCAGTGCCAATGATTCGCGCACGGCTCTGGTCGATCCTGACAAGTTGACAGGTACACCTGCCGAGGCAGCACCAGAAGAAGCAGCACCAGAAAGTGTCTTTACAAAGATTGCTTCAGACAAGCCACACGAAGAGCCACCCGCCGGCCCGACTGTCACACGGATTCAGTTCCGGCACCCAGGCGGCCGCATCATCCGGCGGTTTAACGTGGCCGACCCCGTCGAGCGGATGTACGAGTGGCTCAAGGCGGAACCGCTGTCGGAAGCAGAGGGCAAAGAGGGCGCCGAGTTTGAGTTAAAGCCAGTGCCAGCAACGCCAGGGCGTGACCTGCTGGACGAGCTGGAGAAGACTATTGAGGAGGCGGGCCTGAAGCAGGCGACTGTCATGATCGAGTACGTCGAGTAAGGGAGTTCTTCGTCGTTGTTAATCCTTTCGCAATGTCTTTTCTTTTTGTTTGTTAGTAGCATACCCGGAACTAGGTTAATAGATTTATTTGTTTCTATCTCCAATGTGTCCCCCCCTTCTCCTTATTCTCTTTGTTTTGTTTCTTTCTACTTTGTTTATTTATATAAGAACAACATACTTTTTGCACAATTACATTTATGAGTAGAAGAGTAGAAATACGGAGAAGGTAAAACACGAAAAAAATGACTTAACATCATACATACGGTCTCAAACCTTTCTTTCTTTTCATTTCGTAGTTGAGTATGTGAGACTTTTCAAAACCAACCAATTCTAATTCTGACCACACCACTACTGTCTCACTGGCGGCTTGTCCCAAGAAGAGAGCTTCTCGTCCAGTCGTTGCCATCAGCCGGTCAGCCCGTCTAATCACTCACATCGAAATGCGGGAGTATCCTTGCCAGTTACCAGGAACCCAACGTATTGCTACCTCATAGTTTTGTGTTGCGACTTTGAGTAATGACTAATTAACTATTTAAAATTCAAGCGAGGATACAAAAAGAAGTCTGCTTTTGCTAGCTAATGCCTCCTTCCTTTTTCACGCATCTCACACCCTTACCGCTCCTTCCTCCTTCTTTCTTTCTATTTCCGACATCTACTCTGCTCTGCACAGGCTATATCTCGTATTTCTCGCTCGCACCTTCCAGTTCGACACTCTGTCTTATCCCGTTATCTTCCATTCCCGTCCCGCTTCAATTGCAATCCACCATCTACCACTTGTGTTCATATTTCCTTTCGGCCACTGGACCACGTACCTGATTGTTTACACTTGGTCCCGTCTCGTCCTGTTACCCCGCCGTTTCGCCAGTCGACCCACTGTATTTTTGTCCTGCGAACTCAACTGTCCATTACGTCTGCTCTAATCGTAGTCTCACACACGCAGCACTTGCCCTCTACGTCTTGTCGACACGTCTTCACCGTCTTCACCGTGCACCCTGCATCTCTCTTTCTTTCCCGACGCCCTTTCACCAGTCGACGATCATTGACTGGCCGTCTTGTTTGCTGCCTCGCTGTCCCTGCTCAGTCGACTGCCGAGACACGCCTATCAATCGCGACCTTAGGCGACTTTATCTCGCCTCGTCCCTAGATAGCTTCACCGCGCCTGTCCCTTGTTTGACAGCCTCGAGCGCAAGACGCAAGGGAGAGCACCCAACGCTATTCGTTACATTTTCTTTCCTCATTTTTCTTCTGACCATCTTGGATCCTATCGTTCTATCATCCCATTGTTTCACTATTCTTTCCGTCTATTCGTTCCGATATACTTCTTTCGCTTCACCGTTCTCTCCATGCCTCACGATACGACAGTCAGCACACCTTGACACGACCACGCTCGTTTTTTGCCGACGACGACAACAACAACCTCGCAGACCCTGGCGGTTACCACGAAAGAAAACGGTTCCTAACGACATTCTTTACACTGGCTCGCAGCTGCAGCTGTTTCGACTGACGACACACGACACACGACACGACAAACGATACAAAACAACGTGACTGCATAGACAACGACCCCATCACACGATCTTTTTTGTTCACTACCATAACCACATGTCGAGTATTTGAGGCCGCACACAATATACAATATGGCGACCCGGGACGACGACTACTCCGGCTCAGGGTCTGCAGATCCAGAGCAGCTCTACACCAAGGAATATTGCATTGGCGGCGGCAGCTTTGGCAAGGTCTACAAAGGGTAAGCCGCTTGCAGACAGCAGATACAATGCAATTGGCCCAAGCCAGACCAAGCATGACCAAATAGCTAACTCTCCAGTGTCGACAAGCGCACCGGACAGGCTGTCGCTATCAAGATTATTGATATTGAGAGCGCCGAGGACGAGGTCGAGGATATTATTCAAGAAATCGCCATTCTGTCCGAGCTGCAATCGCCCTATGTTACCAAGTACTACGGCTCCTACGCCAAGGGTGCCGAGCTCTGGATCGTCATGGAGTTCTGCGCTGGTGGCAGCTGTGCCGACCTAATGAAGCCGGGCCTCATTGGCGAAGACTACATTGCCATCATTGTGCGGGAGCTGCTGCTCGGTCTCGACTACCTTCATGCTGACAAGAAGCTGCATCGCGACATCAAGGCGGCCAACGTCCTGCTCAGCTCCAACGGCCAGGTCAAGCTCGCCGATTTCGGTGTCTCCGGCCAGCTGTCTGCCACCATGACCAAGAAGAACACCTTTGTTGGCACTCCCTTTTGGATGGCACCCGAAGTAATTAAGCAGTCCGGTTACGACCACAAGGCAGACATCTGGTCTCTTGGAATCACCGCCCTCGAGCTCGCCAACGGCGAACCGCCCTATGCCGATATCCACCCCATGAAAGTCCTCTTCCTGATCCCCAAGAACCCCCCACCACGCCTTGACGGCCCTCAATTCTCAAAGGCATTCAAAGACTTTATCGAGGTATGCCTGCGCCGCGACCCCAAGGAACGGCCAACAGCGCGTGATCTGCTGCGGCACCCGTTTATTCGACGTGCCAAGAAGACCAGCTACCTGACCGAGCTTATCGAGCGCCACAGCCGTTGGAGCGCGACGCACAAGAATGATGATGACGACGACGGCGATTTCCAGAATGCGCAAAACATGCAGCCGCAACAGCAACAGCAGTACATGCAGGAGGATAACGGCGTCAATGAGGACATGTGGGATTTTGGCACTGTTCGCTTGGTGGGTGACCGGGGCGGCATAGCACACAACCCCCACCACAGCCAACAGCAGAACGAAAACAACCCCTATGGTAGTCTCATGGGGTACCGGCAGAGCGGCCTCAATGCAATGGATGAGGCAGCAACAAATGCAAGATCATCACGGTCCACTGAAAGCTCTGACGATTACGGCGAGACTCGGCGAGATCCTCGCGACCTTCGAGACTCTAGCAGAAGCCCGACTAAGGCAGTGTTTGATCGGGAGCGGGATACCCTCAAGGGGGCCATGGCGTCGTCTTCGTCGGGTACAGCACGCCAAGTCAGCCCACAGCGCAAACCAGTCCCTGTTGTGACACCTGTGATCCCGGGAGCTCCTCTGTCACAGCTGCAGCAAGTTCAGCAGATCCAGCAGCAATTGCAATATCAGCAGTACCAGGCAAGCCAGCATCTGACGCTAGATACGACATCGCCCGAGACTCCTCGCCCACAACACATCCAGCAATCTCATATCAACTTCAATAACGCAGCCACACCTACGCGCCCTTCGGTTTCATCCGACTATGACCGTGTCCTGTCCGAACAATTACAGCGTGACATGGGTGGTATGAACCTGGCCGCGGCTATCTCCCAGAGCCCACAGCAGCCCGTACACCAAAGCCAAAACCAGAGCCAGTACCCTCCTCCGGGACGGCAGCAACTGATCTCAAAGAGCTCGCAACAGAGCCTTGTCCAGCCTCAGTCTGCAGACCAGTCAAGGCCGACATCAAGGGTTGGCCCTATGGCACTGCCTGAAATCCCCCCTTTCCGTGGCGGTCCATCTGCTGCCCAGCAGTCGCAGCAGTCCCCGCCTCAATCCCAGCAGGTGCAGCAGGTCCAGCAGAAACAGCCGCTTCAGCCTCCACCAGGCCTGCCCCACCCGAATTCCCAGCAGCAACAGCAACTCCAGCAGCAGCAGGCATACCTACAACAGCCTCCGCGAGATGAGTCGTCTGGCACCCCTGTTTCGTTCCCGTCGCCGGCGCCGGCAAACACCCACGGGGAACTGGACGCATTGAATGACGTCATATTCCCTGCTCTCGAAGAGGCTCTCAAGAGGCGACAAATCCGTGTGCAGCGTCTCAAAGCCGCGCCAACCGTCGATCCTGCCGTTTCCTCCAAGGCTGAGGTGGCCCACGA
Source organism: Ophiostoma tasmaniense (assembly GCA_022392925.1). Classification (NCBI taxonomy): domain Eukaryota; kingdom Fungi; phylum Ascomycota; class Sordariomycetes; order Ophiostomatales; family Ophiostomataceae; genus Ophiostoma; species Ophiostoma tasmaniense. Next base: position 249,828 of record JAKRGK010000008.1, on the reverse strand, counting down.
CAAGATCCGCAGGCTCGTATACAAGCTGGCGCATGTCTGCAAGGAGATCGATCACTTCGACAAGACAGAGCCCGTCGGCATGGGCAAAGACGTCGGCACATTTTTGGAGGGGCTACTCGAAGAGATTCTCGTCAGGGTTGAGCCGTTGGACGAGGAATGAGAGCTACTACCACCACACTCCTTGGAGGTTTCTTTTGTTCTTCCATGTTTTGTTTCACACTCTTGTGTTTCTAGCTCTGTTTTGTTAACAATTTTGTTTTATTGGCTTGCTTGTCTGTTTATTGTTTTCTTGCCACTTGCTTGGTGCATGTACGTATAGAGTATACTTATGGGAATGGAGTACGGAAAAGGAATGAATTATATTATCTATTAACAGAGTGTGTGTCCTGACGATGCCGGGACATCTGACAACGAAAAGAAGCTACTCCCGCCAGTAGGTGTAAACCTTGGCCTCCCAGGAATAGAGAGGCTCCCGTCCCACCCACTCGGCTGGCACATCGCGATTGTGTGTCACCTCGCGCCAGCCGGCCATGTCCTTGTTAGGGAAGTTTGGTACTACGTATTCGTTGGGGATGTCCTGGTCTGTAAAGTTGGCCACCACCACGACTGGGCTTTCGCACTCTGCAGTACCACCGCGGCTCCATGCCATGACCTTTCCGCCGCGAGATGCGTCGACATGGAAAATATTGGTGTCGTCGTGTCCCAGTGCCGGACAGGCTGTGCGGAACTTGGTCAGCAGGGCGACATACCCAAACAAAGCCTGCCGCCAACCACCGTCGTTTTTGCGCTCGTAGTTCACAGGGTCAGTCTGCTTGCGCGCCATATCCTGGCTCTGGTCTTCCTGGTCGGCAAACTCTTCGCCCGCAAAAATCATCGGCACGCCAACCGACATCAGCAGCAGCACAAACGCAAGCTTGACCCTCTTCTCAATTTCCAGGTCATCCTTGATGCCGCTCTCGGCTAAAAAGTTGTACATGCGGCCCTTGCGGTAGCCCTCGATATCGTGCGACGTCAAATAGTTGACCGCCTGCGAGCCGTCGCTGAATGACCCGCCGTTGAGCTGGTCTTGCCGGCAGTCGACGAGCTTGCGCACAGTCCACTCGAAGTCGTCGCCGCCCCAGCCTTCGCCGAGCACTGCCGCACGCGCACGCTGTTGCCAGTTCTCGTTCCAAAGCGCATCCAGACAACCGCTAGTCAGCATGCCGATGGGCAGACTCAACTCTTCGCCAACCACCAGGAATTTTGACTTGTCAACTTCGCTACCGTATCTCTCGCCATACAGCTCCCATGCACGTTCCTTGTACGACTTGATAAAGTCCCAGCTGCCCACGTTGTTGAGACTATCGAGGCGCAGGCCACCGACACCGAAATCAGTCATCCAGCGCGTCAGGTGAGCCCGGTGAAAAGCCCACGCCGGCTGGATGGGGTTATCGGAAACGGCACTACCGCCCTCCGGGTCGTAGCCGTCGACGGTGGAAATGTACCGCCAGGGCCGGCCACCGTAGCCATCACGTTTCTGACCTCCTGTGTTACCAGCCTGGTAGCTATCCGGGTTGTTTGGCTCCGAGTTGGGGTCGAGGTGAAAGACATTAGCTTTGGTATCGTCGCCGTACACGTCGCCGTACGAGTCGTGACCAAAGGCCATCACGACATCGGTAAACATTCGGATACCCTGCTTGTTGATCGTTTCCGACAGCACGGCAAGCTGCGATGCCGTGCCCAGATCGGCATCGGGGGCCATGTAGTGTGCCGTCGCATAGCCCCAGTCTCCCTTGGGCTTGGCGTCAGCTGCAGGCAATAGCTCGAGAGCGTTGACACCGAGCTCCTGCAGGATGGCCTTGGACTCGTCGCTGCCGTAATGCTTACCAGGAGCACTAGCATCAAACAGCGCCGTCACATCCGCAAACGTGCCGATATCAACCTTGACATTCACACCGCCGCTCTCGGCAGCACGGTCGGGCTGTGTACCAGCGCGTGTCCACGACGTCGGCAACTCGTAAATCACCATGTGGTTGTTGCTCGGCAGATCAGCCTGCACAGCAACAGGCGTACGGTATGACTCTTTGCCATTGACATCGCATGACCACAGCTTGCCGTCACGGAACTTGATGATGGCAGGCGGCTGGGTCGAGTTGGAGCGCGCCTTGGCATTCTCGAGACCGAGGTAGCTGTAGTCGACCGTGAATGCCATCGGATCAGTGACGGTCTGGTCACCGACCTGAAACCAGTAGTGGTAGACCGTGTCATTGACCAGAGTAGGCTGCACCTGGGCCGGATCTAGGAGCCACAGGCCCGGCTTTCCGTCGGCGGCGACAAAAGACTGCTGCGAATGCTGGGCGAATTTGGTCTGGGCACTCTCTCCGTCAAAAGTGCCAATTACTAGCGCGGGCGGTGCTTCGAGTTCCAGACCTGGCAGCCAAAAGACAAAGTGGCTGCTTCGACGATCGAGGATGTCTGTCTTGTAAGCCATAGCGACGGTGACGAATATCAGACAAAAAGTGATGATGCTGTGCTATATTATAAAGCAGTGCATAGCATAAGGCCTATTGCCAGCAGATAAACGGCATGAACCGTTCTTATACAAAAGACGACAGCCGCATCACTGGAATGACGCGCGTTGGATAGGTGCTGGTCGGTAGCACATGAATCACAGAAACCAAGCCATACCGACGCGCTGCATCAAGATTGGCCAATGTAAGCTTGGAGCTATGACGTCTGCATAAATGGTCCAGACTTGAAATTTACCTGCATCCTGCAGTCTGCAGTAGACCAATATCTACTAGCGACAATACATATTCACTCAAACTGGGACTTCTACCAGGAATATATCGATTGTTGGCTTGTATACAATTCTTCCAATTTAATTGTCGAGTATCATTGGCCGACGTCATTATCGTGAGATGTTCTAGATGGATAAGATACCAGATACGGCTAGGGCCTGAGTTTAGAGGGGCAGCATCGTGTATTGCAGGGGTGTGGTTGTTGTTTGAAGTGACAGAGATGAAAGGCTTGGAGGATGAGATCGTGATTTGATGTTTTCTATCATCGTGAAATCAGTGCTTAATCATCTTTCTTGGGTGATAAAAGCTGGGACTAATGAAGACAATTTTGAGAATGAAGCCAGTCGCGCCTTCGCCTTTTGCCCACAACATGCCCCTCTAGTGTACAGAGTTGGAGTGCACTGAAACGGAAGCTACGGTGTCTGGGGTATCTGCAGTCGCTGTCGCTCCTTCCATGTTAATGCTAATACTGGGGACAATTGCATTAACATTTTTCCTATTCGACTCGTCGCTTCGGCTTTGGTCCTCTCGCATGCGGATTACGGCGGAGATTGGTCGGTGCAGCCACCAAGCACCGACACTAAGCCACATACAGCCAAAATGCCCCGCCATAATCCACTTCTGACAGCTGTTGCCAGCTCTTTGCAGCTGGCACCGGCTATTATCTTTCTTCCTTATCACCTTATCGCGCGGCTGTTTGCCGATAATGGTATCAAAAGGCTGCTGGCCAGTGTTAGTGCGGCATTTGACGGTGGGCAGGTGGGCTGCGGGAACAGTCGTCCCTGCCATTTCCACTCCTCCCGCTGTCCTTTTTCCCTCGCTATTTCGTTTCGCTATTTTTTCTCGCTCACAAAACCATCACGACCCGGAGCTGTGCTCTTCTCCTCTTTACACCACTTTCTCTCCTTCTGACCCTCTCCCCTCCTCTCACTCGCCAACCACGTCCTCAACCGCCACGATGATGTCCACGCGCTCCTCTAGAACGGCCCAGGTAAGAACGATTTATCTGACGTTTTTTTTAATGTCTACATTTCCTTTTATGCTTGCATCGCCAATTCGACCATCGTCACATGCAAAACGAGCCTCACTTTCGAATCGAATTTACGACTTAACTCGCTTTCTGGCAGCTATACTGCCACCCGCATTTTGCCGAAAATTATACTAATCCAACTAGAGCCTTTTCCGCTCCGCCGCCGCCGCCGTGCAGCACCCCTCCCCCGTCGCTGCCCGCAGCTTCGCTACCGTCCAGTCCGACATCTTCAAGCCTACCAAGTACGGCGGCAAGTACACTGTCACCCTCATCCCTGGTGACGGTATTGGCGCCGAGGTTGCCGAGTCGGTCAAGACCATCTTCAAGGCCGACAACGTTCCTATTGAGTGGGAGCAAATCGAGGTCACCGGTGTCGACACTGCCGTCCCTACCGGCCGCACCGAGGACATCCTGAAGGAGTCCATCGCTTCCCTCCGCCGCAACAAGCTCGGTCTTAAGGGTATCCTACACACCCCCGTCTCGCGCTCCGGCCACCAGAGCTTCAACGTCGCCCTCCGCCAGGAGCTCGACATCTACGCCTCTATCTCCCTGATCAAGAACATCCCCGGCTACGAGACCCGCCACAAGGATGTTGATCTGTGCATCATCCGTGAGAACACTGAGGGCGAGTACTCTGGCCTTGAGCACCAGAGCGTCCCGGGCGTCGTCGAGTCGCTGAAGATCATCACCCGTGCCAAGTCCGAGCGTATTGCCAAGTTTGCTTTCAGCTTCGCCCTCGCCAACAACCGCAAGAAGGTTACCTGCATCCACAAGGCCAACATCATGAAGCTGGCCGACGGTCTGTTCCGCAGCACCTTCCACGCTACCGCCAAGGAGTTCCCTACCCTCGAGGCCAACGACATGATTGTCGACAACGCCTCCATGCAGTGTGTCAGCCGCCCCCAGCAGTTCGACGTCCTGGTCATGCCCAACCTGTACGGTGGCATTCTGTCCAACATCGGTGCTGCCCTGGTCGGTGGCCCTGGTATTGTTCCCGGCTGCAACATGGGCCGTGATGTCGCTGTCTTCGAGCCCGGTTGCCGTCACGTCGGTCTTGACATCAAGGGCAAGGACCAGGCCAACCCCACCGCTCTGATCCTGTCTGGCTCCATGCTGCTGCGCCACCTTGGTCTGGACGACCACGCCAACCGCATCTCCAAGAGCATCTACTCTGTCATTGCCGAGGGGTAAGTTATATTTCCCTATCATATGAAATGTTTTTCATTTGCTAACAACCAAACAGCAAGGTCCGCACTCGCGATATGGGCGGCAACGCCACCACCCACGAGTTCACCAAGGCCATCCTCGACAAGATGGAGACCCAGTAAATTATCCTCCGATAATTTATTATGTCTGAATGTTACGTCATATTCTTCAGTCTCTAGCAGGCCCTTCGCCGTCATAGGTTCTTCTGTTTGAACCCCTATCTCCTGAATCTACCACCTCTTGGATCTGATGACCTCGGATGCCAGCCTTTTCTTGCATACTTCCGTTTGTCTTTAGTCTGTATCCCCCATTTGTGTCTTCGTCTATACATTGTACTTTGTCTTACGTCTGCCAAGTTCAAATGCATAGTCCAGAAGGGCCGGACCCCTAACCTAGAGCCAGAGATAAAGGACAAGTGCGATGAAGAACGAAGAAGAGAAAGACGTCTAATTTCTTGGACTAGCACTAATCATGTATTGGGATCTTGGAATCTCCCTTGCGTGGTACCTGTCTCTTATTTCGTGTTTTATTTTGTCACCCAAGCGTACATAGACAACAGAAACATATTTGTAAAAGAAATTGAGCCCGGTTGTTGGTGTCAGATGCATTTTAATACTGGCTACGCTAGCTTCAGTCAAGTACAGATGCACATAGATTGGTTTACGGACAATACCAGTGTTCTATCAGATTGACGTAAAGTGTTGTCTACAAGGACAATTCAAACAGTAAATCTTTTTATCCAAAAAAACCATCATTGCTAGCGAGCGGCTAAACTTCGGCGTACGGCATTATTCTGTGTCCTCATTCGCAGATAGTTCATCATCTACCAGCCGAAGCTCTCCTCAAAGTACTCGATACAGTCGCGATCTGTCTCCATATTATCGGCAACGACAAGACGCACACTGTCGGCTAGGACGGTGGGACCACATACCATGACAGCCATGCGGGCCTCAGTGCCCTTGATCGATTGCGCCAGTCCACGAACGGCAGCAAGCACATCGGGACGGCCGGCGTGGATGAAGTAATCGCGAGCGTTATCCGCTCCAGATTTGCCAGCAGGCTTTTTCACAGCCTTCTCGTCAACCGTCTTCTCGGCACTGCCAGCGGTTGAGTCAACATTGTCTGTCGATGAAGACGCAGACGAGCCAACATCGCTGTCGTTGCCAACAGAACGCTTCGAGTTGTACATGGACACAGTTACATCAGAGCGCTTTAAGATCTGGTCAAGCGGGCCGTTTGCAATGATGCGCATGTACTCGTCACTGCGGTCAGACCAAATGAGGTTGATGTGGCGCGTGCGGGTAGGGATACGGCCACCACTGGCAGCAGCGGCAGCGCCCTTCTCTGTGCGGCGAACATGGTCCAGAAGGTAGGGGAAAACACCAGCGATACCCGATCCTCCGGCAACCAGGAGAACCTCCTCAAAAGTGTGGGTAGGCTCGGACTTTCCGTAGGGGCCCTCCAGCAGGATCGGTGTCTGGATCGTGGCAGTCTCGCCTCCCTTCTTGATACACTCGTTCATAAGCTTCTTGGTCCAACCATCGTACGGACGGGCCCAGAACTGCAAGTGCAGTTCACCACTATCCGTGTCCTGCGACCAGTGGCCCAGAGTGAAGGGGTGGTTCTCCCAGCCCAGCCAACGCATGGGCTGGTACAGGTAGTAGTGCTGACCGGGTGCGCCGAAAAGCTTATTATTGCCAGGGACGACATCAATGATGATCATGTTGCCAGTTGCTTCGTACGACACGGTGGCCTTGGCCGTAGACTTAAGCGTCAGGCCAGAGCGGTGAACGTACAGGTTGACATAGGCCTGGCGGACAAGGCGCAGGAAACGATCAAAACCCCAGAGAGCGGCAGCCGAAATGAGGAAGGGCTGGTTGTACTCATCAATGTCAAAGATGTTGGTGTGGTAGTACAAAAAGGCAAGTAGCAGAACGGAAAGGACAATGTGGACCATCAAGAAGTTCTCGTACAGCTTGTTGCGGAAGTAGCTGAAGGAGAAGAGAACAATAAAGCTCATCACGACGGTGGCAGCAAAGCCAATGGCATACCACAGCTCCTCGAAATCCGACTTGTAGTACTCACCGTAGTCGGCCGTGAAGAAGTAGCACGTGTAGCCGATGGAGTGAATGATACCCTGTAGCGTGGCAATACGTGCAACATGGCGATGGAAAATGTTAAAAGTGCCAAAGCTCCAGCCAGTCATCCATAGGAAGATATTGTTGCGGCCGCTAAACACCCACATTAGCGGAAAGTTACCGTAAGACATGATGCCAGTACGATCGGCCAGGTAGCGCCACACCTGGGCCGGCACCTGGGACCAGTACAGGTTGCCCTCGAAGCCGTGGATGTTGACACCACCCAGGATGATACTAATGATCCAGTAGGCAATGACGACAAACGTCTCGGCACGCGTGGGGATGGAGCAACCAAGTAAGCGCGTCTGGTGGAATGGCGGAAGAGCACTGGGAGTAGTAAAGTGCTTGCGGACAATGGCAACGGAACGAACAAAGACGTTAGCTTTGCCGGCGGGCTTCGACGAAGCAGCACGCCCCGAGGCCTCGGCATCAGAGTAGACGTAACCGCGGCGCTTCTCGACGACCTTGCGGACAATGTTCTGAAAGACGCCGAAGAAGATAATGGTGGCCCAAAAGCCATAGCCGGCGTAACTTGACTGTTAGTTGTGTCCAGAATAGTAGTGAGTCGGCGGTCACTTACAGGTAGTGCACATGGGTGCGTTCCTCAAATTGCCATGCCTGCTCGGTGCGGTAACTGAGACTAAACCAGGCCGGGGCAACGACGAATGGAGCGGTGACATTACTATCCTCCTCAACGTCATTCTGGTTGAGAATACGGATTCTCGAAATAGCCTCCTTGGTCAAGTTGGCAGCAAACTCGGAGGCAGGGGCCAGTGGAATTTCGCCGTATTTTTCGCAGTAATCGCTGAGCGACTTGATACCGTATTCAATCTCCTCTTCGTTGCAGTAAGTGTAGACAGAGGCGTAGATAGACACGACGGCGTTGGGCTCCTGGCAAACCTGGCCGTAGTAGCTGCCGTAGTAGTCACCGGGCCACTCAAAGTTACCGTAGATATCCAGCATGGCCTGGCCACAGTTGATCCGGGGATCACCCAAATCAAATTTCGCAGCAACAGGAGTCACCTGCAGCAATAATGCCAACAGGCTTGCTGCTGCGAGCCGAATATATGATGGGATCATCGTGTGTGTGTGTGATGATAGGGGGGATTGGAGAGAGAGCAAGAAGACAATGGGTACAAAGACTATATCCAGGAGATCAGTTCCACCAAAGTCTCGGACAATGTAAATAGGGGAAGCTGGAGAATACTGTATGGACCGATGAAGAAAAGAAGAAAAGATAAGATGATCGACGGTAGGACATGTGGGTTAATATATAGTCTGATGGGAATGAGAAGATACTTGGACCTTGGTAACTGGGATGCAATAACTCATAGGCTAGAAAATCGAAAAGCTGCCGGACAGTAAGCCGACAAGTATGGCTCTGGGGATGGTATGAGATGTGCTATTGATATCCTCGGCTACCCGTTGGCTGGATGCAGGGTAGCAAAGTGCGGGATGCTTGACAAAAGGAAAACTTAGTTTAGAAGAAGAATAAATATAAAATGGGCAAAGTAAAAGCCAAAAAGTTACGAAAAAAAGAAAATAAGGAAGGAAAAGAAGAAGCACATGGGAGGGCAAAGGAAACGTTCCGCGTGGTATGGATCAGCAAACTCTGTTGTTCATGGAGTCCCCGGTCCTACTCTGAAGATCCATTGTACCTTATTGTACTTGGATCTGATTATATTACCCACGGTCATTTTATCTCTTATATTTTCGCAACACACTAAGGATTTTTATCTGATGCATTTAGTATCTGATCAGACTAGAATATCCATGCCCTATTGGGACTTACACAAAGACTCAGAAATTCCGTCTGTCAAAGCACGCAACCGACAATAAATTATGGCCATTAACGCAGTAAAAGTCGGATCAAAATTCTCGAAACAAAGGCAAGATAAAGAAAGTCATTGGATGCCATAACTCGATCTAGTATTCCATAGCAATGCGAAGGCGGTGTACCGACTGTTTATGCTGCTGGTCTTATTGGCGTGGCGTTCAAGAACCACTCAAAATCAATGTGGCTTCACCTTATCAATAAAACCATCCATGATACAAGCAGCTTCGCCGAAAAACCGACAGAAAAGACTCTATGCTAACGCCCTGACGTGCTCGCTATGCAGCTGACGGGACAAATGTGGGAAACGATTACCACCACCTTCCGCTCTATCCACGAGTAAAAAATATAGGAACTACTGGAAAAAAAAGTATGTATAGATATTGACAATTTATTATCAGATATAATGGATCTTGAAATATTGTCTAGAAGAAGTTGTATCTGGGTATCACCCCGCCGGATTACATGTGTATTGTTCTTTTTATCTCTGATTTTGCGTACATGGAGCTCTATTCCTAATGGCGATGCCGAAGATGATAGCAGTAGCAGCGGCGACGACGACAATATTAAATCGCTTTGATTTTCGGCTTCCTTTATTTGCTAAGCCATATATCTTATAGACCCCGCGCGAACAACACTATATTCGGGACGAGTTACACATCTCCGTCGTGTCATAACAATCAATATACGGCTTACAAGAGCGGGTATTTATTTGTTCTTTATTTTCCACCTGTGCTGACTGGACCAGCCCTTACAACAGAACGGCGAACAAACACGAGAAATGTACGTGTAAAACCTCCAAGCCAGTTGATGTCTTAAGTAAGACAATACGCCAAAAACCGATGCAGAGACACAGAGTTGAACACAGTCAACAGTCGAAGAGTATTTCTCCCCACGCCCAGCATCTTCCCAACCTACTGAAATCCAAACCACTCAAGCCCACCGAGGTCTTATGTAATGCCAACATGGCTTACCACCTCTCGCGGGGAAGAAATGAGTCTAGATGGAGTGGTTGGGGCCAACTGGGTCCATTTGTGAATAAGAAATCATGGTTGCAAGCCACGGAAGTTTCTAACTCTCCCATGTGTGATGGGTCCACGACATAAATGTGGCATGCTGCGCTCTTCGCCTTTGATACAGAGCTACCCGGCAGAGTCAGGAGTCGGAGGAACAGTGTAAGTCTGGGGTTTTAGGATGTTTTTTTTTCGTTCAATAGATATTAGATGCTTGTTTGAGATGGCTCTTTCGATTTGTGGAAGCCATATAGGGGGTCGAGGCTAACGATTCAAGCCAAGCCAAGAAGCTAAATTTTCTAGAAAGCCTTGTTTTTACCAAGGATCAAGGAAATGCTTGTCAATCTAGGCATTTACTTTAGGATGACGGTCCCTGCGGTGTATCCCTGGACCTGGCCTTATATCAATTATGAAGAACAACCTTGGTCATGGTAGTGTCGTGATAGCTATGGCTTTGTTCTGCGGAGATTCACACACATATCCATCAGTTCGATAGGTTTAAATCAGTGGTAAAGTGTAAAGACAGCATATGGCATGGCCTATTGGATCGAATACTGTAGAGACCCAAGACCGACTATCACAGTAGTTCGGTCTTTTCATCATCAGAATACTCTGTATCACACAGATTTGAGTACTTTGAATCGCACATAATCTACTTGTGCAGTCCTCGTATTGTACCCTTACTGTAATCAGATTAGATTAGATTGATACCCGCAATACCAAATTAGAGTTAGCACCATGCATCCCTGCACAAAGAATTCGACGATTAAATCCGCACAATCAGATAATCGCACTCGTATTGATTAGATGAATACAAGCGGTTTTCGTTCCATACGTTGTGTCACTACTTGTCAAGTGACTCCCATCACCCTCGCCGGGGTTTTAGAGTTAGCTTAAAATTAGCTAGTGGGGTGAGCACGGTGTAATATCGTCGAGAAATGCCGACGTCGGTACTTTTTTTGTTCTCGTTCAAAGATTTAATTCTCGTTTTTTTAACGATGTATTGTGTGATTAGTATTGACTTTTGACATGGTGGCATTGGCGAGTGAGAACGATGCAAAAACGCCACATAATACCACAGACTGATCCAGACTCGACATAACGCTACGCAGAGAATAGGGATGGAAAATGCGGCTAGGAGAAAAATGCTGTGATACGATGTTTATTGTAGGCTCGCATATACAGTGACTTCTTTCAATAATTTCAAACGGATAAGCATTTTACGAAGCACATTTTCATACGTCTATGCATACTCTCTTAGATGCACGGAGATGTGGTGTGGAAGTAGGGACTCGACATCAACCGGCAGGCAGAGACAAAAAAAATACGGGTTTCAGGAGCAGACAGGGATTAGACCTTGAACTGTGGCCCTCTGCTGCTGATCAGTGGCAGGTACTACGAAGCTGCTGGGCGACAAATAAAATGGAGAGCAAGCGGAGTCTCGACTCGTGCTTCTCCGTTTCTCTCGCGTATTGTGGATTAACTAACGCCCACCTTGCAATCAGCACCAATACCCAAAAGAAAAACGGAAGAAATTGAAAGATCAACTAGTTTACACCAAAAAAGACTAGAAGCGGACAGTCGGAATGCTAAAAGCAAAATGCTACGAGGACAAGCTTTTGTACCGGTACATTTTATTCTCTTGTATTCTAATATCACATTAACTCCATCGTGCGTGTGGAGAGTACGTGACAATGCTACTTCGTTGGCCACCAAATAGGCAACGCGAGCCGTCCTTCTGTTCTCCCGTGTTTGCATCTCGGGGTGTTCTTGGATAATTTTGCCATCACTTTGCAGAGTACGGCTACGAGTCTCAGTTAATGGCAGCACGATGTACTTTTACAATAGTAATCCACCCACATCTAGAGCCTTCTAAAGATTAAGTGACATAAGCAGAAATCCTAACTTTCTATCTAATAGCTATGATGGATTTTGTAGCATTGCCATGATTTTGGCATGTAAAATCCACTTTTTGACTAAAGAGAAGACGAAGCTGAAAAAGCAAAGTAATACGATCATGGCATAATAGATAATCTGACAGATGGTAGAAGAATGGAAATCCCTCATGTGGCTTGTATTGTGCATTAAGTCGCTGTAGCGTCAGAAGTCTGGAACATTGCCCTTCTATTGCCCCCATCCATATCTTCGCTTCGCTTACAGTAAGAACGTAATCTTGCGTACGTAGTATGTGTATGTTCTGGCAAACGTGTTATGGATGCACTATTTTATAGTTCTTACGTTAATGATACCGAAACCATCCTCTTCTATAGAATATTTGTCGCCAGTATATCAGGATACAATAGTTGACTTGGCATACATCGTAGACCATACGATAGATGACAAGACACAAGAAAGATCTGCACGATACACGACTATCAGCAGGGTACATATAAGGTTCTACCAAAGATAGCTTATGCTTCGTGTCTTGATAAGAAGTGGACAGAGGGGCGGCCAAGCTGCCGCTCAGTCCCCATGAAGAAGGTAGCATTTGTTTTATATTCTTATGGCTCGTTTAAAACTTTTGGCACAACTCAGTTGCCAAGACTCTTTTTTCCCCGAACACAGAAACAATACGTGGAATAAGGTGTGATATTCATCTGTAAAAATGAAATACAAAAAAAACATATGCTCGCTAAAATTATAGCCAAGGCTACAACACCAAGATATCAAGATGCCCGTAGACAACACGTTCTTATGGTCTATTTCATCCACCCTAGCAAAGTTCTTCTTTCTTTTATGCAGCCATTACAGTCTTCCTAGACTATTGCTAAGCCATTGTTAAGCAGTCAAGCACTCTGGGCATGAGCTTAAGATCACCCAAAAGTGCTTGACTTGAAAGTCGACAAACTATTTAAGGGAAAAGACGGCTTGATAGAAAAGGGATGCTGGGCTCGATAAATCTTCAAGAAACAGAAAAATTACAGAGGGGAGGCGGAGAAAAGGAATTACAAGTGGGTGTATTATGTCACAATTCTCCGCTGCCAACCCGAGCGTTGCGGAGAAAGAGCTTCAACCGTCGGAGTACGGCCTCATGGCGGCTTTCTCCGCGAAGAAGAATTTACTTCGTAAGGGCATTTGAAAGCTGGATGTTCATTACGGTATTGGTAATTACTTTACACTTGGTAAAAATGCATCTTATACGAGAGTAGCAGCCAGTTTTCTAGAAGAACAGGAAACCGTAAAGAGCAGGATGTGCCTACAAAGAGAACTCCGTTCTGCAGTTCATTTCAGAAACTGGATTTGTTTTGAAGTTAGAAATGCTGAGGCTTTCATAGCACACCTGGATAGCAGCATAGTCGAAAGATCAAGAAACAGTTCGCCTCCCACTATTTGCTGTAGTAATCATAACCAATCATGCTAATCGAAGCAAAACGAATTCCTTGAAATTTCAGTCAAGCCACAGCCAATAGCGAAAACGACATGTCTGCCGAAGTATAAAAACAAGCATTTCGGGCGAGTGTAAGCTCATACCATGGATACGACAGTGTTCTCGTAAGAGTACCTATGTCCAATGGAACGGAATGGAGAGTACCTCCCTCCGACTTTTATCCACTTGATTGCCGCTCGTCGTTTAGACACCTATAAATAAGGTAATAAGGGAATAAAAAAGGCCTTAAGCAAGATGCTCAAGTCCGAAAAAGGGAGCGGATCAGATAGGTGGTTTTAGGTATTCATAAAAAATCAGAGTAATGTTTTGCGAGTGGCTTGAACCAGTGCCAAAAATTGGACCATTCGAGTTGGCATTGCCGAGGCTTGCCGAAATCATCATGTCTATATTTAAGTGCCTTATTTTATTTTAGTAGTGCTTATTCGTAATTCCCTATGTTTCCAACAGATGCAGCCACCCATGCAGGCTTGCTTTGATCAAAAGCTTCGCATCCTTGCTTCGTCGCAAGTGCACATCTACATATCCCGCCGTTCAGACTGCAACGCGATCCTAGACAACATCCTTGCGTCGCTTAAATTCCGCGATATACCGCATCTCCATAGAAGTGTCATCTCTTCGTAGTCTGTATTGAAAAAATCTCTGTAATAATGCCAATATAATAATTGCCATGTTAGCCCCGGCTGCTCAACTGCTAAGTGCTTTATTTGAAGCGACTTTCACGTTACTGAAAAGTTACGGGTCAGAGTTCTTTGGCGCTTGGTCGAAAACGTTATAGCTTTCTTGCATCTTATCAGATGACTAGATTTTCACGTACCAACTCCAATATATACAATATGTGTCAGGCCGGTTCTAGAACTGACTATCGATGAAACTACCACAGCCAAAGCCCAATAGCTTCTCCATGAAGCAATATCCAGAATAACTAACACAAAAAACGTCCACGACAAGTGGCCAATTCGTAATGTATTATTGTACGGCAGGCTCATCAAGTGGTCAGCAAAGTAATATAGATTAAGTAAAGCGCAGTCTACAAAACTCTAGCCATTTATACTACTTTAAACTACGCTCGGTTGGTGCCCTTTATGGCGTGAGGCATGCACATCGTATGCATTGTAGAAGGGGTAGCTTGGCTGGCGCCATTCGCTTTGAGGTGGGCTCCATCGGTCGTGCATATGTCTTGATACGAGGCCATCGACCACAGAAAATAGGACGTTAAATAATAAGTAGAAGCGGGTTCATGGTGTGCATTCTCTGCGGATGGATAGCTTGAACTGTTTAATTCATCACAACATAAATTTCCACATATGTTATACTGTGGACATTATCAGGCCTTTTTGGCATAAATTGGGAATCTTGACCGATTTATGCATCAACGCTAATATTTAAAGCAGTGACACTTCGCTGAACGAGTGTCGCTATCTTTCTATTAGCAAGGTTCTCTAACTCTACCCAATGACACCCGAGCAAATAAATAGTGCGAGTATGACCGGTGGAATAGAGCCGCACAGAGGCCTTTAGGATGCGTGCAGCCTCGCGTAGTTGAGTCTATGGTTTCTGGAGTGGCTTCATAACATATTCACGTGCATCCTACTAATCAGCACAAAGTCCAACCTCTATCTGCGAGAGCCTTCGTGTTGATTGTTGCACCTAGCGATTTTGCAAATATCGGGGATCTCTGCAGCAGACACTTCTAAAAGATTATTCCCTGGTTATTCGCTCGGATCTCGCCTACTGGTTGACGTAGGCAGACAGTCTAATAGGCTCAGACATGAAAATTCTGCATCGGTCGTGTTAAGAGTAGCTTACATGCACGAGCCAATATGTGATCTGAACTCGCATGAGGGCGTCGGCCATCCTGAAAGAAGCATTTTCAAATCGTCATTGAGACAAATCTTTACGGCGTGATGGAGATGATTCGAAGTTAGCAATAGTCTTCGTTCTGTGCCGTGTTCCAACCCCCCAGATTTGTAATTGTATTTAGTCTTCATCTCTTTTTCTTGCCTTGCTGCCGCGTTTGTCGCCGAAACCGGGATTGTGCACGGAAAGCCACTCACCAGTCTGATAATGGTGAACTTCCTTGACGTTAGATGCCATTGGCAGTTACGCGTATTTCATCTAAATTGTTTCCTCGTTTACCTAATCCGGCTTCAAATTTGGGTTGTCGGAATATTGAACATGGTCATAGGTCCCAGAACTAGTGCTACTGGTTTCTAGGCACGTGCCGATGTTGTGCAACAATGCAGTCTTATCTCTTGTCTTATCAATCTCCGACATCTTAACATTCACGATGACATGACCGTACTCATACGATCGTAAATATGCCATCATAAATATCTTGAAATATTCGTATTCTTCTTTTGGTGCTATCATAGTTTACTTGGAAAATTCTCTTGGTTTAGAATTATGTGGAAATAATACATGTGCTGAGTAGCACTACACTATGGGCAAGAAGTTTCGCATCAGACAAGGCCTGATGCCAACCAAAGGGAAACTAGAATAGACAGCATTAGCATCACAAAGGCTGTCTTAGCTATCATACGAAATATCGTACTGAAAGAAGTGCTGCAATGGGTACGCTCCTCCGTAATGGTGAAGTGTCCGGAGATCCAGGTCGTCTGCTCTTGCTTGGATGCCGGGACAGACCTGCTTCTGCAGTGGCGGCGCGTTTGGCTCTGCCAATCGTGGCCTGCCTCTTCGGCTTATAAATATCCGCCTGCCGAATGTCACGTACCGGTGGTATCATTTTCTCTATCTTCGCGGTCTCCTTCCACGTTGCCTTCACACCTGACGGAATTGAAAATTGAAAGGCAAGGCAAGACGTGCGGCTCGTAACCTAGCTGATGCCCTACACGGTGGTGTTGATGCTAGCAGCAACTGTAGAGCAGATTGTGCTTGCTTTGTTTGGAAGAGTTTGGGGGTTCTCTGGCCAGTTCCTCGGCCTTTCCAATCTGTCGCTTCTGTTTCGATTTTGTAGGCGTTTGCTGGGCCGGTAGCAGAAGTTTTGTTTCTGATGGTTCTTGGGGTTTTGGTGCCGAGCTCGCTTCACCAATTCCCGTATCATTGAGTCACGCTTCGATAGTTTTAGGGGCGTCATTTGTCTTCCGTGTCCAATAAATCTAGGAAGGCGTCAGAAGACAGGGTCATATAAGCCAGGCACCCGACGAAAGCGTGTGTCAAAACAAATCATACTAAAGTTGTCAAAACCAGCGTTCTCCGGCACGCAACACCGTCGTCATTGGCGTACATTTTCCGTGAATGTGCGTCGTACATTGGGAGATAGAGATCCTCGCCGTGAAAAACTCACTTCCTCGAGATACCATCACCACAAAGAAATATTATACCCACGACCAGCTCTTTCGCCTCTGCAAGCTTCTTCGATACAGCGAGCTCCTGGGACATGTTCATTACTGTAGGGTTATATCGTCGCTCTCTGGTGAGTATGGCAATCGTATGATTTTCGCGCTTCCCTAAAGCCTCTGGTGCTCCCAGACCTGGCGGTGTGAATTGGCCCACCACTTTGTCGTCAGTCAACCTCGTCCAGCTAGTCCTTAGGATGATAACCCGTCACCTGCTACTCACGAATCCGTCTCGTCTGCTGACGAATGTTGATCGCAGTTTGATAAAATTCTTCGTTGTGCAATACCCATTGACCAGGGCGTTCGCATTGTGCGAGGCTGAACAAAACTGTAAGCACGCGATTTTTTGTCTCCGCCTATCCCGATTTCATTTGTTGTTCGCTCCACGCAGAAAACAAATAAAGCTGTTATCCCAACTCCCGAAGGGTCTGTGGTTCCTCTGCCGTGAAGCCATGCTACACTAGCCTACCCTTAACGTGCTCGGCCTTCGCGCCTACATCCTTTTTTTAGACTCCCAGGACACAACATCCAAGCCTTGTAAGTGCTGGTCTTCTGCCAGCCCAGGTCAAGCCCAAGTCGCTAACCGGGGCGCCGTAGGTAAGGCTAGTCGTGGATACCTGCGCGGGACGCATGCTTTCCCTGTGAGGCTATTGTTATCAAATCTTGCTCTACTTATAAGAATTTCCTCGCGCGTTAATTGTCCGTTTCGAGAACCACCTCTCTCTCCCTAAGGAGCTACGGCCCCATGACAAGCTCCCATGGTTAAGCGGTATTGGTGTGATGTCCATGCCTGGATCATACTCGGACGACTTACCAATTTGCTTAAAGTTACGAAATAGTGTGAACTTGGGTGGTGGCGAGCTACTTCCGCAGAAATACGCATGCTGTCAAGGTGTCGTGCGCGCTGATTAGGCTAAAGGCCTATACGTCGTAGTAGGGACTTTTATTCGGGTTGTTAAAGTAACGAGTTTGTTGCGTAGCATGTCCAAGCTATTGCCGTACGATGTATTTTTATTCTACTGAACTACCGATGCTGATGATTTATTTGTTGTCGAAGTCGAGTTGCTGTCACTAATATAAGGTGCTAATGCCAAATACTTCAAAAGGATGTATTGCAGCGAGGGATGAAATGTTCGCGAATTGGAAAGGATTTTTCAACCATCAATTATCACCAGATATTTTACATACACAGATTATATTTAAAGGTAGCTAGTTCGAATCTAAAGTAGACTGGATGTGTCGTAAATCCAGTTGTATGTTGTCTTCTTAGTAGTCTTACTACTTCCTTATCCTTTGTTCCTTATCCTCCAGTCCTTCATTCTCTCTTTTCTCAATCCAGCTTATCTTCTTAGAAGGCGGAAACTAGTTCATGCAGGAAGATAGGGCAACAGCGAAGAAAGCAACCACGGCGCCCATGGACCAGGTGCTGGTGCGCATGGCAGCCGAGGTGGTGGTCGATGTTGAGGTGGAAGACGTCGAAGTGGAGGTGGAGCTAGCAGCAGCGGCGGCAATGGCAGCGACATCAATACCATTCGACGTGCAGAAGTCGACCAGAGTGGTGTTGGACGCCAGGGTAGCCAGCTTGGAGGCAGCCTTGGTGGCCTTGGACTGAACAGCGGCAATCTTCTCAGCGTCGGTGCCGAACTTAGCCTCGAGCTTTGTAGTGTTGGCCGCGTTGGAGATGCTCTTCTGCAGCTTCTCCATGGCATCACAGTCAGACAGACTGTTCTGGACGGAGCAGTACTGGGTGAGGGTGGTGTTGGAAGACAGGGTGTCGAGCTCGGTGACAGCAGCAGAAGCCTTGGCCTGGATGGCAGCAACCTTGGTGGCGTTGTTCTTGGCCTTGTCTTCGAGCTTGGTGGTGTTGGCAGCGAGGGCGATGAGCGACTCGAGCTCGGTCATGGTGTCGCAATCGTCGTTCATATCCTCGACGGCAAAGATCTGGTTGCAGGCCGTCATCAGGGTGGTGTTGCTGGTGAGGGTGGCTAGAGTCACGGCGGCAGCCGACGCCTTAGACTGGACAGCCTCGACCTTCGTGGCGTTGCTCTTTTCTTTAGCCTCGAGGGCGGTGGTGTTAGAAGCCAGCTCGACAAGGGCGTTGAGCTTGGCAATCTGCTTGCACTGCGACTTGGTCGAGGTGGTGCCGTTGTTCTTGGCCAGGGCCGAGCCGGCCAGGGAGAGAACAAATGCGGTGGTGAACTTCATTTTGATGGATACTGATGGGTTCAGAGTCGAGGAAGATAGAAAATGAGAAAAGAAAGTTGTCAAAAAAAAACCAGAAAATATACCAAGAAATATGTACTTTAGAAAGAAGAAGCAAAGACGGGCCGGCCGAAAGAAGGGGATTAAAAAAAAGTTGAAGAGAAGAGAAGATGGTCCTGCCAAGATGTTGAAGATTGAATGTCTGTGATGGATGAAGAAAGAATCGAGAGAATAAAGATGGCGACATCTGTCGACTTAAATATAAAATCTTGGCATCATCTTCAGGTGCTAGCTGCTGACTACACTTACCACTTAAACTGGATATCTTTTTTTGTAAACATACATAGGAAGTGTATAGCCGTTACTTACGCGTAATCCTCATCTTGACGCAGTCTCTCAATATGTTAGAAGAGTGCCCGTGGCCAAGATTGCCCGTAAGGCTATAAACGAAACGCGTGGTAGTTTCATTCCCCGGTATGGTTTCGGGGTTAAAGCTGTCAGAGGCTGTGAGTAAAAATAACAGCACAAGGTAAACAGGATGATACAATATTATTCGGTGAAATCACCTTACACAATGAAATATGGGGAGAGGTTGCAGTACTGATAGACTGCTTTCTGGAACTGACTCGAACGGCAAGGATGAATGCCACGGGGGCTGTAGAACAACATGATGTAAAAGGAACAATACTGTAGATGTCTAAGAACCAGGATCGCCAAGTGAGTGCCGTAGGATGTCTGTTTGTGGGGATCGGGGAGTCATGCGGCTGACTGATTGGAGGAGTGTTTGGCGTTTTGTGTTTTGCGTTGCATTCTGTATCCACCTCGATATCTCCCCGTGTAAGAGATTGGGTGCTGTTACAAAAGGGTTCGAGCTATGTTCTAAAACTACCTCATCCCTAGGAAACGTCATCAAAGGAGCAAATTAACTGAAAGGGAAAACATAAGGGAAACAGGGTGAATACATACTGGCCTCCTGGCGGTCTCGACCAAGGGCAAGTAAGCAGCCCTGCAGAGGTCCATAGTGATACTGTATAAATTCATCATAGAAATAACCATTTGGAGACCTTAGGACAACTGTGGGAGGACTAATTATTCTTAGACTCCGTGAGATAAGCATCATCCATTTCAAAGGAGAACCGCATCAATACTGTAATGGAATGACTGACTTGGTCATTTCCGCTCGTTGTCAAACATGCCCATTATGTCTTGTTCTCGAAACGTATTGGTGTACAGTGATCAACAGCGATCTGCTGAATGTCTATGAATATTCACGAATATTTTAAGAGTCTGTTTCAATTGTTTCAAAATGTCTTTTTTTAGTCTCTGCTCCATACTCGCTTTACTGTTGTAATTCTTACACTGAGGAGTAATTACCGACACTCACAAAAGTCCAGACATAAATAATTTGTCTACAGGTCCAGAATTGCCGCTTTTGTTTCGCAGCGACAGCGCTGGTATTTGCTATTTGCTGGATGCGCAACACGGAGCTCATACCATGACCCATTGTCAAACCTACACGAAAGCAGCACGTCGGCATAACACACTTGCCAAACTGTCACCGCTACAAAGAATATGCAAAATGCACTCGGCATCTGTTTCGGGCTATTAATATGCTGTGATGATGCTGTGCCGGAAGAGTCGTCGTTGAGGCCGGCCTCCTGCCTGCGGCCTTTCTTTAGACCTTTTTAGCCTTCTGTCATACCTTACGCGTCCCAGCAGCGAGTAGATCTTGCCATCTGTAGCTGGCCGGCTGTCATCTAGGTGCCCTTTAATACGATGGTCTCTCCACACTGCCAAGTGATGCCATCAGTGTTCAATGTTGCTCGCAGACCAAATCAAAGCCAAGATGGCAGGACAATATTTGCTGGAAAAGCACAGATTCAAAAGTGAATACGCAAATCGGCATCGCAACAGCGTTACCTCAACACGACTTCAACCTTTCCGCATTGCCACGATCATATGCAATCGTTGCCAAAGAAGCATATTATCCATAATACAAGCTTAAATTGCCGCCATTTATCAGTCATTTGTCCAATGAGAGTACAAACTTTGTGATTTAAAACATACTGTTTTGGACTACAGTCGTTTTGGCCTGTTATTTCTTTAGTATCAAATCTGTCGGTGCAAAACGTATGTATTCAATAGTCTGCTTACACCTTCGATCCGTAGTCACTCTACCTTCTAGGTAAAGGTGGTATGAATCGGGTCTCTTGGTGATTGTATGGTGTTTAAGTCTATCATGGTGTCTGTCTACCGTACATGTAAAAGGGTAGAGGTGAAGACCACCAACTGCGTAGTCATAAAGGCTACCGTAAATGATTATGTAACTATACACCGACAAAATCATTGTTCCTGTGATTGTCAGTCTTGAAGAGGGTAGGGTGTCTTTTGTCTTCATTCGATCAAAACAATCAACATTACCGTCAAGATTTAGTTTTATTTTGTTCGAAAACAACAATTACAAAAATAATTTTACCTGCCGAAAATTATAACAAATCAGATGCATCACTTCAATAACAAAAACTTTATTTTTTCACCTGATAAGTCTATTTCCGTAAATGAAAGGGGATTTCATCTCGGGAGGTCTAGACTGTAGGCTGGTGTTGACGATGCTCGTGCAGTAGTATTTACAGTGTCTGCCCCCCCCCCCAAACCTGTAATGAATATCCGTAACACTGTCAGGGGCTGTTGCTGTAGCTACATTGCAGCCTGTTTTGCAGCCTGTAAAAGCACTAATTCACAAAGTTTTCTTCAAAACTGCGAGCACAAAACCACTTACAGTGACCGAATGGGTGCGTTTGTCAACATGTGATATTTCTTTAAAAAAAAAGAACATAACACATTGAAGGGCAAAGTAAAAGTTCGCTCAGTTGTTCTCCTCTCTCCTGTGGTATCTATCTCATATTCTGCAAGAGCTTATATTTGGTTCTTGAGGCTTTCTTCAGCCACAAGGCCAAGGTTTCCTTGTTCCCTCTATTCTTCTTTTGCTTTTGATGAAAGGATAATGCGAGTACAATTAAGATCGAAAGGCACAGGCTGACCGGCTGTCAACTTGATACTCATATTGCCTGCATACATAGTATCTTCATGTCCCTGTAGCTAGAACCTGGCATGTATTCGATTAGCCATCCGTGTAGGCGACCGTGCTGCCCTGTGTGGCTCTGATCTGTTGGCAGTTGCGCAGGTGTAGCTTTGTGGCGTCAACTAGGCACGCACACCTTGACCTGCTCAATCCTGCCGCCTGAACCTTAAACCTGTCCAGTACACCGAGCTCGTCCGGCTATCCCGGCCACCCAGTCAACTACTCACTTATGCATCTATGAAGTATAGCATACGAAGTACGCGTGAGGTACCCAGCCACCGCATTATTGATGGTTAAGGTTTCAGTCTTTCTGAACAACATTAATGCGCATAGCAAAAAGGAGGGCCACAGTCGGACGATAAGGCCGCAGTCGGAGGTCGCTATCCGAGCCTAGTCAATACAGGTAGTGTAATGTACTCAGTACGCCCCGGGCGACAGCCGACCACAAGCATCAAGCACGTGTGGAAACATAGGCGAGCGATGATCCTGCGGACAGAGATGGAGGGCACACCTTTTATGGGTGCCTGCACATGTCTTTCTGAGTAGTTCAAAGAAGTGTCAGCAGCTCGGAAGATGTGAGCGAACCGTTCAACAAAACGCCGAAAGAAAGAGTGAGAAAATCAACCAAACAAAAAGACGAAAAATGGCCGAAGAACAAGAGGAAAAAGTAACACTTAAAATAGCGAAAAAGATACACAACCCCACAGTCACGCGAACAGCAGCTTCCTCTATCGAGTTGCTTTGCCTGCTGATGGAGTCTGTAATTTCCGAGCATATGCAAATGCGACGGTAAACGCTCGTCGAGGGAAGCCAAGATATATTATCAATCTAATCGATCTACATATCACGACCACCAAACTTTATCAATCAGAAGACGAGCGCCTACGAGGATGTCCATTAAGAGTCAAGCCGTCGCGATGCCTGCAGCAGCTTCTAAATGCCAATCAATATACAGCGATGCACGTTTTGTTAAAACCTCGCCTAGTTGATTCGTTAACTAGTCGACTCTCGACGCCGTCTCGCGAATCCTTCGGCTGCTGGCCGTTGCCTTCGATATCAGACAATCATGCTTTGGCGGATTGTCGGCAACTCGGCCTCGACTGACAGAGCGACACTCGACCCCAATATTCACTCATTCAGTGTGATAAGATACACATAGAAATCTACAGAATAGTTGCATTCCAGACGCATGGAGCACGTGGGTGCGGACTGCTTGCGACTGTTCGTGACTGTTTGCAGCTGTTGATGTTCATCGGAGTACGAGGTAGTACGAAGTTGTACGTCATAAATCTGACTACTAACTGATTAGTGTAGCTACCTCGACTGGGGCCCTAGGTGTAGCGTTGGCACATGCTTGAATTGAGCTCTCTCATAGGCCAGCAATTGTCGATCTTCTTTGTTTTCAGACGACAAAAAAGAGTAGCGAGCGCAAAAACAAAGAAACAGAGCAGAATGTATTAGACGAGCAGGGCAATTAAAAAAAAAACCCAAAGGATCGATGGAGCTCAAGGAAGCTTCGGTTGCAGCAATGGAGCTCTACTTTACAGGAACTAGATAAGATACGATGATCCCGTTCAATATTTAATAGCTTCTATTGTTCCGACAGCTTCATTCCAGCCAAGCAGCCAAGCTACAGCCAGCCAAGCTACAGCCAAGCTGACTTAAACAAATAAGCAAAAGCCAAGCCTCAGCACTACACTATGAAGAGCCAGATGCAGAAGCTTGCGCTTGGCGCACTGATCGCCCAGGCAGCTCAAGCAGCTCCCACCGTCACGGCTAGTGCCCAGATTGGCTCGACCACCACCGATGCTTTCCCCCCTGCTGGCACCAAGGTCAACACTTCGCTGTTCCCCAACGAGGAGCATGTTGGCTTTGCCCTGACTACTGCTACCGGTGCCGAGGCCGCTGCTGTTGAGACTGCTGCCACCTACCCCTACAACAACAACGGCCAGGCTGCCAACTTCCCCCTCGTGGCCCCCGTGCCTCTGGGCGACTCGTCTAAGTCCACTTTTGACCTGACCAAGTACTGGGGCAACCTGTCGCCATGGTACTCGGTGCCGTCGTCCGACTACGGTCTTGACCAAACCAGCCCGCTGATCCCCGAGGGCTGCGATATCACCCAGATGCACCTGCTCTACCGCCACGGTGCCCGCTATCCCACCTCGGGTGCGGCACCCTCTACTTTCGCTAGCGAGCTGGCTGCTGCCGCCAAGGGCAACAGCTCTCTGAGCTTCTCGGGCGATCTCTCGTTCCTGAGCGACTGGACCTACAAGCTTGGCGCCGAGCTTCTGACGCCCTTTGGCCGCAGCCAAAACTTCCAGCTGGGTGTCCAGTACCGCCAGCTCTACGGCAAGCTGCTCAACAACTTCACCGAGGCCGGCACTCTGCCCGTGTTCCGCACCGAGTCGCAGGACCGCATGGTCAAGACGGCCAACAACTTTGCCGCCGGTTTCTTCGGTGTCCCCGAGTACCTGGACCAGGTCAACATTGAGATCCTGGTCGAGACCGCCGGTGTTAACAACTCGGGTGCCCCCTACGAGACCTGCACTAACGCCGACGTTAGTGCGCGCGGCTCCATCGGAAGCACCGTCGCCACTGCGTTCGCTGTCACGGCCTTCAATGCCACCATCGACCGCTTCAACTCGCAGGCTTCGGGCATGACTTTCAACTACACCCACGTCATTGCTATGCTGCAGCTGTGCTCGTATGAAACCAACGCGCTCGGCTACAGCAAGTTCTGCGAGCTGTTCAGCGAGGAGGACTTTATCAACTACGAGTACTACTACGACCTTTCGTTCTACTACAACAACGGCCCGGGCTCGCCCGTGTCCGCTGCCCAGGGCAAGAGCTACCTCGAGGAGTTTGTCGCTCGCTTCACCGGCACCTATCCTAAGGCCGACTCGTCGCTGAACTCTACCTATGACAATAGCTCAACCTACTTTCCGCTTGACCAGTCCATCTACGCCGACGCCACCCATGAGGTTGTCGTCCTGGACACCCTGACTGCCTTCAATCTGACTGCGCTGTTCAACGGTCCCGCGCTCAACCTCAAGCACAACGACCACACCAACAACTTCGTGGCCAGCAAGGTCGTTTCCTTTGCCACCCACTTCACCGTGCAGGTCCTTGAGTGCCCTGCCTACCAGCCCACCAAGCAGATCCGCTTCCTAGTCAACGATGCTGTTGTGCCCGTGTCCCCCGAGCAGGGTGGCTCATACACTGGCTGCGACAGCAACGCTGACGGTCTGTGTGCTTTCGACACTGTCGTATCTATCCTACAGAAGCGTGTTGACGAGATTGACTGGAACTACGACTGCCTGGCCAACTACACGGCCACCGCCGGCGTTGACTACAATGGCCGTGCTCCCCAGTAATTGATTTTAATTTTTATGTTGACTGAACAAACTACGAATGACAACGATGAAGGAATGGTAACGATAATTTAGAATATACGAAATATTATTTGTTTATACATATTTGAATCTACTGAATGACTCTTTGTTATGTACTTTACATAGTGATTATAAAGCTTACTTGTTTAGAACAAGAACGGCGACAGCGTACTGCGGAAGGCTCACGGTGTAGCCGGCGCTGGCACTGCCGCTGACAGTGGTGGTAGTCGGAGTGATCGACACCGAGTGCGGGTAGTTACTCGTCGTTGGGTTACCACTCAGCAGAACCAAGTTGGCCGACGAGAACGTGGCTCCGGGAATCTTGATGGTGACAGACTGCGTCGTCGTGCCGTAGTTGGCGAGTTTGACATAGTAGGTGCCTGCAGCCGTCGACGACGCCACCCAGTACACGGGGCCAAAGGCCGAGTCCGACGTCACGGGCTTGATCGTCGTCCCCTTGTAGGTGGCAAACAGCTTCTGGACATAGTACGATGTCGATCCCGTCAACGAGCCGGCGGAGGAGTCGAGGCCAAACAGATCAGGGCTCCATTCAGCCAGGTCAAAGTGCTCCAGCAGGGGCGCGAAGCTCGCCATCTTCACAATGTCCGAGTTGCGCTCCATGCCGATCATGTACACGGCCTCAGAACACGAGCCGATCAGGTCGGACCAGTAGGTCGACGCGCCGCTGTTGTCCGACGTACTGGCGTACTCGCCGACAAATATGGGCCAGCTGCGCGACCAGTTGTCCCACTCGTTGAAGAGAGCGACGAACTGGTTGGGCTCAAGGTAGTAATGAATGTCCGTCCAGACACCTTCGGGCAGCGTGCTTGGTAGGCAGGCAGTGTCGGTAGTCGATGCAATGATGGTAATGTCGGGATAGGCAGCGTGGATAGCGTTGTAGATCTGGGTGAAGCGCGACGCGTATGTGGCACAGCCGCTCGACAGGTTCTCCTCGTTACCAATCTCAATAAAGTCGATTGTGAAGGGCTCAGCTTGACCGTACGAGGCACGCAGGGCACCGTACTGAGTGGTTGTATCGCCGAGGATAAACTCGAGCTCATTAAGAATGTCGTCGACGTAGGGGTCGAGGGCATCACCCGTAACGACGGCGCCATTGAGAGAGTGACCAGCCCAGACAGCCATGACGTTCTTTATGCCCATATCTTGTGTCCAGTACAGGTACTCCATCAGACCGAGAGCATCCGTGTTGTAGTAGCCCCAGGTTCCCAGGTGACCCGGACGGTTCTGCACGGGACCAATAGTTTCGTTCCATGCCCAGCGGGTCGCGAATGTGTTTCCCTCAAGGTTGTTGCCACCAGGCCAGCGCAGGAACGTGCCGCCAATGTCATCTAGGAAGTTAACAACGTCGGCGCGCAGTCCATTGGCGCGGCCCTTGAACGTGGGCGGGAACAGCTGGGGCAGAGCAAAGTTGAGGGATTTGTCTGTAGCGAGTGACGCATCGTATGTGATCTGCAGCACATTGTCGAGAGCTGTGGATGAGTAGGTAACGGGAAGTGTGGCGCTATACTCAGTGTACTTGGTCGAAGTCGAGACGACCTTGACATTGACACTGCTGTACACGGTGCCGTTGGACGCGGCAACAGATACGACCACATTGCCAGAGTATGTGCCCTTGACCCAGAAAGAAGCCGAGTAAATGCCGGCAATAACAGGCACGCCGTTATAGCCCTTGTTGGCAAAACCAACAGTGCCCGTGTTGGACGATGGGTTTGCTACCTTAAGGGATCTTGTGATAGCGGTCGTCAGTGGGTTGGCCGTGTCAATGGTCAAGGTCGTGCCGCCGACAGCGGCATAGGCGCTAAGTGTGGCAGCCGTGCCAGCCTGGAAGCCGTTGTCTTTGAGAACCTGGCCGTGGATACCGCCGTCGCCTACTCGTTAGATTCCGTATATTGCAATAGGCACTAGTTATCCAATATGCATACCGGAGTTGTTGATGTCCTCAAACATGTAGCCATAGAGAAGCGGGCTCGAGGCGTTGCCGCCCGTTGTTGAGACAGACAGAGTCACCGACAATGCCGGATTGATAGCCACGGCGGCAAAGAACAAGGTGTATAGAAGGCCCTTCATGATTAAAGCGCTGGTCCAAGTCAAATATGTCTGCTCACTGAAATCCTAGATCATGGATCTCTGGCTGCTGAGCTTGTCTTTGACTGTTGGTACCAGGCACTCCTCTATTTATATCAATTCTTATTCTTTCCCCGGGCCGCCAATCTCGCACTCATCTTGCAGACATACATTCTACTACATGCCATATTGCACAGAGCCCGTCTTTTTGCGGAGATTCCACCAATGGCCAATATCAGACGACACCTTACACATAGTGGTAAAGGATTTCGGTACACCTTCTAGAGTCGAGGCTCGCTCCCGAAGGATTGACTACCGAAAGCTTGCCCGAAGCTTGATCAATGATGCAGATCGTCTGATGCATTGCGGAGTGAAATAGAAAAACTGAATGCGTATGAGAAATTAAGCTCCTTCTACTTCAAGGCAAGCCGAGGCCGTCATTAACACGGGCAATAGCAACTAGGTATGTTTATCAACATTGTTTACTTATTTATTCTACTTGATCGCCACATCGTATCGCCACGGTCGCGATGCAACAACGGCACTTTCCAGGGCCAACGCGGGGAAGACGGGGAAGACGCGGGGAACAATATCAGAAAGACGTAATCGCATATACTCGTAAACAACGCGGAGATGTTGGGGGTTGCAGTTGGCATAATTGCACCGAGAATTTGCCATGGATAGCCATTGGATACGACGTGGTTTATGGTTTTGACATGTGTTTGATTTCTCTTGTATCTGGCAGTTTCCCGGGGTATTTGCGTAGAAAGAAGACGGCACAGAACCACGGACCGGGAGACAGCCCGATGCCCGTAGGCAATCTCTGTCTGTGCCGCTGATCCGTTGATCGTCCTGACACCTGAGCTCGTGTCGTTTTTAGCAAATCGGTGTGACTTATATTAGTAACAATATTAGATAATATGTCATCAAGGGGCATCCTGCAAGGGGAAGTAACGACACGGGTGAGCTTCTCCAAAAGGGCAAGAGTCGTGACTTCTTGCACCTCCAGCTTCGGCATTGATCTTGCCTCAGGAGTGTGCTTTTCGAATTAACGTCATGTCTTGGCTTCATGGAATTTAATTAACACGTGAGATACCAACTCAATTCGACAAAAATATAAAATCTTGAACATTTTTTTTAAGTTAGAAGATCACAGTCGTAATTCAGAACCTTAGACATAATGAAACAGTAAAGCAGCACTGATTTAGGAGAAGAAAAAAACACAAAAAAAAAACGAAAGAGTTGCGATACAATAGCCAAGAAGTGAAAATACGAAAAAAAACCAACTGCTTGCGCAGATCATTCGATAAATCAAATGGGCTCAGTCGGGGATCGAACCCGAGACCTCGCACAGGTATCTCTCTGCATAAACAGAGGGGTTAGATAAACCCGAAGCACGAATCATACCACTAGACCACTAAGCCAGTCAAGTTCTTGGAATTGAAGGTGCAAAGACAAATCATATGGACTGGCGAGGTAGCAGCCGGAAGCGCAATTTCCATATTCACCTGCCCATTGACTTGCGCCCAATCACACTCAATATCAACAACTGTGGAATTTGAATTCCAACGTCTCACAACTTATACTGGAAAAAGAACTGGATTAACAATTTTTATTACAAATAAATCATGCCGTGCGGCTGGGATTATACGGAAGATTACAAATGTCGGACAAACGTGAGGCTCAGCCTTTGATACGAAGAGATAATGCAAACAACAAACAACACATGGCTTTGGGCAGAGATACCGGATATTAAACAAGCAGATGGCTGGCATCTACCTGTTAGCTTCTGGTAAACATACTAACGACAGAGCGAACAACCATCATTCTGGCGCTTGTCGTAGCGTCATCGCCTCCGCCCAGCGAGTTGGCGTCGTCGGAGTCGGGGTAGAAAAAGGCCGCGACAGCAATAATGACATAGGCTGCACACAACAGAGCACCCTCAAGGTAGTTACTGCGCCCGTCCAGCACTAGGAAGTTCACAATGAATGCCGACACAAACATGCTGACAGTCTCAAAGAGCGTGAAGTACAGGCTCATATCCTTGTCCATTATCCAGCCCAGCAGCACGACAACAGGCGTAACAAAGATGGCAATCTGGATCGACGAGCCTAGAGCCACACCCAGTGCCAGATCCATCTTGTTCTTCATGGCCACCGTCACGGCCGTCACATGCTCGGCAGCGTTACCGACAATAGGCAGCAGGATGAGACCGATAAACGCCTCGGACACGCCCGAGTTACTGCTAGCAACCTCATCAATCGAGTCAACCATGAATTCGGCACATAGAGCGACAAGACCAGTAGAGACAAGAAGCAGGATGATGGCCGTGGTACGCGAGATTTCGGGCTCGTGCTCAGCCTCGGGGTCAACAATCTCCTCGCCGTCGACGAGCACGACTGTCCGGGGTGTGCGGTTGACCATAATGGGTACAATCGGCGGCAGCGCCGAAGGCTGGTGGCGGTAGCTGCGGGAGTCGACGGGCATGGATGCCGTGCGGCGGAGGTTCTGCTCGGGACGGGCCGAGTTGGAGTGCGTTGAGTGGTGGTTGCTGTCGCAAGCGGCCTGCTCGTCGGTGGTAGACGTATGCATAGAGGCACCGGCAGCCGTGGCGGGGTTGTTAAATACGTTGACGGATAGTGTCTTAGACAGAGCGGCAGGGTTGGCAAGAGAGCGGAGCGAGAACGGCTTGGGGCGGACAGCGGGCTCGGGCTGGGCCTCGACGTCAGGACCAATGGCAAAATCGACACGGCGCACATCGCCAGAGTCGGGACTGGCGACAGCAGGAACACCAGCAGCTGCATACGCAGCATTGGCATCGTTGATATCTTCCTGTTCAGCTTCGGCAGACTTGTGGTGCTTCCGGTGCTTATGCTTCTTCTTCTGGCGCGGCTTGGAGCTTTCGGCATCGCCAATCTCGGCATCATCATCGACGGCAACGTCTGCGGCAGTGTCGTAAGGAATACCGGAGGCAGGGACGGTGGAGTTGCTGGCAACTACGGCATCGGGCGATGTTGAAGAGGTCGGCGAAGTGTTCTCGTTCGATGAGCCCTGGCGATTGTGAATCTTCTTGCGACCCTTCTTGATGGCGCGCTTGATGCGCTTGGCAGTGCCTGTGGACGCGTCCGAGTCGGTGTCAGAGTCGGATGAAGACGACGACGACGTCGAGCCATCGGACTCGTTCCAGTACCCGGCAGCCGGGCCAGGACGCGACTCGCGCTCGATAACCTCACGCGGCGTAGACTCGTACATGTACGAGTGCGAGTTGAGCTGGAACACAAGGTACAGCAGGTAGACAAGCAGCAGGATGACACTGGTGCCGCGACTGACCTCGAGCACCTTGGTGTCAGCGTCTGTTGTGCTAGTGAAGGAGGCGTGGAAGGCCGTGGGCAGCAGTAGACTGCTGACACTCAGACTTAGCAAACACGCGCTCATCTGGGTCACGGTGCTGTTGTAGATTTGCTCCCGGTAGCGCAGACCACCGAAGAAGAAACACATGCCAAGAATTAGCAGCAGGTTGGACAGAATGGAGCCGACCAGCGAGGCCTGCACAATCTCAATCTCGTCTTTTACCAGGGCAATAATGAAGATAATCAGCTCGACGGCGTTGCCAAAAGTCACGTTCATGAGCGCGCCGACGGTGTCACCGAGACGGCTGGCGACGCTTTCAGTGGCATGGCTCAGAAGACCAGCAAGGGGAATGATGGCAATCGCGTTCATGGCGAACACAATGCCGGCGGACAACTTGGCGAAATGGGCAGCAATTCCGACAGGTACAAAGACGAGTAGCACATTGATGTAGCTGGACAACAAGATATCCTTGACGGTTGTGTAAAAACGCGTGGCAACACCAGGTTTTGCATCGGTAGCTGTCAGAGGGGAGTTGGTCTTTTCGGTCTCCAAGTTGGACGAAGTAGTGGCGGCATGTGCTGTGCCATTGGCAGAGGCAGATGCCTCGCCATCGTGTCCTATGACGCCGAGCTGGACATTCTGGCCGTTTTGGGTTTGCGAGTTGACGGTGCTAAGCTGACCGGTGCGGGTGCGCGCGACAAGGGGTGCCGGGCCGTGAGCTTTTTGGGCCGCCCAATGACGGATACGGTCTGTGTGGTCTCGATTAGTGAATGCCGCGATAATGATGACAATGCTTTGGCGTAAAACTTACGCATTCTAAGAAGAATAGGGGAAACGGGTGCCGAGACGCGTCTGATCTTGGCGATGTTGCTGTCAAAGTCGTGATGCTGAGCTAAGAAAGCTTGGTGGCGAGATGGTGTCGGGAGTAACGAAGCAAGACAATTTAAGTTGGAGGACAAGAGAAGGACAAGAGATTGGCAAGAATTGGCAAACACAAATTACCCAAGATCCGGCCAAAACAAAGAACCTTGGGTCCTATTTATTACTATCTTACATTCTTGGTGATGCTCGTTGTCTTGGCGTCGCGCTAAACTTGGCAAATTCTGTTTAATTTGTTCCTGTAGAATAAATGTAAAAATAGGTACTGATATCAACGCCTAAAGTAGTAAGAAAGAGCGAATCGGTAGAGCATGTCCACGATCGCGCCTGCCTCTTAAGGCTGAATAGATTTTACAGCGTGTTCATATTCAACTACTCAGTACAAAATGACGACACAGTGCATACACCGAGTAAATATGCAAAATACAGCCGCCAAGCCGCTAGCACGACAGCTGCGCCATGGTGAATGGACGGCAACATTTTACAATAACGCTAGGTAGTCTTCGTTGTCTGTTGGTGGGAAGAATGGATTCAAATAAGATGAATTGCGCGTCGCTACAGGGAATACGCTTACGGTGGGAATAATTTGCAGAGATAGTGGATTGATGCGCGTGTGACTATGACTCTTGGCTTTTCAGTGGAATGATCAGTGAAGAGGCAATATGCGCAGCAGGTAGGCCGCCGTGCAAGGCGCTGTGATAAGTACGCTATGACGATTGAGCCGTGTGACCAGTATTACTGTACATAGCATTAAAAGACATTTTGGCCTCTTCCGGCAGTGTCCATCCGCTGTAGGCCAAGACACCGGCTAGAGTATCTACTTGTAGATATTATCTTCAATTGTTATTTATATGAGCTTCGATTTGATGCATTTGCCGTGATATATAGAACTCGTTAGTAAAGCTAACACGTGAAGGGAGAGTTTAGGACTTGATGTTCCTAGCCGTACAAGGAAAGGGCCAGGCCGGAAAATAACTGTACCAACAAGACCAGATTAGAGGAAGGAATCGATTTAAGTTAGTGCAACACATCTAAACCTCGAGCCTCAGCGACGACAAACACGCGATACTCCCACCGTGGAATTCAGCCCGTACGTCGGGGATACCGATGGCCAAGCTTCAAGGTTGAGAAACGACATCGTCGCTAGAGTGTGTCTTAAAATGGTTCTAGTTCGACTTCGGATCGGTTAAGAGATCTCTGTGGGAAACAGAGGAACGGGCTCAGATACTGATCAGAAAGTGAAGACACAGAGCTAATGGTAAACGACAAGGCGTGATCAATAGATAGCGGCATGTATGATGTAACTGGGAGTGAGCTCTGTGACTTCATTCCACACGTTCCTAAAACCTATATATGGGCCACCTGAACAGCATTATTTTTCTTTATCGATAACGGATAAGAAATGATAACAAGCGATAAGCGTTAGATAAAAAAAAGTCATCAAGCCCCGCTACACATAGCAGAGGCTGCACTGCGAGCAACGATACATCCTTGAATTCGTTTAAACAAAAAAAAAATCGACACTCGAGATGGCCACATTACTTCCCCCACCACCGAAGCGGCAGCGCCGCGAGGAGATTGCCCGCACACAGGTGCAGCAGGATGTCAACGCCCTGCTGCCGCCAGACCATGGCTCGTTCAAGGCCCGGTTTGTCGACGCTGATGGCCAGCAGATGGCTGATGTGATTGAGGTGCCGATTGCCGACGCCTCAGAGAAGAACGTGTCACTTCTACTCAACACCCTCCTCGGCCGCGAACAGGAAGATTTTCTACCTTACCGCTTCCGAATCCACATTCCCAGCGACAACAAGGACGACGAAAGAGCACCAATTATCGTGGATCAGTACCCGTCTGACCTCTACGCACTGCTACGCAGCCACGGCATCGAGAACCCATTTGAGACCACCTTAACTCTGGCTGCCGAGCCACAAGCTGTGTTCCGTGTCCAGAGCGTGACACGTCCCGCACACCGCATTCCCGGCCACGGCCAGCCAATCTTGGCCGTCGCCTTTAGCCCTGCACAAAGCCGCCTACTGGCCACTGGCAGTGGCGACAACACAGCGCGTATCTGGGATACTGAGACGGGCACACCGAAATTTACTCTCAAAAAGCACCGTGGCTGGGTCCTGGCAGTGGCATGGTCGCCCGATGGATCGCGGCTGGCATCGTGCAGCATGGATGGCACTGTGATAGTATGGGACCCTGCGACGGGCGAGGTGATTGGCAAAGAGCTGACGGGTCACGCCAAGCCCGTGCTGGCGCTTGCTTGGGAGCCATATCACCTTATGGAGGACGGCATCATGCAGCTGGCTAGTGCCAGTAAGGACGGCACCGTGCGCATCTGGTCCGCCAACACGGGCCGCGTGCAGCATGTGCTGTCGGGCCACAAGGGCAATGTGAGCTGTGTGAAGTGGGGCGGCACCGGCCTGATCTACACGGCCTCGCACGACAAGACGGTTCGTGTTTGGGATGCGCGCAAGGGCACGCTTGTGCACGAACTCAAGGCACACGCGCACTGGGTCAACCACCTAGCGCTGTCGACGGACTTTGTGCTGCGCACGGGCTACTATGACCACACAGGTGCTGTGCCGGCGACGGACGAGGAGAAGAAGCAAAAGGCCAAGGAGCGTTTTACTAAAGCGGCCACGATTGGCGGAAAGCTGCGCGAGCGGCTGGTGTCGGCGTCGGACGACTTTACCATGTACCTGTGGGACCCGATGCACAAGGGCAACAAGCACGTCACGCGCATGGTGGGCCACCAAAAGGCGATCAACCACGTCTCGTTTTCGCCCGACGGCCTGTTTGTGGCCAGCGCCGGCTGGGACAACCACACTAAGATCTGGCGCTCGCACGACGGCAGCTTTGCCAGCACTCTACGGGGCCACGTGGCGCCGGTGTATCAGTGCGCATGGTCGGCAGACTCGCGGCTGTTGGTGACGGCGAGTAAGGATGCGACACTCAAGGTCTGGAATGTGCGGGCGGGCAAGATGGCGTCGGATTTGCCGCACCACGAGGACGAGGTGTATGCGGTGGACTGGAGCGCGGACGGCCAGCGTGTCGCCAGCGGCGGCAAAGACAAGGCCGTGCGTTTGTGGCGCAACTAGGTCTAGATTCAACTCGTGTCCATGACTACGAGGGCTTTCATTGATGGGAAAGCGTGGCAGAGATAGAAAAAGCATGCAAGTCTTCTTTAGCGACTAGGCGTTGGTTGTTTACTTTTTTATTACAATTTAGGTGTTTTTACTCGACGTTTTGCAGAGATGTTGGACATCTTACACACTGGACGTATATTTGACGCCGTGCTTTGTACAGCTATGCTTGCATCACCAGTGACATGTTCCTGGACGTACTTGACATGCATTCAGCGTGGATATCTTTCAGCGAGTCAGCATCAAGAACCGACTGTCAGACAGTCGTGTCCCCCGCAGCAAAAAAAGAAAAGCAACAAATTAGCAAGGCAGCCAAGTGACAGCTCATCCTTGGGGTAAGTGCGGAGGCTAGGAACCTCTCCATCTCCAAGTTGTAACATAGTGACTTGCAACAGTGAATGTGTTTTCGGCAGATCGTGTTGCACATGGATTACGACAGGGAGCATTCACTGGCGCGGAAGGCTTGAGCGAAGCAGAGAAGGTGCACAAGGATGAAGGGAAGACAGTGATAAAAAATAAATGAACAAATTTTAGATGTAAGGGTGTGCAGACCACGCCACTTGTCTCACGATATTGAGGAGACGACGGTCAGAAAAAAGGAAGCCGAACATGAATTCCCTCTTTCACACTCTGCTTTGTCTACCCGTCTTTCCGCTTCCTCCGGCTTTCCCTAAATTATTTTGTGCTATTATATCTTTTTTCTTCATGGTTGCATTCGGGCAGATGCATATCCATGTGAGATACGCCCAGCTAGTGCAGAAGGTATCATCATTGTTCATTGTTGAAAAAGAATACCTGGTGTATTTTTTATTATCTAATTTTACTACATCTTAACGTTTCTGATATGCAATGGTATGCATGCGGCAGCATCCAACGTCTGTGCAAGCAGACATTATTCACTGTCAAGCAGGAATTTTAGCCGGTTTTCAGGGTACCTTTCTTCATTTATTATTCTTCTGCACGTTGCTTCTGGCGGCCCGATCCCTGGACTAGCTCTACGCAACGCTTTTGGGCATTTTTGGATCTTTTTGATGTTGAGGGAAATTGTTTTATCGACCTGGTTAAACGTGCTTTGACAGTAGGTGATACAATTATATCCAGTAACTTATCTCGGGAGTTACCGGGTCTGAGCCGTGTCCGATATCGAAGGAGTCCGTGTTTACGGGACGGAAGGGTTGGCGAGTAATGAGCCCCAAGTAACAACCAAAAGAAGACCCAAAAAACGAAGTTTGAAAATTAAATGAAACGGGCATCCAGACAAAAGGGCCGGGACGGCTGGCTAGGCCTCTATGATCCATTTCTTTTCTAAGAAAGTTCTTACTGTGCCATCTACATGTAGAATTCGTTGTATTGGGCATCATTGGCTGACCTAGATGTACTGTTTTCTTTTTTCTCACACTGATTCTCTTAGCTACCCCTCGCTGCGACCTTCCCCTCGTCCCAACACCCTCAGCTGTTGTTCATCTTTTTTTATCTTGTGCGGTCTTCTAAGCTGCCACTTGCGACGTACTCCTTCCCGCCATTCACAAGTAATGCCACGAGGTCATTGCTAGTGATTTTACTGGTCAAGCGAGCCGCTTCCATATCCTATTTGTTTTGTGTATTTGTTCTTGTTTATTGGCAGAGGATTACGGCACAGCCAGAACCTGCCGCTGTGACGAGCTGTTAATGGCTTTATTAGTACAAAAACAATGCACAGAAATACAACCGAGCACTTTCAATATCGAGATATGACAGCGCCAAGCCGTACTCTTACCCGATAGTCTTACGGGTATAGCGATCGGACATATTCTCTATACTTGGTTGATGATAATCCAGGAGTACATTAGCAACGCTGATATGGCTCCGAATCGTCTGAATCATATGAATGTATAATATATAATATATAATATATACAGCATGAGTCAAATCAGCTCGCCAACGCTTCTGATGGTGTACATGAATATAATTTCCCCGGCCACGGCATCGGCACGTATGACGAGCTTGTGGATTCGATGTCGAAGGAACATATCACGTTTACACATTTGTGTGTGTATTTACACGTGCTTAGCACTATTCACATTGTATATTAGAATATAATACTGTTTTTCCATAGCGACTGCAACATCCAGCCGTCCGTCGATCTTATGACGACAGGCATTTTCTTTTTTCTGATTTTCTTTCTATTAATTTCACGGAAAGGAGACAGGTCAGCTTCTGTTCTTTCCGTCTCGAGTCTCTGGGGGCCTGGACCGTTGGCATGTTCCATTGTCGGTTCAGTTGCCAATTCGTCGCGTCGCTAGCCCAACCACCAGATGCCATATCCAAGGAGCAGCTCACAGCTCATCGCTCATCTGTATCTCATTCTCAACACCTATGCTGCGGGGCTTGGTGTAGCTGGTGTAGCTGGGACGAGTGGCTCAGATCAGAACAATGCAAACGGTAGACGTTCTGCGCCAAAGGACAGCATACGTAAAGGCCTTCGTCTCGGACCAAATTGTCCTCTGTCAGCATTTCATGGCTCTCTCACTTTTTATCGTTCTTGTGATGTCACTCATATCGCAATGTTCAACTAGCTTATTTGTGTATCGGCAAGTTAGCAGCAAAGTATCTCAGCTAATACCCCGAAGCTCTACCTCCGCATTTATATGGAGTAGTTGCTATTTCATCCCAATAGCTTTCGTAGATATCGACCAAAGACATAACGTCATCCTCGGTCGTCTCACTCCTTCCTTCTTACTCAATAAACCGTGTGGCTGCCTCCCGGTCTGTACACTCCGTACTAAAAGTACCGTTCGAGCACTGCCCCAGTCCAACGCCTCTGACGACCGGTCAGCTTTCGATTCTCATCCCAAAATTGGCCTTTATGCTCGCCTCCGACTGACCTCCACAACTACTTGTTATCAGCTTTTGTTCATATGTTTTTTAATGAATTATATCAGTTAGTAGCGATTTCGATCGGGTGAAAGACAACAGAGTGGATGATTTGAGCATTACTTCATATAGTAATAAGGAAGGTGCGACTGGCAATTCAAACAATCTCAAACGGATACAATTGCATTATGCATGATTACTGAGCATGGCGTCAAAGTCTGCAAATATCTCTCTGCAATACTGTGACGATAAAACGGGACTGGAACGAGGGGAATGAAGGAAGATACCAAATCGAAAATTGGAAAACAGCCCAAGGCAAAAACGGCTGAAACACGCACGGCCGCCTTTAGAAAGGTTGGGAGCATGCTGTCAGCCAGCCAAGACAATTTTAGAAATAAGACATCTTTTGAATAAGTGAATCAATACAAAGAGTGTGAATAAAGACAGGGGAAATGCAGAAGAAAGGAGAGAATAGTAAAAAAAAGAAACGAAGAAATAAACTTGAAGAACAGAAAAATCATGATGCCTTGTCAACCCCAATCAGAAAGAAGAGGCGACGACAAGTGCGGACCAAAACGGGACGGGAGTGATCATACCGTCGCGTAGTGAATAGAGGATCCCTCTTCGGGTTCCCTGCGTCATACCGACAATCTATTTTAATTCCCTATTTTAACATGCGATTCTTTCTTTCTCTTTTTTTGCCCATCGCTCCTTGTTTTCCCCTGACACCCCCTTCATGTTCCCTCCTTCCTCCTTGCGCAGGCGATAGCCTCGTCCCACCTTCCGTTTTGCTGTTTTGCTGATTTTCTTTTTAAGTTTTCCGATCTGTTTCCTCTTTTGAATTTAAACTTATGATTTTATCCGCATTTTATCTCTCACTTCTGTACTCCGTCAGGTTTGGTTTCTCTCTCATTTTCATCTCTTGTTTTCTCTCTCATATATTCCCCTCTCCCTCCAATATGCCGCGCACATCTTCACGCTGCAACTAATATATAAAAACCGAATCAACCCTCCTCCAAGACGACAGACTCCTCCAAGACGACAGAACCGTTAGTCGAGAATCCCCTATTAAGCATTAGCTTGGTCTGCTGGTCTCTTAATCAGAGCCTAAACCGCTAGAACAACCAAATTGCTACATTTTATCACCTGAAACCTGAGCCCCAATTTCGAGAAATTTCTCCATCGCTCCTTCCCTGTTCCGTCCTCTAGATAGTTCACTTCTTGTTTTTTTCCTGGGTTTTCTGTCCTACGTGCATCGCTCTTTCTATTTCTAGTTCTCTCATCCCCTTTCTCGTTCCTCCAGCCTGTGATTCTATTCTGTAAGTATCATTCTAGAATCTTCGTCGCTGACCCCCCCAAGCGAGTTCGTTCCTCCGTTCGCCCAACATTCTTCAGGTATCCTAGGCATCCTACCCCATGCTCTGGTGCACTGCGCCCGATCCACTACTTCTGCATATCTCCTCCTCCTCGGCGCCTTCTTTCCCTCTTTCCCGCGATCATCCGTGACCTGATCTAGGAGACAGCGACTAGAAACGGCAGAGAAACGACTAAAAACGGCTAACAAACGAAGCTAACAAAAAGTCTGAAAAGAACTCCAGTTTAAGCAAACGAAAAGAAAATCGAAAGGAAAAAGAAACAAGAAAAAGAAAAGAAAGAAGCACAACAAAATCATCACTCTTTTTACATTAATTTTCCCATTAAAATACTTCGGCCTCCCACGTTCCTTCCTTCGTTCTTCAATTCGATCTTCAATCATCAATCTACGGTCGCTCTTTCCACATTATATTTTACTTTCCCTTTCTTCCATCGCATTTTCGCATTTCGCCCTTCACTTCTCCGTCATCTGTCTTTCTTCTCAATCCTCCGCCTTTCTTCAATACCCGTATCTCTCCTTCACATCCCCAGACATTCACCATGACTGTATTTATAGCATCACTGTAAGTTTTCCACCCCTCTAACCATGTCTGTCGTCTCCCACACAGTCTCGTTAGCATTAGCCCATGCACGACATCGCTGCAGCAAATCTTTCAAAGTTTCTGTTACACTGACGTCATGCCGTCAAAATTTGCACCCATTGCCCTCAATCGCCTTTCCTATCATCTTGATACGTCAAGCTCTCAACACCCGATAGTAAAAGGACCTTCTTACAACTGACACTGCCAACAGATTCTTACCAAAGACGGTACATTTTGACCTGCCTGGCACGCCGCCGCTAGTCGGCCAGAGCAGCGTCATCCCAAAAGACAAAAAGTCAAAAAAATCGCGAACAAAGTCAACTGCAGCGACCGAAGAAGCGCCCAGTCTGTTTAAGCGTCAAGACGATATCACCCCTCCTGACACGCCCATCGAAGACCAGAGCACCGACCCTTTTGCAAACGAAGACGGCATTCGCATTGGTAGTCTACCCACCGTTTCCAGTCTCAACACCCGACCCCTTGGCACAAAAGCTGCTCCCGCCGACCGTGGCTCGCCTACATGGGGTGCCCGCCGCGACCAACCCAAATCCCGCGCCAGCTCGCCCCCGCCCGTTCTGCTTGACGACGACGAACACGTCAACGATAAGGCTATTGAGCTGCACCGCCAGGGCATCACACAGCCTCGTTCCAGTCTGCGCAGCGAGAGCCACGATCGTGTATTTAATTCAGCACACTGGCGCATCGCTAGTGCCGACCAGGGCAATGGCGGCCTTCGTAACGCTGCCGATGCTGCCTCACGCGAGGGTAAATTAGGCGACTATACATGGGTCGGTACCCTCGGAATGCCCACCGACGCTCTCGACCAACAGCAAAAGGACGATATTAACGACCGGCTGGCCTCTGAACACGAAATGCTTACCGTCTGGTGCTCTGACAAGGACTTTGACGGCCACTATGTGCACTTTTGCAAGCAGATTCTGTGGCCCGTCTTCCACTATCAGATCCCCGACAACCCGCGCAGCAAGGCGTACGAGGACCACTCGTGGAAGTTCTACGAAAATGTCAACCAAGCGTTTGCCGACACCATTGTGAAGAACTGGAAGCGTGGCGATGTTATCTGGGTCCACGACTATCACTTGCTGCTTGTTCCTGGCATGATCCGGAAGAAGCTACCCGACGCCAAGATTGGTTTCTTCCTGCATGTGGCATTCCCGTCCAGTGAGATTTTCCGGTGCCTTGCGCGCCGTACCGAACTTTTGGACGGCATGCTGGGTGCGAACTTGGTCGGCTTCCAGATCCACGAGTACACCCGCCATTTCCTGCAGACTGTAACACGGCTGCTCTATGCCGAAGCCACCATTGAAGGTATCCAGCTCGAAGACCGCTTCATCGATGTTGTCAACATGCCGATTGGTATTGACCCGGTCGCTCTCGACGAGCACCGCGAAGAAGAGGAGGTGATGAGCTGGTTAGACATTTTACGGGACAAGTACGAGGGCAAGAAGCTGATTGTGGCACGCGACAAGCTGGATCACATTCGCGGTGTTCGCCAGAAACTGTTGTCCTACGAGTTGTTTCTCAACCTTAACCCAGAATGGCGTGGCAAGGTCGTGCTCATTCAGGTGGCACTGTCAACGAGCGACCGCAACGAGCTGGACGCTACGGTGTCGGACATTGTGACGCGTGTCAACTCGTCGTGGGCCAATCTGGCATACCAGCCTGTGGTGTACCTCAAGCAGGATATTGACTACGCGCAATATCTAGCACTGTTGACTGACGCAGACGCTCTCATGATTACCAGCCAGCGCGAGGGCATGAACTTGACGTCGCACGAATATGTGTTTTGTCAAGATGGCAAGCATTTTGAGAAGAAGCACGGCAGTCTTATCCTCTCGGAGTTTACCGGCACGTCTGAGCTGTTTGAAGGCGCTGATTTGGCCGTAAACCCCTGGGATTACCGTGCATGCGCCGACGCCATTAAAAAGGCCCTTGAGATGCAGCCGGAGGAGAGGGATGCACGCTGGTCCAAACTGTACAAGGCTGTGCGACACCACACAGGCTCTCATTGGTTTTCGGAGTTTTTGTCACGTCTTGATCGCGTCTACGACGAGCAGCACCGCCGTGATCAGACATTTGTGCCGCGACTTTCTATGCACACGCTGATGTCCCAGTACCGCCGGACCAAGCGTCGTCTGTT
This sequence comes from Ophiostoma tasmaniense, assembly GCA_022392925.1. NCBI lineage: Eukaryota > Fungi > Ascomycota > Sordariomycetes > Ophiostomatales > Ophiostomataceae > Ophiostoma > Ophiostoma tasmaniense. The sequence goes on along the minus strand of JAKRGK010000008.1, from coordinate 207,977 downwards.
CATACTCGACTATGAGGGTACGCTTGTGAGCTGGGGGCCTGTCAACAAGATCATCCCCGTGAGCCCGCAGCGTACGCTTGATGTTCTTAGAGACCTGGTATTGGATGAACGCAACACGGTATACGTGATGTCGGGCCGCAGCGAGAAAGAGCTGGACCGCCTGTTCAAGCAGGTTCCCAACATCGGTCTTATTGCCGAAAATGGCTGCTTCCTTAAGCATGCAAGCACAGGCTCGAACACGAACCAGTGGATTGAGATGGCCGACCCGGAGCAGATACGCACGTGGAAGGAGAGTGTGAAGCAGCTGCTATGCTACTACCAGGAGCGGACGCCGGGTGCCGAGATTGAGGACCGTCGGTGCTCGCTAATTTTCCACTACAAGTCGGCTGAGGACTACGAGTCGGCATCTCGGTTGGCGGCTGAGTGCGCGGCACATATCAACGATGCGTGTGAGGAGCAGCGCGTGCATGCGATTCCACTGGAGGGGTCGATTCTGATTGAGCCGGTTGACTGGACTAAGAGCACGGCGGCCCAACGGATTTTCCAGAGTTTAACGGCACCAGAAAACACCGACGGTACCGATGCTGCTGATCATGCGGATAAGACACCACTCGACTTCCTCATGGTTGTGGGTGACGGCCGCGACGACGACAAGGTGTTCAAGTGGGCGAACCAACTGGGCGACGCCAACATTGTGCGCGAGGTGGTGACTGTGAGCTTGGGCAGTCGCAGCACGGAAGCGGCGGCAACGCTGACGCAAGGCGTGAGCGGCGTGCATGTGACTTTGCAGAAGCTGGCCAATGCTTAGTGTTCTTTTCTTTCTACTTTTGTTTCTTTCTTTCTTTGCCTCCTCTCCTCTCTTTTTTTTATTACTTTTTACTCCTCTCTCTTTTCCTTGCATTTCTGTGTTTCAACTTCGTACTGTTTTGCCTGCTTTGTGTTGTGATGTTTCACGGACACGGACATCTTGGCTAGCGACGGATATTATGACAGCATGTTTTTTTTTCTTTTGCATTTCCTTCGAGATCGCTTTTATTATTTCTTTATTGTCTTTTATTATTCTACTTCATCTTACTACATCTCACCTCATATACAGGGCTCAGCCAATCCAGCAATGGGCACTCATTTCTTTTCATTAGAATAAAACGTACAATTTGATATTGGGAATGAAATAAGCTTGACTAGACATTATTATGTATGTTTTTACCGCGCGTGCCAGCTGGCCATAGCCGGCGTAGCTCGGTGTGTCGGTCTTCTCCACCCGCCACTTACTGTCTGCCCTGCACTCGTAGTTATTTGGGCATTCAGCATTCCCCGCGATCGGACATGGACCCCTCTCCCCATACCTTGAGAACGACAGTAAACAGAAATGAAAGGAATTTGACGTTTCTTTTCTAAGTTATTGCCTGCAACGTATTGTGCTATTGTATATCGGGTTTGGCTGACTTTTGACAGTTGCTATTGGCAGTACTGGCCATAGCTCTCACTCAAACCAATTGCTTTTTGCCTCCATTGGGTTTCATTTTATTTGTGTTTTTTTTTTGTTATTATTTGCGTGTCTGCCGTCTGTCTAACCGACAGGTTCAGGCCACCAGTATTATCCTTTGGGCCATTTTCATTGGAAAGAAAAAAAGAGAAAACAATGCAGTTGTACAAGTATGGATACTAAGTCAGTACTAAAACCAGACAAATTCTAGGTTATTCTATTTCCATTTGTACCGTTTCCACCACTCCCACACAGTATATCCTCCCTTACCGGACCCAGACTCAGCTCTTAACCTTCTCTTCTCCTCTGATCATTACAAACTCGACCGCATCTCCGACCTCACCCACCACCACTATCACAATGGCTGCCTTCCCCCCACCTCCCGTCGATACCATTGACTGGTCTAACGTCGGTTTCCGCGTCCGCGAGGTTAATGGCCATGTCGAGTCACACTACTCCAAGTCTACCGGCAAGTGGTCGACCCCCATCTTCGTGGCCGACCCTTACCTCCGTATCCACGGCATGGCCCCCGCCCTCAACTACGGCCAGCAGGCCTATGAGGGCCTCAAGGCTTTCCGCACCCCCGGCGACAAGGGCATCCAGGTCTTCCGCGCTGACCGTAACGCCCTCCGCCTGCAGCACTCCGCCAACGTCATCTCCGTGCCACCCGTGCCCCAGGACATCTTTGAGGCTGCCGTTCACGCCGCCGTCGCCCGCAACGCCGAGTTCGTGCCTCCCCATGCCACTGGCGCTGCCATGTACATCCGCCCCCAGGTGTTTGGCTCCAGCGCCCAGCTCGGCCTGAGCCCACCCGAGGAGTACCTTTTCTGTGTCTACGTCCTGCCCACCGGCGTCTACCACGGCACCAACCCCGTCAAGGCCCTGATCCTCGAGGACTTTGACCGTGCTGCCCCCAATGGCACCGGCAACGCCAAGGTCGGGGGCAACTACGCGCCTGTGCTGCGCCACAGCGAGAAGGCCTACCAGGCCGGCTACGGCATCACGCTGCACCTGGACAGCGCGCGCCACGAGGAGATTGACGAGTTCTCTACCAGTGGCTTCCTCGGTGTCAAGCAGGGCGCATCGAAGGACGACATCACCATTGTGCATCCCGACAGCAAGTGCGTCATTGAGAGTGTCACAAGCGCCAGTGTGCAAGAGCTGGCCCGTAGCTTTGGCTGGAAGGTTGAAAAGCGCGCCATCAAGTACGACGAGCTGCCGACATTCAAGGAGGTTTTTGCCGCTGGCACTGCTGCCGCGCTGGTTCCCATCAAGTCTATTACGCGCACACTGCCCGAGGGCCACGCGCAGTCGCTGCGCAAGTCGCTGGCTTCGCTGCCGTCCAACGTTACATTCTCCGGCGAGAATGAGACCATCACCTACATGCCCGAGTCCCAGACCGAGGCCGGCCCCATTGCGCAGCGCCTGCTGGCCCAGCTCAAGGGCATCCAGCTGGGCAAAATCGAGGACACCTTTGGCTGGTGCTCTGCAGTGACGGCTGAAGATGTTAACAAGGCCGAGGACGAGAAGAAATAGATCCTTGATCGAAAAACAATTAGATGAAATAAAATAGACTAGTTACGACACTGATTCACCGATGCAATAATTGATAAGAAATGTAAGGGGCGAAAAGGAAAGAAAACATATTAAAATCCAGTCGAATTAAAACAAAAAAGCATAGACAAAAAAAATCTCCAGGGGGCGAATCGAACGCCCGACTCTCGGATATTATTGTTCGTCAATTACAGTCCGATGCCATAAACCAACTAGACCACCCGGAGTATTAATTCTAGTTCCAAAGCGTGTATGCTTATTATATAGTCAGTAATCTGACGTTACAAGAAAATAGAGTTTATGTAGTATTGCCGGTATGATGTATCAAATAAATGGGCCCTACTCGCAACTACCATAGTATTGTAAGCTGCAATCATTTCAAGGCGGCTGCAACTCAAACGAGTGTAAGTCTTGATAGTACTGCAAAGGGAAGGAGGGTATTGCACATCAAAGACGTCCATAATATTTGCAAGATTTCTAAGATGCCTGTCGATAATATACTCACGCTTAATCATACGACTGGTATCACTAATAATATTACTTGATACCAGTTTATTCTTGATTATCACATATATTGTACCAGTTGAAGAGAAACCAGCATGCATGACCCATTGAGACGAGTGTTCGAGCATCTATCAGATGCAGCGACCAAAGAATCGGAAGCAATCGAATTTAGCAGTTATCATAACATAATTAAAATTGGTACAGACAACTCGCTGATGACTGCCGCATAAGCTGCCGAATTAGTGTTGCGGACGAGTTCGGTGGCCATGATCGGCCTAATACCACCACGAGAGTTTACTAACCGAGCAGTAATAGATTCCCTGTAGAAAATGTTAAATATACTATCAAAAATGTGGTATTGAAACTATATTGAGTGGACAGTCTATTGTCAAGAGATGCTTATGATTTCGTCTACACGACGCCGTCCAGAATTGTAATCATTTCTCTGCGTGTGGTTGGTATATTTGAGGGGAAAATCAAGCCCAGCTATGTTTTGGTTAGGCTATAAACATTGCAAATAGAGTCTAATGGTCATCTATAACACCAAGCCATCACTTCTCTAATACAACATTAAATACAGCCCCTCATCTCTGCGTATCGTACATGACACGGGATTTGTCATAACGCGTTGGATTTTGGTGGACAGAGCCATAATGTGTTTCATATATTTGATTCGATCCTTTGAAGCACAACTCCTTTCAATTTTCCATCATCCTGCGGGATTATGATCTGCCATCTAATCTCCAACTCAATCCCGTTGATCTTCTCATCTTGAACGTTATTCCATCTAAGCCTCGGTCATGCTTACGTCCTCGTCGCTCTTAGCCTCGTCCCGGCGTGTGGCGGTGCTGGCCAGCCCGGCAATATCCTCGGCCAGCTTTAGGCACTTGTTGTGATGATTGTTCTTAAGAAGATCGGTGAGAATAGAGAAGTTTTGGGAACCGCTCTTGCGGCGCTCGCGTTGGCGTTGACTTTGATGGAGTTCTTTGGCCACTCTGGCCCTGATTACACGACGAGCAGTCTTGTGAGAAACCTGGTTTCCCTTAAGCACAATACCGCTGCGGTCGGAATACTGATGGTCGTGTCGGAGGTAGGCACGCAGTTCACCCATATCTGTGATTTTGTTCTCCTCATTCTCCTCGTTTTCGTTGGTCGTGTCAGGCTCAGTCGCGACCTCAGTCGCGACCTCAGTCGCGACTTCGGTACTTATTTCGGACTGTGCGTAGTACTGGGCGCCAGTGTCAATGGTTGTGCCCTGGTCGATGACGTTGTCGTGCTCTCTCTCCGGCCAGTAGAATGTTTCATTTAGGGGCAGCACCTGGTCGTCTTCTTCTGACTCGGGCCTGTAAAATGCCACATCAATAGGGATGACAATATGATTGTTAGGCGACCCATTCTATGGGTGCGCGCCGTCGAGTCCTGTATAGTTAGCAATGGAGTCAACCAGGCTGCAAGTACAAGGGCTGCAGAGACGAAAGGCTTACCATTGCCTCCTAATGACATTCTGCTAATTTCGGATATCTGTGGAATGTAGTACCAAGATTGACCTTACTTTTCAGTGTGGTTGGGTATGTCAAGGGGAGAGTTTTTGAGATTCAGGGTGAAGAGAAAGACCGATATCTATAGTCCTCTGGGGAGGCCCCAAAATGCCCCAAGAGAGATGGCCGCTGCATTCACTCAAGATAAACATCAACTCAATGCAAGGCGGCAAAGAATGGCAGAATCACAAAATTGCAATAGCAGGAGGCTTTGAGTGAATGCGAGAGGACATCTTCTGCCAATGGCAGAGCTTCAGTCAAGTTGTAAAAGCAGAGGCAGAGAAGGTAGGTGCTTGAAGTGACGTAAGATTAAAATTGATTTGACTAATAAGGCGCTCCAGTAAGGCTTAACAGTGCTAAAAACAAGGCTCAGTCCACCATTGAGATACTTGGACGAAGTCAGATCTCATGGAACTCACAGACTAGTGGTGTCAAAAGCCCGCTGTCAACGGAGGGCAGAAGCAAATTCCAGAAAGCGAGTAGAGAATATAAAGACAGGTCGAACTAACAGTTCCGCTATAATTCTATGTGATGACAGTTAGTTAATAAGACAGCTTGATCCACTGATAAGATGTTGCGAGGCCGGAGCCCGTGGATTTCGTAAACTTGTAAAATCAAATGCCCACAACCAACGCGGGGCACCAAGAAATTAAGGAGAGCGAGAGAAGAATATATAGTTAAGTCAAGTCGGCATCCACGCTGTGATATCATGTGGTGATGTTATGTGATAACGTGCAAGTGGTGAGTCCTACTGTTGTTTGTGCAGATAGCTTTAAGGGGCTGATTTGGATGAATAATGCGAGCGGTGATTCATTATGCTGGGTTATGATCAAGGAATTGTTAGTAGAGCCTGTGTGGGCAGTAGTAGAAGTTCATGTGTATAACTGTATGGACACAGCAATTGATATTCCGTAGGGGTTAGAAGTAAACATACACCACAGACAAGGGGATTCAGAAAGCAAAAGTAGCCACTGGAAGGCCATTTGTGAATGATGTGCTAAGATGATGAAACCTGATTTTCAGAGAAGATAAACCCCAATGTTAATCAATACTGATCATGACAGTCGTGCCAGCACATCGTGGACAACTTTTTGTGTTGCTGCCACGATCAGCGCATGCTCCTCGCCGTGGATGCGCTGTTCAAGCTCGTGCAGGTCCTCGCCGGCGCGGCACTTGATCTCACGTGTCATGATGGGCTCGCCGCGGTCGACAACATCGATGACAAAATGAACCATGATTCCAGTGGTGTTATTTTCTAAGCGACCTGCCTGAAAGTCATCAAAAGCCCGTCCAATTGCATTTGCACCGTCGTATTTGCCTATCAGGTTATCAGTCAAAACAGTCAAAACAGTCAAAACATTCAAAGTCAAATAATATATAAAAAAGACTCACCTGGCAGAGCGGGATGCAAATTAATGACCTTGATACCGGCAGCCTCCAGAGGGTCTAGGAAGGCCTTGGTGAAGACATGCATCCATCCAGCAAGCACAATCAGGTCCGGCTTGTCTGCGCCATCGAGAATTTTGGCGGACAGGGCGGCATCGTACTTTTCACGGCCGGCCTGCAGCTTGGCGGCGTCCTTCTCGCCCTTTTCAAGGAATCCATGGGAGACCATGTTGTAGTACTCCCAGGGGATGCCGGCATTATCTGCGCGCTGTGTGGCGTAGGCCTGGCCGCGGTTGACGTACAGGCGCGTGATGCGGGCGTCGGTGATGGTGCCGGAAGCAATGCCGTCGACAAGGGCCTGGAAGTTGGACCCATTGCCACTGGCCATGACAGTGATTTTGCAAGCCATTGTCTTGTTCGTTATCGGTGTGATAAATGCGAGTGGGTAAGAATACACAGTAAATTTAAGAACCAGAACCACGTGAAAATGCAGATGAATATGAGATGTCGTTGCTCCAAAATTTCGATAATAGTGGGGCTGCCATGGCAAGGCTAGACAGGGCTGGAGGGGAAAAGGTTGAGAAGGTACATGTACTTGTTGTATGTGTGGGGTTTGGTGTGACACTTTGTAGTGGATACAAGCATTGGAGCAAGCGCGGTACCGAGCCGCGCCGCTTAATTATGTGTGACAGCATGTCCGATCTTCAGCCACAATGAGTGGTTACCATCAACGACACTCCATCATCACGACTGTGCCAGTAGTAGATTTACTCTAAAATACATAGAGAATTTTTGAAATCATTATTTGCAATTTCTATCATAATGTTCTGTGTTGTTGAATTAATCACCAATATCTTCACTTATTCATTTGACACATAAATTAATGATGATTTTTCTCTTCATTTGATTAGTTCTGGACTGTCTTCTCTGTGTTAAGACAGGCAATTACACGCTTGGCGAAATTATCAGCTGTGAATGTACCTCAGTCTTAAACCAATACGGACCGGGGAAACACATCAACACACAAAAACAGTTCGAGTGAATGGCCCTGCACTAGGTTGACGAGCCGTTGCGCTTGGATGAAAAGCACAAACGCAGCAAATACTGAGATGTGTCACCGTTGACATTGTATATTGAACTGATGCAATGATGATGCCAGCTCATGCTTATGAATGACAGATTCAAGGCAGGAAGAACGATGTCTGTCTAAGCCTTGTTTGTTGTCATGAGTGATCGTTATTGTCATAACCAATAATCAGTAACACTTAAGGCACCGCCATTCACAATTAATACCAATGACAACTCACTATTGAGTCAGGACTCTCATCCAGTGTCATATTTTGCACAAACAGCGACAGCTCCCCGTGACTATCCGACCTGTATCCCACCTGGCGACAGATACCCATCACTTCCATATCATTGGAGAGACAGCAGCAAGTCAGCAGTGGCAGCCAGTGGGACATCCACGGATGGTCTCACCGAGGAAGACTGTCTACAAATACACATGTTTCTATTCTTTTCTTCCAGTTAAAACCCACCAACCGTCAACTAAAGCCACACCATCAAACATTCCACGAGCCATGGCCAACTATAGTATGATCTTTACTGTTGTAGCACGCTTACTTAGCAGCTTTGCAGTAGTATATTCACTTCGCCAAAAGTCTTTGTTGAAAGCACCACACTGATTTCAGCCCCCTTCCATAGAGCTTCGCTCACGCTCGCATTTACTACGGCACGCTCCCATCAGTTTTTTTTAAAAAGCAATGACGCATCTATTGACACATAGATGCATGAAGGTAAGCGCGACTGTACGCGATACAAGGGCGTTTTCTGTGAGTTGCCTATCCAACAGATCCATAACAACTCACAGATGCCCATCGCTCCTTCCTTCTTTGACGGCGTAATGCCTCTGCATTCACTACTGATTTGCTACTGATTTGCTGCTGATTTGCTGCTGATTTGCTACTGATTTGGTCCTGATTTGCTACTGATTTTGCACACCCTCTCTTTTCGGTCACGGGTATATATATCTGCCTTCTCCCCTCTACGGCCCCAAAACAGTTTCTCTCTCTCTTCTCTCTTTCACCTTCAACAACAACATTTTCGCACTTGTTCTCAAACTATTCTACAGTGCCACTATCAACCACATCATCAAAAACCCCGAACTTTGTTCAAAATGGCCATGTTGCCACTGCTGAACCCATTCCTGTTCCCCGGAGGACCGTACATCGCCTCCCCAGCCATGAGCTACGACGAGGCTCACGCTGACCGCAGTGATGTCCCAAAGACAGCGCGTGATGCGTTTACGAGTGAGAATCAGCTCAAGAAACACGGCGCTGCCACTGGGCCTGGAAATGGACGCAAGTTGGCCATCAAGAATCTCTTACGCCGAGGCATTAAGAACATCGCCGCACGTATCCAGTCGCACACGAAAGCTACAAAGAAATCAAAAAGCAATGGAAAGATCATTGCCGAGCCTGATGTCGAAGATGCAGAGGATAACTCTTTATCTGATGCCGACAACATCACCGAGACGGCTGAGGGTATCTTCAACAGCGCGACCGAGAGCGTTCACGCCAGCATCGATAACAGCAACGCCGATGCCGCCGATTCTGACTTCAACGAATCTGTGATCTCTACCGGATCACCTTTTGCCCTTTAGTGTATGGCGCAAGAGGTTTTCATGGACAAGTAGGTTTACGAAAGATAAGTAAAAACAAACTCACAATCTAACATTCTGCAACCTAGTCATGAAGAGTCCGTACAGGTGTACTACCCCCAGTTCTGTGGTTTCTCTTATGCCGATCTGAAGAGAGGAGACACCGAGAGTTTTGACGCATGGAGCCAGAACGAGGCGGCCACGGAGACTGCCGGCAGTGTTAGTCGCAGCAACTCCCTGAGTGGTGAGGGTACCGAGCCTACAAGCAACAGCGAGGACCAGACTTCCGAAGAGCCCGACACCAGCAACTATCGTTCCGATGAATCTCTCGCTGAGAATGCTAGCGACCACGACGAAACCGAGCACTCTGGATTGGGTAAGATTTAGCTGCATCAGTTTACCACGTTCAAGTCTAAGATACTAACATTAAAAGATGACGAGACCCAAGAGGTCAACCCAATTGCCATCCGCCGCGAGAACATGATGTCCATAAAGCGGATGTTTGATGAACGCATCGAGTCGGACGAAAGCTTCGAGGATGAGGGCCACAACACTCTCAAGTTTGATGACAGCGACACTGAGCTCCAGTTCAACATGGAGGTTGACATCGAGACCGCAGACCTGGACAACTATACTTCCCACAGAGGACTCGCCCGCACCAAGTCCGCAAATCTTCGTCTCCGTTATGACATACTCGAAAATGCTCCTGTCAGCCAGGTCATCTACAAGCAGAAGTTTGATACTCCTCCCACCAAGCGCGGAAACCGCTATAGCTGGGACAGCGTGGTCAGCAACGACATTCAAGACTCGGGATGCGACAGTGCAGACGACACCGAAGTCACGATCCCAATCTCTGAAGACGCCTTTGATGAGGGTGAAAAAAATGGAAGTCTTGACAGCGACGAAGACATGTCCGAGGTGAATCTCGGAGAGATTCTTCCAACTCTTTCTAGCAACGTCGCTAGTGTTTCGAAAGTCTTTTCCACACCCTACAGCATCATGGGCGACATCGACTGCGATGAGAACAGCTTTCTCGGCAATATGCACCTCGATACTATCCAGGAGGAAGACGAGGAAGACCACCAGACCGATGGAGATGTGCAGGCCAGCATGCACAAGGCTGATAACGATAAGTGCCTCCAAGACTATGCGACCGGCCTGTGCATGATTGTCGAAGAGGATGAAAACGATAATGAGGACTTTGATGTCTACCTGAATCGCATCACGGCTGGGTCCAACAAAGACTTTGACATTTTCGAAGACATCTACGAGGCTCATCATGGAGTCGGAGAATATGGTGACGACGGAGACGCCAATAGCAATGACCTGGACAACGAAGACGACGGAGAACTCCAGTACTACAATGGCTGGGGCGTCAACAAGAGCAGCTACGAGCAGTACCTCTTTGATTACGCCGAGAGAGGCCGGATCATCACACGCGAGGCTTGTCTGAAGAGCAAGGAGTACAGACTGAGCAAGTGCACTTGGTGGTTGCTGAGCACGCCTGACGTGATGGGAAACAGCGGTGGACCCCTCCTCATGGTTACGACTCCTGGGGGTGAAATCAAGTACCCACAGGATATCACCTACTACTCGGATGACGAAGATGAAGAGTAGGGGTGAAACACAACAACGGGACAGACAAAGATGAGAGTGTGAGCGTATGTGAAGCAGTCATGAAGATAAACAGATGCAGGTTTTATTGGAGAAATATTGACCAGGTTGCGGACATAGAATGGCAAAAGTCCGGATGGTTAGCAGACACGAAACGAGAGGGATGATGTTAGCCATGAATCGAACAGACAGTGAGGCAGGCATTGCCACAGTACACTATTATGAAAAAATGGCCTCCAGATATGATATTCAATTGAATGTTTCATGAAATAATTGTGACTCAAAAGAAAGCAGGGGACCTGTTGTACAAGTCGGAGTCGACGATGCAAGTATCCGTAGAGCCCGGGATCCGAGACAATGTGCTTAGGAAATTGAGGAGGAACCTATAGACTTTGACAAGTAAAACAAAGAACAGGCCGTAATAAAGAAAACCACATAGTACCGTGATAGAGAAGCGTAATTCAACATCTCTATTGACATAATAATGGCTTGAAGCCCTAATATACAGTATAGCAATCCAAATTTAGAAACCCAAAAGCATGACAATTAGATTGAGTCGAATGCCGAATTCAACGAGTCGACAAGGTCGTCTTCCACAGTAATCTGGCCATTTGCAGTGGCCTCACAGTGTCTCAATTGACGCTGCACATCCTCAAGTTTCTGCATAATAGTGTTGGCCGCATTGAAAACCTTGTACACGGCCTGCTGCTCTCTTGTTGCAGCTGGATTTGTGTGCTCCCGGAGAGGCGGCAGAGCCCTTTGTTTCTCAAACAGCCTCCGAGCCGAGGCCAGAATCGACATGAGATCCTGCATGGCCAACGCCAGCGCGCTTCCATCCACTGTAGTAATCGTAGTGGAAACGTCGCCATCGCCCATACTGTTGACGTCAACAGGCGGAGAAGGCTTTGCATTTGGAACGCTTAGATTGAATCGGCGTGCAAACACACGATCAAGCGTGGTCGCAAGAGGAATGGGGGACAGGTTTCTGTTGCGGAACGAGACGTCATTGCGCTCCAAGGCAGCCGTCATAAAACCTAGCTGGCGACTGACCGCAGCGGCTTCGGCAGACCAAATGCGACTCGGCTCTTCCATGACCGTCCTGATAAAATTAGGCACACGCTTCCGCACAACAGAAGATCCGCACACTCGTTGAATAGACGGCGACGACAAGACCCAGGCGAGACGATCAAGCGTTTGTGCGCGGCGCCCCAGCGGCATGTCAGTATTGAGACTGTCGATACAGTCTTCGGGACTGTAGACTGTACCTGAGGTACTTGAGCAATTGCTGCCCGCACCATAGCCAGCGACGGTGGCATCGAGCCGAACCCAAGCATGGCTGTCATGAAGAAAAGAGTAAAGGGTCGGAAACGAAAAGCCGGGAATACGGGAAAGAGCATACCAAAGAGTCGGCGTGTCCACGGTAGTGTATGATTCATCGTCGTCTTTAGCTTTTGCTAAGCTAGCATAAGCTTCCCACGTAGAGATGGAGATGCTATCGAGCTTTCCGGTGGTGGATGAGAACTTTCGTCTGTGTCTAGGGGTGTGGCCCCTGCCCCGTGCATCTGTATTTATTTTTGCGATGCCTTTTGTGATGCCAGATCGTGAATATGAAGAGTGGGGGAGAGAACCTTTCTCGGATCTCTCATGTCTCCCAGACTTGTTTAGTGTTTTTGCGGTCCTTTCTGGGCTGTTTGTGCGGTTCAAATCTAAAGTAGCTCCAATGCCAGAGCCACTTTTGGGATTTCTTTTTGCGGCGGATTTTGCCTTCTGTGAAGCAGAACTGTACCAACTGCTGTCTTCATCGTAGGCCATTTCGTGCGCACGCTCATCAGCAATGTCGCTGTCAGAGCCAATATTGTTGCCGCCAGACTGAAAGTGGAAATGACGGACAGACGGCTCAGAGTGAGCGCAACCGCCGGGTGTAAACAGCTCAAAGTCACTCATGTCAACCCTGATATACTTGTTACGGGTGCGGCGACTATTTGCACTTGCTGTATTGGTTGGGGTAGTTGCCGGCTGCGGAGTTTGATCGGCAATATGGTTCTTTGCTGCTGCGCCTAATTCCGCATCAGATGCAACGGGCGGCTGGCTCTTTGGCCGGAATGATAGATTGTTGAACATATCAAAGACGTTGCTTGAGATTGCGAATGAACGTTTGTGGTGACGGGAAATTGTGATCATGAATGGGGCTCCGAGATCCAAACGATTGATATTCCACGGTCTTGATGGGGATGTTATTGTCCTCACATACAAGTGACTGCGAAATACACATATTAGACTTTCCGACTTAAGGGTTTGTAGACGCGAATCGTTGTAGAGATTTGTGCTGTGCCGCGTATACCGCTGTAACGCGCGCGTTGCGAACCAGTCCAGGGAATCCGTGAGAATCTATTGCAATGATGCTAGGTTGAATATGGTGATCGAATCTCGACTCTAGAATACGCGATTGTGATGTCACGTGCATCGCGTCGTGCCGCCAGGTGGCCCCAATTCACTGTACGGGGAACTTAGATGTGAGAAGTGAGCTCATAGTCGTAGGGGATTGGAACGTAAAGGATAAAATTAGGGATTGAATGCTAAGCACTGAAGTATACATACAGTCAATGCCGGGACAACTTCATCTAAGGTAGACGCTGATGTTGGCAAATTGAAGAATGACGTTGAAATCTTACAGTAGTAACAGCGATTAGTCATAGACCACCGTACTGTGCGTAATAGTATTCTCACTGTTCCACAGCTTCCCTCGCGCACACCTACGCCACTGAAGCCACAACAAAGCTTGTCTTCGATAGTGAGGTCCGACGCTACCCACTCTCTGCTTCACAGATGCTTGACTGTATCCTACCACCATCGTGGTATTATTAATGTTATTTTGCCCTATGCCTATTGAAACGGCTAACAAGATCAATCTAGTCGGGTTCAGCTACTTTGAGATAGGTGTTTTCCGAAACTGATACGATTGTACTAGGTGGCAAGCAAGATGAAGACATTAACATGGGGCACGCGACATACCTACCTGTAGATGATGGATAACTGCTGGAAAACTCTCTTGCTCGGGGTCGCAAGCAAAACGCCTTATCATCTACTCAGTAGGGTTGATAAGGCAGAATGCTGTATAATATTTGCCGCGGTGCTATGTGCGTTGCGTACTGGTCATGCAGGGTAAGATACTTACTTCATTCCTGCATATCTCGTTTCTGCATAGCAATGGTTCTTTTCTCGGTGTTGTCCATTTGTTCACGACGGCGCATTAAATTTCATCAAAAGATTATTGTATTGACGCGAGTTGCATGCCCAGTAGATGATTATTTCCCAGCTCCTCTGATTGCTGTGCTTCACATGCATGACGACATTACACGTCTCCATGATAACATCGACCAGTACGGCTTTGCTGGTGCACTTCACGGTGATAGACAGACAAGTCGCAGAAGTCGGCATGACAGACACTAGAGGCTAAAAAGCCCCGAATTAACGGCGAGATAGCGTTAGCTATTCACTTAAATACAGGGCCTTCATGGACTATTTTAGCGAGAAAGGCCAGCCTCGGCTGCTAACCTCGCTAACCTTTTGCTAGCCTCTACGCTCGAGGCTCACTACTCAGTTCCGAGTAGTTCATACGATATAGTGCGGATGGCACCATCAGCTCGCCTGTTGACGACGTTGCGCTAGAGACCTGGTACGGATTTAGCTCGTGCAGGGTTGCATCTGGTTGCGGCCAACCCAGATTAAAGATGGAGAATTGATGTTGGTGTCGGCAGTATCTGTGTGCATATCACGTCAACTACAATAAATCGATGCCGTATGGCTTTTCTTTCTATATCTTTTCTTTTCTTATCTTGCTTTTCTTATCTTGCTTTTCTTTGATGATCTCTTACTACCCACTACACGTCCAATGTACCCAGTAGGAAGTGATTCCAGAAGGGGGAGTCAGCTCCGTCAAATTGACAACGTACATTAAATAATATCTTGTGCAATACCTCGACACGAAACGATACACAAGCCCTTGCAAGGCCACCCTACGAGTAACCCCGAATTACATGACATGTGCCAAGGTCAGTATCTATTCTACATCTGTCAGCACAAACGCCGCAAGACATAAACTCGGCTATCCCGCCACATGGCGAGTGCGTACCTCTACCGGCCCTGTCCGACAGTTCGTATCTATGATAAAAACATTCAGGATGGGCATACACCAGGCACGAGAGTAGGATCGTACAAGATATGACAAAAAAAGACAAGCCGGTAGGGACAAGACAAGACAAAATAAGAACCTAGACAATGCTTGACTGCCAGCCGACTGTTTCTGACTGCCACCTGCTTCAGACCAAATGCAGATCATTCCTCCCGTAACGGGTCTGGGGCGGGCCCATAACGATCGGGCTTACATCTCGAGAAGGTCCCCAGACAGTACTAAAGATCACTCGCAATAAAGTCGGGACATTTCTCTTGTTCCTAGAGAAAATTGTACGTGGAATCAATGTCGAAAAGAGATGAGAACTCTGTGTTGTAAGGTTAACCGCAGAAGCACAAGCAAAAGAACCAATGTCAAAGTAATATAAAGATACTGGCACATGTCTTCGAATCCAGTCAAGTCACTTTACATAGCAGACCCACCTCCCGTGTTATTCAAATGCCTCTTTTTAACTTTTTACAGATTTTAGATGGATCCAAAGCCAGTCACGTAATCAACTACCTCATGCTGCCATAGATGCACAGTCGCTGTTATTGGTCATGTACCCCATGACGCCTTCGACCTTTGTCCTCAGGAAATGCATCTCTTGAGTGATCCGCATCACGCCTGTTCAGAGGAAAAAGTGAAGACACGAAGAGAGCAGCACATAAATGGAAAATGATGGCGGAGAGCGACGAATACAAATAGGCCTACTTTTTGTGACCTTCACATGGGATGAATATAACAAGAATAGAGGATAGAGCCGAAAACCACAATATCACCGAAACAAATAACAGACAAGCCAACTAAAACAATTACATCAGGACCACAACCAGAAGACACGAGGACCACCGAGGCAACTCCCTGGCTCTGGCCCCATTGCTCCATTATTCAATGTTCTCATTGCACACTATCTATATCAACTTGAACTTACTCTCATCGCTATTAGTCCTCTTTGGGGACCTTCCCGGCCTCAACCCGACTCTGTTCTGAACCCCTTTTGGTATTTCGGGTTATTCTATTTGTTTTTTTGTTCCCATTTTATAAATTGCATTTGTCTCTTTTTGCATTGATATTATTTTCTTATTCGACCATCCCGTGGACCTAGATCTGTACTCTATACCGAGCACGGGTTGTATCGAGTACCTGCGAAGATAATCGTATCCCTGCTACCCTACCACTTCGAAAATAAATCTATAAGAGGGCTGCTGATCCTAGCATTCTTGTTGCATTGTTTTTCTTCCCTCTCGGTTCTCACCATCCAAAGAGACGAGAGAAGAATATTTTGCCTACTTCAAAACCACCACGAGCTACGTCTTGCTGCCAACATATCCACTTACAATTCCCGACACTCGCCCGACGAGTGTCTTCCTTTACTGCACCGGGATCAGGATCAAGACCAAGACCAAGAAAACATGTCTTTGGGCACTGAGCCTCCAGAGGTTGCGCAGGCAACGGACGCAAAAGCTCCGGCCCCGGGCGTGGGCAGCCACAGAGACAACACCAAGGAGACAGCCACACACGCCTTTCCATTGACTGACTCCCCATCATCTGATGATGGCGAGACCTTTGCCCTGGAGAGAAACCCTTTCTCGGATCCCGAAGTCGCTGACTACTGGCGTAACGTCTATGAAGAGGCCAGTTACGAATGCCGTCATGTCTTCGACCCATCCGCGACGTGGACCGAGGAGGAAGAGAGGAAAATTGTCCGCAAGCTGGACTGGCACGTCTGCCTCTGGGCTTGCGTCATGTTCTTTGGCCTGCAAGTCGACCGTGGCAACCTGGTCCAGGCTGTTTCAGGCACTCTTCTCAAGGATCTGCACCTGACTACGAATGGTATGCCCCCTTTTGTCTACAATGTGTTATAAAGTGCTTGCTAACAAACAGACTACAACTACGGCAACACCGTGTTCTTGGTTTCGTTTTTGTTTGCTGAGCTTCCGTCCCAGTTAGTCTCCAAGAAGATTGGTCCCGACCGGTGGATTCCCATCCAGATGGTTTTGTGGTCTATCGTCGCCATTTCACAGACTTCCCTATCCGGACGCACTTCTTTCCTTATCACTCGCTGTCTGTTGGGTCTTCTCGAGGGTGGCTTCATTCCCGATATAGTTCTCTGGCTTTCTTACTTTTACACATCGCGCGAGCTGCCCGTCCGTCTGTCGTACTTCTGGACCGCCCTGTCGACTACCACCATCATTACGTCGCTGCTGGCCTTTGCCATCTTCCATCTCGACGGGGTCCACGGCCGTGCCGGCTGGCGTTGGCTGTTCCTGATTGAGGGTCTGATCACTTTGTCGGTCGGTCTGGCCTCGTTCTTCCTTATGCCGGCATCAGCTGTTCAGACCAAAAGCTGGTTTCGTCCCAAGGGATGGTTTACGGACCGCGAAGTCACAATTGTTGTCAACCGTGTGCTACGCGACGACCCCTCCAAGGGCGACATGCACAACCGCCAAGCCATCACATTCCGGCGTCTCTGGGAGGCTCTTAAGGACTATGACCTGTGGCCACTGTACATTATCGGCCTCCTGGCGTACATCCCCCAGACGCCCGGAACGGCCTACTTCACCATTATCCTTAAAAGTGCCGGCTTCAGCACATTCAGCACTAACCTGCTCACCATCCCGGCCAGCGTGTTCCACATAATCACTCTCATTCTTCTGACACGCCTGTCTGAGTTTTTAAACCAGCGAGCGTTTGTAGCCATAATCCAGAGTCTCTGGACTCTGCCCTGCGTGATTGCACTCAAGTGGTGGAGCGGCCTGATTGTCAACCGCTGGGGCACATACGCCCTGGTTACGGTTCTTCTGTCGTACCCGTACTGTCACGCCATCCTGGTCGCCTGGACCTCAAAGAACGCCAACAATGTCGGCGCCCGGTCTGTATCAGCTGCGCTCTACAACATTTCGGTGCAGCTCGGCAACATCATTGCAGCATACATCTACCGTGCCGACGATGCGCCCTACTACCACCGCGGAAACAAGTACCTGATCATAATCAACTTCTTGGCAATTGGCTCGTTTCTGTTTGCCAAGGGCTATTACTTGTGGCGCAACAACCAGCGCGACAAGAAGTGGAACGCGCTGACGCCCGAGGAGCAAATTAAGTACAAGCGCGAGACCAAACTTCAAGGCAGCCGTCGTCTTGATTTTAGATTTGCCCACTAGATTTGGCGACTTCACTTGAAGTTGGATTTAGACGCAGTTATTTGACGGCGCACAACGGACAAGTCGATAGCTTGGTAGCATTAATATACTTAGATAACAGGATGCGGCTTATCATATTTTGTCTTTAGGCATTCCACAGTCAAGCCATTGAGTACCGCCGTGACACCAGTTCCCTGCAGTCACGGGCTGGCCCGCCACACCAACTACTAAAGACTCGATCGGTACAAGGGCGATCTAATGACAGTGTGTTACAATCTCCGTATATATAGCTCCTGGGTGCGGTGAGATGTCTTCCGGCTGACTCTGTCATGGGTAAGTACACTTCAAAGCGTCGTGGAAAAGTAAGACGAGGGATAAATAGGTCGCGTCTCGGAAAGCGGGCAGCAGTGAAATTGATAAAATGAACTTCATTATAACTCGTTATTGTCGTGATGCATATCGCCAATATTGACCCCAGGCATCGAACCATGACAATAGGAATTCGCTTGTCATGCCAATTAAAGAATGATCGTAAATTTGACGCCAGTAGTACAGTATCTGTATCTGTCAGTTATGCCAAGATCAATAATCTTCCTGAGGGTGACAATATATTAAAGCAACACGAGACGGCGATCAGAAAAGGTAAATACAAGTTTTCTCCTGCAAAGCATGAATCTACACAAAACGTGTAGGCTTTGTCGAGTACAATCTTAGCGAAGTAAGGCATCATATGACCGTCCATGTGTGTTAAGTATGCAAATAAGGGGCGAGTTGACATACCTTTGCTGTGGCGTAGAAGCCTGGAGCCATGCCATAACGCCTTATAGCCATTGCCATGGCCAGTAAAAAAACAGAAAGCCTAATAAACTCCAAAAGCAAAGCTCAAACTGGGTAGTCGTTCTAGTCACGACGAGCACCAAAGGCACCAAGAGCGCTGTCAACTAACGCTTTGGCCATGCCGCCGCCACCGCGTTTTGGAGACCGGCTGCTGCTGGACGCGCCCATGCCGGCAGGAAGAGCATTGCCAGTGGCTGCGAAGCCTTCTCCTGCGGCCCCAGGCGTAGGGACACCTCCCATGGTCGGCAACACATTGTCACTCGCGGAGAGGCTCACAAACAGTGCAAAGGGAACCAGCCACACACAGATGCCAAAATACGACGCGATCTGAGAAAACGTCGGCATATTCTTGGGGGTGTCGTAGTAGGAGCTCATGTTCTGATAAGCACGCTGCTGTGTATGCGAGAAGTGGCGGAACCAGACGTAATGATCCAGAAGCACAAGCACGATGGAAAGGAGGAACAGCGGGTCGGTGAGCTGCACATATGGGAAACGGCGCATGTTACCGAGGTACACGACATGAGCAAACACACCGAGAAGTGTGGGCAACAGAGGGAATCCGTCGATGAGGCACAGTGCCAGCTGAATGCCAATGACGCCCTGGATGAGGTTTGTGAGAAACCGCTTGGAGATGACGGTATGTTCCTCGACTAGTTCAGAGAGATAGTAAAGGCCCGAAGCTATGTATTGTTAGTGGTAGGTATCAGAGGGTGACTTGGGAACAATGAGGGTTACCGATGGCCAATGTCAGGAAGCCAAAGCCAATGACGGCTCCGACGTAGCCAACAAGCGGGAGAATCCACATTATAAT
Organism: Ophiostoma tasmaniense; assembly: GCA_022392925.1. Taxonomy (NCBI): domain Eukaryota; kingdom Fungi; phylum Ascomycota; class Sordariomycetes; order Ophiostomatales; family Ophiostomataceae; genus Ophiostoma; species Ophiostoma tasmaniense. The sequence continues at coordinate 188,274 of JAKRGK010000008.1, read as the reverse complement.
ACAGAACAAAAAGGTGTATTTTAAAACAACAGTTGGCGTCGTCGGAGTCGAACTAAATGGGTCGTCTTCGGGGTCGAGGTCAAGGTTATCGCAGTTGAACCCGAGGTTGTCGCGTCGAGGCCAAAGAGACACCTCTGCCAAGCCGCAAGCTGTCGACCTTGGAGGAGCGAAGTTAATCAGTCCCTGCGGAAAGTAAAAACAAGAAAGTGAGTGAGGGGTGACACATAAGCAGGAAGAAGAAAAGACAACGGGAAAATCTCAGTGCTGGGGAGGATTGCTGTTGAACTTAGCTCAGCCTTTAACCATGTGTGGTGGTGTCGTGTCCATAATGCACAGTTGCCGTAGAGGGTAATAAAACGGTGGCACTTAATCCGAAAATTAGTCCGGCTACTATTGGCAGAAAGTACGAGTCCAACCAGTAACAAACAGTGTTCAAAAGGAAGTGCGATAAGATAAGAGATAACAACGAGTGCCCCACCAAAAAGTTTGACATCACCAAGTTCCAATGCTTAGAAGAGGTGAAGGCGGCCAAGAAGCACAAATCAAGTCTGTACGGCAATCTGTTGACACAGCTAGTATTCTGACTATCAAAAGTTCATAGAAGAAATAAGCAAATTTGCCAAGTCCTTTCTTACTTCATCACTGCAATCATGTCGCGGCCGGAGGATACTCTGTAAGTCAGCCGATGACGACGACAGAGTGCAGAACAGATCACAACTAACATTACAGTGCCGCCGACATTCACTACAACGACACAGAAGCTCGCAAGTACACTACAAGCTCTCGTATTCAAAATGTTCAGGCATCCATGACCCGTCGCGCACTCGAGCTTCTCGACCTTGAAGGCCCCAGCTTCGTCCTCGACATTGGCTGTGGCAGTGGTCTCTCCGGCGAGATTCTCACACGCTCTGGCACTACCATAAAACGGACCCGCAAGCGGAATGATCTCGGTCAGATCGTTGAAGACGACGACGACGATGAGGAATACGACGACGACGACGAACTTTTTGGCAGCGATGACGGCAGCGAGGGTAGCATTAATGAGGAGGTTGGCAATGGTCCGCACATTTGGGTCGGCATGGACGTGAGCCCGTCAATGCTAGACGTTGCTCTCCAGCGCGACGTCGAGGGCGATCTTCTCCTGGCCGATATGGGCCAGGGCGTGCCCTTCCGTGCCGGCTCGTTCGATGCCGCCATCAGCATCAGCGCCATTCAGTGGCTTTGTAATGCCGAGAGCAGTGATACTTCCCCGGAAGGCCGCCTTTCGCGCTTCTTTAACGGCCTCTACGCCTCTCTACGCCGCGGCGGCCGCGCCGTGTGCCAATTTTATCCCAAGAACGACACGCAGCGCAATATGATTGCCCAAGCCGCCGTGCGCGCCGGTTTCGGTGCTGGTCTGCTAGAAGACGACCCTGGCACCAAGAATGTCAAGGTATACCTAGTGCTGACCGTCGGTAGTGGCCAGGGCGCACAAGATATCACGGGCGTTGTTAAGGGCATGGACGGTGTCGACATCATGGACGGGCGGCCGTCAGCAAACCGCAAGGCCAAGGGTGAGATCAAGAAGGGCAGCAAGGCCTGGATAGCTAAGAAAAAGGAGCAGATGGAACGCAAGGGCAAAATTGTCAAGGCCAACTCCAAGTACACAGGTCGCAAGCGTCGCGTTGCGTTCTAAGTGCTGGTGTGCTGTCCCTTCTCCTACTGTCTGCTCTCGTCTGCTGTTTTGGCTATTGTATCTACTGGCGTTTGGAGTATGTCGCATTTCGCATTCCACAGGTCGTTCCACATTTGTTGCGAGGGCGTCCAAAATCACTTGCATGATATTAATGTTTTTTAAATAGCACATTTCTACTTGCAACCATTCCCCTTCACCGTTCATATTGACTAACCAAATGCTTGCGATCTGATGTTGCGAAATATTACCAATTAAAATGATGTGGTCGCAAAGTATAAATGTAGCAGGAGCGAAAGTTTTAGCGAGCGCCAGCATCGCTCTTCCCTATTTTGGAACCGATATCACTGGACATTAACATGCAGAAAAGGGGCGGATTTGTGAATGAGATAAATGTCCCAAATTTGTTCTTTTAATTTGTTCTTTCATACACGCGTCTATAAAACTCATACCCCGTCTTGTCCATCATGCCACGACGTAATGGACCTGAGCCGTCGCAACAGCACTCAATGCAAAAGCCCGGCGTGCCATCATCCGCTTCAGGACTTGATCCCATCAATGGCACGCAGTCCATCTTAGCTCAGCTACGGCGCACAGGAACCGTTGGTGACACGGATGTGGCATTCAGATCCAAGACCAATAATATCAACAATGCCAACAGCCGCCCCAGCGGAATCGAGCGGCCACCATTTTCCATCGGGCCCGGTGAGAACCACGGCGTTTTATGTGCAGTGTGCTACTCCAACAGTGTAGAACGAACCGTTGGTCTTGCATTTGTCAACATTCCTATCGCCGAGGCGGTCTTGACGACAATAACGGACACGCAGTACTACCCACGAACAGTCCACAAGATTCAAATGATGGAAGCGTCTCGTATCCTTCTGCAGCCAACAACAGATGCGGCTGTCCAATCTGGCCTGGCTTTGAAGCCACATATTGAAGACGAGCTGGCGAACGTCCCTATTGTCGAGATTCCCAGGTCGGAATGGTCTGATAGTAACGGTATGGCCTCCATAAGGCAGGTTGCCTTCCTGGCCGATCTTCCATGCATCGAGTTCGCCGCCAAGGACAACTCCTACCCAGTCCGTGCCTTTTCTGTGGTCTTGAAATATATAAGGGACGAATTCAAATTCACCTTTGATGACCACTCGGTCCGCATCAAGTATCAGCCACCCGCCGATGTGATGATGATCAGCTTGCCCACCATTCGCTCTCTCGAACTTATCCAGAACACGAATAGAAGCACTTCCAGTGACTGTCTGTTTGGTCTTCTAAACCTCACTGTGACGCCAATGGGATCTCGCCTCTTGCGAAGCAATATTCTTCAGCCACCGACACAAGCAGATGTCCTAAATCCCCGATATACTGCTGTCGGTGAGCTCGCCCGCACTGACGCACTTCTATCTGAAGTCCAAAATGGTCTGTTATTAGGTTTAGGTTATCTCGGATCCACTCACACTTTCTAACTGCGATAGTCATGAAAACTCTCAAGCCTCTGGGTGATGTGGAACAGCTACTCACAAAGGTATGACATTCCCAAAGTCTTAAAGACGCTCAAAAGTTTTAACAATGAAAAGCTTGTCATACTCCCCAAGGATGGCTCTATCTTTGAGTCGGAACAAGCCATCAACAATATTCTCAAACTCAAATCTTTCCTGGCCATCATCCCAGCTGTTACACAATCACTGGAGACTGCAAAAAGTCCATTGTTGGTTGACATTCGAGAGTGCTGTCAGCCATGTATTGCGAATGATATCGCTGAGATTTTAACGGCGACCATCGACGAACACGCTTCGTATGCAACAAAACCACTAGAACTGAGAAACCAACGGGTACATAGCGTCAGGCACCAAATCTCGGCCAGCCTCGATATCCAGAGGAAGCTGTACGAGGATTTCAGCGGAAAAGTCCACGAGTACATCAACAGACTTGAAGGTAAGTCGCACATACCTACTAGTCCTGACGTTTTACTTATTTTCATATTCAGACGAATTCTGCGTCAAAATAACACTCAAGTTCACGGCAGCTCGCAAATTCTACTTACAGTTCCAAGCATGCGACTTCGGTTCCCAAGGGCCCCCACAGATTTTTATCAACTGCAACAAGGTCAAAGGTTACTTTGAATGCCAGACACTGAAGCTGATCAGCTACAATGAACGCATCAACCAGGCTGTGCATGGAGCCATGGTAGAAAGTGACGGTGTCATCAGGGGCCTGCTAGCTAAGATTCGATCCCATATCTGCACGTTGTTCAAGTACTGTGAGGGGATTGCTCTCGTCGACATGTTGTCGTCCTTTGCCTGCCTCACCCGAAAGTACAACTACACGAGGCCAGTGATACACAACAACGCATATGGGCTGGTGGCTGCCAGGCACCCTATTCTTGACTCTGTAAGATCTGATATTTATGTGCCCAGAGTGTGCTCTAATAAAACGCATTATCTGACTTACTTAGCGCGGGCTGGAAAAATGCATTCCAAATGACTACTTTGTCACAAAAGAGTCACGTTTCCAGATGATAACTGGCCAAAATATGAGTGGTAAAAGCACATACATCAGATCTATTGCCATGCTTCAGATTATGGCCCAGATTGGCTGCTATGTTCCAGCAGAGTCTGCTCGCTTTCCGATCCTATACAGTCTATTTGCGCGCGTCTCAACGGACGATGTGCTGGAAGCCAACCTCTCTACATTTTCAGTCGAAATGCGCGAGATGGCGTTTATTTTGAGGTCAGTCTTGAAAAAGCGAGAATTATCCTGCTAATCCGGATTCTAATGTGGCTTTATAGGAACGTAAACAATAGAAGTCTTGTCATTGTCGACGAGCTCGGACGCGCTACAAGCACCCGCGACGGCCTGGCCATCGCTACAGCAATGTCAGAGGCTTTGCTACAAAGCAAGGCGACAGTTTTCTTTGCCACACATTTTGTTCAGCTTTCCCATGGTATGGCCAATTGCATTAGAATCGCAAATCATCACCTACGGATCGAAACCAGCCGCGCACTACCGTCCATGATGTCGGCCCCTGACGACATACCCGTTGTGAAGATGCTTTATCGCGTGACTGAAGGCGCGGAGACCGACACCAGCTACGGCATTTCTCTAGCTAAATCCATTGGCTTTCCGTCTACATTCATCACAAGGGCTGAAACTGTGTCAGCCAGACTTCGTGAGCGTGCGCTAACCGACAAAAATGGGAAACAAGAATTGAAGGAGGCGATGCGCCGTAAACTTGTCGTGAACCTCGACCGCCAGCTATATCTCGCCTACCAGAGCAGTGCCGCAGACGATGAGCTATGGTTGTACTTAAAGAAGATTCACGACCATTTTTGGTACAAGATGCTGGAAACTAGCGACGAATCGAGGATCACAGAATCTTTTGATGGGTCAGACGACGTTGACACAAAAGAGGCACATGAATCAGAAGCTTCTGGCGACAATGCATTTTTTCTCGCCACGAAATCTTTGAAGCGAAAGGCACAGAAAGTTGGATACAGAGCTGTTATCGACAGCTACGAGGTCAAACGCCATCGCAATCGGCCACGTGTGGATTTCAAGGACGAATATTCTGTCAATGAAGCGAACTGCGAAGATAGAGTGAGAAACAGAGCTGGTGGCAAAGATGACGACAACAGTGGTGGTAGCGATGGTAGCATTGACGAGTAGTACGATGGTGCAGACTTCTAAATTCCGAGGCCAAACTGTGTATTCTTAGTATCTTATACAAAACACATGTCGTTGTTTTGGGGGGTGGTATAAGCAGACAAACTATGTGGTATATCAAGAGGTATGGGACGCACTACTACAACATAAGAAAATTCAGTGAAAGATTCGAAAGAAAACACATTTGGATATTGAGGGAAGGGAAAGAACTGCCTGAAACGTGACACAAGTAACACAAGGTTGGGGAATTATAAGATGAAGATTGCAAGACAGGAACAGAAGACAAAAGGAAATAGGATAATTAAACTATACTATATGTGATAGTATAATTGGATGATTAGCCACCACCAGTATTTTGGCGCCAGATATGCGTGTCGCCAAGACTGAACGAGCTCGAAGCACTGCCACTGCGGCCTGTGCCGGATCCGCCTATGTTCTCGTTGTCATTATCGCCTGTTGGATCACTGTCGTCGGCGCCCAGCAGCTCGCTGCGTGTGGCTGAGGGGCCGTCGATGCTCTCCACGGGACCAATGTGTGCATCGTCGTCAATGTCAACAAACACCTCTTCGTGGTGATTGCGGCCAAGACTGTTGGTGCTAGGGCCGCGACCGAAGTAGCCACTGTTCACCATGACGTCGTCCTCATCAGGCACGTACGGCGGAGGGTCCTGGTAGATCCATGGCTGCTCCAGCGGCACGATAAGGCTGGGGTTCACAAACTGCAGGCCCTTTTCGCGATTTTCGTCAATGGTACTCGTGCGGCGGCGGCGGCCATCCCAGGTCCGGCGGCGGCGTGCAAACGTCAAGTTGCCTAGACCGTTATGAACGTCCTCGTCAGACAAGGGGCTTGCATCGCCGTCGCGCCGCACGCTAAGCAGCGCGATGTTGTGGGTGAGGGGCTCAAACTGGGCACGGAAGTAGTACATGTACCAAATCGTGAACACAAACAACGGCAGCACGAGTGTGGCCTGCACAAACGCCTTGTTGGCGCCGAGGTAGCCCGACATGGTTAGGTGGAAAACGGCGAGGCCCAACAGGATGCGATAGCAAATAATACGCCAGGCACCGCCAGTGGCATGCTGTGGCTGATCCATGGCGTAGAGCAGTTGATACTTGTACGTGACGTATCCAAGAGCAAAGTATATAAATCCGAGGAAGAGAACAAGGTAGCCGCGTGGCATGACGCTATACACGAGGCAAAGGATAAAGATGAGCATAGCTGTCGGCAGGTAGAAGCCGTACGAGAATGTAGGTGGCTCCGCGATCTGAGCATGGTCACGCGGCGTCTTGGCTCCGAGTCGGTTGATGGGATAGAGAGCAACCGTGCCAAACTCGAGCAGGCGGAATGGGAACAGGCCAAGGCCCTGCAGCATGATAAAGTTGACGTAGAAAATATTGAGTCGCTGCACCTCACGCGCGAGCGCATACGCGACATAGGTGGTGTCTTTCAGCGAGTCACGCAAAACCGTCCAGAAACGTGTGGCCGTGCCAAATACGGTGAAAACCAGGAAAATGTTGAAGAACGTAAAAAAAAAGTTCTTGCTGATCACAGACAACTCGACATCGCCCTGGCTCAGCATACCTTGGTGGTTGGAAAGATACTCGTAAAGGTAGGGCACGGCAATGTTGAGCAGCGACACGACAGCGGTCGGCAGACCGGTCTGGACAAGGGCCTTTGTGACATCGTGCTGTGACAGCGTCTTGGCCAGGCTGGGCGCCCACTTCTGGATCGTACACAAGCTCAACAGCGAGGCCAGAGACGCAACGGGAATCAGCCAAACGATGGATAGAACTGTGATAAAAATAGTGATGATCCACGCGCGTGAGCGGCGCACGGTACGCGATGTGTAGGTGTTGTGCCATATGACATCGGAGGGGGCTGGTGCGAGGCGGGCCAGCAGCTCGCCAGGGCGCGGGTCGAGCACGGCCTGGATTGCCATCTGGCAGGCGGCGACCGAGTCCATTGTGACAAACGCCAGATCGGTAGCATCGTAGTGCTTGCGGCGTGCAGCACGAATATTTTCATCAAGGCGTCGCAGACGTTCCTCGTAGTAATCGATGGCATCTGTCTTGCGTGAGCGCAGGCGCAATGGGCCATACCAAATACGAAGCTGCGGCCGCTGGCGTTCGAGCGCAACACGGGCGAGGTCGTCATACTGGGCGCTGGTGCCTGCGAGAAGACCGTCGCTCTCAGAAGCTTCACGGTGTGTAGTGGCTGCAGCAGCCGCAGCAGCCGCCGCAACCTCTCGGTCTTCATCAACGGCATCAGCATTGTCGTGGTTAACTTCACGAGACTGGTTGTCGTTATTGTCGCCACCGAGAGCAGCCTCTTCGTCGGACTGGTCGTCAGGCACGGCGCGTGGCCGCACGGGCTTGGCGGCAGGCTGCGATACAAACACGCTCCATGTTTCTTCGAGCGACTGCAACACTGCAGCGCGCTCGGCAACGAGCTTGTCGAGAGCACGCCACTTGCGGCACACGGTAACACTCTCGACACGTCCAATCTCGAGCTTCTCAATAAGTGCCTTAATTTTGTCTTCGGCACGAAACTCTACTGGGATACCCGAGAGACGGAATGTGCGATCGGTGATGGTAGCCTGCGAGCCGAGGTACTCTTGGCGAATCTTAATGACCCGGAAGGTCTCATGGTTCATGAAGTAGAACGTCAGGGCAGTAAAAAAGTAGACAAAAACGAGGTAAGCCCAGAGATGGCCCTTTTCGCGATTCCACGAGTCGTCCTCGTTGTCACTTTTTGACAAAGGGACGTATGTGTCAAGGTACGACGATGTCGATGTCTTCGGATTGAGAAAGTGTTCATTAATAGGCTCGAGGACGACGGCGGCAAATAAGAACATGATGGCGAATAACTTGACGCTCATTTTGAAAAAGGCGAGAAAAACAAAGGCATCCAGGCCAGCTGCTGACAGAACCTGGTCCTCAGTGATGCGGATGACAGTGGGCAGCCAGCCGAGAAACGACTTTGGTAGCACGGGCAGACCATCGACCTGGTCGGGGTGGCGTTTGCGCCGGGCTTCGTAGAGTGAGGCCCATCGCGGGCGCATCAGGCAGAAGGCAAAAAAGGCAAAGATACCAAGACCGAGCGATATGACCAGCTGCACTTGGATGTCTTTGTTACCGGGCGCGACAAAACCGTCGCCGGGACAGTCGTCGTCGCCGGGAGCGGTGTCATTGCGGGCAAAGAAGGTGGGTGTCGAGGAGGTGGCCGAATTCATTATTGCGAGATTCGTGGAAGTTTTGTATGGGCACCGCGTCCCATGGTTGTGTAAAGCAAGCACAAGGAAGGCACAGAAGGGACGGAAGAAGACCTGAAAACGAGCGACTGTGACGAAGGTCGAGACGGTGATACCTATCGTTGAGGAATTTCAACTCTCATTATTATGGATACACACGTAATGAGGCGTCGAGGGCGGCCAGGCTGGACTGGGAGATGAAAGCGCGACAGAGTGGGTCACTGCCCCTGCCGGTGACGTTGAGCACGTGAAATATCCTTATCAGCTTACCTTGCTTAATCAACCAATCAATAGCTCCTTTGTCATAGCAAATACTTGGTACATGTGTATTATGACTAGCTGCGCTGCCAAAAAAAATTGGCCCTTGAGTTTGCTACAAATCATCAACGGCACCAGCAACCTTCAAATTCGCACGGGTAACGAATCACGGCGGACAAACAGTTTATGTGACTGTACCAGCGAGTTCTTGCACGCGTTCTGCCTCAGATAGTCCTCAAAGTTCTGGAGCGTGACGGCGGCGATCTCGGTCAGCGCCTCGACGGTGAAAAAGGCCTGGTGGCCGCACACAATAGCATTGGGAAAGGTCATCAGCCGCATGAGCTCGTCATCGTCGATAATGTCGCCCGAGTGATCAGTATAGAACAGCTTACTCTCACCTTCGTAGACATCAAGCGCCACACCGCCCAGACGGCGGCTCTTGCTCTTGAGTGCCGCGATCACGGCCTTGGTTGACACGAGACCGCCGCGGCTGGTGTTGACGAGTAGGGCGCCCTCCTTCATGATAGCGAGCGAGCGCTCATTGATCAAATGGTGTGTGTCTTGCGTGAGGGGGCAGTGCAGGCTCAAAAAGTCACACTGGGGTAGAAGTGCGTTAAAATCAGTAATATAGTTGCCGAGTTTCTCTTCAAGAAAGTCCTTGCTTTGGTAAAGGTCGTAGGCCAGCACGCGGCAGCCGTAGCCTTTGAAAATGCGCGCCGCTGCCACACCAATACGGCCTGTACCGACGATGCCGACTGTCTTGCCATGCAGCGTTGACCCCAGCAGGCCGTCAAGGCTAAAGTTGCCCTCGCGCACACGGTTGTAAGCACGATGGGTGCGACGGTTAAGTGTTTGCAGTAGTGCAACGCTAAACTCGGCGACAGCTTCTGGCGAATAGCTGGGAACATGAGCGACAAAGAGGCCAAGCTTTTCGGCGACGGCCAGGTCGACGTGATTGTAGCCGGCACACCGTAAGAGCACGGCACCTACACCCTCGGCATGCAGTGCCTCGAGCACGGCGCCGTTTAGCACATCATTGACAAAGACGCAGACGGCCGTGGCACCGCGAGCCAACGGGACGGTATCAACGCCAAGGGCAAAGTCGTGGAAGACGAGCTCGACAGCGTCAGCCGCGTCTTTCTTGGCAGCCAAGGCCTCTTGCAAATACTGAACATCGTATGCTTTTGATGAAAACACGGCAATCTTGGTGGCGGCCATTGCACTGATGCTGTACTGATGCGGGATGAATGTTGGAATGGTAAAACAACGATCAGGTTTGCAATGAAATCAGATGACTGAGCCGGATGCGAGTAGTCCTACATATTGGCTGCATTCCGTTGGTACGTTGGCCATACGTAAGCAGCCATCTCTAGTGTCTCACAATGCTTGGTTGTTGGTCCTTCTTCTCATGTGATATTTTAGACTCATTCCCGTGATAATTAATTTCGTAGTATCAAATATGGACAGTTATTGTAATTGATCCAAACATCAATCTGCTCGAATTTGTTTTCAATTGGTTTCCTTAAATATGTACCATAATAAGGTAGAGAATTGTTTTTAATTTATTACTATCGCGATGAAATATTTATACATGTACACATCCACAACTAAAAATTAGCAAAGACCATCTCACGAATCAAACAAAATGTCGATGTGGTCACATACTCAGTACAAAGCGTAACAGTGGGACATAACTAAGCGGAAGAGACGCCACACGACTACTACCTCCCGTGGTGGTCACACCTCGCGATAGATAGACTCTTCTTCTTAAGCATCACCAAGAGAACCAAATCATACCACCTTTACATACGAGCACCTGGCAAGAGACCGTCCAAACTTTGACTGGCAGAGCACGTGGTCCCGGATTTCGGCCGGAAAGTATGGCTCGCCAATGAAGTTTGGGTCACCAGTACTTACCAGCCCCCTTGACGAACAAATCCTTAGCGATGTTTTCCGCGCAAAAGTGCTGTTTCCTAAATAGCACTACACAGGGTAATGTCGTAGGGTTTGCCGCCTGGGCCCACGGTTTGTACGGAAATGCCCGTGGGAGCCTTCATGCCATTGAGGTGGGCGTCAATCCAGCCTACCATACAACTTTGTGCCCTGCCATGGTAGAGACTGATGCCTAAAGCGCACAAATCTGCTAATTACATAATGCCATTACAGACCACATCGACACAACCCATTGTTCCTGAGTCTCAGAAAAGAAAACGAGTTATGTTTTCGATGTAGCGAAATACTCCGCCATTGGACTAATAGAGATCTTATGTTAATTTTCATTGTGAGTTATCGCTTTTCGAGTGCTTTTGGTCGGATTGCGCTAAGGTACAAAGACCCATTAAACTTGTTGTAAGAGATGTAGGTTTTGTAATAGTTTTCGTGTCTGACTACCGAAGTTTCTCTGTATTCTACCAGTCCGGTGACGCACCATATGACACTGACTCTCCGGGCTTCATGATAATGTGAGGCGGGAGACAAATGTTGAAGTTATTCGTTTCCAGAAATATGCCTGTAGAGAGGCAATCACCCAATCATCTCCCAGGCATGTACGTCTGTAGCGCTGAAGAAAACGCTCTTCCAGGAGTTCGGCTAGTTGGATGTCGAAGAGGGCTGTGTACACGGGGGTCAAGTAAGGAGGGCCGCAGGGACGAGCATCACCACTGGCGCGCTGCTTCTCGAAAAAGTAGTTAAGTAAGGTGCGAATCGCTTCGTCCATCGGTTGGCCCTCGAGTCGAGGTGGTGTTGTTTGAGGTGAAGTTTTTTGTGATGTCGTCCTGATTGTCGTCGTTTTCATTCCATGTATTTTCGCCAGCTGGGTTGAGGAATTTGCTGATGGTGACGTCAACTGTGGAGGATTTGATGCTGCAATATCTGGCGAGAAGTAAGGTTCGCTGATGTAGTACTCGTCTGTTGTTGTGTTGATGCGGACAAGAGAGCTAGCATTCTTGGCAATATTGTAGAGATCGTGGAGGAGGACGCGAAGCTTGTAGCCGAGTACGGGATGATCGCGGACACCAGAGGTAGTAGAAGGCAGAGGAGATGTCGCAGGTTTGGTGTCTTTCCCCTTGGATTTTACTTTCTGCCCGCCATGATGAGAATTTGATTTCTGAGTCTCATTCTTATGGGTCTCCTTTTGAGTCTCCTTCTGAGTCCTCTACTTCTCTTTCTTCGCCTTTGTGGACATGTTTTTAGGACGTTTTCCTTAATCTTATGGGGCGCCGTGTATTATGTTTTTAGTCTGATGTTTGTTATGGGTTGAACTGCTCGGTACGAGCTCGATTGATCGGTGTGAACTTGGTTGTTTGATGTGATTTTGGCAAGTAGGGTAGTGGGTGTTCAGAAACGGTTTCGACAAGAGGTCGGGTTGTATTTATATGCTTTTCATACCGTACTTAAATTAGTAGACTTTAGGGCGCCGACTTTAGTAGACCTTTTTATGGGTGACAATTTAGATCGCTACCCAAATCAATTCAGACTACATCTGAACACTACTATTAGTTGATTTTATCATAGTTCCACAAGTGACTTTCATACGAAGTGCAATGAAAGATATGAGCACAGTTTGAAGGTTCCTAAAGATATATTATGGGGCGGTAGAAAACGGGGAAGAGAATCAAAGGATAACAGTCAGACCGAAGTGGCCATGGAGCAGAAGGAGGGGATAGGGGGACAAGACAGAGGCATCTATCTTGTGTGCATCGTTAGCAACCTCCAAATGTCTCGTATCCAAGACACTGCCACGGAAAGGAGGGTACACAAAATTTATACGCCTTGTCACCGTCGCCATTATCTGTATTTTTGGACTCTATGATAAAGTTCTTTTGATTACTCTACAATGCTGGCTGCTCTTTTGTGCTTCCACACCTTTTTGTCCATCTTGGCTGCGCCGGTCGCACTACACAGCTCGCGCCCTCGCGCCCTCGGCTTGTAAAGCTGTCTGCCGTTTTGCATCTCTTCCCATCCACTTTCTTCCAGTTTCTCACGTATTCAACCTACATATATCGACATACACATCCCATTTCCACGATGGACGCCGCAGTGCAATCCATTCTGCAGCATTACTAAGTCATATACGAGGCGTCCCAATGAGCCCAGAGAACATAAAAAGAGCATAAAATATACCTTTTCCTACCTTCCAAGAATTCGACTTGACATCTTAAGCAGCTACATTCACTCAGATAGCCATCGGACACGAACAGCACCGACAATCCGGAGTTTCCGACTTCTGCAGCCAACATCAAAGGCGCCCACACCACCGAGTGCAGTGCTTGCATCCTCTATACATCTGCAAGGTAGAGACAGCGACGGATCACGACGGCTTTCGTCCAAGGATTACTGTCAGCTGGGAGATTCTTATCTGTATTTACCCCCTGCGGACATAGAAAGAAGCCAAACGAATTGGATCTTGGCTCGCATTGACTTTGGTCTCCAAGATTACTGCATTCCAACGCACTACTACAGCAGCCCTCCTTGTATCAATATCAGCAGACTGCATCACATTTCTTCCCTTCGCCCTGTTCACGGACAACTGGAAGATGCAGCACTGGCCACGCTGCTTTCTGTTTTCATCTTGTGGCGAGCTCAAGCTTTAAGCGACAGTCAAGCACACTCAGCGTCAGACTATTTTAAAGTGTATTGTCACTATTGTATTGACACTACCCGCTGAGTTATTAATTTCCAACCGACAAGCACATCGTCCTCCACAACACCACCCAGCTCCATCTATTTTAGATTATCTATTTATTTCTTATTTCTCTTATTTTTCTACTTTTATCTACGTCTTCCCGGCTGTACTTGACCTACGCCTGCAAGCCATCTTTTGTCTTCTTCCCGGTGGCGTTTAAGGCTTGACCCAACGAGAATAAGCTCTCGAAAGTAAAGCCAAGAGAACAAGCCAAGACTAAAAATACAGGTGGGCGGGTGGTGCTCGAGAAGCTTTTCTCATTATTTATTCTTCTTTCATCGGTTTTACTTCCTTGTTCTGAGTCCTGCTCCTCCCGTGAACACTGCCAGCTGCTTCCGGCTGCAGCACATTATACGACGATAATTGTGGACGAGAGCATCCGATACAGGACAAAAGTTACCCTCTCTTGGAGCTCGAGTTCAAAGCTGGCGGACTACCTCATCTCATCGCTATTCGGCATGGTCCTTTTGACTTTTGAACAGTACTTCTGTATGCTTATACATCATCCCCGCTCGAGAACCTCTCCTCTCATCATTGCACCGTCACCCGTACGCTATCCACTTAGGTTGCATCTCAGCCAACGTCTCCTCACCCATTATCAAGACTCCCATCCACTTCCCCATATACACACTAATCCTTTCTTGTGAACGGCTCACACTCTACATTGCACTAACACCTCCAAAAGCCATCTCCACTTCAACACCTCCCCGCACATCACGACTGGCGATCCTCTGTTCGCTGTGCTGTCTCGTCCAACAGACAACGGACTACTGTGACAGCATTATCTCTGTTGTATCTGTTGTCTCCCTGTCTCTCTCTGGAGATAACGTTAGACCGTCGCATCCCAGCCTGCCTTTTGCTTTCTTTTGTTCATCAAAACAAAGCATATCGCCGATCATCTCCCTTTATATCATCTCCGACGCAATTGTTGGGGGTGAAATACGGTCTACATTTCCCTGTCATCCCGAAACTATTTATTGACCCGTTCCTCTAGTCACTTTCTCGAGTTTTTATTTCTATCAATATACCCTACCCCTCTTCGATTATCTGTTGGTGGCTGTTGCTTATTTCTTTTCTTTTCTTGTCGTTTTTTTAAAATTTGCTTCTCTCATCTTATTTCATGATTCATTTACTGTTCTTTCACCTATATTAGCCCATATCTGCTCATCACCAACATCCCTTCAGCCCACAGCCTCACCTACTTTTCTGTGTCACCACGTCGATCCTCTCCCTTGAGTCTCAACAAAGGCACGAGAACTGGACGCTGTAGGCAAGCATCGAGGCGGATTTAGATATTATCGAACGTGGACTCGCCCTCAGACCTGCAACCAACGAGTTTTTTTAGCTGCCGGTTATTTTTGGACACTCAGAGACTCCTCTTCAGACAGATTATTCACGTGGAGTCTTTGCCTTGTCACATTACTCTTCTCCTACACTTCACACGTATTCACTAACCTGAATTATTATTTCATCAATCTACTCCACCTAACACTTTACTTAACTTATTTGTCCCCCAACTCTACCTTCAACTCATATGCGGACTCAAGCCTGTTAAAAAACCCAACTACATCAAAAAACCGCATTTAACACCGCGCATTATGTTGAGTGACGATGAAAAGGCTCATGTGAGCCCTCCCGGAAGTGCTCTCGATACCACCACACCGGCCGGCTTATCTACGATGCCCCCGGACCCGGATGCCCATCTCAGTGATGAAGAGCGCGCGGAAATCGACCGCAAGCTTGTCTGGCGTCTTGACTTGATGCTCATTCCTTGGCTCTGTCTGCTCTATCTCATGGCCTTCTTGGATCGCACCAACATTGGAAACGCTAAAGTGGCCCACCTTGCCACTGACTTGGGCTTATCGACGCCCCAATACAATATGACGCTCACCATATTTTTCATTTCCTACTCGATATTTGAGCCTCTCACAAACGTTATGCTGAAGCGCCTGCGGCCTTCGATCTTCATTCCGGCTATTATCGTCTCTTGGGGTCTATGTATGCTGGGCATGGGATTTGTCACCAACTACGCAGGCCTGCTAGCTGCCCGCTGGTTTCTCGGTCTGTGCGAGGCCGGCCTCTTCCCCGGAATCAACTACTACTTCTCGTGCTGGTACAAACGCTCTGAGCTCGGCAAGCGTGCAGCTATATTCTTCTCTGCCGCCGCCGTGTCCGGCTCTTTCGGTGGACTGCTGGCCGCCGCCATCGAACTCCTGAATGGCAAGGGTGGCTACGCAGGCTGGGCTTGGATTTTTATCATTGAAGGTATTCTGACTATTGCCCTGGGAATTGTGTCGTTTTGGATGGTGCACGACTTTCCCGACGAAGCCAAGTTCCTCTCTCCTGACGACCGCGCGCGCGTGCTGCACCGCCTCAAGGCTGACCAGCAGTCGTCTGCTGAGCACGAAGAGTTCCAGATGTACTACCTGTACCAGGCCTTGAAAGACTGGAAAATGTGGCTAGGTATGGTCATCTACATGGGTTGCGATATGCCGCTTTATGCCTTTTCGCTTTTCTTGCCTTCCATCGTGGTCAACCTCGGTTGGAGCAGTAGTGTCATTCACAGCCAACTTATGTCTGTGCCACCATATGCTGCCGCTGCTATCCTTACTGTTGTCATCGGCTTTGTGGCCGATCGCACACGTGCACGTGGCTTGTGCAATATCTTCGTGTCTCTTATTGGTATCGTTGGCTTCAGCATGCTTATTGGGACATCCCAGCCAGCTGTACAGTACGCCGGAACGTTCTTGGCTGCACTCGGAATTTACCCGTGTATATCCAACACCATCACCTGGGTCGCCAACAATACCGAGGGTGTGTACAAACGAGGTGTTGTATTGGGATTTGTTGTGGGTTGGGGCAACCTGAGCGGCGTAATATCGTCTAACATTTTCTTTGACCCGCCACGGTATTTTGTTGGCCACGGTCTTATAATTTCGTTCATGACACTCTTCCTCTTCGGCGGCTCGTTACTTATGACAATTTTGTTGCGCGTGGAGAACGGCAAGCGGCTGCGTGGTGAGCGCAACGAATGGGTTACGGGGCTGTCTGACCAGGAAATCGAACAGCTGGGCGACAAACGGCCTGATTTCATTTACACCACGTAGCTGTTTGGCAGTTGGGGTCGTTTCTTTTCAGGCGGTATATTTCTGCAGTTGTCAAAGAGAAAAAAAGAAAGAAAACGAAAACAACGAGAAATTGGAGGTGGCTTTGTTCGGTTTTAAGTTGTAATATACTTTTTTTTATTCTACAATTTCAGACAGCGAAACTTGCTTCCAATCATCAGTTAACACGAAGCACACGATATCCAAAAACAAATGTTAAATCATGTATCTCTTGTAGTATAGTGGTCAGTATACGGGCTTGTCACGCCCGGGACCCGGGTTCAATTCCCGGCGAGAGAGAAACAGTAAAGTTTTTGCTCCCCGTAAATGATAAAGTTTTGTTTTTGCTTTGCTTTCCCCTAAAAAACTCGTTGCTCGTCATGTAAGATTGAATTGTTCCAGCGAATAAAGAGAAAAGCCCGAAATAGAGGGTAACTGGAATCCGCCCCAGTAACACCGCTTCGAATCATGGTTTCTAATAAAAGAGGCTAGATCCAGGGGCGGGACGGCCCAGTAGTACTAATGAGTAAATCAATATATATTTTCCGCAGAAATTATGTAGGCTGTGTATATGTTGTTGGTACCAGTCATGACATTGAATTCGCCAGTGAAACTAGCTATGTAACTGGCAGCTTTTTGGCCTTTGAGATGATAGTGCACTATAATAAATAGTTTGCCTCAAAGATAGCGGTCAGAACTAACAGACATCTCGCTACCCCACATCCAGACGTAGAGCCAACATGAAAGATTCACAGGGACAATACACGTATGGTGTGGGATGAGAAGGGGGTTTATCTTTACTCACTTTTAGCTATTGGGGGCTGCTTGTTGGTAAGATGCAACGTTCTATCTGCAGTTTCTTCACGTAAAGCTACTGATAACGCAGCACAATTTTGACATGTTCGCAACTTCATGTCAATAGGAGAGGTGGGGTCTGAAAATTATACTATGTAAGAAAAGTGTTGATTTCGAGTGATTTTATCGCAAAATGAGTATGACGGACATATCAGACGTTATTTGTTGTTCCTGTTTGGCACTAATGTTTGTGTTTGTGTTTGAAATTTGAAATTTGAGTCGTATGGCCTGGCACAGTGGACCTGAGACAGGCCAACTTGCGCCTGTGTTAGTAGGCATAGGCGATGCCAAAGACAGCTGCAAAAAATGGCTAAGAATTGAATGTTAACATACGCGAGAGAAGTCAGCCGTTTCTTAACTAATCATTGCGGCCATTTTCTCTCATGCTAAGCATAGCTCTATGTAAGAGTTTGAAATCAAGTCAAAATACCCAACATTCCATTTGGAAAGATATTTTTTTCAGTGACACACTCAGGAATAGTTGCAGAAGGAAACCTCCTCTGTTTGAAACATGCCCGTTACGCAAACAGAAGAAGAGGCGAGAGCGCATCATTGTAGATCACCCATTTGTGCGTTGTACTCAAGGATTCAGAGCTACTGCACTGTATCTAACAGGCTTTTTCACGGCCATGCCGTAAGTTGGAGGATTTTACTTCTGTCTTTGCTCCTATGAACTATCGTGTAAAGGGTTAAATATTATTATTATTCTTCTTCTTCTTCTTTAAAAAAAGAACGCTCGCTTCCCGACATACATACTAGTTGGCCGTTGCATCTGTTGTCTTGGTCTATTCTGGTACTGGCCTTATCAGCCAACCATAGCCGACAATATGAAGACATAATCATGAATATGTAGCGAAACTAAAATACTGGAAAATACAGGCACATACCAATGTTGTCTAGTCTGCTGTCATGGCCAACCAAAAGAACTTCATTAAATGCGCCAACAAACTTTTAATAAAAGTTTATCATTTAAGGCATAAGGAACAAAAGTCTACTATAAACTAGTACATACTTTTACTATGCAGTTTTTTTTACTGTACTATATGAGCTAGGCATATATTATGTACGGGAGCTGACTTTGTATAGTTAGGATGTAATAAATACACTTGAAAGATATTTTTGAAAAATAATAGAATACGAATATACGAAGTAGAGATTAAGTCCTGGTTGGCCGCTAGAAGTTGTTTATTACTCTCATGATGCACAGCATGACAGTTGATTACGGCTGAGAGATAATGTCGATTTATTACGATATTACAACATTACACTGCATCCGTCTACATTTCTTGTGCATTCTCACTCTGTCTTCTGGCTGCCTCGCATTTCCGCATTGTCTTTTCGACTAGATAATCCCGTCCCCAATCTCCTTACATCATACATAATGTTTCTTACAAGTCCCAACTCCACTACCCAACGACCACACTTCGCCTCTAACTCTTTCGCCCACAGAACTCATGTTGGTTTTCCCCTCAATTCCAACTCCTAACAGTTGCCCTTTTATTACAGGCCGTCATGTAGCCGTGCTTCCATCTATTAATTTCCCGGTTGGAAAATTCTTAGCCCGCCTGGCCGGCACGGTCCAGATTATGCTACTGTCACATGACACGCAGCTCGAGGTTTAGTTGATCTAAATTACTTCTATTAATGTCTTATATTGTAGTCCATGTTTTTTTTTGCGTAGACTTTGCTAGTGTCCTTGCCTCTACTTGAATTTATCAAGTATGATGAACAAACTAAAGGGCTGGGCCTGCCTTCATGTTCTGTAGCAAAGCAGCCAACATTTGTCCTGTCGAATTACATTACTCAATAGCACTGCCACGGGCCAAGAGCTTCCCCAAAATGCACATCTGAGTTTCTGGAGTCGTGGGGAAAAAAGATACACACACGTCCCATAGGAAAGTACGGGCTTTTCGTGAGTTTTTATGCTCTTTCGAAATACTATGTATTGTTTTTAATGGTCCCGTTGCACGTCTCTTGTTTAGCAGACAGCACATGATATGCAAACCACCCACCTAGTCTTGTTTGTCCGTATCACACATGTTATGTTGTCGATGGCTTACTTTGCACACCATCTCCTACATTGAACCCAAATCAAAAGTAAATCAAACCAGAAGCAACGCCGCATGCGGCAAGGCAAGAGGGGGTAAACGAAATAGCAAGTGACCAAATGCAAATAATGCGTCAGCCCGATTAAGCCTTGATTTGGAGGGGTCCAGGGGGTATGTCTGGCCTTCAGAGATTCTATGAATATTAATATCAAGCTCACCCTAAGATTTCCTTATTGTCACTCTGTCTATCGGTCTCTGTTTCTCGCAAAAACAACGTCAGGTTTCAATTGACTATTCCTTCGACTAAATCTTTTGTAAGTCACTTATCACGACTGATTTTACCGATGTTCACCTCCACCCACCGTCTTTCGTCCCTCGTGAAGTCGACACTCGTCATCAGCTGTCAACTCCATAATTCCAGATCCATGTACTCCGTCGATTGTTTTAATTTCTCTTCTTACCATGTCAGTGGCGTGTCTCATACTGTTGCAATCAACTCTGTTGCTTAATTATCTTTATTTTGTCTTTATCTGGGAAATATGATCACGGCTGGAGACAGGTGAGACGGATGTTGTGCTCCTCGAAAAACATACAGCTGGCCGTATAACCATGTAGTGGACGGTACAGGGAGCAGTGGGACACAAACACAAGACAATTACGGCCACTGAAAAGAGAGTAGGACCGACAAGATGGAATGAGAAGACATATCACGGCCGACGAAGGATAATATCTGCAGGCATTCACAGGGGTTGCAGCGAGTCTTCTGTCTGCTGTGTGCTGTCTTTTTTCTGGTGTCTTTCCTTGTCTCTCATGGTTTCCTTCCTAATTCCTGATTGAGTTCTATCGTTTGTCTCTGCATCTCGCCTCCATGGTGTCTTGTGAATACTTTTCTGCCTGTTTCTAGTGTTCAATACTTATTTCCTGGAAATTTTGTTTGGTGTTGATGTGTTTGTTTTCTTTAGTATTCTTTTATATTGTCAACGGGCTGCATGCTCCGCATGCGTTTGTGCATTCTCTCAGCTGCACACTGTCTTTGTCCTAAATGGTTTGGCTTTTGGTGTTTTAAGCGGCTCTCTCTTTACCAAACTATACTCCTACATCTTTTCCGTCTTTTGATTTCAGTCCTCAACCATCACATATATGCGTTTCTTCTCTTCAAATTCAACTAACAAGCAGCATGGATGATGCACTGCCAGCGATGCATCTCTCTGAAGAGCAGGCAAGCGCCGTCGTTGGCCTAGAACGTGCTGGCGCCTCACTCTCGATGATCGGCGTCTTCCTTATCATCGTCACCTTCACCATATTCAAACGCCTACGCACCGTCCCGAACACCTTCATCCTATTTGCCTCTATTGCCAACATCGGCGCTAGTACAGCCAGCCTGATTGGACTCACTGGTATCGCCGCTGGTAGCGATTCAACGCTCTGTCGAGCGCAGGCATTTCTTCTCGAGATGTTTATGCAAGCCGATCCATGGTGGTCATTTGCCATGGCTTTTAATGTCTATCTCGTCTTTTTCCATTCTGCGAACCCGACAACGTTTCGCCGGTATTTATGGGTGTACTGTTCCGTCTGCTTTGGACTACCTATGATTCCGGCCATTGTTTGTCTCTATATCTACAGCCCCGAGAAAGGACCGGTCTACGGCGATGCTACTGTTTGTTTAATTCCCCTAAGCTTCCTCTACTATGAAAGTTTTCCCAAACAATTCCACTAACCAACAGCTCTGGTGCTGGATCGGCGACCGATGGAATGCCCTCCGTATATATTCCTACTACATCCCTATATGGATTTGTATTTTCCTCAGCGCAGTCATCTACATTGCTGTTGGCTACCACGTCTTCCATCAGCGCAATCGGCTCCGCAACCTGACCCTTAGCAACCAGGCAAAAGAAAATTCCAATTCTGAAGTCATGAGCTCGGCGGAAAAAAATCCTACTTCCGGGAATCGAGGCAGAGAGCCATCTAGGAGCCCTGAGGTCTACGGCACGGTGACGACTGAAGTTCAGATTACACTGGATGCCTGCGATCCTAACACGAGTGATCACACGCTGCCCATGACACCACTTGGCTCTCCCATTCAGTGTCCCTGGAGTAACGATATATATCGCTCGAATATGAAGAGCCATTCCAGCAGCAGCGCAGGCCCACGCAACAGCCATCACATTCATACGAACACATCCAAGCCTATTACAAACATCACGGCCGGACCTGTGTTAGCCATTGACGAAGAGCGTGGTAAGGCTATTTCCTCGCCAAAGCCTGTGCACAGCATACATGGCCATGGTCTGTACGGTACCAAGTACCACCATGCCACGTCCACTACCGTCATCTCATCAATCCCACCGCAGGGTTTATCAGCAGGCCTACATAAGCAAGACATAAACTCGCCCATACATGACCTGCAACCACAGACTTCTGATTTTCATTACCATGGCGATACCGAAGAAAGCAGCATCGGCATATCACAGAGCCATAGTGGTGCTATCCAAACGGCAGGCTCTCATCTCTGTAGCTCGTCTGGGATTCCTCCTACAAACAAAATTGGGTTATCATTTGGGGCCCGGATCAGCCGTGCTTGGCGCCGCTTCACTAGTAAACTACACCACATGGACCCTGTGAAGCTCGCATATCTGCGCACATCGTTTGTGTTTGCCATATCTGTGCTTGTCACATGGACGCCGTCGTCGATCAATCGCGTCTACAACCTGATCTACCCGAATCGCATTAGCTACGGTCTCAATATCGCTAGTGCTGCCGTGCTACCACTGCAGGGCGTTTGGAATGCCGTCATCTATTTCTCGACAAGCTGGAATATACTGCATAATGAAATTCTGCACGTATACACGAGATCAGGCTGGCTTCACCAGCTCCGACTGCAACGCACTGGAAGCATATCGCTTAGTGGTGCCACTCACCGGCGTATTCCAGGCATTGTTGTCGATTGCCATGGCCATAGCATGGCGCAGCATTTAAACTCTACTGAAATGGAGACTGTCTTGTCTGCCAGTCGTGGTCAACGAGCTGGGCTGGAATTTGGTGGCAGTGGGGTCGACAACGGCCGAGGAAGCGGTAGTGGCAGTCAACGTGCATTTGCACATTGCGCCCACAAAAGCGGCAGGTCACATCATCATCATGATGCTGGCCTTCATGGCATGTGCTATGGAGATGACGACAGCACGGAGAGTAATTCCATTAATGGTGAAGGCAGCCTTGGTCAGATTTCCCGTAGGTATCGTCCTGCTATCCCAGCTACGCTGGACTTTGCAGACACAAACTTACGGAGAACAGCACAAGTAGGCATTATACGAATTCAGCGCGGGGGCGACCTGGACACTTAAATTTCTGGACATCGTTGTGATGTATGGTGATCCCAATACTAAAGCAGTTTTTTGTCATCTTCTTTGCTGTTTGCTTTTCAAATTATTTACTACTTTATTGTGCTTTATCATACTTTGTTTTATTTAAGTGCTTTCCTTATTGATGTATTTCTTCGCTAGTCCTCTGAATTCCCGTGTATCCTCTTCTGCTCCTGCTCTGTACTGACTCATCCTCGAAGATATGCACAAACACTTTTACCCCAGCGAACGCCACCCTTGTATGTCCACATGCCAGGGGCATTGCCTTTTTTCAGTCCCTCAACTGCATCTGCAAGATCGGGCCCCATTCCCTCAGCCTTGATGTCCTTTATTGGAAAGAGGTATGTCTTAAAGGAGAACAGGACACCGCGTGTTCGAGGCAAACGAGTCAGCGTTTGGCACTCAACTCGAAACCGTGCATTATCGATATCCACGTCAGCATCGTTCTCGTATGCTTCACCTTCGTGAATGTGATTTCCAGTCGGCGTGAATAGACTCGTGTGTGTTTGGATGGACCACTGTATGTCAGTTTATGTTTCTAATTCCAGAAAATACTTTGCACAAGTCAAAGTATTAAGACATAACATACGTTGAGCCGTTTAGCACTTTTTCCGACCTCAAGCTTAGAGAAAAATCGTTCCATGCTGGGGCCAATCCTATCGTATGATGGCACTGGCTTATGTATGTCTTTGAGGAGCAGGCCAAGCTTTGCTTTAGGATCGAATCCAGATGGGAAGCAGCACAGAAATGCTACCAGGCGATGACTAGTTGAAGGATAAGTAGGTCCGCCGTCTACAGTTGACGTAGCGTCCTCTTCATTTAGGATAAATAAATCATCTTCAATAGTCTCACCCAGAATTCGGAAAGACTCTAGAGGATCCTTAGGTGGCAAGCAAGGATGTGTCGAGCCTGTGACTTGATTGTACAGTACAAATGTTTTGTCGTCGCCGGATGGCTTCTTGGTGAATATCGTCGGAAAACGTGCAGGCAAGTATGAGGACATGAGATAGGTGTAGAGTTCGTCCACGGCATCCTTCGACTCAGACTGAGGCGTGGTGCCGTCTTTCTGATAAAGAACACCCATAATTGTGTCTTTGTTGTTTGCAATAATATTGCGCCGCAATTCGATCCGTTCTTGGTAGTCCTGGTCGATAATGACGAGATCTTCGGGAGACGTGGACTGCAGAGCTTTTCTATTAGTTATTTCTTATTTTCATCGGTGTGATTCCGTTTCTTTTTCATGGAGAGACATGCCCATTGTGATGTGATAGATGCGCTTGAATGGCCTGAACTGCATTGGCCGCATGCTCTGCCAGTCGAATGCCGGCATTGAGCCGACCAAGGGCAAAAACGCCGGTCGCTTGACGTCTGGTCGGGAAGCCGCCACATGTTGCTTGGAGTATTGAAGGCCTAATAGCCCTAGCAATATCAACAAGGCCACAGCCACAATTAAAAGGACAGCCATGTTGCGATGAGAAGTGCCAGCAGTTTAAAAAGAAGCAGACACTACAAAAAAAAACATAAATAATTCTAGCTAGGAACTCTTTCTTATGTTAGTAGTATATATCGTCATACTTATATCAACTACTTGACTACTTACTCTTATCGTGCTACTATTTATCATCACTATGTAATACTTATCATTCACCAGATGCGGGGATGCAGCGAGTAGGGTGCCCCATCCATGACTGGGTCTTGGCCCCGTCGTCGGCGACTCTTCTCGGGGCGAGAATCAAGCTAGTATTATCGGATACGCCTAAAATGAAACAAGGAAAATCTAGTTGGTTAGATGCACCGTCGATTTGGAGCTGTGGTGAGTGGTTTGGGAAGGTCCAAGCATCGTTTTACCGTTTTGTATTTCCAAATCAAGAATAAACATACGGGAATTTGTGTTCTATTGTAGCATGCCAAGTCCGATCTTTTCTATGTGATAACGGGTCGCCCGGCCGTTGAATAGTGAATACCATACCTTCGTCATTGTAGCTCAGAACTTGGGGTGCAATTTCTGTGGGAGCGTGCTCCGTGGTGGGAGAAAATATCTTAAAATAGCTTGATATAATCATCGCGTCGTTTCGCCTCGTAAATGGTGCGGTAATCCGCGAAATACTATGGTTCATAATTCTGATCGCTGAAACTCGCAGTCCAACAATGTCATTTTCGTATCTAAAGTGCACTGACTGTAGGGTGCACAACAGGTCGACTGATAGTGCGCTGGTGGACTTGTAGCGCCATTTTAGTTGTTTATCTTGGTACTGAGTGTGCTTGTTTGCACCGACCGTGCTGCCATCCATGGTGCAGTTGGCCTAAAGGCGGCAGCAGCCATAGTAGGAAATATCCTTACGTGACGACGCAAAGCTTGTGATCTGGCTCGCCCTCATTTTTGCCAGCCAGCACAGAAATACGAACTCAATATAACGCGAGGTCCGTCTTATACAATGTATTGCGTGACATTAGCACAATGATACAGGAGATTAAAGTACTTTCATTTTCATAGGATTAATCACACAGCATATATATCATTTTAAGGTGACCATCATATGGCAAGAATATTTCAAGTGGCAGATGCAGAGTAGTTATAACCGGTAACGTCTGTGTGATTGTTCATGTTCTATTGATTTTTGTCACTGTTTTCCGTGACATTCACGAATATGGGTGGACTGTAATTATTTTAATGTACTATCTACAAACTACAAAGAAATAGACGTTAAGAATGTATTTTATAGAATGGGTACAACATGTGCAAGCTTACGACCAATATATATTTCCAGTACTCAGATTGCGGTTATCGAATTACCTCTAGCCATTGATGAGTGTTGTTGGCCATCGTTATGATATAACCATAAACCAGATTCAAGTATGAAAGAAATTGTAGCACATCTTACTCTCTTCGAACGCTGGCAATGGTCATCCTCGGTTGGCCCTTTTATTGGCAGGTAGCGACATATGATTGGTTAGGAAGCCCAAAATTATACTGGGTAACCACTCTTTGGTACAGAGCTGCTCCGTCATGATGCCTTAACGATACCGCTCCTGAGAGTGCCTGTTTATTAGGTCACCTAATTATTGTCTCCACCATGACGGTGCTTATAAGCAAATGCACTGTCTTTGTTCCCCGGCTAATTATAATAAAACACTGTACGAACCGCCTGAAAATATTTGATTGGTTTATGCTACAGTTCCCCATTTCCAGCCACTGTTTTGCATGGCCTATCTCCCACAGAGTAATACAAGCCACAACAACATCGAACATTCCTCGTCACCAGACAACCTCGACTTCTCGACTGCACAACTACAGCAACACTCACGACCACCGAACGAGCTCCATCTCACTCAATCCATCCTTAAATACCAGACAATTGCGCAAATAATACAGGGCTTTGTTCTTGCTCGCTCTGTGGCACCTTACACCTCGGCCTTGATAGCCTCGATCTCGTCGGCCCTACACACAAGTCGCGAATATCGGCACACCACTGCAAATTTGCATCGCAGTTTGCCACACAACCGAAAAAAAACACCTACGCGCCGGCCTCCATCTAATAGCCCACTCTTGGACATTATACGGGACGTTTGGCGCACGACGGAGAAACACTAGAGAGCCGCCGATGTGCACTTCACTGTACATCATCAGACTTCATCGAGAACTCGCTACGCTCTGGTGGCGCATGATACATCGCCTCGCCATTCTGTCGAATCCGTCCGAGGTTTGAAAAGCTGCAGGCTGCGAAATTTGGCGTATTGGCGCACAATCATCGCGCACTTTATACTTTCAGATTTGTGGCATTCTCTATCACAATAAGATGACTACCCCGCGTACGTGCACCGACTTTGTGTCATCGTCTTATTCGTCAAAATCCATGTTGGTTTTAAGGGAAGCAGGCTAACATGGTACAGTCTCCAAGGAGGAACTCAGCCGCTATACGCAGTTGATCGATGGCATTTTGGCCACGGCCGATCTTGAGACGGTAACGCGCAAGAAGGTGCGCAAGAGCCTTGAGAAGGCTCTCGGTGGGAAGGATCTGAGCGAGCAAAAGGAAGCCATCAAAGATCTGATCGAGGCCCGTTTTGACGCTATCAACTCGGATGACTCACCTACTAGCAATAGCGCCAGAGATAGAGCCGGCGAGGATATCAATGTCTCACTGTCCGCATCGCAAGCTTCACAGCGCCGTGCCCGATCCGACGACGACGACGACCACGTCAGTAAACCAGCCAAGAAAAACAAGCGAACATACGCGTCCGACGAAGACGAGGACGCAGATGCTAGACTAGCGGCCGAGCTGCAGGCCCAAGAAAATCGACTGGCTCGCTCACGGACAACAAGAGGCGCCAGCACAACCAAACAGGCAAAGAAGGGCAGTACGAAGAAAAAGAGCAAGAGTGCAGCAAAGGTCAAGGACGATGGCAGCGACAGCGATGGCGGGCAGAGGGGTCGAAATTCAGAAAAGGAAAAGAAAGAGCGCAAAGCAGGCGGCGGGTTCCAGAAGCCATATAACCTCAGCCCGCCGCTTGCCGAGCTACTGGGTGTGCCTCAAGTTTCACGTCTACAAGTCGTCAAACTGTTATGGGTCCACATCAAGGAACACCAGCTGCAAGACCCCACGGACAAACGGCAGATTTTGTGTGACGACCGGATGCAGGCCGTGTTCAAGCAGCCCAAGATTGACATGTTCCAGATGAACAAACAGCTCAGTCACCATCTCTATCCGGTAGAAGAGGAATAGAGGTAAAGAGGTCGAGATACTAGAGATGAATGGCACAGTCAAGAAATAATCGGTTTGGTTGGGTTTCAAGAAATTGGCGTTTAGTGGTGGAATTCGGAAGGTGTTAAACTTTTACTTCTTGACAGCATTTGGTTGTCTCGTTTCCAGTTATCCGGTTGTATGTTTCATGATTGTTTACTTTGCTTTCTTGATTCTCTATGCTGAAGTATATTCTATCTCTTAATTTCTGAGGTAAGTTTAGCTTTTTTCTACAAAAACCAACGTTATGTTTTATTTTTATTTGATTTTCTTTTTTTTCTAATCTATAATAACGATTCATCTAATAATACGTGATTAAAACAGATGCACCGTTTCGAATTAATGTATGGCTGTCTCTTGGAATAAACAATCACCTTGTAACTTTCTTTTTCTATTTAACAAATCTACAGTGCGATGCATATAGAAGGCCACAACTTGACTTACCCCCTAAGATGAGAGGAAAGGTACGCAAGGCTGAAGTTTTAACACCACGATGAGTTAAAAATATCATGAGCCAACGGCTTTGAAGTGACTCCGGTATGAACACTCGGGCCCCTGCTTCGTATGTTTTTTTTTCGACATCTTATTGACCATGTGTTCATATTTTAACCATCGCATGTCAAGGCTGAACTTCCTTCACGTCCTCGCCGTATGACACATACTGAGTATCTTTTTAAGCTGCGCAGCTGCTGCCGTAACAACCGAACGCTTTGCCCCTCGCTTTTCGACCCACTATTAATTCCATCAAAATTATTTCTGTGTGCTTGTTTGTAGCCAATCAAAGGTCGTAAAGTTTGCTATGTCAGTGTTTTGCACTGTGCTTTTTCTGTACTCAAGCTTTACGCGAGCGAGAAAGCGTGTAAATTTTGCCGTGGTCCTTATTAATGAAACTGCCTGGCTTCACTCAAACTCCAGTAAGACTTGGTCACGCTTCTGCTACTCAGACGAGCCCCGCGACACGTCCGCCGATTTCATGCTCTACGATCCATTCTCCATTCTCGTTTTCAGCAACACTTCTCAACTACACATATTCAACTAAATCTAATCGATTACAAGGAATGGCCGACACTGGTGCACCGGGCGGAGGTGCAAACCACACCCCCAACAATTCAAATTCAACACAGCGGAACAATCGGAGAGGCGGAGATAGAAATGGCGGCGAGGCTGGCGGTGACAGCTCCAACACGGGCCGTGAGTCTGGAAGAGGTGGCCGTAGTCGTGGTCGGGGGCGGGGAGGCGGTGGCAGAGGCGGCAGCCGTGGCGACTCCCAGCAAGCACGCGGAGACGGTACCGAAATCAGCAACACCAACACCAATAGCAACAGTAACGGGAATCGGAGACGAGGTGGCGGTCGGGGGCGGGGTGCTCACAGTGCAGCAAATGACAGCGATGCCCCGGCTGAGTCCCGGACATCACAAAAAGACCCTATCCTGCTGTCAACTCAACAGTCCAACGCGCCAGGAGATGCCGATGGCGACGGCGACGATGCCGAGGTGTGCTTCATCTGCGCAAACCCGGTCATCCACCATGCTGTCACATCTTGTAATCATGTGACGTGTCACATCTGTGCTTTGCGCATGCGTGCGCTTTATCGCACCAAGGACTGCCCACATTGTCGCACCCCCGCGCCATATGTTATCTTCACCGACGATCCTGCCAAGCGCTACGAAGACTATACCTCCTCCGATACCACAAGCACCGATGACAATATTGGAATTAAGTACACCAACGAGGAAATCGTCGGCGACACAGTGCTCCTCCTGCGATACAACTGCCCCGACGACTCCTGTGACTATGCCGGCCTCGGC
Organism: Ophiostoma tasmaniense; assembly: GCA_022392925.1. NCBI lineage: Eukaryota > Fungi > Ascomycota > Sordariomycetes > Ophiostomatales > Ophiostomataceae > Ophiostoma > Ophiostoma tasmaniense. The sequence goes on along the minus strand of JAKRGK010000008.1, from coordinate 158,834 downwards.
TGGCCCGACCTCCATCGGCACGTTCGTTCTGTGCATCACAAAAAAATGTGTGACCTGTGCACGCGCAACAAAAAGGTGTTTACGCATGAGCACGACTTGTTCAGCGACAAAGGACTAGAAACACACATGCGAAATGGCAATGACCGGCCGGGTGCCAAAGACCAATCCGGATTCCGTGGCCACCCGTTGTGCGGTTTCTGCGGCGAGCGGTTCTACGACGATGACAAGCTCTATGAGCACTGCCGTAATAAACACGAACGCTGCTTTATCTGCGACCGCCAGGACTCCCGCCAGCCTCACTACTTCAGAAACTACAACGAGCTCGAAAAGCACTTTAGCAAGGACCACTACTTGTGTCTCGACCGTGAATGCATGGAGAAGAAGTTTGTTGTCTTTGGCTCCGAAATGGATCTCAAGGCCCACCAGCTGACAGAGCACGGAAACTCGCTGTCCAAAGATGTGCGCCGCGACGTGCAGGTTGTGAGCATGGCTGATTTTAATTACCGTCCTTCTCAAGCGCAGTCAGGCCGGAACAACGGTGGCAACAACGGAGGGCGGCAGAGTCGAGGCCGTGATCCAAATGCTGATGCACCCTCGCCAGTGGCCACGTCTCAAAGTATGCGCCGCGACGAGATTGCCTTTCAAAGGCAACTCAACATACACTCCGCTCAAACAGTCACAACTCGTACCTTTGGCAGCCGCTTGACTGCACCAGCTCCCGCCGAAGCTGGCCCGTCAAGACAGAACCAGAACAACAGCCGCCAAACCAGCCAGCGCAATAGCAGCAACGTCTCTCCATCTATCAGTAGCTCCATGGAGACATTAAGTGTCCAGGACATCTCGCAGATGACACCCCAGGATCGCGCTCGTGCGGTGCGTCACGGTGCTGTTATTGAGCGTGCTTCCAACATGCTCGGTAGCAATCCCACAAAGATTGCCAAGTTTCGCGCAGATATCTCGCTATTCCGCCAGGGCTCTTACTCTGCAACACAGCTCATCGATGCCTTTTCTGCATTATTTTCTGACACTAGCGACACCGCACTGGGCAGTCTTGTTCGCGAAGTTGCAGATCTCTTTGAGGATCCCTCACAGGCTGACGCCTTGCGCCGTGCTTTGAGTGACCGCCGTGCTGTCAATGATCGCAATGGCGGCGCTAACGAGGACTACCCGTCACTGCCAACTCTGGGCGGTATGCATGGCGCCACAACGTCGACAAGCGGATGGGCCGCAGCTGCGTCCTCATCCGGCGCGCAATTGCCTAATGCGCAATCTGCACAGCGGAACTCCTCAACGCGCGTGCTCCGCCTCAAGCATAGTACACGTCTCGGTGGCCCTAGTACTGGTACGGCCTCGCTGGCCAATGCACCACGGAGCACAGTCGGTCCTACTGGCCGAGCTGTTCCCGGTGCTTCATGGACGGCACCGGTATCGTCCCGCCCTGCTGTGCTCTCCTCGGGAAGCCTGTCTTCGGCGTCATCGACATCGTTCCCAGCGCTTCCTACAGCAGGAAAGAAGTCGGCTGGTACGGGCTCTAGCTGGACCAGTGTTTCGGGCGGCCCTGCATCCTCACTCGCAGCTCGTGTTGGTGGTGCCGCATCTGCTTCTGCTTCATCACCGAGACCCTCTACGTACTCTGTGCCTTCGGCTTCATCAACGAGCACTGCCCGGCGCCCGGCCGGCGGCGAGGATAACTTCCCTGCACTGCCTGTGGCAGCCAAACCCGCACCGCCATCCGTGTTTAGCTATGGCAGGCGCACAGTGCGGCGTGACTTGGGAGGCAACCATGATACTGGTTTCTCATGGACTGCTGGTAGTAGTGCGGTAGATGCTGCCGAATCGCAAGCCCATGAAGAGGAGGCTACAGGAAAGGGAAAGAAAAAGGGCAAGAAGATTCTTGTGCAATGGGGCTAGAAGCTATGGGTCTATTGTATGTTGCACTATATTAATCTCGAAAAAAGGCAAACTGCAGTTACTTAAGTCTCGCTTGACCCCACTCGTGCCATATCGTTTATCCAGTCAGTAGACCACAGTGCTCTCGCTGATCATATGCTTGCATCAAATGCGTCTCCAACAATGTTCATATCTACAATCCCAATGGCGAACTGGAAGACTACCGCCGGTACGTACCAGCAATAGTGTAGTCCTTCTTGGGGCCCTTGACGCCATAGCGTAGTTGCCAGTCGCCCAGCCGCACACCATGGAAAGCAAACTTGTAATGCACATCGTAGAAGTCGTCAATACAGAGGTGGCCCGCTGTCGCCTCCCAGCTTGCATGGGACTTGCTGGTGAACTCCAGGGGGTGGAAGAGGTAGTCTGCGCGGCTGTTGTCATCAGTCCGCGCAAACCACACTGTCAGTTGGTCATTGGCGGAGTTATATCGCCACACATAGCGCCGCGTTGCTCGGAAGGACGGACCGTCGCTGGCGGTAAACGTACCATCCTCAACATATAGGTATTCTTCCTCGCCGTAGATGTTCTCGCCGGCGGGACGACCGTCGCCCGTTGCTTTGCGTAGTCGAAATTCTGCTGTACCTTCAAAACGTCCGCTTGGGTGTGAGGGCAAACGGCTAACAAGGCTTCGATCCAACTTCCATGTACCCAGAAGACTGCGAAATACAGCGCGCGCGACAAAGCGGCCCGAGAAGAGTCCAGCGACGGCCACCTCGTGGGTTGATTGCAGCGACACCGCCGTTGACATCTTTTGCATATCGCTTGCGGCGTCGTCATGATCGGCGTATGACGCTGCCGTGACTACTTCCATAGCCAGCCCTCCCTTGACAAGGCTGTCATCACCGTGCCCCCATTTCCTTCTCAGATCTAAGGCCTGGGCAAATTGGTCCATCAGAAACAGATAGTCGCCCATGGGAAATTGAGACGTGCGCTTTGGCTCCCCGCGCAGCAGCAGCGTGCGCTGGATACATTTGTCGGCGGCTAAAGCCTCGGCTAGTCGGGGATACTTAACAAAATGGGCAGGATACCACGTCAATGTTGGAGGCGGGGAGTCGGCCAGGATGTCTTCCACGAAAAGTGCTGTGGCAACGCGTGCTTGCATCTCCATTACACCCCAGTAAGAGGACCGGTAGTAGCCCACAAACGCAGCGTGAGGTACGTCTCGATGGTGTGTCGCGTGGAATTCCAGTGCCACAGTGTTGCGAACATCACTAGGGGTGAACTGCAAGACTTGTTTAACGATATCGGGAAAGAATGATAACGATGTGGCAGGGTCAAATCCAGTCGCCAAGATCACAGCAGCAACATCAGGAATTCTTTCGCCGTTTTCTAAAAGAGCCGTCGAACCATCGATAGACAATAAGCGACCCTTACACAGGCCAATTAGCCCCTCCCGAACGTACTCGAGGTAGTTGTTGCTGACGCCAATGTAAGGTGGTGCATCTCGTATGATACTGTCAGACTCGCGCATGGCCAGCAATGGGCTCATTTCGCTCTGGTCACTGCCGAGGGTTGTGCGCATAATGTCGTGACCGCGCCGGGCAGCTTCGACTGTAATGTGTCCTTGAACGTCGCTCAGAGGCCGTTGGCGTTTCAAGATATTGTACGAGCTAAAATCGAAGGGAAGAAAGGGTGGTGCCAAAGACCCAGGCATAGGAGAGGTAAATAGGGGATATACCCAGAACGGGCGTTGGATCAGGTTAACCACAGAGATATTATCCGCGTCGACACCGTACTCAGCTTCTCGCTCTGCCCTTTCTGCGGGTGAGTGCCGTGCAGACGACAAATGAGTTGTGATCGTCCCGGCAATTTCAACGCCCGAAAATTGGCCACCGGCAATGAGGACCTTGCCGGTCTTCTTCTCACGGCCAGAAAAGAGTGTCGCGAGGTCGCGGTATTGGCTGCTGTGAACGACAGGGATGTGCGACAAATCTTCCTTGGACCGCTGAAGAGTTTCCTTGAGCGAGTCAGGCACGGCTGGACAGCCGAAGTAGCCACTGGCCACAACAAGATAGTCAAACACACCGGCGTCATTTTCGTTCCCGGTCTGCCTCTCCTTGGTGTGGACATGCCAGCCTCCTCGGCCACCGTCTAGTGGCTTTGCTCTTGCAACCCAGCGACACAATTGCACCTCGCAATCTTCACGATTGGAGAGATAGCGGTTGAAATAGCCTTCGAGATACTGGCCCACCTGCCAGCCACGGGGAAACTCGGGTATTTGGCCGCCATCATTGAAGTCGGCAGCTACATCCTCCCAGGAATAGTCACTGAACTGCACCGTGTGCCGACTCTGGTTGGCCATCATTAAAGGGTGAATGAGGCCTACATTTTCTTCTGCTTTCTTTGACGTGGGCCAAAGGCCGCCTATGGAGCGTTGGCTCTCAATGATGGTCACCTTGAACATACCGCGCGCGCGGCTATCCCATAGCAGTGTTTTGGCTGCGACGAGGCCGGCAGGGCCTGCGCCAACGATGCAAACTGTCTTCATGGCAACAGTGGTGGCTGTAGATTATATGGAAAGCGAAAACACCCGTATCACCCGAGGTGTCGGTCGTGTGAAGCGGATAGAAATGCGCGATGACGAAGATCAGATGCGGGAACTAGATGATGTCCACAACGATGACTAATCTTGGGTAGTGATATGTTTCTAGTTGCCGGTAGCCGTTGCTGGTATCAAGTATGATCAACGACTGTCCGTAGCCGTTGCTTTATACGCCAACCCGGACTCCGGCACACTTTGCTGCCGTCGTGATGACAAAATCCTGCAATGCACTACAATATGCAAGAGAGACTAAAAATGATTGGCAGGCTGAAGCGTACGATTCTTTGCCAAAGCTGAAATACGTTCAGGGCGGAAAACCCGCGTCGTACTTAACGCTAACAGGAAAGTGACAGCTACCTTGACCAATCACCGGCTGTACTGGTGTTCTGCAAGCCGAGCCGCTTGCATTTCGGATGCTGAACATGTGCACTGCTTGTTTTGAATGATTTCTTTTGTCAGTAGCGGTCAAGACTGGCCTAAGGGTATTTCCAGTAATTTGCCTCGTCAGCAGAAGCGGTGATACTTTACTTCGTACTTATGTTTTTTTTCCGTCATGCATCGGGTTTCTCCAATGCGTACATTTAATCGTTCGTGGTCGCATTTAAAGACAAAAAGAAAAAAAGAAAAAAGAAAAAAAAAAACGACGGGTGGTCTTATTACCAGTCCTTTTATCATAATACATACCACTAATTTGGTACTCTACTTTCTTTTTCTTCTTCCATCCGCCAGTCATTCTAGGACACGTCACGAAATAAGACATTTAAAACCAGCTGTCGGCGACCTCGGCTGATTCGTTAGACGTCATTTCGCACGGCGGTCTGCTATGTCGGTTGTGTCAAATATCCGAGGCAATGAATTTATTTATGCATCTTTCTTTGACGTAGGGACCTCAAACCCTTTCCCTCTGCCTGCAAAGGCTTGGCATTGCTTTGGCCTGTCACCGCTCAACATTGTTTGTCTAATTATGAAAATACAACCTGCATGACGCAGGAGACGTATGTAAGAAAAGAACGGACCATGCATGAGTTGCTAATGCAGACGCAGATGCTTTTGGCACAGAGGTACACAAGTAGGAATTGAGGCAAAAGAGATTGCGGCCTTTTGATTGATAGTCTGTTTTTTCACGAACACAATGTGATATGTTAACCACTCCCCGCGTGTACTGATACATACGCCTAGATATCTTATCGTTAAAGTCTTGTTCATGAGGGTTTATAGTAACATCGCCATCATCGCCAAACAGTGCATTGATTTCCTCACGCGGAATGTTTCTGGTATCGGGGCAGAAAACCCACATTGCGAAACCATGCAAGAAACAAAGGAACGATGAATACTAAAAAGTATTTCCAGCCAATGGTTTAAAAGGCGGTCTCCGCAACCGGTAGCCAAATGATGTTCCGAACACCAGTAAACGCTTTCGCCGCACAGACGCCCTTGGCTCGAAGATGTGTAGGGAAGATCTCTGCAAGGAACACATGCTGGGGGCCGTCGATTAGAATCGTAAAAAGATGGTTGATACTAGAACAGGACAGCGGTGCCGGCCTTAAGCGCTGCCTTGTTGGCTGAGTTTGTAAAATTGGCGATAATGGAGGCCAAGATCGCTAGCGTGGCGCCACAGCCGATCATTCCAGAGCCCATCATGCAGTTACGCCGGACTTTGTCGATCAGTAGGGCGTGGAACACGAGCTGCTTCTTCTCGGTATCGTACGAAAGGGTCTTGTACATAACGGTGCTTTAAGCTATTATTAACGAGTAAAATAAAATGGCAGCTCTAGCATTGAACACACTTGCATTAAGATACAGACTTACAGGCCATGACAAGCACACCGCTGAATTGGCTAATCGTAGTAGTTGCTATGCCGAGAACGAAGCGTCTGACATAGTCGCGCTTTGCTAATGTATATTCCCAAGATGACTCTAGGCGTCGGTGTTGGCCTGCTTGTATCTGAATGTGCTGCAGTTGAGCTGGTGCGTTCTCACGGCCTGTTTCAGAGTCTTCGTAATGTGTTCGAGAACCTTGCGCGCATCATCTCTGCGGCCATTCATCGAAATCCACCGCGAGGACTTTGAGATTAATACACTTCAGAGAAGGATTGGGAATGCTGCTTGGTGTGCCGTACACAGCCGCCACACATTGATGGTGTTCTTCCATTAAACTGTGCCGTATCATATCCAGCCAGATACTACATTTCCCGACTAGATAAAAATTGCATGCATTTCCACAAGCCCACCGCGGTAATGACAAGGCATAAGCATAGCCATAAAGAAGGGCGGTGTTGCGACAAAGACAATGCCTGTGGCACCGCCGAAGAAACGAAATAAGTCTTACAATAAAAGATGGCTATATGAGTAGCAGCAGCCATACCAGCAGAAGCCACAATCAGTAACATGTCGGGCTACACTGCTAGTGAGTACGACGCCTCGATCACGCCTAGATGAAATAACATATAGCAGCTAGTGCCCAGAGTCGTCCCAGTTTGTCGGCAACGAACGGCTGAGCCAAGCTATCAACAACAGAACCTGTTTTATAGATTCCGTTCATTGAGCTTTCAACCTGAGTAGCGTGAGCGCGGGTGTCGAGCTCCAAGTATTTATTCAACGAACGAAGGTTGGGCCGTTTACCTGGCTGGCTAGCCACCCTGCAACTTAAAACCCGGAAGGGTACGGTAGAAGACAAGAATACCAAGAAGTGTGCCAATTACTCAGTATAGCCAGCATAGCCAAAAGATACTAAACCCAGCCTGATAAGGTAGAAATTAATGATATCACAGGTTGCTAAGCGCCCATAGAATTCGTCAGGAGCCATTGTATCTTGATTCCACCCACTATCTCAACTGTCAACAGAATAATAAACAAAGCTCAAAACTTGGCCTTAGTTAAATGCCAAAAGCTTACTCTACTTGTATGAATATGTAAATATTTTAAAACGACCGTTGGTTGCCTCAAGTGCTATGCTAGGTGCTCACTTCTCCAGGATAAGATTTCCCCGCATCCCCTCAACCTTATTCCCCACTCCTCACGAAGCCTTAACGCGGAGATTCTCATTGTTGTGTGAGAAAGAAGCGAAAGGCATGCAAGCAATCTAGAGGAGTTGAAATAATCTAACCCAAAGTAAGGCACATCGCGATTCATTAGAATGCGTATAGTGCTAAGGTGTTCTGCAATGGGCTCCTGATTGAGTGTGAGAACACAAAGACCTTATTCGTGACTTGACTAGGTAACACCCGTCACCGTTCCTGCGAGATTTGCGCGCAGAAAAGCCGCCACCATAGCCGAAGACCTTTCTGCGACTAGAATGATCATCTATTTACCCCGGTAGATGTCGTAACATGTGGCTGTTTTCCGTGGCGTATACCGTATCTTGGATAGCACCGTATCTTGGACAGCGACATAAAATTAATAGTCACCGGCAGTAACAGTGAAGTGATTTTATGGCGCACATTTGTATTAGTTGACGTACACATTCAATGATGCGCCTTCTCGCCCTACAGGCCTCGGATACATTTGTTGTTATTGCTAGCACTTCCTTCTTTTAAATACAATGTGAAACGTATTGAGCGATGTATAGCCAATATGCCTATGATATATGTCATCACGACCATCTGCACCTAAGACCTCCCTCGTATTGCCCTTAAACCATTAAATGGGTTCCCAAGTGCACACATAATTGACAGCCCGGAAGTCCACTGTTGCTATGTAATCTGTTCCTTAATGACGTCTTAGTATAACGTGCCGTCATTGAACATGAGTGCATCGAAATATAGCACGTCATCACCAACGATGGCGACTTCACGTGGCCAACTGACGAATGACGTGGATACGCAGCAATATCCTACCCATCATGCTGGTGGCAATAATAAAATAAAGGCGATATTCACGCCTTGTCAATATAAAAAAGACTTGTTCTGTTCGTTTTAATAACGAAGTTCGCACTGGAGTATTGACAACTATCCACCAATGGTGATATTACCGAAATGGCACAAATTAAATCCGTTGCGATTATCGGCGCCGGTGCTTCAGGTGCTGCCGCGGCCAATGCCCTGGCAGCAGAAAAATATTTCGACGTGATTAAGGTTTTCGAGCGTCGCGAGGAGCCCGGCGGCACATGGATCTACGATGCCATCCCCCCGGTGCTAGATCTCGTGCCCGGTGCGTTGCCAAAGAAGCTCGACCCACCACTCACTATCCCGGCCTCTCTACCTGCTATAACCAAGGCCAATGAGCAGGAGCGATTCCAAAAAACGCCGATCTACGACGGGCTAACGACCAATGTTCCCGAAATAGCCATGTCCCTGTCAGATCGACGCTTCCCATATGGCCCTTTTGTGCCACACTGGATTCCGAAAAATTACATCCGAGAGTACTTTTCCAATAACGGCCACGACAAACTTCTTAATCTTAACACAACTGTCGAGACGGTAGATAAGATAGACGGTGACAGATGGCGTCTTGTCCTCCGCCGTCATGACAGGCTTCTGAATAGGGACGATTGGTGGGAGGAGGAATTTGATGCTGTGATTTTTGGGAATGGGCACTATTCTATTCCGTTCGTTCCATTTGTCCACGGCCTCTCAGAGTACTTGCTGAAGTTCCCGGGTCGGATCACCCACTCAAAGAGCTATCGCAATCCCAAGCAGTTCTCCAACCAGCGAGTTCTTGTGATAGGAAATTCGGCCTCAGGTCATGATGTATCAGAACAACTGCGCACATCTTCCCTCGTTCCACAGCCTGTCATTCAGTCACGACACTCGCGGTCTCTCTGGGAAGGTGACCATCCACCACCGGGCTTGATATGGAAGCCGATTATTTCCGAGTATAAGTTGGACGGGACCATACTGTTTGAAGACAGCTCGACTCTCGCGCACGGCGACATCGATGCCATCGTCTACTGCACCGGGTATATACCTTCATACCCTTTTTGGAATGCAATGAAAAATGGAAGGGACCTCTACGATTACGAGTCTAATCGCCTCAAGGGCACTTTTCAACACACGTTTGTGCCTGATTACCCAACACTGGGCTTGATAGGTATACCGCGCACTCTTACTTTCCGATCATTTGAGTACCAGGCGATTGCCATTGCTCGTGTTTGGTCTGGGCGTGCCAAACTTCCTCCTGTGAAAGAGCAACGGCTATGGGAAACAGAGAGAGTTGAGGAGAGAAATGTAAGCCACAAAAGATTTCACGACATCGAATGGGACACTGGCGAAACAGAGTTGTTTCTCACCTTTCTTTTCCGCCTTGCTGGCTTGCCGTTGTTTGATGGGACAGGGCTAACACCCCCAATACTCGATGCATCGACACGGTGGGCACTTGAGAATATTCGGAAGTATCCCATACTGAGACCAAATCTGGTGAGAATGAACAAACATGAACAAGAGTCAGCAGGCGATGACTGGGTGATCGTGGGGCCCTGGAAGGACTCGTTGTCATATATTTGACATGGAAGCAAGCTTTTATAGACATATAAAATTGGGGTAGTGCAATGACTACAAATTTGCGCGATGAGTTGTCTTTTTCTTTGCCTGATAGTTTACAACCATCTGTTGCACGGCCGGATCCAGCATGACATACCTACTTCCACCGGGGTGCGCGCAGCGGGAAGATCTCGATAAATCTGTTCTACTAACTCAACCTGGCCGCCGCTCTGAGCCCAGGCCACCAAAGACAAGTACTACACAACCAGTACGTTCATTATTGACAAGCCCGGCTTTGGCCCTAGCCAAAACTATATACCCACGAACGTTCGCGTTTGGCTGTTCTTGCATTGGCTTGGTCATCAAATAAACAATCTGGTCAAGCCAAGCGGACAGAGACTCGAGCTCAGCCCCAGCTCGAGCAAGACGGTGGCGTACAACAGATGAAATTATTAGTGGCGCACCAAAAGCCCCTCGCTTAAGCACGTAGAGAAACGCCGACGATAGCAAGTCGGGCTAGATGACAGACTCTAATAGTAATTTCAAGCCGTTAGTCGTTGAGGTTTTAGTAAAACACTTCATCCTCCGTCTTTTTCTCCCGCCAGGTTTCCTACAAGAAATGAAACATCTTCAGGATTGCTTTAAGTCGGGCCATTTGTAGGCCTACCACTAGTTTCGGTACAGTACGTCGTGACGCCTTTTTGGCCAACAACGAGCAGAGATAAGCCGCCTGGGCCACGCCCACCTACGCGGATAGCTGTACTGGCGTAATATGATCAGACACTATTCGTGGTTGCAAACTGATTAGTGCATATGTAAAGTGTCACCCGAATGTCTTCACCCGGATCTCTATTGAAATGTCAGAACCCTAAACCTTGGCTCTTACCACTTTCTCACGCCGTTCAAAATGTGGAATTCACCATATTTGGGTATCACCGCCGTATTCGTGATGTTAAATATAACGGTAATTGTGGCTCAGAAAAATGAACGACCACCGCTTCCAACATAATCGCATTCTGTTAAATATAATTGGAGATAAAAGACAAAGGAACAACCACGAAGATTAACAATCACACACCAATATAGATCAAATATAATCCGTCAAGTAGGCGCTTCGGCAGCAGTGGAAAGTTGATTAATTTGCTTCGTACACCGGCATCCTAAAGCCTACCGGGTCAGTGGTTCCGGCCTCCAGTCGGGGGTGTGATATAAGTAGGAAGTGGCCTTCGCCCTCAAGTAATGATAGAAGACATCACGGAAAAGAGCAGCGGCGCTGTATATGCCTGTGTTGATAGACCTCTCAATGCACTCCTTACTGATAAATTCCAATGCACAGTTTGTATGAAGTCGTCGTATCTTTGAGTGAACGTCAATTCCAACCAAGGACACGTAGTAATGGCAACTTTGGTTGTATAAGACAATGGATTGGCAGCCGTTATCCTTAAACCAAAGTACGTTACACGTCAAGAATAGCAAGCTAACTTACACCCTTGACTTTCTGCGATGTAGGTATTGTATTAAACGTGAGTTCGGAACGGGGATAAATGTAATAGTAGGAATTGCTCTTACTTTTTGACATTACATGGGGACTCGTCAGAGACCGAAACCAGGTTTACGATGGCAATGATAGATCGCCCAAGACAAATTAAAACATGAACGCCTCCTACCTTTCTATTCTTTCCCTTTTATTTGTGATGATAATGTTGGTAATCGTACCGTACCTTTTGTATTAATTGCATTATTCCTGATACATTCCATTGGGCATTGGATAACGTATCTTCTCAAGACAAACTGGCACATTTGGGTAAGCGACATCTTGCACCGATGAATATCCCGGCAGAGCTAAGAAACAATCGCCCAATACAACGAATATTCAATTCGAATATTTATGCTGCAGGTTTGGTGGTCTAATTATTACGGAGGGTGTAAAGAGTAAATTAATTTGCTGCTCGTTTCTGTGATCATTTTCAGAATCCCTGAATTGCCGTCACCGCCTTATCCCTGCTCTTGGTGACGATTTTGTTGTACTCGATTTCAGGTGCCAGCAACTTAAATCCTTGAGGGATGCCTGGGTAGACATGCAATTATGTTGGCACATTGGCGTTAAACAGCTTTGAGGCATAGGCAAGAGTCTCATTGCAGAATATATCCAGTGTTCCCACATCGAAGTAAGTGGGCGGCAGCCCACCCAAGTCTTTGATATGAAACGGAGACCAATGAGAGGGTGTGTTTTCATTCGTGCCTTTCTCCGAAAAAAAAATGGGCGGCAACGCACACTGCGTGCTGCTGATTTGGTTCGAAATGAGGAAGCTCGGAAGCGTGAAAGTTATAGGGTGACTGGCTGACTGCGAGTGGCGTCTTTGCCGCTAATAAGTTAACAGAACTAGCCAGCCAGGATCCCAAAGCGCCACTGAATACACAATACTTCGTAAACACCGGCCGGCAAGGGGGGGGGGGGGGGGACACTACGGAAGGCAGAACACTTTGAAGAGATTGCCGGAGTTTCACGCAAGCGCTCGCGGGGCAAATCGTGAGCCCAGTTTCGCCAAGAATACATCCTCCCGAAAATATTGCACTCTACTACAATAATTGCACCATTAATCAAGCTTCAATCATGTTGTCCAACCAGTAATAGTGCGGCTGATGTCGTTTTCATGTCACCAAACTTTCTTGCTACTCGCCCACACCTAAGGTCACAGGTCATTCTGATGGCTGGACAGCCGTTTATCATAGCTCGCCCGAAGTTTGTAAAAAGACTAACATCGAATTTGTTGGACACAATATGACTCAAAGAGCCGCTCGTGTGGTGCTTCGCGTGGCTGGCGTTGTATTCCGAGACATCAAAGTTTGCGACTTGCACTATCGCTTCTCCACTAATAAGCTCGTACCGTTAGATGCATTTGAGCTTGCACCCTCAGGAACCGAATAAGAGCTGGTTCGAAGACATGGTTTAACATGTGGCGATCGTGCTGTCGTCAATCCGTTCAGTGGTCTCATATCGAAAGAAACACCCGTTAGTGTGGCATGTATTGCCTAGTGTGCTGAATCGTTGGCAATTGCGTAGCTTGGCAGACAACATACTAGCCGAGTGTGCTCGGTGGCGATGTAGCAAAGTTTGGGGCTTAGCGGTGCTGTCGTGGTCAACATCGGCTCGTAGCATCTCGGAAGCTAGTACTGATTGATACACGCTTGAGGACACTTAGGTGAGATTACTTATCCAGGCACATATGTAATGAAACCGATGGGCTTGCAAATAACATAGACCCTTCCGCGGCTGCCATTCGGCAAAATCGACTATGCGCTACTCCCCTATCGTTAGTCTATTACAGGCGATGGAAACACCAAGTTCGCAATCACAGATGTTGCTGACAGTACACATCGTCGTCGATCCTCGTACGCTTAATCACTACGTTTTCGACTACGGTGAGCTAAAGACACAAAACAAAATTTTGAATCTCATTAAAAGTTTGAGTGGTGAAAAGGTTGTACATTTCAGCTATAGCGATCACTAAAGCTGTCGTGGAGGCCGAGACCCATACCCCAGCGAACGCCACTCGGGAGTTTTACAAATTAGCAGTTTTCCAGTACCTAACATGTAACGAGCGTGGATAAGCCAAGTTCCTACGCTCTCTGCTGGCTGCTGACTTATCCCGAATTGGTTGGAAAGCCATAATTTAATATTGCAATGAGTTACGTCTGCGCAACCCATGCGCTGTATACAAAAACACCGCGTTATTCTAAAGAAGCATTCAAATATACTCTTTCAACCGGGTTCGCTGGCAAATTTGCCATGAACTTAAGTTATATTTTGGATACTATGCAATGTAAAAATTAAGCTATCCATGGGGTTCCAAGCTGCATAAACATCCCCTGATGGCATGAGGGCTTCTGGATTGATGTTGAAGTTAAGTGCTCAAAGTATGGGCAGCACTCGTACTACTGGCTCTTATTCTCAGAAGTAACCTGAATAGCCTCCCAATCTTCCCTTTTGTGGCCGGCGGCGTCATGTCTGGCATCCCATACTTCAAGCTCGGTGATGGGAACACGGACAATCTTGTGCGCTTGAGCACCATCACCAATGTCAATAATCTCAGGCCTCAGCTTGTATCTCTTCCACTTTGGCAGATATATTGCCCAAAGAACGTAATAAAGCCCACAAAGCAGGAGAATGCCAATTCCAGTGATAATGTACGTGCCATACCAGAAGGACACATCTGCGCCGCCATTCTTAGGGGGGTACCATGGCATAACAACAAGATAGACCTGCACCAAAATACTGAAAACAACAACGATGTTCCAGGCCTGGAAGTCGGGTGGTGGCAGATTTGCCTTCTTGCGGCGCCAACGAAGAACAAAAAGGCCAATAGCGAGAGCCAAGTTGAAAATGGCAGAAGGGTACACAGCCAAGTCAGACACTTACCAGTTGTTAGAAAGTGTTGATATAAAAACATTGGGGGCAAGGGGGATTCGTACCAAAATTAAAGGCGCTCCCTGTTGGAATAGCCAGTATCATCAAAATAGTCATCGCCCACTTTACAAAGTATGGGAAGGCGGGTGTCCCGAAGGGCTTGGTGGAAGACCATAGGCCTGGGTATGGAAGAACGCCTTGGCGGCCACACTCACGAAGCATGCGAGACTGACCCAGTCCCGTAGCCATAAGATTGCCGAAGGCACTGAGTGCAATCAAGAAATTCAGCCCCTTCACAGCATTTCCATAGCCAAATACGGCAGCAAAAAAAAGTCTAGCCACAGTGACACCCGATCCCTCAATTTGAGCTTTGGTGGCTTAATTCTGTCAGACGTGAGTGCAGATTATTATGTATGATTTGCAACTTACAAGCTGCAAAAAATGCGACATTGGCAAACATGTAGATGACATAGACAGCGACGAGTGCAAAAAATGCGTTGTACTTAAGTCTCTTGACGGGGTTCTACACCCGGTATGCACATTAGTACGCAATAAAATTCGTCTAAGACAAAAAAGGACAAGAGGAGGCGGCTGACTCACCTTCACTTCGTTCACAAAGTTGAATGCATTATTGTAACCGCCATACGAGAATGTTATACGGTATAATGCGTTTGTCAGGCCGTAAGCGCCGGCAGATCCAGTTCCTGCAAAGGAATTCTGAAAGTTCAGCTTGGGGTTCTCAACGCGGGTGCGTCCGCTAAGAACGACGAAACCTGTAATTATTATAAAAATCAGGGTGGCCATCTTGATGACACCAAGGCCGTTGGAAATGTAGTATGATGCTCTTGTTTGAACGACCAAAACTTTGCGCAGTTAGTATTTGTCTCAATTTCAGCCTTTCATCACAAAACCATATGTACCTAAAATGACAAGTGTGTAACCTGAAATAGCCACGCCTTTGATCTGCCAATCAGTAGCGGCGTGTCCCGATATCGCAAAGAAATAGTTCGCAAGGACTGTTTTTCGGAGGCTGTCAGCGAAGAAGTCTCGGTGCGTAAAATATAATATAGACTACGGCTCACCGATGGCATTGCTACTAGAGAACGAGAATAGCACACTTTGGGCAGCAAAAATAGTAGGAAAGAAGTACGCAGGACGAACGTATGCCTGCTCCAGATAGGCAACTTCGGAGCCGGAGCGGCTGGGGAAACAAGCAGTGTACTCGAGATATATCGTTCCTGAGGCTAGGGATATTAGGAAGCCAATTGTCCAGTAGATGAAGGCAAGGCCTACAGAGCCGGTTCCTGTCAAAACAGAGGAGGCTGTAATATGTGAACAGTGATCAGCCTTGGACAGAAAAGAGAAATTAAAAGAAGCACATAGTTATATATCAAAGTAGTGTTAAAAGAACCTTGCTACTCACGTGTAGAATATATTCCTGTGCCGATCATCATATTGATGTTGATAAAGATAATTGTGAAGGCTCCCATTCCATAGCCTAGCGGCGATGACGTCTCGATGGGTGCACCGTTTGCTTCTTGGTAAGTTGGAGGCGCATCGTTGCCGCCCTTTTCCGCAACGTACTCGACGCTGTCGGAGTCGCTAATCGGCAGCCTTTGCCGCAGGGGCGAGTTGTCAGAAGACATGGCGAGATCGTGATGATTTTTTTATTGGCGAAGAAATACTGTATTTCACTGTACCATCGAGAAGATCACGATTCGTAGTCTACCCAGATGTAAGTTTACTCAGATGTAAGTGTCTAGATATGGCATCCTATTTATATTATGTAGTGCTTCTGAAATAAACAAAATGCTTGCCATGACACACCCACACGATGTCGAAATCTAATACGATGATGGTATAACCAATAGTCACCTCATAGAGATCAAACCTGGCATACATTCTGCAGTCAATGGCAGTCTTTATCAGCTTCTGGGAAGCATCGAGATGCAGTACAGACCATGGAAAATTAGACCCTTTTTTAAATTTAAATATGGTCACATAGTAAGAATGTAGCCTTAATTTACTTAATTCTCCGTCTTTACTACGAAAGCCCACCCTCACTGCTACATATATGCATTTCACGCCCCTAATTTGTTTTCGCTCAGAGTCTAGAATGTTTACATATTATAAGGCAGCACGACCTTGATTCCTGTGTTTGCAATGGTTTCCTCATTACAGAATCTAATAACGCAATTCTTAGCACCTTCCCAATGCAGCAATTTTAAATGCAAGACTAGCCTCGCGAACTAGCACGCCGTGCCGGGTTGCAAAGACATCATCACGTCACAATATATCTAAGGGACAAATCCAGAATGAAATTGCCAGAATATGCCGGTGCAATAGGAGTACGGGATATTGATTTTTTGTTTATTCAGTACGGCAGTTACGTATTAAGTGCACCAACAATCTTGTTCTTAAGACTCGTCATTACACCACCCACGGCTGTCTATTTGGGGCCGTGGAAAAGATATTCCATATCAACGGTAAAACTGGCCATGAACATCTATGACGCGGCATGGTTCCTACGAAGTACGAAGCTATTCACTATGGATTGCCACGGCGTATTCAACTTGCTCCTATAGGCTATCAATGATTACGCTAACCGTGAGAAACACGGTAGCTGTGGATAGTCATGGAAGTCTATTGCGCCTATATTTTGTTCCTATGCATGTCTGATTAGTATAACATTTCATGTCCTTAAGGCGGAAAATTACGTAAGTCGGCATGGTGTCAAAAGAAATGGCCATACGAAGATGTGCAGCACAAATATTAGATGCGATTAACTCATGAGCACTTCACGTTCCAGATGAACACAATATAAAAACATTATTATTTATATACTATTAAATCAAATAAAAATCTCAAGATACGGCACCAGGATACTTATTGCTTTATTTTTGGTACTCGTATGTGCGGTATCAAATGTCAAGTTCGTAGAGTTACCTTACGTGTTTTTTCACTGCTGCAATATTTGTATGAAAAAATACGTATATCTTTGTTTATTTAATGGGTTATTTCATCTACGGCTGGACCGATCTGGCGTCTATTTCATATCGACATACATAGATACAACAGCAAGAATCTTTAAAATATATAACGAAACTTGGCAATGTTTTAAAAAGTGAAAACAATGACTCATACACAAGCCTATATTTGCACGGTTACGGGCCGAGTTGTGCTTAAAGATGCCGTGCAACCAACAGGGAGAAAGTTGGGAGCTGGGCGTGATTGGGCGAGGTTTTAGACCGATGATTCTATTGGAATATTATTATTGAGTCTAAGCGAGACATAATCGTGTATTAGTTAAAATCTACGGGGGTTTCCAGTTGAATTATCCACTGATGGAAGTGATGAGAAGAAAAAGAGATTGGAACGAAAACTTCTAATGAAACGACGCCACCCCCACGTCTTCAGGACAACGCTGTAGCATAGTCACATTTGTCTTGCTATTTATTTTTTATCGTTTTTGTTGACTTGGACTGGTTGATATCATGTTTTGACCAGAATGAAGTCTTCGTCAAGAAGCTAGACCACGTAGAACTTATTTGTGTTTTTTCGTAAAAATGAAGTTCGATGAAAATTAAGGATGTTGTAGATAACCACATTCTGTTGGATAAAAAGTCACAACCTCCAGAAGTTAGGCAAAAGACAAACCGAATGTATGCTGGGATCGATGCAGCTATGTCAGTAATCATGTCATGACTTAAGAGTTTTCGTAGGAACAGTACAGACTGTTACTATTCAGCTTTACACCTCCGCACCTTTCACCTTCGTGGCCATAATATTGTCGCAGTGCCATACATCGCATGTTGAGATGAATAATACAATAAATTCTCATTAGTTGTTCACCTGCAGCTATCTTATGCACAAGCCAACTATGCGCATGGTAGAAAGTCGACCTAATCCATGGCTACATCATTAGTTATAGAAGTTAATTCCAATCCCACACGTAGAAAACACGAAACATAAACAAAACGCCACAATGCATAACCTTTCCTCCCTCTCAAGACAGCCTACACAGTTAAAAGCGAGCACATGCGGTCCATGCTAAATAATGAATCAGCACATAAAAAAGCAACCTCTCTCCATCTCCAAAAAACAAAACCAAAGACATGCTTCATCCCACCCATAATACCAGGCATGAAGTCAAGCATAAAATAAAGTATGTGATCATAATAATCTCCAACGCAACCGAAACTGCAGCAGTATGAAATCCTAGCGCGAATTTATACTCTTAAAACAAGAAGGGGAGGAAAGACATGACAAAGATCAATGTCGTGTACAAAGTGGTCGTAGTGTATTCCAATTCGTACCAAGCAGTCTGGCTGTTGAAGGAGATCTTTTTGGCCTTCTCGGTAGGATGGGCAACACCGGTCTTGGGGTCACGGACGAGTAGCTCCTCGCGATCTGGCATGCTGGGCGGATCGATCGCATACGCAATAGGGGTCCACATAGAGCTGCAGATGAAAAGAAAAGTCAAAGGTGGCCAGAAAGCGTGAGTGACAAGTCCTTGCAGAAGCTCTTTGACAGTCGTGTACCAAAAGAAGCAGCGATAAGTCGATAAGGCAACGCCCACAAGTGTGACATACACGAATAAAACGTGGAACCAACCCATATAGTTGAAAATGATGTTCCATAGGCGCACAGCCATGTTCTTCCGGGTTTGAGCATCACGCTCGTTCAGCTTCGAGGCAATTGATCCAGTAGGAGTAAAAGCCTGCGCTTCACCGCCAAGCCACTTGGGGAGCATAAAGGCCCGGACCAGGCAGAGACCAATGTACGGCGACATCCACAGCTGGTAGCGGGAGCCTCTTTGACCCGTGTGATAGCCTGATGGGATGAAGAGCACGAATTCGCAAGCTCTGTTGCCCAGAAAAGCTGCAAAACAAGCCCGTACCAGCCACCGAAGCTGATCCTCATTAGCGTAAGCCACGAGTTGTTTGCCCATGATTAAAATAATGGGAATAGCGAAAAGCGAAATGTTAAGGAGGATAGTATAAAGCGAGAGCATGGCGTAAAGGAAGCCAGAAAAGCGTTGGGCGAAGGACATCTGAGTCACGTCGTCACCCCACAAGCAGAAGTTGAGTTTAAACGAAGTGTCAACGGTACCAATAGCCCACCGCGTGCGCTGCTTGAGATGACTTGCGAAATCGTCTGGAACAGTTCCAAATTGCAGAGGCTCATGGATAAATGCAGTCTTCCAGCCTTTGCCTAGCATTTTTGTCGAAGTTGCGACATCCTCGGCAAGAGACCCTAGGGGGAAGTTGCCAATCTCAGTGAGAGCTTCACGGCGTGCAACATATCCAGATCCAGTACACCATGCAACACCCATAGTATCCTTGATAGGTTCGATGACGTGGACGAAAAAGTCCAGACTCTGAGCAAGAGGGTCGCCAGGGGGGGTGTTGTAGAACAGTTGAGGGGGGCATGCAAGAGCAAGCTTAGGATCGACCATCAAATGAGGAATAATTGCTCTTAACCAAGCGCGTTCAGGAATCATGTCAGCGTCCAGAGCTGCCATAAACTCGCCAGCACCGCCGGGGAACTCGTGAACAGCATCCAGGCCATAGTTGAGGTTACCAGCCTTAAAGTGATGGGGAACGCCAGGGTACTTAGGCCGAGAGATGTAGTGAAGGTTGGGATAAATGGAAGACAATGATTCGACCTCCTTAGCCAAGCTTTCGACGTTGCCATCATCAAGAACGATGACCCGAAAGCGTTTCTTCGGGTAATCCAGGTCGCAAGCCGCACGAACAGTGTCCATGACAACGATATTTTCCTCCTTGCAACATGTGATGTACACATCCACAGAAGGGGCATCGTCACCCATCCACCGCAACTTAGGGCGGTTACGCTTGCGCACTGCCATAATGGTCCAGCAGTTGTGCATGATGGAGGGGATAGCCGTGGCAACTTCGACAGCAACAAAGAGCCAAGCAGCCGCAAATGTGATATTGAACGTGTTCTGCGCAGACACGATGCAATAGATACGAAGGCCGAGATAGACGAGATAAAGACCCATGCTGAGAATGGTGAGGTAAGGCGTGAACTTGTACAGAATGCGACGCCAACCCTTCCAGATATCAACATCATCGCGGTCGTGAATCCGGGCAACAGTGCCAGGGACAACCCAATCGTTGCTCAAAGTCGGCTCGGGGTCCTGAGGCAAAAGACCGGCAAGAGTGACACGGCTCTGGTCCTATTCCCTAGTGTTAGTGATCATTTTGTATCTAATAGACGATAGAAATATAACAAACCATAGTATTGGGTGTCACAGGGCGCGAGTCAATTGGGCGGTGACGTTTGAGATAGGCCAAATCAATGGTACTCGCACGACCGCTGTTTCTTGGGGAAGAGGCATTGGACTGGAAACCATAGATCTGATGAGAGTCGGTCAGAAATCCGCTGCCAGCAGCGTTTTGCATGTTCAGAGCCCAGCTTGATTGGTTTGCGCTGTCGTCGAGATTCACGGCCGTCGTAGATGTGTGAGCTGATTGATAGACGGGTGTTTGCCGCGGTGAGGCTAGGGGCCGCGAGTAATCAGTGGGATTGTTCAGGTAGCGGCGATCATGACGGTCCTGGTAGGGGGAGGAGTAGCCATCATCTTGCTGTGAGTAGCCAAAATCATGACCAGCGTGCTGATCATAGTGATGTTCTTGTCCGCCGTGCTGGGATGGCTGCTGCCAGTAAGGGGAGTCCTGGCCATCGTGGTGTGGGTTGGTAGGTGACTCGTTGTACTGTGGGCTTCGATCATTCAGATCTCGAAGCTCAACCTGACTCGCCACCCGGTCCGGCGTGGCGCCGCCATCAACGTTTTGATACCCGTGGGAGTGCATCCGGGATGATGTGGTATTATTCAAATTCGGCTTGTATATTTTGGAGTTAGACACAAAATCCTGCGGTCGTAGATTGTGTGGATGATTGTGTTTGGTGAACTTGTTTCGGTGGAAGCGAATGTGTAGTGTACACCACGGTATGAAGCGAAAGATCGTGGGTAATGAAGTGAAGTTTTGAAGTTTTGAACGAGAGGAAGTGCTTTACTATTGTTTGCCGAAAATATGTTCGCAACTCGAACAGACAAACGAATGTGGGCGCGCAACAGTTCAGCGTGAAAGGAAATAATAAAGAAAAAGTATGCAAGAAAGAGAACACAGGCGTGTGTCGGCAATAATGTTCAACACCAACACAATAAGAGAAAACAAAAGGGAACAGAAACAAGAAGGGGAAGGGAAGAGATAGAGAAGGCAAGTCGAAGGGTGGGATTATGGTATTAAAAGAGAGTATCAATGAAGAGAAGGGGGTATGGTACGCAGAAAGGGCGTGGGCAATATCCGCACAATGCACTCCCCATCTTGAACTACGAGCTACATGGGTGGCGCTTTATGGCTGGGCCTTATCTTCACTGCTTCCACTGTGCTGGTACACCCATTCGACTTGTGTCGGACTACTCGACGGGCGGTCCGGGGCTGCCCACACTGCGTGTTGTCACACTTGCACCTTTTTCGTGTTCCTTGTTTATCTTGTTTTACAACGGACCCAGTCCCAATTTTTTAAATTCCCTTTCTGCCTTTCACCTACTGAGTACGAAAGAGCTTTTGAGGCATCTGTAAATCCTATCTCACACTTGTCTGCGAGCCAGCCTCTGTGCTTCACTACCGACCACATACTGATGCGGCCGACCGATCCTTGTCTTCTTTCGCTGGCATTATTATTCACTCAGACTCCGATTTTGCACTTCGTACATCTGCAATTGAGAGTTGTAAAACGGGGCGTGGATCGCAGAATTCCGATTCGTTTTTTAACCTTTCAAATAGTGTCACTGAGCATCACTCCGTATTTCCACTACTGCATCATGCCTGCCCCTGTCTCGCCCCCCCCCTTATTTAGCCCAAATCTGGTCCCTAGATACCTGTCAGCTTTTTCTTCACCTTACTTATGCTACTGTGATTGGCTCTACACTCAGCTCAGCCTACAAGTAGATCATACATCGTAATCTTTGCCTCTCGTTTTGGGGTCCCTACGCCCCTTGCAGTAACGCGTCAGGATCACTTTCTCCAATTACCTTGATCGGCCTGGAGGGCAGAAAGTTGGCCCTGCATTTTAGGGGCGTGTTAGGTACAGCTGGCAGATTTTGGCTGTACCTTAAAATCAAAAGGTGTAATACCTGACGTAGACTTATCAGCCAGTGCATTCATCCCTTGATTTTGCCCGTAGACCTTCTTCAGCCACACCTACCACTTGCACTTCAAACTTTTGATACGAGGTTTTCATGCTCTCATTCCAGTTTTGCTAGAGTTGGATTATGTTGTCAAGCTGTGACATGGGCAAATACGATATTGTGCATGAAAGTCAATGAACAGAGAATACGAATGTAACTTCACGGCCTGTGCCCAATTATAAATCGAACATACGAAGTATCAAAGGGGAGGCATTATAAAGGAGACCACACCATAAAAACCCACTCATCGATGACATCGTGATGAGCACACCCACAGAAACCTGCTTTCCACACTAAAATGTAGAAAAAAAAACTCGAAAATCACAGGCCTGAAGGGGGAGACTGCTGTTAAATTTGGACGAGCAGCCTAAGTTGGAATAGAGTTAATTGGCAGTGGAAAAAGAATATGAAATGATTGATACGAGTTTGACTACAGGGAAGGTATTTAATTCTCTCCAGTATGGCTACAGTACCTCTAGCGCACATTCCCCTGCTACAAGAGCCACAATACAGACAGATCTCCCTGATGAAAATCCCGCTAACAAGGCTAGTCCTTCGATCGATGACCCACTGAACCTAAAAAAAATTAAAAATAAATAAAAAAGAGAGAGAGTGAGAGAAAGAAAAATAGGGGCAAGAGCATGAGGTGGGTAAGGGATTTGCCCCTCTCATTGTACTGAGGACTGAAAAGTATCCCTTTCGCTCTGAATTCTCAAGGGGGGGTCCACAGAGATCAATAATCTTGACTGTCGAAATTTACCTTCTTTTACTTGTACAAGTAATTATCTCCTACTTTTTCTCTACGAAATATCTGTGTTCTCAGGCTTTTGTCTCTTTCATCTAATAATAGTTGCCACTAGCTGGTGTTGCACTGCAGAGTTGTCACTATTGCAGGGTAGAAACGCCACTGGGCGTGGATAAAAGCCTGTAAGTACTTACATACTTCGTACAAAAGTAGGGATGAGGTCTCGTCTGAGTCTACAACCACCCCCCTCCCACACCCAATCGGACAAAATAGGAGGTACATACCACATTGTCCGTGGAATCATCGCGTGCCATTTGTGATACATGCGTTTCTTGGTATCGCCATGATAAAGTAAGATATTTGCAACCACGACTTAATGGAACCTATGGTTCAAACAAAAATACGAAGCAGTCGTTGTCAATCTACTCGTAGCGAAGCAGTCTCCGTACAATAGGCCGCAACGCATAGCTCTGTATTTCAGAGGTTAATGCAAAATACATGACCTGTGCGTACTCTGCAGGGGCTAAACTTGGCCTGGCTTGCCTCTAGCCAGCCACTGCCAATGTTTTGAGACACGAGTAGCACATCGTACTTTGTAGTGTCCAGCTCGTAGTAAGGAGGCCCCAGGGAGGTGTCTCCTTTCTCTTTCTCTTTCCCCTAGCCGCCCCTTTTCATCTTTTATTTTTACTCACCTTCTTGCAGAGTAGTGATTTCGGCCATCTTACTCCTGCATATATTGCAATTTTTCTTTTCTTTTTTGTCTTTCCTGTTCTTTGCGCTTGTTATCCGGTCCGTGCGCCAGTTTTCCTCTACGATTACAACACCATTTACATTTCTGCATACAAGAAGCTGTTGGCTTCCTTTCTATCAGCAACAAGTCCCAGCCCTATTCAGACTTGAATTTTTCGCCATCTGGAGCTTCAGTTACGAGCTTTTCGAGCCGAACCCCCGCAAGCATGGGTTTCTTCGGTGCCACATTTGTGGTCAATTTCGTCCTCTTGGCGATCCCGATCGGAGTGACTCTAGGCGTCCTCTTTGGCGTCGACGCCTCTCGAGCCGCGAATGGACAGTCCCCGATCTACTCGCCCGTAGCCACCTCCGGCGGCGACGGCGGCGGGCTGAGCGGGAACAAGCTAACCACCAAGACATACTGCCAATCATCGTACGGCATCACTCCGGAGACTACTGGGCAGGAGTATACTCGTGAGTAAACCTGCCATCATGACACCGAGAGCTCATATCACATAATGGCTTTGCGCCTGTCTTCGTCACGATACTAAAATTTTACTCTTAAGTCAACCCAAATCAATGGGGCTGGGATGCCTCCGAAGGCGGTGGGCTATGTATGAACGTGACCACCTACGACAACAGCACATATCCTACCAAAACCACCGCGCCCGCCTGGTCCATTACCTGGGAATATCCTCAAGGCCCTGAAAGCCAACCCGTACACGCCTTTTCTAACATCAAAGTCGACGGTGGTGTTTTCCCGGCGACGGTCGAGTCCCTGGCTCACATTGAACTAGACTTTGAGTGGACATATGGCGTCGGTAATACCAGCGCTACTACGACAGACGAGTCAGCATTGACTACAGACACACTGAATGCCAACGTTGCAGTGGACATGTTTCTTGACAGTGACAAAGAGAGCTCGACAAACAGCTCCGCGGCGGCATACGAGGTCATGGTCTGGTTTGCGGATTTCGGCTCAGCTGCGCAACCTATCGGGTTGTCCTCCGGAGCCGTTACGACGGAAACTATCAATGGCACAACATTCAGCCTTTACTACGGTACAAACAGCTTGGACCAGAATGTTCTGACTTGGCTGGCATCGACAACTACAGACACTTTCAATGGTGATCTGTTGCCACTGTTCACGAAACTGTTCAGTCTTGGTGACAATACCAAGTATCCCACCAGCTCGGATTATCTAGGCTACTTCGCGTTTGGATCAGAGGCATATTATTCGGATGGCTTTGTCACTTTCACGGTGCCTCATTTATCTGTCAATGTAACAACATCATAGGGAACTTCAGAACGAAGTAGATGGAATGGTTTCGGTACCGGGGTTTCTTATGATGTTTTCATGTTTATTCGGCGGAGTTGGGAATGATTTAAGTTTGCATAATGTTTCGATGGCATATTGCCACACCACAACATTTTAATTCCCGTTACGGGAGCTTCTTTTATTGGTTAGCATATGTAAAACGGCAGAACTATTGGTTTAGATGCAATCCCAATATAGATTTCTGCGTATTCTACTGCAAATCCCCAGTGGCTAGTAGATAATGCCAATGCTACTACCTTTGACATGTGTTGTATAATAAGGCAAACATGTTGCACAAACTTATGCGGCGTTGGTGTTTGGTAAGGAGGCTACGTAGTTTAGGGTTTACCTTAAATGCGACTACTGTTTGTAAGCTTTTATCAAGATGAGATAGATATTGGAATCTACTGTCAACACAAGGTTTAAGATCTTGAAGTCGGACGATTTTAATAGTTATAAAATCATTTATAAGATAACTATTAAAATTAATTTTATTTTCCAATCTATTGAAATTAGGTGACAATTTCTCTTACTTCTTAATATTCTGTTCATCTGTTCGGCTACAAAGTCTTTCTTGATAATAAAAAAGACTAAAAAACTGTACTTAGACATCTTAGTAGTACAAAAAAATAATAATATTTACGTCTGATGTCTAAACTTTCACAAGCCAGCAAGCCTACTTAATTAAGACCTGCTAAGAAAAGTACGGCAAATTTGACAGAGATATCATTTCGGGCTAATCGGCCTTGGTGAAACATTGTGTGGGCAGTTAGATAATGGCTGACTAAAGCACGGTGCACTTGAAGACGACATCACGAACACACTATGAACTTGAAGAGTAGCATTTAATTGATGCGCAGTTTGCCAATTGAAACTGCCGTGTTTGAATTTACAATCGGTTAGCTGAATAACTTTCGTGAGCGCCAATCCTTGTGCTTCCGCCCCGAGGCCCATTTGTCTGAGTGACAGCCAATGTTCTAGGTAGCTTGACCGCCCCGGCCTTTAATTGCCGGCATCTGGTACTGCAGTCGACACCCCATCAATAAGACAATGCACATAGGTCGTGTTGATTCAAGCGTTGTACATTCTTATTAGCTCTGGGGCGGAGACAGAGGGCCCGGGGCCGCTACTGATTTAGCATTAATCGTTCGTAGAACACGAATATGCTCATTCTTCAGTTCCTCGAAGTCATGTTGTAGCTGATGGTGCCAGGGATACAACACAAAGACTTGAAATGCAAGTGCAGAAGATGCGACGCAAAAGTTGGTGAGTGAGATGATGCGAGTGGTTCTCATGATTTCTGTAAAGTGGTGGAAATCGGGTGGTGCGTGGTGCGTGGTGCGTGGTGCGTGGTGCGTGGTGCGTGGTGCGTGGTGAATGGTGAATGGTGAATGGTGAATGGTGAATGGTGAAAATTTACCGCGTGTTCTGTTTTGGAAAGCACGTTAACAATCCATGCCGCTGCTAGACAAAATGCATCACGTCGGGTTTCACCAAGCACATAGAGAATACATACCTGCAACTTGAAAGACGTCATATATTATTGTTAGCGCTCACGTACATCGGCTGACAGACGAATACCCTGGATTTCCTTAGATAGAGAGAGCTTTCCACTATGATAAAAAAAGAAGAAAGTCGCGGAGGAGGCAGGATGAATCATATTAATACTGGACAGATTGAAGAATACGGAAACATTCTCGACAAGGGTTGAAAATCAACGGGTTTTAACGGAAAAGAACCATTTTGACGCTTCGCCTGGACTAACGAGAACATCGTTCGATCCAGCTGGGCTCCAGATCATTTCTGTCGCGTGATATTTGCGGAGATCCCCTTTTGACTACTCAATACACCCCACAATTGGCTAGGCTTTCTATTACGGCAGTACCCCTACAAGGAGGTGATATTCGAAGCTGTCGTAATTTTAGTGTTTTCTTCGGGAATTGAATACATGAAGAACCGTTGTTGATAGATATGATTTTGTATATAATATCAGTTAACATCGTATGGTACTTCCTCCACCCTCGACAACAGCACCAGCCGATTTTGATGCCCACTTGTGTTAAACGCCATGCACCAAATCATATCAAGCGCAGTAAGTCACGTGCAACAATAAATACCCACTTGTAATCATTGGTACCTCATTCTTGTATTTATCAAGTGTGACTTCTGTCGGTGCAGAACGTGTGTATTGGGTAGTCTGCTTACACCGCGATCCGTACTCAGACCGCCTTCTGTACAAAGGTGGTATAAATCGAGTCTCTTGGTGATAGCATCGTGTAAAAGTCTATTTATCGCGGTGCCTGGCTACCGTACATATAGGTGGGGCAGAGAACCCCCTTTGCTTAGTCATAACAACTCCCGTGATTAATTACGTAATTATACATTGACAACGTCATGAATGTACAGAACAGCATGTAGTGTTATAACCTCGTCAATAATAGGACTGTGGATCCCGTTCGCTTTAATCATTTAGAACCGACCGTGATCTGAACTTCCCCAGAAAACGCTTGGCAGTGGGGAGAAAGAGCTGATACCAATTGCTTACGTCCTCTTTCAGTATCATTTTTGACAAGGCCTCGCTGTAAATAAAACTACTGGCTGTACTGTATGTATTCTAGCATCCAGATACCCATTCTCCAGTACCGTTTCGTCCACCTGTAACGTTTGTGCTACCGGCAAGCCTTCTAACAAAATCAAGATGATTGTCGGTGCATGCCATGGTGCCTGACCACAAGCCTATCTCCAGTCTTGTCGGAGACCCATGTAGGGTTGAACAGCCTCGGAAATAATACTACACAAATTAGAATCGGCTTAAGTGTCAAGTGTGCTGTCATCGACAGTGATGAAGTTGTCCCTGTCCTGGCCACCGCCAATCAAGATGTCCCCTGTCTCTGGATGTTGCTGTGCGTAGTAGCGGCCTGTTTCCACTGTATTAATATCGATCTCGACCAAAGGATTGAAATAGAACGACGAAGACTGCCGATCACTCATTCTCGGGAGCTGATCGCCCGCTATTTGAGCCGACATGCGAGCACGCCGGGATAGACTATACCACGGAGTCCGGGAAGCAGATGTATGACTAGTGGTGCAGTGAACGACATTTGCAGCCCTAGCATATGAGCGAGGATCTTGAACACACATGGATACGCGGAGTCATAGTTTACAACACAATATCTAAGCGACCTTTATCCGGAGAGGGGCTTATGACGACGGTCGACGTGTGTATATGAATATAAATCAACACCACGATTCGAATCAGTACTAATCACCGATAAAATCATTTCGACAAATAACAATTCAAAACGCCTGCAGACGAATCACATCAGTTGCTTTCTATCATAAGAGAGAACTACACACGGCTCGCACATTTTTAGAATGAAACCCATTTCTCCAGATTAGTTGATTGCACAAGCTTGAGTGTACATAAAACACGCGCACAGGTGTAACAACTAAGCCATATGAACATCCCCTCTTCTCGCATGACATCACGCCAATCAACATAACTAAGACCCGTGACCGGGCAACACCGCTTCCCAGGGCCAAATCCCACATGCTGCCGGTCAGTTCGACGCCATACTTCCATTACAAGAGTTTTCGCTTTGATAATATTTCCAATCCCATGCCGTCTTGCTGTTGTAAGCTATATTAATGCGCGGTGACGCTTGGGCATATCCACGGCTTCGACTGCAGCGATGAAGCCTGGCCAGAGGGTGTTCGCCACAGAAATGCCACTCGACAATGCGTCAATATTTTCAAGTTGCTCAAGAGCCTTGGAAACAAGAAGTTGTCCGAGTTCGACGCCGCTACAGCCTTCCACCGACGGCGAAGTATAGCTAGTTTTGGTGGAGCCGAGAGCTCTTAGGTAGAAAATTGCCGTGCTGAAATGAAAAGCTCGCATATGATTTTGCTTAATCTCGTCATCAACATAGCTGGAGATACTGCAGTTCCCCTCCAAGTTATCTGGTTTCCGAATATGAAAACCTAAATCAACACCCAAAGCCGCGTGGCTATATTCATTTTCATCGAAATCGCGCGAAACCATCTCTGTGAATGAATTGGCGGCCTGGTACGCGTCTCCGATATCGTCAATGCAGTCAAAAATCTCCGACTTCAGCTTGGCTAACTCTCGCAGCCTACCACCCGGCCACGGGGACGTAAATATGTCCGGTCGGGATGTAGGGGATTCGTTATATCCGCTTCGAGAGTTGGAATCTATGTGATTTGTTTTTCTTTCTCGATAGCCTTTGATCTGGCCATGGATGTCTCTGTAATTTTGTTCAAGCATTGCAAAGTCCTCATCGATATACCAAAAGACACATCTAGAGTATATTTGGGGTCACTGTGCATTGACGTATCATGTGTGCATCCACTGAACTGCTCTGCACCAAGCTCGACGCCATGCTGCAGTGGAGCTTCTGCAACGATGGGAAATAGCAATCTACTGCCATATATTCTAGCGTAGCTGCCATCAGCAAGGTCACTATTACCCGTAGTGGAATTTGTGTCTTGCTCGTCGGGGTGGAGGTTGTTTTGCTGCACTGTGGCCTGTGGTGTACTCGAGGGAGAGTTAAAAGCTAAAAAATAAGGCCCACGAGGACACTGTGCGGCTGAAGATGTGGCAAATCTCTGAGCTCCAGGTTCGGTGACTTTGTCATACACCCAACCGGAGGTATATGCGATGATTTCCAAGCATCGAAATATTTGGAGAAGAGTAAAACTGTTTGAGCTGGACAGCCACCAAGGTAGCCCCCCTGTTGCCCTGACAATTTGGTTGCAAATGGAGATACTCTCGTAGGCGTTGCCGTCATTGGAGCCACTGAATACATCCACAGTGGTCATAGTGAGGGCAGCGGTGAGAAGTGCGTGTTTGTCCGTGGTATCCAAAGAAAGCATACCGGCCGCATGATTTGTTTTCCCTCCCGGGATAATTGATACGTTGTCGTCAGGAGATCTTTTCATCGACTCAGCAAGCATCTGAGAAGCAATATCTCGGTAGCGCAAAGCTTGCTCACGGTAAAATTGGCGAGTGCCGCTATCACTAGGCCTGTGCGTATCATCCGATAGTTCAGCTTTGTTGAAAGCCGCGGCAGAAACAATGGCATATATAAGACATTTCTTGAACTTGCTCGTGGGGGATCCCAGTGCAATGGGAAGGTACAATCGAAGATACGGGTTCCGGGTAGGCGAAACATTCGGCATCATGAGTTGGACACCGTGTTCCTGGAAGTGATCCAGTAAATGTAGAATGCTTGGGGGGATGGATCGCTGTGAAACTGTTGGCTGTGTTGAACTCGTACTGCATTCGTTATTTTGGGTATCCACGGGAACGCTTTCTTCGCAAACAGTCTTGGTAATCTCGGGATGTTCCCTTGTTGGGCGATAGCTTAGGAGACCGGTCTTTGGGCGAGACGTTTGCCTGCAAGTATGGGGAAAACGGTGACCTCTGCGCTAAAGCGTCGTAAATTGCAATGCCAACCGCAGCCGTGGAAGACGACCTAGCCAAAGATGGCGAGAAACGAGGCAAAGTCGTGGATAGATTCCCATTCAGTGAGTCCGTTGGCTTTGAGACATTATCACAATCCACATCAAAGCCAAGTATATGGGCTGATCCAATTGACAAACTATCAATCGGCAGTGACGACGAAAGAAAATGTTGGCTTGGTGACGGAGATGCGAGACTCAATGACCATGGGGCCTCAGGTTCCATACATTCTGTGGCTGAGATGTGCTTGCTTGGTTGATCATTGATGGCCGTGCTTTGCGACAACACAGCAGCGCCCACATCATCGTGCAATCTGACAAGTAAATCATGAGGCACGACCTCGGAATCAAGTAAGAGATTTTGCATTGCCGTTGTGGTCCGACTCCTGACCTATGCGTGTGGGAGTTAAGGAGCGATCGTAATTTATACAGGTATACTTTCTTCACCGCAGACAGTTTGAGCACGAGGGTAGCCCTCCATCGCACTACATATGCTGTAAGTCATTTGAACTTTGATACACAGACATAAGTACGGTGTGCAAAGCAGCCTTACCTTGATTTTGCGCCTGCGACAGGTGTGGCACCCCTGGATTAGAAATATGTCAGAATAAAAAGCGTAACGAAATAATCTGGCAGTAAACCTGATATGGGATAACAGAACACACGAGGTAAGGTCGGCTTCCACCACGGCGGCGTTTTCGCAGTCCTTGCTCTGACTCTAGGACCTAGAGAGACATAATGGATCGGAAAGACAATAGCGTTCTTGTTTTTGTTTAACCCATGGCTCAGTACCAATATGCCGGAAGAAAGACGTCAATCTGGTGTCAAATTGGTACGTGTTGTATAGATGAAAGTGTAAAGTCTATCGTGTCGAATGCCCTGTTGTTATCTCAGAGTAATGATAAAGAATCAGGAAGGCTCTCCACTTGGAGATAAGCGTAGCCACGCTAGTACCGGGGTGCTTGGATAGTCGGATAAGTCAGGATACCGATCCTTCAAGTCAAGGTGTCAGTTCTAGCCAAACTTGCGGAGTAGTAAGTTCTTTAAAATATAGAAATACTAACCAGGCCGTAGACGATCGGGCAATGACATTGATAAACACCAATGTAAAGGAGCGGGTTCCTAGAGAGTCGCGTAATATATCGTTGACTCGATCGAAGAGAGAACTAGAGATTGCGCATGAGAAAGACGCTGTGCAGAAGGCATACCACTTGGCACTCTCCGGGACTTCCCAGATTGCTTTCGGCAATGTGTTAGCAAATAGAACATTAATGGCGGAATAACTCTAAGGCTGCTGACGTGCTAGAATAAGTAGCGATATTGGATTCATACTCACAGAGAAAGTGATGCTGCAAGCTGGACCCCAAAGTAGATCTGAGGAGAAGTTGACGCATAGGGTGTAAAAAATACCAAGGCCAGATGGCAATGTTCCGTACTGGTTGACCCGTGCTTACGAGTATCGATTAATGATCTCAACCAAAGGAGAAAAGCGCCGCTATCAGCACCACAATTCCAAAACAACACATCAATCAGATCCGCCATGTAAAAGTACAGACTTGGAAACGTAGTTGTCATGTGACTGATTTTGAATTTTCCTTGTACCGCGTGACCATTGCGTATAAGCCGCTACCGGGAAATGGCAAGATCTTTGTCGGTAAAGAAGCAAATATTTGGCTGCTCCACTGTGACAGGGACAACTAAGAATCCAGCGAGGCCTATTGGGCTGGTGATGATTGCACGGATGATAAACATCCAACGCCAACCTGCAAGACCATTAAAGCCCTCGAGGCGGGTAGTAATGCCACTCTGAATAAGACCAGTAATCATACTACCAATAGGAACGCCAAGGTACCAAATGCCTTCCCCGTCGATTGATTTCTTGACGTTTTTAACAATATCCGAGGACGTAATGGATGGCAGGAAAATAGGCTGCCTCGAACAAGCCTACTAGAAAGCGATGAGCAGCTAGTTCCGCAAATGTAGATGCCCGGTATTGCACCAGTGTAAAAATACCCCAACCTATATCCATCCGGGGCAACAGACAGTACATAGGTAGGTACGTAAACAAGAACAAGAATGGCACTTGCCCAACAACAGCACCGACGACATACGTAGTCTAGAGTTCTATAAGTTTATTGCCGTAGAACTCCAGATCTTCTTTCAGACCACTAAGATACGCATTGTTTTTATAGTTAATAATATGCAGCCAAGACAAGATAATATAACTTACTAATGCTATTTAGTCTAAGTTTTTCACCCAATACGTAACGAAAAAATATAGAATAATATACATATCCACCTAATACTTATATTA
This sequence comes from Ophiostoma tasmaniense, assembly GCA_022392925.1. NCBI lineage: Eukaryota > Fungi > Ascomycota > Sordariomycetes > Ophiostomatales > Ophiostomataceae > Ophiostoma > Ophiostoma tasmaniense. The sequence continues at coordinate 125,709 of JAKRGK010000008.1, read as the reverse complement.
AGGCGGGTAGGAACTACCCGCCCCACTTAAGTTCAAAAAGCGCAGATTTAGACCAATGAGAAGCCACCATTTAAGTAGGGCTAGTGAAGACCACCGGGTAAAGCTATAATTATTAGCTATTAATGTTAGTAAAGTAAGTTAAGTGACGCTACGTCACCTAACTTACTCAACGGTATTTAGGTATCGCTGCGTCACCCAACTTACTCAGCGGTATTTAGGTATCGCTGCGTCACCTAACTTACTTAGCGGTATTTAAGTAACGCTGCGTCACTTAACTTGTTTAACGGTATTTAGGTGTCGCTGCGTCACCTAACTTTTTTAGTAGTGTTTGTATATTTTTATTAGTTTTATTAAGGTATAGCTACGTTACTTCTTAACTTCGCTAGTAATACTTAAACTAAACTATACCTAACAAATCGTTTATATAAATAAGTGTCGCTACGTATTTATTTACCGGTATATTGTTAGAAAGCCGAAGCGGCGATGTTTTTTGTATTATTAGTGTTGGTTTAATCCTATAAGAACCGCTAGTTAAATTACTACATTTTAATCTTATAAGATTAAATAACGGTAGTCTTATAAGATTAAATAATAGTACTTCATATATATTAAAACTTACCTTTAGTTCGTAACTATACACTTAAGTTAGGTATCGTAGCGTCGTTCGATTTTATTAGTAACGTTAGTTAGTAACGTTAGGTATCGTTACGACACTTAATTTAGTTAGCGACGTTAGGTATTGCTACGACACTTAATTTAGTTAGCGACGTTAGGTATTACTACGATACCTAATTTAGTTAACGACGTTAGGTATCGTAGCGATACTTAATTTAGTCAACGACGTTAGGTATTGCTGCGATACCTAATTTAGTTAGCGATATTAGGTATTACTACGATACTTAATTTAGTTAGCGACGTTAGGTATTACTACGATACTTAATTTAGTTAGCGACTTTATAAATAGAATAGCCGTTTTAAGATATACTTTTATCGGCGACGTTAGGTAACGTAAGTTACTTAACGTTATTAACGACTTTGAAAATAAAACAGCTATTTATTTTATTTTTTACTTTCTTACGATTAAATATAAAGAATAAGTTATAAAACTACTATAGTCCGTCTAGTTATATGTTAATTTGTTTTTATATAAATATAGCCGATAATATTATAGTATTTACTAGATAGTTTATTTTTATACGATTAATAGTTAAAAAACTTATTGCTTTATATTAAGCTAAGCTTTTATCGTAGTCGATAACTTATAGTATCTACGCGTATTTAATATATAGCTACGTATATAGTCGTAAAAGCAGATAAATCTCTACGACTATTACGATACTATCGTAGTTAGAATATATTATTTATCGTAGTACGTCGTTTATTTATAGATATTTTACAGCCGTAGTAAAATGTATAAGTCGTATAGTAAGTAAAAGGTAGATAACGATAATATTTATAAGGCAATTAAGTAATAGTTTATATTATATAATTAAAAAACTAGTATTAAGATATATTATATCTATTAAGACGTAATACTATATATATACCGTATATATAGTATTATTTTATGTTTATCGTTATATAAGAAGGAACTTAGATAAAATAGTTATTAATCCGTATTGTTTATAAAATTTAGATAAACCTATAGTCGATCTTATAAGATTAAATATTGTTAGTATTTTATCGTCGTCGTTTATAAAAAATCATTGCCCGGGATACTTTAAACTATAAACTTAGTCCCTCGGGGGTTACGGCTTCGCGTTTATTACCGACGCTTTAGTTATAAAGTACTAATTAATACGGTTGTTTAATCTTATAAGATTTAAATATGCCTATAGTCGATTTTATAGGATTAAATATTGTTAATATTTTATCGTCGTCGTCTATAAAGAATTACTACCCGGGGTTACTAATATTTTAGCTTTAACGTACTAATTAATACGTATCGTAGTATATTAATATCGCGTATAAAAGTATAATTTTAAGTAATAGTCGGTATTTTTATTTTAGTTTTTTTAATATATATATATACCGGAATTAACTACTTACTAATAACATTTAAAAAAAAATACAAAAAACATCCCGCGATAATATTAAACATTAAACTACGTGACAACTTAAAGGAATAATAGACTTACGAAATATAGTACGAAACAATAAAAGTAATAATAGAAACAATAATAATTAAGTAAAAGTCTTCGCGACTAGTTCTATAAAAAGAAAAAACCCGTTTATCGTCGATAAACTCCCGACGGATGTTTTCTCGCCCGCCTATTTAATAAAGTCGGCGATACTTCTTAGGTAACGTATTACGAGCTTATCCGCGACTTAAGCTTTTTAACTATTAGGCTTTATACCCCGTAAAACAATAATACTAATCGAATTATTTTTATTATATCGGGCGTTTTTATTAAAAAAGTATTAGTCGATAGCTTAAAACGTTTTATAAAAGTAACAAGTAGTATAAAACGTATATTTAATAGTTTGTTTTTTAATATTCCGAGAATAGTTATATAAACGCGAAAAATAAGTCGCGGCTTATTTATAGGTATAAAAATTAAAGTTCGAAAGACCGGCGTTATTTTTTTATATCGAAGCTTATATATTATTATAACGTAAAGTAAACGTATACGATAAGTATTACTTATTAATAGCGCCGTTTTAACTAAATTACCGGTACTAACGTATAACGATATTTAGTTTAGCTTAGACTTTTTAAACGTACTAGTTAGTAAACGGGAGTATAAATAGTATAAAATATTAAAATATTTTAAAGTCTATACGACTCGGCGTTTTCGTTAGCTATCTTACCGAAGTCTCTACTACTCGTATTATAAAGCGGCTCGGTACCGAAGTAGGTATAGCTAGCCTACTAGCGAGCCGTTATTATCTCGTATTATCGGAGACGGGTAAATTTACGCGGGGTAACCGTTCCGTATTTAGAATATTAGTTTTCTTTTATCTAGCAAGTATATATATATACTTATACGTTATCGCTTACGACTATCGGGTGTCGCGTAAGGTACGGTTTCCGGGGCGGGGGGGCGCGTATCTTTATCGCTATCGATAACGACTAAGGCCGACTTGTATAAAAGTACGGCGATTTTATATAGCCCGGTTTAGCTTTTACGCGATAAAAAAAAATCCGTATTAGGCTAGTTTACCGGCTTTAAATAAATGTCGTATTATACGTCGTAGTCGTATACTATATTTTTAATACCGTCTATAATATGCTTTAGTATAAAACGGCGATAGTTAGTCGAATTTATAAAAGTACTTATAAAAGTCCGGTCGTTATACTCGACTAACGATAAAGTATAGTTATACTTATTAGGCTCGTTAAATAGAATATAAATAGCTCGAGTTTTTTCTTATCTGCCCGTTCGCCCGGTCTATTAGACGTAGTTAATTAAGCCGTACGGCCGGCTCGCGTAAATAATAACCGTCGTGCCCGGTATATTTATATTATAGCTTAACGCCGTAGTCGTTACTAACTATATTTAGTTGTCGTCGTAGTTAAAGTCTTTAATAAAACGTGCTCGTTCTTTAACGTTTAAGCTTTTATAATACGACTTAACGTAAATAGCGGTTACGATTTCTTTATATATACTATAGGTTATATAAAAAATTAGTCTTTTGCCGAGGTACCGTAAAAAAGCGTATTAAAAAATTACTTATTAGACGCGCGTAGTTATAGTATCGGTACTCGAAGGGAATACTAGGTATTAGGTATAAAGCTTATAGCTAGATTAACAGTTAATTTATAAGTATAACGTATTTAGTATTTTTTTAAAGTTTTCTTTTAGGCTAACGGGCAAAGTTATCGTTAAAGTAAAGACGGGTATTTAGTCTTAGAAAAAAATATATAATTGTTTTACGGCGCTTCGATACGACGCGTCGATTAGAACTATATAAACTTCGTCGACTATAAGACGGCCGAAAAAGTTATTAATAGCGAGATACCGAGCCTATAACTAAAAAGTAAATATCGTCGTTACTTCGACTAGTAAGACGATTAGTTTATAATACGGCGTACTTAAACGTAAGGTATTAAAAAAGTATACGGCTAAGTAGTTAAAGTAAAGTTAGTTTATACGGCGGTAAATATCGTCTATAACGGTAATATATAGCGCTACTACGACTATTGCCTCGGTCTAATCGAACGTAGCTAAAACGAAAAAAAAAAAAAACTTACTAGCCGCCGTAAGTCGTATTAAAGCTTATACCGTATAAAATATCGAAGCTAGTATTACGGTAGTCGTATTTCTTTAGCTCGACGAAAACTAAGCCGTTTTTTTACCGAATAAAACAACTAAGCCCCGGTCGGCTTTTTTATAATAGTCTTTATTTTAAAGTATAGTAAAAACGCGGTATTCCGCGTCGACTAACTTTACCGGTGATATACTTAGAAAAAACGCGTACTACGCGTTAAATACTTCCCGGTACTAAACGAAGCTTACAGTAAAGCCGGAAAAAATATAAACGGCTTTAACGTAACGTAAACGGGTTATTTATAACGTATAGTTTATTTAAACGTTAATAACGGCGTTATAAGTAACCGGCTCGAGAATATCAAAAAAACCCGGGATCTTACGTACTATAGTAATAATAATATATTTATAACGGCGCGTCGTAATACCTACTTTTATACTTTTTTAAAATAAAACGGTAAATATAGATATTAAAACTAATATATCTTACGGCCCGGGCTTAAGTAAAGTTCGGAATAAAAACCGAGCTTAGTCTCGCGTTAAACGCGGCCGCTTAATTAATTCCAAAATAAAAGTCTCGTTAGGTACGAGCTAGAAAATAAACGCGATAATAATATAGCCGGCCGCGCGTAGTAAGAATCGCGCGATTTACTTACTCGTCGTTACCGAAGCCGAGGATTTATCGCGGCTAGTAATAATTACTACGTCGCCGTTATAGACGAAGATATTCCGTTAATATACTAACGTATTTATAAAACGTAAGGTAGTCGTCTTAAAGCCGCGGCCGGATTAGCCCGTAAAGATATAAATTAATAGTATAAAGTTAGTCCGGAGTTTATTTATAAAAAGTAGCTATTATATAACGGCGGCGTAGTTTAAAGTACCCGCTTTATTAAACAATATATACCTATTTATAGTAATAACGGTAGCGTCGCCGGGGCATAAATATTCGTTAAATGTCGTTATCGACGCGTCGGCGGAAAAGTAACCCGTAACGTTTTTAATTAAATTTATAGCGAGTACTTCGCGGGTAAATTCCTACTACCCGTTTAACAACTCGTTAACGACCGTAGTAATATCGGTTAATAAGCCCCGGTAGACTATTTTAAACAGCTATACCTTAATTCGTTCCGACTCGTACTAAAGTATGTCGTTGTCTTCGGACTAGCTAATAATTCTACGTTATAACGTATTTTACCGTATTCGCCGGAAAAACGTTAACTAGTTAATAATAGTCCCGTATATATAATTAGTCGTTTAACATAATATTTTCTTATATATATCTATAAAACAAACGATACTATCGTAGTTATACTCCTCGTTAATATTAAGTAGTAAAAGCGAGGCGAAACGGTATACTTATATAAGCTAGGCTAAGATTAAAGTATATCGGTCGGCCGTCTAAAAGCCGTAAAATATCGAGTTATACGCGATTATAAAAAAAAACATAAAGTATTTTCCGTACGGCTTACTAAAAAAACCGACGTTAACGTAGTAGTATAAAAACGACTTAATATATTCGCGTAAAATCGACTTTACGGCCGAGTTAGCCGGTAGCGAAAATAACTCGACGGTGTTTAAATATACGTCGTCGTCGTCGTCGTCGTCGTCGTTATTTTTAATATTAATAAGTATTATAATAAAATAGTTTACTTTAAAATTAACGGCGATAATATTAGTTTACGTAACAATCTTTACTACTCGTAACTAAACCTCGTCGTCGGGGTAGAAGCCCGTAAACATTTATAAAGCGGCGCGGTTTTTAAAAGCAAACGATAAAATAAAAAGCATAAAGTTAACGAGCGTTTTGTCGTAACGGTCTTAAACTTAATACGTAAGTAAACGACTAAATATAACCGGCCCGGACTTATCTAAAGTAATACTCGTTAATAACAATTTTAGCTAAAACGGTATTTTATAGATTCCGTAAATAAGTTCTTTAATAGTTTGCTTAGTCTAATACTATAACACGAGCTAGACTAACGTTATACTCGTAGTCGGCGGGTAGTATACTAGAATATAAATTTCAGCGAGCGAAGTTTTATTAACGGCGGATTTTTATCTAAGTTCGTCGTAAGCTAATCGTTCGCCTTATACCTTAATAATAGTAAATAGTTTTTCTTACTCGGCGTAGTTTTATTTAATAACGGTACGCGTTATAACGATAATATTTTCGATAAACGCTAGTAAAGTAAGCTCGGCTACGGTAAGCTTAACGGACTAATAATTACTACGGTTACCCGTAACTTAAGTCTATAACTTTACTTTTTAAAAATTAACGACGCCGTCTACTATTTTATAGACTTTACGGCTATACTTAGTAGCTTCGTTTCGGGATACGGTATAGTATTTGTAATATTTATAGCCTAACTTATCTAATACGGTAATATATTTAATAGGTTTTTCGCCGTCGGGAAAGATAGTCGCTTCCGTAAACTTTAATAAATAAGTAGCTTATATCGTAGTCTTTAAGTTTTAATATAGGTAGCGTTTTCGAAAGTAATTAAAGCGAGCGGACTATTTAATTCCTACCTAGTAAAAACGGTATATAATAATATTATATTATACCGAAACAATTAACTCGTTATTAACGATAAGGTCTATCTAGTAGCTATTAGTATAGCCTTCGAACTAGTTTTTTCTTTTTTTATATTATTATATAAGTCGTCGCGGCGCGTAACGTGTTTTATTTATTATATATTAATTTTATAAAACTAGGCGGATAGCATCCCGTTTAATAAAGTATAAAAGCCGTATTATCGATAAAATATAAACGCTTACGTAGATATTAAAGTAAGATGTCTTAAAGTAATATAATCTACGTACTCGTACTAAACAAATATTAGACGCGATACGCGCGGTAGTAGTTAACTAATATCGCGTTTTTAAATTAATTTTGTGATTTATTTTGTATTTTATTTTATATATATTATAACGATAGTAATATATAATATTATGTATAAAATAAGAAATAAATAACCCGAAAAAAAACACGGGATTATCGAGATAAGTATCGCCGCGACACCTACTAGCCTCGTGATTTTTTATTTTAGACGTTAGTAATTAAGTAATATGTTATATTAAAGTCTTTACTCGGTAGTTTTAATTTTATAAAAATAAATATATAGTTATTATTTAATCTTATAAAATTCGACTTTTATAAGATTAAATATACGAGTATTTACTATATATAGTTTAATTACGCCGTGTATTTTAATCTCGTTTTAGCGGTATTTATCTATTTTTTTTTACGACGATACTTTATTCTATAATTATATTTATTCTCGTAGACTTTTACTTATAAAATAGATATAGTCGTACTAATAACTTAGTCGTAGAATTAATATAGTAATTTTACTATAAGTATCGTTATATATTAATAGGTAGTTTAAAGCTAAAGCTTTATATATTAAGAGCGATATACGTCTTCGGCGGTATATATAATTACTATTTTTACGATTTATATCTAAAAAAGAACGGTCCCGCCTTTAGATTTAGCTATTCCTATATAAAAAGTACGAATCTCGTAAAGTACGATCGAGTATAAAATAAAAGGCGTTAATTATTTATTAAAGGCCTAAATAACACCTGTTTATTTTCGTACTACTTTTAGAAAGTATAGCCGTTTTATTAAGATACGCGGTTTTCGTCTATTCGTTTTATATAGTTTTAAAATATCTCGTTACTTGTTTTTTTTTTTTATGTCTAGATCTTATCGCTGTTTTTTATTTAGCCGTAACTAATCCGTATAATACCGACTACGTTTAATAAAAGGGACGACGACGACGAGTATAGCAGCCCCGTCTTTAAAAGAAACGAATAAATACTAAACGTTTTAATAACTTTCGGTAGTTAAAACATTTTAGAGGAAGTATTAAAATAAAGTAGTATTATAACTTTAAACCGTAACAACGATAGTAATACGACTAATAAACGACGCCGTATAGATATAAATTTTTTCGACCGTACTATAAAAAAAGCTAACTAACAAATAGTAGATGTTATAGAACGTTTGCGCGATACGACCGATACTTTCTTATCCCGAAAATTTCTTCGACTACTGCTATTATAAACCCGTACAATTAAGACTATTTTTCGTTTTTTTAATACTACCGCTAATATCCGTATCGAAAAGTCTTTTAAAACGAATATCGAATATAACTTTTTATACGACTTAATACTTACTAACGTAAACGACGTCGCCGTTTATTTCTTTCGCCGTTATATATTTATAAATAACCGAAAGACGTTTTTAATTACGCTCGTTATCGAGAAATCGGCAATTATAGCCGTAAATAACGACGACGATAAATACGTTAAAGCTTTTAAGTTATATACGGTAAAAAAACCGACTTATTAATTTTTTCCGCGAGATATCTAAAACATTATAGCCCGGTAGATTAATCTAGCGGTTTTAAAAAAAAAGATTACGTAAGGAAATACTACCTACGTCTAATTACAACTACGTTTACTTAGTATCGAGTTTATTACTATATAAAACCGCTTAAATAACGGAGTTTATAGTAACGATAAGCCGGATATTATAATAATTTTACGCCGTAAGAAGCTGTTGTTTAGTTCCGAGATACGTAAAAAGCTTAAGTCTACGACTATAGTACTTTTTATCGAGTTTACGGGTATAAAAAGCCGAAAGGTATAAAGCTTTAAACTTTATCGCTAACGGCCCGTAGTAATATTATATTAAACTTTTAAGCCGAGTATCTTACCGTTTATTTCCCCGTCTATTAATACTACCGTACGAGAAATATAGTATAACACTAAAAGCAATTCTTCTTTAGTAAACGCCGTATAAAATACTTCTTCGTTATCTTTTCTTCCGGATATATCGAATCTAATATAGATAAAATCGGCCGTAAAGTCTTTTATATAACGATATTAAAAGCTATACCGGGTTTTAACGTCGTTGTCCGTTTCTATTATATTTTTTATATTAAAGAACCGGTTTTTACCGCTTACGGCGATATTTATATTAACGAGTAAAAGTATCTTTAATTACTTTAAACTTAAAAAAATAACAATCTACGACTTTATTTATAATAAGTCCGCGGAAGAAAACGGCAACGAGTCGAGTTCTTAAGATTCGTTATAATATAATAAACTAAAAGAATCGGGTAAGTATAATTTTATTTTAGTCGAAGATTAAAGTATACTAATATTATTTAAGTATCTTTACGTGTTTTACGGGTTATTTCTAGCTTTATAATAAATTATTTATCTATTATTATATATCTATATCTTAATTATAATAGAAAAACGTGTTGTTTTATAATATAAAAGTTATACTTCTAACCGCGTATTATAATAGCATTAGTGATGTAACTTTTTAATCCTATAAGATTTAGATTAGAGATATAAATTAATCTTATAAAATTAAACATTACTATATTTTCTACGTTATAGTATTACTACCTATATACTTTAAACTATAAACTTAGTTCGGACGGTTAGGCTTCGCGTAAACGGCGAGTCGTACTAATAAGTTTTATTTTATTTAAGTATATTTAATTTTATAAGACTAATATTTATACTAACGGTAAGTCGCGTTACTAATAACTATTTAATTTTATAAGACTTTAGTATATTTAATCTTATAAGAATAGTACTAAAAATAACCCCGGCTATTACCGGTATTCCTTAAATATTTAAAATACGTAGAAACTAAAATAGCTAGTTGTTTATATAACCGTACTTTTTACTACAACTTTATAAAGTATATTTATTTATAGTTTAATCTTATAAGACTATTTAATTAATTTAATACGGCGTAACTATTTAATCGTATAAAAGTAGTTTAATAAAGAATTTATATTTGTTATTTTATATTTAATGCTATGTTTATATTATATATATTTTGATATTAAGGAATATTATTACTTTTTTTGCCGTGTTTTTGAATATTAAATTTAATTCAAATTTAAAATTGTTTAAATTTCTTTACATATATTCTTAACTTTTTTTTAATATTTTTCTATAGATTCACTTTATTATTACTTGTCTTCTTAAGGTTGAATCGTATCTATTGCTTCTATTAGTATTTTTACGTTTACTTACTATGCTTATTTGCCGTCTAGTATCTAGTAACGCGTTACTTTCGTTAAATGTATAACTACTTGTTTTTTTTTGTTATTTGCTATAGTTTCTTTAGATACTTTAACCTTATAATTACCTTTTTTTTTATTATTAAGTTACCGTCGTATTTATCGCTTTTTATATTAGTATTTTTATATTTATAGTTGGTTATTTAGTTACTAAATATATAATACTTACTTACCGTTTAATATCTAGTAACGAGTTACTTTCGTTAAATATATAACTATTTGTTTTTTTTTATTATTTACTATAGTTTTTTTAGATATTTTAACTTTATAATTACTTCTTTTTTTATTATTAAGTTACCGTCGTATCTATCGCTTTTTATATTAATACTTTTATATTTATAGTTAGTTATTTAGTTACTAGATATATAATACTTACTTACCGTTTAATATCTAGTAACGAGTTACTTTCGTTAAATATATAACTACTTGTTTTTTCTTATTGTTTATTATAATATCTTTATCTAAATTTACTTTATTATTACTTTTGTTTTTAGCTTTAACTTAATATCGTATTTATTGTTTTTTTACTAATTACCTCGTTATTACGTATTACTTCTTACCCGTCTATAAATACCTCGCTTTTTTTTTCTTTAGTTGTTTTTATCTTTTTATTTCTTTATTACTACTATTAAAACTTAAGTTATTGTTAAAGTTTAATATTACTACGCCGACTCCTTTCTAGTAAATCGCGACACGACCCTTTATATATTTTTATACTTTCTATCAAGTATACGGGCTTTTCTTTATACATTTCTATACTTTCTATCAAGTATACGGGTTACGTTATAAAGTTAGCGTAGAAATCAACAGTATCTTAAACTACTAACTAAAGTAACGTATCGTTTTTACCGGAACAAATATATATAAAGTTTAAATACTAAAAATCTTAGTAAAGTAAACTAAATCGAGACGTACCCGTCGTAAAAAAAGTATCTATTATACGAAAACGGTATCGGCGGCGAATACTACGAAGAAAACGACTTACTCGACCCCGACTAACGTATACTTAAATTCGGTATTATACTTCGAAAATCGGCCGGTCTTTTAGCCTAAACCTATAGTTCATACTTATTATTAAAAATCGTACTATCGATAAGCCGCGTATACGTTATATACTAGCCCGTATCTTTAAAAGTAATATAATACGTAATCTAGCCGTATAACGTAGTATATTTAAACATCCCGTACTACTAAAAAAATATACGCTTTAAAAATAATTACTTATTAACTTACGGATACGAAGCTATCAACGGCTAAACTATATAACCGTTATAACTATAACGAAGATACGATTTAGTTTATACCGGTAGCTTTAATTTTTTATAATAGCTTTACGTTTAAAAAAAAACTTACGATATAAAAATAAACCGTTAAACGGCTATAAAATAAACTAAACGTACGTATTAACCGTCTTATTTATTTTCTTATAGTTATCGACTTTTTAAACGTCTTCGACGAAAGCTAAAGCTTAAATTTAAACACGTTTATAATTACTAATATACTATTAAACGATTTAGTCGACTAGGCTAAATAAAGTAATATCTTTAATAAAATCGATTTTAAACATTTATACGAGTAGCGTTTCGGTCGACTTCGTATCGATAACGATACTAAACTATTTTTACTAGACGGAACTTTCTACTTTTAAAACTACCTATCCCCGCTTATAAATAAACGAAGCTTATTTTTTAAGTAATAAAAAGCGTAATATTAACCGTAATATATACTGTTTTAAGTTTAATATCGCGATCCCCGTTATAAAGCTAAAAAAAAGTAGAATTTTTATCGAAAAATAAAGTCGTATAATATATCCTCGAAAATTACTTTACTAATTAAAAACGGCTATCTACCGCCGCTTAGAAAATTAAAAAAAAGCTTAAACTAATACGTTACTATAAAAAATATCGGCAGTATATTATTTAATACTTTTAAAACCGATATTAAAGATCTCGGTTCCTTATCCTAAAAAACCTATATTATCGGAATCGAGACGACGTAATTAAAGTTAAACAAGCTTTATTAAAAAAGATACTCTAAACGTATAGTCTAGCTTTTAATAATAATAAATCTCGCGCGGGCTAAATATTCCGTATGTTTTATTATTAACGGCTTAAGTTTATTAAGAACTTAGCTATTTACGAGCGGGTTAAATTTTCTTCGAGTCGTATTTCTAATATTTATATCTCGACTTTATACCTTAAAAGGTTAGTATATTTGTTAGTACTACGATGTTTATTTTCCCGATATTTTACGGTATTAGTATAATACGGGGCGTTTTAAGTACCTATTTAGTTTAGAAATATAATTAGTTATTTTTAATCTTATAAGACTAAAATCGTAGGCTATACGACTATTTAATCTTATTAGATCGAATAAAATATATAATCTTATTAAAATAAAATAATAAGTCTTATAAGATTAATATATCTTAATCTTATAAGATTAATATATATAATAAGATATAACCTTATAAGATTAATATATATAATAAGATGTAACCTTATAAAATTAATATATATAATAAAATATGATTTTATAAGATTAATATATATAATAAGATATAACTTTATAAGATTAATATTAATAAAATCGTAACCTTATAAAATTAATATATCGTATTATACGGCCGAACAATTATATAATATTAATAGCCGACTACTACGGTATTTAACTAGTAGTTTTCGACGGGTATTATATGCCGTTTAATACTTTACTTAAGTAAATACTATTAAATATATACTATTAAGTACGGGCTTTATATATTATTGTATATATAATTAACGTATTAAATACGGCTATAAAAGCTATGTCTTAGTATAGTTTGTTTATATTACGAAACTATATAATACGCGGTATCGTATATTTACATATATATAGTACCTTTTGTTTTTAACAATATATTACGACGGTACCTACTACTTTATATTATTTATTAGGGGTATAAAGACATCTTTTTTATATCGGTCGTAACTATTATATCAAAAAAGTATACCTAGTTATTTATTTATTTACTATATATCTAATTTAAAAGGTATAATTATGTTTTTTTTAGTATAATATTATTATTATTTTTAAAAAGTAATTTTATAGTTTAATTTCTATAATATTATATCACTAACTTCGACTTTACTACGACTTCGTCGAATCTTTCTTCTTAAATATAAAACGACGACGTTACCGGTAAAGCTATAGTATTAACTACTATCGCTACTAAACGTCTTAAAAGAGATAATACTACGATACTCCCCGGCTTTTAATAAAAGCTCCCTACTTAATATACTATTAAATCGTACGCCGTTACGCCGACTACTTATTAGGCTAAAAAAAACTTTAATAAGCCGACCGTCTATTAAGCTAAAAAGAATTACTCGGTAAAAAATATCCTCGGGCTCTTACTAGCCTTTTACTAAAAGTTTACGCTTCCTTTTGTTAATTTCGTCGGCGCTTAACTTTAACTAGTAACTAAAAATCCCGTTATTTACTTTCTTCGTTATTATTTCTTTAGCCTTTTTCGAGTAAAGTTTTTTTACTAGCTAGTAATCGAGGCAGCGGTTCGAAAAATAACCGACGACGTTAATAATAAACTAAAAGCCGCGTTAAACTTCTAATATAAGAATTTTCTCCGGGGTTAATTAATACCCCGCGTTATATATAAACTTTTGTCGTATTAGTCGAGTATTATCGTTTTAGAATTATATAATAATCGCTACCGATCTACGTTTACCGAATTGTCTATCCGCCTTTAGAACATTAACTTAGTATATAAGTAAGACGCTTTTATATCGGACCTTAGATATAACTATTATCTAAACGTCGTCGATTATTTAAAACAAAAAAACCTTATCAACGGATCACCTAACAACTAATATATTATATCGGCTATACTCGTAAAATTTCTCTCTTTTACCGAAATATCGAATTTACAAACGTAAAAAACTCGGGTTTATCGCTAACGCCCGTATATAGTTTTCTACTCGGCTTTAAGTATAAGAATATTTCTTTTTATATCTTCGACCTTAAATAACGCTATTCGTTGTTAGTAGCGTACCGTCGGTAAAACTAGTAATAACTTAACCGATATAATCCGTTATAAAGCCGGCCTCCGTAAACTAAACGGCGATATTTTTTTACTTTTTAACTTTAACTATATCTTCCGGCGCCGGTTACTAGAACTAAAATATACTATAGTTCGCTTTATCGTTAAAAACACGGCGCTAATACCGACGAAAGCTACTATTTTCTTACTTAACGGTAGTTTTAACTTAAATTATTTTCGCCGTAGTTTAATTAACGACTTTATTAAGTCGCCGGAGATTATAGTTTAAATTATTAATAACGAACTCGAATAGTTGTTTGTTAATTTCGAATACGACGAGGACTAGTTTTTATATCTTATTTTTACTAGTATTTAAGTTATACGATTTATATACTATAGGTTATAAAATAAATAATTTCTTTTTACTATAATATATAAAAGTAAAAAGACGTATAAAACTAGTAAATAATATTATATACGAAGTAGTTTCCGTTCGGCGATCGTTAGTTAATATACTCGAATAGATTTAGTTAGCCTAATTGTTTAATCTTATATAATTCTTATAATAGGCCTATATTATAAAAAGTTATAACTACCGGTTTTAAATTATAATCTTAGCCTAACGGGGTTAAGTTATTAGTAATTATTAATTTTATAGGATTAACTATACTTAATCTTATAAAATTAACGTATATATTATAAAATCACCGCCTACGTACTTTAGATTATAAATTTAGCCCCGGAACGAAGTTAAAAGCTTCGCGTAAACGGCGTAGCTGTTATTACCGTATTTGTTTTTATTATTCGTTTAGTAATTTGTTAAGTATATAATTATCTAATAGGAGGCACTTAGTTATTTAGTAGTTAGGTATCGACTCTAACGTAATTAAGAATTAACTGCTTGAAATAAATTATATATAACGATACTAAAACTATAGGTTAAATCCCCGGGCCGCCGTCGAACTTAAAGAACGCGTATAAGTCTAAAATATATAAAGGTATACCGGTTATAGTCTACTATATATAATATAATATTTACTATATAATATATATACTTTAAGTATAATATACAAGATTTTAGCTTACGTAAGGAAATTTACTTTTGTCGTAGTATTTTATTAATGTTTAATCTTATAAGTGTTAAATAATTCTTACGATAATTTTTGTTTAATTTTAAAACTATACGTCGTTTATATTTAGTAATTTATTCTTACTTAATATAACTTTTTATTATTTGTTATATAATTTGCTGAATTTTAATTCAATTATATAAAGAGTATATATTTAATTTTTACTATTTGATAGATAATAATTTAATGTTTTTATAACTAATTATTAATTTAGTTTTTTATATGATTTGTCGGTCGTTATTAATACGGCATCGGTATTAATTAATAGTTGATTTTTATCTAACAATCTTAGTAATTACAGTCTATTTAATTTATAATTAGTTTACTATTATTATTGAATCTTTTATATAATTCGATACGAGTTTTATCTTATGATATATCTTACCGACTATTAATTCGGTAACTATTTTAATAGTTTCTTTCTAACTATAAATATATCTTTTCTTTTCTTTTAGTCGACTTTCTTTTTTCTTTTGTTATTATTTTTAACCTCTTAACTATACAACCGACGCGTAAGTTTAAGCTTCGATTATTACCTACTTACGGGACTTACTTTTCTACTTATAATATTATAAAAAGATATTTTTCATTAAAAAATAAAGTAGATCGTTATTTTATATGCCTTAAAAGAAACGGTATTAAAAGAAAATCATTATATATAGTAATATCTACCGTTTCGAAAAAAGTCTAACTTACTTCTATTAATCTTAGTACTTTAGTAGTAATAAGTTTTTTAAAAAAAAGTGTTTCGTAGTTAAATATTAATAATATATCGAAGTTATTTACGAAGATAATTAAAAAAGCCGTTAATATAACCTCGTAGTCGGTTACTAGATTCTATTATTTTAAAATCTACTATAACTCGTACGACTTATATAAATAGTATATACTAGGTTAAAAAGTTTAGTAAGTTAAAACTTTAGTAGTTTTAATAATTTAACTACTAACCGTGTTTATAAAATCTATTAAGACACACGAGGATAAAAAGTTCGTGTAGGTATATCGGGATTAATTGTCGCGGGAAAAACTACGATAATTATAGTCTGTTAAACAGTAAACTTATTTTATTAATTACTTCTAAGTATTAGTACTATCGGAATAGTTAGAAACGACAAAAGATAGCGGCTCGTTTAAACTTTAACAACGAAGCCGTTTTTTTTAAAAAAATCGAGTCGCGGCACTTAAACGGGCTTAACAACGACTTTATATCTTCCGTAATAACTATATCATTATTTATACTAATAAAACCTTACTTAAAAATATTACTAGTAAAACCAACGATTAAGCTATAGTTTAAAGCAAAGACTAATACGTTATAGTTAGCTTTTAACTTTCTTTTATTAAAGCCTAGATCCGTAAAACTACCGTTGCCTTCGTAAAAGACTATCTAAAAAGCTACCTACCGGTCTTTATAACTTTTGTAAAAAAAAAATATAAAGCGTTAGTTAGAATAAAGCCGGGTTAAAGCCGAGGTCCGACTTAATAAACGAGTTAAGTTTAACGAAGCCGATATATTACTTACGAAATCTATATATAAACTAAGTAGTATAATAACCGTTAAAACTAAAGTATCGACTTTAGCTTCTTTACTAAACCGGCGTTACCCCCGAGTAAAATTACTACCTCGTTATAAGATAGATATCGATTATAGTTTTTATAAAAACAAAAACAAAAAACGTATTAAGTATTTAGAACTAATATATCTTTACTATCGTTATCTTCGTTTATTAGATTATTTTTCTTTAAGCCGTTAGTAAAAGACTACTATAATTAATAGTCTATTAGATAGTAAACTTATTTTATTAACTACTTTTAGGTATTAGTACTACCGGAATAGTTAAAGACGACGATAATAAATAATCTACTAAATAAAAAAAGTTTTCCTTTAATACTTTACTAAATTACTACTTCGTTATAAAATAAATACCGATTATAGTCTTTATAAAAATAAAAATAAAAAACGTATTAAGTACTTAAAACTAGTATATCTTTACTATCGTTATCTTCGTTTATTAAATTATTTTTCTTTAAGCCGTTAGTAAAAGACTACTATAATTAATAGTCTACTAGATAGTAAACTTATTTTATCAACTACTTTTAAGTATTAGTACTACCGGAATAGTTGAAGCCGACGATAATAAATAATCTACTAAATAAAGAAAGTTTTTCCTTTAATACTTTACTAGGAATTTTACCGAAATCTTTACAACTACGATAATTAATAATCTATTAGATAAAAAAAGTTTTTCCTTTAATACTTTACTAGGAATTAGTTATTTAGAAAACAATTTATTAGTCGATATAAAAGACGAAATCTTTATTTTTAATTTAGATATAATACTACCTTACGGTATTATTTAATAATAAATCTATTTTAATATTATTTTAGCTATTATGTCCGGTTATAGCTTTAGTAACATTTAATCCTATATAATTAATGATTTTCTTAATTTTATAAGAATAAAACTATAGTTAATTTTATACGATTAATAACTTTTTAACTTTTATAAGAATAAAACTATAGTTAATCCTATAAAATTAATACTTATTAGTTTATAGTATAGTTTATTCCGTATAACCGATATAAACTCGTTTATTACCGTATATTAAAGTTATTTTATAAAAACTATACGTTTATTTAACAAATTTAAACAAAATAAATAATATGTATTAAATAATTTTAATTTTATTATCGTCGTTAATATATTAATTTTATAGTATCAAAAATCCTTTAGTTTTATTAATTAAAAACTTATAAGTTAGAATAATTAGCCTTATATATATAAGTATCCCGTTATTTACCCGATACGGATACGCTTTCTTACGAACGATTACGGCTAAAAAACTCGTACGTATTAGTCTATAGTTTGTTTTTTATAATAGATATAAAAAAAAAGACGAGGCGTACGTTTATTTCGGTACCGATAGTAAGCGTAGTCTCCGGGTTTAGCTGACGGGGTCTTAGAGATAACTTTATTTCCGGGTATACGAGTAAAACATCGGTGAAAATACCTAGCTCGGCGCGGCGGTTCGGATAATACGAATAAACTACCGTATTTTAACGGAAAAAATAGTTGTTATAACAGCCTTTATTTAAATTAAACAGAAAGATATATTTAAAAAATAGTTATATAACGCGGGCGATAGTTTTATTATTTTTATTTATACGTATATATCGGCGGTAGCTTTATTTATAATATTAGTAAGGTATAGTATTTCTATATTTATAAATTTAAGTAAATAAACCGGTAACGGCCCGTAGATTAACTACTAGTATACCGACGTATATACTTAAAAAACTTCCGTTAAGCTTTTCGACGTATACGGGCCGGGCGGTCGCTTCGAGTTAAACTTAATATTTACGGAAATAGTTAACGACGGCCGTAAGTACGTATAGTAATTCCTATAAAAAACTTTAATTAGTAGTATTACGGAATAGCTAAATAATATATAGATTTTAGTAGCTTTAGAGTTAGTAGTAAGATATATATCGCTATAAAGTTATTAATTTCGTACGAAACTAACGTATTATACTATCGGTTACGGTATCGGGAGACTTAAAGTAATTTTGTAAAGAGATAGTATCGCGAGTAGTAATAAAGACCCGGGCTACCGTATCGTCGTCGAACTACGCTACCGTTTAATCTAACGTTTATATTATATCTTCGGTACGGGCTTTAACTATAGTAGTATAAGCTGCTCGCTACTTTACTATAAAGTTTTAGGTTTTACCGGCATTAATATTTTTAACGGTAGTAGTAGGCGGGGGTTAGATATTATCGGTTATGTTAATTATTAAAGTTAATATCGGCTAACATAAGTTAAAATATAAGCAAATGAATAATATTTATAAACGGCGGGGGTTTAATATAGTCTTTGTTATAAAGCATCTAACTTTATACTTTCGTATCGGTAAATATACTAGTATTTCGTATATAATAGGGTATTTTTATTAATATTTATTTTGTTTATTTGTATATAATAAGGTATTTTTATTAATATTTATTTTACTTATTTATATATAACAAAGTACCTTTATTAATATTTATTTTACTTATTTATATATAATAAGGTGTTTTTGTTGATATTTATTTTACTTATTTATATATAATAAAGTGTTTTTATTAATATTTATTTTATTTATTTATATATAATAAAGTGTTTTTATTAATATTTATTTTTTTTATTTGTATATAATAAAGTGTTTTTATTAATAATTATTTAGCTTTATTTATATATAATAAAGTACTTTTATTTATTTAATATTTACCTTCGTTTTATTATATTATTAGATTTTATTATATTTACTCTTTATATATCGTTAGAATTTCATCACTATATATTCTATTTTTACGCATTTCATTTTAGTTATTTACGATATAATAATAAATAACTAGTTTATTTTAACTATTTATATATAATAGTACTTACGTTACTTATAATTTTATTAGTACCTTTAATAACTACTTTTACCTTTACAATATAATCCTTTAATTACTTTAACTATATACCGAAAAGAATTTTCTACGTCGAAGCGTAAGTTAAACAGTTATACTAAAGCGTAGCCTAATAAAATACGTCTAGCCGGTATTACTACTAGTTAATTTTCCTTCCGCCGAGACTTTCCCGATATATATACCTTTAATACTATTATTAAACGCCCGGTATTTTTCCGCGTTACCGGGGAATTCGGAAGTACTACGATAGTCCGTAAGTATTTCTTTAGTCTATAGCCGCGTGCCGCGTTTACTAATAATAATAATCTATATAATATAATAACGGCCGAGTTTTTCTATTATTTGTTCGATATAAAAGGCGTTATTATAGCTAAAGAATACTTTATTAAAGATATAATTTTAGCCGGTATACTACTTACTATTTAAAATATAACTAACTTAATATAAGTTTTTACTAATACCGAATTTTAGATCGGTATCGCGGGTAATATTAGATAAAATTAAACTAACTAAGCTAATAAAAAGCGTTTTTTAGTTATTTCCGTATTAAACGTTACTAACTACGTTAATTACTAGATTTTAGTTATTATTAATAAAATATATAACTTTATATATTAGTATAATTCGCTCGCGGGCTAATATAATTATAAAAAACAAAAGTCCTTCGTAAAATACCTCGTTATTATAAAACTAATACCGTATAAACCTAAAGTTATTAAAGTAAAAGTTACTTACTAGCCGTCGGGATAAAAGTATAGCCTAATAATCGTAAAACATATTCGTTATTTTTTTAAAAAGCCGTCTATTAACGATACTTTTAGACTCCGTAACTAAGCTATATCTACTTAATATACTAAACGCTTTTTAGTCTTAAGTATACTAACGACGTTAAATAAAAAGCTATAGTAAATCATTATGTTTTAAACGGGATAAATCCGTATCGAACTAAGATATAAAAACCTATCTTTTTTCCGGTATCCGTCTAAACCGGCTAAAAACTAAAACGATGCCGAAAATACTAGCCGGAACTTTAGCTATTTACTCCTTAATTATATATCTCGAAAGTTTAATAAAACTCGCGACGGTATACTTACCGTTACGGCTATATAGCTACCGACGATATAAATTAACTAACGGTATAACCGGTATACTACGGGAAATTTATCTAACAACGACATTATAGTTACTTTTAACACGTAAGTAAAAGGTAAGTTTTCTAGCTTTTTAAAAAACTATCTCCCGGATAAAACGACCGAATACTTTTATATTCCGTTTCGCTATAGTTTCTTAAAGCCGTTACTATAATACCGTAAAGCCGTCGACGATCTTAACTAAGTACCGAGGCCGGCGCTTATATAAAACCTAGCTATATAAAAACCGGCTAGCTCGCCTATAGTTAAAGATAAAGTTACTACGGAGCCCGTAACGGTATAAAACGGTACTTTTAAACGTAAGACCGTTACTACGTTAACTTATCGAAGAAAACGTCTTAAGCTATCTACTAGTAATACTAAACATTTTACAAGTATATAACTTACCGACCTTACTTCGACCTACTAGTAAAATAAACGGGCGGCTAAAAACGCGCGGCTAAACCGTTTTTTTTTTAATAACGCGGACTTACCTAACGTTTACTTAAAGCTAGTTATAATTGACGGATAACGTAGCTAGACTACCGAACTACGTATTAAAAAGTCCGGTAAGGTAGACGAAGATACTACTACTTTATAATATTTTACGTAATAAATTTATATACGTAATATAAATTACTTGTTTTAATTTTATAAAAGTAATATAATTAATTTTTATAAATTAATATTTTACTTTATTTTATGCCTTAAACTTTTAACTATTTAATCTTATAAAATTTAAATATAGTTAGTCATATAAAATTAATATCTATAGCCGCTAGTACTATTATCTATTTAATCTTATAAGATTTATATATAGTTAATCTTATAAAATTAATATCTTTTATCGATAGCAATAGTAAACTAATAAAAATACTAACTACTATATCGACTGTCTAAGCTACCTAATATTAATTAAATGTCGTAACGACACCTAACTTTCAAACAACAAAACTAAACCATATATAAGTTAATATAATTATAAAAATATAATTCGATATCAAAATTAACTTCGATTTAATAATTAAAAACAGTCTTATTTTTAAATACATATAGTTTATCAGCTTATATTTAATCTTATAAGATTAAATATTATAGTATATATTTTAATAAGCTAGTATTTATAAGATTAAACATACTATTATTATTTACTATTATCGGTATAATACTAAAGTTTCTAACTATTTACTTAATGTTTTTTTATATTTAATTATAGTTCTTTTAGGAAGTCGTACTAACGAAACTAGTTTATAAAAACAGTAACATTATACACGTATGTTAGATATAATGCTATAATATATATTAATTCCGGTCTTATAAAATTAAATATACTAATAATTACTTATAAGTTAAAATAAAAAGGTACGATTTCCGTAACTTTTTAATCAATTATTTGACGTTATAAAAAGGTACGACTATAATATTATAATTATCGTCGACGATAAAAAGGTACGACCATATTATTACTTCTATAAATATGTCGTTTAAAGTCTAGAAAGATCCTTAATCCTTTCTTTCTATTTTTCTATCGACATTTCTTTTTTTTCCTATTATATATATAACTAAACTATATTTTACCGACGTTATAATAGCTTCTATCGATAAATTTACTAAGTTTATCGACGTTCTTACGTAACTCGAGCTTTTAACTTATTTTTTTTTCGACGATGTTATCGAAAAAACAGTTGTATTAATAGAAGTCGTCGTATATAAACTAAAAAAAAGCCGCGACTTAATTTAACCGCGTAAGTTGTTACGTCTATTTACGATATAGACGAAATTAATCCGTATTTTTACGAGAAACTATACTAAAGGACCTACTATCCGTTAAATTTCTACCGAATTAAATACGTAGTATTATAAAACAACTATTAATACTAACGGACCGAATAACGATATAATAGTCGTTGAAGATTTGCCTAAGTATACGCCCGGTTTTTATATTATAGACGACTTTTTAGACTCCGAATCTACGGACCGCGTTACTGTATTTCTCCGTACCTATATATTTATTTCGTTACGGTTTAACTTTTTGCTTCGGCTTATTTCTAACGAAAAGTACGAGGAACTCGTAGGTAGTAAAAACACTAAGTTTATAGTAGCTCTACGCTTTTAACGTATAAAAATAATAGAAAGCCGGGCTTTACTTACTCCCGTTTTTAACTTATTAGTATATTAGTCTAACGTTACTATATTAAAAAATTCTATCGACCGACGCCGAACCGTAGCTACGGAACTTCTCGTCCGCTTCTAAAATATAAGCCTTGTTTTTAAATAATATATAATATTAGCTAATATTTACGAAGGCCGTTATTTTAAAGTAGTCAAACTTTTTAAAGATAAAAAATTAATTCGCGGAACGCTATCCTTAAAGAAACTCAAGTTAGCTATACTTATACTTTTTTTTTTTACGATTAGTATAATAAATCGGCGTATATAAAATCGCCGCGTCTACCGATAGCGGCCGTATTTTATCTTTTATAAAGTATACGGTATTAGTATACTGCTTTTTTTGTTTTTTACGATTAATAAAACGGTACGGAAAAAATAAAATAGTACTTTAGCTAGTAACGTTTCGGTTAATCTTATTAGTAATAACAATATTTTAGCGAGACTATATAAAAACCTCGAAAAAAACGTTAAAAAGAATACCGGTTTATATCGTGTTTTTATTATACTAGATAAATTTATCGTATATTTTATTCTAAAGTATACCGTATTACTACCGATAAAAACTATCGAGTTTTACCGCGGTACTTCGTTAAACTAAGTTTATATAAGTAGTCTATTAATTAAAGATTTCGTAATATCGGAAGACATTACTAATAAAGTTAACGGGGAAGAATTAACGCCGTTATACGTAAACTTAACGGATAAAATTAACGAGTAATTTATATATATCTTTATTATTTAGAATAAGCCGTATTCGTATACTTTGTATTATACGGTATAAATTTTACTATACGATTTAAGCTATTTTATTTACGTACGTAATTATATAATTATTATTCGTTTATTATATAAATTATATTAAGTAGTAAACTAGTATATAAAAGATATATTTATATATTACTTACTATAAATATATTATTTAATCTAACTTTCATTTATAACTTTAACTTAACTTTATTCAATAACATCCGCGATAAAACCTAACAATAACGGACTTTAATTATAACGATATACTACGGCACGATACGTTACTATACGTTACTAGACTATACCGCGAAAACTTTATCGAGTTCCGCGGAAAAAAAAAATAACTAAGACGTATTTTAGTTAAAGACGGCGAAAGTCCCGTACCGTAAGATATAACGATTATAAGCCCGCGCGGTAAACTAATATTTTCGAAATATTTCTATAATTTTACTACTAAAGGTCGTAAACGTTTCGAACCTAGGCCGGCTATATTTATACGGAGATTTACGTAGAAACTATTAGACGATACTTTACCGACGTAGTTTATCACCGAGGTACGTTATATTTTATTATAGTATAGTATTACTACGCCGTTAAGTAAATACGCGGCGTATCGTAATAACGTCGCGTCGTTTTTACGTACTAGTTAAATATTAAACTACGTTACTATTATAGTTTTAAATTATATTTACTTTAGTAAGTAGTATACGACGATACGAACGTAGCTAAGTCGTACTAGTTATAAATAACTATTAAACGGCGTAACGTTTATTTACTTAACTAAACGTTAGGTATAAACGCTTAACGGGGTATAATATATAATACCTATTATCGATACCCGCGTAAGTTAAATACTATCTTTCTATATAACGCTAGACCGTTCGAAGCTAGTATATTTACGGCTATTATTTAGCTAAATTATTATCCGTTAGGTAGAAAGTAGCTTATTTACATTTTAAACGATAGCCGCGGATATAAATTAATGTCGGGACAAAAAAGTAGTTAATACTCGGCGAAAAAATAGTTTACTTAGTTTATATACGTATTTACGGACTAAAAATAGTAGCTTTAATTATACTAAAATATATATTATTACTTTAACTACTTTCGTTTTTATTTTTGCCGTATTTATATTTATTATAATAGATTATATTTTTACGTATACTATTATTTGTCTTATAATTTAGTTATATATATTTAGTTCTTACGTCTTATTTTTATAAGATTAAACTTATACGGTTACTATTTATTCTTATAAAATTAAATTTATACTACTACTATTTATTCTTATAAGATTAAACTTATGCTTTTAGTACTATTCTAGCTATATATATTAAATCTTCTACGTTTTATTCTTATAAGATTAAACTTATACCGTTATAGTTTTCTTTCGGCCGCTTTCGGTAATAGTTAATACGTATATAAAAAACTACTCGAATATAAATACTAAAAGATTTCGTTTTTTTTTTTTTTTTTCATTTTTTAATCTTTACTTTCTTTTTTCCAAATCTATATTTTTTATTTTAATCTATATTTTATATTTTAAATCTATCTTTTTTCTAAATATTTTCCGACAATTAAAATAAATACTAAACTTATTATAGCTAATATAGCTAATAACCTACTAATTTATCTAGCCGAGCGTAATTTCTAAAGACATGTTATTATAGACGTTACGCGTATTTACGAGAAAGTTACTTTAAGTATATTCTTAAAAGCGTCGAAAAGCTGTCTTTACTTCTTTATTACGGCTATTCGACTCGTTAATATAAATATAATTACGGCGGCTTTCGAGTTACTTTTTTTTTATAACGCCGCGCCGTTTTTTGTTATAAACTTTATAAACGAAACGGTACCGGGTAGTAGTTAGATATTAAGTACTATAGCTTAAGAAAAAACGTTATTTTATCGGTCTTCGTTAAATATATCTACTATAACTTCGTAGTATTTTATTATAGATACTAAAAGTTTATACTTTCCCGTTATAACGGTTTTAAAAAAAAACGACACTAAGTTATATATTATACTATAGCTAAACGACGTATCGGCTTCGCCGCCGGTTATTAGTATTATATCTATTTATACTCCGCGGAATCTAAATACTAAACTTATATCTTAGACGCGTACGACTTAAATAAGTAATACTAATTTAACTAATACGTATACGTTAATCCGACTTAAAAAAGTTCGCGATCGGGTTAAAAGTAAAATACGACTAACGTTACGTATAATAGCTGCCCGTAGTTATATACGTCTCGTATTAAGTACGTTTAGGTATAGTATATACCGTAATTTTTTTATAAATATTATATTTTATTAGCGCGAAGTTTTATTAAAAAACTTAGACTATAAACGCCGAAACGAGTACTAGTAAAATAATGTTATATTTGTTATTTTTAATGATAAAGATTATATGAATTATACTTCTTTTAAGAAGGTTTTATAAGGTGTTATAGTTTAATTGCTTTTTGTATTAATAGTTTGATTTTTTTGTTTTATATTAATTGAATATATAAAATACTAGTCGACTATAACCGTTTCCGGATAGTTTCTATAAGATATTAGTATTATATTAGTTAATCTTATACTATATTTATATCTAAATAGCTTTATAATTATTTATTATATTTGTTACTATATTAATTTATTTATAGTAGTTGTCGTATTATTATTTATTTTTTTAATATTTTATTTACTTTTTCGTTTACTTTTAAGTCTTTATTTTTTATTCTTTATTTTTTACTTTTTACTTTTTACTTTTTTGTCTTAACTATTTATTTTTTACTTTTTACTCTTCTACTTTTTATTTTTTTATTCCTTACTTTTTATTTTTTTATTTTTTACTTTTTATTCTTTTACTTTTTTATATTTATACGTTTTATTTATATTACAATGCCTCTTAAATCAACGAAAAACGGAGCTACTAATACGCATAATATTTTCGAGTATAAGTCGATGCTAAAAGTTTTTCCCGAATTTAACGACTCGTACGAGAAAAAACCGTAGCCGCGGTTAAAACTAGATTTTTTTTATATTAACGGAAATAAAAATATACGACATAAATATCTACAACATTATTAAAACTTTAAGCTCGACAAATACATTCGTATATTAAATACTTATCCCCCGTTTAAAAAGTATACTATTATTAGTAAATACGTTAGGTTTATAGACGTTTATTACTTTACGACGTAGTTCGATACTAAAAATATATTTTTCTTTTATTATTACAGTAGTAACTAACGTATAGCTAGTTCTATTTTTTCTTTCTATAGTACTTTAATGTCCCGTAACTTTAAAATCGTAAGGACTTAAAATATGCCGTCGTTTAGTTTTTTTCTAAAGATACTCGCGGATTTAACGATACGGGCCGACTTTTAAGGTTTATTAACTAGTACCGCGGACAATTTTACTTTAGTAATTACTAAAGGTAATATTAACCCGAGTAATAATAATAATACTATTAATATATCGTATACGATGTTATATATTACTTATACTAGCTTAAAGCTAGCTACTAATAGTATTAGTACGCTTTAGTATATACTAAAAGCCGATACCGACGTCGACGTAAGTAATAACTATAACTTTCGTATTCTCGAGTATACTATCGACGACTAGCTCCGGTCGTATCTATCGTTTCGTACGTTTTTTAAACGTCGTAGTAAAATTAATATTAATTTTACTCGTCGGCGGCGCCGCGTTACTACTATCTATTTTATTATTCGGACTACTCGTAATACTACTAATATTTTAACGTATACCGATTAAAATATTATCCCGTAAAACGTATCGAGTAGGCTAAAAATAACGCGTATATTTAACGATATTTTATAAGATTTAAATAACACGGTAAGTTAAGTGTTTTTAGAGTTAATTTATACGGCACGTAAAAAAAATAAAGATATTATTAGCCGAGGCGATAATATATCTTTACGAGTTTATCGCCGTGTTTAAAAAGTAACGTTAAGTTTTTTTAAAGCTAACTTAACAACGAATCTTTCGGTAGTTATATATAAATATCGTATTACTAATAATATAGTAGAAAACCCGCTTTTAGACTAAACGACTTTAGGTATATTAAGGGATTTATGTGATTTATTATTTAGTTTTATTTACGTACCGGCCGGAGTAGTTTCTAATACTGTTATATTAATATCGTTAACGTAAGTATTAACGGCGACGATCTTTAGTTAGTCTTAAGACATATATATTATATTAGTTAATATCGTTAAAAAGTTTACCGTATTTTTAGTAAAAAACGGCGGTATTTTAAGTTATAAAGCGGCTATTTATTTTATAGCGCGTTTAGTTAACGAGACATCGTCTAAGTACTAGCCGATAGATACGTATATAGCCGTAACGTATATATAGTTTTCCGACGATTATTAGTCTACTAAAGTATTTAACGGCGACGGCGGTATTAATAAGTAGTTTCTATTTAAGCCGTATTAAGTTATTAGTAAGTGTATTTTTTTTTGTTTTTAGACTATATTAATATATTAAACGGCGGAAGTACGTTAAAAATAATAAACCGTTTTTTAAATACTTGTCTTTTAGCTAATAAAACTAGTAACGGAAAAACAATCACGTACTTTTTTATTTTATATAAGCTATTTAAAATGTCTTTCTTACGCGCGACGACTTATTAACCGTACTTTATTATCGTATTAACTACTATTATGTTACAGACTTTTTTCGAAATACGGTTTGTATTTAGTAACTTTTTTAAAATTATTATCTACTATAAATACGAAGGGAACTTTTCCGGGCTTAAAAAAGCGAAATTCCGAGAAAGCATTATTAACCTTACGTAGTTTAACGAGTATATACGGTATTTAAGATTTAACTAAAAGAAGTATAATAAAAAGGTATGTTTAATCTTATAATACCGAAAGTATAATACTTATAAGATTAAATATTACTAATAACAAAGCAAACAACGTCGACTATTATTTTTACGAGTTATAATACTTTTATATAACGCGAGTTTATATAAGTCGGACGGTCGGCTACGTAGTCTAAAGAAACCGTTAGTATCGACGACGATAAAAACGACGAGTCGGCCGATAACCGTACGGTTAAAAGTAATAAAATTAAGTCGAATCATTTTAAGCTAATTACGTTCGATGCCGTTATCTTAGACGAGTATTAACGGATTCGGAACCCGAAAAACCGAAGTAAATTTTTAATATAACTAATTTTTAAAAAACGTCTACTATTTATATCGGCTACCCCGTTTATAAATACCGTTAAAGATATCCGTAGTATTTTTACGTTAACTATTAATTATACGGGATTAAACTTTTCGGTACTAAAAAGTAACGAAAACGTTTAAGCGTTATTTAACGAAAAAACGACGCCGAATACTATAGTAAATAACTATAATATTATTTATTTCGACGAACGTATATAATAGAATATTAGTTTTACCGAAGTCCGGCGGCTATAGTATAACGGAAATTAAAAGCGACTTTAGTAGTTAAATCCTACCTTTTTTTTTAGTATAGGTAACTTATATAGTTAGAATCCCGACTTTATTACGACGGTATTAAAGGATACTTTTAAGCTGTTATAACTTCGTCGAAGTATGTATATTTTTATAGTATTACCGTTTAGTATTATTGTAACACTCGGTATAAATATTCCTTTTTACTTAATCCGTTTATATACTATATAGTATCTAAATACTCGGATACGTAAGATACTAGTTACCGTTATTAATATTCGTTATTAGTCGATATTTATACGTATTAAAACTTTACGGCTATAATTTACCGAACTTAAAGTTAACGGCGTAAATAATAAAAACGGTAGTAGTATTATTATAACGGTAGCGTCGCCTATTACTTCTTTAAGTTCGAAACGAGCTACGTCGTTTACTACTTCTTTAGGTTCGAAACGGGCTACGTCGCCGGCTATAACGGATAGTAATTTTCGGCGGTCGAAGCGGGCTAAAACTACCGTTAACTATACCTCCGATAATAATATAAATAATGTTACTAATAACGATTATATACTAGGTATCGACCCGAACGAGTCGGACGATAGTAAGATAGACGATAATAATCGTAAAGTATAGCTTTTACGGTTTAAAATTAAAAGAGGCTAGAGTAACGGTAATAGTAACGCGGATAATATTAACGTTATAGCTATTACTACTAACTATCGCGGCGTTATATTAGTAAACGTCGACCTTAACTATATTTTTTTATTGTCTATATCTCGGAGCCGGCGAGGTAAGAATAAAGGTAAAAGTAAAAAAAAAGCTACCTTTTTAGGTATTCGTTAAATAGAAAGTATTCGTTAAAAAACGGGCGGTAGTAGTATTATATAGCTTACTAATTAAACGAATTATACCGGATATAGTTAGTAGCGTTTTACGGGCCGTTATAAACGAGTCTTTTTTATTATAAAAACTAGTTTTATTTTTACGTAGTTAATTTCTTTAACGGTTAGTTTTTATACTATAAAACGGCGGTTTATTATTATATGTGATTAAGTATTTATAGTAAAGTATATATTCCCTTTATATAGTTAAATTAGTTACTAACGGGCTAAAATTACGATTTAAATATTAATAAAAATTAAGCTTAAAGTAAAGTTTATCCGCGCTTCGTACCGTTTTAATAAACGCGTCGTTTCGATTAAGCGGTTTAATAATTTTTTCGATAATATAGACGTATTCGTAACGTTTTTATCGGTGTCGTTTTATAGACTAAATCTATATAACTACTATATAAACGGGATTATTTTATAGTTAAGCTAGTCGTATAATACGATTTACTAAATAACTAGTCGTATTATACGTTTTAGGTAGAAACTATTAGTTAATTAAGTTATTCTATAGACTACTACGTTTTTTTATTATATATAAAAAGCGATACTATACCGTAAGTAAACGTAATAACTAGTCTCGAGTATAAGTCTTTTTAATTATATTACGGGTAATACGGCGTTATTAGTAACGTATAAAATTATCAAGTCGTATTAATACTAGCCTTTTAATCGTTTCTATTAAGAGATTATAGTACCGGCGGCTATTACTAACTTTAATAATAACGAGTACGTTTAATTTGTAATATTTCTATCGTATATCGCGAGTACGGTTACCTATTAAGATATAAATACTGCTTTAAAAATCTATAATAGGTTTAATACTATCTTTATAATAATTTATTAAATCTAAGTAAATACTAGTAAGCTAGTTATAGCTACGACTAATAAATTAAAGGCTTTGTTTATTAACGGTAGTATACCGGTTATACCTATTAGTAATAGTAGGCAACTTCGTAGCCGGGCGGTATCGTTCGTATCGAGTTTTAAAGTTTCTACTTTTATTATTTTACGTTAGTCGTTAGTATTATCGTTAGTATTATCGTTAGTATTATCGCCGGTAGTTAAAACTATCGAGCCTATAGTTAAAGCTGTCGAGCTTATAGTCGATGTTATCGAGTCTATAGTTAAAGCTATCGAGCTTATAGTCGATACTATCGAGCCTATAGTTAAAGCTAAAAAGCCTATAGTCGATGTTATCGAGCCTATAGTTAAAGCTAAAAAGCTTATAGTCGATGCTATCGAGTTTATAGTCGATATTAAAAAGCTTATAGTCGATACTATCGAGCTTATAGTCGATATTATCGAGCTTATAATTAAAGCTATCGAGCCTATAGTTAAAAATATAGTTAATATTATATAAAAAACCGTAAGACGTATAAAAAAAGCTATAGTCGAAGATAAACTTATAATAAAAGCTATAAACGAAGCTATCGAATAAATCGAGGCTAAAGTCGATAATAAAACTTTAAAAACTAAAATTAAAAAGCGCCGTACTATCGTTACTATATTATTTAATAATTTCGTAGCTAGTATAATAGTAGATTTGTAATTTCTATATTATTATATTTTTAATAATAGCTAGGTTTTGTTTATTTTAAATTTATATTATAAATAGTTATTCGACTTATAATAAAATTTATATTACTTAAAAATTACGTCGCGTTTAAATTCTATTAACGTTAACTAATATTATCGACTTAAGATAAAATTTATATTACCGTAAAATTACGTCTCGTTTAAGTCGTATTTATTTTAGGACTATTGTTTTTATTTATATATTCTTTTATATATATAAACTACTTGTTTTACTTATTTTTTTCTATCTTTTATTTTTAAGTATTTCGTCTCTTACTTACTTCTTATATTTATTTTTTTACTAATTTATACTACGATATAAGTATATTAAGCTATTTTTTTTAGTATCTTTATCTAACATTTTAGCTACGATATTTCCCCGCGCTTTACGGAAAAAAAAACGACTATCTACCGATAGTTAAAACCCGGATTCTCGCGTTAGATTTAAGAATATTTTTATAAATATTTTTCTAGCCGATATTAACGGGTACTCGCCGCTATTTATACGTCTATAATTAAACCTTAATTATTAACCCGACAACCCCCGTCGGCTCGGGAATTTTACCGACTATATTAAGTTTTTTTTCGGTAATTATATACGTATTTTTAATACTTATGTGACTTTTAATAATAATATAATTATTAAAAGTTACGTAAGTTTCGCGAAGACGATATAGTTTACTTTATAGTTAGATAACGAAAGTATATTAATTTTATAAGATTTAGTTTTTAAGTCGATAAGATTAAAACCTAATATATAAAGGTATAGATATATTTTAATATTATATAGTTCTCGCATACGATAGTTTTAATAATAACCGTACTATAGTTAATATGTCTAGTTTTCTCGGTATATTAAAAATCTTCGCTACGTATTTATCCGTCGCGAAATAACTCGATACTAGCGCCGATTTTACGAAGACTATTATTACAAACGTTAATATTTAAAAAGTTAGTAACGACTTTCGTTTATATATCGGCTTTACTTTAGTTACGGCATTTTTTACGTATCTAGTTAAAATAACTAATAGCAGTAGGTTTATATAGTTTTCGAAAGAACGTAGTAATAAAGCTAACATCAACGACGTTTATAGTTTTTATATCCTCGGTTTTATCGTAAATAACTAAGTAAAAACCTACCTAACGTTCCGTATATTTTACTAAAGACGTATTAAAAAATACGTAGACCCGCGTACGCGGCGGGTAAACGTACTTATAATTTATTTTTTACTTCGAGCTTTAAAAGATACTGATAGTATTTTGCTAAAGACTACCGTAAATGTTATTAACCGTAACGTAAGAATTAGAAAAGTACTTAAAGGTATAATTAAACGGATACGAGGAAATCTTAATACTTAAATCGATTATTTATTTATCTCGTTTATTATAAAAAATCGGTAGACTAACTTATTTACCGAAAACGTAAAGTTTAGACGTATTATTAAAATAGACAAGTAAGTTAAGCTTACGACGTTAGAACTAGTACGTATTAACCGGATAATAAACTTATTATAGTACTTTAAGACATATAAACGGCGTTTAAGCTAATAAGACTATTTTTTTCTTAATGTAATAATTCTTAAGCTGTTTAATATATTATACGATTATCTATTTAAGCTTTTATACGTAGAAGTAAGTAATAATAATCGTATTTTAGCTAAAATAATTTAAAATAAATTGTCCTCGTTAATCGATATATAAAATATAGTTTACGGTATTATTAACGAAGTAGCTAAGAATTTATTAGTTAAAGAATTAGTCGACTCCTAAACTAAACTTACTCGGTTAGTAGTCCGACTACTTAACGAGAGTAGTTTTAACTATTTAAAGTTATCGGAATACACTATTATTCTACGTATAACGTTTTCGCCGGATTAAACTTATATATCTATAATACCCGATATATACGGTTCGACTACTAGCGTATTAACGTTTAACTTTAAACCGTACTAAGTGTAAGGTTAGTTATTTTATTTCTATTATTTATATTTCGCTAATAGCTTAAACGCCGGTATAGTCGTCCGTCGACTCGAAACGTTTCTTTTCTTTTGTCTTTTAACGAACGAGACGGGAACGGGTAAAACTACTACGTACGCTTTTATATTAGCCGCCTTCGTAAGCTATATATTAAATCGTAAGTCTTTATTTTATTTTTATTTAGTAATAGTACTAGTAACTATCGTTTTTTAAACCTATCACGAGTTACGGAAAATCTTTTTTACTAACTTTACCGTAGTCGTTTACTACGGTATAATAGAAATAATTAATAAAAGCGACAACTTTTTACGACAATCTATCCTTACCCCGGGGACGTTTTCTAAACTAATTAAAAACCTAGCCTCGTTTAAACTTAATATACCTTAAGTATATATATATTAATCCTATAAGACTATATATTAGCATATATTAAATCTTATAAAACTATATATTAATACATATTAAATCCTATAAAAATAAAGCTTTAAAAAAATCTTATAAAATTAAATATATTAAACTAAAACTAACATAACTAAACCTATCGTACTATTATTCTAACGTCCTATAATACTTTTACTACGCGCGAGTTTAATTAGACTAGCCGCGCCGTTACGTTTAATAACGAGGACGATAAATAAAACGGAGTACTATTTATAGTCGGTACTTTTAAAAAGCCGTCTTTAAAGTCTTTCCGGTTTAATATAATTGTATTAAACGAATCGTAGAAGATTAGAAATAAACGAAGTCGGGCGTTTATTACTATAAGTAAGTTTTTTAAGACGCGTCTATTATTTATATCCGCTACCCCGTTCTTAAACACTATTCAAGATATGTCTAACACCTTTACGTTAGTTGCCTATTATACTTAGCTCGACTTTAAAGCTCCGATTAGCCTAGTAAATATTAATTAAATCATATCGGATACTTTTAACTTTATAAAGCCGGTTAACGGGTTCGGCTATTTGTTTTCGGACGACCGATATACGGCTTACCCCGGACTCGGTATTATTAAAGACAAATAGTAACGCGGTAACCGTTCGTTACTATAACGACTTAATTTAAATTTATTATTAGTATAAACGGATAAATTAAAATAGTCTATAAATTTCGTTTTTACTATATTACGGTATATATTAAAAATATTTTAAATACGCCGTAGTTTATATACGTTTATTTTTCTTTTTACTAACGTCCGTATTATACCCGGTTATAATATCTCGTCGTATTATATCCGTCTTTATACTATATAAAACCCGGATCCGAGTATACGTAAAATACTACGGACAATTATTAATATACGGTATTCGTTACTCTTGTCTCGATATAAAAAGTCTTAGATAATACTCTCGGAGGCTATTTCTACGGCTAATTTTAAAATCGAAAAGTAAAAGCTGTTTATAGTAGGAGTATACTCGTCCGGTATATATAATATATCCGTTAATACCGTCGACTATTTTAAAGTATAAACTACGCGTCGGTCGAGTCGTATAAAAACGTAAATTAACTATACTACTACTACTAACTTTAACGATAGTAATAACGAAACTAGTACCGGCGCGTCGGACGAGTCTAATAACGAGTATATTCCGGGTAATAACTTTAAAACTCGTATAGTTATAACGGAGCTTATACTTATAAATAAACTTACGAAAAACGACATTAACGGGGTTACGGCTATTCGTTTTACTACTAATTATCGCGGCTTTACGTTTATTTCTTTTGATTTAAACTACGCCGTTTTACTACTATAGTACTAATAAAAAAAAATATTCTTAAGTATATATAACGCTACGGCTATTCGGTACGAAAATAGTAGTAGTAGTATTTTATAGTTATATAAACGGATCTATAGTAATAAAATAAAACAACTAATACCTATTAGACGACTAAAACGTATTTTTTTTATTATCCGTAGTAGCCTTTTATTTACGTAGCTAGTTTTTATTACTATTAAGTTATACGGGGAACGGCGCCGTTTCTTAGTTATAGTCGACCAAATATTTATAGTAAAGTACGTATTTCTATCTATATTATCTATTATAGAAGCTAACTAATTAAAATCGTCGTATAACTTTTTACCGAACTAAATCTATCTATTAAGTCGGTACGTACCTCGTATAAACTAATAAAACGTATAACAGCTATCTAACGGTTTAATAATCTATATAAATATATTTATACGTTTGTTATATCTTATTCTATGTTTTTTTTTAATTTAAATCTTTATTACAACTATTATAACGGCATATTACTATAGTTTTTTTAAAGTCCGAATACTATACACTAGTCGACAAAAAGAATTATCCGCCTCGGTCAAACGAAAATAGTTATATAAACGATTATTAAAACGGCTACTTCGTTTCACGAAGTATAAGAAAATATACTCTCGAATAAATAAATATTACAACTAGTATCGAGTCTACTTTTTTTTAATACTATTACCGAAAAAAGTCGTTTATTAATTACCTACGATATTATTCGGTCGTACTAATAGTAACCGGCAAATAAAATAAGATAAAAAATTATTAAACCGAGGAATATTAACGACTTCTAAAGTAACGTATATAAAAAACTTAAATCGTACTTAACTTCGATCGCGGCGTTAATTATAAGTACGGATAAAACTAAAGTAATAAAAATATCGTCGTTTTTTAATTCGGCGTACGATGTCTTTAGTTTCTTATAACGAGAAGCTAATAGTTTTTATAATTTAACATAAGATAAAACTATATCGTTATTAACGTCGTATTCGACTAATAATACGCCTATTATTATATCGGTATTAACGCCGAAAATTATATCGATAGATTAAAACCTATTACCGAATAATATAAAGCTTAATTAAGTTATATTACTTATACTTACCGCGTTTATACTAGTAAATAAGTCTAGTAAGTTAATATACGGTAGTAATACTTTTTTAAATTACCTTACGAGTAGCCCGTTTACTATTTCTACCGAGTTTAATTCTTCGTTAAATAGTAACGAGCTAAAAAAAACCTCGGACTACTTTACGAGTAGCCCGTCTACTACTTCTATTAAGTCTAGTTTTTCGTTAGATAATAACGAACTAAAAAAAACCTCGGACTACTTTACGAATAGCCCGTCTATTACTTTTACCGAGTCTAGTTCCTCGTTAAATAATACCGAGCTAGAAGAAACCTCGGACTACCTTACGAGTAGCCCGTTTACTACTTTTACCGAGTCTAGTTCTTCGTTAAATAGTACCGAGCTAAAAAAAACCTTAGACTACTTTACGAGTAGCCCGTTTACTACTTTTACCGAGTTTAATTCCGTATTAAGTAGTACCGAGCTAAAAAAAACCTCGGACTATTTTACGAGTAGCCCGTTTATTTTTTCTACCGAGTCTAATTCTTCGTTAAATAGTACCGAGCTAAAAAAAACTTCGGACTACCTTACGAGTAGCCCGTCTATTACTTCTACCGAGTTTAATTCCGTATTAAGTAGTACCGAGCTAAAAAAAACTTCGGACTACTTTACGAGTAGCTTATCGGCGGATTTTCCGCTATCTAACTATATTTTTATTACGAGTTTTATTTAGTTTTATTTCGTATAAAAACTATAATTTCGTTTATATTTTAGTCTCGAATTTATTTTATATCTTTTAATAATTACTTCTATTATTTAATCTTATAGGCGTAACTAAACTTATATATATAATTTCTTCTTATAAAGCTAACCCGTTTATTACTTTTATTCTTTAATCTTATAAACGTAACTAAATATATATATATAATTTCTTTTTATAAAAGTCTTAGTTAGTTTTATTTCGTATAAAAACTATAATTTCGTTTATATTTTAGTCTCGAATTTATTTTATATCTTTTAATAATTACTTTTACTCTTTAATCGCATAAATATAACTAGACTTATATATATTAATTTTTCTTATAAAGCTACCCGTTTATTACTTCTACTTTTTAATTTTATAGGCGTAACTAAACTTATATATATTAATTCTTTTTTTAAAGCTACCCGTTTATTACTTTTACTTTTTAATTATATAAACGTAACTAGACTTATGTCTAGACTTATATATATAGTTTTTTTTTATAAGGCTAACCCGTTTATTACTTTTACTTTTTAATTATATAAACGTAACTAGACTTATATATATAGTTTATTTTTATAAAGTTAACCCGTCTATTACTTTTACTTTTTAATCTTATAAGCGTGACTAAACTACTTAATTAGCTTAAAATATAACGGCCGCGGTAAAGTAAAAGTCTTAAGAAACTAGATAGTAGTACTGTTTTTTTACGGTAAAAGTAAAGGCTATTTACTCGAGGGTAACGCCGGTTAATTAAAAAAGCTAAAGTTAATACTTTAATTCTAACGGTTATTTTATTACTTAGTTTATATTTCGCCGAGGTAGAAACGCGGTAAAATAATAGTCTTAAAAAACTAAATAGTAATACTATTTTTTTACGGTAGAAGTAAAAGCTATTTATTCGGAAGTAACGCCGGTTTATTAAAAAAACTAAAGTCGATGCCTTAGTTTTAACGGTTATTATACTACTTAGTTTATATTTCGCCGAAACAACGGCAACGATAAAACGAGAGTCTTAAGAAACTAAATAGTAGTATTACTTTTTTACGGTAAAAGTAAAGGCTGTTTACTCGGGGGCAACGCCGGTTTATTAAAAAAACTAAAGTCGATGCTTTAGTTCTAACGGGTTTTAAACGGTTAGATTAAAAGTAGCTTAAGTTATAGCTATTAAATAAATACGTCTATTAAAGATTATATTAGCCGTTTTTATAGTAGCGGTTTACTAACTATATTATAAATAAATAACCCGGAATTAAAATAAGCTATTAAATAAAATAATAGAATACTTCGAAATTAAATTATTTTATTTCTTTTAATTATCTAAACTATTAACTTTATACTTAATATACCTTAAATTAAATTAGTATAAATTTCAAATAAATTATATACTTAGTTGAAATAATAATATATTTATGTTTTAATAATTAATATATATTATACAAAAAAAAAAAATAAAAGTAATTATTCGTTACGTTTATTATAATTATTAAATATATAAGTAAAATTAAAAATCCGGGGAAATAAGTTTACTCGGGATATACCTTACTTTAAGCCGCTATAAGTAAAGCGTAGATTAATAAAGTTAAAGCTAGCGAATTAAATGTAAGTATAACTAAATCGATCTATATATTTAATTTAAGTCGAGATAAGTTAATATTAACATTTATTACGATTTTACCTTATAATTATTATAGCTTTATGTCTATTAGAATATATATATTATAAGTTATACTAACGCGGTTTTACGGCTTCTATACGGGTATAAATACTAGTTATACCTATATCTATTCGAGATTTAACTTTCTTTTATATTTCTTTATATTATAGTTTTTTTTTTCTTACCGTAGACTATTTTAATAGGTATATTACGGTGTTTTAATATTATATTAAAATCTAATATAGTTTAGTACGATGCCGCTTAAAAAACGCGACTTTTTAATATAATAATATGCCTTAAATTTCGAATCTATCCTTTACTATAATCTATCTATTACAGCCCGCGTACTTTTATTACTTTAAGCGCGCCTAGTAATTAACTTTTTTTTTATCGGCGATAATAAGTTATACCTCGACGTTTTTTAGCTAACTTTAAGTCCGAATATACGATATATTAATAATTATACTTCTTTTAAAAGGTATTTTATTCTCGTAAGTTATTTAAGATTTTAACGGATATACGATTTTATATAGTTTTTAGATACGGATAGTATATACTATATACTATAGCTAAAATCTATATTAACTAAATAACCGCCGATATTTTTCGTAATTTCGTAAGTCTAGCCTCGACGGACTTTAACTATAGTAAATATATACCGAGTATATCGGGCTTTCTATTAAGTCTAGCGGTACTTTTAAAGCAACCGGTAGTAAGCTAATAGATAGAAATAAGCTTAAATTATATAACAACGATTATATATAATAAAAACGCGGGAATTAAAAAAAAAATAACACAAAATATTTATATCGGTTTTATATTACTTACTACGGCGTATTTTTATCTCCGGCTAATAACGGACGGAGTAAGTAGCAATTAGTTTATTAGTAAAAAAACTAGTAAAATAAATACCGACGACTTTTATAATATCTAAATCTTCGGATATATAATAGATAATTAAGTTTACGCGTATATCGTATTCCGGTCGTTCGTCTAAAGAAAAAAACGGTTAAATATTCTAAAGCTTAAGCGCGTAAATATAGCCGTTATATACCCGATAATACGATCCGTTTTAAACGTATAAATATTACCCGCCGAAAATACCGATAAGCTAGACTTATACTTATATACGAGAAACTTTTTCCGGGTATTCGTAAACTAACTAACGAATAATATAGATAAAAGTATTAACCCGGCGTTAGTAAGTTTAATTACTAGTAATAGTATTAATACTACTTACTTACGTTTTTTAAAAAAAGAATAGCTAGCTATACTAGATTTTATACGGTTTAATCGAACTACGAATTTAAGCGTAAAAAAAACTTTATATAAAAGAAGTTATATATATAAAAACCGCCCGCTTTTCGATATCGTAACTATAAATTTGTTTTTCGAAGTTTACCGTTTATATACGCGGCCGTAATTTTTTACTTTATCTAACGAAATAACGGCGGTAACGTTTATACTCGGTAAAAGATTTTCTAACGACTTCGATGTTAAAGCTATAGTTCGTACGGCAATTAGTAACGCGGTAGACAGTCTATTAACGGATAGGCTTATTAAAATAGCTTGTAACAACGTATAAAAAATTCTACGATTAATAAATAAAACGTTATTATATTATAAGCTAATTAAAATATATATTAAAAGACTAAGGCTAATACCGTTTATAGACTTTTAGACTATAACTTTATTTAATAAGTTTACGTCGTAAGATATACGTTTCCGCGTTTATTAAGTTTAAGGTTAGTCTCGTAGTTTAAATATTTATATTTCTATCTAATAATAACAATAAATACTAGTACGTTATTATTCCGACTAACTTATTTTCTTAATACCGGGTTTTTTAGTAACGAGACTAGTAGTAAAAAAATAGTAACGTTTAGTTTTATATTATACGCGTTAGCCCGTAAAACGACGACGACCCCGTTTAATTTATTTCGGTTATATTTATTAGTTATATTAACGTTTATTATAGTTTAAATATATAAAGAACTACGGCAAGTTTTTCTACCCGACTTTATATTAGTTATATACTATAGTACTTTTACCGTATATAACGATCTAAAGGATCGTTTGTTCCGTAACGTTATTATTACCCCGGCCTAGTTTTCTAATCTCGTCGGTTAGTATTTCGATAGTAAGCGTAACTTTCTTACCGTAAGTCTTTAAGTATATTTAATCTTATAAGATTATTGTTTATATTAATTTTATAAGATTATTATTTATTAACGAGTTTTATAGGATTAAAAGTCTGTCTATTAAGATATAACTATAAATAAAATAACGTTAAATAATTTTATAAAATTAAACGGCTGTTTAAAACATAAGCTTAATTTTATAAAATTAAACGATTAAATAACTATTAAATTTTATAAGATTAAAAGTAACTATTTAAATAACTAATAAATCTTATAAAATTAAAAGTAACTATTTAAATAACTATTAAGTCTTATAAAATTAAACATACCTTCGGATAAACTACCTAAGCCGGTCGTTTAAAATTATAACTAATAAATATAAGTTATTAAGACGATCATTTTAACGTCCTACGATATATTTATATTACGGGAATTTATTTAGACTAAAGCTAGCCGGGCGCCCGCGTTATATTAAAATAGTTACGGGGATATTATTAATTGTTGCCTTACCGAAGCCGAGCCTTTCGATAAATAAAATGGCGGCGAATATAACGACGACAACGAAGATTCGGACGAATTTTTTTTACGCTACGAATCCCCGGTATT
The DNA here is from genome assembly GCA_022392925.1 of Ophiostoma tasmaniense. Taxonomy (NCBI): domain Eukaryota; kingdom Fungi; phylum Ascomycota; class Sordariomycetes; order Ophiostomatales; family Ophiostomataceae; genus Ophiostoma; species Ophiostoma tasmaniense. The sequence goes on along the minus strand of JAKRGK010000008.1, from coordinate 83,841 downwards.
TAAACGGCCCGGCTTCGGTATTCTCCGATTTATATTAATTGTTTTCGATGAGTATTAACGTATTCGAAACCCTAGTAGTCGCGTATAGAAAGCTATTTTTATGCTTAAAACTAATACTATACTATTCGTTTCCGCGACTCCGTTTTTTAATATAGTTAAAGACGTACTAGGTATATTAACGTTCGTCGCTCGGAATACCGGACTATTATTCCCGGCGTTAACTAACTATCTAAAGTTATAGAAGTTTATTTAAGACGATTACGACTTAATATCTTCTATAAGCCGGTACGGTAAGTTGTTTTCGATAGACCGGTATAAAAAATTCCCGGCCTTAGATATTATTAAAACCGAGTAGTTAAATAGTAGTCGTAAGAAATAATAACGGTTGAACTTTTTTTTGTTTATTCTTTATGCCGATAGTACTTTTTAAGACGTTAAATTCCTATCAACTATTTTTAAAGATACTATGTCTTTAATTTAAATTCGGCGAAGTATAACGATACTTCTTCGTTTTCCGTCCGGTTTTATCGTAACACTTGGCTAGGATATTTCTATTTATATAGTAAAAATATATACGGTTTTTAGTCTTAACTCGATAATACGTAAGACTTTAACGCGGGCTATCGACTTACGTTATACCGGCGTACTATTATTTACGGATAAAAACTTTATATCTATTAGTAAAGCTTTATTTTTATAGAATAAAACCGATAAGTATATAATAGACACGTTATAAAATAATAACAGTAACACCGACGCTATACCTAATAATAATACCGAAGCCGTAATAGTCTCGGCCGAAATAATACCTAGTATAAACTATAAAACTAGTAAAGCAACTACACGGATTACTTTCTATTACCGCGGCGCCGCTTTTATATCCCTCGACTTGAAGTACGCTAAGTTATTAATAAGATTTCGCCGGAGTAAAAGTAATACGTTTCTAGGTACCGTTAACGTTAGTATTCTCCGACATAAAAAAAGTAAGGGAAGAATTTTTTAGTTCTTTTAACGTTTGTCGAGCGGCGGTTTAAATAGTATAACTCCCGTTAAAAAAGTAGAACGGCTTAACTATATTTATAGTTCGAGTCTTTCGTTCGCTTAATTGGTTGCTATAGCTATTAAGTTTTTTAAGAAACGAAAGCGGTTTGTTGTTATAGTCGACTAGGTTTTTACCATAAAGTAAGTTATATATATTTTAGTAATAAGATGTCTACTAACTATATAGAATAACGGTATAAGTATTAACCGAGCTTAGCTTAAGTATAGAAAGTATTCGTACTTTTTATACTACCGCCGAACGTATTACTTTTATAATACGTTTTAATAATAAGGCTATAGCCGTCGATGCTTTTATAACTTCGTTTTTTGTCTCGAGTTACGGGCTAAACCTCTACTACGTATACTTTTACGGCATTATTTTCTAGCTAAACTAAAGCCCGTATACCTTATACTAGTCAATTGGCCGGCTCGTTCGTTTAAGGTAAACGAAACTTATATCGTAAGTAATAATTAAAACAATAGACTTTTTTCACTATATATAAAAAGCTATTGCTTGTAAGAAATAGTCTTAGTATCTCGTTACTAGTATATAGTACTAGCCTAGCGTCGTAGGCAAAAGCCGTTTTTTTTTAGTATACGAGACTATTAAAGTTTACTAAAGCTAAGATTTTAACCGGATAGTATAAAACGTATACCGGCCGCGTTTTATAGTAGACTTTAACGACGAGTAGTATAAGTCGATTAGCTTTTGTCTTACGACTATTACGTTAGTAGTAACGGGTAGTAACGAGGTTTTAGTACGGAACGTTACGAGTATATTTAACTTTATATTTAGTAATTTTTTTAGTATTTAGTATCGGTATAATAGACCTACGTCGCTATCGACGGTAAAAGTTATAGACTTCTTTACGTCTAGCGCTAAAAATAAGGATGTTGTTATATTTTCTCTTATTATATAATATATACTATTTTATAAGCCGGCTACGTATATAACTAGCGGGGCTATACCGTTAGACGACTTTATTTTTAAACGTAACGATAGTAGTTACTCGGCCGGACTAGTGTCTAGTATAAACTCGTTTTTATCGACACCTTTTGGCTCGAGTCTTTTATCGCCTACAACTTATACTAAAACTTTAGCCGAATCGTTTTTACTTCTTTTAGTCGTTATCTCGTTTATAACCCTGATACTTATATTAAGGCGGGTAGGAACCACCCGCCCCACTTAAGTTCAAAAAGCGCAGATTTGGACCAATGAGAAGCCACCATTTAAGTGGGGCTGGTGAAGACCACCGGGTGAAGCTGTGATTATTAGCTATTAATATTAGTAAAATAAGTTAGGTGACGCAGCGTCACTTAACTTACTAAGCGGTATTTGGGTGTCGCTGCGTCACTTAACTTACTAAGCGGTATTTGGGTGTCGCTGCGTCACCTAACTTACTAAGCGGTATTTGGGTGTCGCTGCGTTACCTAACTTACTAAGCGGTATTTAGGTAACGTAGGAGTTAAGTTAATTTTATAGTTAAGATTTTAATTTCATAGTTACGCTAGCCGTATTAGTATATATTTAGTCACGTGGAGCTTACGTGACATCGTTGATTATAAGAAATCGAAAATATTTTTAATATTTTTTTTTAATTACTGTACTTTTAATTACTACCCCTTTAATTACTATTTTTTTAATTACTATCTTTTTAATTACTATCCCTTCAATTAGGGTTATCGACTATAAAAAAATAAAAAGTTTTTTTAAGTCGCCGTAATACTTTAAGCTACGCGGAAAATAGATTACAAAAAAAAAAATATATTCTTCGACTAAAAAATCGATCGGGAAGTAAAATATAATAAGTTTAATAAGCTATATTAAAGAAAACGAAAAAAAAAAAGAAGTACGTATAAAAGTTAAATTCGAGCGTTTTAATCGGTTTTATAAAACGAGGATGTTATCGTTTTAAAGCTATATTTAATGTTATAGTAGTAGTAAAGTAGTCATACGATACTAGAATTATTTTCGATTTTATGTAATCGATAATATTACGCGGGTACTACGTAACTAAATATATACCGATACGGCTAACGTAACTATAAAATTAAAATCTTAACTATAAAATTAGCTTAACTTTAACGTAGCGTTACTTAACTTACTAAACGGTATTTAAGTATCGTTACGTTACTTAACTTACTTAACGGTATTTAAGTATCGTTACGTTACTTAATTTACTTAACGGTATTTAAGTATCGCTACGTTACTTAACTTACTTAACGGTATTTAAAAGTCGTTACGTTACTTAACTTACTTAACGGTATTTAAGTATCGCTACGTTATTTAACTTACTTAACGGTATTTAAGTATCGTTACGTTATTTAACTTTTTTAATAATATTTATATATTTTTATTAGCTTTATTAAAATATAACTACGTTACTTTTTAACTTCGTTTAATACTTATATTAAAACGGGTAAAAACTACTCGTTTTATTTAAGTTTAAAAAACGTAGATTTAAACTAATAAAAAGCTATTATTTAAGTAAAGCTAGTAAAAACCCCGTATAACGAAATAATCGAGTCGTTATAAGCCTAACGTAAGATACTAAAGTCGTAAGTTCGAATCTTACCGGGCCGCCGTCGAACCTAAAAAATACGTATACGTCTAAAATACTTAAAAAGTACACCGGTTTAACTAGCCGTAAAGTAATAAAAAAACGTTAGTTATATCGTTATTTATAAAATAACTAAGTCGTAGTACCGAATTACTACTTATATTATACGGAATACCGATATATTATAGTAAAGCCGACATTATATATTAGAATTAATATACTTAGCTAAAATATTAAAAGGAGTAAAGTTATTAGTATAAATAACGCTAGTAATAAAACTATCGGGGTATACTATCTTTCCCGTTATGTTTATATTAGAAATAATATAAGGTATAACCTTACTATATAGCTTTTTTATTAGCCCGACGTATAAAAGTAAAAACAAACAAAGTTTTCGGCTTAAAAGTAAGTAACATAAGGTTTTTATTGTTTTTACTATAGATATACTTTATACTATAAAAAACGGTTTATAAGTATAATAAAATAAATAAATAAAGCTAGTAAAAACTACCGGGTAAAGCTATAATTATTAGCTATTAATATTAGTAAAGTAAGTTAAGTAACGCTACGTTACTTAACTTTTTTAGTAGTATTTAAGTATTTTTATTAGCGGTATTTAAGTATCGCTACGTTATTTTTTAACTTCGTTAGTAATACTTAAACTAAACTATACTTAATAACTCGTTTATATAAATAAATATCGTTACGTATTTATTTACCGGTATATTATTAAAAAGCCGAAACGGCGATATTTCTTTATACTATTAGTATTAATTTAATTTTATAAAAACCGTTAGTTAAATTATTATATTTTAATTTTATAAAATTAAATAACGGTAGTCTTATAAAATTAAATAATAATAATTTATATATAATAAAACTTACTTTTAATTCGTAACTATATACTTAAGTTAGATATCGTAACGTTACTCGTTTATATTAATAACGTTAAGTATCGTAACGTTATTTAATTTAATTAACGACGTTAGATATTACTACGATACTTAATTTATTTAACGACTTTATAAATAAAATAGCCGCTTTAAAATATACTTTTATTAACGACGTTAAGTAACGTAAATTACTTAACGTTATTAACGACTTTAAAAATAAAGTAGCTACTTACTTTATTTTTTACTTTCTTACGATTAAATATAAAAAATAAGTTATAAAACTACTATAGTTTTTTTAATTATATATTAACTTGTTTTTATATAAAAATAACCGATAATATTATAGTAACTATTAGATAGTTTATTTTTATATAATTAATAATTAAAAAACTTATTACTTTATATTAAACTAAGTTTTTATCGTAGTCGATAACTTATAATATTTACGCGTATTTAATATATAACTATATATATAGTCGTAAAAGTAAATAAATGTTTACGAGTACTACGATATTATCGTAGTTAAAATATATTATATATCGTAGTACGTCGTTTATTTATAAATATTTTATAGCCGTAGTAAAATATATAAGTCGTATATTTAAGTAAAAAGTAAATAACGATAATATTTATAAAGTAAATAAGTAACGGTTTATATTATATAATTAAAAGCATAATATTAAAATATACTATATCTATTAAAACGTAATATTTATTTATTTATTTATTTATTACACTTATAAACCGCGTATTACAGTATAAAGTACGTCTATAGTAAAGATAGTAAAAAACTCTAAGGTTAAAAAGGAAAAACTTTATCTACTACGGCTTCGTTAAACGGTAGCTACGTTGGCGTTAAGGGTTCGAATATTAACGTACGTAGGCTACTACTTATCTAGTCGTATAATCTTATACTTAAGTTTACGTAACGTACTAGCTACGTAGATAGTTATAACGGGGTAAGCGTTGTAGCTTACCTTGTTTTTTATTTATCATTAGTTTTGTCGTTGTAGTTGTTTATAGTAGGTAGTAGTTGTTTTAGCTCCGCCGTAGCGTAGTTATAACGGGTTAAATACGTGTATAGCTTTAAAGGCTAAGGATAACGATGTTTTATTAGTTCCGGATCCGGAAGGCACGACTTTTATAAACGGTAGGTGCGACTAGTATATCTAACGGGTATATTAATCGTACTTTTTTTTCGTCTTTCGTAAAAATTTTTGTTTTTTTTTTTTTTTTTTACTTTTCGACTGTTTTTACTGCCGACTTTTTTCTTCGCTGCGTTTTAATCTACCTCGCCGTTTTTTCTTTTTTTTTTCGCTGTTTTTTTTAATTATATTTCTTTTTTTTCTCCGATATTATGTCTGCTTTTGTTTTTTTTAGTCCGTTTGGCGGTTTTAGCGTTGTCGTTGTCGGTAGTAACGACCCCGCCGTAGCTTCGGCTAGTACTTTTATTGTCGTCGCTAGTAGTGGTTTTTCCGGCGTTTTTCTTTTTATCGGTAGCGCTTCCGTTATTAAGCCGCGCGTACCGCGTAGTATAATTTTAATACTTATATTAAAACGGGTAAAAACTACCCGCCTTACTTAAGTTTAGAAAGCGTAGATTTAGATTAATAAAAAGCTACTATTTAAGTAAGGCTAGTAAAGACTACCGGGTAAAGCTATAATTATTAGCTATTAATATTAATAAAGTAAGTTAGGTAACGTTACGTTACTTAACTTATTTAACGGTATTTAAGTATCGTTACGTTACCTAACTTTTTTAGTAATATTTAAGTGTCGTTACGTTACTTAACTTTTTTAGTAGTATTTATATATCTTTATTAGTTTTATTAAAGTATAGCTACGTTATTTTTTAACTTCGTTAGTAATACTTAAGCTAAACTATACCTGATAAATCGTTTATATAAATAAATATCGCTACGTACTTACTTACCGGTATATTGCTAGAAAGCCGAAGCGGCGATGTTTTTTATACTATTAGTATTAGTTTAATCTTATAAGAACCGCTAGTTAAATTACTATACTTTAATCTTATAGGATTAAATAACGGTAGTTTTATAAGATTAAATGATAGTACTTTATATATATTAAAACTTACTTTTAGTTCGTAACTATATACTTAAGTTAGGTATCGTAGCGTTATTCGATTTTATTAGTAACGTTAGTTAGTAACGTTAGGTATTACTACGACATTTAATTTAGTTAGCGACGTTAGGTATTACTACGACACTTAATTTAGTTAGCGACGTTAGATATTACTACGATATTTAATTTAGTTAACGACGTTAGGTATTACTACGATACTTAATTTAGTTAACGACGTTAGGTATTACTACGATATTTAATTTAGTTAACGACGTTAGGTATTACTACGATATTTAATTTAGTTAGTAACGTTAAGTATTACTACGATATTTAATTTAGTTAACGACGTTAGATATTACTACGATACCTAATTTAGTTAACGACGTTAGGTATTACTACGATATTTAATTTAGTTAACGACGTTAGGTATTACTGCGATACTTAATTTAGTTAGCGACTTTATAAATAGAATAGCCGTTTTAAGATATACTTTTATCGACGACGTTAGGTAACGTAGGTTACTTAACGTTATTAGCGACTTTAAAAATAAAGTAGCTATTTATCTTATCTTTTATTTTTTTACGATTAAATATAAAGAATAGGTTGTAAAACTACTATAGTCCGTCTAGCTGTATATTGACTTGTTTTTATATAAATATAGCCGATAATATTGTAGTATTTACTAGATAGTTTATTTTTATACGATTAATAGTTAGGAAACTTAGTGCTTTATATTAGGCTAGGCTTTTGTCGTAGTCGATAATTTATAGTATCTACGCGTGTCTAATATATGGCTGTATATATAGTCGTAAAGGTAGATGAATTTTTGCGACTGCTGCGATATTGTCGTAGTTGGAGTATGTTATTTATCGTAGTACGTCGTTTGTTAGTAGATATTTTATAGCCGTAGTAAAATGTGTAAGTCGTATATTAAGTAAGGGGTAGATAACGATAATATTTATAAGGTAATTAAGTAATAGTCTAAATTATATAATTAAAAGACTAGTGTTAGGATATATTATATCTATTAAGACGTAATATTATATGTATACCGTATATATAGTATTATTTTATACTTATCGTTATATAAGAAAGAACTTAGACAAAATAGTTATTAATTCGTATTATTTATAAGATTTAGATAAGCTTATAGTCGATTTTATAAAATTAAATATTATTAGTATTTTATCGTCGTCGTTTATAAAGAATTACTGCCCGGGATACTTTAGACTATAAACTTAGTCTTTCGGGGGTTACGGCTTCGCGTTTGTTACTTACGCTTTAGTTATAAAGTATTAATTAATACGGTTATTTAATTTTATAAAAATTAGATATACTTATAGTCGATTTTATAGAATTAAACATTATTAATATTTTATCGTCGTCGTTTATAAAGAATTACTACCTAAAGTTACTAATATTTTAGCTTTAACGTACTAATTAATACGTATCGTAGTATATTAATATCGCGTATAAAAGTATAATTTTAAGTAATAGTCGGTATTTTTATTTTAGTTTTTTTAATATATATATATACCGGAATTAACTACTTACTAATAACATTTAAAAAAAAATACAAAAGACATCCCGCGACAATATTAAATATTAAACTACGTGACAACTTAAAAGAATAATAGACTTACGAAATATAGTACGAAATAATAAAAGCAATAGTAGAAATAATAATAATTAAGTAAAAGTCCTCGCGACTAGTTTTATAAAAAGAGAAAACCCGTTTGTCGTCGATAAGCTTCCGACGGATATCTTCTCGCCCGCTTATTTAATAAAGTCGGCGATGTTTTTTAAGTAGCGTATTACGAGTTTATCCGCGATTTAAGCTTTTTAACTATTAAGCTTTATACCCCGTAAAATAATAATATTAATCGAATTATTTTTATTACACCGGGCGTTTTTATTAAAAAAGTACTAGTCGATAGCTTAAGGCGTTTTATAAAAGTAATAAATAGTATAAAGCGTATACTTAATAGTTTATTTTTTAGTATTCCGAAAATAATTATATAGGCGCGAAAAATAAGTCGCGGTTTATCCGTAGGTATAAAAATTAAAGTTCGAAAGACCGGCGTTATTTTTTTATATTAAAGTTTATATATTGTTATAACGTAAAGTAAACGTATACGATAGGTATTACTTATTAGTAGCGCCGTTTTAGTTAAATTACCGGTACTAACGTATAACGATATTTAATTTAGCTTAGACTTTTTAAACGTACTAGTTAGTAAACGGGAGTATAAATAATATAAAATATTAAAATGTTTTAAAGTTTATACGACTCGGCGTTTTCGCTAGTTATTTTACCGAAGTTTCTACTATTCGTATTATAAAACGGCTCGGTACCGAAGTAGGTATAGCTAGTTTACTAACGAACCGTTATTATCTCGTATTATCGAAGACGGGTGAATTTACGCGGGGTAACCGTTCCGTATTTAGAATGTTAGTTTTTTTTTGTCTAATAAGTATATATATATACTTATACGCTATCGTTTACGACTATCGGGTATCGCGTAAGGTACGGTTTCCGAGGCGGGGGGGCGCGTATCTTCGTTACTATTAATAACGACTAAAACCGACTTATATAAAAATACGGCGATTTTATATAACCCTGATACTTATATTAAGGCGGGTAAGAACTACCCGCCCTACTTAAGTTTAAAAAGCGTAGATTTAGACCAATAAAAAGCTACCATTTAAGTAGGGCTAGTAAAAACCACCGGGTAAAGCTATAATTATTAGCTATTAATGTTAGTAAAATAAGTTAAGTAACGCAGCGTCACCTAACTTACTAAGCGGTATTTGGGTATCGCTACGTCACCTAACTTACTAAGCGGTATTTGGGTGTCGCTGCGTCACCTAACTTACTAAGCGGTATTTAGGTGTCGCTGCGTCATTTAACTTACTAAAGGCCTGGGCCAGAATTCTTAGCCTAGTGCCAGCAGCGATTTTTTAGTAGTAAAGTAGAGCAATTCCTAAAAAAAACACCCGTACTACCAAAAATGTATTAAAAAGCTGGCACCCGATGGAAACTGTCGGGAATCTATTCGAGTAGGGATGCTGTGATGTATTTTTTCGATAGATACTTTGACTTTATAAAGTGAGGGATTTTGTGGTGTATACTAGTATTTTTCGTCGATGTAATTGGTTAATCGATGAAGTAGATGAAGTAGAGAAGCTTATGATGATTTTATCGGGTTTTTTTTAAGACGTTAGCGATGTTTTTGTTATAATTTAATTACTTTTTTTCGATTAAATAAAACTAAATTAAATTAATTAAATTACTTAAATATAGGTTAACTAAAAGTATTTTTTATTCCGTACTTTTATTTAAATTATTATATATATCCTTCGTTTTTACTATCGATTATCGCGACGTAAAAAAAAATTACTAAAAATTTAGACGCCTCGTAAGATTCCGCGCGGGAGAAATAATAGCGAGAAGCTTACTAAGTATTTATTTAAAAAAGTTGACGTTAATTTCGAAAATAACTTTCGGATACTAAAATATATATTTTAAAAGTTTTTGTTATAGTTATAAAAGTATATACGACTACGGAATATAACTTACTTTACTACGGAGTATTAGCTTTTTATATTCTTTTAAATCTTTACGTATGCTAATACTTAAAAATTAGTCGTTACTAGCTTTAAAGTTAGTAAAACGACCGTTACACGCGTATTTAAAGTAATAATAAAAAGATTTATATTTTTATTTAGAGTTTTCGTCCGGTAACTTACCGACGACTAGCTTAACTTTTTAATCGAGATAACGGAGCTTAATAATAGCTTTAACGGATATATCGGTATAATCGACGGCATATATTTTTATATAACGGTACCCGTATATAAATAACGGGTATATCGTAATCGAAAAAGAAATGTAACGTAAAACTTACTTATAGCCGTTAGTTTCGATGTTATATATTACTATATACTAGTAGGGGCTATTAAGTTAGTTAGTAATATATTACTTTAATTATAAGTAAAAACGAAAGGATTTTAAGCTAGGTTTTATCGGTATTATTTAATAGATATAAGCTTTATTTTTCGAGATTTTTTATTAATACCTTACTTTAATAGCCGGTATTATTTATAGGATTAAAGAAAGTTAAAAGTTAACCCCGAAATACCGAAAGAAAAGTATTTATTTATTTATTATATTTATAAACCGCGTATTATAGTATAAAGTACGTTTATAGTAAAGATAGTAAAAAACTCTAAAGTCAAAAAGGAAAAACTCTATCTACTACGGCCTCGTTAGGCGGTAGCTACGTTAGCGTTAAAGGTTCGAATGTTAACGTGCGTAGGCTGCTACTTATTTAGTCGTATAATTTTATACTTAAGTCTACGTAACGTACTAACTACGTAAATAGTTGTAACGGGGTAAACGTTATAACTTACCTTACTTTTTATTTATCGTTAGTTTTATCGTTGTAGTTGTTTGTAGTAGGTAGTAGTTATTTTAACTCCGCCGTAACGTAGTTATAACGGGTTAAATACGTATATAACTTTAAAAGCTAAAAATAACGATGTTTTATTAGTTTCGGATCCGGAAAGCACGATTTTTATAAACGGTAAGTACGACTAGTATATTTAACGGGTATATTAATCGTACTTTTTTTTCGTTTTCCGTAAAAAATTTTTGTTTTCTTTTTTTTTTTTTTTTTCGATTACTTTTACTACCGATTTTTTTTTTCGCTACGTTTTAATCTATTTCGCCGTTTTTTTTTTTTTTTTTCGTTATTTTTTTTAGTTTTATTTCTTTTTTTTTCCGATATTATATCTACTTTTATTCTTTTTAACCCGTTTAACGGCTTTAACGTTATCGTTATCGGTAGTAACGACCCCGCCGTAACTTCGGCTAGTATTTTTACTATCGTCGCTAGTAGTAGTTCTTCCGGCGTTTTTTTTTTTATCGGTGGCGTTTCCGTTGTTAAACCGCGCGTACCGCGCGGTATAATCCGTACTTTTATTTTATACTATCCCCGTTATGTCCGCGTTATAAATACGTACGTAGTAAAAGTTTAAACTACTTATAAAACGTATATTTTTTATAACGGGCGCGCGTTTAACTACTATACGTAAGTTAATAAAAGTATTAAGTACTGCCGTTATATTAATTTTAAGTATACTTACTTTTAAGTAATTAGTTTTTACTATTATCGGTACGAAGTCGTTACGGCTAACTTAATTTAGTTAAACTATACTACTCGTACGAAAATAAAAGACTTTATCTAAGCTTATCGTAATTAACTAACGGGTACGGTCTTCGTCGCGGATATTTTAACTGTCTAACTTACTTACTAGTAAGTCTTAACCGTTAACGTCGTTAACGGAGGCGCGTTTCGGCCTCGTAGCCGTAATAGTAACGTTAACGTTACGGGGTTTTTCGGTAATTTTTCTTTTAATTATTATCGTTAGTAGTTAAAAGTATCTTCCGTTATTTTTTTCGAAGTCGTTCGTAATACCGTTAATACGGGCCGTATTATAACTAATTTCGGCCGTATTATTAATACTATAAATGTTTTTACGCGTATTCGTAACGACCGTAACGCGGCTATTAACGAAGTTATAAATATTAAAATAAGCGATACCGTCGAGTCGGGTAGTATTAGTATAACGACTAACGTAAAAAAAAAAGGTAAAAGTAAGGTTAATAATAAAAGTATTAAAAATAATATAAAAAATAACGACGAAAAATAATTTATTTTATACGTATCGTTATCGTTACGTATTCGTTAGTTATTTTTTACGAAATTAAAAGTTAGTTTATCGAAGTAATTAGTCTCGCTATCGAGACGTAGTCTATCGTATTTTTTTTATTTAGTAGTTATATTAATTTATAATATAATAACTAGTCTTTTTTTAAAATTTAACGTAAAATTTATAAAACGTCGTCGGAGTTTTTTAAAGCCGCGGTAAAGTCGCGGCGATTCCGTAACGGGCGAGTAACTCGGCTATAAAAGATTTAACGTTACGATTTTATATATAAGTATTATACTAAAATATAATAGACATCTTTTTATTAGCCGTAGTTATACCTCGGCGTATTCGCGTCGGGTACGTTACGGTTAAAAAAGTAACTTCGGAGGCCGATATGTCTTATACGTATTTATGTTAGAATATTACTCTCGTATTTTGTTATTTTTTAATGTTTTTTTAATAGTAACTTATAGTCGGGTTTATCGATTTAGACGTAAAAGTTACGGTATTTTTTCGGGTATTCGGCGAGTTCGCGGCTTTATTTTATAACTTTTAATTCAAATACGCTTTTGTTTTTATACTATAATTTTACTTATAAGAATCTTTTAAAAATCGTAAAAGGTCCGGTACGGGCTCGCCGCGGGTATATCGGGTTACGGATTAATTAAATACGGGTTACTATATCGTATTAAAGTTGTTTTAAGTATAGTTAGTAGATTTTATTTACTTTATAAAAGTCGGCCGTTCTTTTACGTATAAAGATATAAACTAGTAAGACCCCCGCCTCGAGTTCGAAAAAACGTAGCGGCGTAAACTTATATTTTCCGGCTATTATTTTAAAAGCCGCTTTTTAGATATCGGCTATAACTTTATATATTTTATAAAAGATCGGTTTTAAAAAATCGTTTTAGACCGGCGTTTTATACTTTATTACCGTTTTAATATATACGAAGTAAAGCTTTTGTACGGTATATATGTTATATCTTTACGTTAACGCTACGAGTTTCGTAAAAACGAATATTTATATTACTATTTTACTTTTAACTTTTTTAACGTACTCCTATTATATTAGTTTTCTATCGATTTAAAATTTAAAGAATCGTATTAATTCGACCGGTATAATTATATTACCGTTAAAGTATATCGGCGTAGTATTTACGGTATAACTACGGGTAAAGTATAATAGTTCGTTTTTTTTAAGTACGAACTTTATTTTATATCTTTTAGCTTATCGTTCGTACGTACTTTACGCTACTACTAAGTTTCTATAGTTCTTTTAGATATTATCGTTAACGGTTACTATATTCGTATCGTCGGCGAAACCGATAGTAGTTATATTCAAATACGTTACGAAGTCGTAATATAATATAAATATATATAAGACGAAAAAAATAAAAAATAAAAACTAATCTTTATAATATTCTTACTATAATTAGTATATAGTTTAATTTTTCGCCGTCGAATCGTAGTCGCGTTATCTTTTTTAATAAAAAGCTACGTATTTAAAACGTAATTTATATTAAGTATTAAAAGAAGTAAAGTATATAAAATAAACGTTCGTAGTTAATTATATCGAATATTCCGTTTATATCTAGTTATAAGAAAGATATTTTCGCGTTTTTCGACGCCGTTACTTCGACGATACTTTTTAAAACGATACCGGCTAGTTCCGTTAACTTATACGCTCTATTATTTATTTGTTTTACGGGTAATATACGGTATCGTTCCGTAGTCGACGTAACTTTTTAGCTTATAATCGTTTCGACTACTTTTCTTAACGTTCTAAAGAAAAAAATCGGGCGGTATACTTCTACTTTTTATTTTTATTATATCGATTTTCTTAGTTTTAATAAAACGACTACTAATACGGTACGGAACCGTTACGGGTAGTATACGATATCTATATTTATTTACGTAATATCTATAAACGCGTTTTAAAGTAGTTCGCCGATAGCTTTAAAAAAGCCCGCCGGGAAGTAGTTATTTCCTAGTACTTTCTAAAATAAAAGTTGTTTAAGTATATTAACGACTTTTAAACGATTTATATACTAATCGACTACGACTACTTCGACGTCGGGCTATATCGTTAAGATATCGGATAAATCTACCGGGGGTAATAAAAAAAATCTTTAAACGAGCGTAGTTATTTTATTTTCGTAAGTTATCGTTAAGTTATCGTTACTTCCTCGTAAAAAAAATAGTTTAATATTATCTAATAGCTTATAGCTTTTAATTTTCGCTTACTTTTTAATTTACTAAAAAAACGAAGTATTCGTAGTTATCTTTACGATTGTCTCGCGTTATAACGTCGTTTTCGTATATACTATTAGCTTTTTTTTAACTTTTTTCGTTTCGGTATATATTTTTTAGTCGAGTTTTATCCGAGTTAAATATTATCGCCGGTATATTTCGCGGTATCGCCGCGATACTTTTACTACTTTTATAGTCTATTACGTTACCGTTTTACCGAATAAAAGTCTTTTCGTTTTAGTTATCGCGTTAATTATATCTATAAAAAATACGGTAAATATATCGACGTACTCGTCTAAAACTTATAAACTTAAGGCTACGTTATAACGAAACCGCGGCGTATCCGCCGCTAACTTTTTAACGAATTTTTTATCGAAAGTACGTTAGTTTTATCTTAAAAAAACTACGGGTTTCGAAAACTTAACGTAAAGTTAAAACCGGAAAACGTTATAGTCCGACTTTACTTATTTTATAATACCGGCGTACTCGACGCGTACTCGCGCCGAATACTAGCAAAAGTCGATAGTTAAGTCTTTTTAGTTATATTTTTACTTAGTTAAAGTACCGAAAAAAATAGCTAGTATAAAGTTAAAAATATATGTAAAGTTAAAGAAAGTATTTATATTTAAAAAAGTACGGTAATATATATCTTAAATAAAATAATATATATTAAAGTCTCTTAACATAATATTAGTATAGCTTCGTTACTACTCCGTTACGACTTCGGTAAAAAAGCTGTTTTAGTTCGGTAGTAACGGATTTAAAGAATATATTAACTATACTATTATATATTAGTTTTTAAATTTAAAAGTAACACTACATTAGTTGTAACTTCCCGTTTAAAACTACGCTACGATTTTTTAACGTTTATATAAGTAGATTACTACGTTACCGTTATAATAAATAACGTAGTATTTCGAGTTACTAGTTATTTAAGGTTTGTTAAATTATCCGCGGCCCGGTTTTAATTCGTAATAATATCGGGTTTTATACTATAAAGTAACGTAGTCGCCGCGTTATTTTTATTTTTCTAAATGTTTTATTATACGATATCTAACATTCGTTAGTAGTAGGTTTTTTATCGGTAGATTCTACTATTAAAGGTTCGTTTTTACTACGCGTATTTTACGTTATAACGACTTTATTATTAAGTTAAAACGAGACGATAAAGCTAGCGATAAAGTAGTTACTAACGGTTTAAAAGGTAGTATTCGGTAGTTTTTTTCGTCGTTTAAACGGTACCGCGGCGAGGTTTTAGAAATATCTATATTTAGCCGTAAACGAAACGTAAATAAATCCGACTAACGATTTAAATTAAACTACGACGTCGCCGTTAAGTAGCTTACGTACGTTTTAAAAGTCGTTACTTTTATCGCTTATAGTTTTCGAGATAGCTTTAATTATTTCTTCGTATCTTCGTTACTTAATCGCATCGGGTACGTTACGGTAGTTTATAGTAATTTCGAATTTATCTTTCACTTTTTTAAAGACTAAACTAAAAAGTCTAACAACTACTTAAACGTACGAAAAAAGTTAAGTCGTCGTATAAAAAAAAGAAAAAAAAAGCGTCGGGATATATATTTTAACTATTATAACGATGTCGGTAGTCGTAATATTTTACTTTTTATCGCCGACGATACGGCTTAATATCGTTTTCGCGACGGCTACGGCAACGTCTACTTTATTAAAGATCGTTTCGAGTAGATAAAGTATTTTAGTTTCGATAGTTTTAATAAACGTCGCGTACTTAAATTCGGCTATTAAGTTAGTTGTTAGAAGTTAGGTGTTTTCGTCGCGTAGTCGCTACGAAGTATCGCGGGTAGCGATTTACTTACTACTACGACCGCGTACTAGGCGCGCGTAGTCGTTACGGCCGTAAGCTATACTTTCGAGTGTTACGATTCCGATTTTAATGTTTGTTTAATAGATTTGTTTCGTCGCTACGATGTAGCGACGATTTCGGTGCGAAGAAGTTTTTAGTTAGTATATATGAAAGAAAAGTATAATTATTACTACTTTAAGCTAAAGATAACGGTCGAGAAAGTTTTTAGTATAACGAAGCGAAAGTTTCGGGTAGTTCGATTAGTAATAAAGTATAACGTGAATAACTAAGTTATTTTAGTATATATATATTATAAACTATTTAACTTTATCGAAAAAAGTTACTAAAAGAAAGTAAAAAAAAAAAACCTAGTATTACCGGAAGACTAAATATATATCGCGGTATATATAACGGTAGCCGTAAAAAAAACGAGGATTACTATAAAAGCTAATATAAAGTAAACGAGACGTATTATTTTAGTTTATTTAAAAAAGTATTATTTATATAAAAAGTAATAAAAAAACGATAAAACGATAGCGGAAAAAACGGCGGAAACGACGGCGGAAAAAACGGTAGAAACGACGGCGGAGGAAACGGCGGAAAAGACGGTAGAAAAAACGATAAAAGATGTCGATAATTAAGACGATAATAACGTTAATAAAATATTAATAAATTTAATAATACCGTCGATGAAAGTTAATAGTAATACTTAAAAGTAATAAATTTAAAAGTTAGTGATAGTAAAAAGTAGTAAAAAGTTCGATATAGTAGATATTATTATATTTTATATCACGTGATATATTATATAATATTAAGTAACTATAATAATATTACTTATTACTAAAAATATTACTAAAAATATTATTAAAAACATTACTAAAAATATTACTAAAAATATATATATTTAAACTTTATATTAATAAATTAACGATATACTACCGAGTTTTATTAAATCTATATTAATACTACTAAAACTAATAAAATAATATACTATATAATAAAAATAATAATATTTTATAAACCTACTAGTTATTTACGTATAAAAATCGTTTTTCTTTTTATAAACCTTAAGTTATTTTATACCGTCGTATTTTTCTTTTCGTTTAGTTTTACGATACAATTAAAAGCTTTATCGTTTATAAAAATATTATAAAAGTTAGTCTCGAAATCTTAAATCGTTTTTTCGAAAGCGGCGACTTTTAACGTTTATAGTACTATAATAAATATTACGGCGTTAAAAAGTCTATTTATAGTACGTATTAAAATAAGCAAGACATCTTAGACAAAGAACACGTAGCAAAACACATATATATAACTTAAAACTAGGTAGTATAACGTTCGCGCGAAAAACCGATTAAAAAGCCTAAGCTTTTATTTTTTTATTCTTTTAATTAAGTAGGATTTCGTCTATCGGGCGCGAGGCGCGCGTATTCGTAGGCGTTATACTTTTAGACTTTTATTCGTATTTTCGTAGTATATATATATCGAACTCGGCTTTTTCGTTTAGTAAAATATATATAAATTCGTATGAAAGAAAATTAAAACTATAATAGTACTATCGAAATAAAACTTTTTTTTATACGTTTTTTATAAGATACCCGATCTAGTATCCGTACGTCGCGTTTTTACTACTAGTTTTTTTAACGCTTCGTACGCGTCTTACGCTAGTAATTTTTAATTTTTTTAAGGCTTAAGTATCTTACTTTAACTTATTCTACCTTTTAAAAATTAGTAAAGTCTTCCTCGTTTTTAATCGAGTTTTTAATCGTAAGCTCGGCTATTTAGCCGCGTTACTTTTAATACTTATATTAAAGCGGGTAGGAACTACCCGTTTTATTTAAGTTTAGAAAGCGTAGATTTAGACTAATAAAAAGTTACTATTTAAGTAGGGCTAGTGAAAACTACCGGGTAAAGCTATAATTATTAGCTATTAATATTAGTAAAATAAGTTAAGTGACGTAGCGTTACCTAACTTACTAAACGGTATTTGGGTATCGTTACGTTACCTAACTTATTAAACGGTATTTAAGTGTCGCTACGTTATTTAACTTACTAAGCGGTATTTAGGTGTCGTTACGTCACTTAACTTACTAAGCGGTATTTAAATATCGTTACGTCACTTAACTTACTAAACGGTATTTAGGTGTCGCTACGTTACTTAACTTACTAAACGGTATTTAGGTATCGCTACGTTATTTAACTTATTAAACGGTATTTAAGTATCGTTACGTTACTTAACTTACTTAACGGTATTTAAGTATCGCTACGTTATTTAATTTATTTAGCGGTATTTAGGTATCGCTACGTTATTTAATTTATTTAGCGGTATTTAGGTATCGTTACGTTATTTAATAACTCGTTTATATAAATAGGTATCGATACGTATTTATTTACCGGTATATTACTAAAAAGCCGAAACGGCGATATTTTTTTATACTATTAATATTAGTTTAATTTTATAAAAACCGTTAGTTAAATTACTATATTTTAATTTTATAAGATTAAATAACGGTAGTTTTATAAGATTAAATAATAGTAATTTATATATAGTAAAACTTACTTTTAATTCGTAACTATATATTTAAGTTAGGTATCGTAACGCTATTATAAAACGGTAGTATATAAGGCTTAGTTAAAAAAGAGTTTAAAAAAACTCTACGTAAATAATAGAAATACTTTGTTAAAAGGTAAGTATATAATTAATAAAAGTCTAAAGCGTGCCTTTTTAGATTTTTCTAAGAAGGTTACGTTTTATTTATCTATCTTTTCTTTAAAGTTTTACTAGACTCTAACTACTTTTTATTCGAGTTTTTACTCGTTATAACTTAACGTATCTAGCATCGAGATAAAATCTTAATAAAATCGTACGTTAACTCCCGTTTTAATTTAGTATATAGTCTTTACTAGTTAAAGTTAAGCTATTAAGTTAGTACCCGATCCTTTTAAATCTAAAATAGACTCCGTAAGTACTTTTAAGCATAAAATATATAAACTTACACGTGTTTTATAGTCTTAGCTTCTACTAGGTTTTATCTATACTTTAGCGTCGAGCTAAAAGTCTTTTTAGACTTTAGTTTTAGTAGTAGGGATTTATTAATATGACAGTTATTTAATTTAATTAACGACGTTAAGTATTATTACGATATTTAATTTATTTAACGACTTTATAAATAAAATAACCGCTTTAAAATATATTTTTATTAACGACGTTAGGTAACGTAAATTACTTAACGTTATTAACGACTTTAAAAATAAAGTAGCTACTTATTTTATCTTTTATTTTCTTACGATTAAATATAAAAAATAAGTTATAAAACTACTATAGTTTTTTTAGTTATATATTAACTTATTTTTATATAAAAATAACCGATAATATTATAATAACTACTAAATAGTTTATTTTTATACGATTAATAATTAAAAAACTTATTACTTTATATTAAACTAAGTTTTTATCGTAGTCGATAACTTATAATATCTACGCGTATTTAATATATAACTATATATATAATCGTAAAAGTAAATAAATCTTTACGAATACTACGATATTATCGTAGTTAAAGTATATTATTTATCGTAGTACGTCGTTTATTTATAAATATTTTATAGCCGTAGTAAAATATATAAGTCGTATATTTAAGTAAAAAGTAAATAACGATAATATTTATAAAGTAAATAAGTAACGGTTTATATTATATAATTAAAAGTTTAATATGTAACTACGGCTAATAGGAAGATATCTACTATATTTTAGTATAATACCTATATATAGAATCGTAACGCTAAATCTTTTACAGCCGAGTCACCCGCTCGTTATAGAATCGCCGCGACTTTACCGCGGCTTTAAAAAACCCCGACGACGTTTTATAAATCTTACGTTAGATTTTAAAAGGAAACTAGCTACTACACTATAAATTAGTACAACTACTAAATAAAAAAAACACGATAGACTACGTTCCGTTAGCGAGACTAATTACCCCGATAAACTAACTTTTAACTTCGTAAAAAATAACTAACGAATACGTAACGATAACGACACGTATAGAATAAATTACTCCTCGTCGTTATTTTTTATACTATCTTTAATACTTTTATTATTAACTTTTTTTTTACTTTTTTTTTTTACGCTAGTCGTTATACTAATACTACCCGACTCGACGGTATCGTTTATCTTAATATCTATAACTTCGTTAATAGCCGCGTTACGGTCGTTACGAATACGCGTAAAAACATCTATAATATTAACGATACGGCCGAAATTAGTTATAATACGGCCCGTATTAACGGTATTACGAACGACTTCGAGGAAAATAATAAAAGATATTTTTAGCTACTAACGATAATAATTAAAAGAAAAATCCCCGAAAAACCCCGTAGCGTTAACGCTATTACTACGGCTACGAAACCGAGGCGCGCCCCCGTTAACGACGTTAACGGTTAAAACTTATTAATAAATAAGCTAGATAGTTAAAATATCCGCGACGGGGACCGTACCCGTTAGCTAATTACGATAAGCTTAGATAAAGTTTTTTATTTTCGTACGAGTAGTATAGTTTAATTAAATTAAGTTAACCGTAACGACTTCGTACCGATAATAAAAACTATTTATTTAAGAGTAAATATACTTAAAATTAATATAACGGCAGTATTTAATACTTTTACTAACTTACGTATAATAGTTAAGTACGCGCCCGTTACGAAAAATATACGTTTTATAAGTAGTTTAAACTTTTATTACGTACGTACTTATAACGCGGATATAACGGGGATAATATAAAATAAAAGTACGGATTATACCGCGTAGTACGCGCGGTTTAATAACGGAGGCGTTACCGATAAAAAAAAAGACGCCGGAAAAACTATTATTAACGACGATAGTAGGAGTATTAGCCGAAGTTACGGCGGGGTCGTTACTACTAATAACGATAACGTTAAAGCCGTTAAACGGGTTAAAAAAAATAAAAATAGATATAATATCGGAAAAAAAAAAAACAAATTAGAAAAAGTAACGAAAAAAAAAAAAAAAAGCGGCGAAGTAAACTAAGACGCGGTAAAAAAAAAAGTCGGTAGTAAGAACGGTCGAAAAGTAAAGAAAAAAAAAAAAAAAAAAAATTTTACGAAAAACGGGGGAAAAGTACGATTAATATACCCGTTAAATATACTAGTCGTACTTACCGTTTATAAAAGTCGTACCTTCCGGATCCGAAACTAATAAAACATCGTTATCTTTAGCTTTTAAAGCTATACACGTATTTAACCCGTTATAACTACGTTACGGCGAAGCTAAAATAACTACTACTTACTATAAACAACTATAACGATAAAACTAACGATAAATAAAAAACAAAGTAAGCTATAACGTTTACTTTAATACTTATATTAAGGCGGGTAGGAACTACCCGCTTTACTTAAGTTTAGAAAAAGTAGATTTAAACTAATAAAAAGCTACTATTTAAGTAAGGCTAGTAAAGACTACTAAGTAAAGCTATAATTATTAGCTATTAATGTTAGTAAAATAAGTTAAGTGTCGCTACGTTACCTAACTTACTTAGCGGTATTTAAGTATCGCTACGTTACCTAACTTACTCAACGGTATTTAAGTAACGCTACGTCATCTAACTTACTCAACGGTATTTAAGTGTCGCTACGTTACCTAACTTTTTTAGTAGTGTTTGTATATCTTTATTAGTTTTATTAAGGTATAGCTACGCTACTTTTTAACTTTACTAGTAATACTTAAGCTAAACTATACCTAACAAATCGTTTATATAAATAAGTATCGTTACGTACTTACTTACCGGTATATTACTAAAAAGCCGAAGCGGCGATGTTTTTTATACTATTAGTATTAATTTAATCTTATAAGAACCGTTAGTTAAATTACTATACTTTAATCTTATAAGATTAAATAACGGTAGTCTTATAAGATTAAATAATAGTACTTTATATATACTAATACTTACCTTTAGTTCGTAACTATATACTTAAGTTAGGTATCGTAACGTTACTCGATTTTATTAGTAACGTTAGTTAGTAACGTTAAGTATCGCTACGACACTTAATTTAATCAACGACGTTAAATATTACTACGACACCTAATTTAGTTAGCGACGTTAGGTATTACTACGACATTTAATTTAGTTAGCGACGTTAAGTATTACTACGACACTTAATTTAGTTAACGACGTTAGGTATTACTACGACATTTAATTTAGTTAGCGACGTTAAGTATTACTACGATACTTAATTTAGTTAACGACGTTAGGTATTACTACGACACTTAATTTAGTCAACGACTTTATAAATAAAATAGCCGCTTTAAGACATACTTTTATCGGCGACGTTAAGTAACGTAGGTTACCTAACGTTATTAGCGACTTTAAAAATAAAACAGCTACTTATCTTATCTTTTACTTTCTTACGATTAAATATAAAAAATAGGTTATAAAACTACTATAGTCCGTTTAGCTATATATTAACTTGTTTTTATATAAATATAGCCGATAATATTATAGTATTTACTAAATAGTTTATTCTTATACGATTAATAGTTAAGAAACTTAATACTTTATATTAAGCTAAGCTTTTATCGTAGTCGATAACTTATAGTATCTACGCGTATTTAATATATAGCTACGTATATAGTCGTAAAAACAAATAAATCTTTACGACTACTACGATATTATCGTAGTTAAAATATATTATTTATCGTAGTACGTCGTTTATTTATAAATATTTTATAGCCGTAGTAAAATATATAAGTCGTATATTAAGTAAAAAGTAAATAACGATAATATTTATAAAGTAATTAAGTAATAGTCTAAATTATATAATTAAAAAACTAATATTAAAATATATTATATCTATTAAAACGTAATACTATATATACACCGTATATATAATATTATTTTATACTTATCGTTATATAAAAAAGAACTTAGACAAAATAGTTATTAATCCGTATTATTTATAAGATTTAAATAAACCTATAGTCGATTTTATAAAATTAAATATTATTAGTATTTTATCGTCGTCGTCTATAAAAAATTACTACCCGAAGTTACTAATATTTTAGTTTTAACGTACTAATTAATACGTATCGTAGTATATTAATATCGCGTATAAAAGTATAATTTTAAGTAATAGTCGGTATTTTTATTTTAGTTTTCTTAATATATATATATACCGGAATTAACTACTTACTAATAACATTTAAAAAAAAATATAAAAAATATCCCGCGATAATATTAAATATTAAACTACGTAACAACTTAAAAAAATAACAAACTTACGAAATATAATACGAAATAATAAAAACAATAATAAAAATAATAATAATTAAGTAAAAGTTTTCGCGACTAGTTTTATAAAAAAAAAGAACCCGTTTATCGTCGATAAGCTCCCGACGGATGTCTTTTCGCCCGCCTATTTAATAAAGTCGGCGATACTTCTTAAGTAACGTATTACGAACTTATCCGCGACTTAAACTTTTTAACTGTTAGGCTTTATACCCCGTAAGATAATAATACTGATCGAATTATCTTTATTATACCGGGCGCTTTTATTAAAAAAACATTAGTCGATAGCCTAAAGCGTTTTATAAAAGTAATAAGTAATATAAAACGTATATTTAATAGCTTATTTTTTAATATTCCGAAAGTAATTATATAAACGCGAAAAACAAGTCGCGGCTTATCCGTAAGTATAAAAATTAAAGTTCGAAAGACCGGCGTTATTTTTTTATATCGAAGTTTATATATTATTATAACGTAAAGTAAACGTATACGATAAATATTACTTATTAGTAACGCCGTTTTAACTAAATTACCGGTACTAACGTATAACGATATTTAGTTTAACTTAAACTTTTTAAACGTACTAATTAATAAATAAAAGTATAAATAATATAAAATATTAAAATATTTTAAAGTTTATACGACTCGGCGTTTTCGCTAGTTATTTTACCGGGGTTTTTACTACTCGTATTATAAAACGGCTCGGTACCGAAGTAAGTATAACTAGCCTATTAACGAGCCGTTACTATCTCGTACTATCGGAAACGGGTAAATTTACGCGGGGTAACCGTTCCGTATTTAAAATATTAGCTTTTTTTTATCTAGTAAATATATATATATACTTATACGTTATCGTTTACGACTATCGGGTATCGCGTAAAGTACGGTTTTCGGGGCGGAAAGACGCGTATCTTTATCGTTATCGATAACGACTAAAGCCGACTTATATAAAAGTACGGCGATTTTATATAGCCCGGTCTAGTTTTTACGCGACAAAAAAAAATTCGTATTAAGCTAGCTTACCGGCTTTAGACAAATATCGTATTATACGTCGTAGTCGTATATTATATCTTTAATACCGTCTATAATATACCTTAGTATAAAACGACGATAGTTAGTCGAATTTATAAAGGTACTTATAAAAGTCCGGTCGTTATATTCGACTAACGATAAAACATAGTTATACTTATTAAACTCGTTAAATAAAATACAAATAGCTCGAATTTTTTCTTATCTACCCGTTCGCCCGGTTTATTAAACGTAGTTAATTAAACCGTACGGCCGGCCCGCGTAAATAATAACCGTCGTACCCGGTATATTTATACTATAGCTTAACGCCGTAATCGCTACTAACTATATTTAGTTATCGTCGCGGTTAAAGTTTTTAATAAAACGTACTCGTTCTTCAACGTTTAAGCTTTTATAGTACGACTTAACGTAGATAACGGTTACGATTTTTTCGTATATATTACGGGTTATATAAAAAATTAGTTTTTTACCGGGGTACCGTAGAAAAACGTATTAAGAAATTGCCTATTAAATACGCGTAGTTATAGTATCGGTACTCGAAAAAAATACTAGGTACTAAATATAAAGCTTATAGCTAAGTTAACGGTTAATTTATAAGTATAACGCATTTAATATCTTTTTAAAGTTTTCTTTTAAGCTAACGGGCAAAGTTACCGTTAAAATAAAAACGGGCACTTAGTCTTAGAAAAAAATATATAATTGCCTTACGGCGTTTCGGTACGACGCGTCGGTTAAGACTATATAAGCCTCGTCGACTATAAAACGGCCGAAAAGTTTATTAGCAACGAGATACCGAGCTTATAACTAGAAAGTAAATATCGTCGTTACTTCGACTAATAAAACGATTAGCTTATAATACGGCGTACTTAAGCGTAAAGTATTAAAAAAATACACGGCTAAGTAGTTAAAGTAAAACTAGTTTATACGGCGGTAAATATCGTCTATAACGGTAATATATAACGTTACTACGACTATTACCTCGGTTTAGTCGAACGTAACTAAAACGAAAAAAAAAAAAAACTTATTAGCCGCCGTAAATCGTATTAAAGCCCGTACCGTATAAAGTATCGAAGTTAATATTACGGTAATCGTATTTTTTTAACTCGACGAAAACTAAGCCGTTTTTTTACTAAATAAAACAACTAAGCCCCGGTCGGTTTCTTTATAATAGTTTTTATTCTAAAGTACGGTAAAAACGCGGTATCCCGCGTCGGCTAACTTTATCGGTAATATACCTAAAAAAAACGCGTACTACGCGCTAAATACTTCCCGGTATTAAACGAAGCTTATAGTAAAGCCGGAAAAAGTATAAACGGCTTTAACGTAACGTAAACGGGCTATCTATAACGTATAGTTTATTTAAACGTTAATAACAGCGTTATAAATAACCGGCTCGAAAATATTAAAAAAACCCGGGATTTTACGTACTATAGTAATAATAATATACCTATAACGGCGCGTCGTAATACTTACTCTTATACCTTTTTAAAATAAAACGGTAAGTATAAATATTAAAACTAATATATCCTACGGCCCGGGCTTAAATAAAGTCCGGAATAAAAACCGAGCTTAGTCTCGCGTCGAACGCGGCCGCTTAATTAATTCTAAAATAAAAGTCTCGCTAAATACGAGCTAAAAGACAAACGCGATAATAATATAGCCGGCCGCGCGTAGTAAAAATCGCGCGATTTACTTACTCGTTACTACCGAAACCGAAGATTTATCGCGGCTAGTAATAATTACTACGTCGTTATTATAAACGAAAATATTCCGTTAGTATACTAACGTATTTATAAAACGTAAAGTAGTCGTCTCGAAACCGCGGCCGAGTTAACCCGTAAAAATATAGATTAATAGTATAAAGTTAGTCTAAAGCTTATTTATAAAAAGTAGCTATTATATAACGGCGGCGTAGTTTAAAATACCCGTTTTATTAAATAATATATACTTATTTATAATAATAACGGTAACGTCGCCGAAGTATAAGTATTCGTTAAATATCGTTATCGACGCGTCGGCGGAAAAATAGCCCGTAACGTTTTTAATTAAATTTATAACGAGTACTTCGCGGGTAAATTTCTACTACCCGCCTAATAACTCGTTAACGACCGTAGTAATATCGGTTAATAAACCCCGGTAGACTATTTTAAACAACTATACTTTAATTCGTTCCGACTCGTACTAAAATATATCGCCGTCTTCGAACTAACTAATAGTTCTACGTTATAACGTATTTTACCGTATCCGCCGAAAAAACGCTAACTAGTTAATAATAGTCCCGTATATATAATTAGTCGTTTAGTATAATATTTTTTTATATATATCTATAAAACGGACGATACTATCGTAGCTATATTCTTCGTTAGTATTAAATAATAAAAACGAAGCGAAACGGTATACCTATATAAGTTAAGTTAGGATTAAAGTATATCGGTCGGCCGTCTAAAAGCCGTAAGGTATCGAGTTATACGCGATTATAAAAAAAAGCATAAAGTATTTTCCGTACGGCTTACTAAAAAAACCGACGTTAACGTAGTAATATAAAAACGACTTAATATACTCGCGTAAAATCGACTTTACGGCCGAACTAACCGGTAGCGAAAATAATTTAACGATATTTAAGTATACGTCGTCGTCGTCGTCGTCGTCGTCGTTATTTTTAATATTAATAGGTATTATAGTAAAATAGTTTACTTTAAAGTTAACGGCGATAATACTAACTTACGTAATAATTTTTACTACTCGTAACTAAGCCTCGTCGTCGGGGTAAAAACCCGTAAATATTTATAAAACGGCGCGGTTCTTAAAAGCAAACGATAAAACAAAAAACATAAAGTTAACGAACGCTTTATCGTAATAGTCTTAAGCTTAGTACGTAAATAAACGACTAAATATAACCGGCCCGGACTTATCTAAAGTAATACTCGTTAATAACAATCTTAACTAAAACGGTATTTTATAAATTCCGTAAATAAGTTTCTTAATAGTCTACTTAGTCTAATACTATAATACGAGTTAGACTAACGTTATACTCGTAATCGGCGGGTAGTATACTAGAATATAAACTTTAACGAACGAAGTCTTATTAACGGCGGATTTTTATTTAAGTTCGTCGTAAACTAATCGTTCGCCTTATACTTTAATAATAGTAGATAGTTTTTTCTACTCGGCGTAATCTTACTTAATAACGGTACGCGCGGTAACGAAAATATTTTCGACAAACGTTAGTAAAACAAGCTCGGCTACGGTAAGCTTAACGGACTAATAGTTACTACGGTTACCCGTAACTTAAGTCTATAGCTTTACTTTTTAAAAATTAACGACGCCGTCTACTATTTTATAGACCTTACGGCTATACTTAGTAGCTTCGTTTCGAAATACGGTATAGTATTTGTAGTATTTATAGCCTAGCTTATCTAATACGGCAATATACTTAATAAGTTTTTCGCCGTCGAGAAAAATAGTCGCTTCCGTAAACTTTAACAAATAAATAACTTATATTATAGTCTTTAAGTTCTAATATAAATAGCGTTTTCGAAAATAATTAAAGCGAGTAAACTATTTAATTTCTACCTAGTAAAAACGGTATATAATAATATTATACTATACCGAAATAATTAGCTCGTTATTAACGATAAAGTCTATCTAATAGCTATTAGTATAGCCTTCGAATTAGTTTTTTCTTTTTTTATATTATTATATAAACCGTTACGGCGCGTAACGTGTTTTATTTATTATATATTAATCCTATAAAACTAAGCGGATAATATCCCGTTTAATAAAGTATAAAAACCGTACTATCGATAAAATATAAACGTTTACGTAGATATTAAAGTAAGATGTTTTAAAGTAATATAATCTACGTACTCGTACTAAATAAATACTAAACGCGATACGCGCGGCAATAGTTAGCTAATGTCGCGTTTTTAAATTAATTTTATAATTTATTTTAAACTTTATTCTATATATATTATAACGATAGTAATATATAACACTATATATAAAATAAAAGATAAATAACCCGAAAAAAAACACGGGATTATCGAAATAAATATCGCCGCGATACTTACTAGCTTCGTAATTTCTTATTTTAAACGTTAGTAATTAAGTAATATATTATATTAAAGTCTTTACTCGGTAGTTTTAATCTTATAAGAATAAATATACAGCTATTGTTTAATCTTATAAAATTCGATTTTTATAAGATTAAATATACGAGTATTTACTATATATAACTTAATTACGCCGTATATTTTAATCTCGTTTTAACGGTATTTGTCTATCTTTTTTTACGACGATACTTTACTCCGTAATTACAATTACTTTCGTAAACCCGTAAATAAAATAGATATAGTCGTACTAATAACCTAGTCGTAGAATTAATATAGTAATTCTACTATAAGTATCGTTATATACTAATAAGTAGTCTAAAACTAAAACCTTATATATTAAAAACGACATACGTCTTCGGCGGTATATACAATTACTATTCTTACGATTTATATTTAAAAAAAAACGGTCCCGCTTTTAGATTTAGCTATTCTTAAGTAAAAAGTACGAATTTCGTAGAATACGATCGAGCATAAAATAAAAAACGTCAATTATTTATTAAAGGCTTAAATAACACCTGTTTATTTTCGTACTACTTTTAAAAAATATAGCCGTTTTATTAAAATACGCGGCTTTCGTCTATTCGTTTTATATAGTTTTAAAACATTTCGTTACTTATTTTTTTTCTTTATATTTAAATCTTATCGCTACCTTTTATCTAGCCGCAACTAATCCGTACAATACCGACTACGCCTAACAAAAAAAACGACGACGACGAGTATAATAGCCCCGTCTTTAAAAAAAACGAATAAATACTAAACGTTTTAATAACTCCCGGCAGTTAAGACATCTTAAAAGAAATATTAAAATAAAATAATGTTACAACCTTAAGCCGTAGCAACGATAGTAATACGACTAATAAACGACGCCGTATAAATATAAATTCTTTCGACCGTACTATAAAAAAAACTAACTAACAAATAACAAATATTATAAAACGCTTACGCGATACGACCGATACCCTCCTATCCCGAAAATTTCTTCGACTATTACTATCACAAACCCGTATAATTAGGACTATTTCTCGTTCTTTTAATACTACCGTTAGTATCCGTATCGAAAAGTCTTCTAAGACGAATATCGAATATAACTTTCTATACGACTTAATACCTACTAACGTAAACGACGTCGCCGCCTACTTTTTTCGCCGTTATATATTTATAAACAACCGAAAGACGTTTCTAATTACGCTTATTATCGAGAAATCGGTAATTATAACCGTAAATAACGACGACGATAAATACGTTAAAGTTTTTAAACTACATACGGTAAAAAAACCGACTTATTAATTTTTTCCGCGAAATATTTAAAATATTATAACCCGGTAGATTAATCTAACGGTTTTAAAAAAAAAAATTACGTAAAGAAATACTACTTACGTTTAGTTATAACTACGTCTATTTAATATCGAGTTTATTATTATATAAAACCGTTTAAATAACGGAGTTTATAGTAACGATAAGCCGAATATTATAATAATTTTACGCCGTAAAAAGCTACTATTTAGTTCCGAGATACGTAAAAAACTTAAGTCTACGACTATAATACTTTTTATCGAACTTATAGGTATAAAAAACCGGAAAGTATAAAGCTTTAAACTTTATCGTTAACGGCCCGTAGTAGTATTATATTAAGCTTTTAAGCCGGGTATTTTACCGTTTATTTCCCCGTCTATTAATACTACCGTACGAGAAATATAATATAATACCGAAAGTAATTCTTCCTTAGTAAACGCCGTATAAAATACTTCTTCGTTATTTTTTCTTCCGGATATATCGAATCTAACATAAATAAAGTCGGCCGTAAAGTCTTTTATACAGCGATATTAGAAGCTATACCGGGTTTTAACGTCGTTGTCCGCTTTTATTATATCCTTTATATTAAAGAACCGGTCTTTACCGTTTACGGCGGTACTTATATTAATAAGCAAAAATATTTTTAACTATCTTAAACTTAAGAAAATAATAATTTACGACTTTATTTGTAATAAGTCCGCGGAAGAAGACGGCAACGAGTCGAGTTCTTAAGATTCGTTATAATATAATAAGCTAGAAAAGTCGGGCAGGTGTAATTTTATTTTAGTCGAGGATTAAAATATACTAATATTATTTAAATATCCCTACGTGTTTTACGGGTTATTTTTAGCTTTGTAATAAATTATTTATTTACTATTATATATCTATGTCTTAATCATAACAAAAAAACGTGTTGTTTTACAACATAAAAGTTATACTTCTAGCCGCGTATTATAATAACATTAGTAATATAACTTTTTAATCCTATAAGATCTAGATTAAAGATATAAATTAATCTTATAAGATTAAATATTACTATATTTTCTACGTTATAGTATTACTACTTATATACTTTAGACTATAAACTTAGTCCGGACGGTTAGGCTTCGCGTAAACGGCGAGACGTACTAATAAGTTTCATTTTATTTAAGTATATTTAATCCTATAAAACTAATATTTATACTAACGGTAAGTCGCGTTACTAATAACTATTTAATCTTATAAAACTCTAGTATATTTAATCTTATAAAAATAGTACTAAAAATAACCCCGGCTATTACCGGTATTCCTTAAATATTCAAAACACGTAAAAACTAAAATAACTAGTTATTTATATAACCGTACCCCTTACTACAACTTTATAAAATATATCTACTTATAGTTTAATCTTATAAAACTATTTAATTAATTTAGTACGGCGTAACTATTTAATCGTATAAAAGTAGTTTGATAAAAACTTTACATTTGTTATTTTGTATTTAATACTATATTTATGTTATATATATTTTAATATTAAGGAATATTATTACTTCTTTTACCGTATTTTTAAATATTAAATTCAATTCAAATTCAAAATTATTTAAATTTCTTTATATATATTTTTAACTTTTCTTTAATATTTCTCTATAAATTTACTTTATTATTACTTGTCTTCTTAAGGTTAAATCGTATTTATTGCTTCTATTAGTACTTTTACGTTTACTTACTATACTTACTTGCCGTCTAATGTCTAGTAACGCGTTGTTTTCGTTAGATATATAACTACTTGTTTTTTTTTATTATTTACTATAGTTTCTTTAGATACTTTAACCTTATAATTACTTCTTTTTTTATTATTAAGTTACCGTCGTATCTATCGCTTTTTATATTAGTACTATTATATTTACAGTTAGTTGTTTAGTTACTAGATATATAATACTTACTTACCGTCTAGTATTTAGTAACGAGTTGCTTTCGTTAAATGTATAACTACTTGCTTTTTCTTATTATTTGTTACAATATTTTTATCTAAATTTACTTTATCGTTACTTTTATTTTTAGCTTTAACTTAGTATCGTATTTATTGCTTTTTTACTAATTGCTTCGTTATTACGTGTTGCTTTCTGCCCGTTTATAAATACCTCGCTCCTTTTTTCTTTAGTTGTTTTTGTCTTTTTACTTTTTTATTACTACTATTAAAACTTAAGTTATTATTAAAGTTTAATATCACTACGCCGACTTTTCTCTAATAAACCGCGATACGACCTTCTTTATATATTTCTACCTGATAC
This sequence comes from Ophiostoma tasmaniense, assembly GCA_022392925.1. Classification (NCBI taxonomy): domain Eukaryota; kingdom Fungi; phylum Ascomycota; class Sordariomycetes; order Ophiostomatales; family Ophiostomataceae; genus Ophiostoma; species Ophiostoma tasmaniense. The sequence continues at coordinate 51,475 of JAKRGK010000008.1, read as the reverse complement.
TTATATTAAAACGGGTAGGAACCACCCGCCCCACTTAAGTTCAAAAAAAGCAAATTTGGACCAATAAGAAGCCACCATTTAAATAAAGCTAGTAAAAACCACCGGGTAAAGCTGTAATTATTAGCTATTAATATTAGTAAAGTAAGTTAAGTATCGCTGCGTCACCCAACTTACTTAGCGGTATTTAAGTAACGCTACGTCACCCAACTTACTTAACGGTATTTGGGTATCGCTACGTTATTTAACTTTCTTAATAGTATTTATATATCTTTATTAGCTTTATTAGGGTGTAGCTACGCTACCTCCTAACTTCGTTAGTAATACTTAAGTTAAACTATACTTAATAAATCGTTTATATAAATAAGTGTCGTTACGTACTTACTTACCGGTATATTGCTAGAAAGCCGAAGCGGCGATGTTTTTTATACTATTAGTATTAGTTTAATCTTATAAAAACCGCTAGTTAAATTACTATACCTTAATCTTATAAGATTAAATAACGGTAGTCTTATAGGATTAAATAATAGTGTTTTATATATATTAATACTTACTTTTAGTTCGTAACTATATACTTAAGTTAGGTATCGTAACGTTATTCGATTTTATTAGTGACGTTAGTTAATGACGTTAGGTATCGTAGCGATATTTAATTTAATTAACGACGTTAGGTATTACTGCGATATTTAATTTAGTTAACGACGTTAAATATTACTGTAATACTTAATTTAGTTAACGACGTTAAGTATTACTACGACATTTAATTTAGTTAGCGACGTTAAGTATTACTACGACACTTAATTTAATTAGCGACGTTAAGTATTGCTACGATACTTAATTTAGTTAGAAATTTTATAAATAAAATAGCCGTTTTAAGATATACTTTTATCGGCGACGTTAGGTAACGTAAGTTACTTAACGTTATTAACGACTTTAAAAATAAAGTAGTTACTTATCTTATTTTTTATTCTTTTACGATTAAATATAAAGAATAAGTTATAAAACTACTATAGTCCGTTTAGCTATATATTGACTTGTTTTTATATAAATATAACCGATAATATTATAGTATCTATTAGATAGCTTATTTTTATACGATTAATAGTTAGGAAACTTGTTATTTTATATTAGGCTAGGCTTTTGTCGTAGTCGATAACTTATAGTATTTACGCGTATTTAATATATAGCTACGTATATAGTCGTAAAAGTAAATAAATTTCTACGACTACTACGATACTATTATAGTTAAAGTATATTATTTATCGTAGTACGTCGTTTATTTATAGATATTCTATAGCCGTAGTAAAATATATAAGTCGTATATTAAGTAAAGGGTAAATAACGATAATATTTATAAGGTAATTAGGCAATAGTCTATATTATATAATTAAAAAACTAGTATTAAGATATACTATATCTATTAAAACGTAATACTATATGTATACCGTATATATAGTATTATCTTATACTTATCGTTATATGAGAAGGAACTTAAATAAAATAGTTATTAATCCGTATTATTTATAAGATTTAGATAAGCCTATAGTCGATTTTATAAAATTAAATATTATTAGTATTTTATCGTCGTCGTTTATAAAAAATTACTACTCGGAATATTTTAGACTATAAGTTTAGTCTTTCGGGGGTTACGGCTTCGCGTTTGTTACCGACGTTTTAGTTATAAAGTGCTAATTAATACGGTTATTTAATCTTATAAGATTTAGATATATTTATAGTCGATCTTATAGGATTAAATATTGTTAGTATTTTATCGTCGTCGTTTATAAAGAATTATTACCCGGGGTTACTAATATTTTAGCTTTAACGTACTAATTAATACGTATCGTAATATATTAATATCGCGTATAAAAGTATAATTTTAAGTAATAGTCGGTATTTTTATTTTAGTTTTCTTAATACATATATACACCGGAATTAGCTACTTGCTAATAACATTTAGAAAAGAATATAAAAGACATCCCGCGATAATATTAAACATTAAACTACGTAACAACTTAAAAGAATAATAAACTTACGAAACATAACACGAAATAATAAAAGCAATAGTAAAAACAACAATAATTAAGTAAAGGTCCTCGCGACTAATTCCTAATACTTATATTAAGGCGGGTAGAAACTACCCGCCCCACTTAAGTTCAAAAAACGCAGATTTAAACTAATAAAAAGCCACTATTTAAGTAAGGCTAGTAAAAACTACCGGGTAAAACTATGATTATTAGTTATTAATATTAGTAAAATAAGTTAAGTAACGCTACGTCACCTAACTTACTTAACGGTATTTAGGTATCGCTGCGTCACCTAACTTACTTAGCGGTATTTAAGTAACGCTACGTTACCTAACTTACTTAGCGGTATTTAGGTATCGCTACGTCACTTAACTTTTTTAGTAGTATTTGTATATTTTTATTAGCTTTATTAAGGTATAGCTACGCTACTTCCCAACTTCGCTAGTAATACTTAAGCTAAACTATACCTAACAAATCGCTTATATAAATAAGTGTCGCTACGTACTTATTTACCGGTATATTATTAGAAAACCGAAGCGGCGATGCTTTTTATACTATTAGTACTAGTTTAATCTTATAAGAACCGTTAGTCAAATTACTATACTTTAATCTTATAGGATTAAATAACGGTAGTTTTATAAGATTAAATAATAATACTTCACACACATTAAAACTTACTTTTAGTTCGTAACTATATATTTAGGTTAGGTATCGTAGCGTCGTTCGATTTTATTAGTGACGTTAGTTAGTGACGTTAAGTATCGCTGCGACACCCAATTTAGTCAACGACGTTAGGTATTACTACGACACCTAATTTAGTTAGCGACGTTAAATATTACTACGACACTTAATTTAGTTAGCGACGTTAGGTATTACTACGACACTTAATTTAGTCAGCGACGTTAGGTATTACTACGACACTTAATTTAGTTAGCGACGTTAGGTATTACTACGACACCCAATTTAGTCAACGACGTTAGGTATTACTACGACACTTAATTTAGTTAACGACTTTATAAATAAAATAGCCGCTTTAAGACATACTTTTGTCGGCGACGTTAGGTGACGTAAGTTACTTAACGTTGTTAGCGACTTTAAAAATAAAGCAGCTACTTATCTTATCCTTTACTTTCTTACGATTAAATATAAAGAATAAGTTGTAAAACTGCTATAGTCCGTCTAGCTATATATTAACTTGTTTTCATATAAATATAGCCGATAATATTATAGTATCTACTAAACAGCTTATTTTTATACGATTAATAGTTAAGAAACTTATTACTTTATATTAAGCTAAGTTTTTATCGTAGTCGACAACTTATAGTATTTACGCGTGTCTAATATATAGCTACGTATATAGTCGTAAAAGCAAATAAATCTCTACGATTACTACGACATTATCGTAGTTAAAGTATATTATTTATCGTAGTACGTCGTTTATTTATAGATATTCTATAGCCGTAGTAAAATATATAAGTCGTATATTAAGTAAAAAGTAAATAACGATAATATTTATAAGGCAATTAGGCAATAGTCTATATTATATAATTAAAAAACTAGTATTAAAATATATTATATCTATTAAAACGTAATACTATATATATACCGTACATATAGTATTATCTTATACCTATCGTTATATAAGAAAAAACTTAGATAAAACAATTATTAATCCGTATTATTTATAAAATTCAAATAAACTTATAGTCGATTTTATAAGATTAAATATTATTAGTATTTTATCGTCGTCGTTTATAAAAAATTACTGCCCGAGATATTTTAGACTATAAACTTAGTCCCTTAAAAGTTACGGCTTCGCGTTTATTACTTACGCTTTAGTTATAAAGTACTAATTAATACGGTTATTTAATCCTATAAGAATTAAATATACCTATAGTCGATCCTATAAAATTAAATATTGTTAATATTTTATCGTCGTCGTTTATAAAGAATTACTACCCGGGGTTACTAACATTTTAGCTCTAACGTACCAATTAATACGCATCGTAGTATATTAATATCGCGTATAAAAGTATAATTCTAAGTAACAGTCGGTATTTTTATTTTAGTTTTCTTAATATATATATATACCGGAATTAATTACTTACTAATAACATTTAAAAAAAAATATAAAAGACATCCCGCGATAATATTAAACATTAAACCACGTAACAACTTAAAGGAATAACAAACTTACGAAACATAACACGAAATAATAAAAACAATAGTAGAAACAATAATAATTAGGTAAAAGTCCTCGCGACTAGTTTTATAAAAAAAAAGAACCTATTTATCGTCGATAAGCTCCCGACGGATGTCTTTTCGCCCGCTTATTTAATAAAGTCGGCGATGTTTCTTAGGTAGCGTATTACGAGTTTATCCGCGACTTAAGCTTTTTAGTTGTTAGGCTTTATACCCCGTAAGATAATAATATTGATCGAATTATCTTTATTATACCGGGCGCTTTTGTTAAAAAAGTACTAGTCGATAGCTTAAAGCGTTTTGTAAAAGTAGCAGGTAGTATAAAACGTATACTTAATAACTTGTTTTTTAATATTCCGAAAGTAATTATATAAGCGCGAAAGATAAGTCGCGGCTTATTCGTAGGTATAGAAATTAAGGTTCGAAAAACCGGCGTTATTTCTTTATATCGAAGCTTATATATTATTATAACGTAAAGTAAACGTACACGATAAGTATTACTTATTAATAACGCCGTTTTAATTAAATTACCGGTACTAACGTATAACGATATTTAGCTTAGTTTAGACTTTTTAAACGTATTAATTAATAAACGAAAATACAAATAGTATAAAATGTTAAAATATTTTAAAGTCTATACGACTCGACGTTTTCGTTAACTATTTTACCGGGGTTTCTACTACTCGTATTATAAAACGGCTCGGTACCGAAGTAAGTATAACTAGCCTACTAACGAACCGTTACTATCTCGTACTATCGGGGACGGGTAAATTTACGCGGGGTAATCGTTCCGTGTCTAAAATATTAGTTTTCTTTTGTCTAACAAGTATATATATATATTTATACGTTATCGCTTACGACTATCGGGTGTCGCGTAAAGTACGGTTTCCGGGGCGAAAAAGCGCGTATCTTTATCGCTGTCGATGACGACTAAAGCCGACTTGTATAAAAGTACGGCGATTTTATATAGCCCGGTTTAGTTTTTACGCGACAAAAAAAAATCCGTGTTAGGCTAGCTTACCGGCTTCAAACAAATGTCGTATTATACGTCGTAGTCGTATATTATATCTTTAATACCGTCTATAATATACCCTAGTATAAAACGGCGATAATTAGTCGAATTTATAAAAATACTTATAAAAGTCCGGTCGTTATATTCGACTAACGATAAAGTATAATTATATTTGTTAGGCTCGTTAAATAAAATATAAACAGCTCGAGTTTTTTCTTATCTACCCGCTCGCCCGGTCTACTAGACGTAATTAATTAAACCGTACGGCCGGCCCGCGTAAATAATAACCGTCGTACCCGGTATATTTATACTATAGCCTAGCGCCGTAGTCGCTACTAACTATATCTAGTTATCGTCGCGGTTAAAGTCTTTAATAAAGCGTACTCGTTTTTTAACGTCTAAGCCCCTATAGTACGACTTAACGTAAATAACGGTTACGATTTCTTCGTACATACTACGGGTTATATAAAAAATTAGTCTTTTACCGGGATGCCGTAAAAAAGCGTATTGGGAAATTACCTATTAAACGCGCGTAGTTATAGTATCGGTACTCGAAAAGAATACTAGGTACTAGGTATAAAGCTTATAGCTAGGTTAACGGTTAATTTATAAGTATAACGTATTTAGTATCTTTTTAAAGTTCTCTTCTAGGCTAACGGGTAAGGTTACCGTCAGAGCAAAAACGGGCACTTAGTCTTAGAAGAAAGTATATAGTTACCTTACGGCGCTTCGGTACGACGCGTCGGTTAAAACTACATAAGCCTCGTCGACTATAAAACGGCCGAAGAAGTTATTAGTAGCGAAATACCGAGCCTATGACTAAAAAGTAAATGTCGTCGTTACTTCGACTAGCAAAACGATCAGCTTATAGTACGGCGTATTTAGGCGTAAAGTATTAAAAAAATATACGGCTAAGTAATTAAAGTAAAACTAGTCTATACGGCGGCAAATATCGTCCATAACGGCAATATATAACGCTACTACGACTATTACCCCGGTTTAGTCGAACGTAGCTAAGACGAAAAAAAAAAAAAACTTACTAGCCGCCGTAGGTCGTATTAAAGCCCGTACCGTATAAAATATCGAAGCTAGTATTACGGTAGTCGTATTTCTTTAGCTCGACGAAAACCAAGCCGTCTTTTTACCGAATAAAATAACTAAGCCCCGGTCGGTTTTTTTATAGTAGTCTTTATTCTAAAGTACGGTAAAAACGCGGTGTCCCGCGTCGGCTAGCCTTACTAGTAATATACCTAAAAAAAACGCGTACTACGCGTTAGATACTTCTTAATATTAAGCGAAGCTTATAATAAAGCCGGAAAAAGTATAAACGGCTTTAACGTAACGTAAACGGGCTATCTGTAACGTATAGTTTACTTAAACGTTAATAACGGCGTTATAAATAACCGGCTCGAGAATATTAAAAAAACCCGGGATTTTACGTACTATAGTAATAACAATATACCTATAACGGCGCGTCGTAATACTTACTCCTATACTTTTCTAAAACAAAACGGTAAGTACAAATATTAAAACTAGTATATCCTACGGCCCGGGCTTAAGTAAAGTCCGGAATAAAAACCGAGCTTAGTCTCGCGTCGGGCGCGGCCGCTTAGTCAATTCCAAAATAAGGGTCTCGCCAAGCACGAGCCAAAAGACAAACGCGATAATAATATAACCGGCCGCGCGTAATAAAAATCGCGCGATTTACTTACTCGTCGCTACCGAAGCCGAAAATTTATCGCGGCTAGTAATAATTACTATATCGCCGTTATAAACGAAAATATTCCGTTAGTATACTAACGTATTTATAAAACGTAAGGCAGTCGTCTTAAAGCCGCGGCCGGGTTAGCTTATAAAAATATAAATTAATAGCATAAAGTTAGTCCGGAGTTTATCTATAAAAAGTAGCTATTATATAACGGCGGCGTAGTTTAAAATACCCGTTTTATTAAATAACATATACTTATTTATAATAATAACGGTAGCGTCGCCGGGGCATAAGTATTCGTTAAGTATCGTTATCGACGCGTCGGCGGAAAAATAGCCCGTAACGTCTTTAACTAAATCTATAACGAATACCTCGCGGGTAAATTCCTACTACCCGCCTAACAACTCGTTAACGACCGTAGTAGTATCGGTCAATAAGCCCCGGCAGACTATTTTAAACAGCTACACTTTAATTCGTTCCGACTCGTACTAAAATATATCGCCGTCCTCGGACTAGCTAATAGTTCTACGTTATAGCGTGTTTTACCGTATCCGCCGGAAAAACGTTAACTAGTTGATAATAGTCCCGTATATATAGTTAGTCGTCTAATATAATATTTTCTTATATATATCTATAAAACGGACGATACTATCGTAGCTATACTCTTCGTTAGTATTAAACAATAAAAACGAGGCGAAACGGTATACTTATATAAGCTAGACTAAGATTAAAGTATATCGGTCGGCCGTCTAAAAGCCGTAAAATATCGAGTTATACGCGATTATAAAAAAAAACATAAGGTGTTTTCCGTACGGCTTATTAAAAAAGCCGACGTTAACGTAGTAGTATAAAAACGACTTAATATACTCGCGTAAAATCGACTTTACGGCCGAACTAACCGGCAACGAGGATAACTCGACGGTATCTAAGTATACGTCGTCGTCGTCGTCGTCGTCGTCGCTATCTTCAATATTAATAAATACTATAGCAAAATAGTCTATTTTAAAGTTAGCGGCGATAATACTAGCTTACGTAATAATCTTTACTACTCGTAACTAAGCCTCGTCGTCGGGGTAAAAGCCCGTAGACATCTGCAAGGCGGCGCGGTTCTTAGAAGCAAACGACAAGACAAAAAACATAAAGTTAACGAACGCCTTATCGTAGTAGTCTTAAGCTTAGTACGTAAGTAAGCGACCAAACATAGCCGGCCCGGACTTATTTAAAGTAATACTCGTCAATAATAATCTCAGCTAGGACGGTATCTTATAAATATAACTAGGCTATTAGGACTAAGACTTAAAGAAAATAAACTATATATACAATAAGTAGTATTAGCTATCTAAGTACCGAATTACTTTAAGGTATTATTCTAACGTTTGACTAAACAATTAAACTTTGTTAAGACTAAATTTAGCTGTTCAAACGTTTAAATAAAAAACTACTTAAACTAAAACAACCGTTTAAACGTTTAAATAAAAAACTACTTAAACTAAAACAACTATTCAAACGTTTAAATAGAAAACTACTTAAACTAAAATAGCTATTTAAACGTTTAAACGAAGAACCGAGAATAGCTAAAATTAAATTTAACTGTTTAAACGTTTAAATAGAAACCTACTAAAACTAAAACAGCTATTTAAACGTTTAAATAAAAAACTACTTAAACTAAAACAGCTGTTTAAACGTTTGAACGAAGAACCGAGAATAGTTAAAATTAAATTTAGTTGTTTAAACGTTTGAATAGAAACTTACTAAAACTAAAACAACTATTTAAACGTTTAAATAAAGCACTAAAAACTACTAAAATTAAGCTATTTAAACGTATAAATAGAAAACTAAAAACTACTGAAATCAAGCTATTCAAACGTATAAATAGAAAACTAAAAACTACTAAAATCAAGCTATTCAACCGTTTAAATAAAAAACTAAAAACTACTAAAATCAAAATATTAAACGTCTCAATAGAAAACGGAAAACTACTAAAATCAAGTATAGCTATTCCAACGTTAAAATCCGAGAAGTTATTATTAAAACGTTTAAACTATAAAACTAAAAACTAACTTAAGTACGGAAAAACGTACACTCTAAAACTATTTAAATAAAAGTACTACTACAACAACGGTAGTATAAAAGTCTTAAATCTAGCTAGTTTTATCTCTTTAATCAAAACGATTAAAAGAAAAAAAACACGATAAATAAAACCAATACGTAGTGAAAAATAACATCTAAAGATATTAAAATAGCGCCCGGTTTTACGTAGCTATATACGTAAGCGGTAAAAAAATAAAGTACGATAAATAAATATAAAATAAGTAAATAAAGAAGTAGTTATAAAAGAAAAAAACAAACGAGAGAAAAATCAAAATAATAGAATCAAAAGAAAAAAACTAAGAGAAAAGAATCAAAAAAGAAGTAATAAAAATAAAGTAAAAAGAAGAAAAAAAAAAACCCGGGGAAAAAAAGAAGTAAAAAAAAAAAAAAATAAATTAAACGAAGAAATAAAAAACGGACCTAATAGAAAAAAAAAAAAAAAAAAAATAAAAAAAAAGAAAAAAAAAATAAAAGAAAAAAAAGAAACAAAAAAAAAGAAATAAAATTAAAAAAAAAAGGAAAAAGAAAAAAGGAGTAGAGTTTAAAAATAAAAAAAGAAGAAAACAAAAAGAAAGAAAAATAAACGGAAGCGGAAGAAACGGAAGAAGTAAAAAACAAAAAAAAAGAAACGTTTATTTACCCGGGAATAAACTACTAAAATAAATAAAATATCTTAAATAAAAAATACGTAGCAAAAAACACACACAACTTAAAACCTAAGTAGTATATCTTCCGCGGGATAACTTATCAACTACCCGTTCGACGCGTCTTTACTTTTAGTCCTCCTAACGGTTTTCTCGCGCCGTATACCCGCTATTTTTAATTTATCTTAGGCTAAAGCATTTTAGCTTAGTTTACTACGCGTTTAGTCTTCCGTTAATTTTACTCGTTCTATATTAAAATAAGTAGGACATATTAAATACGGAATACGTAGTAAAAAATATAAACAACTAAAACCTTTAGTTATAGTATTCGCCCGAAGATTTAACTAACGGAATATCAAACCTCGTAAGTTTTTATATTAAAAAGCTTTTTCTCGTATTTTAAAAGCAAAACTATATATAAATTATAGTACTTTAAAAAAAAGAAATAAGAAAGAAAAAAAACCCTAAATAAACGTAGTAAAAAAACTAGTCTTTTTTATACGTTATTTAAAAATTTACTAATTAAACATCCGTAAAACGCGTCTCCGCTTTTAGTCTTCTCGCGTCCTATACTATTAATCCTTACAATTAGTAACTTTTAATAGTCTCGGTAGCTTATCTTAATACCCCATACTAGAAAAACGCGGTTAGTCTTAGTCGTTTGAAAGAATAATATAGCGTCGTTTTTATATTTTTATTTATATTTAGTTTATTTTTCTTCGATTCGCATTTAGATAAAATTCTACCCGCCTTAAATTAAAATATATTGTTATTAACGTATTTTTTTTTAAAGTATTTATTACTATATATTATTCTATTTAATTTTTCGTATATTTATATAATAGATATTAAAAAAAAAAAAACGTAAACGTAAAAGCCTAATATAAGTTTTTTATTTATTTTTAATATCTTGTATTTTTATTAATTAAATTCGGTTTAATTTACTAAAAGTAAATAAAAAAATAAAACGAAGATTAAAACAAAAAATTTAAATTAAATCGATATTAAAAATATTTATACAAATAAAAAAAAAGAATTAAGATATTATATTTACTATACCGTATTATTCTTTAACTCGTATAAAATAAAAGTTAGAAATAAAAAGTCGAAATAAATATAAATAAAAAAATATAGTTAATTACTAGAATAAAAAAGCCCCTCGTCGTTTATAAAATCGCTTTTAAAAATTTCTTTAACCTCGTCTCTTTCGTTTTCGTTTACCCCGTTATTTTCTACCTCGTCTTTTACTTCCGCGTCGTTAAGTTTTTTTACTATATTACGTAAAACTACTTTATAAAACGTTAGCCTAAATAAGTCTTAAAATAATATATTATATAAAAAATACTTATTCCCGTCCCGCGTTATTTAAATACTAGAAATATAATTTACCTTTACGTTTATTTATTTTAGCCTACCGTCGAAAATTAGCCTTACGATAAATATATTACACGTATTATAAACTTAACGTAAAATAAACGTCTCGTCGGTAATAGCTTATATTACGGTACGAAACCTAGTTTTTTTTTTCCTTACTTTAGTACTTTCTATACGGTACCGGTTATACGTTATTATTATACTTTTCGGAAATAAAACAAATATACCGGGGCTAAACGTATCGACTAAAATCGTAATCGGCCGCCACGTATAAATTTTTTTCGAGAGCTAAGATACTAGTAAGGTTATTTTATCCGTTAAATATATATAAATCCGATCTTTTAAAAAACTACGCGTAATTTTTTCGCCGTTTAGAAACGCGGCTACCTCTGTATTCGTATAGTCTGACCGCGACTAATACGCCTACTAGTTAATAAAATCGACCTTACTTCGTAAAATCCGGATATTATCGGCTACGTTACACGTCGGTATATCGTGTAAGATAATATAGTTAAGTTATATTATAAAGCTAGTTAACTTTATAAAACCGACGCGACTTTCTTACGTCGACTTTTATCCCGTTACCGCCGTGTTCGTCGCCGTATTTTATAATACTTAACCGAGATGCCGTTCGGCTTCGTTGGTATATTATTTTAGAAAAACGTCGGTTAACCGTTTTCGCCCCCGGTTTTTAAAGACGTTAGTATATAAAACGACGGAAAATACTCGGACATCGTTTAACGAGACGATATTTACGAAATCTTTTTTTTCGAGCTAAGCGGCCGTTTATAACCGCCTTAAGCCGTTTTTATATAACGCGTCGTAAAGTATAAGCTCGGCGCGTAGTTTCTTTTATAAGACGTAGACGAAGCTACGTTTTTACGCCGTCGTTTTTTTATAAAACGTAGTCGGACGAATTAAAAGAAAAAAAGTCGCGTCGTTAGTTATAAACGTTTCGTCGATTAGATAGGTTTCGGCTTAAATTAGTATCGTATATTAGAAGTCTTGTAACGTATTTATAACGAAGTCGGTTAGTAAATATTATAACAGCTTTTTTTTGTCTAACTTTTTAGACAAGCTTTCGAGAAACTTAATCGTTAATAAGCGGTACTTTTTCCGAATTACTTTAATAAACGCGGGCTATACTTCGTCTTAATTATCGTACTACGTGTCGGCGGCGGTAACGGATACTAATATCTTAGTCGTATTCGTCGGCGGCCGCGGGGTAAAAGCACTTTGAAAAAAGAAAGATAAATTTAACGTAAGACGCGACGAACGTATATTTATCCGGGCGTATTTCGTAAACGGTAGACGAAGTAATAAATCGTTTATTACCCGACGACGTTTCGTCGTTGTCGTTATAGTCGCGGCTAAAGAAATAAATAGAAAAATAAAAAGGTATAAGTTTATACTAGTAAAAATCGGATTCGTTCTTAGCGATATATATAAACGACCGATAGCTTTCGTCGCGCCCGATTCGTTCGCGTTTTAGTATAAATAAAAAGCCGCGATAAAAAAAAAACGGAACGATTTACGCCGACGACGTTATACGCGTATCGTACGAAATAAAAACAAAGGCTAAAAAGACCGAACGGCGTAGTATATTTCTTTATTTTTATTTCTATATAAGTCTTTTAAATTTACAATCTACGTAATAGTTTTTTAACGTTTCTCGTAGTATTAGTACTATTATTTGAAAATAAAGGTAGTTGTATCGGTGTTTTATTGTTTTTTTTTAAACGAAAACGAATTATAGTATTTTTTCGTTTTGATAAAAGTATTTATATATTATTACTAATAACGGCTAGTTTTTTTTTTTTTTATAAAAGTATTTTTAGTTTATTACTTATTAACGCGTAGCTTTAGTTTATAATACTTAGTCTATTTACTTTTTTTTTTTTTTTATCGACGAATATAGCTAGTAAGGCAAATTTTATTTAAATAATTAAACGTCTCGTTTTCGACAATATTTTCTTTTTTTTACGAGAAAAAATATCTTTAGTTATTTTATTTTATTTTTTTACGAAAATAGTTTTTGTTTAATCCGAGGCCCCGGTTTATTAGGTTATTAAAGTATCTTAAGTATTAAAGTTAAGTATACTTATATAATAAATAGTAAAAAAACTACGTTATTTATTCCGATATTATTTTTTTTTCGTCTTTAAGATTTTATATATTGTTATAATAAAGCGACTACCCGTATACCTAAAACGTCCTCGCGCGGGAAAAAACTATAGCCGCCGGATTAGTAAAACTCGGACAACACGGCCGACGGGAGCTCGTATTTAGTTACCTATTATAGTTTACTTCTAAAACCCGCGTGTGTTTTTAACCGAGTCGTTTACGTTATAAGTTTAGCCGTTAGTATCGGGTCGGTAAATATTTATCGTATCTTACTTGTCTTCGTTATTTATAACTTCGTAAACGTTTAGCTTCGTTATAGACTATCGAAGCTCGTCGAGTTTAATGTTTATACCGAGAAACGGTAAGAGGTAGACTAGTATATTTTTTTTTTTTTAGTAAAGTCTCGTTGTTTTAGTTTTTAGTATATATTACGTTACGTACGATATTTAGTATAGTTTGTTAATTTTCTTTTAAGTAAGATACTAACCGATAATACTACCGATTAATTAATAATAACTATATTTTATTACGTTAACGGTAATACGGGGGCTTAACGACGTATTTTAACCCGCGTCGAGTCCGAGTGTTATTCCGAGTCCGATTTTACGAACTTAGGTAAAACGGTCTTATAGCCGGTAATAAGCTACTATATCTTTACTTATACCGTAAGCGACGTAAAGTACGTATACGTCGTATATTTCGATTTAAATATACTTATCGATTAGAATTTTAATACCGTTAATAGTCGATGTCTTCGTCGACGCCCGATATAACTTACGACAATAACGACTACGTAGCTTACGGCGATACGTCTATAACGTACGACGGCGTAAATATTACGTACGGTAACGACGAAGATATAGACTAAAACAAACGTAAAGTTATATACTAAAACGAAAACGCGAATATATATTAAAACGAGGGCGAAAGCTTATATATCGACGATAACGAAAGCGAAAAAATAAACGATCGGGAAGAAGAAAAAAGTTGGTATAATATTAACGGCGACGAGGCGGACGGCTTTACCGATACCGATACCGACGAATAAGAACTATATAGTTTATAGCCGCCGTACGAGCGTTACGCGGCGTTTTTAACTTAAGCCGATATATACGTATAGCTCGAAGACTAAACTATTACGTTTACGTAACGTTTTACTCGACGGATTACGTATATCTTTTGTATCGGCTTTATAACGTGTCTAACCGAAGAATACGCGCGTTAAAAAACGGTTTATAACGTTAGCTACTTTTTTTATTATAAGTTAGAAATAACGTATAACACGCCGCCGACCGGGTATAGTAATACGGTATCGAAGTAAAGTAATCCGGCTTTGTCGACTTTCGGGCTAGGTTGTTTAATACGACCGTTTAGCTAAAGCTATCTTAAACTCGAACGGATAAACTTTTTTTCGGCGCCGATATTTAAGGTATAGTATAGCGGTTAGCCGGACTAAAGCCGACATTAAAACGTTTAAATTTATTTTTACCGTAACGACTTACCGTTATAAGTTATAGATCGGGCGGTTTACGACGTCGATAGTTTTTTATATATTACGTACGATTTAAAAGACTTTGTAGGGCCGTTCGAAGTCGCCGTTACGCCGTAAATTAAGTTTTTATTAACGAAAAATATTTATATTTATTTATCGGTCGAAACGGATAATAAACTTTTCCGTGTCTTTATTTACCGTATCCCGTATATTGTTTTAGTACGGCGGGGCGCCGATATTATTTATATATTTTTTTTTAATATATATAAAGAAAAAACTAAAAAAACGTTGCCGCTGCCTAACGTTTTATACGTTATGTTTTTTACTACGTTTATTTTACCGAGCTTTACGTTTATTAAGTCTAGCTTTACGTATTACGTGCCGTCGAACTATATAAAAGCACGGGTTTTATCCCGTATTACTATTAAAAAAATAAGCTAACGGAACGGCCGTAAAAAGACGATTTAAGTTACGTATAACGATACTAACTTCGGCTACTTATAGTAAGTTATACGTATAACGTTCGATAAAACGGAATGTCTTTCTTATCCCGGTAACGCGTATCTTACCGAGTACGAACGCGCCGACTTATTTTTATTTAATCGTTTTATATTTCTATACTATAACAAAAATATTAAGCTCGCCTTTTAAACCGCTTCGACCGTTATTGGGACACCGCCGTTTACGGCGACGTTTACGTTAGATGTTTTTTGGACGAGTATACGGCCGTCGGTCGTTTTTTTCTTTAGTACTTTTTAACTACCGTTATTTGATATATTTTAAAGCCCCGATCGGCGGCGGTAATATATAAATTTTACCGCCGAGTTTTTCGTTAGTTAGACCGGTTATATTATACTCGTACGGCGGTATTATTAGTATAATACGTTATTGTTTTTAAATAACGACGTATATATAGCTTTATTTAAAGCTACCGTTACCGAAGCGCGTATACTTAGCGACTCGTTCGCGACTTATTACCGTTATAACGCGCTTAACGAAAAAAAAGACGACTTAAATAAAAATTTTCGTATGCCCGATAGAAATAATATGCCCGCGTAATAACGCGCGGCCAACGAAAAAACGAACGTTAACGGGTCGGTTGCCTAGTTTTTTTTTTCGATTCCGTTCGCGGTTACTACTACGTATTTTATACGTTTTTTACGCGATACGATTTCGATTACGTACGAGCCGCGGAAAATAAACCCGTTACGGCGCGACGGCGTTATATATATCTAGTCGTATACGGTCGAAGAAAGACGGTATAACGACTTCGGTATTTAGGCGTTCTCGTATTTTAAACTATACGACTTCGGTTACGATATAAATGTATAGACTAGTTTCGCGAAAAAAAGTAAGGTGTCGGCGAACTTAAACGGCGTTTATACGGCGTTATTATCGTCGTGTTAGCGTTTATCGTATAGCTTATTAAACCGCGTACGCCCGTTTAGTTAGCGTTTCGAAATCCGCGTTACGACGGTTTTAAACCGGGCGGTATAAAAAGCGGAAGAAACGTAGGCGACGTTCGTTTACGGGGACAAGTTACCGCGGCTTAAGTATTTAAATAAATAGCCGGATTTAACGATAGTACGCGCCGATATAAATATTTGTATCGACCGTAACGCGTTTTATATCTTCGATACGCGGTTATATAATAACTTTATATAAACGAGTCTCGATAAGTACGTGCGGCTTTTCGACTATATTATAGTCGTATATAAAAACGGTACGTAAACCTCGTAAACGGCCGCGGCGTTTTTTACGTTCGTCGTCGTCGTTTTTTAGTAGTTTATTAATTACGGTTTCGATAAAGTACGGTACTCGTTTATAGCCGTTTTTTTTACTAACGCGCCGATTACGATTAAGCCTAACGTATTACTTAAAGTACCGCGCGTTAAGCTCGGCGTTCGATATACTTTAGCCGCGCGGGGCTTTAGTTTTTTCTTTACGACGGGTATCGACTAGTATAGTCTATATTTATAGTACGACGTAATTAGTTAAATTTAAGTTCTTTAGTTAACGGCTACGACGTATTAGTAGTGCGTCGGGCTCGTTACGGCGGCGTACGGCGTGTTTGACTAAATCGTTTACGTAACGTACGACGTTACGATTTTTTACGTAGTAAACGGCGATATTATTTTATCGATTTTCGCGTAATTTATACTAAACGTATACCTAGATAGTATTTATAACGCGTTTTCCCGTACGACGCCGACCGTAGACGAAAGTAACGCGTTCCGGCCGATATTTAGTAAAGTTTACGCGGCCGCGTAAAAGGACGGGCGTAAGTATACGTTGTTAACGAAAACTAACTATTACTTTTAATCGCCTCGATAGTACTTTTAGTAAGTTTTTATTACGGCGAAATATTTTATTACGCGGAAACGTATTAAGAAGTATACGTACTACGTTATAGTTTAAAAGGTCGTCGACGTTTTAGACTATAGTATATACTCCCCGTTTGTATCGGCGTAGCGGTTTCTCGTTGTTTTATACTACCGGTTTTATTAGTAAGTCGGCTATATTTTTTACTTTTATAATACGAACGGCGTATTATCGGTGACGACGAAACCGTATAAAAACCGACTCGTATTATATATACGACTAGTATAAGCTAAAAGTAAAATACCGGCGACCGCGACGACCGAAAACGAAATTACTATCGTATTACGGACCGATATAAAAACGACTATACCGCCGTTACGGAGTCCGTATAAAAAAACGCGGCTAACCGAGATAGACTTTATACGGCGGTCTATTAGTTTTTTATAAAACCGTCGCGTACGGCCCGGCGGCTTTTTTATATTTTTATACTTTGTTTCTAGCCCGTACGAGATGGTATACTACGTTTCGAAACCGGTTTTTTTAACTACTACGTACTTAATTTTTCTTTAAGTCTAATCGATTTTTTTTTTATTTCTAGTAAAGTATACTATAAATAGTAAAAAGCGGGCTAATAACGAAGACGTTATTTAACGACCCCGCGGCCCGATAATAGGGATAGCTACTTACGTCGAGGTAAATCTTAGTTACTGGCAAACGGCCGTGTAAATAGAAGTAGAAAAACAACGAATCTACCCGACGGCAAACTTTTATTTAGGTTAAAGTAGGTTCGTTAACGTCGACTCTTTCGATAGTATTCGAGTTTAGTCGAGAAGATTTACGGGCGTAAAAATTAGTCGAAGTTAGTACGACTTTCGAGCTATAGCGGGAGTTCCGGTAGGAGTTTAGAATACGGTAAGATTATAATACGGTTTTTAAAATATTACGGGTAAGTAGTTAAGCTTTACTTTAGTCTCGGGCGGGATAAAAACGTCGTTAATCGAGACGAATTAACTATAAATTTAAGTACTTATTTAAAACGAGATTTACTTTAATATCGGCCGGGGCTAATATAAGTAAAAAACAGTAATTACGAAAAAAAATATATTAATATTAAGCCGTTTAATTTTAGCTTAGTTATACCTATTTTCTATCGGATCGTAAAAGCTATATTATTCGCCGTACTAATCGATATAGTCTTAGTAGCTAACGTAGTAGCTGCTAAAGTAACTAGTATATCTCGTCACTTAATATATATTAACTCGCTTCGTTTACTTACGACGACGTTTTTATACTAAGCTTATATAAGACGAGGTATTTTAAAAGTCGAAAAAGACTAAAACGATGCTAAAAATACTATTAGGTTTTTTTTTAAAAAACTCGATAAATTAATAGAACGTATCCGAGGTTTAGAAAAAAAAGGTAACGTTAGATAGTACTTAAGTTTATACTATAACGCGTATATTATAATAACCTTAAAAAAGCTAATCCGCGTCGGGGGACGTAGTCGATATAACCCCCGAGAGGTATTCTATAGCTATAGATTGTCGTCCGTTAATATACGAATAGTTAATAATAAGATGACGTACGATATAGCTTACGCGGTCGTCGACTTTACGTATTACGCGCGATATCGTTTATTTGTAGTAACGTACGTTATTTTATTTAAGCCTAGTAAATTTAAGTCTTACTTTAATACTAGACGTTTTTTTTATTTTCGCCTTTTTTATATTATACGACTTCGTTTTTTTTTTTATTATACTAGTATCTTCGTTTTTTTAGTACCTTCTTTTTTTTTTCGTACCTTTTTTTTTTTTTACTCTCGTCTTTTTGTATATTTTCGTTTTCTTGTATACTTTCGTCTTTTTGTATACTTTCGTCTTTTTATATTTTTTTCTTTTTCTTATACTTTCTTCTACCTTTTGTACTTTCTTCTACTTTTCGTATACTTTCTTTTTCTCGTACTTTCTTTTTTTTTTTATATTTTCTTTTACTTCTTATACTTTTTTTTACCCTTCGTATACTTTTTTACTTTTCGTACTTTTTTTTTCTTCTTATATACTTTTTTTTACTTTTCGTATACTTTTTACTTTTCGTATACTTTTTTCTTTTCGTATATTTTTTTTTTCTCGTACTTTCTTCTTTTTTTTATACTTTTTTTTACTTTTCGTATACTTTTTTTTTTTCGTACTTTTTTCTTTTTTTTGTACTTTTTTTTACCCTTCGTATTTTTTCTTCTTTTCGTATACTTTTTTTTTCTTATATATTTTTATCTTCTTATATATTCTTTTACTTTTCGTACCTTTTTCTTTTTTTTGTACTTTTTTTTACCCCTCGTACACTTTTCTACCCCTCGTACTTTTTTTTTTTTTTTATACTTTTTTCTACCTTTCGTATATTTTCTACCTTTCGTATACTTTTTTTTTCTTATATACTTTCTTTTTTTCGTACTTTCTTTTTCTTTTACTTTCGTCCTTTTGTATTTTTTTCTACTTTTCGTATTTTCTCGTCTTCTCGTATACTTTTTTCTTTTCGTATATTTTTTTCTTCTCGTACTTTTTTCTACTTTTCGTATACTTTTTTTTTCTTATATACTTTTTTTTTTTTACACACTTTTTTCCTCTCGTATTTTTTTCTACTTTTCGTATATTCTTTTCTTTTCGTACTTTCTTTTTTTTTTTATACTTTCTTCTACTTTTCGTATATTTTTTTTTTTTCGTACTTTCTTCTACTTCTCGTACTTTTTTTTCTTTTTATATATTTTTTTCTTTTTATACTTTTTTTTCTTTTTATATATTTTTTTTTTCTCGTATTCTTTTTTTTTTTTATATACTCTTTTTTTTTTATATTCTTTTTTTTTTTTATATACTTTCTTCTTTTACTTTCGTCTTCTTATACTTTCTTCTACCTTTCGTATTTTTTCGTCTTCTCGTATACTTTTTTTTTCTCGTATATTTTTTTTTTCTCGTACTTTTTTCTACTTTTCGTATATTCTTTTTTTTTTATATATTTTTTTCCTTTTATATACCTTTCTTTCTTTCGTATTTTTACTTTTTTTTTCCTACTTTTTTTTTTTTCTTCTTACTCGTTTTAACTTTTTCGCTTTTACCGATACTTTCGTTTATCTACCGACTTTTTCGTTTTCTTTAGTTCTTTCGACACAGCCTTACGAAGCTAAACTAGCCAAAACAATAATAATAATGATACTAGACAAAAAGTTAGTAGTATGTCGATAGTTAGAAGAGTACGTTGCGATCTTATAAGTTGATATAATAATAACGCGCCGACGGCGTAGTTAAAAAATAGGAAGACTACCGATATAACGAGTATACTAAGCTATAAAGTAAAAATATACGTTTAATATTTATTTATAGAATCGTTAGCGTAAAGCTATAGTTAAGTCGGGTTAAATTTCGTTAATATAGTTATTACTCGTACCGTCGTCCCGTTTTTCGTACTTTTAAGCTTTTTCTCGTTTTATTTATTTTCTTTCCGTTCGACTCCGTACGTTTTTACCGATATTTTCGTTTATCTTCCGACTTTTTTATCTTTTCTTCCGTTTTCCGACTTTTTTATCTTTTTTTCCGTTTTCTCGATATAACTTTACGAAGCTAAATTAGTTAAAACAATAATAATAATAATATTAGACAAAAGGTTAGTGGTATATCGATAGTTAAAAAAATACGCCGCGATCTTATAAGTTAATATAATAATAACGCGCCGACGGCGTAGCTAAAAAACAGGAAGACTACCGATATAACGAACATACTAAGCTATAAAGTAAAAACATACGTCTAATATTTATTTATAAAATCGACGGCGTAAAGCTATAGATATATCGGGTTAAATTTCGCTAACATACTTATTACTCGTACCGTCGTCTCTTTTTTAATATATTTAAGCTTTTTCTCGTTTTATCTTCTTCTTCTTAACTTCGTCTTCTATCTTTTTCCCGCTCGCTTTAACTTTTTACGTTTTTACCGACACTCTCGTTTATCTACCGACTTTTTTATTCTTTCTTCCGTTTTCTCGATACAACTTTACGAAGTTAAACTAGCTAAAACAACAACAATAATAATACTAGACAAAAGGTTAGTGGTATATCGATAGTTAAAAAAGTACGCCGCGATCTTATAAATTAATGTAATAATAACGCGCCGACGGCGTAGCTAAAAAAATAAAAAGACTACCGATATAACGAGTATATTAAGCTATAAAGTAAAAACATACGTTTAATATTTATTAGTGGGATCGACGGCGTAAAGTTATAGATATGTTATTTTAAATTTCGTTAATATAATTACTACTGTTGTTGTTTTTAAGGCCTTAAGCTACTTTACGGTTAGCTATACGTAACGAAAGTAACTATTAGCTTATCTATATTAAAGTAAATACTTAATAGACTTATATAATAATAGACGGTTTATATTAAAGTAGATACTTAATAGACTTATATAATAATAGAATACTAGTAGCGTTAAAGTAGATACTTTCGCGGCCTTATATTCTAGCCGATAACTATCTAAAAATTCGGTTTATATATTATTCTTATAAATTATTTTTAAAAAATATTCTCGTATAGTTATAACTATAAAATTTATATGTCTAAAAAGCCAAAATAAAAAGAAATATATTTATATCTTAAATTTATTTTATAATATTTTATTTTATATTTAAATAAATATAATTATTAATTCAAATCTTTTTCTTAAATTAAATATTATTTTCGTAAAGAATACTTCTAAAAGTATCTTTTTAACTAAAGTATTAAACTATAGAAAAAACGTTAATTAAATATATAACTAAAAGCGAAAACTTATATTTAGTACTATCCCTTTAACCGCTAAAATATAACTTTTTAAGTAAGTCTTTTGTTAACATTACGATACGCTTCTTAGCTAAAAGGTACCGCTACTTTTAACGAACGTCTCTAAAATAATTATATATAAAGAACTCTATTACATTGAATTATATATTTTCGGATAGATATAATTTCGATTCTTGTCGAAACTAGAAAACTATAAAATTACGACAAAATCTTTTTTATTTTTAATGCTTTTTATTTATAGTTTGATATATATTTTAATCGAAGTAAAGATTACAGCTAATTAAAAAAATATTAAAGAAAAATATCATATTCTAACGGTCAAAAAAATAGTACGTAAAAGTAAATACTCTCGTAGTTTTACGTGTTTAGTAGTTCGTCTTATAGCTATATATATTAGTAAGTAATTGTCTAAATTAAAGTAGCTATTTTTACGACTTTACGTAATAGTAAGTAACTAATTAGTTTATAGTTAATCTATATAGCTATACGTACTCGTTTTAATGCCACGTGAAACTAAATGTTAGTCGTTAGTTGAGACTAATTATAAAGGCTATAAGGCTTACTTTTCGACTAATTATAGCAATTTAAATAAAGCTAGTTTAGTTTCGGTAGTAGATATTTCTATAGGGTTTTATTGTTATATTTAGTATGTCTATAGACGCTATAATACCCCCGGTATATATATATAATTTAGTTTTATCTTCAATATTACTTCTTAATTACTTCGAAATTACTTTTTAATTACCTCGAGATTACTTTTTAATTACTTTACTACCGTATCTCGAATTCTTATACTTATAACTTTAGGACTATATTAACAAGTTTTAATTTCGACCCCGTAAAATATACTATATTACGGCGTTTATATATAAGTAAGTATCTAGTATACTTTATTTATTTATCTACGAGAATAAAATATATTGATGCTTTAGTTATAGCGAAGCTCGACGACTAACTTAGTAATATACCGTTGTTATCTAATAGCGATAATACTTTACTTACCGTTATCGACGTACTACCCGAAGAAAAAACCGCGACGTTACGTAAGCTATAATAAAAGCTAACTAATACCGACGACGAATAAACTAAGTTTAAGCTATACTTAAAGTATCGTAACCGTCTTTTTAAGTAAAGCTCCGAGATAGATAAAACTATATATGCTTACGATAATATCTTTAAGTAATCTGCTATATATAAGAAGATACGTACGACCGTCGAGTAAAATATCGACGGTAAACCGGTAAGTTAGTCGGATTAGTACGTATTCGTTGTTAAGGCTATATCCGGACGGCGTTACGCGCGATTATTTTATGGTATACGGACTAAATAAGGCGACGAGATTATAGATTATTATAAACTTTAAAATAAAAGTCTATACTTCTTTAAAATACTCGTTACGTTAACTAGTTATAGTTTCGCGGCGGCCGTCTTTTACTTAAATAAAACTATAGCGTTACGACACTTTAGTATAAAGAACCGTTATTTAAATACTAGTAGCGTATTTTTAGTAACGACGTCGGATATTTATGCCGCGCGACGAAAACTACTTTTATTAGTAAAGCCGGTCGACGATATCGTACTTTTTTTTAGCTTTGTCTTAGATAAATATAAATTATTTATATCTGTTGCGTTAGTTAGCCCGGCCGCGTCCGATATAAAAACTATAGGTACGTAGTTTTTATAACCGGCTAGTAGTAGTAACGAAGTAAACTTTATTTAAAACGACGACGAAAACGGCGGCGATACGGCTACTAACGAACTCGTGTTAGCTACGGATTAAATAGCCGACGAAAGTAGTTAAGATATAACTGTATACGAGTTAAAACCGGCTTTTAGCTAGGCCGTAGATAATAGTAACGATAATAATAACGGCGGCGGCGTTAACTATATACTCGGGTTAATAACTACTTAGCTCGACGAAGATAACGAAGACTATAATAACGGCGGTACTATTAGGTATATAAACGAAACAACCCCCGCTTAAGCCGTAAACGATAATAACGATAATAATAACGGCGGCGGCGTTAGCTACGTACTCGGGCTAATAACTACTTAGCTCGACGAAGATAACGAAGACTATAATAACGGCGGTACTATTAGGTATATAAACGAGACAGCCCCCGTTTAGGCCGTAGACGATAACAACGATAATAATAACGGCGGCGGCGTTAGTTACGTACTTAGGCTAACAACTACTTAGCTCGACGAAGATAGCGAAAACTATAATAGCGGCGGTATTACTAGGTATATAAACGAAATAACCCCCGTTTAGGCCGTAAACGATAGTAACGATAACAATAACGGCGGCGGCGTTAGCTACGTATTCGGGCTAATAACTACTTAGCTCGACGAAGATAACGAAAATTATAATAGCGGTAATATAACTAGTTATATAAACGAGATAACTTTTACTTAAGCCGAAGATAAAAATAAAAACGGCGGCGAGACGGAAAATCTAATACTAACGCCGGTACGCGCTTAAGTTTTAGCCGACGACGATAACGGGGTAAAAGTAATATAAGTTAGTAACGCGTTATATTTTACTACGCGTCGGTCGACTTATTTATAAGTGTTGTAGTAGTCGTTCGCCGAGTAACCCGTACTTTATATAAATACGATACTATTTATAATACCGCGGTTAGTAACGAAGCGTAAAATATATACTAACTCGCCCGCGTTAGTATTAACTTTTAAAATAAAGACGCCGTATATACTAGCTATAGTTATAGCTATATCTATAAAAAAACGACGTAAGTAATAACTACCGTAATAAACGTCGCTTACGGCTATATATAACTACTTTTTAGTCGACACAACGTCCGACGACGCCGCGTTAGCGGTATTACTTTCGTTATACTTATAGTATAAAAATATTATATAAGTAACGTTAAAAAATAATACCGTTAACCGCGGTAATACTTATACGGATAGCTAACTCTCGCTAACGTTACTTTAAGCCGGGGCGGCTATTAACTTCGCGTTCCGTAAAGCCGTACTTTAAAGCTTTTAGCCGCTTGCCGACGTTAACTTAGCGGACTATATAAGTACGTATAGATTTGATACCGGCCGGCTAGTTTTTACCGTTCTATTACGGGTTATTCCGCTTTAGATTAACGCGGCGACGAACGAAGTCGACGTTTACGTAGTTAGACCGGTATAAATACGGCGTCTCGTTAGTACTAGAACGTTATCGGCCCCGATCGTCGTTTATATACCGTTTATAGCTATATACGACGTACGACTTATTTAAAAACTTCTCGACGAGCTTAGTAGTAATAAGTCGTAAGTTAACGTATAGGTTCCGTTTAGGTCTTTATATAAAGCTTCTTTTACCGATAAAAGTCTCGAAGTAATCCGTGCTTGTTTTTAATATAATATACCGCCGGCCGACGGAGATCCGTGGAATATCTTCGACTTACGAAACCTTTTCTTACTAGTGTAAATATCGACGTAGCTAGCGGGTTTTAACTACCGTTTTTTTAAGTCTATATAAGCCGTCTACGATATTAAAGAAGCGGAAACTTACCGTTTTAAACGTACCGTCGTTAATACGTAGACGGATATATTTAATTAAATACTACTAGCGGAAAGTAGGTATTAAACCGCCTTTTATACCGATAGTTATAAGCTCGGTATATAAATTCGAGTCTAAGAAAGATATATTAGAATTAACTAGTTCGGCTACGTAATACGCGACGAGCGGCGGTAATAAATATAATAGCTTACGGCCGTTACAACGGTTAGCTAATAGCTATATATAATACTACGGCTAAACGACTATATATTCTTTTTAAACGGTACGGTTTATTTTATCTTTAAACCCGTCGGCGTATAAATAATAACCGTCGGCGGCTATCTCTTTTAAGCTTTTACGTTAGATTTTTAAGCGGACGTAATAGAAGACTAACTAAAATACTTAAACGCGATAAACGAAGATATAACGAAAACGTTACCGGTATACTTTACCGCGGCTAAGGCTGCCGTTATTCTTCGCCTCGGTTCGGACGCGTCGACTACTATTATACGGCGTATTAACGACTTAATTACGCGCGTATAGCCCGGGCCGTTTTTGTCTAAGACTACGACTTAAGGTAAAGTCGATAATTTAAGCTAAACGGACTAGTAGCCGTGTTAAAACGTAAAACGCGAAGCCGGCTACGGCTTTAACGATAACGCGGTTAACGTTCTAAACTAAAATATAGCTATAGACGACGCGTACGCGCGACCGGCTACGCCGTTAATAAATAATATATACTACGACGTAGGTATAGTATACGAAGCCGAAGTAGGCGACGAGGTATAAGACTAAGAAAAAACTAAGGACGAAGTTTGTTACGCTCGTACTAACGAGGATATAGCCGACGCGGACGACGGCGTTGTTATATACTAATATACGATAGTTATCGACGAAAACGAGTACGAGGATATAGTATAAAATATATACGGCGCCGATATAAAATAAAACATAAAAAGGAAAAACGACGAAGCCGGCTATCGGAAAATACGGCTTTAAAACGTAAAGGTACGGGCGGCTATTAAGGTATAGCGATAAGCGACGGTATATACGAGTTAATTAGTCAAATATAATACAAACTTTATTTTTTTTACTGTACGAATAAAGTTAACTAGTCAAATATAATATAAACTTTGTTTTCTTTATTGTACGAATAAAAGGCGGCGTACCGCTCGTAGTGTTAAAAGGCTACTATTTTCCCGGCAACGCTTTTATGTTAGCGGCGCCGTATACGGATACTAATTACGTTGCCGTTTTAGTTTAACTATTAGATACCCCCGCCGCCGTTATACTTATCGTTTACGCTTATAGTACCGCCGCTTTAGGTACGTCTTTATCGTTAAGTAAATACGTAACGAGGCTAGCGCGACGTACGTATACTAGTACTAAAGAAAAAAAATACGACTAGCCGCGGCGTACTTATTGTTCTTACAACTAAGTACTTAATAAGGAAAACGCGACTAGCCGCGGCGTACTTACCGTTTTTATAACTAAACGCGTAATAAAGAAAGTACGACTAGCCGCGGCGTACCTACCGTTTTTACAACTAAACGCGTAACAAAGAAAGTACGACTAGCCGCGCCGTACCTACCGTATTTGTATAGGTAAATATTTACTTTACTCGGTTTTAATATATAAAATGAATTTTTTACTATTACTAAATAAAACTTATCTTTTACGTCTACTTTATCGAGTTTATTCTACTTTTCTTTTATTTACTTTATTTTTTCGTACTATCGACTAAAATACCGTAACCGCCGACGTTATTTTTTTTTCGTTTATCGACTCGACCTTTTACTATTTTATTTAACCTATTACGTTACTTTCTACGATTCGACTAAACGCCGTGTGTTTTTTCTACGACGCGTTTACTTTTTAAACAACTAGCTATAGTAAGTCGAGCCCGATCCCCGTAAGTAGAAGAAACCGTTAATTTAAGTTAGAGTAGATAAACTAACGTTTTACGGGCTTTATCGCGTTTATTATAGTTTCGTTTAAAATCGATACGTAGCTACGCGCGGCTCGGTATAAAGGTGATATTTTTTTTCTTATGTACGTGTTACGTACTACGGCGTCGGCTAAAGCTAGTAATATATATAGAAATGTAATAAATTTATTTTACAGCTATACGTTCGCTACGCGTATAATATTTTATGACCTTCCGCGCCGACTGTACGGCGTATTTTTTTTTGCCCGCGTTGGCCCCGCGTCGGGTAGTTCGATAGTTATACTTTACTAACTAAATCGCGATATTTTACGTCTTACTACTTTTTTTGTCGAATTTTAGACCGAGACGGTCTCCGTTATAAATAACGTACTTCGTTTAGCCCGTACCGCGATTTTAGCCGAGTACGGCGCCGTTATCGTAGACGTCTTCGTTACGTAGTAGCGGATCCCGTTTTTTATACCGTAGACTACGACAAACGCGCGTTATATCTCGACATCGATTACTATTTCCGTTCGTTATTACTTTATAGTATACGACGTTGCCGTTTTATTATTTTACGAGTTGTACGAAGTAAAAGTACTAGCCGCTTTCGAACGTTATAACGTTAATAGTAACGGATAAGTTACCGCCCGTTAATAGGCGTAGCTTATTTTTAGCCTATAAGCCGATGTTCTATAAGATCCGGGCGATAAGGCGTTTTTTAAAAGTACGGTAGTTACAGCCGATATAAACGAAGGGCGGGATAGCAGTACGGACTCGGACGGTATTATCTAACTATTAGTAGTATAAAAAAAAAGTGCCGTAAACGTTTTTGTTTTTTATGTTTTGTTTTTTGTTTTTTTTTTATTTTTATTTTAAAAGGCGGTAGAAGTTTTATAAGATTTATATAGTTAACGAGTTTACGTTTTACGAAAATAAAAGTTAAGTCGGTAATTATATATTATAGCTACTATAGGTATAAGTCGTATAAGTTATTATCTTTTAATCTACTTAATAAGTTTTCGTTTTCGTTACTTTTTAACTCGCGCGCCGTTTTTAATAGATACGTCTATACGGCTACTTCGATAACGGCGCCGGCCGTCGAATAACCGATTATAAGCCGAGGTATTACCGCGCCGTCGTCGTCGTTATTACCGGTCGTTAGTTAGCTCGTAGCCGAACTACCGTTTATTACGAAACTTAATAACGTTAGCTTCGAAAAAGTTTATTCCGATACCCCGTTACGTTATAAAGTTTCGACGGCCGTAATTATAACCGGCGTCCGGCCTTTAGCTAACGGGGTAACTAAGTTAAAGGTTAAACGTAATATAGTAGTATAAATCGTTTTTATATTTTCTTCGTTTTTTTATTTAGCGTATTCCGCCGCTTTACGAAACGAAAAAAAATTTAACCGCCCGGGATCGTCTCGTCGTTTTAAGTAATTGTTAGGTTTTTAACTATTCGTTGCCTCGGGGGTAACGACGATATCGCCGTAGTTACCGGTAAAAAATACGATACTATCTTTTAGTTAGTCCGTTATTTCGGCTAGGTGTATTTAGTACGTTATAATATTTTCGACGAGCGGGCGGGCTTCGTAAAACGGAAAATAAAAATTATACTCGTCTAATAAGGTAGACACTAGTTATAGCTTTTAGATATAAATTAAGTTTAGTTTAGTTAAGTCGGCTAAGTATTATATTAACGGGCTATTTATACCGCCGTCTTTAATACTTACGGTAATTTCTTTTATTAAGGCGTTATAAAAAAAACTATACGACCGCTAACGTAGCTCGAGTAACGAGTCTTTTAACGTATTCGCGAGTTCCTCCTTGTGTTTGGGATCGCCCGTTTTAGCTATAACCGTAAGTTATTTTAGTACGGAAAGGATGTTTCCGTATAACTTTTTTACTATAAGATATTAAGACGCTATAAAAAGCTTTACGTAATAATACTACGTAGTCGTATTTTCGAACGCGTAAAATAACGTACGGGGCTCGAGGTTAACGTCGACCGACGGCGGCGGCGCGATCGCGGTTATTACGATAATATATAAAAACTCCCGTTTCGCGGCCGTTACTAACGTACGTTTTACGAGATCGAAAAAACGGTAGCCGGTTAGACTGTTTAACGTAAAGACGATATCGTTAAAAAAAAAAGCCGCTAGCGGTAACATAAAACAAAACGATATAGGGTCTATTAGAATTTCGACGTCGGGGTTTACCGTTATTAGTTTTTAACGACGGACTACTCGGTTTTACGATAATTTAAAGAAGTTATATATATCTATAAACGCGACGAAGTTATCCGATACGGGGGTAATATTACCGGGCTCGTCGGGGTATAGCTTTATAAGCGTCAAAAAAAGTTAAGCGCGTAACGGCGAAGTCGTAAACAAGGCATTTATATCTACGGCCGTCGAGTTAAATCGTTGGCTATAAGCGGACAGTATTAACGACAACTACCCGCGGGTATTAGCGTCGTCTTCGGTCGTAATA
Organism: Ophiostoma tasmaniense; assembly: GCA_022392925.1. Taxonomy (NCBI): domain Eukaryota; kingdom Fungi; phylum Ascomycota; class Sordariomycetes; order Ophiostomatales; family Ophiostomataceae; genus Ophiostoma; species Ophiostoma tasmaniense. The sequence goes on along the minus strand of JAKRGK010000008.1, from coordinate 21,721 downwards.
CGGTATACCAAAAGACTAAGTATTTTATCTACTTCTATTAAAACGAAAAGTAACGCGGCCGTCGCTATATAGTCGGCTACTAATCGGCCTATAGTCGTCGACGTGTATACCGTTTAAAAATCGAAGACGAAAGACGGCGATATAAAATAATAAGCTTACCGAGCTAACTAAGTTACGCCGTTACTTCGTAAGTATAACGAGGTAACGTAGCTTATATCGTCGTTAGTTCGACGTATAAAAAATACGAGTTTTATTCTCCGTTTCGTACGGTAGCGACGTCTTTCTTTTTCTTCCTTTTTTTTTGTTTTTATTCTTTTTTTTTTTTTTCTAATACAAGCCTTTATCCGTTTAGTCCGGAAATAAACATCGTCGTAGTATATTTATTCTAAAAAACGGCGAGTCGGACTACGCGACGAAACCCGCCGAAACGAACTAAAAGCGATAGCGTAAAAAAGTAAGATATATAGAAAAAGCTAGCGACGCCGTTTAAAATAGATATAATTAAATTATACTGTCGTTATTCTCTTTTTTAGGGACGCGAGTAGGTTTTTTTTAGCGCGGAAGTGTTCTTTTTATTTTATAGACAATATTTAAACGAGACGTCCCCGTCGTAATAGTTGTAAAAGTTTAGTGTTAGTCGTTTTCGTCGTATTTACGTATAAAGTAAAAAAAAAAAGAAAAAAAAGGGTGCGTATATATAAGTAGGCTTGTATTACCTTAATCGACATAAGTCAAACTACGTTTTATTTACTTTTTCGTACGTAAAGCTCGTTTTTTACTATAGACGCACAACCGTCGTCGGCGGGCGCTACTAACCGTCGGCACTAAAAAAGAAAACAAAAAAAGAAAAAAAAAAAAACATACCGGATTTATTAAACTAGTTCGGTAGCGTAGCTTAAACGACCGGCGTTACGGTACGCCTATATATATAACGCGACGACTACTAACGGTAGCCTAGCTTTTATCGTATTGCCTCGTTTTAGTCTTCCGTTTTCGTTTTTCTCGTATCTTTTTCTATTAGTTTTTTTATATCTCGCCGTAGCTTAGTTTAGCGGCGTTTTTTTTCTATTCTTTCTAACGCTTTTATCTATAATCGATAATATACTTATACCGCGCCGTTTATACTCGTTAACGTAACTCGTCTTACGGTTAATAACGCGAACGTATTATAGCCGTTTTTTTATAGTTATCTTCGACGTATTTTACGTTTCGATTTATACCGTTTTTATTTTTTGTCTCGGTATTTTTTTATAAGTTACTTTCGTTTTTATATTTTGTGTATTTTTTTATATAGCTTAATATATTTTAGTTTTAATAATTGTAAATTAAAACTCGACTTTACTTTATTTTATCTATAAGAATAGAAAATATAAAAACGATATAATTACGGCGTCCCGTACTCGGTCGGTGTTTATATATACTAATCTTATATATTTACCCCGTTTAATACGTTTTTAAACGTATTATAAGTAAGGGATTCGTTCGTTGTATTTAATACCGTAAATACTACCTCTAACTACTAGCCGTTATCGACTTACGACCGACTTAGATTCTCCGACAAAACTTTACGTTAGTAAGTAGCTACGTCTTATATTAGATTTTTAAATATACCGTAGTTAATCGCCCCGAGTATAAGACGTGTATAGCTTTAGACGGCCGCTATTTAAAAAATACGGCGTATTAGTTGTTTCGTATATTTTCGGTCGGCGTAGTTATAAAACTAGCGAACCGAAGTAACCGTAGATTGGGGCGTATTCGGGGCCGACGACTCGACTTATACGGGTAGAAACCGTAAAATATAGGTAGATATAACCGAAAAGTAAAGTACGCCGTCGGGCGCGGCTAGTTATAGGCGTAGTCGGTACGACGGGCGTTTTATACCGTTTACGGCGTCCCGGAGTATAAATATATACGGAGAATAGATAGCTTCGTCGAAAGCGATCGGATATAACGTATTATGTAACGAGGTAAATAAAGACGTTCGATAAAATAGTTTTTTTTTTAAGTTATCGCGCCGTTAGTTTACCTTTTTTTTAGTATATTTAAGTTAACGTTATTTAATACGAAGACTAGTACGGCCTTTTAATAAACGGCCGTCATCTAAAAAGCCGCGTCGACGACGTTAATATTTTTAATACGGACTACCGTAAACGACTTTCGTAAAGCTAAAAGTACCTCGAGCTTAACCGGCTAATTACTACTCGTCGTAACAAACGTATATTTAACGGCATCGTTAACGGCGTAAAAAACGGAGTAGGCTTTCGTTAAAGTCTTCGTAATAATAAACCGGTTGTTTTTATTCGGTAGCGGTAAGCCGCGCGGCGTTAAAGCGAAAATAAATATTACCGTAACGTTTATAATATAGTATCGTACGTAAGTAATACGATCGAATATAAGACTACGTATAGCCGTAAACGATAGTCGATATATATTTTTATAAAAGACGAAACGAATAAAAAATAGGTAACGAAAGTAAATACTACGCGTTACGTCTAAGAAAATAACAGTAGGTGAAAGAAAACGCCGACGGCGAGAAATAAGTAGTATATTAGTTTTTCGTCGTACTACGGCGTACCGTGTTTATTATAGCTTGTTTTTAGTCGTTAGTAGCGACGTTTTTCGGTTTATATACGCCGCGTCGGTTATTGTTTTTATATTTATATATATAACCGAAAACGGCGATATACTTTCGGTACCGCCGTACGATACTACGTATTTTTATATAAAATATGCTCGAAAAAAAATAGGTTGTTGGCTAGCGTTTCTACCGACGATCCGATTTTTTTTTAGACTACGGAAAATAAAATACGTTAGTATTTTTTACTCGTTACGATACCGGCGTTCGATAAAAGAAGTAGTATAAAAAAGTAGCGGTATTAATTTTTATTAACTATAGTATAAGGTATATAATACGTATAGCCTTATGTTTTATTAAAACTATACTACGTATATTTATTTAAACGTTATATCGTTAAAAGCTTTATTATACCGGATTTAATTTAACGCTGGTTTTTTTTTTACGCGTTAGCTTTTTTTACTATATATAAAGCTACTTTTTTATTTGTGTTATATTTATTTTGTTTTTCTTATAAAAGAAAAAGAAACAATACGAGATTCGATCCGCGTACGTTAAATAATAAACGACGGCGAGACGTATACTATTACAAACGGATATTAATATATACCGCGGTGTTTTTATTGTTTTTTTTATTCGTTTTCTTTTAATCTTACTTATCGTTTCGGGTAGCGGCTAACGAAAAAAAAAAGGGGGGTATAAATAAGACCATGAAATATATAAAAGGAAAAGATATAAAACGAGCTTCGTATAACGTCGTATTTTTACGACTATAGTTCGTTTTTTTATATTAACTCGACATATTTATACCGTAAATTAACTAGTTTAGTTATTAACGTCCGTCTCGTTTATAAGTAAACAATAATAAACAATAGTACGACCTTAAATATACCGAATTTTACTTAAACGATTATTATATCGTATAGCCGATATTTTACGTATTATTTTTTTATCGTTTTTTATTTTTTTCTTCTTCCGTTACGACGTACTATCGACTACGTTTTGTTCGCTCGAGCCGCTTAGTCCCGTTTACGTATCTATAGCTTATTTACTTTTATAATAGTATAAACTTTTTTTTTCTTCGACTATACGCGTTTATTACGACGATATAACTAATACAGCTATAGCCGTTCTTTTAGTATAAAAACCTATAGGTTTAGTTTATCGTTAATAATACGTTTACTACGGCAGCGAGATTATTCCGGAACGACTAAACTAGCTCGTTAACTATTACGCCGGAAACGTTTTTTATCGAGATTATCGACGAAACGTCGAAGGCTTACGTATATAACGGCAACCTAGCTACGTTTTATAATATACCTACTATTGTACGGGCCCGTTAAAAGATATCCGTAATACCGTAGTTTTTTTAATTTTTACACTCGTTTCTATAGGGCGTTTTTTATGTCGTTTTAGGTATTATATAGTCGGACGGCGATATATCGTAGTTCCCGTTAGAACTACTTTATTTTTAGTTTATTTCGTTTCTAGACGGCGGCTACGCGATCTGGTTTATTACGTACTTTAACGTAGTTTCGGTTATATCGCGTATCGATACCCGTAGTAAAATACCGTAATACTTTAATTTAACTAAACTAACGTTACGGTTTTATATAAGCTATATACCGACTAAAGTTATCACGGTTTCCGCCGTTATTTTACTACTCGCCGTAATTACTATACCGGTTTTTACTAGCTTAATTCTTTCGGCTAACGTAAACGTTAATAATACTTTTATTTTTAATAGTCTAGTTGTTTCGGCCGCGGATAGCGTTAGCAAAGTTTTCGTTCTTTATAACTTAATTATTTCGGCCGTAAGCAACGTTTATATCTAAAGCTAAAGGCTTAATATCCCCGTTTTTAATAGCTTAGTTATTTCGGCCGCGGGTAACGTTTATATCTAAAGCTAAAGGCCTAATATCCCCGTTTTTAATAAGCTAGCTATTTCGGCCGCGGGTAGCGTTTATATTTAAAGCTAAAGGCTTATTATCTTTAGTTTTAATAGCCTAGCTATCTCGGCCGCGGGTAACGTTAATATAGTCTTCGTTTTTAATAGCTTAGTTGTCTCGGCCGCGGGTAACGTTAGTATAGTTTCCGTTTTTAATAGCCTAGTTATTTCGGCCGCGGGTAACGTTTATATCTAAAGCTAAAGGCTTACTATTTCTGTTTTTAATAGTTTAGTTGTTTTTACCGCGGGTAACGGTAGCTATATTTCTATTCCTAATAGCCTAGTTGTTTCGGCCGTAAGTAACGTTATTAATATTTCCGGCCTTAATAGCCTAGTTATTTCGGCCGCGGGTAACGTTAGTAATGTTTTTATTTTTAATAGCTTAAATGTTTCGGCTACGGGTAACGTTAGTAATGTTTTTATTTTTAATAGTTTAATTATTTCGGCCGCGGGTAACGTTAGTAATGTCTTTACTTTTAATAGTTTAGTTATTTTAGACGCGGGTTACGTTAGTAATATCTTCGTTTTTAATAACTTAATTGTTTCGGTTACGGGTAACGTTATTAACGTTTCCGGCTTTAATAGTTTAGTTACTTCGGCTATAGGTAGCGTTATTAACGTTTCCGTTTTTAATAGCTTAGTTACTTCGGCTAAAAGTAGTAACGTAGCCGGTTCGTTTACGGCGGGTATAGTTACCGTTAGCGACGTAATAGTATTAAACTTAAGTACTAGCCCGGAGCCCGTTGTTACTAAGGTTATTATCGTAGACGATTCTAATGACGATGTTACCGTTTATCTAATAGCCGAATTAAAGTTTAGTCGAACGGTAAAATACCGAAACGAATTAACTTAAATCGTCTTTAATAAAAATACGGAGAAAGTTATTTAGCGCGATACGAGTATTTTTTTTAGTATCGATATTAACGTTATTTAGTCGTACTAGTTTACCGGACTTAATATTAACTTATAGCGTTACTAACTATTTGCCGTCTATCGGATATTTACGTATACGCTAACCGTAAATATATACGTAACGTTACTCGTAAACGTTATCGGGCTTAGTAAAACGGTATAGTTTATCGCTACTTACGTACTCGTAGCCGTATACGGGGCGGCGCGCGATAAAGTGTAAGCGGAATAAAAAGACGGACTCGTTACGCCGTCACTATATAAAAAAACGAAGTACTTACCGCCGCCGTTAAACTAACCGGTTGACGTTATTTATAATCCGTTAGTCGACTAGTAAACTAATTAATTTTATTTAAACGGTACGTATCGGCTCGGGTTTATATGCCTGTACGTACGGAACGGGTTGTTTTAAGCCGTATATAGCTAGATAAAGATTAAGTTGTTTAGCCCGAGCGTTTTATTTTTTATCCCGGTTAGTTTTTTTAGCTAGTAAGTTAATTATTTTATAGCTTACGTTAATAATAACGACCCCCGGCTGTTTTAATAGTTTTAGTTTATTTATATCGGCGACAAAAATAAGCTCGAACTTTCGCCCGAAGCCGAAAACTCGTTCGACGTAAAATATAACTTTTAATAAGTTAAAAAAGTCTAGCCCGCGTTAGTCCCGTATGAAAGTAAAAAAGGCGCGGCCGCGGAAACAAAATAACGCGTTAACGAACGCGCCGCCGAAATAACCCGTACTTTATAATATAATACCCGCGTAAACGACATTAAGAAACGTAATAAACGTAAAACGGTTTAACGACGAAAACTAAAACTAACTAAAGTAAAAGTACCGCGTTTATTACCCGATAATTAGTATATTTTTTTACGAATAGTATTAGGTATAAGTATAAATAAGTTTTTATTTATATTTATACTAGTAACGGCGATATTAAAACGGCTTATCGATATAGACTATAAACGGAAAGTACGGCCGTAGTAATATTAGCTACTACGGTATTAAATAAATAAAAAGCGACCGAGCTTTTATTACTAGCTAAAGTATATAAGTAGATAGTACGACGAAACGGCTTAAGACGCGGAATAGTACGTCGATAAAAAAATATTAAGTATATTTCGGGGTACGTATATTTTATTCGTATCGAGTTTTATTGTAATAGACGAGATTTATTTATACAAAAATTCCGATACGATAGTATAACGAACGGTAAAAACGTTTCTCGCGTAGTCGTATTTTTTAACCCGAATAATCGGCCTTTCGGCGACGCTACTAATATAGTCGCCCGAAAACTTTAATAATATACTTAAAGTAACTTTCGAACTTCGGTTAATATAACGCCTCGATAACAATAAACAAAAAACCGCGGAAGCGTTATTTACTCGTAAACAAAAGATTATTACGGATTAATCGCGACGTTATACGGCTATCCGGAAAAGGACGTTCGGATAAATACAATCAAAAAAGCTTAAAACTAATACGACTAAAGTATTATTTAAGCTATACGAGTTACGCGAAACTATCTAGCTTTACTTTTTTATACGACGTACCGCGGCGTATAAGTTTTTCGACGACTTAAAGCCGGTTAGCGTTATCCGTTCGCCGTTATAACGGGAATACCGTATACGTTATTTTACGCGGGCTAAAAAACTTTTTGTCTAAACGTATAATAATACCCCGTACGGATAAACGTAAAGTAATTAAGCCGGCGACTTAGCTTAAATAAAGCCCGTAATATTTTACGACGCGTTTATTTAATTTATATTTCCGGGCACGTTATAGTTTATATAGTTAGGTATAACGGTTTAATTCGATTTTTAACGAGACGAAGTTTAACGAAATATTATATAAACGGAAAGAAACTTTACGGTTTCGGCGTACTACTTTTATATTAGCTAAATTATAGACTATAGTTTAAAAATACGTTATTTACGGAAACTCGTCTTTAGTATATTAAACGATAAGTCGGACTATATTATCTAAACGCTTAGCTAGCTTCCGCGCCGCGTTAAAGTAGTAAAGCGGATAGTCGTATTTTACTACCGGCTTTTGTTAGCTTTATTGATTACGAGTTAACTTTACTACGGGTTTTTCGTTAAAGGCTACTATACCTAGGTTAGCTTTTATACGGGCATAATACGTTAATTTAACCGCGGTAGTATATTAGTTTCGGTTGTTAGGCCGTACGACTATAATAGCCCGGATAACGATTAGTCGTATATACTTATTATAATTACGCGGGTAACGGCTATAAGGTTCGACTTTACCCGCGTAAATTACTACGTCGTTATAAAGCCGCTATAGTATAAAACGAACTATAAGCAATACTTTAGTCGTATTTAACGTACCGGTTAGTTAGCCGAAAACGTTTATTTAATCTACCTAATATACGAATAAAACGTTTACGAAAAGTATCGACGGAAGTATTAAAATATAAAAAACATAACTAACTTTAAAGGAGATAATAGTATCTAGTTCTACTACGAATATATTACGAGGTTCGTCTATTTTAGCTCGGGCCCGACCGTTTAATACGTCTTTAAGAGTTTTACTTTATATAATAGAAGACGTAATTAATTGTTTTTTTTTAGTATTATAGTAGATAAAAAATAAAAAAATAAGAATGTCGGTATTCGTTTATATAACCTACGTAATCTACCCGTAAGAAGCGACTATATTAAAAGGTAACTATATCAAAGAACGATTATAGTAATTCACTTATACGGCTAGCTTCCGATATATCGTTTATAAAGAAAAAAAAATAAAAAAGTTAGTAACTAACTATATAAAATACTACTTTTCAAAAAACTAAAATCGAAGTCGAAATCGAGCTTATTACTTTTAAAATCCTTTACTTATCTTTATATAACGTATCACGTATTTAATATTATTAAATAGCCTTTTTCTTTAGCTGTCGATTCGTATGTTTAACGTCATATTTTACAATAGCTAATAAAGCTATACTTATACTAAAGTATAAGACTAAATCAATAGTAAAATTATAACATCAACGTTTTTAATTAAATATATCGGTGTAGTCTTTTATATAATAAATCTAAAATAAATACACTTATATTCTTACGAAAAAGAAAAAAATTAAAATACATAAAACGTAAATTAAAAATCGTTTTTAAAAATCGTATATAAATAATTACTAAAAGCGAATATTTAAGTTTATTTCTTTTGTTATAATATTTTAATTAATCCGCGTTTATATAACGAAAACGTATAACATATTTTAAAACTATAATTACTAATATTTTTAAAGTCTTTTAATACGATTAAAAATATAATAAAAAGTAGTAATATTTATAGATTATATTATAAATAAAATAAAAATATGAAAGCGAAACGTTATAGTACGAAAAAAGTAGTATTACTTATGCGAACCTACTTATATATAGTAAAGCTTTTGTTAGTTTATAGTCGGGTAAATAAGATTTAGACATTATTAAACTTTAATATTATTATATATAATTAGTAATTAGTTAAGTATTAGTAATAGTCTCCCGATAAAAAATATATTTATACAAATATAAAATAAATTAAACTTAACTTACCGTTATATTTTGTACGTATTCGTTAAAAAATATATTATCGTCGGCCGTCGTAGACTTGTTTTTAACCTACCCGTCGTAACGGCGTATTTACGGAAAAGTCGACGAAGCCGACGGCTACTTCTCGATATACTATACGTTAAAAAACACAACTATATAAAAGAAAAACTTACACGAAAAAAAACACTTTATATACGACTAAAAAAATATAAAAAAAAGAAAAAATCTAAATCTAAATTTATAAAACTAGCTATAAAAAAAAAAAAAAATATAAACGATAAAATACTATTATAAATCTAACTTATCGTATACCGTTAAATTAACTCGCCGTGTAATACTCGTCGGAATAATTTATAAGTCGAGTACCGTATATTCGGTACGTAAAAAACCGCAAAAATAATCTCGTCTTACTTTAAGATACGCGTCAATAGCCCGTTAGGATCTTCTCGTAGTACTTGTAGCTAATAATACGCCTCGTTTTAAACCGGGCTATCCGTAACGATATCGCTAAAAAAAACAAAAACGAAACGCGTATAGTTACGTATCGCCGCGACGACTAATACGCGTTGTATAGTTTTGTAAATGTTTTCCCGGTCCCGTTTATAGATAAACACGCGGTATACTTAGTCTAAGCGTTTTTATTTAACTAATCTCGTTAGTATACCCGGCTAGATTTAAGTAGTAGGTAAGTTGTCCGGCTTAACTACGGTTATAATAAAAAAATTAAACGGCGGCGGAGTCCCGTTTACGGGCGCGCTTAACTAAAAAGGGATGTTTTTTTTAAATTTACCGGTAGCGGATATAAATACGTAAAACGAATAAATAGCTTCGCCGTTCTAAAACGGTATTTCGTTATATAGTAAACTTAAACTATAAAGTAAAAACGTCTTTATTAATAAAAAAGTATTAACGGGTACGTTACTACCGGGCAAACTTAACGGTTAACTTTACCGACTACTCGTATTTATTATAAGTACCGGTAGGCTATCCGTATTAGCTATCGTTAAAAAACGGGCCGTTTTTATCTCCGTAGAATTCGTAATACGGATCGTTACTTTAGGCGTATTTTTCCGAGCGGGCCCGCGTATTTAATAGAATAATATATTGTTTAACGGAAAAGAATACTTTAGTTTATAATATATAGTAACGTTTAGCCGAATTTCTATTGTAGTAAAAGATAATAATATACGATAGTCTAGTTTAGTTTACTAGTAAATAAAACGCGGGCTTACGCCGCCGTAATTATTTACGACGCTACCGTTATAAGACTATTACCGTTTCGGCGGCGGCGACGACGTATTAGTTATAGAATTACTCGCTTTTCGTTTTTATCTTATACTAACGGAGGTCGGTTAGTATTAAAGCGGCCCGGCTTATAAACTTTAAGGCGGTTAAAAAGGCCGTAGGAACGGACTTTACCGTAGTATTAGTTTTAGCTAAAGAGATAGTATCGGCTAGGCTTATACGGGGCTCGTAATATTACTTACTAAAGGAAACGCGGGTATTATCGGCGGCCGCCTCGGCGATAAACTACGTTTAAAATTCGGCGGCGGAAATAACGTACGCGGTATTTAGGGCCGTACGGACGAAGAATAGTAATACGTTAAACTAACGATAAAAAAAGGTTTACCGGGCGATATAAAAAAGCTCGGCTTAAACGGAACGCTCGTATAATTGTTTAGTATCGAAGTAAAAGAGTTAGTCGTTACCGTAGCTACGGTACCCGTTTAAACTTACGTATACGCGGTTTAACGCGTAGCCGTTAGTTAGTTAAAAAAAAAACGGGTTAAGACCGTGTCGCCGTTAGTCTATACCGCTTCGTAGACTAGCTTCGCGTAGCGTTTTACTTAATTTATACCTTTATTTTTATCGGCGAGATCGGATACGTATTTATTAAAATAGTCCGCTCGTTTTTCGGCGTTTTTATATTTAATCTAAAAAAACGGTAGGTCGCGTAAAGCTTTAAAGTTAAACTAGCTAAGCTCGTACCGGATTGTTATAATCTAGTAGATATATATTAATATATACTTTTTTTCGTCCGACGTAGCTTCGCGGTAAACGTTATATTAGGTCTACTACGTACGGTCTAAAAAGCGTTCGTTGCGAGCCGACTGGTATATAAATATTCGAGTATTTTCGAAGTATTATAACTTATACGATTACCCGTCTTACTACGTCGTATACGGGATAATATATATAGTCGGGTCTACCGAAACGACTTTTTAAAATACTAACTAGTATCGAACGTCTATAGTTATATCGGCGTTTTTCCGGTTTAAGTTATCGAACTAATTTAATATATTATTTTTTTTATCGTATATTATAAGCTTATAGTATATAATAACGTTATTATCGCCCGTATATACTATAAAATAATAGTACCGTTAGTCGTTTTTTATTTTAACTATAGTATACGTAGTAGTAAAAGTACTTTATTAACCGATTGTTTTTAACGGCCGTAACCGCGCGGCTATATCTTTATTTTATACGGCACTTAGTTTAACTATAATATCGTAGCGATACTTTTATAGTATATACTATAAGCCGGCTAGTACCGACTCGTTAAGACATTAGTAGTTAGCTAAAATATAGCTTTTTAGGTTGGCTAGCTCGGTATAATAGTTAGGCGGTTGTTTCTCGTTGTTTAGCGCCGACGGTATAAAATCGTTAGACGTTAGATGTTAGAAGTAGCTTTAAATAACGCGTTATTTATACTACGACATATTACCTATCGGGTAGAATACCGGCCGGAAGAACGGTTCGTTTTTTATACTATAAATAAAAACACCGTATACGGTCGGCTAGTAAATTACGACCGAGTTTTCGTAAGTCGATACGACGTTTTTATCCGAAACGGTACTATTAAAAAACGACGTAATATTATACGTCTTAGTAATCTACTATCGCGGCGGCGTTTACTATAATACGGTAAACGTAAGTTACGCGCTACGTTTTTAGCTGTTTTTATACAAAGTTAGTATCGTTCTCGTCGTATTCGTAAGACGGCGGACGGCGTTCGTTAATACCGGCGTTACGTACCTTACTAAGCGACGCGGCGAAAGCGGTATTTAGTATTAAAGTATTGTCGCTGTTTGTCGTATTTAGTTATACGACCGCGGTAGATATATCTAACTAATAACGAAAAAAAGTAGTACGTAAACGAGTATCGTCGTAACGATAATCTAAAAAAAAGTTTGACGTAGTATAGGTTACGATAAATTAAACGACCGGTCGACGGGATCCTGCTCGTACTAATAGTTAGCTAGCGATAGTATTAATAGTACGTATATATATTCGTTTATTAGTCTACTATACTATCTAACTACGCGGAACCGCCGTTTACGACGAATAAAAAAAGGCGATAAAAATACAGCTTTAGTAGTATTTTAACTCGATTTTCTTCGATACGGCGAATAAAAAAACAACGATACTATACTTAACGCGTCGTTTTTACCGAGCTGTTTATTATTTCGGATGTTTTTATTTTACTTCGTTTAGGTTTTTATAACGACCGGTAGTATATTTACGTTAGACTACTACTGTCTACAAATATCGATACGTCGGATTTTTATTTTATATACCGCCGGCGGCTTTTATTTTTTTTATATATATAGTATCGGTATAACTTTTTTTTTTATCGATATAGTTCGTAATATAACTTCGCGTTCGTTCGTCTACGTATACCTCGTAATATACTTCGATAGCTAGTTTATAAAGACGACGAAAAAAACGTTATAATAGCTATAGCTAATAAAATTAAATCCGAACCCGGATTTATAATAAATAAAAAAAACTACTTTTCGTATCGAAATAATTTCCGTCTAATAATATACCCGTAAAAGTCTCGTCTAATAATATATCCGTAAAAGTCTCGTCTTACGTTTTATTAAACTAACGATAAAAAATAATATAAAACGGATACGATATAAACTATACCTAAACCGTTAAAAATGTTATATAAAAATAAGCTACGTTACCCGCTACTAACTTATTTACGCCGTTTATTTTAAACTAATTACGTTAGCCGACTATTTTTTTTTTAGCCGTTCGGTCAAAAAAAAAATAAAAATGTTATTATTAATTAGCTTTTCTCGTTATATCGGTACGTTAACGTTTAAAAAGTAGTTCGTTAACCGACGATCGAACGTTTTTTATAAGTATATAACTTTTTCGAATAAAAGAATACCGCCTTTACTAAACGTAAATAAAGTAGTTAGTAAATTAGTTGTTTAGTTATTAAAAGTTTAAAATAAAATACTACGGTACCGTAAAAGATCGTTATACCGTTTTTAGTTAGTAAAAACGCCGATCGTTTCTTTTCTTTTTTTTTTTTTTTTATATTTTTTAAGCTTCGCGTAACGTAGTTTTAGTTAGTTTACCCCGACCGTATATATAAGCTATTTTATTGCTTTGTCTCTTCGTTAAAAGGACTCGAACCGTTTTTTTTTCGTTGTTTTCGCTTCGTATACTACTTCGTTTTTTACTATTTATACTTTTTTTTTATATTAAAGGTAGCGTTTCGTTTTTAATATAACCGTTTTTTTTTTTCCGTATATATTTTTATATTTTAAGTTACTATTATTTACGTTACTATTGACGTATTATTCGTTATCTTATAGTCGGCTTTAACTTTATCGTTTTTAGTTGTTTTTAAACGCGCGTTCGACGGGTTAGCCGACGACTATATTTTTATCTCCGCGATTAGATTACGTTTCGGTTCGGTCGAGTGTTACTTGTTTATTAGGCTCGTTATAGCTAAAGAATTTTATTTTTCGGACTTGTCTTTAATAGTATTGTAGTAGAAAGCTTTTAGTTTTTTTAAGATAACGGTTCGTAACTATAATACGTAGTTTATACTTACTTAATACCGTAATATATATATATACGTCGAAAATATTTTATCGTTAATTATATTTTCGGCGGAATAAATATCGGTACGTCGACTAAATTATATCTATAATAACGCGGGGCCCGATAGCCCGGATACTAAGCCGGCCTATAATATAGCGGTAGGCTAGTCGTTTAGCTACGGTAACGGTAGCTTTACTTCCCGGTATATAAATACCGTATTAGACGACGACGAAAATAACGTCGACTATAACGTAAGCGGAAGTAACGAATATATATAGCTTAGTCGACGAAACCGTCGGGCTACCGAGTAATATAACCGACTTAATAATAATACCTTTACTTACGAAAAATACGGTACGTAAACCGAGTACGGGTTATTACTTTTCGACTATATATTTATAAACGGGCCTTATAGTTTAAAAAACTAGTAGGCCGGTTTATACGATACGATAAAATAAAATAAGTTATTAAACGAAGCCGAAAAAAGTAACCGCCGATATAAAATCGACGACTTTAGTAAGTACGTCAAAAAAACGTTTACTTAAAATAAAACGATCGCGATTATATTAAGTATCGCGCGGGAATACAAAAAAGCCGGCGGTATAGTAGTTTTATTATCGTACGAGTATAACTTTATTTAGCCCGTCGACGACGTCGAGTATAGCCCGTTATCGTAGTTTTTATTTACGTAGGTTAAGTCGTATCGTATCTAAAAAAGCCGGCTTAATATATTTATACGTATAGTTTAGTTATACGAACGATACTTCGTATACTATCGTTATAAACAACTACTCGACTTAACCGGCGACGACCGGCGGTAGCTCGATACTTATATTACGGCGAACGAAAGCCGGGATATTTTTAATACAGACGAGCGGGCGCGTTTCGTTTAAAAGTCGGCTAAAGTACGGTTTATAACGTTTATAACTCGGCGGTATAATATAAAAAATATTAAGTAACTTTCGTAGTATATATACCGTTAGATGCCGTTATTAAACTTCGTCGGTTACTTTAGCCGCGGTATTCTCGTTTTTTTTAATACGGTTACGGTTAAACGGTTTACGAGTTTTTTTAACTACGATAAAGTAAATAATACCGACGGCTTTTAGATACGGCCGTAGTTACTAAAGTCGTTTATTACTTAGTTTTTCGGACTATTTAACGTATTACGCGAAGCCGACGAGTATATTTTCGCGCCGTTACTCGTTACTAATACGATCGGCTATATTAATACTTATTCGTAGTTATATATTAAAAGGAAAGACTAACTAATATATATATCGATTTTTTTTTTAGTACGGCCGTTCGGCTATAAGCTTTTTAAAACCGACTACTAACCGGTCGACGTTTTCGTTTACTAAAATAGCTTTACCGCCGAGCCGACGGACGTCCCGTTAGACGATATAACCGACGATATAACCGACGATACGGGCGAACGACCGGCGGCGCGCGGCGCGTACGCCTAACCCCCGTTAACTTCTACCGAAGAATACGGTTTTAAAAACGCCGTATATAACTTACTCGTATCGCTCCGCGTACCCGACGACGCCGCGAGTATCGAAAACTACGGATCCGAAAACGAAGATATAAACGAAGCTAATTTTAAACCGGATAACGGCCGTAGTATATAAGACGAAAACGAGACTAGGTTTAACGAATTAAGACGTAACAAGGGTCGTCGGTTTAGTAACGCGGCTAAAGACAATAGCTAACTTTATACGCGGCGTACGGGCGGCGTCTATATTATAGAAGCGGAAGTAACGGGCGACGGCGTTAGCGAGAATTACGGTAGTTTACTCGGGGATATTATACGCGTATTTTTTACGGTTAGTGGTAACTTTAACCCGGTTTTTTTAAGGCGCGGCCCCCGTTATAAACAACTACTTTAGTTAATCGGTAAATATTAATCGCCGGCCCGGTTACTTTCGTTACGAAAACGTAAGTCGGTATCGAATATTACTATATTAGGCCGCGGGTATAACGTCGGCCGGGCAAAAAAAAAACGAAAAATAGTTAGTAGTAATTAAAAGCTTTGCCGTTTTTATTGTCGTTGTTATATATTATTTATATTTTTATTTTTTTTCTTTTATATAATAAACTACCGCCGTATATTTTATTTTTTTATAAATAGTTACGACGTTATTATACGATACGTAACTTTGTCTATTATATTAACTACCCGTAAAGAAAACAACGGTTAGTAGTAAAATAGATAGTTTTTTACGATAACGACCGTTGTCTACGTTAAGGTAGGTCTTCCCGTAGCTTTACTTTAAGAAAGATAGTTATTTTAAGGTAGGTTTTCTTGTAGCTTTACTTCGCGGGAGATAGTTATCTACGTTAAGGTAGGTTTTTTTATCTTTTACGTGATTACTTGTTTATTTTAAGGTAGATACTTTTAAGAATCGTCGACGTCGTAACTATTTGTATCGTAGATTAAAACAATAAGCTTTCTTTTAGTCCGCGTTCGGTTACCGCCCGCGGCCGTACTTTTAGTACGTCCGATAGTAATTTTATTTAAGTATTCGTAGATACCGGTTATAGAACTTTGTTTTTATTAGTCTTCGTAAACTAAGTAAAAAGGTTGTAAAAAAAAAGTAGATAGGGAAAGATAGGATAAAAAGAAAACCCCGGGTTAATAAATAAATATTATTTTAGTTTTAGATAGAAATCCGAATTTTACATCTTACGTATCGGGATAAACGTAAAGAGACTTATTACTACGGTTTATTTAATTACTAATCTATGTAGTAATTTTAAAAAGTAATAATGTTTAGATTCTTTTTTTTTCTATTTACCGAATTACTAATTTATATAGTAATTCTAAAAAGTAATAATGTTTAGATTTATTTTTTTTCTACCTACCGAATTACTAATTTATATAGTAATTCTAAAAAGTAATAATATTTAGATTTATTTTTTTTTTACTAAAAAGCGAGCTAGTAAAAGCTTTACTATATACTACTTAAAAAATACTTTAATCTTTCTTTTTTTACAAATAACTCCGAATTTTATATCTTACGTATCGGAATAAACGTAGAAAAACCTGTCATTACGGCCTATTTAATTACTAATTTATATAGTAATTTTAAGGAGTAATAATATTTAAATTTACTTTTTTTCTACTAAAAAACGAGCTAATAAAAGCTTTACTATATACTACTTAAAAGATACTTTAATCTTTCTTTTTTTATAAATAGTATATTTAAAGCTAACCGTATAAGTAACCTATTGTATGATATTGCTTACGATGTCTTACGTCGTCTAATAGTTGTAAACGATATCTTACTATAGATAGTAACGGCTTCTTTTTTTTCTACTTTCTTTTAGTTTTTTTTACCGTCGTAGTAGAAGTATAAAAAAGACTTTTCCTTTTTTTTTATTGTTTTTTTTTTTCTTTCTTTTTTAAGTCGTTTACGTATAACTTACCGGGACGGCGTTTTTTATTTTATTTTACTAGCTTTTATTTTATTTAAGGCTAGTATTAGATAAATAACAATCCGTCGCCGGCCGCGGCTATACTTTAATATATAATAGTTTCTTTTACCTAACTTCGATTCCAACTTACCCGTAGTATATGTATCTTTTAAAGTTCGAATTCGACTTTATATTAAGCTAAACTTTTAATTACTTCGACTTTTATTTTACGTTCGTTTTTATAACAACTTACGTCGATTAATAGCTATAAACGATATCTTACTAAAGAAAGTAACGGCTTTTTTTTCTTTTACTTTATAGACAACCTTTAAAGAAAAAAAACTTCCTTTTTTTTTTTTTTTTTTAGGCTACTTAAATATACCTTTTTAGGCTTTTTTATTTTAGTTCTAACTATAATACGCCCGGGCGAGCCTTTATTATATACTTTACTGTTTTAAATTAAAATATCGATACGTATTATCGGCGAGTATTACGAGGATAAGTTAGATATACCGTTACCGAGATAAAGCCGTTTTTTATCGATAGTTTGTTTTATATCTTTTATTATATAAGTTATCGTACTCGTAAGAATAAAAGGTTTATAAATAAAGATAGCTTTACTAATATAAAGCTTCTTATATTTTTTATTCCTTCGATTTACGCGTTATATTTTTAAAATAAAATATACTTTTTTACTCTCGAATAATATTTTACTTATCGGCGTCGACGATAAGTATAATAAATCGCCGGCGCCCGTATATAATATTACGAAAGTTTTTACGAATTAAAAAACAAGTATTCGACGACGACGGAAAAATAAAAAGTTAATAAATACTACGGTCAATATAAAAAACGAAGTATTTATTAAACTCGACGACTTCGATTTTTATTATTCCCCGCTTTTAATAAACACCGGCTACGCCTATTAGTTTCTTCGGCGGCTTAGGTATAAACTTTATTAAACTCGACGACTTCGATTTTTATTGTTCCTCGCTTTTTATAAACACCGGCTACGCCTACTAGTTTCTTCGGCGGCTTAGGTATAAACTTTATTAAACTCGACGACTTTAATCTTTATTATTCCCCCGCTTTTAATAAACACTAGCTACGCCTACCGGTTTTTTCGGCGGCTTAAGTACGGACTTTATTTTATTTTAAGTTAATATCGGATATACTCGGTTTTATTAAACTCGACGACTTTAATTTCTATTATTCCCCGCTTTTAATAAATACCGGCTACGCCTATTAGTTTTTTCGGCGGCTTAGGTATAAATTTTATTAAACTCGACGACTTCGATCTTTATTATTCCCCCGCTTTTGACAAATACTAGCTACGCTTACTAGTTTCTTCGGCGGCTTAAATACGGACTTTATTTTATTTAGTTTAAGTCAATATCGTATATACTCGGTTTTATTTTAAAAAGATACCGTTTACGCGCGTAGTTATCGAAAAGTACGGCCCGGGCTTTACAACTATCTATATCCGTATCTAATCTAATCGGCGCGATATATACTATCGGCTATACCGACCGTCGTTCGTATACGCGCGGTTTTATTATCTATTTTTATAAGTAGCCGATCTTAGTAAATATTTTATCGACTACGCGGATAAAATAACGGACAAAAATACTACGGATAAAATAAAAAACGAAGATTTTATTAAACTCGACGACTTTAATCTTTATTATTTCCCCGTTTTTAATAAATACCGGCTACGCCTACTAGTGTTTTCGGCGGCCTAAGTACGGCTTTTATTTTGTTTTTTTATTTTATTTCGTACAAGTCAACATTAGATACACTCGGTTTTATTTTAAAAAGATACCGTCTACGTACGCAGTTATCGAAAAATACGGCCCGGGCTTTACAACTATCTATATCCGTATTAGTCTAACCGGCGCGAAGTTTACTATCGGCTAAGCCGACCGTCGTTTATATACGCGCGGTTTTATTATTTATTTCTATAAGTAACCGATTTTAGTAAATACGTTATCGACTATATAAATAAAATAACGGATAAGCTTAGTAGTAATATACGGATATCGTATTTCTAAGTTCGTTAAAGCCGGTAATTAAATTAACCGTATAAATAGTTTACTATCGTTTAAACTTTAAAATATTTAATTCGACTAAATATATCGAACGTTTACGTAATAACGTACGGTTAGCTGTAGTAACTAATAAAAACTATCTCCGTATAAAAATACGGGATATATAAAACGGGGCTATTACCGACTTATTTTATATTTTTATCGATATCGAAAACGACTATTATCCGCCGCCTTTAATAAATTCGATACCCGCTAATGATCGTTATACCGTATATCTACTATTTATTTAACGGCTTAACGGTATAAATTAATTACCGGCTTATCGGTTAAACGAGAAATAAATAAAACGGTATAAAATACAAACCTACTTTATATTTACGTAGACTACGTAACGAAGGCTATTGTTTAATTACTACTACTAGTATTTATATATTTATAGCTACTTTATAGTCTTAATTTTTTTACTTCCTTTTTATATATTTATACACAAATAGCTTATTAAATAAAACGATAAAACATATATTTCTACACGTATATTATATTACGGTCTATTAGTTAGCAAATTAATACATTAATCGGCTAAATTAGAAAAAAGTGTTTCGACGCGGTAAGTATTCAAACTAAAATATTAAAAAGTCCGTTTTATTTAGTCACCGATAAATAAATCACAAAAGGCGGTCTAAGGTATATCGTAGGCCGTATACTTGTATAAAACTATAACTTAGACTTATCGATAAAGAATACGCGTAGTATTTATTTTTATAGATTTATTCCGAGTAGTAATGTATTTATATAAAATATATACTTATCGGCGTACGCCTTTTATCTATCTACTTGACTAAAACAAAACGGACGGATAAAAAGCGTAAGTTTCGTACTTATATAAAATTATAACTTAAACTTATCGATAGAAAATACGCGTAGTATTTAGTTTATAAAACTTAAAAGAAATAGTATTAGTAAATTATAATATAAAAAAGATTTATACCTTAGTATTTTTAAATAAAAGTTACGATATTTACGATACGTTTATAAAACTTACTATTTAAGTAGTTAAAATCTACGTTATATTATATATATATATATATATTTACGTTTAAGTAGATAGTAAAAACTTATAGACTTATATAAAACAATTAGTCGTAAACTTAATTAAAAAATATAAAAAGTTAGTATAATCGATAGTCGTAAATAAATAAAACGTAGGTATTAAATTTCTAAAGGTTTAAAATATACCCCTCGTATTTTTTTTACGGTAATACAGTTTTTTATATATTTAAAAGACTTTTTCGGGGGTTTTTCGGTTATTTAACTAAATACGATAAATTATATTCCGTCGAAAAAATCCGTTAGCTTTTTCGTATATAGTTACGTTATATTACGTTACGTATCGTAACTTTAGTCTCGTAACCGTAAAATATTTTAGTATTACCCTACTTTTTTAGTAAGTAACGACTTACTAAACGTTTTTAAAAGATTTAACACAAAAAGTAAAAACTTATCGGTATACCGTTTTTATAATAGAAATAGTAAAAACATATAACCCCCCCGGTTAGCTACGGGCTATATTTATTTTAAAAACAACTACGACGAGAACGAAAGTTAGTTATTTTATAATATAAATAATAAAAATATATACCCCTTTAAGTTAGTTACGGGGTATATTTATTTTAAAAGTAACGGCGTTAAAAACGAAAGTTATTTATTTTACGATATAAACAATAAAAGTATATACCCCTTTCGGTTAGCTACGGGCTATATTTATTTTAAAAGCAAAAAGTAAAACTTATCGGTATACCGATTTTATAATATAAATAACAAAAGTATATACCCCGCCCGGTTAGCTCCGGGCTATATTTATTTTAAAAATAACGGCGGCGAGAACGGGAATTATTTATTTTATGATATAAATAATAAAAATATATACCCCTTTCGGTTAGCTACGGGCTATATTTATTTTAAAAGTAACGGCGTCGAAAACGGGAGTTATTTATTTTATAATATAAATAATAGAAGTATATACCCCTTTTTATTAGCTTCGGGCTACATTTATCTTAAAGGCAACGGCGGCGAGAACGAAAGTTATTTATTTTATAATATAAATAACAAAAGCATATACCCCCCCCGGTTAGTTACGGGCTACATCTATTTTAAAAGCAACTACGGCGAAAACGGGAGTTATCTATTTTACGATATAAACAACAGAAACATATACCCCCCCCGGTTAGCTCCAGGCTATATCTATTTTAAAAGCAACTACGACGAGAACGAAAGTTAGCTAGGTTAAAGGTTAAAGGTTAAGGGTTAAGGGTTATTAGGGTTAGGGTTAGGGTTAGGGTTAGGGTTAGGGTTAGGGTTAGGGTTAGGGTTAGGGTTAGGGTTAGGGTTAGGGTTAGGGTTAGGGTTAGGGTTAGG